>CM028131.1:1082580000-1083862500 GCA_016271365.2 Neoceratodus forsteri | reverse complement strand
GTGAATAAACTTGGTCAGTTATTCAATGACATTTCAACGTTCTTTCTGGTGTACAGGGTAAAGTATTCTATAGTATTGTTTCTATGGGAAGGCCTGATGTTTTTCAGTAAATTAGGGGTGACGTGAGATTTTTCATATCTTGGGGGAGGCACACCATGACAAAGCTGGAGAACTAATGTCTTAAGGTGTATTAAAGAGGCATTGTACACTTCAGAAGTGCACAATTGTTTAGTTCCTTTTTTCTACCTTTCTGCCTAAGATGAGTGACTGGTAGCCTGGGTTTACCATCCTCCACCAACGAGCTCTAGAGAATTCACTGTATTTACTTGCTAATAATGGAAGAACGAGAGTGGGAAGATAAAATGCTCAGACGACTGAGTTTCTAGTACAAATCTGTGGGTGGATTTTTGTGCCTATGCTAGAAACACAGCAATACCTTTCTAAGTCAGATATCAGAACTAGTCATCATGCCTGAATACAGAGCTGGATATGCTGCACTGATTCATGTTGTTTAGGGTGAATGGATTTTACAGCCCATGCTGGCCCACTCATCCCTACTTGGGGCTATGCCAGAAATGTGCCTCTCCAAACAGGAATCTGCAGAAACACCTCAGTCTTGTTCTTGTAACCAGATTCATTTATAGGGCCAAATATGAGCTGTCCAAAATTTTCCGTTGTGGTATTTATACAAGTGAGTTTAAAGCATTTGTCTTTCTCCTGTCATACTTTGATCTTTGCATTTCTGGTATTGGTAGTACAAACAAAGAAAGCTGCATAATGTTAGAGGATACTCCATAGCAGTGCAAGCTTTTATATCATGTCTTAATTGAAAGTGCAAGGAATCATTTTTTGTAATAGTTTATCAACCTGATTAAACCAAATTATGCTTCAGTTTTCTAAAAGGAGGTTTTGACATACTTGGGCAGTCTACATAGAAAATACAATACCAGAGCCTTCAATTTAGCTGCAAGGCATTGTTGCTCAAATGTTGACCAGACTGGAGCTAAAGCACCTACTGAATAGATATGATAATTGACATCTCACAGTGGAATTGCAAGTCCCTTATCTGACCAGCTACTACACTTACAAATTGAAAAACTGTACATAGAGATGATCAGCTACTGTAGTATAGTACTGTACATTACATAGAAACATAGAGTTCGTCAGCAGAGAAGGACCACTAGGCCAATGCAGTCTGACCAAGCTTTCCCCTCCTACTGTACCTCTGCAGACTCTAACTGGTCTCCAGGGGTCTCCCCCCATCGATGTTTCTGTACTAATATACCTGTGTCTATCCCTTGCATGCTTGAAGCCTTCCACTGTTCTAGTCCCCACAACTTCGACTGGCTGTGGATTCCATGCTTCTACCACCCTTTCTGTGAAGAAGTATTTCCATGCATCCTTCCTGAAAGTATCCCCTCGAATTTCACTGCATGTCCCCTAGTCCTGGATCTCACCCTCCTTTGGAAAAAGCTCCCGCCCTGCACTCTGTGCACCCTTGTCAGGTACTTGAAAATCTCAGTCTTGTCAGCCCTTGCTCTCCTGCCCTCCAGAGTGTATGTATGGAGATCTCTCAGTCTCTCCTTATAGGGCTTCCCTTCCAACCTTTGCAACATCTTGGTTGCCCTCCACCCTGTCTATGTCTTTCCTGCGGTCCGGTCTCCAGAACTGGATACAGTATTCCATTTGAGGGTATACCAGAGAGCAACACAGTAATAGCACCACCTCCCTCTTCCTATTGGTGATGCCCCTTCCTATGCACCCCAGTATCCCACTAGCCCTGCCTATGGCCTTGTCAGACTGTGCTACCACTTTGAGATCTTCTGCAATAATAATCTCAAGGACCCTTTCCTGACTAATGACTGCTAACAGCTCCCCCCCATCCTATACTCAGCACCAGGTTTCCTAAATTATGTAGTCACCCTGGGCTTCTGTTGCATGTGACATGAGGGTACTTCGGGGCCAGGGTGTCAGTTAAAAAAAAGAGTTCCCTTCAATCTCACGGAAAAGGGTGGAAGACCAATGTGTCACGTGACCCTGCGTGGTGCAATTACAGTTACGATCACAGCTTCTCTGTGGCCTGGCTGCTCTTACTGGTTCAGCGGGGTGTCTATACCAGATCCCAAAGATTAAACTTATACATTTCTCTGATAAAAGTACAAGGGTAATCTCAATGTTTATTTATTTAAATTGGTTGACTGGGAAAGGCACTCTGAGCCTGAGCTCATTGCCATGCGTGACCTGAGGTAAGTGTTACAAGGGAGAAAATACAGCAATAATAAAGGGTAAAAAAAAAAGAGGTGCATAAATAGTTACTGTAAGGGAGCAAAAAGTATATACAAGTGTTGCTTGGATAGTGTCCTACCAGGTCAGATACCAATGGATACCATTATGCTGGTTGGATTTTGGATGACCTCGGATGGCACAGACATCCGTCCAAGGATCAGACCTCCTAAGATCCACAGAATGTATCTGAATATCTGTGGCTCTGACCAGGATCCAATTGATCTTACCATCAGATCCACATAGCTGACCACCATATCCAACTATCTGAAGTTGGATGCAATGGATCTGACCACTGATCCATAACTATTTCAATTCAAGCTCCTCCTCCTGGGGCTGTGTGGGTGGCTGTTTGTGCTTGTCTGTGTCTGTAGGTTAGTTTTTGTTCATTTACATGTTTTTCTGCTGGGAATACCTGTGCCATTCTTGCACACAACATTGGTGAAAGTCTCCTGGACTAAATTTCTGCAAATCGCCATCATCAGGTATCAGCTTTTTAATTTTAAATCAACTTTCTTGAAGCCTCCCCAAGGAAGCATATGCCTTACAACTAGTCTTACAAACATGGTGATGCTGGGTCCTGCAACTGAATCAACATTTTCAACATTCTCATCTGACCACTCTTAAAGCAACTGCACTTGTGGACTTTAAAGAACAAAGGAATTTTAACACATTTTGTGACTGAATCAACATTTTGTCTGACCTTTTCCAAAGGTATTGTACTTGTCTCTGAGGACTTTGAAGATCAAAGGAAACATACAGACAAAAGGATTTCACACATTGCATATGCCTACTGTCTGACCTACTCCCAAGGTATTGTACTTATCTCTGAGGACTTTGAAGAACAAAGGAAACATATAGACAAAAGGATTTTACATTGCATATGCCCAGGCCACAGTTTATCACCTTTCAGGAACTTTAACATATTATGTGAACCTGGATCTCAACAGTACTATAGTACTTCTCTTAAACCCTCTGGCACCAAACCCTCCCAGTCTTTTTTTCATTTTCTCTGCCTTCGCCATAGTGCTTAGCTATCCACCTTAGCCCACTAAATCCATGCCCACCACCCTCCTATTGCGCCACCCCCCGACTGCCTAGCCCACACTACTTCTCGGCTCTCTCCTGCCTCGCTAAAAATGCTTTGGCTTAGTCCCCACCACCTGTTCCTGCTCACCCTCACCCTCCTTTTCCCTTTATGCCAACTTCCCCTCCACCCACCCTACCCCTCCACCTACTCTCACCTTTCTATACTACTACCGAAACATTGTACCATGGCTTTACTCTGAAGTCTTAAACAAACATCACCCAATTAATACCTGGGTGCAAAGAGCCATATTTCCTAATTGGAAACTGCCACATCATTATAACTCACTAACGATCACCCTCTACTGGGACTCAGAAGACAATCCAAGCATCTTAAAAGTACAAGCAGAAACTCACTCCAACCTATTATGAACTACGAATGGCATCGCTGAAACTCCTGCTCCTCCTACTTTTAATATCTGGTGGGATACACCCAAACCCTGGTCCTGTTGCACTGAAGCCGACAAAAGAGGGAAAGTTGGTAGTGGTCTCTCCATTATCACTCTAAATATCTGCAGCCTCCTTCCCAAATTGGCATCTCTTCAAACTCTCACTGGACAAAAACCCTGATATACTAGCCATTGTGGAAACCTGGCTATCTCCCAGCACCCGGATCATGCGGTCTCGCTTGAAGGCTACAATCTTTTCAGACTCGACCGGCAAGCAAGAAAGGTGGGGCTGTGCTATCTACATAAAAGGACAACCTCTCCTGTCAACGTGGCAGCTTCACCCCCACAAATACGCAGATGCAACTCCTCCCTATCAAACTGCTTCTTGGTGCACAAAACAAAGTTCTCACAGTGGCCACAGTCTATATCCCTCCAAAAGACCACCGTGCCAGTATTAAGTCTGTACTTGATTTTGTTAGTCTGCAGCCCTCTGAAAATGAGCTCCTCCTCCTCTGGGATTTCAACATAAACTGGCTCACCTCTGACACTGGCTCTTACAAAGATGACATCCTAGCAGCAAACCTGACTCAGATGGTAACCTCCCCCACCCGGAAAAATTACAAAACTGGTACAAGCACCCTTATTGACTGGGTTCTCACAAATCACCCTGACCGGATAAAAAACATTAAAGTCCTCCCTGACTCCCTCAGTGACCACTCCCCAGTGTCCTGTACCTGGTCTAATAAATTTCTCAAGCCACCCCCCAAAGTTATAACAAGCAGAGTATTGCCTTATGGGAATCTTAACAAGTTGAAAACCCATCTCCTACAACAGGACTGGATGCCAATCCTTGAATCAACTGATATTAATACCGCACTAGAATACTTCATTAAATCTTTCAACTCTGCATGCGACTTATACGCCCCAGTAAAAAAATGTAAAATCAAAGTGCTATCAAATCCATGGATTACTGCCAAACTACTTGCCGAGCTCAAGGTTCGGGACCACCTCTGGGCAGTTGCCAGAGACACAGGCTCACTTCATGATACCCTAAAAATACAAGCAGGCACGAAATAGATGTACCTCACAAATTAGGCAAATGAAGAGCGCCTATTTCAAAATGCCCTTGAATCCACCTGGGTGATGGAAGAGCTTTTTGGACAACATCCAAACATAATGGGTAAACAATCAAAATCATCACCTACCATTATGAAAGTTGATGGATCCACCACTCTTGACCCAAAGTCTATTGCAGATGCGCTTAATAAGACATTCACAGACCTTAGTGGGGTCCTCCCCAGATTTCTTCTCGGACTTACCTGTGCCTAGCCTAGTATCACAAAACACCCTCGTGACAAACCACAATTTTACTTCAAGAAAGTCAAGTGCACGCCAGACAAGTACATAAGAAAGGCCTGCTCTAATTCAGAACAAGTAGTGACACGCTAGATCTAAAAATCCTGTCTCTCACCCTGGATGAAGTAATTCACCCTGCAAAATTCTTAATCTGTCACTTTCCAAAGTCAATTTCCAACAATGGAAATCTGCCTATAGTTACGCCAGTGCACAAAGGGGGACAAAACCTCAACTGGAAACTATCGACCAATATCAATACTCCCTCCCTCTCCAAAGCACTTGAACTAATAGTGGCAGACCAACTCTCTGATTACCTGGACAAATACAATCTACTCTGTAATCAACAGCACGGCTTTAGGAAAGGACATAGTACAACAACAGCCTTACTTGATTTCTCTGAGAAGTCCACTCAGCCCTGGACAAAGGGTGCCAAACAGGTGCAGTCTTTATCGATCTTACAAAGCTTTTGACACAGTCCATCATGGCCTACTTACCTCCCTACTTTCTAGCCTAGGCTGGTCAAGGTCCTTGTGCTTGGGTAAAAGTTACCTGTCCAATCGGTCACAGGCTGTAAAATCTCTAATGAACTCTCCGACTTCAAACCAGTTCTCTCGGTACCACAGGGATCAATTCTTGGACCGCCCTCTTAGCCTGTTCCTTAACTCCTCCCAGATATCTGCCAGAGAAAATAATCTTATACGCTGATGATGCTGTAATTCTCTTCCCACAAGGATCCAAACTCCCTACGAAAAGCCTGCAACTTGCTTTTCTAGTGTTGAAAGGTGGTTCCTGGATAGTAAACTTGTGCTAAACCACAATAAAACAAAAGCCATGCTTTTCTCCAATCACCAAAACAAAAATAGGCATACTCCACTCACCATACAAACCTCTGGGAATTACACTGGACCAAGTAAATACTTTCAAATACCTTGGCATCACTTTGACCAAGGGCTCACCTTGCAACCCACATTGACAACACTGCGAAAACAGTGAACCAACGCCTTGGAATACTATTCCATAACCGTCAATTTCTAAATCAAGCGGCACTGAGAATAGCTATACAGAGTTCCATAATCTCAATCATTGACTATGGCCTTATTATTTATGGCTCAGCTACCTCCACTGCTCTAAGGCGATCTCAATCACTCTAAATAAGGCCTGCCGGCTCCTCAAGGGGCTCAAAGACTGACTCACACGCAGATCTGTACTATGAATCAGGCTGGTTGATCCTATCAAATCGCCTTATTTATCTCACCTGCACAATGGCAAAAAATCTATCTTGGGACTGACTCCATTATGTATTCAAAACCTACTCCAACTGAATCCTGGCTCACGACCCTCCACCAGATCTGAACGCCAACCTTCCTGGTTCCGAGATGCTGGACTGCACAGGACAAAGATCTTTCAGACAGGGCCCCAACATGGTTCAATGCGCTTAGTCCACCTACTCTATCCTCAACCTCGCTTGAAGCTTTCAAATCCATGCTCTATGCCCACTCCACCACCACTAGCAACTGTGATTGCGCTAGATAAAGACTACTACTCCTCATGTCCATCCTCACATCTGAGGCCTCTTCCTCCCTGGCTAATGAACCCTCTGGTACCTCTACTACTTCCAGTCTCCAACCCAAACTCACTCCCACTCTTTTTTCCTGTCCCCTCTCACTTACTCTTCTGCTCACCACCTTTCCCTCCTCTCTAGCCTCCTTTTGGTGCCTAATGATCACCCTCTCCCTGGAAGTTTCCTTAACCTCGAAATTGTCTACTCGCTTGAACCTGTTATAGCTTGTTTTTCTATGAAACTTAAAAACGTTACTGCCTTAAACTGTTAATAGCAAATTTATGATGTAACTTTCCTGTCTGGTTTTACCTGTAATGTGTATCGTGCTTTGTTAAATGTTCTTGTGACGTGGAACCTTTGTAAAAGAGCCCTGGCTCAAAGGTATTAATTCCTAGACTAATAAACTAAACTAAACTAAACTAAACTATTTGACTATTTATCTGAAATCTGACTTTGATCAGGTCATGGTCAGATTCAAAGGTGGATACCAGCACTGTCTAACCGAGCATAGTCAGATCCGCAAAAGTACGACCTGAGCACTACTAGTCTATATACATTATGCTGTAAATAGCTATATATTCTTTGCAAAAAAACTCCTTTAATGCAACATTTAGGGTTCAAGCTACAGCGACAAAAGTAGGGAAATGTGGCTTTAGGGTTTCCAACCCTAAAACCCCCACCCCACCCCTAAAACAAATCAGGGGCACAGTCTTCCTTGGGGACTGTCAACCCTAAAGCTCACCTCAATCTATACAATCCACAAAGATACACACCTAATGGGGTGACCTTTAGGGTTTTAAGAGTGGGGGTGGGATTTAGGGTTGGAAACTCTAAAGCCACATTTCTCTACTTTTGTCACTATAGCCTGGACTTTAAATGTTGCATTAACAGAGGTTTTGCAAAGAATTTCCTTACTTTTTGAGATAGTATAATCATTTTCATTTTTCATTTCATACGAACATATGAACATATGAAATTTGCCAGCAGAAAGGGCCATTTGGTCTATTGATTTTGCAGCTAGCAGCCCTATTCTGCAACTGCCCCTCCCTCCTCACCCTCCCACCTATCTTCCCTCTTGTCCTGTCCCAGACCCTTTTGAAGCAGCCCACTGTTTTACAGACTACCGCCTCTGCTGGTAATGTGTTCCACTCTGCTACCACCCTCTCTGTAAAAAAGTATCTCCTCATTTCCCTCCTGAATCTTCCCCCCTCCAATCTCATGTCATGGCCTCAAGTGTCCCTCCCCATCCTTACCCTGAATAGCCCCTTCATACCATTCTTGTGTGATGGTCTGAAGTGGTGCTCCGGAAGAATGAGGATGGAACACCAAGGTCCGAATTATTGTGGATAAGATAACAGTTACCCAGACAAGGAGAGGCAGGAGTTGTCCAAGAGATTCTGTGCCCGCAAGGCATTTATTTAGTACCAGTAAGTAGGGAGACACAGTCACAAGAGAGGGAGTAGACACCCAAAAACAACAGGGTGGCAAAGATGACAGAATTACTTTCATCTAAGACTGATAAAATGATTACAAACAATATTAAAATATGTATCTTGGCCTACTGCCACTATACTTCTACAATTCTTCAGCAGTAACCTAAGAGTATAATTAGAACTTGGGTGAAAATCAGGTGTTCTTCACTACCCCAATACAATATTTGCTTTTACAATGACCATCAAATTCTCACAAATGTCTGTTGTCTTCGTGCACACTGTCGTTCTTCGTTGGTAGCTACAAGGGAAGTAAAACAGAACTGTAGAACCCTAAACACAAATCCCAGCAAGGACCAAGTTAAGGCCACTGGGGTGGTAAGAGGTTTGGTAAACAGACCACATGTTTCTTCGGTAAAAGCCCACTCTCTCCAGGGCTGCCGGAAAGAAAGAACCAGAGAAAACTGGTTCCTGAAATAAACCAACAGACAGGTTGTCGGATTCCACATTGGATGCAAAGGATTTCTTTGCCAAAACCCACTTCTTGGGCCGCCAGGGAAGGAGAGAAACCAGGAGATGCGTGGCAACGAATCCACTTGAGGACTAGCACGACCTGGACGATGCTGCAGCACTCCAATGGCCAGCAAGACTCTGAAGGATCTGAGGTGAAGATGGATCTCCGATAGAACCAGGAACCAGAAGGATCTATAGTGAAGATGGTTGATTCTGCAATCTTGCCACAAGGAACTGGAACAAAAATAAGGAAACGGCGGATGCGTCCCGAACTGGGCTTCAATGGACTCGACTTATGGTGAGCGACCAGGGGCACAGACCAGGTTCTTCCAGGATGTGCACACTCTCTTCTGTGGAGGGCAACCAACTTTGAGACATCCAGAACAGGAACCAGAAGAAACGACACTAGCACGGCGGTCGTGATGCGTTTGAACTTCGGTGAACGTAAGTTTGAACGGTAAAACAAAAGAAACGGCGGGTATGACTTGAGCGAATGGCAACAAACTTGACTTCAGCGGACGACACGGATGGAGAGAATGATCTGATGGTCGGACACTTTTCTGGTGAAGAATGATGATGAAGGCGTCCTCTTCTGGGTAGAGACTGATTCTGGATACGTAGGATTACAGACCACACCATGGAACATCAGTGTGGTAGAAGACTGAGACTGTCTCCATACACTGGCAGCAATGTAGCTATATGATACACCTTCTTGCAATGCCAAGAGAACTGCATAATGACCAGATCATTTGCCAGGAGAATAGGCAAATTATCAACTTTGGGGCAATTATTTACTTGAGGGGCAATTGTTCTATACCTAGGGCAATAGTCCAGATGCCCGGAACAATAGTTCAAATGACTGGGGCAATAGTTCAGATGCTTAGGGCAATAGTTCAGATGCACAGGGCAATAGTTCAGATGTGCAGGGCAATAATTCAGCTGCACAGGGCAATAATTCATACAACCAGGGGCAAATAACCACAATCCTAATATACAATGCAGTCTTGGTGCTTCTAGCCAATACACAATTGTTTAGATGCTGAAGCAATAAACAGTGGCATAACAATGCAGACTTTACAGTTGCTTTGTAGCATATTGTGAGCTAAACACCCTTAAATGGACCCTTTTCTGACTGTAGGGCCTACTGGAATAGGATCTGACTACCCCTGAACGTTTTGCTATGAATGCCCCAACCACTCTACTAGGGAGTATCACTTGCCCTATGCTAGTTGCCCTGAACACTAAAGGTCTAACTGCCTTACTTACTATGGGGCCTATATGCCCTACTTACTACTATGCTGGCTTTGCCTTACTGTATAGGCCTTGGCTGCCCTTACTACTACTGGTCTGGCTTACCCTAATTCACTAGGCCGGGACTGCCCTTAGTACTACTAGGCTGGCTTGCCCTTACTCACTAGGCCGGGGCTGCCCTTACTACTACTAGGCTGGCTTGCCCTAATCCACTAGGCTGGGACGCCCTACTCTACCTCAGGCCTGGTGCCCTACATTTACCTCAGGCCTGATGCCCTACCGTTACCTTGACCTGGTGCCCTTTATTACTTGGGGCCTGGCACCCTAAATACTGTGGGCCTGGCACCCTCCGAAATGGGCCTGGTGCCCTGCTTTAAACATATGGGCCTGGTGTGCTCTCTATTCTGGGCCTGGAAACCCAGCTTTATGTTGAGACTGGTAGCCCTCACTTCAAACTGGGCCTGCTGCCCTCTTAAATTTTGGGCCTGGCACCCTCACTAAATTTTGGGCCTGGCGCCCTCACTATAATGGGCCCGATAGCCCCTTTAAACCTTGGGCCTGATGACCTACCATTAACTCGGGCCTGAAGCCCTACCTTGACCTCGGGCCTGGTGCCCTACATTTACCTTTGGCCTGATGCCCTGCTTTAATCTGGGCCTGATGCCCTTATTACTTTGGGCCTGGTGTCCACTGCTTTACATTGGGCCTGTTGGCCCTTTTACCTCTGGGCCTGATGCCCTCACTTTCATGGGCCTGGTGCCCTACTTTACTGTGGGCCTTGCGCCCTTTCTACTTGTGGGTCTGGTACCCACTGTTTACATTGGGCCTGGTGCCCACTCTAAATTTGGGCCTGGTAGCCCTTTTACTTCTAGGCCGGATGCCCTCCCTATAATGGGCCAGGTGCCCTTCTTAAACTGGGGCTGGCATCGCCCTTTAAATTCTAGGAGGCAGGGCCCCTTTTATTCTTCAGCTTTCTCAGAACTGTCACTCGATCTCTCTCTGCCCATCCTTAAGTTCAACCCCCTACTACATATTTATAAGGCCTTTACTTGGCCTTGCTTGATAGCCCCTCCTCGTGGGCATCGCTACACCCACCCCTCTCATAAATATTTAATCTGGGTCCTCAGACCCAACTGTCTTGCGGTGCTCTGCCACTTTCCCCAGCGCCTACAGCGCTAACAAATTAAATAATAAAAACACAGTCTTTCCTCCAAGGTGGACGGCCAGCACTCTTCCTTGTGCTGCCGTCAGACTCACCACCCCGGTCGGGGTAAAGACAGCTGAAGTCGGGAGGTGGGAGGCTTTCCAGCAGTGGGAGGGAGCTCACAGGCAGCAGGAAGGATGACAGGGGGGCCTCAGACAGCCGACAGCAATGCGGTAGCGATGCTGCTCTTCTCTGCTGCTGACGGGGGACTGGATTTAAACTTTAAAATAATGAGGGGCCAAAACAAATAAACAATGGGGCTCACAAGCCCAAACCATGGCAAACGGCTGTTTACTTTCTTCGTAGTGCCCCGATGGCACCATTGACTGTACCGGAGCTCTTCTGATGTCTTCAGCAGCTGGAGAAGGGGCAGGCATGCAAGCAAGCCTGGAGGGATGGCTTTAACACAAGGTAAGCTTTTTTCTGGTTCCCCAGACCTGCTGCATCCTCTCCCCTCCACAGCTACCAGGATCAACTCCACAAAAACAGTTAGACTTTCAAACTTGAACCCACAGGGTTCTAGAATGGGTTGAGTGGAATGCTGTGAATGAGCAGCTCAGCACAGCATTCCATCCAGGCCATTGTTACTGAAGCTGCATCAAAACCTATCTTTTAACAATATTTACAGTGCACAGGGCACTTTTTCTATTATTTACAGTTGTTACCCATTACCAGGAGGGGAAACTTTACTTAGGAAGGGCCCCATTTTACTGTACCCTGCTGCCCACACCTACAGCAGGCACCCTAGGCACCTGTAAATCCCAAATTGCTTTATTTATTTCTGTTTCTCTGGGATGCCCCAACTTTGGGGCATTACACTTGTGTATCCCTCTCATGTACTTGAATGTCTCGATCATATCCCCTATGTCCCTCTTCTCTTCAAGCAAGTACATGTTCAAATCCTTGAGCCTAATGTCATATGGTAAGTCTCCCAGTCCCTGAATCATCTTAGTGGCTCTTCGCTGCACCCCTTCCAGTAATTTAATGTCCCCTTTCAGATACAGGCACTAGTACTGCACGTAGTATTCGAGATGAGGTCAAACTAATGCTCGATACAGTGGCAGAATCACTTCCCCCTCCTCGACATTAGTCCCCTTGCGATGCAACCCAATGCTTTGATGGCCCTTGTTGCTACCTTCTTACACTGTGCCGAGTTGTTCATTGATACCATGATGACCACCCCCAGATCCTTCTCCTCCTCAGTCTCTGCCAGCTGCACTCCTCCCATTTGGTAATTTCTCCTTGGATTTTTTGCCCCAAAATGAAGTACCTTGCACTTTTTAGCATTGAACCCCAGCTGCCAAGTGTCTGATCAGGTCTCCAGCTTTTTCAGATCTTCCTGCAAACTCTGCCACCCCTCTGTGTCATCCACCACCACCCCTATCTTGGTGTTGTAGGCAAACAGACTGATCCTGCTCTTGATGCCCATGGAAATGTCTGCAATAAATATCCCAAAAAACACTGGTCCCAGCACTGAGCCCTGTGGTACCCCGCTCGATACTGCCCTTGGGGATGAGAGTTCCCCTTCCACCACCACCATCCTCTGCTGCCTTCCCTGCAGCCAGTTTGTCACCCATGCCACCATTTTTGCTCCTGCCTCTGTGTCTTCAAATGTTATTCCAAGTCTCCCATGTGGCACCAAATCGAATGCCTTGCTGAAATCCAGGTACAGAACTGTGACACTTGGCCAGCTGGTTATGATTGTTCTATGATATTTGTAATATAGAGGATACTATATAGTCCTCTATCAGTAACCGGTCTGTTAACTGTGGAGAGGTTGCCAGGGCAACCGTGTAAACCTCAAGAGCAAAGCTCGAGAGGTTTACATTGCCATGGCAACCTCGAGACGGTTAACAGTGACTGGTTGCCGATAGAGGGACCATACATTATTTTTTATAGTGTATGGTCCCATGTAAAAAGGAAAACAGCTGCTTACTTTTTGAAATATAGTCACCGCCATGGCCGTTCAGTCCTTCCCTAACCGCTGCGTGCATCCGTCAGTTCCCAGTGTAAAAAAAGGCACGACACGCAAGACCATCGCTGTTGTTTAACTCATCGGCGGACGTAGCACGATAGGTTAACAACATTTCTACGTCCCATCGATAGGTTAACAACCTTAGGAAATGATGATTTCCTAAGGTTAAAAGCGTTCTACCATACATTATATAAAAATATAGTGTGTGATTATCAGTGTTTCCATGAGTGCCCCCCCCCCCAGGTTTCAGTTACAGTCAAATGACCTGAAACCAGGAGGTAATTAAAAGACTAGAGAGACTTAATTAAGGGTCTCCTGTAATTAAAACGGACCCAGCTGCCAGGATATAGGGATCATAAACTTTTATGATGTTTTAGAGGAAAAAACATTGTTATACCATGGTGTGAAAAGTCATAAAAATCCTTTGATGTGCCCAGGGAAGAGGAACTGCTCAAGATCAAAGAGGGGATGTTAATTAAGGAGTCATACTGGGAAATTAGTTTTTGCTGAAGTCACAGTATTTAAAATATCTCCTGACAGGAAAATCATTGTCTGTATAATTTTTTATATCCTAAAAGGAGGAGCTAGATGATATCATAGAAGGGGTGGAAACACAGCATTTTAAACTGTATTCTGTGTTTCAACTGAGAGATTTCTTTTTGGGCTCTTAAGAAACAAGATCTAACTTAAGCACTGAAAAGAGGTAATACATTAGATAAAAAAATCTAACTGTATGTTGGTAGGAGCTTGTCTGTAGTTTTCTTTGTTTTCTTTTAAGTAATTGTATACTTTGTTGATACAGTGTTCTGTGTTTACATTTTACATATTTTTATCCATTTTTAAGTAACGCTTTCAGAAGAAAGATACTGCCTGGGTTTCCAAGTTCTTTCTTTTGCATGTGACATATGGAGGGTTAAGACTGACAAAACTGTTTAGAAGCTTGATGGTGTTACTAAACTGGGAAAAGGTAAGAATATACCTAAGGTCTTTTATAGAGTTTTAAGGGTTCATTTTGGATACCTGGTTAGGTGCCCTTAGGCAAAAGATATCTGGCATCCCCCCGAAGAGCAGATTATCTGAGCCTGTACATTTGGGTACACTAGCATAAGGTTCACAGTTTGAATCCCCCCAGAACTTGAGACTAAAGGTGATTCTGACCCACAAGCAGACAGGAGGGTTACCCTTTCTGTTCCCTGTTCACAATACTGCACTCAGAGGTTGGCACTGTGGCAGCAGAGGGCCTGACCTGCTGGGTGCATTTGTGACAGATTTGTGACAGCAGTTGGCAGCAGTG
This sequence comes from Neoceratodus forsteri, assembly GCA_016271365.2. Classification (NCBI taxonomy): domain Eukaryota; kingdom Metazoa; phylum Chordata; order Ceratodontiformes; family Ceratodontidae; genus Neoceratodus; species Neoceratodus forsteri. Next base: position 1,083,848,158 of record CM028131.1, on the reverse strand, counting down.
CAGATAAATTTGGTAACACAAGCTTTAACTGTTCAGTGTGTCACCTTTATACTGTACAGTTCACTTGCAAAAAAGGCAGTGATTTATTTTTTAAAAGGAAACAGAACTATATAATTTTGCTTACAGTCAAATTCCTACCAGTTTTATTTTATTTTTTTCTAAAGTGCAAGTTAGAGCAGCCGTATTTAGGGAAGAAGATGGCTTTCAACTACAGCGGGCACACTGTAGACTACTTGAGGCAGCTGTGCCAGGACAGAGGAAGTCCTGTATAAGGGGAGAGCCACCAAGTAGAGCCTCATGGATGCCCTGATGGCAGCAGATGCCCAGAGCATTGAGTCACAGACTGTGACTGTAAAAGACCAAACCTTGAGCATGGCTGGGCCAGCGGCCAGTGCAGTGTCCAGATCCGATGAGGATGACAGCAGGGCCAGTGCCAGCGAAGGGCCACAGCAGCAGGGGAAGGTCACCAGCATTCTGGAGCCAGAAGCACTTAGGCAGCAGATTGAGTTGCGCAGAATTGAGCTGGAGTTCCAGAGAGATGCTGAGAGAGAGAGAGACGAGCTGCAGAGGAGAAGAGGGAGCGAGAACAGCAAGAAGCAGACTGTGAACAGTGAGAGGTAGACCATGAGGAGCGTGAGCGCCAGAGGTGACATGAACTGGAGAAGATACGACTCCAACCACCAGCACCAGAGCAGGTAAGTGGCTTGGGTTTAACTGGAACTACAGGACTGGGTTACAAATTGAATTCCAAATTGATAGCTGAATTTAAAGAGGGGAGGATATGGATGCCTTTTTAAATTCCTTTGAAAAAAGTTTGCATTCAGGCTAAAATTCCTAGAGGATCCTGGAGCTTCCAGCTATCCCTGCTACTTACCAGGAAAGCTCGAGATGCATTGGGTCAAATGGACAACGAGGACAGTAATGATTACAGCAAACTTAAAAGCTGCACTTTTAAAAAAAATTTATTTAACTGCAGAAGCATACAGAGCTAAATTCCATAAGCTTAGGAGAAGCCCTGATGTGAGCTATGAGGAGCTAGCCATGAAACAATGTCAGTTTTTAAAATGTTGGTGGGAAAGAACTGAAGCAAACTCTGTAGATAAAATTGAAAATGCTATTTTGTTGGAACAGTTTTTTGGGGCATGCCCAGCAGAGCTGAAAACCTGGCTGGAGGACCGAGATCACAAAACAATGCAAGAGGCTACTGAATTTTTGGACCACTATGCCAAGAGCAGACTTGCTCTGAGAGTGAATGGGGTGGGTGTGGTAGTGCAAAAAGGGAAAAGCACGCCTTCCGGGCAGCTAAAACCCTCACTGCCTCCACCGAAACCAGTTAGTCCCAGGTTTCAGAGAAAAGATTTCTCTGAGAAAAGAAATGAACATTGAGGCTGTAAAGAAACTGGGCATATTGCCAGATAGTGTCCCAAAAGGGCAAGCAATATGCAACATGGGGCTAGGAAAGAAGTGGGTTGTTTGTGTGTCCCTGGAAGCATGCCTGTGAACATGAGGGAACACATGCACCCAGTCATGGTGAATGGTGTACAGACACAAGGGTTAAGGGACACAGGGGCATCCCTGACATTAGTAAAAGGGGATCTGGTAGAGCCTAGTCAGCTTATACCCAATGAATTTGTAACTGTACAAGACTTTGCTGGTGAGGAGAAAACATTGCCCTTCACTAGTGTGCTCTCTAGCCTGGGTGAAACAGGGGAACTGTGCAACAGGTGGCTGTAGCCAAAACGTTAGCAGTTGACATCCTTGGCAACAATCTCAAACAGGGGATGGTGTGTGCAGTTACCCGTAGCCATGCGGGAAGGGGAAATTGTAGTTCCCTGGACCCCACAGAAGCCAGTACAAAAATCCCTGGGAGGCTGATTCCCTAGCCTGTGTCTCCTGATATGGAGACTAATGAAAAGGGGGTAGAAATTTGTCCAGTAGCAGTTAACCACACAGCTACGGAGGGTTACTCCAAAGAGGGAGGGGTGACCCATTGTCAGAGGGTTAGGGAGGATAGTGATCCCGAGTGCCCTGACACTAGTGCTAGAGATCCCAGTTTAGAGACTGAAAGGGACCTGTCCCATGCCTTGGGAATGTGTAAGGAGTTTGCAGCTGCTCAGAAAAGTGACCCTAGTCTAAAGAAGCTGAGGGCTTGGGCAGACTCTGACGGAGCACAGGGAGATGACAGTAAACATAAGGTTTGTTGGGAAAATGGACTGATGTATACTCAGGCTGTGAAGACAGAGGGAGGGGTGATAGGCAGGCAGCTTGTCATTCCCCAGGGGTATCATGAGCAGTTGCTCAAGATTGTGCATGATATTCCCTTGTCTGGTCATCTGGGAATCGCACGCACTACACAGCAATTGGCCCAGAATTTCTATTGGCCCAACTTCACCCAGCAGGTGAAGAAGTATTGCAGGTCTTGTCTCTGGTGCCAAGAAATAGGGAAGGCAGGTAAGAAAACCCAAGCCACCCTAATTCCATTGCTAATAGTGGAGGAGCCATTCCAGAGGGTGGGAATGGATTTTGTGGGGCCTTTAAATACCTCCAGCTCCTCAGGGAAGAGGTTCATCCTGACTGTGGTGGATTATGCCACCCGGTACCCAGATGTAGTCACCTTATCCTCACTGAGGACAGACAAAGTGACAGATGTCTTACTTGGGATTTTCTCCCATGTTGGGTTTCCGCAGGAGGTTATCACTGATTGAGGGGGTTCCTTCATGTCAGACCTGATGAAATGTTTGTGGGAGAAGTGTGGGGTGGTGCAAAGATGCACGACACCTTATCACCCAAAAGCCAATGGGCTTGTGGAAAGATTTAATGGTACCCTAAGTCAATGTTTCAAGCATTTGCTGAACAGCATGGGAGGGACTGGGAGAAATACCTTCCCCACCTGTTGTTTGCATACAGGGAGGTGCCCCAAGAGTCAACAGGATTTTCCCTCTTCAAGCTCTTATATGTATGCCACGTACGTGGGCCACTAGACTTGATCTGGGAGGACTGGGAAGGCAAGCATGCCACCCAGGGAACCCCCATAGTGGATTACGTCCTTAGGTTTAGGGAAATGCTGAAGGTGCTTACAGGGACAGCCCAGAGCAACCTGGCAGCTGCCCAACAGAAACATACGACCGCAGAGCCAGAGAGTCCAGGCTTGGCACTTAACAGGTGGGCAAAGTCTGCTAAAACTTCCCTTACTTCCTGGATCTTGTCTGGGGCCAGCTGGGGAGACAATTTAAGTACCTCCACAGAGCACTCCCGCTTGCTTTCTTCCAGCAAGTCCAGAAGGGGGGGTCTCTCTGCCCACTCTGCTCCACTGATGAGGGATTGCTAGAGATTCCCAGGGTTCATCGCCAGTCTTCTGGGGCCAGAGCTTTTTCTTTTGTGGCTCCAACCCTGTGGAATTCTCTACCTTGTCGGATTAGAGAGTGCCCGTCCACAGAATCCTTCAAGGCTTTGTTGAAAAGTTTTTTGTTTACTTCAGCCTTTGATTAGCCCCCTTTTTTGTTGCCTTTTAATTGTGTTATATTTTAATTATTATTTATTATTGATGTATCTTTTATTTGCTGCACTTTGGTATTTGAAAAGCGCAATAGAAATAAACCATGATTGATTGATTGATTGATTGATATACTGTGGGTCAGGAAGTCATGACCCTTATTCCAGTCTGGAAAGATAAGTTGCAGGCTGAGTGGGCAGTACCATACAAAGTAGTTAGGAAGGTAAATGACGTGAACTATATCATAAAATTACCTGACAGAAGACAGACAGAAAGGATGTATCATGTCAACGTGATGAAGCCATATGCTAATAGGGCTGACATGGTGTTAGCAGTATGTAGTTCTGGGGAGGGAACGGACAAAGGAGACCCCTTCTGGACTTGCTAGAAGAAAGCAAGTGGGAGTCCTCTGTGGAGGTAGTTGTCTCCCCAACTGGCCCCGGACAAGATCAAGGAAGTAAGGGAAGTTTTAGCAGACTTTGCCCCCCTGTTTAGCACCAAGCCTGGACTAACCCCCTTAGCAACGCATGATGTGGAGACAGGGACACAGACGCCTATACAGTGGACAGCATATCAGGTGTCAGAGGCTGTCCAAAAGGAAATTAGGAGGGAGTTGGAGGAATTGTTGGATTTAGGGGTGTTCCAGAGATCCCACAGCCCCTGGGCCTCACGTGTAGTCCTTGTGCCCAAGCCAGATGGCTCTACTTGTTTCTGTGTGGACTGAATGCAGTCACAGAGTCAGACGCCCTCCCAATGCCCTGGATGGATGAACTCCTGGACAAGTTTGGAGGGGTGACCTACTTTACGATTATGGACCTGACCAAGGGGTATTGGCAGGTAGAGTTAATGGACAGAGGTAGGGAGAGGTCAGCCTTCATCACTCCAATAGGCTTATTTGAATTTAAAGTAATGCCTTTCAGAATGAAGAATGCCCCGGTCACTTTCCAAAGGTTGGTGAACCAGGTGTTAAATGGTGCTGAGGAGTATGCTGTGGCATACCTGGATGACATTGCCATCTTTAGTACCAGCTGGGAGGAACACCTGTCCCATCTTAGGGAAGTGGTGGACAGGATACAGAGGGCCAGGCTCACTGTCAAAGCTGAGAAGTGCCAGGTGGCCATTGCTGGAGTGGCATACCTTGGGCATGTTGTAGGCCAGGGACAGCTCCGTCCTAGCCAAGTAAAAATAGAGGTAATCAAGGCATGGCCCAGACCAGAAATGCAGAAGCAGGTCAGGAGTTTTCTCAGGACAGCAGGGTGCTATAAGAAATTTGTACCCAATTACAGTGCCCTGGCTGCTCCCCTATCTGACCTGGTAAAGAAAAGGATGCCTAAGAAAATTACCTGGGAACCAGCCTGTGCAAAAGCCTTTACCAGACTGAAGGAGGTACTGTGCAGTGCTCCTGTATTGACAAGTCCTGACTATAGCAGACCCTTTATAGTTCAGACTGATGCCTCAGACATGGGTATTGGGGCAGTACTGAGTCAGACATCCAACCAAGGGAAAGATCAACCGGTAGTGTGCCTGAGTGAAAAGCTACTTCTCAGGGAGCAGGCTAACTCTACTGTGGAAAAAGTGTCTTGCCATAGTGTGGGCCCTAAAGAAGTTAAAGTCATACTTATATGGGCAGCATTTTGAGGTACACACTGACCACAACCCCCCGGTTTGGCTGACCCAAATGGGAAAAACTAATGGTAGACTGTTAAGATGGAGTCTTGCCTTGCAAGGGTATGACATGACAATCTTACATAGGGCTGGAGTGACCAGTCAGAACGCCGATGGCCTGTCACGTGTATATGAAGAGTGAACTGATTTGGGAAACTCATCCCATGCAGGGGATAGAGCCCCCAAATTCAGTCTAGGTGCAGAGGATTGCCGCGCTTGGCCAGCTGATTATGATTGTTCTATGATATTTGTAATATAAAAATATAGTGTGTAATTGTCAGTGCTTCCATGAGTGCCCCCAACCAGGTTTCAGTTACGGTCAAGTGACCTGAAATCAGGAGGTAATAAAAAGAATAAAGAGACTTAATTAAGGGTCTCCTGTAATAAGAACTGACCCAGCTGCCAGGATATAGAGATCGTAAACTTTTATGATGTTTTAGAGGAAAAAAACATTTTTATACCATGGTGTGAAAAGTCATAAAAATCCTTTGATGTGCCTTAGGAAGAGGAACTGCTCGGGATCAAAGAGGGGATGTTAATTAAGGAGTTATATTGGGAGATTAGTTTTTGCTGAAGTCACAGTGTTTAAAATATCTCCTGATAGGAAGATCATTGTCTGCATAATTTTTTAAATTCTAAAAGGAGGAGCTAGATGACATCATAGAAGGGGTGGAAACGCAGCGTTTTAAACTGTATTCTGTGTTTCAACTGAGAGACATTTCTTTTTGGGCTCTTAAGAAACAAGATCTAACTTAAGCCTAACCTAAGTCTAACCGTATGTTGGTAGGAGTTTGTAGTTTTCTTTGTTTCCTTTTAAGTGATTGTATGCTTTGTGATATAGTGTTCTGTGTTTACATTTTACATATTTTTATCCATTTTTAAGTAAACCTTTCATTTGAAAGATAGTGCCTGGGTCTTCCAAGTTCTTTCTTTTTCATGTGACGTATGAAGGGTTAAGACTGACAAAACTGATTAGAAGCTTGATGGTGTTACTAAACTGGGAAAAGATAAGAATATACCTAAGGTCTTTTATAGAGTTTTAAGGGTTCATTTTGGATACCTGGTTAGGTGCCCCTAGGCAAAAGATATCTGGCATCCCCTCAAAGAGCAGATTATCTGAGCCTGTACATTTGTGTACGCTAGCATAAGGTTCACAGTTTGAATCCCCCCAGAACTTGAGACTAAAGGTGATTCCGACCCACAAGCAGACAGGAGGGTTACCCTGTCTGTTACCTGTTCACAATACTGTGCTCAGAAGTTGGCACTGTGGCAGCAGAGGGCCTGACCTGCTGAGTGCGTTTGTTACAGCTACTGCATGGCCCTTGTCTATCTGCCTAGTTAACCAGTCATAGTAATTCACCAGGTTGGTTTGGCAGGATCTGCCTGCAACAAAGCCATGCTGCCTACTGTCCTGCAGCCCATTGAACTGCAGCAGGGACACCAGCCTCTCCTTCAGGATCATTTCCATTAGCTTCTCCATGATGGATGTGAGGCTTACCAGTCATTTTTTTTTAAATGAATTAATTATTTAATTAATTGTTTAATTAGTATTTCGGAAAGACCTTTGAGCGTGAACTCTTTTACAAAGGTTCCACGTCAGGGTGGACAATAAGACAATACACATATTCAGTGGTTACAGAGGCCTGATCATTAGGCATTAAAGGATGATTACATGACAATTAGACAAATAGGAGAAAAAAACTGAGCAGTTGTAATTGAATACTAAGCTATTTCTAATCGGTTGTCCTAGGTAACACACACCTGGAAACCTCCAAATCCGTTGAATGACTATGGCAGATTAACTGCATAGGGTTTAACGCTATCCCAAATGGCAGAGGCTGGGTGACAGCGAAACAAGGGGATTGGGTTTGAAACCAACCAAGAGAGAGAGAGAGAGAGAGAGAGAGAGGGGGGATAGTGAATGGGGGCTGTGATGGGGAGCAGCTCCAGAGGGCTTTGTCGAGTATGGTGTGTGTGTGTGTGTGTGTGTGTGTGGTGGGGTGTGTGGGAGGGGCAGTACCAAGTGCATTTAAAGAGGACTGACCGCTTACTTAAACCCTTGGCTAGGCTGGAATGGAGGCAGACAATAGCTCCCTGGTTCATCTTTGAGGACGCTCTTATGTGGGGGAACCATATGAACCAACCTCCAGTCCTTGGGTACACATCCCAAATTCAGTGAGGCATTGAATTGGCCTACCAAGGGCCCCACCAGGATCTCTGCTAGCTCCTTCAGTACCCTGCAGTGAATGCTATCTGGCCCTGATGCCTTGTCCACCCCCAGTGTTCTCAAGCCCTCCAGCACTCTACCTTCTGTGATCAGCCCATCTGTTACTCTATCCCCAGCCTTTACTGTCCCCCACCCCCTTGGGTAGCACTCCCCCTCTCTCCTTCGAAAATACTGAGCAGAAGTAGTCATTGAGTGCTTCTGCCTTTTCTCCCCTTCTACCCATCCCCATCCTTCCTAATCCTTGCTATCTGTTCTTTACAGCTCCTTTCTCCCCGATGTACCTGAAGAAGCTCTTCTCCCCCTCCTTAATGCCTTGTGCCAGTCTGAGCTCTTTCGTGGCTTTTGCTGTTCTTACTGCCCTTGTCACCTCCCGTGCCTCCTGCAGGTACTTCTCCCAATATCCCCCCCTTCCTGATTTCCTGTATCTCCTAAAAGCCGCCCTTTTTCCCCTCACCTTTTCCACAACCCCCCTGCTCATCATCCAGCTTGGCCTTTTTGCCCTGAACTTTTTACTCTGAGTCCGGCTACAGGAACTGGTAGCCTCTAGTATCCCCTTCTTAATGAGCTCCCATCTCTGGTCTGCATCCATACTAGGCTGGATCCTGGCCAGGTACCCACTCACTACCTCCCCCATCTTCACAAAATCTGCCTGCCTGAAATCCAGCACTTTTGCATTGGATGCCACCCCCGCTTTGGCCATAATCAACCTGAACTATTCTGAGTGATGGTCACTCTCCGCTAGTGGTTCATCCACCTTGATATCCCTCACAAACTCCCCATTTGTGAGCACTAGGTCAAGAGCATTCCCTCCCCCTCCCCGGTTGGTTCACTGACCTCCTGTGTCAGGAAGCTTTCCTGAAAGGTGTCTGGCAATACCTGCTCCCTTTTATTGCTGGTGGCTGGGGTTCACCAATCTACCCCCAGCAAGTGGAAGTCCCCCACAACCACCACACTCCCCTTCCTGCATGCCCTTCAAATCTGCCTCACAAGTTCTCTGCCCAACTCCTCTGTCTGGGAGGGTGGTCTGTACACCACTCCCATCTGGAGAGTCCTATTCCTGGAATCCTGGATTAGCAGCCATAATAACTCTGTTTCTCCCTCCTCCCCCTCCTCCCTAATGCACTTTAGCTCCTCCTTCATATAGAATGCCTCTCTCCCTCTTCTCTTGTTTTCCTTATCCCTGCGGAATATTTTGTACCCTGGGACCACCAGGTCCCAGTCATGGTACTGGGTGGCCCATGTTTCCATGATGGCTGCCATGTCCACTCCCTCCCTCTCCACCATGAGGGCCTGTAAGTCATTCATTTTATTCTTCAAGCTTCTAGCATTCATGGTGACTACCTTCCATCCCTTTACCATCCTTCCCCCATCCCTCTGCCCTCCACTTCCAGCACCCCTCTATTGCTTCTACCTAGTTCATCGCCCTTGTTCTAGGGGGTAAGCTTGCTCTGTTTCCCATCTCATGGCCACTGTATGTCCTCCATCCACCTGCCACCCACTCTCCTAGTTTAACTGTCCAGCTACCTCAATATACTTCCCATGCTTCTGTTTCAACACCTTCTTGCCATCTTCATTTAGGTAACATCTATCCTTAGCGTATGGTCTACTGTCCTCCCAAGTCTTTCCCCATCCTCCCACTAACCCATACCCTTTGGTGTGACACCATTTGCCTAACCATTCATTAAATCCCTTGATTCTTTGTTTCCTAGCTGTGCTCAACTTAGGCACTGGTAATACCACAGAAAAAGTTACTGATCTACCCTCCCCCTTGCATAAAGTTCCCAGCTCCTCAAACCTCTTTTGGACTATCTCTAATGTACTATCAGCCAAGTCATTTGTCTCCAGAACAAGAATTAAATGAGGTCTCTCCCTTTCCCTTCTAGCATATTTCAGGACCGGTTGTCCCACTCTTTCACCTGTCATCCCTGGCATGGCCTCCACTCATATTCGACTATGTCTTTCCCCCTTGCTACCTCACCTTACCCCCCCAGAATTGAATCCCCCAGTACAAGTATTCCCCTATATTTCCATCTGCCTGCTTCCCCTCCTCCATTCCTCTCCTGTCTGACTCCTTCTCCAGCACAGAATTCTCCTCATCTGTCCCTGTCACCATTTGTCTCCTGCCTAACTCCTCCTCCTGCATGTAATTCCCCCATCTGTTCCTGTCACTGTTCCTCTTCTGCCTGACTCCTCCTCCTGCACACAACCTCCTCCCCCGTCTATCTCTGTTGCCTTTTCCCCATCGGTATTCTTCACTGCCACAGCTGCTATGCCCCTGGCATCTTCTCTGTCCACCCCACTCCACTCCCCTAGATCCCTGCTCTCTTCAACCATCCCTCCAGCTGTGGCCTCACCCATTTGCCCCGCCACCCCACCTTAGACTGGCTATTGTCCCTTGTGCATTCCCCTCCCTTTCCCTCTCTTGCCCCCTCCTGGGTATCGCGCACCTCCTCTTCCTGCACCAGTGTTGCCAGCACTGCAAACTATTACCTGCCCCCTCTGCATTTCTGTGCCTTGGTTCTTTCCTCCGGACTTGAGCCTTCCCTCCAGTGCTAGGCCCCTTGTTTGTTTTGTTTCCACACACCCTTTCCACCTCCTCCCATGATTCAATGTACCTCCCATGTTGTATCCTCATGATACTCCCTGAGGGAGGCCCTCCTGCCCTAGATTCTCTCCTCCTCCCCTATCCTCTCCAACTCCCTCCTGAGCCACAGCACTTCTTTCTCAAGATCCCTCAGCCTGTGACAGATTGGACACCCTCCTAGCTTCCACAATATGGTCATCCAAACTGCTGCCCCCACATCCATTGCAGCCCACTATTCCACCCATATCAAACAGTATTATCTAGAAAATACAGTTCTAACTAGAAAATATAGTCCTATCTTAGGTTACCTACCAGCCCAGACCCTAACTAAAAATGCAATACCAACTGTATTTGCAACAAAGCATAAGATAGTACCACTACAGTATTATTCATAATTTTTTTCTATTTTTCTCTATTTTTTTAATACTTTAGTCCCTACCTAAAAATACCTTACCAACTGTTACACTGCAAAGAAGCATAAAACAGTATTATCTATAAGCTTTTTTACCCACTACAGACTGAAATGCTACACCTTTTTTCTCACCTCCCACTGACAGTAATGCCCAAGAACAGTCTTACCACCAGCTTGTAGTCCAAGTTTTGATCAGCACCTTCCAAGTGCTGTTGCAGCTGAAACACAGTTTGTCCCCCAACTACACCAAAACAAAACAAACAAACAAAAGCACTTCCCTCACTCTGAACTGTGTACTTCCTGGTGTCTTCTCTTGTCTGCAAGGGGTTCTGTCCTGCCCTCTGGTAGTAGTGTTATGTAGAGGAGCAGGCTGTTTTTTCTTAAGAATATGTAGCAAGTTGTACTACTCAGATACCCCCTTAAGGAACTGTAGGACATTGTATGACTCAAGTATCTATAAAGGTAGAGTGCACTCAGGGGTGTGTGGGGCAAGGGGTTGGGGAGTGACAGCTACATTGCTGCCCCCTGCTCCGACAAAAAACAATCAGGCAACTGTACTAAAATTCCCTGTTTCTACACATACATATCCCTAGAACAAACACCAGTGTAAACAGGTAAAATTAAAGCACTTTGTGTTGCAGTTACTTCCCAGAAGATAGCAGCCACCTCTTCACTCCCTGTTGTTCCTTCCCTTGAATGCCTGCTTCTGACTGCAGTAAGTCTGCTGAGCTGCTTAAATCTCTTTTGCTTGGCAGGTTATTTAAATTAGGGAAAATCCCTTTTGGCTGATTAAATTAGGGAAGTTCCGTTTGCCTCCTCAGCTATTTAAATTAGGGTTTGTCCCTTTTGGCTGATTAAAGTAGGGAAATTCCCTTTGCCTCCTCAGCTATTTCATTTAGAGAAAATCCCCTTTTGGCTAATTAAAGTAGGGAAAGTCCCTCTGTCTCCTTAGTGGGGGAAGAGCTATGGTACTGCCCACTGCTCCCACAAAAAGCAATCAGGCAACCGTATTAAAATTCCTTGTTTCTATACACACATATCCTTAGAACAAACACCAGTGTAAACAGGTAAAATTAAAGCACTTTGCGTTGCAGTTATGTCCTTCACCAATGTAAACAGGTAAGAATGAAACATGTTGTGTTGCAGGTATTTCCCTGAAGATAGTAGCCACCTCTTCACTCCCTGCTATTCCTTCCCTGGAATGTCTGCTTTCATATTTGCCTGTGGGAGCACAGGGCCCTCTGATGAGATTGGTGAAGGACCTTTTTTCCCAGGGAAAATTGTCCTTTATGTGCTCTCTGGCCCCTGCACTCCCATCAGTGCATAGTGTGTTGTGGTACCACTGTGCCCTGCAAAACATAACTGCTGCCATGCTGATAATGCATGCCACAGTATAGGTCACATGTGCTCCATTCATTACAATTCACCAATGGTTTGAAACAGGGCATGGTAACATGCAAAATAACTTAGTACTCCTAAAGGTGTACTAAACTACCCATAGCGCCAAAGCTGTATCTCAAAGCATTTTCAAGATATAGCATCTGCAAAGTACACCAGCCATCACAATGTTACCCTAAGGTAGATTCCAAAACTTCAAAGTATTATAACTCTGCTATGCAGTAACATTTTTCCATCAAACCAGCTAAAGGCACATCTTTGGGGCAAGTCCTTTGTACCCTGCAAATTTCAGCTCAAAAGACTAAACCGTTTTTTCCATATCTAGCAAAGTAGTGTCACAAACTGTGGCAGTAACCTAATTCTTTTGACAAACAATGTCGCAATTAAGCAGTTCAAACTAAGTTAGCCACATCAACAGAACTACCACACAAGATTATGCATGCAAAATTTCATGGACATCTGTAAAAGGGTTGCAAAGGTATTAAGGTGCAAATTGAGCAAAACTAGAAGACTTGAAAATTTAAACAAAACATGCAAATTTAAGGATGTTTAAGGCACAATTGCTCAAAAACCGCACAAGCAATTTAAATGCAATTAGCAACATTAACATGCCTACCCCATACAATTGTGCTTGTAAATGTTCATGCATATCCTTTAAACAGTTGCAAAGTTATTAAAGTGCAAAGTATGAAAAACTGGATGACTGCAAAATTGGGATAATGTAAATTTAAGATATGTGAGAGACAGTATATTCGAAACTACACCAGTGATTCAGATGGAATTAAACACATCAACAGACCAATCCCACAAAATTATGCATGCACAATTTTATGCACATATGTTGTAGGGCTCCAGCGGTATTAAAGTACAAATTATGCCAAACTGGAAGATTGCTAAAAATGAAAAAACATGTAAGTTTAATGATGTTTGAGACACAATATCTCACAAATCACACAACAGGTTCAAATTAAATGTATCACATCAACTCACATACCCCCTGAGATTATGTTTGCAAAATGTCATGCACATCTGTTTAAGGGTTCTAAAGTTAAGGTGCAAATATACAAAATTGGAAGACTGCAAAAATGGAAATAAAACGTAAGTTTAAGGATGCTTGAGACACAGTATCTCAGAAAAATCACAACAGATTCACATGGCATTTACGATATCAAGAGATCTACCTCCAGAGCTAATGCATGCCATATTTCATGCAAAGCCATGGAAGGGTTGCAAAGTTATTAAGGTACAAATTATGCAAAACTGGATGACAGTGTGAGAAAATTATTCACTTTTACATCTTTTTTTCCATAGGAAGTAATGGGGGAAATTAAAAATGTAATAACTTTTGAATGGATTAATGTTTTTCACCAAACCTTGAAAAGGCAAATCTGTGAGGCAAAGGCTTTCTACTCTGTAAATTTCAGACCACAAATTTAAACAGTTCCTGAGATACAGGTTGACAAAAAACCCCAGCAAAAACCATAAAACCTTCTGTAATTTCAATTCAACACTCTATATCTTAGACACCACACAACAGATCCACATGAAATTTGGGACGTCAAGAGACCTACCCCTAGATATTTTGCATGCCAAATTCTCTGCAAATCCAGTGAACATTTCCAAAGTTATTAAGCTGCAAAAATGTGTCTTTAACATTAAACAGCCTCATTAATCCTAATATACTGGTGCTACCATGCTAGTATATATATATATATATATATATATATATATATTTACACACACATCTACAGAGTTGTAAATTATACAATTTTAAAAGTTGTTCCGGTAGCCTATGTTACATCAGTGAAGAGAATGACTGACAGGATACAGGGTTCCAGGATGTGCCAGGTACTGTACAATGACTAGTTGCAAGTGTGTGATTTTGATAAATGTGCCAGCAAGAGTGGTATGAGAGAGTAGACAGGCGATGAAAGAAAGTTAGTGGATAAAGGTTGTTCCACATGGTAAAATGGCACACAGAAGGCAGACTCACCATTGTAGATTTGCAATGATGGATGTGGAAGGAGCGAGCATCCGAGAAGTGGAGGAAGTTGGAGGGTGAGATGTTCAGTTCAGTTTAATGTGAAGTGCTAAGTTCTGTTGAGCAAGTTCATTTACAAGGAGGTCCCTTATACAACATACGTAACAATGTACCAAAAAATATAATAGGGAAAAACATATTGCAACAACAATCAGTATAAAATAATACAAATACAAGTACAAGAACAAAGGCCTAACTAACATAACATAAAAATTAAATTAAGGGATTAACAATGGACAACAGAGGTAAAAAGAGAGAAAAGACTAAGGAATGTACATATTAAAAAGATGCTACACAGATAAGGCAAGTGTGAGAAGAAAGGGGGAGGTGTAAAACAGTATGAGGGGAGGTTAAAAACAATGGTAGTACTCAGATGGAGGTAGTAAGGAGAGAGGAGACACATGGGAAAACTGAGGGAAGCGAGAATTTATCTGTAAAGGAAGAGCAGTGTGAAAAACAGTGGTCTTCTAAGGACAGGACACAGAGGTGAACATAAAGAGAGTAGGGATAGGTGGTAGAAGTTGAATTAAGGCCACATTCAGGCAAACCTGTCAGCTAAAATAATCTCAGATGGTGGGTCTTAGGTTCTACATCCTCCACGCTTGTGGGCTAGGCAAAGTTAAAGTGCTCACCAGGCACGCGCTAGATCTCAATGAGAGTCTCTTGTTGTGGACGATAAACCTGTCAGATATAAATAACATAAATGCTGGGCTCAGCAATGCGCACATTGCCACAGAGAGATGTCAGATTTTACAGAACTAAGGGCTGGAAACATATGTTCATGCATAGTTCCTCGTAGGCAGAGAATATGAAGCATTAAAATATCTATGGAAAATCTAATTTAAGCAAAATATGTCCATTAATAATCAATCCTGCACAGTTAAATTGATAGTAAAAACCAGTTAAATTAGGTTGATGTTAATCATAAACCCCAGCATCCTACCCCATCAGTGCCGGCAATTCACAGGTAGTTTTGTTCAAACATATCAGCAGTGCTTCAACTGAAGTTTTTGATAAATTCGTGAGTTTCAAGAACAAATTCTGTTATACAGTATTACAGAATGATTAATTGGTCTTCAAAGTACTTCGGGACCACAGTACTGGACACCAGGACTCCATGCTCGAGGTCTGGGAGCAGTTCCAGTGCTTACCAGGCAGGTGCCTGACCACAATCGTAGAGTCTCTTGTCTTGGCCAAGGATGACCATGGCAAATTAATAGGTGGTTAGTCAGGTATGGCAGTTGAGGCAACTGGCTCAGAATCATGGCTTCCCAACAGGGATCCAAAACCCCAGTGGCACTGCAAATCAGAATCAGGCAGAATCACCCCTGCTCCATGAGGGCAGTGCTTCTCTTTCTTCTACTCTCTTCCCTCTATACTCAAAAGTGTTCCCTGCCATCCCCAGAAGGATGGACACAACATAATCTTCACTCCCTGGTCCATTCCCTCTGTTACAACTGACAATCCATGCCTTCTGAAAGGGGTGAACTGACAGGAAATCCTAACTCTTGACTACCCAAGTCTTTTATACTGCGTGCCCCCAAACACTGCCTGTTCTAGGAGTTGAACTGGTCGGTAACCATGTCTTAATATAGCTCCCCAAATTTAGATGGGTTTGAATTACTACCTGTGAGTACTTGCACACCACCCTAATATCCATTAAAGGGGAAGAGAAACATTGCCACAGTCCACAAATCATATCTACTTACTCCCTGTTACCTTTCTGTATTTGCCTTTCTTTTTCTGATTTCAGTCTCCCAGTTACTGACTCCTGGCAGTTGGATTCTACAGGGTCCTCCACCATAGGAGGGAGCTGTACTAAGTGGTTTGAGGTAGACAAAAGGTGAAACCACTGGTGTGAGGTCTGATGGGAATCCATAAACACACTGACCCAATAATACAAATGTCCACACAGCAACACATTCAAGCAGGAAGTCAGGTTTGTTGCATCTTCTGTTCCTGCCTGTTCATCAGTGTACGTAGTGAGCTCCAAAGGGATTAAGACAAATGACAAAAGTCATTCACATTTTCCTCTTTCACCCACACATATTCTTATGGTGGGATTGCTCCATTCAGGAGTGAGCTACTTATGAGACACTGGCACTACAGCATAATACTAGGCCTTTAGATAATGCCATGACAGCTGAAGCTGGGCACTTAACATAACACAGAAACATAGAATTTGATGGCAGTTCTGTAGATTTACTGATCTGGTATAAAAGGCTACATTCCGTGAAGTTCTTTGGTTTTACTAGTGTGCAGGCAGTCCAAATGCTGGAATTTTACTGAGTTTTACAGTAAAAACAAAAACCAGTGGCCTTGAGCTAAAGCAATCACCTATATCCCTAACAGCTGCACAAAAAGAGTTGTCTTTGACACGGAAACAAAATTTACAAGATAAGATGAGTTTTCCTTTAACTTGTACACTGGCACCACCTCGGCAAGGTGTGTAGGCCTATATCTAGCAGCTACACTCAGTAACTTGATTTTAAATTTTGTCTCACATCAGGGCTGCATTGCAGTTGGGGATCCCAGGTAAGGTGAAACTTCTGAAGAGCCAGCCGCTGCCATATCAGCTGTGCAGAATCTAGCAGCTTTTTATCGAGAACTCAAATTCCTGGTGTCAGTTTCTGAGCATGCTCTGGATACAACTGACTACATGCTCCACTCTCAAAAAAGAGACAGTCTGTCTCTGTCCCTGACACAGACTGCCCATATTCCATAACAACATGCCTAGAAGGAACCCACTGTTAAACCCTTTAGGCACCGAAGCAGCCTCTTGTGATATATAGGTAGGAGCCCACTAGGGTATCTGGAGGTTACACACAGCCCCACTTTAAACCTTGCTGTCTGTAGCAAGTCTTTGGACAACAAAACTCACCCTCCCCAGTGTCCCAGTGAAGAGGTATGCATGCCACCTTCTACCTGTGACCAGCACGGGCTTAAACTCCAAGAGGCAGATATTGCTACTTAACGGCTAGCTGATGGGGTAGACTAGAACACTACAGGGATCCCCACAAAGAATTACTGCATATAGGAATATTGGTGACAAGTCACTAAAGCCTTCCACTGATTGCTGTGGATATCAGCCATGTGTCCCTCACCATAAACTATGGGATATTGGGAATGCACCCCCCGTAAACTATGGGATATAGGCAACTACACCTGAGACCTTTTTGACACAGCTACAGTCATCAGGCATGATTGCTCACCAAGGCCCACACAAGGCTGGCATTAAGGCATTACTAACAGTCCTAAAGATGCATGCTATTAATACACAATTAGAAAATAGATGTGACACATAGAAATTCTCACCTGGCCTGGACCAAATGGCCTTCTGCCCCTGTAGAGGAAAAGCATATGAAACCTCTACACTGGCATCTAATCAAAGTAAAATGGGCAAACCCATAGCGTATGCCTGTTTCCTGTCTGGATTTCACAACACTCTCCTGACATCCTTTGCATTTCTGAATCTTAGCTGTCCTCCAGGACTCCTGACTCTAGCCTGTCCCTTCCTGATTTCCACTTCTTCAGGCAGGACAGTGGCAAATGGGGAAGTGGTGTTGCCCTCCATGTCTGCCAGAGCCTCTCCTGCACCATTGCTTCCAGGGAGTCTGTACCCTTATTCCACAAGCTTTTATGTGCAAAGCTCTCCTTTCTCTTCACCTTACCTATCTTCACTATGGTGTTCTATGCCTCTCCTAAAATCTCCCTCTATTCTCTAGTTGAGTAGCTCTCCCCTCTCACCTCCAACTCCTCCTCCAGTGAGCGCATCCTCCTTGGGGACTTCAATATCAGTTGGCTCTCCCCAGCCTCTAGGCTGGCTTCATACAAGATAAGTCCCTTAACCTTACCCAACTCATCACGGAACCCACACGGCTCAGTCCACATTCCCCTAATCACACCCTACTGGACTGGGTTCTCTCCTCACATCCCCACTGCATCATAACAGCAGGCATTCTTCTGGATGCCTTCAGTGACCATTTCATGACCTTCTGTGTTAGGAAAGTCCAGTGCCCCCTTCCCTCAATATATCTGGTCTAGGTCCCTGCAATCACTCAACATCAATGCTCTTTTGAATGAGCTTGCTGACACTGACCAGTCTCCCATCCTCTTCGCTCGAGATATTGACATGGCCCTCTCTCTGTTCAACACCAAATTCTTTCAAACCTTGGACAAGCACCCCCCCCCCCAAAAAATTCCAGGGTCAAATCTCCACACCAACCCTGGTATACACCTGATCTCCTTGACAAGTGCAAGTCCCATGATCAAGCATGGGCCTGTTTCAAATCCTCCCGCTCCCTGCCTGACCTCCTTTCCTACAGAGTGCTTAGAAACTCAAGCATGAATGCTGTCTGTGCTGCTAAGTCCTTCTATTTTAAGGCCAACCTCCAGAATATCTCCCCAGCAAAATTCTAGAAGATTATTCAATCTCTTTTGACACACCCCCAGCCCAGTCCACTCCCCTGATCCTCATGGTTGATGGATCACCTGTTTCTGATTCTCTCTCTGTTGCCACTCACTTTAATGACTTTTTCATTACCTGGGCCATCCCTTCTCCCCCTCCTTCTGGTACATCTCCTCCCCCATCCTCCCCCAGTGCTTCATGTTCCCCCTATTTTTATTCAGGAAACTTTTCTTGCTCTTTCATTGCTCAGCTTGGCTAAATCTAGCCCCATGAGCAGTACCCTAAACTTCTTCATCTTTCAGTTGCCACCATCGCCTCTCCTCTAACTCACCTTTTCAACCTCTTATTTGCCCTCAATGTTGTTACCCAGTCATGAAAAGTTGCCAGAGTTCTCTCACTTCATAATGGGGACGACCCCTCCACCCCTAGCAAACACAGAAACATAGAATTTGATGGCAGATAAGGACCGCCTGAGCCACCTAGTCTGCCCATTTCCCTACCTACTTAAACTCCCAGATCCTAAATGATCAGCAGCTTACCTTCTCTTCCATACCACTATGGTTGCCTTCTGCCTATCCCATGCATTCTTGAACTCACCTATTGTTTTAGTCTCTATGACCTCTGCAGGGAGGCTGTTCCATGCATCCACCACCACTTCAGTGAAAAAATACTTCCTCATATTGTGACCCCAACTTAGTAACTTCCATCTTATCTCCCTCCTCCCTTTTCTTGCAAAGCTGCAAAAGAAGCTAGTCAACTCCAGACTTGCTGACTTCCTCTATTCTTCCAACTTCCTCTCCCCTTACCAGGCTGGTTTTCAGAAGAACCACTGCACCGTCTCCTTCCTGCGGCATGTCACTGACTCTGTCGTTACTGGGATGGATCAGGGGCACCATTACAGCAGCTGTTTTCATTGATTACTTTGATTCGGTGCCTCACTCTCTGTTCCTGAATAAGCTGAGTTCTGCCAGCCTCTCATCTCCTGCTGTTGAATGGTTCCATTCCTACCTCACAGGCCATCGACATTTGATACAGCCAGGAGGAATTCTCTTACTTCCCCTTTCTATTCAGGCTGGGGTCCCACAGGGTTCCACCCTGAGTCCCATGCTCTTTTCCATCTTCCTGAAGGACCTCCCCTCTGCCTGTGCCAGCTCTCATATCCATATATATGCAGATAACAGTTATCCCCTAGAATGTTGAGGTATGCTGCAACTCATATCCCGGATCCTTTGTCATATCTGTTCAACTGTTCAATTGAGGAGAGTCGTGTCCCTGAGGGGTGGAAGTCAGCCAGGATCATCCCCATTTTTAAGTGTGGTGATTCTGGCCGTCTGTCCAACTACAGACCTATTTCTCTATTGCCTTTGCTCAGTAAGGTGATGAAGCAACTGTTGGCTGGACAGATTATGACATATTTGGAAGGAGAAAGACTGTTGGACCCGTATCAGTCAGGTTTCCAGAAATCTCATGGTATCGTTATGGCTGTGTTGGAAGTCCTGGATGAGATTGGTAAGGCAATTGAAATACAACATTTTACTGGGGCTATTTTGGTAGACCTCTCCAGGGCTTTCAACACAGTGGACCATCAGCAGTTGCTTTTGAGATTATCCAAGCTAGGGATGAGTCGTTTAACTCTGGATTGGTTTGCCTCCTACCTCTCTAAGAGATGACAGGTAACGGTTGTAAAGGGCGTAACTTCGGCTGTGCAGGTGGTGCAGAGAGGTGTACCCCAAGGATCTGTTTTGGGTTCCCTCTTATTTTGGGCATACTTAAAAGATCTAGGTATCCATGTGGGGGCCTCTTGGTACCACCTGTACATCGATGACACCATTTTATACTATTCAGGAAAATCTGTTTCAGCTATACAGTGTACATTGCAGGAAAGCTTTAATAAAATGGAACTGTTTTTTTGTTAATTCTAAGTTAAAACTTAATTAATCAGAAACACGATGTATGTTGTTTGGGTCACCTAATAAATTAAAAGAAGATATGGTGTTGAAAATTGTAGATAGTAATCGAGTGGAGATAGAATTAGTTAATCAATATAAATACCTGGGATACTGGCTAGATAATTATGGTTCAGGTAACATGCATGTTGATAATTTAATTCCTCAAGTTAATAAATGGATGGGATTCCTTTTTAGGAATAAGAATTGTTTTGATTCAGTGACATTGGATTTGATTGTTAAAATGCAGATTTTTCCTTTAATGGACTACGGGGATGTTCTGTATGATGGAGCCACTAAGGATTGTTTATTGAGTCTGGATGTCCTAGTTAATCATCTTGCTAGATTAATACTCAATTCTCCTAAATTTACTCACCACTGTGAATTATATGAGACTTGGGTGGTTATCATTAAGTAACAGAAGAATGATACATAAACAGGTATTTGGGTATAAATGTGGGTTGGGACTTGTTCCTATATATTTAAAGTATAAAATTTCATTCAGAAATGTTGAATTAACTCTTAGAAATTCAGCTGCCACATAAATGGTTGTTTCTTTTGTAAAAACTAAGCGCTCTCAGTATTTTTTCAGTTATTATATCCCGAAATGTTGGAATGATCTTCCTAATGGAGGCAGTATAGCGCAGTGGTCTAAGGCTCTGAACTGCAAATCTGGTGACATCTAGCAGACCAGACCTGGGTTTGAATCCCACAGCTTCCACTTGCATACTGTGTGACCCTGAGCAAGTCACTTAACTTCCCTGTGCTCCCAGGTTGCACCTGTAAAAAAGCTTTCAGCTTAGTGTCTCACCTGGTTAAATAACTAAAAAAAAAAAAAAAATAATGAGTATAGACAAAATATTGGTAGGCCTTTGTCTGTATTGCAATTAGGAAAACATCTGTACAGGAACTTTGTAACTGTTATTGATATTTGTGAAGTCATGTCTGATTGTATTTATTGTTATGCGTGATTGGAATTGTATGTTCTCTATTTTGTAAAGGTTACCATTGCAAATTAATCTAATGCTCAATGGTTTTTTACCTTAAATAAAAAAATAAAACAAAATCTATGCCTCCAGACCCTCGACCACGGCTGTGAAAGGTTTGCTCCAGCATGATTTCCCCAAAGTCCTGTGCTGTTGCTAATCTAACCAGCTTCAGGTCAACACTACAAAAAATGTGTCCCTGACCTTTGGGACCAGCCAGAAAATTGGCGAGGCTCTCCCACCTCCCTGTCTTTACCTTCCTGGATGGTTCCCCACTTGAAGTGGCTTCTTTCTTCAAGTGCCTTGGTGTGTCACTAGATGGTAGGCTTGACTTCTCTGCCCTCATTGATGCCATTCACTACAAGCTCTGCCCCAAACTTGGTTCCTTGCACTGTAACAAAGACTACTTGTCCCCCCAGGTCCACTGGGAGCTGGTCTCCAAAATGATTCTCCCAGTTTTCAACTATGCAGATGTGGTCTATGGTACTACCCCCTCCTCTTCCCTTACCAGACTGGACACCCTCTGTAATGCCTTCTGCCATTTTGCCACTAACTCCACCTTTGGACCCACCACTGCTCCCTCTACTCCTCCCTGTCCACCCCACCCCACCTTACCATCACATCGCCCATCCCACTACACCTCATTCTCCCTTACCATCACATCGCCTGTCCCACAGAGCCTCTTTCATCTCCAAGTACTGGTTTTGGTCCTTCCTTTCATACCTATCCCCACTGCTCTCTCCCACTCCTTCTGCCTCTTACTCACTCTGCTCCAGGGATACTTGCACCTTCTCCTTCCCTCTCTACACTCCACTGCTGGACAGTCTGCCTTCTCTTACCACCTTCCCTCCCTCCCTTTGGAACCTGCTCCCCTCCATTCTCCATCTCTCACCCACTCTCATCTCCCTCAGGCACCAGTTAAAACATCTCCACGCACCATCCTATTCCTTCCTACCCCCCACCTGACCCTATACTCCTAAGTGAGAACCATGTCTCCCGACTGGCGGGCTTCTGTCTGGGGTCTACCTTCATCCAAATTTGTCTCCTCCCAACAACTACTGCACTGCTATATTTTGTTACATGCACTGCTCACTTTATTCTGCATATCATTGCTGCACGATTTAATGTCGGTCCTTGCTTTTCATTTGTTATTGCACTTTTGTCATGTTAGCTAGTACACTTCTTGCACCTTACTTTGTACCATATAATTGCTTGCCTTGTATGCTTCTCTGTTGTACTCCACTTCCCCTTTCCCCCAGGCCACACCTGGATACAAGCACTGGCTCAGTGTGCCATTCCCGGTTACCAGTGTTCAAATAAATACGTGAAAGTCCCCCAAACTGGGCTTATCTTCTGAGCCACGGTGCTCCATTGCCCTGTCAGTATAGTCAGGGGTCCCGGGTGGGATTTGGACAAATGGCTCCTCTCTTTTGTGGCTCCATGCTGTACGTTTCCTGGTACTCAGCTTGGTGGGTGGCTGAGCACCAGGCCTGTTGCTTCTGCACCTCCAGGTGCATTTTGTGGTGTTTCGGGGGGGGGGGGGATGAAAATAAAAAAAGAAAAGGGGAATATTGTAAATAGCTGCAATCCACACTCTGCTCCTGCATGGTCACCAAGAATACAAGATTTAGTGGAGAGGCTGCTCGTGGTCCTGGATCCAGTCTCCTGATTTGGCCAGATTCAGGACCCCATTGGGGAATAATAATAATAATAATGAGGTAAAAATATGTAAATAGTTGTAGGGCAGCTCGTGCTTCGGGCATTCGCTTGCACCCATGTGGGGGAAAACTTAAAGGATCGTCTGCTCCTGTGGTGGCAGCACCAGCAGGTGCCATTGGGGCAAATGTAAATAGTTAGTTCTTGGGACTACAGGTCCCACAAAGCTGTTGGGGGATTTGTGAGGCAGGTGCCCTGGAGAGTGGTCCAGAACTGGACCTTTGTCCTGCTGGGAGATTTTGCCACCCCTGGTAAGAGGATAAAGGAAGCTGTTTGGCACCAGATTGGGGAAATGCTCTGGGAAGTGTGAGAGAGACAGGAGTGGGGCTGATTGCCCACTCAGCCAAAAAGGGCCTGGTTCTGTTTTTTATTGCGGCAGTGTGGCTTGGGAAGCATTGAGGATGTAGTGGTGGCTGCTGGTTGTGGTGCCCTGGTTGGGGCATCTTTGGGGACCCACGGAGAGGAGAAGGCTAGAAGCCTGAAAAAATTTATGGCAGAGTGGACCAATGTAAGATGGCCCTTCGGTCCAGTTTCAGGTGGGACCCACCGCTGAGGAAGAGGTTGAGGAAAAAACAAGATGGCACTTGAGAGGTGAGGGGATTCAGGGGTTTAGGCTCTGTCCCTGGTCACAGAGACTCTTTGCCATTGCAGTTTGTGGAGAGACTGTGGATATGGGTGCCAGTGGGATTCTGAGGGGATTCGGGGACAGCCCCCCGGCACCATTTGAACCCATTTAGAGACTGTTCTGTTTATGTGTTTGAGGAAGGATTGATCTGCTTTGATGTTAAAGGCCTGAGTTGGCCACAAGTTAAGCTGCCTGCATGTGGATTGTTTGGCTACCTAGGCAATAGGTAGCCACCTGGACTTTATGCTCCAATGGGACCTTTCTTGGTCTTGAGTGAACCCCAAGATTACAATACAACCTCTCAGTTCAGAGAAATTGTTTGAGTGTTTTAGTGCTCCATGGAGTGACTGTGCCTGTTTTTTAATTGTTCATTAAATGGGACCCCCTGTTCCTGCGGTTTGAAGTGTTGCCTTGTTTTGTTCAGATGCATTGTATGCTGCTAACAAGAAGTTTGCCTCCACAGCACAGCCCCTCATGTGTGTTCCAGGGTGTACAGTAAGAGGATCAGGGGACCATGGGAGAAGATATGGATAGGCCTGCCAGGTGAAGACTGCTTACAAAGTTCCATGAGGCAAAGATGGCAAGGCCAGGCAGGTGAAGACCATCATCTTCACTTCTCCAGTCATGCAGCTCTGCACCAAGAGGTCTGTGGGCACCCCAGTTTCTTCAGGTCTGATAAGCTAGGCTGACCAGGTATGTGGATTCTTTCTGCTGTATAGTGCACCCTCCCCAGAATGTTCACCACCATACCCCTAGATGCAGGGGGGGCTTATAAAGCAGGGGCTCATCTGGGATGTGATGTCGGGGTGCCCTGGCCATGGTGGACTTACAATGGGGTGCTGGCAAGCTGTGGAAGTCTCCCCAATAAGCTGGGCTTATTCACTGCACAATCAAGATGGTGCGTGGGACTAGGACTGTTCGTGCCTTTTCTTCAGGTGCTGCAGTTTTCCTTGCTTCAGTCAGTGGCCATGGCTGAAGCAAGAGCAAACTTGGTGGAAGCATAGACTGTGATGTGGAAACTGACCCTTGTTTACCTAGGGCTCAGGTATGGGGGTTGGTTAGCCCACGGAGTTGGACTTAAAGTCAGCTCCTGGCAGAGACTCAGTGCACTATTTTATGGACCATGGACTTTTGAGGGAAAATTTGATGTATTTTGTGTGGGGAAAAATGCCTGTTATAACGGTTTGTGTTATGCTGTAATAGTATCGGTTTTAATTGTGTAAATAATGCTTTTAATGTGTTAGTTTTAAAGGAAATTTCACATTGGTTAATGTAGCTGCTGTTTCTCAAAAAATGTGCAATGTGAACATGGTTATCGGTAACTATAATAGGTTATGTAGTTCACAGTTTTCTATTGGATAGCAGATAGTAAGAAAATGTTTAATGATGTGTTTCACTGTAATGTGGTGTCTAATGCTAAAAGTTTGTACCTATAGTGTTTTGGTCTTATCGAATGTCCAGGCAGTCCAAAGCAGGCAGTTGGCAGCACCAATAAGGTTAATTAGTAAGTTTGCTGTGGCATATGGGATTTTGAGATGCCACTGTGTAGTCTGAAAACAATCTGTCTG
Organism: Neoceratodus forsteri; assembly: GCA_016271365.2. Classification (NCBI taxonomy): domain Eukaryota; kingdom Metazoa; phylum Chordata; order Ceratodontiformes; family Ceratodontidae; genus Neoceratodus; species Neoceratodus forsteri. Next base: position 1,083,823,089 of record CM028131.1, on the reverse strand, counting down.
GTAGGTCTAGCAGCAGGTGGCCAGATAGGAACTCATTTAATAGTCTGGGGCCACCATGAGTTGGGCCGAATTCAGGGGGCAGTTTGGTTCTATCAGTGGGTGGCCCAGTAGTTTGTCAGATAAGTGGTCATGGGCAGTTTAGTGAGCCTGGTTAGTGTTAGGCCGAATAATGATAGTCTCGGTAGTGATAGTTTTAGTATAGTGTAAGAGTAGTGTAAATAGTGTTATGGGCTGTGGCTCACCTGGACAGCGAGCATTTAAGGGAGGGAGAGTGTAAGTCCCCAATATTAGGCTTACCTTCTGAGTCACGGTGCTTCTTTGCCTTGTCAGGATAGTCAGGGGTCCAGGGCGGGATGGCTCCTCTCTTTTGTGGGACTATGCTCCATATTTCCTGGTGCTTGGTTTTGGCAGGTGGCCGAGCACCAGGCATGTTGCTTCTGTGCCTCTGGGTGCATTTTGTGGAGTTTTGGGGGGTCATAGGAAAATAAAAAAGAAAAGGGGAATGTTGTAAATAGTTGCAGTCCATACTCTGCTCCTGTGCGGCCACCAAGAATATAAGATTTAGCAGAGTGGTTGCACCTGGTCCTGTGTCCTGTCTCCTTATTCAACTGGACTCAGGACCCCATCGGGGAATAATAATAAGAAAAGAAGAAAAATGTAAATAGTTGTAGGGCAGCTTGTGCTTCTGGGCATGTGCGGCCCCCCATCTGGGGAAAACTTAAAGGAGTGACTGCTCCCGTGGTAGCGGCACCAGCTGGTGCCTTTGGAGCTAATGTAAATGGTTAATTCTTGAGACTACAGGTCCCAAAGGGCTGTTGTGGGCTTTGTGAGGCTGGCACCCTGGAGAGTGGTCCAAGATTGGTCCTTTGTACTGCTGGGAGATTTTGGCACCCCTGGTAGGGGATAAAGGGAGCTGTTTGGTACAAGATTGGGGAGATGCTCTGGGGAGTGTGAGAGAGGCGGGGCGGGCTGATTGCCTGCTCAGCCAAAAAGGGCTCATTTTTGTTTTTTATTGCAGCAGTGTGGCTCAGGAAGTATTGAGGATGTGGCAGCAGCCACTGTTTGAGGCGCCCTGGTTGGGGACCCTTGGAGAGGAGAAGGAGAAAACCCTGAGGAAATTTATGGCAGAGTGGACTGATTTAGGATGGCCCTTCGGCCCAGTTTCAGGTGGGACTCACCACCAAGGAAGAAGTTGAGGAAAAAAAGGAGATGGCACTTGAGAGGTGAGGGGATTCAGGGGTTAAGGTTCTGCCCCTTGTCCCAAAGACTCTTTGCCATTGCAGATTGTGGAGAGACGGTGGATATGGGTGCCAGTGGGATTCTGGGAGGTTCTGGGGACAGCTCCCTGGTGCTGTTTGGACCCATTTAGAGACTGTTCTGTTTATGTGTTTGAGGAAGGATTGATCTGCTTTGCTGTTAAAGGCCTGATTTGGCCACAAGTTAAGCTGCCTGTGTTTGGACTGTTTGGCTGCTTTGGCAATAGGTAGCCACCTGGACTTTGTGTTCAGATGGGACCTTCCTGGTCTTGAGTGAACCCCAGGATTACAATGTGACCTCTCCTTCCAGAGAAATTGTTTGAGTGTTTTACTGCTCCATGGAGTGACTGTGCCTGTTTTTTAATTGTTCATTAAATGGGATCCCCTGTTCCTGCAGTTTGGAGTGTTGCCTCGTTTTGTTCGGATGCATTGTATGCTGCTAACAAGAAGTTTGCCTCCACAGCACAGCTCCTCATGTGTGTTCCCAGGTGTACAGTGAGAGGATCAAGGGACCATCTGAGAAGATGTCGAGAGGCCTGCCTGGTGAAGACTGCCTACAAAGGCATATGAGACAAAGATGGCAAGACCAGGCAGGTGAAGACCATCATCTTCAGTTCTCCAGTCATCCGGCTCTGCACCAAGAGGTCCGTTGGCAACCTGGCTTCTTCAGGTCTGGTAAGTCAGGCCGACCAGGTATGTGGACTCTTTCTGCTGTGTAGTGCCCCCCTTCCCAGGACTTTCACCACCATACCCCTAGATGTGGGGGGGGGCCTACATAAACAAATAAATAAATATTCATAAATTACTGCATCTATGATGATTCAAAAACAAATGCACAATACCAATTGAATCTAAATGTTATATATTTTTTTATCCCAATACAACTGGGGAAAGTAGAGCCTAATTGTTTATCTAAGAATATTTTTGTTTTGTATTTTTCATTTTATTTTACCAGAAAAAGGCTCCATTGAGCAATGTTCATTTACAAGGTGGTCTTGATTAGGACAGCAAAAAAACATTTTAAGAATACTTCAAGTACAAAAGGATATATGATAATGCAATAATAGGAGAGGTACAGTAATACAGTACGAGTGTATGAACAGGTGCAACAGGCACGGAGACTTTACATAAGATGCATGAGGAATATTAAAAAAATATTTAAAAAAAAGAATACGCATGACAGTTCAGCTCACCACTATCTGAGCATTAACAGAGCCTCATGGTCAACAGACCTCAGGTAATGTCTGGTACAAAGGAAAACAAGAGAAACATCCCACTGCAAATGTAGAGTTGCCTCACTGTTCGATGTCTTCAGACCTCAGGAATACCTAGTCTCGGCTAGCATTGCTACCCTTGGCTGGAGCTGCTGTACACTTGCTGGAACTTTTGTCTTCAGACCCACCTCAACTGCTGTATTGGGATACAGTCTAAAACAAAAGGAAACAGATGCTATTCACTCCTTGGGAGTAGTTGACAGGAGCTCTTTTTTTGTGATTTGAAGTCCTGAGCAGATCACTACTTGTCCACACTGGGAGCAGACATAGAAGGGAATTTGACCGAAATGTTCTTTGGCCCTATGGGGCAATATGGAAACTGAAGCACCTGCTTTGGAGCAACTGTGAATGATTTCTTCTTGACTGGAAGCACCACTTATGACCTCCATCTTGTTAATAGTAGTAGTGGTGTTATGTTTTATATGCTCTGGTCCTATCCATGGCCATAGCGAGACATTTATCCCTGTTTTGCTCTTCATAATCCCACAGGGACCCTAGCAAGTAAGGCCACTTAAAGTTAAGTTCTTCCACATATTCCAAATGATATGCACTGCCTTGCTGACTTTGGAGAGCTGTCAATCCCCTACCTCCCTGAGTAAAGGCTAAATCTCCTTGTTCCAGTCCTGAATCTGCTCCCTCATGGAACCTGGACATGCAGCTGAAACAAGGAATGATATGACAAAATTTGTTTCCAAAGTACAGTATGTGACCACTCAAAATGGCTCAAAAACCCTACCAGCACAGAGCAAAACTGGATTACCTGATAGGTACCCTGAAAACCTGATCACCAGGTAAAAAAACTGACAGGTGGCAACCCTAACCTCTGTGCATACAACAGCTGACATCATCATGTGCCTCACCACACTGTCACCACCACCCACAGGGCAATGAACAGAGTCAGACAGAGAAAGACACTCTCTGTCCCCACCCTATAGTCAGCTGGAGACCTGCACTTTTGAAAGTTTTTGTACTGTCTCAAGTGAGCCAGGAGTACATCTAAGATTTCTTTGAAGTGGGGGCTAGACAAACCTAAGGGGCTTTGGAAATAGAAAACTATGACATTTTTATTTGTAAAAGCATTGATTTTAATATGCACTACCCCAACAATAACAGATTTTTCTTTAACATTGTCTGTTCATCAGCCCAGGAGAAACAGTACACAGGTATAACACTATACTATTTCTATTTATGTAGAGGATGACCTATGCGCCCCAGGAATGCCTGTTTCAAGGTTTCAAATTATGTATTTTATCAAGTTTTTTTTTGTATGATACATGATCCAAAGCTTTGTTTTTAGGCTGAAAGGACATACTGAGTTGGATAAGCATGGAACTGTATGGATGGTGATGGCTGGCATGATCCATTTAGAAAAACTGTGGACCCCCTACACTTGCCAGCAATGACAGCTATGGATCTATGGATGGTCACTTCAGTGTCTGGTTTGCAGTGGTGTCCAGGGAAAGAACAGAATTAGGAGATTTGGAGGGGAGAGGGAAGTTATGGTGAGGCTGGGATAAAACCCACCACCTGCAGGGCCGATCCTGTATACCTCTTTGCATTTTGTCACTGAAATGTTGGATGCAAACACTCAAAATGTAAAGAAATGAGGGGCACTGGTCTTAATAATATTGGACAAATTGTTAGACATAGACACATTCAGAAAACGGGAACCTAATGACTTAACAGCACTCTACCCTTGCTCACACCTGGACACTAGCTGAAAGTCTTAACAGTGGAGTGATAATGACTCACATTGAGTCTTTTGTGGAATCCCTCTCTTGAACTGCCAGATAATTGCAGCTGTCAATGAGCTGTTAATCATACCTGGCCATCTGGAACAATGAAAGAGATTAGCATGAGGACTACAGAATGCTTCATTAACAGCCATGAAAATCTGCACTAGTCAAGATGGGCAAGTAGAGAGTTAGCTGCACTAGCCCTGGTCAATTTGCACTAGTGTTTGGGCTAGTAAAACAATGTTAAGATCGACCCCTGCATCAGTATCCCTGTTTGGGTGCCATTTGTATCTAACCCCCAGCAGCTGGGTCCTATGGGGCCCTTCACGATGGGAGGGGGCTGGTCTAAGTGCAATGAAGTAGATTTACTAGAAAAAAGTTAAGACAATAGGTGTAAGTTGTGAGGGGAACAGGTAAATGCACAGTGACTCAATAACACAAAGATCACATAGGAACAGAGCCAAACAGCAAGGCGGGTTTATTGCATCTTCAATTCCTCAGCGAGGATAATAACGGAGCTCTGAAAAGACTGAGATGGATGACAGAATTCATTCACATGTTCTTCTTCCACCTGCATATACACTTATGGTGGGATAGTTCCAGTCCAGCAACTACTTAATTATGAGCAGGGTCACTGTGAAATTGTGGAATTTTTTAGCAGATTTTGAGGGGGGATTTGCAGGACTTTTTTCTCCCAAATTCTGTGGGAATTTTGCAGGACTTTGCATGTATTTTGTGGTGATTTTGCGGGCTACTGGGCACACATTTTCCTTTGTGAGGCACAAGTATGGGGTTTTCAATTTCAATTGCTTTGTGATGCATATCAAAGTCAGCCATCAAAAAGGTATAGGTTTTTGTAGAAAAACAAACAAAAAAACACAGACACACACAAAAGGTACAAGTTTTTTATTAAAACACCCACGACTGATCAAAAAACAATATATATTATAATAGTGGCATCATTGTCAAAGCAGTACCACCACCAGCACCACCACCCTCTAATAATTCAAACAACATTATTAGTATTCTACAGTAAAAGTATAGTACCACCACCACCGCCACCACTACCACCCCAGATCGTCAAGCAAAGATTTTTACATCATAGAATGAGCAGCAATGGTTATCCAACAAAGATCTTTAAAATTTCTTATTGTACTTCAACATAAGAAGTAGTCTAGTGTTGTCATATGTGAAACTTTGCCGACTGTCTTTTAAAAGGTCTGCGTACAGTGAAAAAGTCCTTTCAACATCTGCTGTGCTTACAGGAAGCCAGATATATCTTTTTGCCACAGCAGCAAGATGTGGAAGTGTATCCCTTTGTGCTTCCCACCACTCAGCCATATTAAAATCATCACTGGGTACTGACTGGGCGAAAGTTCTGTACCCATGCCATTCAAAGTTCCAGCCAGAGATGGTAGCTCCTGGGTGTGTTTTACTTTTTCTTTGTCCAGTGTTGGCAGCTGCTTTGGGTCAAAGATTCGTGCAGCTTTGAATGTGCTGACTGAGGGATGTAGATTTTAAAATGTTGTCCATTTTCTCACTGCTATCCAACATAACCTTCTGAAAAAGGTTCACAGTTTTGATTTTCATGTAACTGACAGCGGGACAACATTTCTACTGTATTTGGCCTGTATCAGGGGTTCAGTTAATTTATTTTTTGTGGAAGTCAAATACTTCCATGAGTCAAAATCTGGAAGTAATTCCCATTTTTTGGGCATCAACATACTTCCCAGATCCCATAATTTGAAAGCCAGTATTCTAAGAAGGATCAATTTATGAATGTTAAAACAAATATTAGTGGTAAAATACAATTTCTTTTAGAAAAATCCATAATTTCTTAGCTTCTGTGCCTTCAGTTTTGGAAGTCATCGAATTTTGATTTTTACATTTGGAAGTCAATGACTTCCTACCCATTTATTTTGGAAGTTTTTGCCTTAATTTTGGGAGTCAAATACTCCCAAAATTAAGTTAACTGAAGCCCTTGTCTGTATTCAGTTTCCCCTGCAGTGGCACAGAAGTCCAAAAACATATGCACATTTTGCACCCTTCCAAATATGGAGTGTCCTTGAGGCTGGCTGCTTGACTGCAATTGTAGAATAAGGTTAACAAGTTCAGAAGAGTGTTCCACCACAAAAGTGGCTTGTGTTACCAGCTCTGCTGCTTTGCCTTTCAATAAGCACTTCAGGCGCTTCAGGGTTGCTGCATCAGACTGTAGCATTTCAACAAATTCTGTTAACACAGGCAGATAGTCTGCTAAATACTGAACAGCGTTAACCCAGGAGCACCACCGAGTTACCACTGCATATACTGGCATCTTGGGTACAATGCCCTGCTTGGATTCCATGAAGGCAAAGTACTGATGCCTACGCATTGGGCTCTGGCAAAATATTTTTTTAACAGGGAAACAGTAGTGTTTAAGTCTTCCAGTGTGTCCGCCCAGACTTCGAAGACCAAATTGAGGAGGTGGGCAATGCAAGTGACATGCACTGCATTTGGTAGGACACAGGATAGCACAGTTTCAAAAGCCTTGCGCATGTACCTTGCACTGTCCATGACAATGGCAAAGACTTTATTGAAGTTCACCCCATTGGTGTTTAGCACTTTTAGTAGAGCTTAGGATACTGTGGTGTTGTTCACATGATGCAAAAACTCCACACCAATTACGAGTGGCTGCTCCTCAACATCAAGCAATGGTTGGGCCAAAATAGCCAACACGCTACACCCACAGGCATCTGTTGTCTCATCCAGAAAAAATGAAGATATCTTGATCCTCCACGGCCTCTTTCAGGGACTGTTCGTGATCAGGCCGAAGTTCTTGGAGGTACAAGCTTTGAAGCTGTGCTGATCCCGGAAGACTACCGCCTTGTTTTGTGTGCTTCTTTAAGAACTCTTGAAAGCCAGAAGCCTTCTCCAGTGGTATGTCTGCATGGGTCAAACAGCAGACGAAGTCCAGAACAAATTCCTTCCATTCAATGGAAGATTCCATTGCTCGACTGAAACAAGAAGTCAGCGACTGCTGTCATAGAGGTGTGCCTAAAAAAACAAACAAACAAAAAAAAAACAAGATATAATATTTTACAGGGAAAAATAAACTGCATGGAAAACAAAACAAAAGCAAACAAGGTTTAATATTTTAAAGGGAAAAAAATACAAACTGTAGGCCAGCCCAGTGTCATGGTGGACTGAGGAGCAGTGAGCTTTACCTCATGTCACACTGGCAACCTGTTTGGGAACATCAGGTCGGCGGGAAGGGGATAGGATAGAGTGTCCAATTGGCTGCTCTCCTTTCCCAAGTGGGGGTGGGAATCTGCTGTCTTGCTCTTAGAGGCCAGGTGGTAGTGTTGAACTCTAGCAGCAAGGAAGGGGGATGCAGGAACAAGGCACATGTCCACGGGGGGGAGAGAAATGGGGTTCCACGGTGCCAGAGAGAGATGTTATGGACTTGGGAGGCAGGGATAGAGCAGATACCAGTCACCAAAGGGGAAAAACAGACAGACTATGTAAAAAATAAAATAACTGCAAACATCTGTGCAACTAGTACTTACTTTGCATGTTTTTCTTTGCAGCTTCTTTTCTTTTTAGATGTTTCTGCGACTTCATGTGCATGTCAACTGTATGCTTCCACACGAAGTCGAGTGTGTTGGTACAAGCACAGCAAAACAGCAATCCTCCATCCTCATAAAGATCCTCCGGATATAACTTAACCCGATCCTGGGCACGCACAAGATATGAGACATGACGGTCCTTGGCCTCTTCGCGAGAAAGACAGAAGCGCTTTGGTGGCAGTGTAGACATGGTGTAGTTTAACTAAACCCAAAAAAACTAAGACTTGAATGAGAACATCAGTACATAGAGGGAGGAGAGCTTTCCTTGGGATGCTTGATCCTCCAATATCACACCACTAGTTTGCATCCCACAATGTTCTAAGCTGGGCAGATTGGTTTCAAAACCTCAGCTAATGGAGTTGCCATGTCGTAGCGCTGAACTTGCCCATAGACTTGCTAGTATCCATGGAAAAAAAGACTCCAGAAATGCAGTTTTCTTGTTATCTTTCATACTTCGAGGAACCATGGGAGTGAGGGACAGACCCAGGCAACCGCCATACATGATGGAAAAAAATTGTTCTGTACCACTCTGGTCACCCGCCCCACCCTGCTCCCTCACCAGAGGCCAGAACAATTTTTTTTGACATGTGTGCCAGTCTGCCAGGCCCATCCCTCCACTTCCATCTCTGAGGAGCCACAGCAGCAAGTCAAGGACACACCACGGGAGCGAAGGACGGACCCAGGTGACTGCCATACATGGTCAGAAAAAAATTGTTCTGTACCACTCTGGTCTCCTGCCCCACCCTGTTCTCTCACCAGAGACCAGAACAATTTTTTTGCCATGTATGCCAGTCTGCCAGGCCCACCCCTTCACTCCCATTTCCGAGGAACCACAGCAGCGAGGCCTGGAAACACCACGGGAGTGAAGGACGGACCCAGACGACTGCCATACATGATGGAAAAAATTATTCTGTGCCACTCTGGTCACCTGCCCCACCCTGCTCACTCACCAGAGGCCAGAACAAATTTTTTTGCCATGTGTGCCAGTCCACCAGGACCACCCCTCCACTCCATCAACAAGAAAACATAGACTGCCATACACGATGAAAAATGATTTCCAACATGTGTGCCAGTCTGCCAGGCATGTCCCTCCACCCTCCAACACAGAAGAATCACAGCAGCACAGTTTAACATGTCCTTAGAAAAAAACATTAACTGTACATTTTAACATGGACTCTACTTTGCTCTGAGGGCCCAATGTTTTTAAAGCACCTCACCCCTAATCAGGACCCTCCTTGGCTCCCACCATTCCTTTTATTTTATTTTTACTTATCCTCCTGGGCTGTTCTGAGCACCTCCTCCCTTAGCTGAACCCCCCAAGCTCCCAGTCTTCCTCCATTTTTGAAGCACTTGACCCCTTAGCCTGGAGTCGGACCCTTTGCTCCCACTATTACTCTTCATTTTTTTTCACTACTTGTTCTTCTGAGCTCCCCAGAGACCCCCCAAAAAAGCAATACAATTTTAAGCTATTTCAAATCCCTCCACCCCCCCACTATCATATTCTCCCTTACATTGTTTAGTATCCCATACATATGAATTGGATAATTGCAGCTTACCAGTTTCAACAGCAGCAGCAGCAGTATTCAGAAAAGTTCAGCAGCAGCAGCAATTCCCAGTGGCAGGTTGAGCAGCACTCTTGTTACTGGAAACACAGTAGTGATTTGCTCTTTTTTGAAAAAGTATTGCCAGCCAACCAGCCAGCCAGCAGCCAGCAGTCAGCAGTCAGCAGTCAGCAGAGTAGGCTACCTTCTCCGTTTGCTCCTCGCTTCCTTGCTTCCTCACTTCAACAGATGAACACACCTGATCTGCTCTGACTCCCCCCTCACCTGTCCACTTGTATTTATACTGTTTTTTGACTACTTAGGCAGACCTGAGGGGGGACAAAGCACAGAAAGGGCATGAAGGAACAAACAAAGGCACAGGCATTTCAAGTGGGTTTTACTGGTGTGACACACTGTAGTGATGTCAGTAACGTGTCACATGCCAGCAAACCCATGCGGTACCCTTGTTCTCCGGGATATATGGATGATGATGAATGAGATGAGGACTGAGGGTCGGAGCATCAGAGGGCAGTACATGGGAGATGGGAACTCGGAAGGCACAGAGGACTGTAGCGGAGTAAACCTAGCTGCATCAGCAGTGTAAACCTCAGGACAGATGGCTGGGGAAATCTACAGCAGCCCATGTAACTTGCAAATTTTGTGGGGATCATATATTTTAGCGGAGGGATCAATTAATCACGCTTTCCACGACATAATCACGGATGTAATTTTCCAGTGGCCCTGATTATGAGGCACTGACACTACAGCATAAAACTGGTCCTTTAGATAAATGCAATGGCAGCTGGAGCTGGGCACTTGGGAGCAAATACACCTCTATAGAAATTGCTGGGTTCTTTATACTTAAGATGGTACTACAGCCAGTGCTGGGTACATTTAAGCAGACAGGCACTACCACTAAATAGGGCACATTACGTTCAATAACAATCAAATGTAACAGGTGAACATCACTTTCAGGCAAATGCAACACAACAGCTACCATTGGGCTGTATGGCAAATTGGATTTCAGTTCATTCTTACACTGGTACCACCTCCACAACATCCTAGTTACTTTCAGTACCTTCATAGGACAGTTCTTCTCCGAACTTCAGGGACTCGATTTTCAAAGGGTGACATTGAGTTTGTGTCAAGCCCTGCATCGACCCTTTTCTTTGGTACAGCTGTACCAAACTCCTTTGATGCAGCTGCACCCCCATTTTAGTACACCAGGTGCAGTTGCGACAGTTATCACACTTTACAGCAGCAGGCACCAAATATTTGGCACAAGCGCTGTGAATAGGGTCCCCCGAATGGTGCAAGTTAGATCAGGGAAAAGTTGGTCTAACTTGTAGAATTTGACCATAAGGATTGAAAATCCTGATACATGGTTAGAAGAATGCTGCAGGCCCTGTGTGCCAAATGATCAGTGCACTACGGGCTTGTAGCATTCTTGGGGCTCTGAAAATTGAGTCCCAGGTCTTCACGGTAACCTGGAACATCTGGCAAGGGAAACATTTGAAGCCAGCTGGGAAGAATCTAGCAGCTCTCTATGGAGAAATCAGACTTCCTACATCACTCACACAGCATGCTCTGGACACACCTGACTGTACACTCCACTCTGTCTACAGAGGCAGTCAGCCTGGCTCTGCCCTCTGATGTACATTACACAAACTCCAGAGCAACGTGACTAGCAGGAACCCACAGATTAACCCTTTAGAAGCTGAAGCAGCCTCCAGTGAAAGAGCAGAACAATGGGAGGTATCCAGGGGTTATATTTATAAAATCTGCACAATATGTAGCCCACTAGTGGGCAATTAGGTTTTCAAAGCAGTGGCATCCTCATCTGCAATTAGTCATTGGCACCTGATGATGATACTGAGACTTACATAAATTGCTTCGAAGATGGAAACCGAGCACACTGAGGAGCTGCTCCATTATCATCAATTTAGCAGCTCGTGTATGTAGCCATACCAGTGTCAGGAGCCACTGGCGGATGTAAATCCATGATACCACTGACTGGAGTACTAATGGTACAATGGAAGGTTATGTACAGAGCTGATTTTGAAGACCAGAGAGACAGAAAATGAAAAACGAGAGACATATAAAAAAAGAAAACAGGAGGAAAGTAGACATGAATTGGCAATTCTGCAAAACTTCACTTTCCCTTTCCAGTAGCCTAATGCAGTCAGCCAAGTGGTATGGTGAGCTGAGGCATGGGTCCATGCTGCCAGCTGCACCAGCAGCCTGGGTTTGGGAATGAACACTGGGGTCACTGGAGACCAGCTAGTGAAGGAGGATCAAGCATCCCATGATGGCTCTCCTCCTTCAGGGAGTGGGGGATAGTGTGCACCGCTGCTAGATCATGACCTAGTGGAGGCTGGGTAATGTCACAATAGTCACTTTCCTGGTCAGCAAGGTACAGGTCACTGAGGTGTCCTGCATTTTTTCATGGTATGTGCATGCCATAGCACACATGCTGACCTGGGGAGAAAACTACTCTTGGGGAAAACAACCTGAAGCAGCAGGATGATGGCATGTACACCACAGGCTCCACACCACCCACTAAGATGCCCACAAACCATGGAGGTACAAGAGGTGGAAGCTATGTTCTGGGGGTGGAAAGGTGACAGGGCTGTGGGCAAGACACTGGAAGGGGGCTGCCCAGGTGTGAAGGCGGAGAAACAAAGATTGGAAAAAAATACCTTAATGCAAAATGGGTAGTTGGTTAGAACAGGAACATTTCTACCTTTACTTTCTTACAATCATATCCCAACCAGTGCCAAAATTAAATCCCATCTCTGTCCAGCTTCTCTGTCCTCCCTTCCCATCCTTCACCCCATCTCTGTTCCTAGTCTCCTGCCCCTTACCCCATTCCTTCCCTATCACTTCATACTCTAACCCATCCCCCTTCTCCTCCTTGTACCTTATAGGAGGTAGTATAGCACAGTGGTTAAGGGCACTGAGCTGCAAACCTGGAAACCTGGGTTTGAATCCCATAAGCCCTCACTTGCACATTGTGTGATCCTGAGCAAGTCACTTAACTTCCTTGCGCTCATAGGTTGCACCTGGAAACAAGCTCCAACTTAGTGTGCCTTTCCTGGTTAAACAATTTCCCCTTTCCCTTTCCCTCATATCCCTGCCATGTCACCACTATTCTGTCTTATTCACCCTCTCCTTTAACTCATTATCTTGTCCTGCTCCACATTCCATGTTTCCCTTTTCTGTCCTCCCTATCTCATCCATGTTTTGTCTACCTTATCCCTTTTACTTAAAACAGGGAGTGGAGGACTGTGACGTAGCTATTCTTCCCATTTTGATTTCATCAGAAAACTTGCAAAAAAGACAGTTAGGGTTCACTCCAATAATTTACTCCAGTAGTAATCTTCTTCTTTCATTTAGTCACACACAACACATAAATGGGTGATGTTTTGTGGCTCTACCCGACTGTGACAACCTGCTGGAGGACTGTGAGACTGGTGCTTATCAAGTTGTGACAATTGTCTGAATGGAACAGTGTTCTCTGGCACCACAAAGTTATTTCTATTTTAAGGATATTCTAAATCAGATATGAAACAAGTTTAAACTGATATGCATGTAAGAGACAGAACACAGTAACCAGAGGGCCTGATGAAGTGGTGTTAAGCTCATGAAATGTTGCCCATTGATATGTGTGACTAAATAAAAGAAGAAGATTACTACTGGAGTGAATTATTGGAGTGAATCCCTTATTGTCTTTTTCACATTGATGAAGTCAGCCATGATGTCCCCAAGATTTTGAACCTTATTTTGCTGTGGGCCGTAGAAAAGAAGGCAACCGGGGCAATTTTTCTAGGTATTTTCATCAGAAAACGTGTCATCCCAGCTACTGGTGCCCACTTCCAGATCACATAAGCAATAAGACATGGCTAGGTGTTGTTAGTACTGAGATACCTGCACACCCAGGGGCATAGTGAGGCACAAGGCCACAGACTGAGTGCCTTCAGCCCCTGCATGTCTGGGTATCTCAGTACTACCAACACCTAGCCATGTCTTATTGTGCTTATAAAATGAGCTTCACTTGTAAAAAAATAGAAAAAGTATGAAATAAATTACAAAACAAAAGCATTTATTAATTTATTGTTAAAATAACATTACGTATCAAAAAATAGTCCCAAACTAAATTGTAACTCAGGGGACAGTAAAGGCACTAGACAGTTAAAAAAAAACCTTTTAAATCAATGAACTTCATCTTTGAAAGTTTATAAATGCAATTATTTTACTTGTACTAGGGTCTGTGCTCACATTTTATGTGAAACACTGTGATACATGCTGGCTGCTCCCTCCACCAGCAAAGGTGCACACACAAAGCACACTTTTAGTCAATGTATTTTTTATTAATACTTTTAGTTTATACATTTATCTGTGCTCATATGAATTAAAACAAAGTTATCTGGACAGGTAGTAAGGCAGTCAGAAAGATGGGCAGGCATGCAGACTTTCTGAGCAGACAATGCTGAGGACAGTTTGAGTCACTGCAGACCCAAGCAGAGGTCCTTTCTTAAGCTGCTGCATGAACGGGAGTTACATGTCTCAGCACTGTGTTTAGTTAGCCTCGGGTGGGATCAGAACATGACTGCAGGGAAAATGAAGAGGCTGTGGGAATCTGTACTGCTCATGCATGGTCAGATGAGTATCAAGACACAGCAGACATTTCTGTTATTCAGGTGTCCATCTGATTTTATTCCTTCTATAAAAAATATGGAATGAAATGCTACTAAAGAAAACTTTTCTTGTGGTTGTCTGTTTCTGTTTCTTTGGTTGGGTTGTCCACATTACTGAAATACTGACACTAGTAACATTGTTTGTAATGCTGCAGTGGGTAAAAAAACAACACAGTGTTTAAATTTTTATATTTGAAGAAGTGACTAGTTGAGATGAGGGGATGATTGTGTAGACGAAAACACAATTTTTGAATGGTCAAAGGATTACCTGTTTACTTGTAAAAAAGTGTCCTGTAACATGCAAGAAAAAAATGGCTGCCAGATGAAAATGAACATTCCACTGGCACAAGGATTTCTGTTTTCTTGTGAGGCATCCAGATGGCCAGTACTTTTTTTTGCCCAGTGAGCATTATCTTGCACTTTTTCGCATTGAACCTCAGTTGCCACACCTCTGACCATCTTTCAAGCTTCTCCAGGTCCATCTTCATTTTCTGCACCCCTTCTGGAGTATCCACCCTGTTGCAGATCTTGGTGTCATCTGCAAATAGACAGACCTTTCCTTCCAGCCCCTCTGCAATGTCACTAATGAAGACATTGAACAGGACTGGCCCCAGTACTGATCCTTGTGGCACTCTGCTGGTCACCCCTCTCTCCCCAGGTTGGATCCCATTTACCCTCTGCCTTCTGTCCATCAGCCAGTTTCTAACCCACTATATCACCTTATGCCCCATGCCCAGACTATTCATCTTGTTAACCAGCCTTCTGTGTGGGACAGTATCGAAGGCTTTGCTGACATACAAGTAGGTGACATCTATGGCCCCTCCCTGATTCACGTCCCTAGTCACCCAATCAAAAACATCTATCAGATTTGTTTGACAAGACCTTCTTGATGTGAATCCATGCTGCCTCAGATCTTGGGCATCAATGGATTCGAAGTGTGCCACTATCCTTTTTTCAGCAGTGTCTCCGTGATCTTTCCCACCACTGAAGTGAGGCTGACTGGTCTGTAGTTCCCTGCTTGCACTCTACTACCACTTTTGCGCAGTGGGACTACCTGCGCCCTCCTCCAGTCCTCTGGAACCATGCCTGTGTTGAGTGACACTGTGAACAGGATGGCCAAAGGTGCTGCTAGTTCCCTCTGCAGCTCCCTTAATATCCTCAGGTGTATGTCATCTGGCCCCATGACTTTATCCATCTTCAGCTTTGTGAGTTCCTCCCAAACTCTCTCCACTGTGAATGGATTGGTATCCACTTCTCACCCCCAATTGCCTCTAGTCCCAAACTGTGATCCTCGACCCTTTCCCTCCTCAGTGAATACTGAACAGAAGTATTTGTTCAGTATTTCTGCCTTGTCTAGCTCTCCCTCCTTGCACTCTCCCTCCTCCCCTATGAGCCTTGCAATCCCCTGTTTTTTCTTTTATCGCTGATGTACCTATAGAATGTCTTGTCCCTTTTTTTCACAGTCCATGCTAAATCCTTTTCTGCTTGTGCCCAGACTTTTCTAACAGCCTTCCCTGCCTCTCTAGACATTCAAGGTACTCCTTTCTGTCCTCCTTCCTTTGAGTCCCCTTATACTTCCTGAAACTTGCTCTTTTTGCCCTTACTTTGTCTTCCACCTTTTTAGAGAACCATAGTGGTTTCTTTCTTCTTTTCCCCTTGGCCACTATCCTAATGCATTGGTTAGTTACCTCCATAATGGCTTCTTTTAGTCTCCCCCACTGTTCCTCCACCCCTTCCTTAACCTCTACCTTCTCCAGGGCTGCACTTAAACATCTACCCATTTCATTGAAATCTGCCCTCCTGAAATCTAATACTTTTGCCCTAGTGTGGCTTATTTGAGTACCTGTCTCCATGTCAAACCACACCATGTGGTGGTCACTGGATCACAGCTGCCCTTCCACCTGGATTCTTTTGACTCTGTTTCCATTGGTCCATACCAGGTCTAGAATCAATTTGTCCCCAGTGGGCTCATGCACCAGCTGTCTGAGTCCAACCCCCTGCAGGGATTCCAGAATGGCCATGCTTCTGGCTGAATCAGCTGCCTGGGTGGTCCAATCCACATCTGGCATATTGAAATCTCCCATCAACAGGATTTCACCTTTAGCTGCCATGTTGTGAATTTCCTCCACTAGTACCATGTTCACTTCCTCCCACTGTGCTGGAGGTATGTAGATCACCCCTGTACATATTGCTGTGCCATTTCCTGGTTCAAGGGTGACCCACATTGCCTCAGCCTCCCCTTGCCTTCCCTGTACTTCTGTAGCTTTTATGCCTTCTCTGATGTACAGGGCCACCCCCCCTCCATTTTTACCTTCCCTATCTCTTCTAAACAGTGTATAGCCTGGTACATTGATGTCCCAGCTGTGATTAGTAGAATACCATGTCTCTGTTATTGCTGCTATGTCAAGGTCTGTGTCCATCATCAAGGCCTCCTGGTCTGGAACCTTATTTCCCAGACTCCGGGCATTTGTGAATGTGACCTTCCCTGTTTTCCCCCTGCCCTCCCCCTGTTCCTGTTTTCTCTACTTTGCCTCTTCCCCCCACCCGGTATTCATGCTCATGTACTCTTGTCCCCCCCTTATCCCCCCTTATAAACATTTCCCCTGCCTGCCCCTCACTGCTCGCTTCAGTTGTTCTTGTTGTCAACTTGTACTTTTGCATGTTCTTGTGGGGGGAGGGGTGTTCCCAAGCCACCTGCCTCTCCTGGCTCTCCCTCCTTGGCCAGTTTAAATGCTCTCTGCTGAAGCATTCCAATTTCTCACTAAGGACTGAGGTCCTCTTTCCGGACAGATGCAGGCCATCCTCCTGATTCAAGCTCGCATCTGCCCAGGTTGGGCCCTAGTCCCCCATGAAGCCAAATCCTTCCCTTCCTCATCAATCCTTCAACCAGGAGTTGAAGGTTCGGATGTGGAGTGCCCTGACCTCTGCCATGCCTTGGACAGGTAGCACCTCTGAGAATGAGACATAATGTGTTACCTTTTTCTGGTTCCTTCCCAGCTTCCTGAAATCCTCCTGTACTCTGCTAACTCTACCCTTCTCCTCACCAGGTCATTGGTCCCCAGGTGGACAGTGACATCCAGCTCCTTCCTGCTGGCTATTGCCGTAGTGATCCTATGGATTCACTTCCCATCCCTCCATGCAGCGCTTCCTGGGAGGCACTTGACCTCTCTCTTCCCTCTGCTAGGTGTCCCTAATTTCACAACCCTGTACAATAGAGCCCCCCCACTAGGAGAAGCTTCCCCCTCCTCTGGGATCCCTTCCCCCTTCCCTGGGACTCCAGCTTGGAGGTCCCAACCATCCTCCCTGGTTCCAGCTGTGAGTGCCTGTGTGGGGCATTCCCATTCCTCCAAAACAGTGTAGGAGTTATTAAGCTGGACCAGTTGGGGGATGTGCCTCTGACTGCTCCCCACTCTCTCTGAGCCCACTGTGGTCCATTCACCCTTCTTCCTGGGCAACCTTTGAGGTTGGTGTTGTGGATCCAGTGGTCTCTGGGTTGGGGTGGATGCTGCCTGTAACCTGGCCACCTCTGCATGGAGACAGACAAGCTCCTCCCTCAGCCCAGAGAGGTGTCTGCAGATAGGGCAGCATTGCAGCCTCCAGAATGTCTCCCTGAAGACTGCTGCTCCACAGCCACTGCACTGCACCACTCCTGTCATGTCTGATGTGACCTGGCCTGCAATATAATTTAGGTATGTCATCTAGATGAACCCCTATGCTCCTCCCTGTCCTCGGTGTGGAACTTTCTGTGTGGTGTAGGAAGGTGTAACACTATGGGCCCACTCCCTATAAAAGAAGGACTAGCCCAGGGGTGGGAGGGTTGAAGGGTGGGTAGGTGGGAGTACCCCCTGGCTGTATCCAGAGAGTGCCCCCTGGCTGTATCCAGAAAGTCAGCCGAGGATCCCTTTACCCTATGTTCTCAGAGGACAAGCCCCAATGATCAAATAAATAAATAATAAAAATATCCCCCCAAATCCAATGAAATATGAGACCTGCACTTAAGGTAACAGACTCAAACAAGTACAAACAGTTACAAGCTTACCAGCAGCTAAATCCTTCACTCCTGCCAGGAAAAAAATGTATAAATATATTTTACAAGTTGATTTCAACTGTGACCCCTGTTTTAAATGTCAACCTTCTATTCCTGACAACTGTTTATTGGACCAAATTTTTAAACCCCAACTGCCCCCTAAAATGTGTGACTTTGTGTGGTTGTGTTGTCACGAAAAACTGAATGTTAGGAGTAAACATCATCATAAAGCCCTGGAAGAAAGATTCTGTTTAAGAGATGTATGTCCAGCACAAGAAGACACTATGCAACATTTATTTTTGTTGTGTCCTTATGTTACTGGCTTATGGCCTTTGCTAGCTATTTTATGGTAGATTCCCTTATTCCATAACATAACCTATGAAGCATTGGTATATGATGTATTTCAGGGTGGGTGGCATATGTTTTATCCTGGTACATTGGGACTTGTACTTAGCTGCATTAAATGGTGTATTTGGCAAGTACAGTGTCAATATAGCCTACAACAAAAATGTATTTCTTTGGAAGGTTTACTGGGTATGATTAATACTGAAATACAGGTGCTTTTTCAGAAAGACAAAAATGGTTTGCCTCATAAAGTGTTAGTCATGTGGTGGAGACATTTTCCATGGCTAACTCTGTAAGGAGGAATGTGTGTTGGTATGGTAGTAAGTAGTTCAATAATTCTTGGTTAGAGGTTTTTTACAAAAGGGTGTCTTGATAGAGGTGGTAGTAATGTTATATTGGTAATGAGGTTGGATGATAAGAGTGGGATTCTAATATGACTTGATCTGGTTACTATACGGTTAATGCACGCTTACAGTATATGATGATGATATGTATTTTGCATTTGATTTTTCTTTACCTTTTACTACTTTAGTGGAAGATGCTAATGATTTATTTTTTCCCCTTTCTTTTTTTCTAGCTGAGCAGGTACATCAGCATATGGAACAATTTTATGTGTATTTGTTTTTGTTGAGTATGATTTAAGTTTTGTCCTAAGTTTCCTTTCTTTTATTGTTCATTGTGTGCTATATATTGGTTTGTTTAACGTGTTTTCCATTGTATTGTACCTGTACTTGTTTGATAATTTTTCTGTAATAAAAATTCCCCTACTCTTTCTGCTCCTGCCCTGATGGGCTTACCGCTGAATTTGACAAATTAATGACTGATCACCTGGCTTCTGATTTAGCACAGGTATATAATCACTGTTTAACAGCAAATATGTTTCCTCAGAAAATGCAAGAAGCCATGATGATTCTCTTATACAAAAAAAAGGAATAAATCTGATTTGAACAATTGGAGGCAAATAAGTTTACTAAATGTAGACTTTAACATTTTTGTGAAAATTTTGAGCATGAAGCTTAGTACAGTGTTACAATAAATTATTGATCCCTCTCAAACATGTGCAATTCAAGGTAGGAGAATTCACAGTCATATATCATTATTAAGAGAACTATTCTCTCTAAAATTCAGAAAGAAAATTTTGGGATTAACCCTTGATGTGTCATCAACTAATATATCAGTACAGAATTCCTATACATTCTAATTCTGTTGGCAGCCTATGGGTTAGTAATTTCGCTAGACCTGGAGAAAGCATTAGAGAGACTTTCTCATACTTACATACAAATGGTTTTAACTAAATAGGAATTTCCTCCCTCTTTTGGCAGTGGATTTTAACAACCAGTGTAAATGGATGGATAGGGGGAACAAATTCCCATAACTCGTGGGTGCGTCAGGGCTGTCCTCTTGGCCTTTCCTTTATATAATTGCTGTTGATCCCTTGTTGAAAGCATTACAACAAAATGTACTTATTCACAGAATGGAATCTCCACAGCATTTTTTTAGTTCCAATTATAATGGCATATGCAGATGATTTACGTCTTTTGGTTAAGAACGAGAGCTCTTGCCAAGTGGTGTTGTCAGTGCTGGAAACTGTTTCTCATGTTTCAGGCACTCGCCTGAATAGGAGTAAGAGTATTGAGCATTTATTACATCATAACTCAAATCAGGATGTTGGTTACAGTATAAAGGGTATATCAGTGTTGTCAGAACCCTTAGAAATACTAGGTCTGATCTTTGGTAGCAGTAATGATTCATTACTTCACTGGCAAGCTAAATGTGAAGGACAAAACAAGGTGAACAGATGGAAGGCTTGGCAAATGTCTAAACAGCATAGAATGTATATGATACATTCTTTCTTAATTCCAGTTTTTCATTCCTTAGTTATGTTTTTCACCCATCTTTGTCTCTTGAAATAAAATTATACAGTATTCCTTTTCCAGTTACTTTGGGGAAGCAGACTTAATCCAATTAAATGTAACATAACATATTTATAGGTACCTCTGAAGAAAGAAGGCTTGGGAATGATAAACCCAATTGTTTTCTTTTATTGTATTTTAATTAAGTGTAATTTGGGGGATTTAAATAAAGATAATAAGGAGATATGGGTCCCATGGCTTCTAGAATGGCTGAATCACTTTTTGGCCTCTTAAAAATGGGGTATCTTTGGAGGGCCAAAAGCATGTAAAGCTTTTGATAGTCCATCTTTTTTCCAAATTATTTTAATTTCAATATTACAGAAAAATAACATAGATAATTGATATCACTGTGAAGACAGTAAAATTAAAAAGTATACATCTAAATAAAAATCGACAAGTGTAATCCCCCCCCCATTAGGTTTCTTTTCCTGTTAACACAACAGTCAGGCCTAAGGATTTAAGGAGTTATATTAACACATTTATATTCTTATAGTTTTAACGGTGGACGAAGCAATAATTTAATTGCTTCCCATGTGGAATGAATCTGATCGTATGGCTCTGCGAAATTCATAAATAACTTTTCCATGCTCAGAGTGCTCCTCAAATTGTTATACCAACTAGAGTTGTCAAATGCTGGCATTTTAGGGTTATTCCAATTGTCCAAAATCATCCGCTTCGTGGTCATGGTTGCAATTGTTGCAACACATTTTTGTTCTTTTGACAGTGATAGACCTGAGTAATCATTAAAGACCAGAATTTGAAAGCTTGTTGGTATATTTATATTAACAAATGTTTCAAATAAGAACTAGTTTGCTCCCACCATTCAAATACGTATGGGCAATTCCAAACCTGATGGAACATGTTACCTCTCTTACCGCAACTATGCCAACAGTCTGGGGGATTTCTGATACCCATTTTGTAAAGTCTGTTGGAAACATAGAACCATAGACTCTGATGGCAGATAAGGACCGCTTGGCCCACCTAGTCTGCCCATTTCCCTAACTAATGGATAAGCTGCAGATCTTAGTTAATAAACAGCCTACTTCCTCCTACCCCCAATAGAATTGCGTTATGTCCATCCCATGTATTCTTGAATTCCCCCACTGTTTTTAACTCCACAACTTCCTCAGGAAGGCTGTTCCATGCATCTACAACCCTCTCTGTGAAGAAATACTTCTTCACATTACCTCTGAGCCATTCCCCCCCTTCAGATTGTTCCCCCTTGTTCTTGCACATCTCTTTTTCTGAAATATGCTACCTTCTTGGACTTTGTTGATTCCCTTGAGGTATTTGAAAGTTTCTACCATGTCCCCTCCATCCCTCCTTTCCTCGAGGCTGTACATCTTAAGCTGCTTTAATCCTTCTTCATATGTCTTCTGGTGCAGATCCTGCACCATTTTGGTTGCCCCCCTCTGGACAGCCTCCACCCTGTCTATGTCTTTGTGGAGATGGGGTCTCCAGAACTGTACACAGTACTCCAGATGTGGTCTTACCAACTGTCTGTACAGAGGGACAATAACTTCCTGTTTTCTACTGGTGATGCCTCTCCCTATGCATCCTAGTATCCCCCCAGCCCTCCTTACTGCCTTCTCACATTGCTTACCCACCGTTAGGTCATCTGATATGACCAAGGCCACTGGAAAATTGTGGGTGCAATTTTTCCGCAATTTCCACAATTTTCACCCTTCTCCACACAAAATCCACAATTTCTTGCAATTTCTTATATTTATGAAATTTTTGACTGAAAGCCTGGAGGGAACTAAGACAAGTGGCACACACAGCATCCTTCTCAGAGGTGCTGCCTGTTAATGGCATGGGTGAGGCGAGGGTACTTTGCACCATGCAGTTTAATGAATGGTTGAAAAAATGGTGTGGAGCACACAGGTTTGGCTTCATTGGGGTCTGGAGTTCCACCTGGAGGAACACCAGCCTATACTGGCAGGATGGTCTGCATCTGTCCAGGAAGGGAACAAGTCTTTTGAGCAATCGGTTTAAATGCTTCATTGGCAAGCTTTTAAACTAGTCAAGGGGGGAGGCACTGATAAGCAGCAGAAAAATCCCAGCCTCTCCTACAAAACAGGGTACTAAATGAGAAAAGACCGAGGTAGAAAGGTCAGTGGGGGATGCCGCAACAGAAGGTAAAGCCATCAAAAAATGAAGAGCAATGAGCACCAATGCCTGTAGTCTGAGAAACAAGCTTCCTGAATTAGTGGCCTTGATGGAGGAGGAACATCTGGATATCGTGGCAGTCACAGAAACATGGTACACACAAAACCATGACTGGGACATAAACATACCAGGATACACTATCTACAGGAGGGACAGGGAGGGTAAAAGAGGAGGAGGAGTAGCTCTTTACATAAGGGAAGGAGTCAAAGCAACAGAACAAAAGGGTAAACAGGGAGGAGAAGAAGCACTGCGGGTAAATTTGGAGACAGGCAATGGCACCACAATCCGCACAGGGGTTGTATACAGACCCTCTTCTCAGGGGGAGGAAATGGACAAGGAAATGATAGAAAGAATACTTAGAATGGCAGAAAAAGGGGAGATATTGCTGATGGGTGATCTGAATATGCCAGATGTTAACTGGAGTGCAGTTGCAACAGCCACTTCGGAGAGTGGGGTTATTCTAGATGCCCTACAGGGTACATGCCTTAGACAACTAGTATTGGAGCCCACTCGAGAGGGAGCAATCTTAGACCAGGTTCTCTCAAATGGAGATGGAGAGAGGATCACAGATGTAGAAGTGGGTAGCCATCTGGGAACTAGCGACCATCGAACAGTATGGTTCACAATAAACACAGCAATAGAGTCAAGCCATACAAAGGTAAAAGTACTGGACTTTAGGAGGGCTGACTTTGCCATAATGGGTGAGTGCCTAAGGAATGCACTAGCGAATAGGCAGGAAGGAGGGATGGAAGAATAATGGGGAATAATAAAAACTGCCATCACAGAGGTAACAAGCCTTTGTGTGAAGCAAATAAACAAAATGAAATGATGTAAGAAACCACTATGGTTCTCAAAGGAAGTGGCAGTGAAGGTTCAAGAGAAAAAGAAAGCATTCAGGAAGTACAAGGAATCACAGAAGGAGCAGGACAGAGAACTGTATCAGTTAAAGCAAAAGGAAGCTGGGAAGGCAGTCAGCACAGCAAAGGCCCAAACCGAGGAAAAGATAGCCAACTCAGTTAAGAAGGGGGATAAAACCTCTTATAGGTACATCAGGGAGCGAAGGAAGACCAAGGGAGGGATAATGAGGCTTAATAAAGGGGGGAAGGGTGGGCAGAGGGTGACTGTGAAAAGGCAGAGATACTAAACAAATATTTTTGCTCAGTATTTACAAATGAAGAGGGGAAGGTACCGAAAACAAACAGTAGAAACGCTCTGGATACAGAAGTTGATACTAGCCCACTTACAGAAGAAAGGGTTCTGAAAGAACTCTTAAAACCGAAGGTCGACAAAGCAATGGGGACTGATGGGATTCATCCCAGAATTCTAAAAGAACTAAGGTTAGAACTAGTGACACCATTGACTACCATCTTTAACAAATCATGGGAGGATGGGGTGGTACCCGAGGACTGGAGGAGGGCAGATGTGATTCCTCTTCACAAAAGTGGGAGCAAGGCAGAAGCAGGAAACTACAGACCTGTTAGTTTAACCTCAGTGATAGGGAAAATGATGGAATCACTTCTGAAGGAAAGAATTGTCGAGTATCTAGAGGTCAGAGGGGCACAGGACCCAAGGCAGCATGGATTCACAGCGGGAAGGTCATGCCAGATGAATCTGATAGATTTCTTTGACTGGGTGACCAAAGTAGTAGATCAGGGAGGGGCTGTGGACATGGCCTACCTAGACTTTAGCAAGGCATTTGACACAGTCCCACACAAAAGATTAATATACAAGTTAGCCAGCCTGGGAGTAGATCCCAAGATGACAGCCTGGGTAAAGAATTGGCTGGAGAATAGGACACAGAGAGTAATAGTAAATGGAGTCCATGCTGAAGAAAGGGGGGTTACTAGTACGGTATCGCGGGGTTCAGTATTAGGACCGGTCCTCTTCAATGTCTTTATAAGTGATATTGCAGAGGGACTGGAAGGAAAAGTATGTCTCTTTGCAGATGACACAAAGATCTGCAACAGAGTTGATGCACAAGGTGGGGTGGAAAGGATGAGAAGGGACTTGGCAAGGTTAGAGAAATGGTCAAATGTATGGCAGCTTAGATTCAATGCTAAGAAGTTGAAGGTAATGCACCTGGGAAACAAAAATCCAGGGGTAGAGTAAACAATGGGCGGTGAGATACTAACAACAACAACAAAAATGGAAAGGGACCTGGGGGTAGTCATATCAGATGACCTAAAGGTGGGCAAGAAATGTGAGAGGGCAGCAAGGAGGGCTGGGGGGATACTGGGATGCATAGGGAAAGGCATCACCAGTAGAAAACAGGAATTTGAAATTTGATATTACCCCTCTGTACAGACAGCTGGTCAGACCCCATCTGGAGTACTGCATGCAGTTCTGGAGACCCAGTCTCAACAAAGACATAGACAGGATGGAAGCTGTCCAGAGGAGGGCAACTAAAATGGTGCAGGGTCTGCACTGGAAGACATATGAAGAGAGACTTAAGGAGCTAAATATGTATAGCCTCAAGGAAAGGAGGGAGAGGGGGACATGATAGAAACTTTCAAGTACCTCAAGGAATCAACAAAGTCCAAGAGGGTAGCATCTTTCAAAAAGAGTGTGCAACAACAAGAGGGCACAATTTGAAGATGGGGGGCGGCTCAGAGGTAATTTAAGGAAGTATTTTTTCACAGAGAGGGTTGTGGATGCATGGAACGGCCTTCCGGAGGAGGTTGTGGAGTCAAAAACAGTGGCAGAATTAAAGCATGCATGGGACAGTCATAAGGCAATTCTAGGGGGTGGGGGTAGGAAGAAGTAGGCTGCTGGTTAACTAGGAATCTTGATAGGGGTGTCGATCCCAGTCCTTTCACAGAAGAAAGGGTTCTGCAAGAACTCCTAAAATTGAAGGTGGACAAAGCAATGGGTCCTGATGGAATTCACCCCAGAATTCTAAAAGAATTAAGGAAGAAACTAGTGAAACCACTGGCTTCTCTTTTTAATAAATCATGGGATGATGGTGTGGTACCCGAGGACTGGAGGAAGGCAGATGTGATTCCCCTTCACAAAAGTGGGACCAAGACAGAGGCAGGAAACTACAGACCTGTCAGTCTGACCTCTGTGGTAGGGAAAGTGATGGCGTCACTTCTGAAGGAAAGAATAGTTAGTACCTAGAGATCAGTGGAGCACAGGATCCAAGGCAGCATGGGTTCACAGCAGGAAGGTCATGTCAGAGCAATCTAATAGATTTCTTTGACTGGGTGACCAAAGTAGTAGACCAGGGAGGGGCTGTGGACATGGCCTACCTAGACTTTAGCAAGGCATTTGACACAGTCTCACACAAAGATTGATAGTCAAATTAACCAGCCTGGGAGTGGGTCCCAGGGTGGTAGCCTGGTAAAACATTGGCTGGACAACAGGACACAGAAGGTAATTGTAAATGGAGTCCACTTGAAGAAAGGGCGGTTACTAGTGGGGTACCACAGGGTTCAGTATTGGTCCAGTCCTTTTAATGTCTTCATCAGTGACATTGCAGAGGGACTGGAAGGAAAAGTATGCCTTTTGCAGATGACACAAAGATCTGCAACA
The DNA here is from genome assembly GCA_016271365.2 of Neoceratodus forsteri. Classification (NCBI taxonomy): domain Eukaryota; kingdom Metazoa; phylum Chordata; order Ceratodontiformes; family Ceratodontidae; genus Neoceratodus; species Neoceratodus forsteri. The sequence continues at coordinate 1,083,796,995 of CM028131.1, read as the reverse complement.
GGGTTGATACACAAGGAGGCATGGAAAGGATGAAAAGGGACTTGGCAAGGTTGGAGGAATGGTCAGACGTATGGCAGCTAGGATTCAATGCAAAAAAGTGCAAAATAATGCACCTGGGAAACAGGAACCCAGGGGAAGAATACACAATGGGTGGGAGGTAGTAACAACAACAAAACAGGAAAGGGACCTGGGGTAATCATATCAGATGACCTTAAGGTTAGCAAGCAATGTGAGAAGGCAGTAGGGAGGGCTGGGGGTATACTGGGATGTATAGGGAGAGGCATCAGCAGCAGAAAACAGGAAGTTGTTATCCCTCTGTACAAACAGTTGGTGAAACCCTATCTGGAATACTGTGTCCAGTTCTGGAGACCCCATCTCCACAAGGACATAGACAAGATAGAGGCAGTCCAGAGGAGGGCAACTAAAATGGTGCAGGGTCTGCAAGAGAAGCCGTATGAGGAGAGACTAAAGGAGCTTAATATGTATACCCTTGAGGAAAGAAGGGAGAGGGGGACATGATAGAAACTTTCAGGTACCTCAAGGAATCAACAAAGTCCAAGAGGGTAGCATCTTTCAGAAAAGAGACTTGCAAGAACAAGAGGACACAATTTAAAGATAGAAGGAGGGCGGTTCAGGGGCAATGTGAGGAAGTATTATTTCAGAGAGAGTAGTGGATGCATGGAACAGCCTTTCTGAGGAAGTTGTGGGGTCTAAAACTGTGGGAGAATTCAAGAATGCATGGGACACACATAAGGCAATTCTTGTGGGGGGCAGGAAGATATAGGCTGTTGATTAACTAGGATCTGCGGCCTATCCTGTAGGTAGGGAAATGGGCAGACTAGATGGGCCTAGCGGTCCTTATCTGCCATCAAATTCTATGTTTCTATGTTCTATGTTAATTGTATAAAAAATGCTAAATTCTCAAGGAAATCTACTCAGATATGCTAACAATTTAGTACACAGACTTGGATTTGACCAAAACAGTACAGTGTGAGGTGAGGAGGGGTCAAATGTGACTGCTTTCATGTGATGCACTTCCCTGCTTTGGTTTCAAAACCCTCTGGTCATGCGTATGTAGACTTGAACACTTAAAATCTGTGTTAAAGCAGACTATCAGAGAACTTTTTGCTGACACAGAGACTGAAACAATAGTTGTGAGAATAGGTGCAAAATGCCCCATTCACCTAAATGAAGCCTTGACCACAATGCTTGTTTTTGAATGGTAGGGTAGATTTTCCTTGTATAAATACTTTCAATCTGAAAGGATTTTGATTCAAATGCGTCAGGAGTTTGGGTGGCCCTGCTGATTATAAACTTGAATGTGCTTCTGAGGGGTCTGGTGACAGTGATTCCTTACATGTCAGTCTGCCACAACTGCATACTCACATACAAATCCTACAAAAAGCAGACATTTCTGAAAACATGCTGAACAGGTTAAGAATAGTTAAACAGTTACCTTCAAATAGACAAAATAATTTCAACCAAAGTAAAATCACTGCAGACCGAGTAGAACAAAAGTACAATGCATTGAAAACTATTGTATGATGTAATGAAAAGTTACTGGCATGATTTGATACTTTTATCGTGTGATTTTAAAATGTACTTACAGTGCTGATTAAGAACAGTAACTATTTTAACAAAATAAACATTTTTCTTACTTAGACCTTTATTAGGCACCCTAGTTATCTGTTTATTTTTTTCTTGCACCAAAGCAAGTAGTTTAAACAGGCTTCATTATTTAACATCTAGAAACTTGCAAAATGTGTTGTTTCAGGTTGTATTCAGTACAGACTAATTGTAAATTACTGAATAAAATCTGGTTAGCACTGCATGACTTAGATGTCTTGATTTTTAGAAGGTATGCTACCTAATCATTAATTTACAGTGCATTTCAAAAATACACACATTTCTTCATATTAAAAGCATTTACATCTGGCAATACATTTATCTAACAATTTATGTGATCAATACATGCTGCAGCAAACAATAAAATATTTATTAGGAGCAGTGGGATGTATAGTGAACCCCTGCAATTTTCCTGCAAGTTTTGCAAAAAAGTTCCCACACTTTTGGGTAACATTTTCCACAATTTTCCAGTGGCCCTGGATATGACTACCTCCAGGTCCCTTTCTATTTTTGTTGTTGTGGAGTATCTCACCCCACATTGTGTACTCTTCCCTTGGGTTTTTGTTTCCCATGTGCATTACTTTGCACTTCTTTGCATTGAATCTAAGCTTCCATACATTTTGACCATTTCTCCAACCTTGCCAAGTCCCTTTTCATCCTTTCCACCTCACCTTGCATATCAACTCTGTTGCAGATCTTTGTGTCATCTGCAAAGAGACATACTTTTCCTTCCAGTCCCTCTGCAATGTCACCAACAAAGACATTAAAAAGGACCGACCCCAGTGCTGAACCCTGCGGTACCCCACTAGTAACTCCCCTTGCTTCACTGGGGACTCCATTTACTATTACCCTCTGTGTCCTGTTGTCTAGCCAGTGTCTTACACAGGCTACCACGCTGGGACCCACTCCCAGGCTGGCTAATTTTTTTATTAATCTTTTGTGCGGGACTGTGTCAAATGCCTTGATAAAGTCTAGGTAGGCCATGTCCACAGCCCCTCCCTGGTCTACTACTTTGGTCACCAAGTCAAAGAAATCAATTAGATTTGTCTGACATGACCTTCCTGCTGTGAATCCATGCTGCCTTGGGTCCTGTGCCCCACTGGCCTCTAGGCACTCAACAATTCTTTCCTTCAGAAGTGATTCCATCATTTCCCCTACCACTGAGGTCAAACTGACAGGTCTGTGGTTTCCTGCCTCTGTCTTGCTCCCACTTTTGTGAAGAGGAATCACATCTGCCCTCCTCCAGTCCTCCAGTATCACACCATCCTCTCATGATTTATTAAAAAGGGTAGTCAGTGGTGTTACTAGGTCTTCCTTAGTTCTTTTAGAATTCTGGAGTGAATCCCATCAGGCCCCATTACTTTATCCACCTTCAGTTTTAGGAGTTCTTTCAGAACCCTTTCTTCTGTGAAAGGACTAATACCAACCCCCCTATTCAGAGTGCTTCTATTGACTGGATTACGTGTCTCCCCCGCTCTACCATTGTGAATACTGAGCAGAAGTATTCATTCAGTATCCCTGCTTTTTCACTGTCACTCTCTGCCCAACCACCCTCCTCTTTATTCAGCCTCAGTATCCCTGTCTTAGTCTTTCTTTGCTCCCTAATGTACCTATAAAAGGCTTTATTCACCTTCTTAACTGAGTTAGCTATCTTTTCCTTGGTTCAGGCGTTTGCTATTCTGACTGCCTTCCCCACTTCCTTCTGCTTTAACTGGTACAGTTCTCTGTCCTGCTCCTTCTGTGTTTCCTTATACTTCCTGAATGCTATCTTTTTCTCTGTAATCTTCCCTGCCACTTCTTTTGAGAACCATAGTATTTTTTTCTTTCACTTTGATTTGTTTATTTGCTTCACACAAAGGCTTGTTGCCTCTGTGATGGCGGTTTTGATGTTTCCCCATTGTTGCTCCACCCCACCTTCTTGCCTGTTTGCTAGTGCTTTGCTGAGGCACTCTCCCATTTTGACAAAATCAGCCCTCTTGAAGTCCACTACCTTCACTTTTGTATGGCTTGACTCTACAGCTAAGTTTATTGTGAACCACTGTTGGTGGTGAAATATGCCCTGGATATACATTTGAATTGTATAGTTTTATAGTTTTGTATAGTTTTATTTTTAGCATAATAAAAGTTTTTGTTTGCTTCTATCCACATTCTGTCCCAATCAATCAATCAGTCAATCAATCCTTATTTAACCAGACAACATATCTTTGAGACAAGCTCCTTTACAAAGTGGACCTGGGAAAATTACAGATAGGACAAAATATACACAGAGCATAGTAAAACATGACAGTATAGAACATCAGTATTCAGTGCACACTTAGCAAGTACAATACAGGTAATTAGTTGATACAACAGGAAAGGAACATGAAATACATAAATATACAACTAACCATCAGCATTTTACAATTATCCTACGTATACAACAAATGTAAAAGGAACTAAAAATAAGAACTTTGTGGAATAGTTCAGTGTTTAATGGTATTTGCAACTGATGGGGAAGGCTAAGGAGAAGAAGTAGCAGATACAAAGGTAAATGACAATAATAGTTATGGGAAGCAATTACAAACTTCATTGAAAGAGTGAGCAAACAAGGTCTTAAGGACAGACAGTTTGACAAAGAATGTGAGCTTCAGTGTTTTTTGGAGGCTGTTCCACAGGGCAGGGAGGGCACATAACTTATAGATGCTTTACCAAAACATGTATCCCAAACTTTATTCCTTATTTTTATGGCACTTTCTTGTTGCCATTTTATTCTTATATAATTAATGGGCTTCCTTTTTCCCATTGGAAAACCGTGGCATAATTTGCCGTTACAAAGGAGTGTTTATAATGGCAAACACGAGCACGGTTTTTCCCACACTGCGCATGCTCAAACTTCTCATTCGCTGTGTCTTTCCTGAACAGGAAACCGTTCCCCTACGCAAACCCACCATGGAGAGAAACTGCCATGGACACTCAGCAGTAAGTAATTTTTTAAAATCACTTCAGATGTTCCAAATGGATACCGGATGGACCCCCACGACAATATTTTAAATAAAGTGAAAGCGGACCTCGCGCGCCAAGGTAATCTGACTGCGCTGGCACAGCAGTCTTTTTTTTATTTTATATAATTGCAGAGGCAAAAAAGAGAAGCCCAACAATTATATAAAATAAAATATGGGTCCCGGTGTGTAAACTCGAATTTACACACACACGAGGGGTTTGATGCTATGCATAAACCCCTCGAGATACTTTATCCTATATTTTATTCTTTGAGGATTCCCAATCATTTGGGGTTCAAAGTATCAAAAATGCATATAATTTACTGTAATGTAATGTAATGTCTTTTTGCTGTAATGTTGAAGCAAGGTGTTATCTAGGAAGTGTTGATTTTTCCAGTCACTACCATCTAACAATTGTATGGTTTGATTTCAATTTTTATATAACTGTTTAACTGTATGTATTATATCCATGAAAAATTATTCGGGGGGTTTATGTTCTGTAAATTTAAAAAATTTATTAAACCCTCCATTCTAACTAGATCCTGCCAATATTTTATGTTTATTTTATGAAGTTTCTTAATCAGACCCTTATTTACTATGATTGATTTTTATGGATAGTATTAATATCCATACCTATTGGAATATGTGACCAAGGAATATCCATAATCTTCTTCTTATTTAAATTTTTAATCGTAATAATTATATCAGAAAATGAGGAGTTTTTGTTATTGCTATAGTTAGTGGGATCAAATAACATTCCATAAATAGGAAAAGAGTGATCTTCACTTTTGTAAAAGGAATTCCAAAGTTGAGCTGTTTCTACATGATCTTTTCTTTTTTTTTTTTTTTTGCCAATTAAGGAAATTCCAAATGTGGGCCATTTTTACTGCCTGATAGTGTATGGAGGGATCTGGACATCCTAAACCTCCATAATCTCTAGGTGTAATTAAACTATACCAGGCAATTATTGATGATCAGCCTGCTACACAAACTTTTTAAAGAGCACTCTGAGGGAATTTCTTATTGACACATATATAGCCCAATATTAGCTTGATACTGTATAAGTATATAAAGTGTGGGAGGATCATAATTTTTATCATTTATATTCTTCCCCCAAGTGATAGGGCCAGACTCTACCACTTGTTTAGCATATTTTTAATTTTATTTTTAACTCCATAAGAATGGAAGCAGAGAGGAGGCAGACAACTACAAGCCTGTAAGCCTGACCTCAGTAGTGGGGAAACAGGATCCAAGGCAGCATGGATTCTTAGTTGGAAGGTCCTGTCAGATGAATCTTTTAGATTTCTTTGACTGCATAACCAGGGTGGTAGATCAGGGAGGGGTGGTGGATGTAGCCTGTTCCATGTTATGATAGCAATTGAAAAACAGCGATCGCTATCATAGCGAATGTATATCACCGAAAAGCATTTCAGCGATATACAAACACAAGCAACCTGACTTCCATTTTTGTTTTCAAGTGTTTCTGAGGGGGGCTTTGCCCCCCACCCCCTGAATAATGATTGTTAACTCCAAGGGGGTGCATGTTGAGGAGGGGGTGAAACACAGACTTAAAAAAAAACAGCCGCAAGCAGTGGCAAAACAACCGCTCTCAGCAGGTTCCAAACCCAGTTCCTGCTGCACCATAGCCAGCCACCCTCACCACCACACCACAGGGCTGGCTCAGCTGTAGCAGGATCCCACCACCCATACAAACCCTTCCTCCTAGTCCTCCCCTCCACCTCCACCTCCCTATCTCTCCCCTTCTGGTTGCTCTGTTTACTACAGGGTCGCTACCCTAGCAGGGTAGCCCTTCATGATAACTCTATAAATGACTCACTGTTTCTACAGTCACTCATTTATTATCACTATCATCACTGGCTACCGATGTAACCTATTTGGATTTCAGTAAGGCCTTTAACACCGTCCCACACAGGAGATTGCTAAATAAATTGGGGAGCCTGAGAGTGGGTCCTATGGTGGTAAAGTGGGTTGGGAACTGGCTAAAAGACAGGACACAGAGGGTGGTGGTAAATAACATGAAATCTGAGGAGAGGGAGGTGGCCAGTGGGATGCCACAGGGGTCGGTGCTGGGGCCAGTCCTATTCAATGTTTTCATTAGCAACATTTCAGAGCATCTGGAGGGAAAGGTGTGCCTCTTCGCAGACACCAAGATCTGCAACAGAGTGGACACACTGGATGGGGTGGAAAGAATGAGAAAGGACCTAAGCCTATTAGAGGAGTGTTCAGGTGTCTGGCAGTTGAGTTTCAATGATAAAAAGTGCAAGATCATGCACCTGGGCCACAGGAATCCAAAGGAGGCATACAGGATGGATGGGGAAATTCTGGCCACCACAAGTTGGGAAAGAGACCTGGAGGTTATCATATCTGATTACATGAAAGTGACCAAACAGTGTGAAAAGGTGGTGGGGAGAGCAAACAGAATGTTGGGGTGCACAGGGAGGGGCATAACAAGCAGGATGAAAGAGGTGGTGATGCCACTGTGCAGATCACTGGTGAGGCCTCAGCTGGAGTACTGTGGCAAGTTCTAGAGATCACATCTCTGGAAGGACATTGACAAAATAGAGGCAGTCTAGAGAAGGGCAACAAAGATGGTACGTGGACTGCACCAGAAGCCCTACAAGAAAAGACTTAAGGACCTTAATATCTATTCATTGGAGGAAAGAAGGGAGAGGGGAGATATGATAGAAACTTTCAAGTACCTTAGGGGAACAAACAGGGTGCAGGTGGAAAGCATATTTCAGAGAAAACTCTGCACAAGAACAAGGGGGTATGATATGAAGATGAAGGGTGGAAGGCTCAGGGGTAATATTAGGAAGTACTTTTTCACTGAAAGGGTGGTGGAGCTGTGGAACAGCCTTCCAGTAGAAGTGGTGGGTGTGAAAACAATATGGGGGTTCAACAGTGCATGGGATAGACATAAGGGTACCCTGAAGACATGCAGAGCAGGACAGCCGCAGATCAAATAGGATCTGGGGCTGCAGCAGTAAGTAGGGAAATGGGCAGACTAGGTGGGCCGTATAGTCCTTATCTGCTGACAGATTTTATGTAACTTTTAGGATATTTCTATTAACTGTAGTTGTGACATAATTCGTTAGTAAAACACCCAAGTATTCTATTTCTTTGTTTTTTTTAATATCCCTTGTTATATGAAGTGTGTCTTCAGACAGTATGTTTAATTCTAAGATTACCAATTTGTCCTTGTTTAGTTTAAGTCCAGACAGGTGGGATTATCTAACCACCTCACTCATTAAAGCCAGGAAGGATATTGCAGGATCCTTAAGTAATGCCACAGTATTGTCTGTGTACACGTTTAATTTCACCATTTCAGTTCCCATGTTTAGACCTTTTATTTCAGCATTCTTTCTAAATGGGTTAAAAGAGGTTCAAGAGCTAATATGACAAGTATAGGGGAGAGTGGAAACCCTTGTCTTATGCCATTGTACATGAGTATGGAAGTTGTACAAAACTGATTGATTTTCAAATAAATTTGGGGGTCTGAATAAAAGGTGTTACATGTGTTTATTAGCTGTGCAGGAAAAGACTGCATCTCTAGGGGTTTGAACATGAAGTCCCAGACCAGTTCATTAAATCAAAGGCCCTAGTGGCATCTAAGGCTCTAGCCATACATTCTTCAATTGAGTTTTTATGTTCATGTATCAAGGCCTGTGCCTTTGTTATACCTCGAAATGTAGTGCTACCTTGAACAAAGCCCGTTTGGTTATAATGGACCAACCTCAGAATGTCATTCTCAATCCTTTTAACTATAGTTTTGGCTATAATTTTATAATCAGTATTCATAAGAGCTACTGGTCTATAACTTTCTGTTAAAAGTGGATTTTTATTATCTTGATGTATTAGAATAATCAAAGCATCCACCATCGTAGGTGTACACCTGGCTGAGTCTCCTGTTTCAGAGGCTAATTTTGTGATCCGGGGACAGTATATCTTTAAAGGGGAACTGTCATCAGCAGGGTTTCTTAATGTCTGAAAGTCCATAAAAAGCTAATTTGAGTGAGCCATTGTATTTATGTGTGAGTCTTTGCAGTCTAGAGTTATTCATAAATAAATCAGTCTGTAATTAAGGGCTGGGGGCAGCCATGTGTTTTAGGCTCCTGACAGGAAATGATGTTGCTGAGGAACTTGGCCCTCCATTTACTGTAGGTTAAATAGGAAATCATCTGTTTTATTAAGTGTGTTTTAAGGTGTTATTACAACACTTTCTACATTTATGACAGTTGTTTGTATGTGCATTGAAACTAGTAAATTATCACCTTTACATTTCAAACTGTTAGTAAAAATAATCCATCTTTAGGATTGCTTTAACCTGCAGGCTATATTGCCAACTGATCATTAAACACTACACATCTCAAGGCTGACTGTGTGGTGTCAACAGGTATTGGTGCCCCATGCTGTATCAGGATGTCTAAACCCTGGCTATGTTCATGTCGGTGCATATTTCTGTGGCTGCCACAGCACCGACTTCTGTCTTATTCCATTCTCTCTCTTATAATTTCGGATGTGAACTCAGGTCTACAAGATGCAAATGTGGCTATGTACCTACTGGCCTGGCATCATGGGGCCCACCTTGAAATCTGTAGTTTTTGATTAACAGCTGGCAGCACAGCCTAGAGGTTAAAGCAAAGAGCTGTGAACAAGCTTTGTTCACCCAGCAGAATGGGGTTTGATTCCAACATGCTCTACTTGTATATCGTGTGACCAGAGCAAGTCACTTATCCTCCCTGTGGTCCCAAAACACACCCAGAAACAAGCTGTACTGTAGTTGTGTGCCTTTCCCAGACAAAGACAGTGAAAACAATCTGAGCACGTTGATTTGAAAAGAAAAAAATTAGGACATTAATTGTTTAATTAATTGCAAAAACACATAGAGAAAAACATTGTTAAAACATGCATAACCTGAAATGCATCATTAAAAGAGTATTTTACTTTTTTTAATGACATTAAATGTATACCAGTTTCTTACTGAAATACTTTGGATGGAATGGGATTTTCTACTGTAAAGGAAACAAATGAATCTGGTTGATCCTGCTGCTCATTCCCTTTGAGTGTGTCTTACATGCTGCAGCTCTGCCAATGGACCGTAACTTTCCAGAATGCCATTCCTATTGTAATGTAAAAAAAGAAAGAAAAAAGGGAGAGACAGGGTGCGTGTGTGTGTGTGTGTATGCGCATACTCATGTCTGAGTGCGCACGTGTGTGTGTGTGTCTATCTCTGAGAGAAGTGTTGCACTAACTGAACTGTGTTGAAAAGGAAAAAAAATCACCATTAATTAAATAAAATAATATATGGGTGGGTGGGTGTAAAAACCAGAATTTTGCACACACCCTTGGTGTGGGATGTTTTTATAAACCCCTTGGACTTTGCCCTTGGGTTAATGTAGCATCCAATACTGTGTGTGGGTGTTGTGTGTGTGTGTGTGTGTAAAATTCTGGTTACACACACCCACCCATATATTATTCTATATTTTAATAATGCAGTTCTGATTATGCATGTTTTAACAATGTTGTCCATCTATGTATTTTTGCAATTAATAAACTATTAATGGTGTCCCATTTTTTTTTCTTTTCAAGTCAAATCTGGATAGAAAGAGCATAATATTTTCAGAATCATGACACATGCTCAGATAGTTTTTACAGTCTTTGCCCAGGAAAGGCACACAACTACTGCTTATTTCTGGGTGTGTTTTAGGACCACAGGGAGGTTGAGTGACTTGTTCTGGTCATGCAATATATAAGAAGAGCATGTTGGAATAAAAACCCATTCTGCTAGATGAAAGAAGCTTGTTCACAGCTCTTGGTTTTAACCTCTAGGCTGTACTGCCAGCTGTAAATCAAAAACTTCACATTTCAAGGCTGGTCCCATGGTGCCAGGCCAGTAGGTAAGTAACAACATTTGCATCTTGTAGACCTGAGTTCGCACCCAAAATTGTAAGAGAAAATGCTGTAAGAGAGGGAATGGAATAAAACAGAAGTCAGTGCTGTGGCAGCCCCCGAAATCTGTACTGACATGAACACAGCCAGGGTTTAGAAATCCTGATATGGGGCCCCAATACCTGTTGACACCACAGAGTCAGCCTTGAGATATGTGAAGTTTTTAATGATCAGCTGGCAGTATAGCCTAGAGGTTAAAGCAATCCTAAAGATGGATTATTACTAACAGTTTGAAATGTAAAGGTAATAACTTACTAGTTTCAATGCACATTCAAAACAACTATCATAAATGTAGAAAGTGTTGTAATAACACCTTAAAACACACTTACTAAAACAGATGATTTTCTATTTAACCTGCAGTAAATGGAGGGCCAGGTTTCTCTGTGACATCATTTCCTGTCAGGAGCCTAAAACATATGGCTGCCCCCAGCTCTTAATTACAGGCTGATTTACATTTGAATAACTATGGACTGCAAAGACTCACACATAAATACAATGGCTTACTCAAATTAGCTTTTTATGGACTTTGAGACATTAAGATACCCTATTGATGACAGTTCCCCTTTAAATGTACAGTAAAATTCTGAGGTTAATCCATCCTGTCCAGGGGCATTTTTTCTAGGCAGAGATTGTATAATAGATCTAATTTCTTCCTCAGTTATTGGTTTCCATTGTATTTGGAATACTGGTAGCTCTATTTCCTTTAGATAATCAATTATCTAATTATTTTGCTATACAGATTCTTGGTGGTAAAGTTTCATAAAGTAATCTTTAAATACCTCACCTATTTGTTTGTCCTCTGAGTGAATTTTCCCTACTGGGTCTTGAATATTTATAATTGAATGTTTTTCAGATTCTTTTTTAACCATATGGGCCAGCAATTTTCCAATTTTTTCACCATTATAATAAATATTGGTTCTTAACATTCTCATTTGTTTTTCTATGGTGGTATTTTACTATTCCATTAGTTGTGTCCTTTTCTCTTCTTTTTCCTTTTTTAGAGCATTTCCTCCATTCAATATCCTAATCTCTAATTCTATTATGCAACTTTCTATTTGGAATATTTTAGCTTTTTCCTGATTTTTAGTTTTTATCTCATGGGATATAATATAAGCTCTTAAGGTCACTTTGAAGGTATCTCAGATGTCAGTCACGTTAAGAGTGCTATTATAATTGAAGTGCCAAAATTCTTGTATCGTGGCTGACACATGGGACAAAAAATCAGGATCTCTCAGATGACGTTGTTAAATCTCCATTGTGATGTTCTCTGTCTTTCTTTAGTTGGAGCAAAGGTGGTTTTTACCATTGCATGGTCAGATACATGAATATTAAATATCTCTACCCTTATTATATTTTGAAAAACTGTAGAGGAGGCAAATATGTAATCTAATCTAGATGATTTTCTTTGTTCTCTGTCCCCAAACACCCCCCACTCTGACCTCACTAATCCCTCCCCCCAATTTAGGGCTCTTTATTAATTTCTTCTTTTTCCCTTTCCCTTTCTCTCCCCTTTACAGGCAGCTGCCCCTGTGGTCCTGACTGGGCCATCAAGATCAGCAATCTTCCCTACAACTGCTGCTGAGTTCGACACCCGCCCATGCACCAGGAGCAAGGTACGAGTGTGCTGGGACTTCCCTTTTTGAATTTTCTCCCGCTCACCCTTCCCCACCCCAGCACTCTTTAAATGCTCTTCCTTGCCTCCAGACCCACCCGTCTCCCTACTTTTGCTCCGCCTTGAGGGCTTAGAGTCAGCTCTTCTCTTTGCTCTTTAAGGAGCATCCACCCCTCAGTCCAGTCCCCCTCTACATTTCAAGTTTGAGACTTGTCTACCTGTGAGTTTGGAATTGCCCTTTCTGCCAAGGCTGTCATCTAGATTAAATCTAATTTGTGATCACTATACCAACCTCTTCTCTTCTCTTAAAAGGGCATCCACCCTACACAGGTAGACTTGTCCACCTGTGAGTGTGAAATCGCCATTTCTGTCACCTCTGATATTCAGACATAAATCTATTTTGACATTTAGACATAAATCTATTTTGAGATCACAGTGCCAGTCTCTTCTCTTAAAGGGGCATACACCTCTCAAACTAGTACACCGCTTCAGCTAGCCTGTGCGTGTCTACTCATGCTTTGAAAATCGCACCCCCTTCATGTTTTTGCAGCAGGAATCCTCAATAACAACTGCATATCTTCAGACACAGAATGCAGGCACACCACATTCTGACATCCCTGCCAGTCCTAGTCCATTGGCTACAATCTGACTATGGCATGGATAACACAGTACTACCAATACGCGTGTTAACTTTCAATGGCACATCCCTGCCCACTGTGATTCATACAAGGGGAACATCCATTGACTCCTACCCGGCCCATGCATTCAATCTCCCCCCACATCACTACTTACCACAGGCACCTCTGCTAATACCCAGTGCTGCCTTACTGTTCTGCCGCAGCACCGCTGTTGCCAACCATGACCGCAGAACCTGCAAGCAACATTATTCCTGGTCATCTTGGGTTTTCTGATCTTGGGTCATGATTTCTCAGAAAACTGGTCCTTATATTGCTCTTAGTATCATAAAATGTGCACCCAAACCCTGAACCTCCTTCCGCAGGTTCCACCTCTAGACTAGGTCAACTAAAGATCATATTAAATATTGGAAGCCTCCTGCCTAAACGTCCACAATTCCAGGCCCAGGTCGAACTGCTCAGACTGGATGTCATCGCACTTACTGAGACATGGCTATCCCCTAAGATTCCTGATGCTGTGGTAGCCTTAGATGGTTATATCATAGTCTGCCAGGACAGGCAGTCCAAGAGAGGTGGTGGCTGTTTGGTTTACCCTAAGAGTGATATTAGGGGTCAAGTACTGCCTTGCAGTCTGCACACTAAGGAAGTGCAGATCCTTAACATAAAAACTAACCATTGGGAAGCAAAATAAGGTACTTGTGCTCGCAACCATATATATACCACCTAGCAAGCATGGAATTGGGCTTGAGCAGTTCACTAACAACCAAGGGCAGCTTCACCAAAATTGGGAACAGATGGTAGTTGGGGACTTTAATGTCAACTGGCAATCCCAGGATGCAGCAGCCACCAGAGACCAAATATCCAGCCTCTACCTCACCCAGATGGTAACCCAAACTACTAGGCTAAACTACAGGACAGGTACAAGCACCTTAATTGACTGGCTCCTTTCCACCTGCCCAGATCATGTCTCTGAGGTTTTGGTATTACCCTACTCCCTCAGTGACCATTCCCCAGTAATGTGCACCTGGTCTAATAAGTTCACAAAATACACACCCCAACTCACCAGAACCCACTCACTGAGAACCAGGCAGCTGAAAAACTTCAGGCAGTACCTAAGATTATCAAACTGGTCATCACTTAATAGGGCTAAGGATAGTAACCAAGCTCTCAACTACTTCTGTGCTATTTTTACAAATGCGTGCAATTTCTTTGCCCCTAACAAGTCAAAAAAGTGAGAGGGACTGATAGCCCCTGGCTTACTGGCTCCCTAATCGATCTCATGCACCTAAGAGACAATCTATAGCACAAGGCAAGGGCAACAGGGATACTGGCTGACCTCATTGCCTACATGGCAGCCAGAAATAAATGTACAAAACTAGTGAGGCTGGCCAAGGCCACATACTACAAGGATCTATTAAACAGAAGTTGGGGGCATGGAAAGGAGTTCTGGAACTCTGTGAAATCACTAACGGGTAGGGTCTCTAAGGCACCCCCTGATCTTATAGTTACTACCTTGGGGACACTGCAGGAACATAGTGACATTGTGAATGCATTCAATGTAGCATTCACAGACCTAAGTGCTGTGCTCCCTAGTGACTACCTTGCTGCCACACCAGCTGGACAGCCCCCTCACAAGAGCCCACCACCTGTAATGCTTACTGGTGCACCTTCTTTCAACTTCAGGCAAATTTCCAGGTCTGAGACCATAAGGTAAATCAAACGGGTGTTAGGCAAGACTAGGATGGGGAGTGACTTAATCGATATGAAGATGGTTGCCCCCACACTACATGAACTGGCGGTTCTACTTACAAAAATCTTTAATGCCTCTCTAAGAATGGGAGTGTTCCCTAACAAGTGGAAGGCAGCAGTCGTCACCCTGGTCTTCAAAAGCAGAGATAGATCAAACCTGTCAAACTATAGGCCCATTTCTATTTTACCTCCACTCTCTAAAGCCCTGGAGTGAGTGGTATTGGATCAACTCATGGATTACCTGGAGAAGTACAATCTACTATGCGTGCAACAGCATGGTTTCTGAAAAAAAACACTCTACCCCAACCGCCTTAGTTGACTTCACCACCCAGCTCCATGATGCAATGGATAATGGAATGGTGGTGGGGTCTATCTTCATAGATCTCACTAAGGCATTTGGCAGTGTCAACCTTCAACACCTGCTACAATGCCTCCTATCCATTGGACTATCAACAAGCACTGTCACCTGGTTTGAAAGCTACCTCTTGCATAGGATGCAATGTGTGAAAGTTTCTAGTGTGCACTCTGAGCCAAGCGAAGTGAGCCTTGGAGTACCTCAAGGATTGATACAGGGACCGCTCCCATTTAGTCTATTCGTAAACTCCCTACCATCCACCTGTTCAACACGCATAGTGCTCTATGCTGATGATGTGGTCATCTTAGCACCTGGTAGGAAACTGTCCACAATCACCTCTGAACTGCAGGCCAACCTCCAAAAATCTTGAAACCTGGTTCAATAGGAATAAACAATTACTTAAATACAAAAAAACAAAATGCATGTTATTTATGGTGCCTCAAAACAGGAAAAAACATGGCCCCCTACTACTACACAGCCACAAAGGTGATCTGTTGGAACAAGTCTGCACATTTAAATATCTGGAAGTCCGTTTAGATGACACACTCACCTTCTCTGCACATATTGATCAGGACATCCAAGCAGCCAACACCAAGCTGGGGGTTCTATACCAGCACAGACATTCTATGTCCCCAGAAGCACTGAAACTAGGTGTTATCAACCATTGACTACGGGCTGGTGATCTACAGTGCTGGCTCAAATACTGCTCTCAAAATGATAAAAACCCTTCTTAATAAGGTCTATTGACTGGCCCTCGGGGCTGACTTTCAGAATCATACATGTGTGCTATATGCAGAGACCGGGTGGCTCCCCCTCCATCTCCGATACAAATATCAGGCTTGTCTGCTGGGGAATAAATCCATGTTAGGCCTTATGCCTGAGTCCACTTCAGGTTTATTTAAACCCATTCAACCTACCGTGAACACCAGAAGTGTGGCTAAGGGGAAGGGGTTCTGGTACCCTTTAAGTGCACCATGATTGTGCAAAGATCCCTATCCTACCATGGCCCAAAGTGGCTCAATGACCTTCCTACTGACCTGATTGGATGTAGCAAGATTAGTCAGTTTAAAACTGTGCTCCACTCCCATCTTGCTGCAGAGAAAGTATGCTAATAGATATCATAAAGCAGTCATACCCTAGCTCAACCCGTGACAGTTTCCCTCCTGGTTAACCTGGATCTAGCCCCCTACTGGCACACCGCACACCCCTTCCCCTCCCATCCCTCTCCTGACAAAGCCACCCCTGGCTGCTCCTATGTTCTACATTCTAATCATCTTAGTCTTGGATCTGTCTCTGACCCCAAGATCTTACACAGCATTGACGCCACACTAATTAGTGTTGTCAAAAGCATTGTGCACTTTCTCAAACTGTAATTGTAATTTGTAACCAATTGTGAATGTAATGTGAACTGTAACACTTGATGTGTTGTCCTTTCACTGTCTACCTGTGACCATTTTTTACTGTTCTGTACTTTGTGTTTTGTACTGTTCTGTTTTGTAACTGACTTGAAACCTTTGTAAATGAGCCTATGACTCAAAAGTGTTTAATCCAAATCTGAAATAAATAAATAAAAATAAAAATGTGCCCGTAGGGTTGGAGTGGAACATATAATATTTTAATGTAGTATTTTTCAATCTCCAAATATCTACCAAATTTAAATATTTTAGAAAATATTTTAGTTGTTTGGATGTTTTTCATCTAAATTTGATGATGAGGCAGATTTATCTAATTCTGTATCCAAATAAGCATTGAAGTCACTACCAATAATTATATCACCTTGTCCTAAATTAACAAGGCCTATTAGAATTTTTGCTAGAATATCATGATAATTTATAAATAGTGCATAAATTGACCCTAAGATGTATTGCCTTCCCATAATAATACATTTAATTAATATTATTCTACCTTCTTCATCTATAAAATGATTTTCATACCTGAAGTCCACATTTTTCCCAATCAATAAAGCCACCTCTCTACTTTTATTTGTTCCAGTGGAATACTAAATATGTTTAACCCAATAGGTTTTTAATTGTAGTATTTCCTTATCATTTGGATGTGTTTCCTGTAGCATCAGTATATTATTGTTATGCTTAATAACTTTAGTTAAAATTCTTTTTTGTTTTCTGTGGGAATTAATTCAGTGTACATTCCATGTTGCTAGGGCCATCTGTGTTAACTGCACTACAGTAGGTCTGCCATAACAATAATGATTTTCTAAGGTGAGTTTGCAGAACCATGAAATACTTGTAATTATTTAGCAGCTTCCTTATCATATCAAATGCTGTTCTAAACATGGAAAAGCCTCTCCACAATAAATGTTGTTCCTGTAAAAAAAATAATCTTTAATAACCCCTTCCCCATCCCTAAGAAAAATGAAAAAAATTAGTATATTGCCAAATCTCATAAAGAGGGGGACTGTAATGCCCGGAGTAGAATTACACATTAGGTTGTTGCATTCAATAGGACCCCCCCAGCCATTTCCATATATGCCAAAGTAAATAGAAAAGCTGTTAAGTAGTTTAAGTAGACAAAATTATGCCCAACTTAATTCAGTAGATTATCAGAAAATTTGAGGAAGTCTTATATGCAAGTCCCTATAGGCATCTTCAACTTTATCGTAAATTAGTTTGTGGCTATTTAAAATTAGTTTCAGTCTGGTAGTGTGGACAAAAGATTGCTTTATATGATTCTTTCAGATAATGGTTCATAAATCATTGAATTTCTTCCTACCTTTAGTGGGTTCATATGGAAGATCGTGGTAAATTGTGATGGATGCAGCTTAGATAGCAAGCTTTTTCTTTTTATAGACAGCCAACATCAGCAAGTCCTTATCTGCTGTTTTCACAAACTTTACAATAACCATACAGGTTGGGCTTCCTTCTTTTGGGCATGGTTTTAAAGATATGTGGGATCCATCTGTATCAAATTTAATTTGGTCTAATGAGACATCCAAATAGGTTGCAAAAATAAGATGCAAGGTTGCATAGAAACATAGAAACATAGACTTTGATGGCAGATAAGGACTGCTTGGCCCACCCAGTCTGCCTATTTCCCTACCTATTGGGAAAGCTGCAGATCCTAGTTATCCAACAGTCTACTTCCTCCTACCTCCAAATAGAATTGCCTTATGTCTGACTCCCATGCATTCTTGAATTCTCCCACTGTTTTTGATCCCACATCCTCCTCAGGAAGGCCTTTCCATGCATCCACCACCCTCTCTGAGATTGTTATTGAAGTGTCATTGTCCCACTGTTCAGGAATCTGACTATTCTTATATTTTTCCTACAGGCCCTCACTTCATGATCTAACATTTTGCCTTTAATCTCTGAAATGTCTTTTTCACATTGTGTAATTAATCTTTTCAGTACTACAGCTTCATCCTCAATGCCTGGAATTCTTTGTTCCATTTCTCTTGTTCTGCTTGTCAGTTCTTGAAAATGTTTTGTAGTTTCTTTCATTTCTTGTTTTAACATTACCAATTGTGACTGTATATCTGTGATTGGTGCCAGTTCCTGTTTAGTTGCCAAGATTTCTTTTAACATGAAAGCAGTCCAAGATGGCATTTATTCTTCTTCCTGACTTTTTGAATAATTTGGTTTTATTGAGGCTACGAGTGTTGCATTGAACTTTGCCCCCACTGCATTTGTTTGTTTGCTTTCAGGAAATATTGTAGAGGTATTGATTTCTAAATTCATATTGACAGATGCACCATTTGAATTTTGAACTGGTTGAATTTTTGTAATAGCAGGCACAGACTGTATTTATGCTCAGTCATCTCAGAATTGAATTTTGTTCCTTAAGCCCTGTTCTCTGGTTCCTCCGTTAGCGTCTGTGTAGAAATTGTTGTTTGATTAAGGTGTTGATTTATTTTATCCTCTTCTGCATTTTCTGAGTTAGTTACTTTATCATCAGGTGTCAAATTTTTAATAAATATTGTTTTAGTAGTACCTGTATTGAAAATGTTAAAAAACATGGGGTTTTGTTTTAAGTCCTCCAGAGTGGCCTTGTTGGTTTCTCGGTGACCCTCATGCATTTCAGTGTTTTTAGAACCTGCTGCTTCTTTCTCAACTTGTTTTACATCAATTTTTCCCAGTGGCTTATGTTTTTCTCCATGGTTTTGCACTGCTTGTTTAAAAGAGGTTGACTTTATTATTTCAATTTGTGGGGTTTATATGTGGGTCAAAAGTACAGGAAGACTGCTGGATGGAACCAGAGATAAGGAAATGTTATCCATTAACTTCTGTTTGTCTTTTTTCTAAATAGTTTTTGTAAGTTTAGGTGTGATATTCAGGAGACAGTTACGTTTAGCAGATGTAGTTTTTACTTTCTGCTCTGACATGGGTATAAAGAGCAATTATTCAATAAACAGCGTGTTAAATAAGAAGAAGAATGTGAGTATACAGCTTTTATAAATAGGTAAAAAATGTGAGCTGTTGTATACTTATCTTCACCTCTCAGGTCTTTATTTCCCTTTTGTAAGTTGATGTTTTTGAGATGCAGTGGTCTCTGCAGTGTTCCAGCTGATTTTCAGTGTAGCAAGGTGAGAGATTTCTACTCCTGGTTTTGGAAAATCTAGTTATGTTTGGTATTAAATCTAGCAGATATCTCTGCTAATCTTCTTCAATGGGTGATGAATAAACTCTTCCAGGAACCAGCCTGAAAACCTCTCAACAATGGGAATTGCTGCCGGGGACTGACTGTCTGTTGAGCAGGGTTCTTTATCAGCGACCTAACACATCATTAGTTGGAATCTTTGCTAGAAGAACCAACAAACATTTCCAAGGGCAGAGCTATTCCACGCTGCACAGGTGTATGCTGACTTGGATGTCTCAACATTATCCAGCTCTTCAATAGTTTCTTTTTAAGGCTGCTTGTCTCTGAGACCTGAATTGGGATCTCACCGGCGTTTCTGCAGCCCAACACTGAACACAACTGTTCCACTCCTTTTACTCTCAGCTGAGAGCTCCTTGTGGGTAAAGATTTGTCCATTCAGTGAAGCTTGGTAAAAAAGGCATGAGCAGTGTTCTCATACAGTGTCCGAATCTTAAACAGCCCTTTTTCTAATAAACATCAATCCTTCTCAGGTCATGAAAATAACTTTGTGTGTGTGTGTGAGCTCCAAGAACAGAACATATAATAATAATAATAATAATTCTTTATTTATAATGCGCCTGTCATAACCAAGGCACATAACAATAAAAACAGTAAAAACATATAAAACAAAACATCGGCACATTCAATAAATGCATACTTGTCAGCCGACACCTTCGCTAAAAGCTTTATTCCAGAAAAAAATTTTTAAAACCTGCTTGAACCTCCCCCATGGTCGCGCACTCCCTAATCCTACGGGGTATAGAATTCCAGAGGGTTGGGGCCACGAACATGAATGCCTGGGCTCCCGCAGATTTTAGAGTCACCCTTGGAATCTCTAGCAACCCCTCATTGGCCGAGCAGAGTGGTCACTCAGGGAGATAAGGAATCAAGAGCTCTTTCAGGTAGTCAGGGCCCAATCCATGTAGGGATTTATAAGTCAGTAAACTGACTTTGAAGGAGATCCACCACTGAACAGGCAGCCAGTGCAGTTCCCGCAGCACCGGGCGAAATATGGGAAGATCTCAAAATCCCCATCAACAGCTGGGCTGCCAAGTTCTGCACCAGCTGCAAGTGATGGATATCAATCCCTGGTAGCCCAAAGTACAGCGAGTTGCAGTAATCTAAGCACGAGGTCACAAAGGCATGGATCAAGGTAGGCAGGTCTGTGGATGGAACAAGGTGCTTAATCCTGGTGATGTTTCTAAGATGGTAAAAAGAAAACTTTATGATGGCTGACACCTGTGCACGAAGTGTCAGCCCCAAGTCTAATAACACCCCCAGGTCTTGCACCTGTTCAGAGGCCTGGAGCTCAGCCTCTCCCAGGAATAATCCCAGGGGACAGCCTGCCCCCAGACCCCTTATCCAGCAACCTGGATCCAAAACCATCACCTCCATCTTCCATGGGTCCAACTTCAACCAACTGGACTTCATCCAATCTTGGATTTCAATGAGACAGTTATTAAATACCGAGATTGCTCCTTCCTGGTCGGGAGCAAAAGACAGGTAGAGCTGGGTATCATCAGCATAGCAATTAAACCTCAGCCCATACCATCTAACAATGTCTCCGAGGGGAAGCATATACACTGCAAACAACATGGGGACAATACTGAGCCCTGAGGGACCCCACATGACAGAGGGATCGAATCTGAGGATAAAAATGTAGAAATATAGTATGTAGAAACTCTCAGGCAAGAACATTAAATAAAATGAGGGGGAGAGACTTTTTCAGGGTGGGGGAGCCTTCTCAGCAACTCACTTCCACCAACTACTCCACCGCCATCTTGCGCCAACTATGGAATGCAAGTAACTCACTTTTGATATTCCATCTTATACAAAAGATATCACCACAATACTGCGAAGGTGGACCCTGACCTTTGAGCTGGTTACAAACACTCAGAGAAAAGCTCTCTATGAAGTGATTATAGGAACAAAATTTAAATCCCTCTCTGAATTTTGTATTGAGTCCAAACCTAAAAGGCAAGTAGTTTCAAAACAATTAAATGATGGCAGAGTTCCACCTCGAATGTGGGATGTGGTATGGCTGAGCTGCCATGGAAAGCTAAATGTCCATAATAACAGAAAACACAAGGGGGGTGGAAGAGAGATATTGCCCATGTGCTGGATGTGAAGGGATTTTGGAAACTCAATAGCATTTATTTTTTGAGTATCCTTTTATACAGGAATTTTGGACCCCTGTGGCAGTAGTAGTATGGAATGAACCATCATTTCTTACAATACAGTATAATGAGTCAATATATATTCTTGTTGGCCAGTCCTGGAAAAAATGTGAAATTTGTTCTCTAGTATTATGGTTTGATTGCATTAAGTTTTTTGTTTGGCAAGTAAGATGTCAATTAGTTCTGCAACAAAAACATGTGTCTCCTTTGGAGTTAAAAAAAAAATGTCTTTATCCATCTCATAAATTTATTTTCAGGAGAAAAACACTTTGTCATTTCATAAATGTTGGGCTTTGTGGAAATCCATAAACTGGGTTCATAGGATGGCTAACATATAAAATAATTCTGTATTACCTCCTTAGCTTTAATTCTCGATGTTATTCTATTTACTTCAGTTTCACTATTGAAAATGATTTTATATCAGTTGAATTGTTTTGTCCTATTAGTTTGTTTTCTTAAAAAATACCCTACTACTCCTGCAGGGGGCCCTGTCTGCTACCTGTTTGGAGGATGGAGGAGTCTGGAGTGAAAAAAGCTGACAGTGTAGCCCAGGTGGAAAAGATTGTTTCCCTCCCCACCCGAAGTAGCGAGGAAGTTCAGTGCTGAGAGTAGATGTCTGCCCTGACACCTGTGTAGGTGTCTGGCAGCTGACTGCCCTGATCACTGTATCTGATGAGAACTCTGAAAATATACACTTACCATATATACTTGCATAAAAGTTGGTCCGCGTATAAGTTGGGGACCGATATTTTCACTGCTATCATTTGCCTCTGCCATTGACCCACGTTTAAGTCGGGTGCACATTCTACAAAGGTGCAAGTGTGACCAAAGTTCTAAATATTCAGTAACATTCAGTAAGATTTTTAAAAGACAAAAGTCATGTAATTTATGTTTTATTTAATTAAACAGCTAAAACAGCAGTTATACTTTTAATACAAAATATTGCACATTTTGGTACAGCATAGTATTAGGTGTTTCATTGGGGGGGGGGCGCTCCTATGCTCTAATTATTCCCCAAACACAAGGCAGCACTCAGAATTCCAAAAATGCCTCCTCTTCATCTTCCTGCAGCTGAAACTCACAGAGTGGGATGTCATTGTAAATATCCTCAAGCTCCGGTATGTTATCCTTGGGGTCTTCGGTGGTGATACTGGAGGTGGGGGGTTGGGGTGGAGGCAGTGACTGCATTGTGATATCTGAATGGGAACTCTATTTATCAGAACCAGCAGATAACAATTAACGTTAGGCACATTCAATTGTGATCTGCTTTAACAGCTTTAACAGCTTAAACTGTAACAATGTTTTTGTTTGCCAGAAAGTGCAGAGAGGAGAATTCGGGTGTTAATCGCCGATCAGTGTTGGGTGTTAAAAATAAGGTGTTTGTAGCTAAGACAGATCAAGAATTCAGTAGTGGGGACTTCTAAAGGACTTTTTTTTTCTAAACACTTGCTTGAACATTTTCTGCTCCTCTCGGTGACTCACGTATAAGTTGGAACGTGCTTTTGAATACAGAAATCAGTTCCCAAAAAAACGACTTATACGCGAGTATATATGGTATTTGGATCTGTACCTGAAGTTGCAGCTGACATACCTGTACCAGTACCTACTGCAGCAAGCCCTTCGATTGTGGACTTTAATAATGGAGATAGAGAAGGACTCAGGATGAACATGGGCCAGCAAGCTGATACTGACACCAGGATCCCTGAAGAAGTTCTGTTAGAAACTAAACCGGAACAGAAAAAAATCTCATCTCCTGCCCTTGATAGCAGACAAGAAAGATAGGGTCCAACATCAGAAGCAAGCTCTCAAATCAAAAAATATAGTGAGTACATTGCCTGATAATTCTGAACAAGATCTTTGTACCTTGAATTCTTTCACTCCTGTTTTGGCTGCACACTCGGAGGCAGAATCCTCCAACTAGCATAGTATGGTTGCTTTGCCTGTTGCTGCCGGCAGTCTGACAGCTACTTCGGCTGCACTGGAGATCAAAGGACTGTCTGTCATGGCTGCCCACTCTGACATTGACAGCAGAAAGCTGTCTCCAAGACTCCAAATAAACTCTGAGCACTCACTAATGCTGCTGCAGGCTACTCCCGCACTAGTTCTGGACTTGGCTGGAAGGTGGCCGAGGAACTCAGCACTCTAAGAAAAAACACCTTAAGAAGCATTGGGATCCCCAACTCTCTAATCTTTGTGTGGCAGAAACACTAGTGAAAGCAAGTTGGGAAAGAATCACAGATGGGAAGGGTTGGAGCTCGTGTTCGTCTCGCATACATTATGGCCCTTACACAGCTCAGCCCCCAGATATCTAATGATCTAATGTTTCTGAAACCTGTCCTATGGTTTCAAAAGTAGCTGGATTGCTTCATCACTCTGCAACAGGGAAAGTCAGCGACTATAGTGTGCTAGGATAATGGTGGTGGTGGTGGTGGGGGGACTGCTAGAATGTGCCCTGCTCATCTGTCCCCAGCTCTCCAGCAGCTACCAGTGACATGTCAGCGACTATTACAACCTTACAGACAAAAGGGGACACACCAGAGACACTTCATGCAACACCCTGTTCTGTTTAAAATTGGAGTGGCTGGAAGTCCTACAGTTTTAGAAGTTCCCCCCTCCCCTCCTCGGAACTAAGCCTGTTGGCAGTAAAAATCCAGTGTCTCAGTCAGCTTCTGAGTCTGTTTACCAGGTGATGAGAGCAGTGGATTCTCCTTCCAGGCCTCACCTGGATCAAGTAGTAGATGAAAACATTGGAGGAAACCTATTGGTGGATGGTGATGAAGGGGAGGTATTGCAAGGTGATGTTTCATCTGCATAGTCCATGAATATAACTAATCTGCCATAGGATTCTACCCAGGCCACATTGGACAGTTCCAGCACTGAAAGGGTCATATCTTCACAGCCAGGAACCTCAAGGGCTGACTCTCCATGAGGTATCTCAAGAGGGACATCAGGTTTTCATCCTCCTCCTTAGGAGAAAAAGGTGTATTCACATTTCTTCAGGCCTGCTTTCAGAGCCCGCGAGGCACAGAAGTGCAGTAAAGATTCATTACAGAGGTGGTTTGGAGGTAGTGCCAGATAAAGTGTTTGTGACAGGAATTCAGGAAATGAAATTTTATGCAACGGAGATTTTTACATTAATCCATTCTGTTAGGGAGTCTTACCATGATGTAAATTTTAAGACTCCAACTGGACTAGACTGTTTTGGGAAAAAGTACAATGAACTGAGATATTTTGCTGTTTGGTTGCCCTTTCTTGCAACACAGTTCACCAAGCCTGCAGTGAAAATGGTTACAATTCTCTTCAAAAATGAGGGAGTGAGTGTTGTTAACATTTTATACTGGCTTAAGCAGAGTAATAGGGAATCCAGAGCCCATTATTGACACACAAAATATTTGGACTGGGGTGTGGTGGGTATATACATGTCCACCTACCACAGTTGGAGTCTGGCATTCACCATCTGCTGAATTGTTTCTTTCTAGGATGTGAACAAAGTGTACTAGTCCAGGCTATCACATAAGCTGAAAAAAATGATTAGCAGTTTTGCACACCAGAGTGCTAATCATCAGTGAAAATGCATAGCACTTAGCACATAATAGTTAGCAACATTTAAATGACATATAGTTTTATTAATTTTGTCTACCGTGCCATGGACATACTGAAATAAATGGTTAGCAGTCTACTGCTACTCATTTCTGGAAATGGTTAGCATTACCCACTCTTTGCATAGCATTTTGCTGTGCTGTACTAGCTATTTAATACACTGTATTCTACCAGGGACAGCCAAAAGCCTGCCACAGACATGGCTTTCCATTCCGCCACAGCAGTGCTTGTTACAGGATCCATTGCAGGCTGTGCTCTGAACTAGGTCATCTTAGTGCTCATTGCTGGAATGCTATGAAGTGCAACAGTTGTGAAGAACAAGGCCATTCTTATCATTCTTGCCCTGGGCATCCCACAACAAAGATGACCCTATAGACCAGGCGGAACATGATTTCTACATAAATGAGCCCAGAGGACAGGTCCCAGGAAGGATGACAACTGCACCCCCCCCCCCCAATAGCACTGAAACCAGCACCAGCACAAGACATGGGCAGTGCACCAGCTCAGCCACCTGACCTGTACCTGATCCATCAACTTTACCTCAGGAAGATGCCCATCAGGTGGAACAACAGGCTCAGGGAGAGCAACGCTTGGGACAGAGGAAAAGACACTGATGGATAAACAGCCACCAATGTTAGAATCCTTGGAAAAAGATTAAAAAATTCTAGACCCTCAGTCACCTGTAGTTTTGCAGTAATCAGCAACAGACACTGTTGAGCAACAGGATGCTTCAGAAGCTAAACCTCCAGCCACTACTTCATCAGCAGCAGTGACCCCAGAGGAAGTCTTGGGGAGTTCCATACCTCCCCATCTACTCCTCTTACCAAAAATCTGCCGCTTGTTATGAGGAGGGAGGCTAGAGGACAACCAAAGCCCAAACTCATGAAAAGGAAGGCAATGCCTCTTTGAAATAAATATGAGATTCTTGGGAAGAGGAAGAAATGGGGAGAAACAGAGGAGGACTCAGATGGGTCTTCGGTTACCTCCTCATAACACAGCCTCTCTTCTGAGACGGAGGGAGAGCCTACAGATCTGCAATCCTCCAAAAAAAGGAAAACCAGAACTAGGTGGGGAGAGGGGGAACAGAAATTATGAGTGTTAAGATCTTGTTTTTTCTTTTTATTCCTGTTTGTGTTGGGGGGAGCCAGTCTACAATTTCCAGGAAGAGACATTTAATAGCTTGAAAAATGATAGGAGGCTGAAGGCTATCTTCTCCCTTTTGAAGGACTCAGCATGTGATGTTATATTTATACATGATACCTGGCTGAATACTCAGGGAGAAATTCACAGAGCACAGAATCTCTGGGCCTCTGGTCATTCTTACTGGTCTATGGGGGAAGGTAGATGCTCAGGGGTGGGCATCCTCTTTTCAAATTGGAACATTGTGCCAATTAGAATGGCGGACATCATTCTGGGGAGGGTGTTGTGCTTAGATATTAAGCTTTAGTATTTACATCTCCAGCTAATAAATATTTACACCTCTCAAATAAAAGCAAACAACAGAAGTTTTTAAGCAGATCCAGCCTTACCTATACACCATGAGGGGATTCTTGTATGGGGATTTTAATTGTGGACTGTCCCACTTAGACACTTGTACTTCAAAACTCTTTTGTGACATGAACTTTTTGAATAATATGATAAATAAGGCATAGTTAAAAGATTATGCTTGCATGAGTGGTGGAACAGGAGAACATGCCTTTTTTAAGATATGTTATCCACTAGGATTTATTATATTTTTTCTCTTCCTGGTTAAATTTTTCTCAAGTCAAGGTTTTCCCTGTGAAGTTCTCGGACCACAAAATGGTACATGCTCTTTTTGGATCTTTTTACTAAAAGAGCTTTGGTCCAGGACTCTGGAGACTTAGGGCCAGATTCTCAAAACCTTTAGACTGATGCAAGGGCCTTGTGTCAGAAGAGTTTGATGCAAGGGGTGACTTGCGTCGCAACTTGCATCAAACATGATTCTATAAGGCAGCCTACATCAAATCTAATGCAGCTACACCAAAGCTCCCTTACTCCAAGGTTGCGGCAAGCAACCAGGTGTGTGCTCAGATCTGCGAGGGCGTATGCCATGGCGGGGCTGCGACACCCCCTATATTGGGATTCTCAATGCTCCACCATGGATGCAGCAAAGGGCACCACTTAGACCAGTCAGGGGGTGGTCTAAGTGGCTTGTGCTCATGGGAGAGGATCGGGCAATAGCTGCCATCTGCAGTTGGGTCAGGGAAAGTGGCATAGAGGAGTCATGGGGACAGCTGCGTGGCAGTGGCAGTGTTGGCACCTGGCTGGGTGCATTTGCATGAGACTGTACACATAGTCCAGTAATCATACCGGGGTAAAGTAGGTAACTGCTCTGATAATCTAGTGCCCCCCAATGCCCGATGTCCCCTGAGAAATGTGCATTGTTGTCACTGGTAGTCTAGCACCTCCCAATCTCCTCTACTACCTGCTGGGGTGGAGGGTGGGGGTCCACTAGACCACCAGGAAATGATGTCACTAACAAGTTTATTTATGAACATTTTGGGGTTTGAGTCCACTAGACCACAAGGGACTATGACATGATCGATTTTGGGGGAGATCAGGAATTGGGAGGGCACTAGATTACAAGGGATGACAGTACACATTTCCCAGCAGACATTAGGTATTGGGGGACCAGTGCAGTTACCTGCTTTACCCATAGAATGATTACTGGACTGTGCATACAGTCCCATGCAAATGCACCCGGCTGGGGGCCAACACTGTCATGCTGCCCAGCTGTGTCCCCCCATGACACCTCCCATGCCCCTTCTGCAGCTGGCCTCCTCCTGTCCAGCAGCTACACATGCCTCACCACCATCCCAGCTCAGCTAGTGTTGCACCAGGTTGGGGGGGCAGATCTCTGCAGCAATTTCCGCAGGTGCACCAACTGTTTGGTACAGCAGATGACGTGCAGCAAACCCAGGGAGTTTGGCACCAGGACCCTATTTTTAAAGAATCAGGTGCAGGGTCCTTGGCGCAACCAGAGTTTGCCACACCCCTAGATCACTGCAAATTGCGGTGATCTATGGACTTTTTGAGAATTGTCCCTTAACCTTTAGGAAGCAGACAGAATTAGAATGTATAAGAATGTTGGACTGATATATCAGTCTACAGCCATGCAAGGGTTAATGTCTCCTTATTTGAAAATGAAATTATCAGGGCAAAGTTAGGAAGCCTGATCCAGGCTAAAAATAAATTAACCATAGGTTTGTATGATAACCCAGTGGAATGGTAGGAGGATTTTAAATTAGACCTTAAATACGTTTTCTCATCTCATAGCAAAAAGATTAAACAGGCTAAGTATTTAAAATATCTGAATCTGCAACAGCAGTTCCAGAGATTACTTTAATTGTCTGTTAAAATGAGAGATAATGTTTCTGCCCAACTGCAGAAAGTTAAGAAAGACATGATGACACTACAGTGTCAGAGAACACCTTCCCTTCTAATGGAGCAAAAATATAATACGATGGATGAAAAATTCCAAACTAACCCCTTTGATGATTTCAAACAGTCTGTATAAATGATCCCTGTGATCAGTGTACTTACCCGGTTATCAAATAAATAAATAAATAAAAATGTTTTTTCCAGGTAAGAGTTGAAGAAGGGAGCCTACTTTCTGATACCAGGGGGCAGTTACAGTTCTTAGGGAGATATGTCCCAAGAATGTTTAGCACTACAGCCCTCTTAGGGGTGCCTTTGTGAGATTTCCTAGCTGACATTCAAATTCTAGGGCTCCCAAGAGGTAAATCTGATCTATTGCAGTCTGATATCTCACCAGAGGAGGCAATGTTTCTGCAATTGCGTTGGTGACCAAGGGATCTGCCCCAATGCCGATGGGTTACCAGATGAGTTGTACCAGTTATTGTGGGAAGCTCTTAAGGTTGAATTGGCAACTATATTTGACTATCTTCTGTTACATTCCGAAATGGGGCCTAGAATGCAGAAGGGGATCTTCATATTCCTACATAGAAAGGGGACAGAACTGATATCGCAAATTGGAGGCCGATAAGCCTCTTAAATTCAGATTTAAACTCTTAACAAAAATCCTGAATTCTAGGTTAATGCATGCAGCTACTCTCCTGAGTAACACCCCAAAGGCCTGCAACATTTTGGTCCGGCAAATACAGAATAATCTGCATGTTGCCAGAGAAATTGTTGAAAGAGAGAATCAGGGTCTTGTTTCAGGCCTTCTCCTGGCTCTTGACCAGATTATATATTGCATGAATTTTTATTTCAAGTTTTGAAATTATATGGTCTTCCAGAGGTCTTTATATCCTAGATTGAACTACTTTATTTAACTGCCCTGATGACTCCAATTCTGAATGGGTGGTTAGGAGCCACAGTCCTCATTAAGAGGGGAGGGTGGAAGTCCCCTCCTATATATAGTCAGTTTTGGCCTGCTAGTAAGAAAAACTAATGGGACTCCAAGAATAAAAAGCATTTAAACTATGAAGGACGTACTGCACATCACTGTCAGTCTTGACATATGCAGATGACACCTGCTTACTAGTTAAGGATATTGAATCAAGGCATGCTGCCTCATGTATTCTTAAGAACTTTACAGGTATGGCAGGGGCATGAGTAAACTTGCAGAAAAGTAAGGAGATGGCCCTAGGACTGGTAATGGATTTATGCCCATCCAGTATTTCAGAAACTGAAATTGTGGAAGGCCCAATCACAGTCCTGGGCATCAAATGTAAGGCCAAAGACATGGCCAGATCAATTTGGGAGAAAAAATTCACAATAGCCAAAAATAAAGTTGTAGGGTGGAACCGGTGGTCTGTTTCTAAGGAAAAGAGAATTTGTTTGATTAAAATCTTTCTCGTCCCCATTTTTTTATGTATTAGGTTTGTTTTCTCCATTCAAAGAGTGAGAAGCTAAGGTATATGGTCATTTTTTAAACTACTGTGGGGGAAGTCAGTTAAACCCGATCCAAAGGACAAATACCTATAGGAAACCCAAGGACTGTGGCCTAGGTACACTTAATCCCACAGTTTTGGTTCTATTGCATTTTTTTTGTTACTTTATAAAAGTCTGTGGTTTTAACAATGGACAGACTTTGAGAACCTTTAGATAGACTGTGAAGTGATGTGATTTGCTTCTGTATAGTTGGGAGGTGGGGGGGGTTGGACGTTCATTGGGGAGGAAACTGAGACCACTCCCGGAGTATTTGCAATCATGTTTTCAGAAGCTGAGACAATGGAAATTGTCTTTTTTGCATGATACATCCTTGGCCAAACCAAAGTTGTATGATTTAATAATTGCATCATATTTTACAAACCCCACTTATGAAGCGGCTGGTAGCATACTGGTTTCCCTTATTACAAAACAGCTATCAATCTGCAGGATTCGGGCTAAGATGCAGGACATGACATGGTTATGTACACATAGACTATTTCAGTTAAGAGGTAACAATAGGCACAATAGTGCTACAGAAAGACTGTGTCTTCAGGATTCCTGCAATCAAGTAGATGAGAGTATGCATCATTTGTTTTTACCTATCCCTACATTTTAGGCTTTTGGACCGTTAGGTAGTGTGGGATAACAGATGAACACTACGCAGGATATTCAGTTCAACACACTGGTTGGTGTGATGTTTATTGCTTCAAAAACAATCAGGTAATAAAACTTCAAAAGAAAATAATAAAACAATGCAGTTTTCACCGTGGCAGACTTCCCTCAGTTTCCACCTGAGATAACGTTGACATAGGTATATCTTTCCTTTTAGATCAATGTTGCAGTAACAGACTTGTCTTACAGTCCTACCTCTGCACTAGTCAGCAACTACTGACTTACCAACTTCTTGAATGTGAGATGGCAGTCCTTATATACCCGCCCACTCAGAAGTCATGTGCTTCAGATATAAGAATAAAAAAAAAACCTTTTATCCAGGTTCTGTTTTTAATTTTCACAAGGCTAAGAACCACAGGATTACTATAATAGTCTGCATGATCTTATATTGTGTTAATAATCCTCTCTCTAGGCTGAAAACACTTTTAAAACAGGTAAAAATTCCTCCCTTCCAACATGGTTGACAGTTACCTTACTATAAATGTGGCCCCTAGGGGCCACTGCTGCCCTAAAGGGCTCAGTTCATACTGAAGCTCCCCCTGGTGAGTAGAGAATTCCTGCTCTTTGGTGCAGCAAGGCCCAGTGAAAATAATGCTGAATTGGGTCCTTTTACTCCCTACTGCCACAGTTACCAGTTTATTTCCAGTAAGGCATACATTTTCCATTACTCACATTTTAAAACCATTTTCCTTTGATAGGGCAATGTCAGGGCACTTTAAGGGACATCTCCTGGTTATCCTAGTTTATTATATGTTATCTGTATATTTGTTTATATGTTTGTTTTGTTTATAAAGGGGGGGGTTCCATGAGTATTTATTCCTGTCTGCTTGGGACATTTCTGTCTCTATTTTCTGGGTGACAGTACTGGTACATAGAAGCAGTAGAAATGGAAAATACAGCCACCCCAGGTTGGAACTGCACCAGAGCACACATGTACTTAGGGGCGTGTAGGGAGAGAGGAAGAAAGCGAAAAGCATAAGGTTTTTACAGGCACTCTCTTTCCCTACTAAAATTATACAAGGATTGTACTTTATCCATTATAATAGGGGGCTTCCAATAATAAAATAAAAAGAACTCCAACCTAAGTAGCGGCTCTCTGGCAGACTTTCACTGAGCCACTATCAAATTGCTAAAAGGGGTGAACATGTCAGTGGGAGCAGTTTTTCTGTGGTGGTGCAGCCTTTATCGCAACTTTTATACTGCAGCCGCCGAGCAAAGGCTCTAGGTTAAAACTATAAAGGGGAGGGTGGGGGGCGCTGGCCAAAAAGCCATTTCTTTCTTTCAACTGAATCAGGGCTCAGGTTTAATGAGCCACAGCCCTACACACACAATTTCTTTTGCTAAATACTATTATAAACAAATTTACATACTTGTAGCGGTAAGGGGTTCAGGGGATACATACGAGAAAGAGGGGACGCCACTCTGCTTAGAGCTATTTATTCTAGCAAGATCACAAAGCTTGCAAATGTGCTTAATATACATTTCTATAATTATAGCAGTTACATTCTCACATCCTAGGATTTTTCTTTTCTGTTACCATGGTTAAACCAGTATTTTACTACCATAGCAAAAGGGATTCTTTGCCTATTACTATCCATTCCGCATGGAGTTCACCACCACGACCTCTCTGTATGAGGATCTAGTAAGAAACAGAAAATAAAGCGGGATTCTAGAACAGAGATGGGGGGGGGGGCGCCCAAAGGTGGCCAACCTTATGGACTAGAAATGTTAAAGGATAGATTAGTAATAGTAGAACTGTTGCAACAGATTTTCAGAGATAAAAGAATGATCCTCAGAAGTGGCAGGTGGGTGTTTCCCTGTCACAGGTAGACGCTGGCAGGTACCTCTGTTTTCTACTCATTATAACAATTTGATGTATTGCCATTTTTCAGCCTCCTGGAGTGCCTGGGACTATAGTACCTTATGTTTTATAAACACATGTCTGAAATGGAGTATTTGACAGGTAAATGCCCTTTTCTCTTTCAGCAAAAGGTGGATCCATTGGACATTTAATTGGGACAGTTATACAAATCTGAGTGTAGGCAGTTGTCAAAATATAAGTTCTTTGTATTATGAAAAGGGGTACATTGTTAGAGTTAAAAGGAGGAGGGGGTACATTTTCTTCTTTTTTGGGTGAGGTATCAGCGGAGAGGTTAGTTCTGCTTTTTTATGTTTGTTTAGCACATGCATGTGCGAAGTGAACATGTTGTGGATACTCAGGAGAGTAGAGGCTGCAGAGGTGTGTCACTGCACAGACATACTATATAGATCGATACAGGGGCTGTGGCAGCTGGAGGCCTTAACCTACCTTATAGGTTTCCTGTCTCTGCCTCATAATAATCCCTACTTATGACTTCTCATGTTGATTTACTGCACTTCCCTTCTAAGAGGAAGAGGGTACAGCTCTAAGAAACAACTAGAGTGGAGGTTGGGAGTGTGCACACCAAAACGGCAGGGCAGACCATCAACCCAGCTGTACCTTTGTAGTACAGACCTAGAAAGCAATCAGGGTATAGTTACCTAGGAAGGCTGTTCATCTTGCAGTGTTATTTATGATTTCAGTCCAGCAAATTCTGCACCAATGAACAGTATGGGACTGAATTTATACATATTTATGAACTGTTCATGAATATTAATTAACCCTGCCTGCCTTCTGCTTATTGGCGCTCTTTAAACAAATACCTTTGCAGCTTCTCCACCACAGCCCTCATGTCTCTGGACCCCAACTAATTGATCTCTGGGTCCGGGAGCACTGGGGGAGCTCCTGATGCTCCGCTGTCATGGCGAGAAAACGGATGTGCACCACTGCACATGCGTGGACCACCAGCTCACATATTCTTGTTGTGGCTGCAAGTGATTCCATGTCTTTGCTCCTTCAGCCCCTCTTTAGAAGTAAAAATGTTACTTGGGGCCAGACGGACATTCAGGGAGCATCAGGGACTTAGGCCAAAGAAGCGGTGAGCAAATGTAGCAAACAGGACCTCCGCTAGATCAGCTGCAGCCATATTGGCTCTGGCCAGAGTTTGTTGTAGAAGTAAAGACTTGGCTTCAACTGAAAGATTAAATAGTATGGCAGAACTATAGGTTGGGATACAGATTTTGATTCAAAAATGTTTTCCAAGAATGGGAATGGCAAGCCTGTTAGCACTTTGTCTTTCTGGTAAAAACTTGGAACAGAAAATTGTGAACATGTTGCACTCTCTTTCTCACTGGTGAAAGCTGGAAACAGAGATTGTCATGATCTAGTAAAAATATATAATTTAGAGTAGAGAGTCAGACCTAGATATTTCCAAGGGGGAGACTAGTTGTTAATAGCATACATCAGTGCAGGACATATAATGAAATCAATAACTAATTTGTATACATTGTTTGGACACTTGATTTAAAAAGAAAATATTGATTATATTGATAACCTAGGACACAAGCTTTTCTGGAAAATGCTGGCAGAGATTGTGAGGTATGAAAAGCTGACCCTTCACACTTATGTTATGTATTTAGTAGGCTATAAAACTAATGGCAGGAGATGGGGGAAATGCATAGAAATGAAAGTAGTTTACCAAAGAATATATTGCTAGGGGTCTTTCAACCAGATAAATTTACTAACACAAAAAAGTTTATTTATTTAGGCTTTTGTTTATTCGCATTTGTTAAACCAGCAGTGCAACGAAAATGGGTTAAAATTTGACCCCGCCCTTTTTTTCCTAATCAATGCTACATGTCTTCCAGTTTATTGTGGTGGTGAAATTTTCAATTTCTGTTATCATTTAAGAATGTTATGAAAGTTTAAAATAATTATTTCTCAAGAAATAAAGATGGCTGCCTCATTTTTGCATTAAAATAATATTGAGGACCTAGGGAGGGTACAAATCCAGACAAAATTGCAAATGTACCATACACATCATAGGAAGCATCCAGAAAACCCAAATCAGCAGTTCTGCCAATATATTTCATAACCATAGCAGAAAATTAGCTTTCTAGAAAAACATTTTTCATTGCACTGCTGCTTTAAACAGGTAGATGCACCGAGCCAAGGGTCTTTTTGTCAAGCATGACCTGGGCCACAAGTGCAATATACAAACACAGTAGTATAAAATATAACATTATATATATATATGATATATAACCTAAAAGAAAATATAAAATTATATACATCTCAAGATGTAAATCAAGCAAATACACAGTACATAGGAAGCATAATTAATAAGTGACAGTGGCATATAAAATTGTCCATAAAATATTTACAAAGATAATTCTTCTATTAGGAATGAGATACAAAAGAATGTAATGAGCTAGGGAGATTATTGCAATTAACGACAGCAGATAAGAAAAGCTCTGCTGCCCATGTTGGATTACATGTTAGGCTCAGTTAAAAAGTGAAGATCAGATCTTACAGTTTTAGTGCAGGTTTTATGAATCAATAAATTATTCAGAGTGAAGAGATTGGAGAACATAATGTTTCATCAAGTAGGCAGCATCAAATAGTGTAGCCTATGGGCTTCTGGATAAAACTAACTGAGAAACATAGAAACACAGATGATGACAGAGGTCCATCTAGTTTGCCTACATTACCCCTATCATACCCCAGGACTGATAGTCTCCATGGGGTCTACGCATGTCCTATTCCCCCTTTTGTTCTCTGTGTTTCCACCACCGTCATCCTGCTGAGTAACTATTATACCTTTGCTCTATCCCAGCTGTGTCTGAAGCCATTTATGTTACCTACCACCTCTGCCAGAAGACCATTCCATGGCTCAACCACTGTTTCTGTAAAATAATAATTCCTCATGTCCTTTTTAAACCTTCCATCCATTGACCTCGTGATCCCATGTCCTAGCTTCTCTGTTCCTGGTAAATCACTCTCTTCACAGTTCACCTTGTTTCTTCCTTTCAGGAACCTGAAGGTCTCAATCATATCCTCCCACTCTCATCTGGTTTCAAGTGAGTACATGTTCAGTGCCTTTAGTCAGTACTCATAGGATCTGCTGTCCTGACCCTAAATCATCTTGGTCATCCTGCATTGTATCGTCTCTAGTCTGTCCCTATCCTTTTTAGGTGGGGACTCCAGAACTGGACACAGTACTCAAGGTGTGGCCTTACCAGTGACCTATACAGAGGTGACAGTACCTCCTGCTTCCTACTGTCAAACCCTCTCTCAATGCATATCAGCATCCTTTTAGTCTTGCTAAAGGCCTTGTTACACTGGTTGGTTTGTTTAAGGGAGTCACTGATGATGACTCCTAGGTCCCTTTCCTCAGATGTTGTGCCCTGCTGAACCCATCCCATCCAATACTTTGTTCTGGAGTTTTTATTCCCTAAGTGCATCATTTTGCACATCTTGGCATTGCATTTCAGTTACTAGACTTTTGACCCATTTTCTAGCATTTTCAGATCACTCTGCAATTTCCTTATTCCCTCCACATTGTCAATTCTACCACAAAGTTTAGTGTCATCTGCAAATAGACACAACCTGCTGGATTCCCTCTCCTATGCTGATAATGAACATATTGAAGAGGACTGGGTCCAGGACGGATAGTTGTGGTACTCTGCTGGTGACCTCTCTTTCACAGATCTGACCTCATTCGCTACTCTGCTGCCTCCCCTGAAAACAAACTCCCTACCCTCTTTACTATTTCCTTAGCTGTACCCAGATCCCCCATCTTCTTCAGCAGCCTTTGCTGTGGCACAGAGTCAAGTGCCTTACTGAAGCTGAAGTATAGTAAGTCTACTGTGTGCTTCTCGTCAACTACCCTGGTTATCCAGTCAAAGAATACTTTCAGGTTGATCTGACAAGACCTCCCTGCAACACCCCATGCTGCTTACTATCCTGAAGCTCTTTGTTCTCCAGGTAATGCACTAGATCATCTCTGACTAGTGTCTTTATTTTTCCCTACCTTGGAGATAACCCTTACAGAAATATAGGTGTGCTGTGTACATGCAGAATGCTTGCCGCATGCTTAACTGTGCAATGTTTGCATGCAGTTTGCATACACAAAGTGATCCTAAGTGAACCAGGCCTAAAAAACAAATCAGGTTCATATACTGCAAGCTTGACGTGTGCAGCAGGTAAGCTGGTATGAACATCTTCTAAAAATTACATCAGGTTCGCGTGTTACATGCTTGAAATGAGTGCAGCAGCTAAGCTGGTGCAAATCTAATCTAAAAACTCATTAGTTTCTATTTCTTATACTACTGCTAGCAATTAGAGTCATTAAAATACATTTTTTTATTTTAATTCCTATAAAAATTAGGTAAACTCATTCATTCTGATCCTTTTGCAAGTTGTTTAATGGCTTTTAATTTTTGTCATTAAATCGCCATTAATTTGTAAAGTATTATTTGCTTACTGCATTAAGTGGCTAGGATATATATAGCCAGTCAACATCCCCATTCCAGATGCATGAAGAGAGGCCTTTGTGTTGTGAAGCCTATCCTTTTTGTTTTGGACCATGCAAATCCCCTTATGCATATTTAGTGCTATAAATGTGTTTCTCCATGACTGTTTTGGCTCGCTTACTTTCCCTTTGTCATTTTGTATGAAGCATATACACTATGGCCATGTTCAGCACTCTTTGTGCTGAGCAGGATCTTGGAAGCATGCACCATACCTCACATTTTGTCACTGAAATGAGGGACATGGACACCCAAAATGAGGGACAATGAGGGACACTAACCCACACGATGATCAGGACACATCATGAAACATGGAGATACAGTATCTCAGAACACAAAGAGTAATTATCAATGGAGAACTTTCTCAGAAAGGTTCCATTAGGAGTGGGGGTGCCACAGGGCTCAGTTTTGGGACCCTGTTTGTTCCAGGCTTTTATCTCAGATCTCACCACAAACTGTGCATCAGTATCTATCAAATACACAGATGATGTAAAAATCGGTGGCCCCTGCACTAACCCAGATCAGGTTGAAACAATACAATGAGACATAGACCGTGTTTCAGAATGGGTCTTAAGATGGGGCATGAGACTAAACCCCGATAAATGTAAAGTTATGCATCTGGGCATTTGTAACCCAAAGACCACCTACACTCTTGGAAATAGTATCTTAAATACTACAACTGATGAAAGAAAGCTGGGTATTATCATATCAAATGATTTAGGACATTTAGAATGTAGAAATGGAGTTATCAGTAGAACTAATAAGGTTATATGGTCCATACGATGCAATATAAAGTTTTGGGACCCAAATATTATGCTTTCTCTATATTGGGCATACGGTAGACCCTACCTGGAATATGCATCCCAATTGTGATGCCCATTTAAAAAAAACTAACTGTTCACAGCTGGAAAGGGTACAATGAAATTATACAAAGCAGATACAGGGACACTATAACATACCTTACCAAGCCAGATTAATTACTCTTAATCTTATGTCACTCAAGACTCATCATCGTAGGGGTGATTTATTGTTCCTTTTTGATATTACCAGTGATCCATATCTGATGACAGAATTAGGACTAGAATTCAAAGACTGTCCCTATGATACCAGAGGGCATCCCAAACAACTTGCTGGGAGAAAGTTTAATTATAAATCCAAGAAGTATTTTTACACTCTTAGGATAATCCAACCCTGGAACAAATTACCTTTAAATATAGTGATAAGTAAAACAAAAAATGAATTTAAAAGGAAGTTGGATATCTTTTTGACATCTGGTCCCTCCCTATCATATTACTGAAATTAATTAATGAGTAAGCATAGGAGCATTCCTGGGCTGTATAAGCCTTCCCTCTCTCTCTCTCCTTACTTTTCTGTAGTATGATCTTTAGTATGAACACAGTGGAAACCATTGCATTAGCACCTGAGAATGAATTTCTACCATTAAGCAGGGGTGCCATTTAGGTAGGGCAGAGGGGTGGCAGTTACTCCCCCCTCCCGTATTTTTGCCTAGGTTGTTCTTATGGTGTGGCAATAATGGCATTAAATTTGGATTTAATCTTTTGTATAATAAGTGCCCACCTGGCCTGTGTGTGCTCACGCTGCACGTACTCTCCAGACTCAACTGTGTCTGTATTGTGTGTGCACTGTCTCCACCTATTAGCGGCAGCACAATCACATGTGATGTAGATGAGCTCCAGCCAAGAAAGAGCGCATGAGTCTTGCAAGTGTGACACTGTCTTTCCTGCCACAGAGTAGACAGACTGCACACAACAGCTTGGAGGAATCAGTGAGCACCGAACTCTCAATAGCAGTGTTGTGGCAGCCTATTTTTGTTGGTCTACTCTTAGTGAGTCTCCGGCTCCCCTGGTGGCTGAAGGGGCAGACGGTGAGCTAGAAGCTAACTCAAGACTAGGCTACCTACTTACTCTACTAGGCTCATCTTGCAAAAAAAACCCAGCACAGACCACCATGGCAGCAAGCTAGGCTTAGCAGCACTGGTGACAGTGGTGTGAGTGGCCTTCACAGGCCTTGATCAGTGCAGTGCAGCAGCAGCAACCAAGCAAGAAGCAAGCAACCCAGGTTGTGTGGGTTTGTTTGGTGAGGTGACTTGGTCACGGATCATGTTGAGGATCTGTGATGGTTGGTTCTAGCATCCAGTTTCTGGTGGAAGGAAAGAGGGGGAGTGGAGTGAAAATTGGGCTTGTGGCACACTGTGCCAGGCTGCAGGTTCTGGCCATATGGCCGGGTAAGTAAAAGCAAATATTTTCTTTTACAGGGGGATTGAGGAAGGAGGAAGGACTGAAATATTAATGTGTTTTTCATGTTTCTTCATCTTTGGGTGGCTTCATGACCCATAGGGGAAGGGTATTGAATGGAATGGAGTTGGGATGAAAAATCGGGACAAAGTTCTTTTGGGAGGGGGCAGAACTTCAGCCAGGAATTAAATTGGCTAGTAACTGGGTGGGTTTAAGCCCATATCTGATGCACTGCTCCTGGGTATGTGCAGATGAATCTTGTACATATGAATTTTTCCTGATTTGCATATCACTTTTCAGTCAAAACAAGTAAGTTGTACCTTTTAGAGATGTTA
Organism: Neoceratodus forsteri; assembly: GCA_016271365.2. Taxonomy (NCBI): domain Eukaryota; kingdom Metazoa; phylum Chordata; order Ceratodontiformes; family Ceratodontidae; genus Neoceratodus; species Neoceratodus forsteri. Next base: position 1,083,757,131 of record CM028131.1, on the reverse strand, counting down.
CAGACATTCTAGAGCTGCCCCTTGCATTCACGGACAATTGAGCGGTATGGTATGCACAGACTACTGAAGCCCCATTACAATCAGGCTTATTCCCTCTCCCCAGTAAAGCTGGCCTCCACATCTCATTCTCAGGCACATTGTGACAAAAGGCAAAGGAGACTGCAGGGGTGTGCACCATTGAAATGAATGGGTGTATTTTTTTAAAATTTTATACATTATTGATGCAGAGTTGGAGAATAATGAAGGCCACCGCTCAACTAACAAGGGCCTTGTTAGTAGAACAGTGGCCTTCATTATTCTCCAACTCACCATCATAACGTATAAAATAGCAATAAAAAAAAATTCCATTCATTTCAAGGGGGTTTGCCCCAGCACTCTGACCTATGGACATCATCTCTTAAAGACTCCTACCTCTGGCTCCCTAGTGCTCAAGTAAGAGACTTTTTACTTATATCTATACTTGGTGGGTTGTCTGTAGTAGCATGGCCGTACCCGCTACAATACATGTGCATGGTGGGGGGAGACTGGCCATGTGGGTGTGTGTCGAGTTATTGCTACTTTTGTGTTTGACCTTAAAGTCTGTTTGCATGGAAGCTTTTCAAACTATGGAGAGAAAATAGTAGGATTACAGGCCAGACAGAAGTAATTAAGTGGTTTTGTGGGTAAGTTTGTGTATTGGGGTGGGAAAAAACACATGTGGTTCCATTGACATGTGTGCTACAGTTTAACTGTGAAACTGAGATGAGTAAGAGGAAAAAAACTGAAAGCATAACAGTGCAGATGTAGTCAGATATAGTATGTATTGAAGTACAAGTGAGCCATATGTGTGCAGACAGTATGGCTTAGTGGTTAAAGGCACTGAACTGCAAGCCAGGAGACTTGGAGGCATGCAGACCTGGGTCTGAATCTCATCAACCCCCACTTGTGTATGGTGTGATCCTGAGCAAGTCACTTAACTTTTTCATCTGCGGTTATCAGTGCCCACTTGCTTTTTGCACGCATGCCATATGCACACAGTCTTTCCCAATTTAACATAAAAATCATGGTTTTCACACTTGCTTGCTGTACGCATGCCATATGCATGCAATTGGTTCCAATCTAACATTTATATCATACTTACAGCTTGCATATCACTTGGGTAGTTTTATGTGTGCAACATGAAAACATTTCATATAATTATTTCCGTAAGGGAAGGCTGATGGGTCTATAGTTTCCCAGCTGCTCCTTGTCTTTTCCCATGTGTAGCAAAACTACATACACCATCCTCCAGTCCTTGGGAATCACCCCCTTCTGCAAAAACCTACTGAATAGCCCCACCAGATGTTCAGCTAACAGTAATCCAATTCCTTTAGTACCCTCGGATACATCCCATCTGACCCTGGGACCTTATTTACCTTCAGGGCTGGTAACCCTTTTCTGACTCTTTTGCTTGTATACTTCTGCAGCCTCATTTCCAGGACCCTTCTATCAGCTGCCTTTGTGCCACTCTCTGGCAAGGGCCCTATGTTCTCTGTAGTGAGAACAGAGCAGAAGTAGTCATTCAGCATGGTTGCTTTCTGCCTGTCTTCCTCTATTACCCTGCCCCCTCCTTTAGCCTGACAATCCTCCCACCCATCTTTCTTTTTCCCTTATATATCTACAAAACTATTTCCCCCCTTACTTTACCCCTCTACAATATGCAATTCTGTATCTGCCTTTGCATTCCTGACTGCTCTCTTGCCTCTCTAGTTTTTTTTTCCTGATACTCATCCCATTCCTTATCCCCCTCTTTTTTGTACCTTATAAAGGCATTCATTTTGGTCCTCACTGCCTCCTTAACCTTTTCTGAGAACCAAACTGGTCTCTTATACATGTTTCTCTTGATAACTGTTCTTGTGCATGTTTAAAGTGCCGCAAGAATGGCACATTTTATGAACACCCCCCCCCCATCATTCTGCTACTCCCCCAGTGCTGTCTGCTTCAGCTAACCTGCCTAGGACTAGTTCCTCATTTGACTGAAATATGCCCTTCTGAAGTCTAGCACATCAGCCTTAGAGTACAGCTTACTGGTGCCCAGGGCCAACTCAAACCATACACTCCAACATTTTTTACGGTCATTTTTTGATCTTTGATAGTATAGGACTTGACACATAATATGTATGTTTCCCTATAATCTTCATTAAGGCTGTTTTATTAATTTACATGCATTCTGTGAGCAAAATAAATTCCATTATGAATGCTGAATTTTAAGCAATTATTATTTAATATGCCGTCCAGTTGACTATCTTTGTTTATTCCAGTTCGGATTATCCTAGTGACTTTTCTCATTAGGGTTCCACTTTACATGTTATATTGTGGCCCTCTTTTTAATGCTTATATTTTGGCATGAAATATTTTTCTTCACATATGCATCTTTTTAACCAGAAGATGATTTTGTAATTTGTTTCTACATGCCATTCGCAGTATAGTACAAAACAGCCAGCAATTTTTCTCTGTGGGATTCCTTTGTCATATAGGACACCACATATTTGCCAATCACTTCTAAATAAGCTGGTGTGCTTATTTACCATGGTCATTCTAACAGGTGATTTTTTATGACTCTATTCTTCAAATCTATTTATTCATCAGCATTATTTACGTCATATTTATGATAATGTATTTATGGTCCAGCCATTCAGATGTAAGAGGGTGTCTCTTTCACTGCAGTGAAAATGATGTTATGAAAGTCGTGTTTTTATATGTGCTTGTTATTCTTCATTCACAATTTGTTACAGCTGGTTATTTTAATTGATGTATGTATTTAATGGGCTTATTGTTATCAGCACGTTAGCTTCTCGGCAAAGCATGCAAGAGCAAAATGTTGGAGCATTTATATGATGGGGCACTGCCATTTGGGGGACCATCTAGCAAAATAAAAGTCTGTACACTGGCATTTTCTGACGATGGAGTGTAGTTTTTATTTTCTGACGCATATCAAACCATATAGTATTAGTATTATGGTCGCTGGACCCCAGTGATTCATCAACCTGCACTCCATCTATTCTTTCTGAGTTGGTAAATACCACATCAGGAATGGTTGATTGTCTAGTGGGTTCCTTGACCTGCTGCACCAGCATGCAGTCCTGCATAGTATCAGGTAAGAGCTGGCTTCTGGTGCTCCTGGCTGCTTGGACGGCCCAGTCGATGTCTGGCAGGTTGAGCTCTCCTACTACTACAACCTTCTCTTATGCCACCCCCTTTTCTACTTCTGCTGCTAGTTCCTTATCACTCTCCTCTCCCTGCCCTGATGAATTGTAAACAACCCCCAAGCAGTTTTCTATCTTGACTATGTGAGCTGTACCCACAGTGATTCTACCTCCCTTTCCCTCCAATGGATGCATACTCTGCTGCTTCTATTCCTTAACTGCCATAAATGGCCACCCCTCCACTTCTACCCATCCCTCTATCACACCTATATACTGTAAGGTGTATCCAAGGATTGCCAGGTCCTAGTCATTGTTCTCACTGGTCCAAGTTTCTGTAGCAGCCACCAGATCAAGCCCAGAGTCTACCATCTGTGCCTAGAGTTCACTAATTTTATTACCCAGACTCCTGGCATTAATGCACACTGCTCTCCATCTTATGTCCCACCCCTCTTGGTTCTTGAAAGACTCCTCTCATTACAATTACTTGATATCCTAGGTATCTTGTGTTTTTCTTTTTTTGCTGGTCTACCCTTCCTGGTCTCCTGAAATTGTTGCACTCTGCTACTACTTCTTGTGCACCTTGATCCCTTCCCAGGGGGACTGCTGCCTAGGTTCCCCACTTCACCTACCTCACTAGCCCCAGCCTCCCCCACAATTAGTTTAACTGTCTTCCAGTGTAGGCATCAATCCTCTGCCCTAGTACACTAGTTTTCTCTCTTTTCAAGTGAAGGCCATCACCTCTGAAGAGTCCCCCATGAAGAGCCCCCTGTCCCAGAAGCCCCAGTCCCCCACAAAGTTGTACCCCTGTTCCTGACACCACCCTTTTAACCATGCATTGAACTCCTCAATCTCCTCCTTCCTCACTTTATCCTTCCCCTTCTCCCTACTCCAGACAGGGAGGATCTCAGAAAAGGCCAAGGAAGCCAAGTGCTTCTTCAGTCTGTGCCCCAGTCTCTTGAAGTCCCACTTCACAGTCTCCACAGGCCAATTTGTCAGATCATTGGTACCATGGTGTACCAGCACTCCCAGCCACCTCCCTTCCTCCATGATCCTCCATATCCTCTCTCAATCCCAGATGGCTGATGTTCCAGGCAGGCATCTGACCACTCACCTCTGCTTTCCTGCACAGCCTACCACCCTCTCTACATCTCTAACCATAGAGTCCCCATCACCAGAACCCTCCTTGTTAACTTCTTTCCACTCTTGCCCCCGGGTGTCACCATGTCATCTTTCCCCTCAATGCCAACTACTTGAGGACCCCCACCCCTTAGAGTCAGACACCTGTACCTCTTCCAGGTGTGCAAAATGATTTGCCATTGGTATCTCTTGGGTATGGCTGACTGCTGTGTGACTGCCTCTGCCACCCAATCCCACACCCCCTTCCCCACCTCCCTCCATCCCCCCAAGCCAATAGACCTCTGGGGTAGTGGGGGTACAGGGGTTAGGCACACGCTTAGTTTGCTCCTTTGCTGCTGCCAACTGAGCATGGAGCTCCCAGAAGGTCCTACATATTGGGCATTGTCCCCTTCTCCAAAGCGTAGCCATGGAGATGAGTGCCCCACAAGCCCCACAGCTGACTACCTCCCCACTCACCCTATGCTACACTCTGGTCTGCCAAGTGCTTATTAAACTGCCTAAGTTACTAAGTGATGCGTGGACATCAACTACCTGTCTTATAATCTTATTTTATGTAGGTAGATATAAACTGCCTGAGTTACTTAGTGATGTGTTAATGTCAACTACCAGTCTTATAATCTTATTCTATGTAGACAGATATAAACTGCTTGAGTTGCTTAGTGATGTGTGGACGTCAACTAGCTGTCTTATAATCTTATTCTATAAAGGTAGATATAAACTGCCTGAGTTGCTTAGTGATGTGTGGATGTCAACTACCAGTCTTATAATCTTATTCTATAGAGGCAGAAGCTAAGATGAACTGTATTATCAGTAATCAGAAACATCCCACATGAGTCACAGCCTAACTGTCTGTTTGCCTGTTTTATGACCTTACCCTATATAAGCAGAAGCTAGACTTTAACAATTTTAGCAATAGTCAATAACACTACACATTAGGTAAAGTTTGTGCTTACCAACTGCCTTTAGATGTTCACCACTTCTTCAGATTCCCCTGCAGAACTGCAGACTACCTGCAGATGCTCCTGCAGATGCCATCCTCTCACTCCTGTTGTCATCCAGCCCTGTGGGTCACAAGCTCCCGTGGCACCTGGAATTGTGGGTAAGAAATACCTGTCCAGCTCAATTATCCCTCCCCTTTAGCTGCCTCAGGTTCAAAGTGGAAGGGAGGAGCTTTAGCTGGCTCTAGCCCTCTGCTCTCCCTAATGCACTGCTTATGAAAGCTGGGAATAAAGTTGGCAGTGATGAGTATGAAAACTTGACAGCAGTGTAAAATGGCAAAAACTGTTATAAACACAGAAAAACATGATACACCGTTTGGTACAAGCATGGATGTAGATAATGGACCCATAATCAAGCAGGAGAAGCAGGGACCCTCTGGCCACTGGTAAACATATCTCAGTGCTACAACTCTGCAGAATGAGAAATGGCAATTCTGCCTCCAAAATGCATTTCAGAATGTTGGGGATAATACTGCAGAATTCCTAAAGCATTCTGCATATTCCTTATTGAAACTGTAGATTGTAATTCTGCAGTTTATGATTCACAATTAAATTATTTCAAACCAGCTGAGAGCCATTCCACAGTTCAAGTGTCACTGCATGTTTTGTATTGAAACCAAGGAATAGTATTCTATGTGCACTTTTCAATGACACCACTTTATACATTCTGTGGCTTTAAAAGGGCAGGCTATGTAGTGCCTCAGAATATGAGATAATCAGCAGGTTCAGATTCTAACTTCATCTATTTAAACACATGCTTGTGTTTTAGTTTCACTTTTGACAGTGTGAGATTTGGACAGACTATGAGATAATTGATGTGTTATCCTTAAAAATTTAAATCAATCTTTTGTACATGGCTGCTTCCAGTGAACCCTAGAAAAGGTCATGTGTTGTTTATACAGAATTCATACATGTCATACAAATTTCAGAACACACTGGTTCACCCCCCCACACACACACACACATGTCTCTCAATAATATGTTATTGTGGCTACACTGTCCAGTGGTACTGAGCTGTGTCCCAAGTGGGTCTCCACTTACCCAAGCCTACAAATGTGGCATATTGCTACATTCTCATCCCTTTTTCCAGTGATATAGAAATCCGATGGGAGGGCACTGCATAACACTTGTCTGTCCATGGGGAGAGGTGCACTGGATCCAGGCCTATATCTGTACCCTCTGCACCATCACATGTACTTGCATCTCCTCCTCCTTTACTCCTCCAAGGCAGTTATCACTTGACAAACTATCAAAATGGATTCATGGGCATCAGAGGGTTTAAAATCCATAACAAATAGCTGTAATAAAAGAGAGTTCAATAGCTTTCTGGAATTAAAGTCTGAGTGGGGCTCAGTGGAAGCAAATAGCCAATGATATCTACTTCTGAAAAGAGTGATTTTCTTCCTCCACTGTATAGAGGAAAGATTATCTGAAGTGAATGAAAGCACAGCATCCTTTTTGGCCCAAAACATATGATCTCATACTTTTATAGATTACTATTTGGATACATAAAATGTTTGGCATCCAAATCAGTTACCTGGTGATCTCAAGCATTAGGGATCAACACCAATATGTGGCAGTGGAGGGAGATATGGGAATTCTCTTGAAAAGCCTTTACAGCAGTAAATTACAAACTCATCCAGTATAAAATAATCCAGATTACTCACCTAAACATATGCACCAAATGGGTTTAAAACAAGATAAGTGTCCCAAATGTGAGTGTTCTAATATGTAACAGATACATACATAGGTTTTGGGAACCACAGTAAACACAAAGCTATGGGATCAAATTAAAATTTTCAAGGCCGGTCCGGTGGCGTTGAGGATTGTGACACTGGATGCCACACCTCGCACCACACCAGTGACCCGAGTTCAGGAGAGAGCTCGGGCTGCCAGGGATCAGCCATGGGGGGGGGCAGAACAGGATTGAGATGCCGCAAGGCAGCTCTCCTCTCTGGGGAGGGACATGAGGGTTCCCTGCCTCTTGGCTGCCACCCAGTGGAGGCTAGGTGGTAGCGCCAAGCCATAGGGAACACTGGCATTAGGCCGGTGATGGGAAGGGGCCACAGAGCACATGTGTGTCTCCACGTGCAAGCATGACTGCATTCTGGGGTCTCGGGGTAACATGGAGAAAACCTGGAAAAATGCATGTCTCCCCCATTGCAAAGAAGGCACAGGTGGTAACAGGGGAGCAAAAAGCATAATAGAAAAAAAAATCTTCATGGCATGTCTCCCCTCAATTACAAGATATTTTAACATAAACACATGTGTAATTGAAAACCATTTTGACACAGTGGGGATGAGTAGATTGGAGAAATACTCTCTGACCCTAATATTGGTGGTCATTAAGAACATTATACTCAAACTGTGGATTGAAGGAGACTCTCCACACACACTTTAAATAAGTGAAGTAAGTGAAAACATGAGCTTGTAGAAGCCTTGAAACTGGAAAAAACGTGTGCAGGGAATCAAACATGACACCACTAGTTTTGATGATAATTGGAAATTTGTATTCAAGTTATTAACATCCTAATGGGTACAGCTGATCCTCTGTAAAGTATGTTGTGTACACCTCATTTTAAGCAATTGATAGGCTAGTTCTCTTTCTAGCAGTAATTCTTTATAAGTAATTTCATTACCTGGGTTGAAATAACTTCTCTATGACAGTTTTCTATTTTTCTATAATTCTTTGTTGTGTTCTTCTTTCTTGTCATCTCTGACAGCACAGTAGTTCCTCCATCAAAGAAAGACATGGCAGGGATGTTTTCTCTTTATCTTCAGTATCAAATGTATTATAGTTTTTTCTAGGTTAGGATACATACAGTACAGTACAATGCATAAAGAGATGCAAATACATCATCAACAGACATTATGGCTGGTCTGGTGTTACAAATTATTCAATACTAAAAATGTACACCCACTAATATACCTAGTATATGTGATGCTTGGACAGCTGGTTCTGATCACTGTATCATTTTTTGTGATATAAAAATGGGTTGTGGACTGTCTGTCATGAGAGATGCTGAGAAATCTGGTGCTCTTGGAGTGACCTCGCCCCCCCCCCAGGTTTCAGCTGAAAGATGAAAGCCATGAGAAAATGCTGAAACAACATGTGAGATCATACACACACAGGTTTTAGAGACAAGGTGTGACGTGGAAGGCCAGAAGCTAATTATTGGCTGGAAGAGGCTTGAATTGAGCATATCCATTTTATGACATTTCAAGAGGAGGAAACCAGGTTTAGTAAACTGGTGTGAAATCATAAATGCTGATGTCTGTGTGAGAGGGGAAGCTTATCATGAAATCAAAGAAATGTCATTTGAAGGACATGAGTCATGCTGAGGATTGCAGAATTTAATTCTTAAAAAAAGACATCCTGTTTTTATATAGATTTTTTTTTATATATTCTGACAGGGAGGAGCTAGGTGACCTCATGCAAAATAGGTGGAGAAAACTAGCTTTTAAACATTAATTCTGTTTTCCTTCAGAACACTTCTATCTAGACTCTGGCAAAGAAACATCTTTGGAGCACTTTAAGCAGGTATTTAGAGAGACAAATCTAAGTATGGTAGTAAGAATTGCACTGTTTAAAACCTTGTTCTTTTAATAGATTTGTATGTCTTGTGATATAATAGTTCTGTATTTTATGTTTTGCATATTTTTATCTATTTTAGTAAAACTGTTTTAGAGCATACTTGGTCTGTCTTTGAATTTCTTTCATTTGCAAGAAAAGTATATATGGTTATAGCTGACACTAGGCATAAGCTTGAATGGTGATACCAAACTGGAAAGAGAAGAGTTTTAAATCTGAGGTCTTTATTAAACTTTTTAAGGGTTCATTTCTGTACACCTGGTTAGGTGCCTGTAGGGAAAGATATCTGGCCCCCTGAAGACAGAATTATCTGAGCCTGTACATTGGGTATGCTAGCAAGAGGTTCACAGTTTGAATCCCTCCAAGACTGGAGACCAAAGGTTGATCCGAACTCGCAAAACAGACAAGAGGTTTACCTTGTTCTGTTAAACTGTTCACAAGACTGCGCTCGGAGGTTGGCACTTTGGGAGTAGAGGGCTGAACTGCTGAGTGGGTTTGTGATAGAATATATTAGAAACAAACATGAAAATAAATATGTGCTGAGGAGAAATACAGCAACCATGTCTTGGCCAAAATCCCTCAATAGATTTGATCCAGAAGCAAATGGTTTGATACCTTTTATTGGACCAACATAGATGTTACAACATAGATGTTGCAACACAGATGTTTCTTTTTGTAGCATCTACAGTATGCTGGTCCAATAAAAGATATCAAACCATTTGCTTCTGGATCTGTTCTTACAAGAATCAATACGGCAATTAATTATTTCTGTATGTCAATAGATTTGGTGACATTACATTACAAAGTATGATGGCAAAAATATGCAACTCTATACCTTTAGAGCTAAAGGCCAAAAGTTCATTATCAGAATTCAAGACAGCTCTTAGAAAACATCTTAATCAAAATTGTTTATGCTACACTTGATTTTAATTCCTTATTATGAGCAACAGTTATCAAATGTTAAATAATATTGTACCTGTGGACTTGTTTTGCATTGCAATTGTTTATTATGTGCAAACGTTTCATATGCCAAATAATATTGTATTGTTTGTTGTCTGTTGTACAGTAATGTTTGTAGGTTTTGTTATATTGTACAGGGAATTCTTATTTAAAACAGGGATTTCATCCCTAAAGATTGTACCTGGGTAAAAACATAATTTTATCACTCAATAAATCAATGACTCATTGCTACAGCATTCAATAAATTTGATGTAGAAATGATATAGTATATTTAGATCCATTTTAACAGGTGTATTAATGACAGTTTGATAGTAATAATAAGGTTAAACAGGGGAAAAGATACTGATGCCAGTCAGGTGGCATAGGAGGTTTCAAGATAGGCAATACGTCAGGAGATTGTTGAACTCGTCCCTTATTTTGAAACATTCTCCCAGCCTCATGTGGCAGTATCCTCATGCCCTTTGGTGGAGAGAGAGGGTGTCATCTCCCTCTAGGAGAGTATCTAGTTAGGTGACTGTTAGGTTCCTACCCTGAGACACTAACCACACGGAACCACCTCAGAGGTGGGGCAGTGCCTAGTAGGAGTAGAAAATATAATCCAGGATGCTGTGAGGTAATTGCAGCACAGAATGCCAAGAATGGGGAGGTAGAGAAATATAATGGCACTTTGTAGAAATATGGGTAACATCTAATGACAGAGGGTCTACCCTGGGCTTTTTTGGGTTCATGGAGGTCACAGCAAATTTTTACTGTGTCAGTGCATAACACTGATGGTAGGTGTCTCTGTGAACTGCAAGAAAGGATTCTAAGTCTCTTTATATGCAGCCATAGTGTTGTGGGCAAAGTGGGACAAACTAGCCATGGTTGCTAGGGGAATCTGCCACCTGTGGAGAATGAGGCACTTGGCTTCTAAGCCAACTGCTGACAATCACTGCAGCGTAGTTGATTTTGGAGAGAAACCATTGTCTGTTATACCCAAAAAGATAAGAATGGTGAGAATGGAAGCAAATATTGAGTATTTTGGAACATTCTTAGGGAATCATGGTCCAGAACTAATACAATTTATGGCAATTCCACAGTATATGTAAGAGATCTGCTCATTGGGCACCACACCTTCAGCAGGTATCTTGAGTGAGGAGCCTCAGGGATTTAAGCTGCATTAGGTGTGGCACCACTGATGCAAGATTTTATACTGACTACATAAACTGTAACCATCTAGGCACCCTTGATGTGCAAGCCTTCAGCAGTGGGACCAGTCCTCATCTGAGATCTGGAGTTGCAAGGATTGTTGTTTTTGTCTGGCCCTTAAGGCTTTATCAAGTATAGCATCTCTTACGGATTTATATATTTTCACATCTCTGCCCTTCTTAAGCATGCACCAGGATGATAGAGATATGGGGTAAGACTTGTCTAGATGAGAACTTAATGGAGATACAAGAAGGCTCCCCTTTGAGTTTCATAGTAACCATGTTGTGAAATTGGAGAAAGAGCCAAAAGTCTGTATGAGGTAATGATAACTTGGATCTCAAACCCTCAAATAAATCCAAATTGTGTGTACCAGGGAGGAAAAGGTCTTGGATACTGTGTGGGTGTCCTCGGGCTGAGGAGCTCAGTTTTGCCCTCTTGATCCTTTCATAAACTGCTTGATTTATTTGCAGTTTTTCATGTGGACAGCAGTTTCATTTGTGCTGGATGAGTTTAGTGACCTTCTTCTGTTTTTTTTGGTTTTTTAGTTGTTTAACCAAGAGTAGCACACTAAGCTGAAAGCTTTTTTACAGGAGTGACCTGGGAGCACAGGGAAGTTAAGTGACTTGCTCAGGGTCACACAGTGTGCAAGTGGAAGCTGTGGGATTCAAACCCAGGTCTGGTCTGCTGGATGTCACCAGATTTGTAGCTCAGAGCCTTAAACCACTGCGCTATACTGCCTCCCTGTTGTCTGTGGATACTGTGTATACCTTTGGCTTCCAATTATGTCCAGGAAATAGGATGGTTGCCAATACATAATTCAGGATTGTTCCACAAAGGGGCTCAAGAAACTGGTATAAGGGGTAACGTCATAAGTTTTCCAACTGTCCCCATGTTCTGATAGAGATTAATATTGTGGGCCATGCTTTCAGTCAGGTCAGGATGAGGGTATACAAGTAGACAGCAGGAGAGATCCCTTCCAAAAAGAGGTTTTTATAGCTACCCGTATCGGTGAAGAACTTGAGAAAAGGAGAAATCACTGACACATTTGGGCAGCTCTGAATGAGAGATCATAGGTTTGCCATCCCATAAGAATCCTCGGATTGGAAATCCATTTTAGAGAACCAGGACATGGGTATCTCAACTGAGAAATAAGAAAGGCAGTGAAGTATTAATAATTATAATTTTTATCTATGCTGTTTTCCTGGCCATAGATAAGTTTAGGAGACTATTACATTCCTTCTTCAGTTTGGCAAGGGGAGGGTTTAGACTGGCAGGACATAGGTGTGAGAGATCTGCCATGACCTTGATACCTAGGTATTTAATGGAGGTGGGGGACCAAGATAAACCAAGACAAGTGATAGCCTGTTTCTGACAATTTCTATTAACCGGCAGAACTTCAGTTTTGTTCATATTAATTGGTAGGCCTGATATCTGCTCAAAAGAGCAGAGAAAGTAAGAAGAGGTGGTATACTCCATGTGGCATCTGCCAGTAGAACTAGGCAGTCATCAGTGTATAATTTGCTTCTATAGTCTGCTTGGCCAACTCAGATACTGCCCAGGTTAGGATGTGTTCGGATGACAGCAGCAAGTGGTTTAGTGGTTAAGACAAACAAAAGTGGGAATAAGGAACATCCCTGAGGGCTCCCACATCCCAAATGAATAGTAGGTGACTGGGTCAAATTGTTAAGGACTTTTGCAGTGGGTTGAGTCTATAAAGTGTGTATCCACATTCTAAAAGAGGAGCCATACCTCTTGTGTGTTAGCACAGCATGGAGGTATCCCCACTCCACTGAATCAAATGCTTTTTCAAAACCAATTGTAACTGATGCAGTTGAAGTGGGGATAGAGGTCGCAACCTACATGAGAGAGACAAGAGAGCAGAAATGATTAGACCTGACCCTTCCTTTCAAATCCCACCTGAGACCTGTGAATTAAAGTTGGAAGTATGGACTTTATCCTCCGAGCCAAGGCCTTGGCTAACACTTTGGCATCAGCATTTATAAGTGAGATTGGTCTATAACTTAAAGGAAGTGTGGGATCATTTCTTTCCTTCCTTCAGGAGGACAGTGATGGTGGCTCCCAGAGGGTTGGAGGGTTGGTGGTCTCAAGGTTGCTTCCAAAAATGTTTTTTGGAGAGGAGGACAGACAGTGTCACCCAGGTGCTTATAAATATTGATAGAGAAGCCATTGCCCCCGAGGCCTTATGAGGGGTGAGTGAAACCAATGCCTGTTTAACCTCTGTACAGGATAAGGGTGCATCAAGGAGCGCACTATGCTTCTCATTCAAGCTGGGGAATTGCAGAGAAGAAATTCATTTTTAAAAGGTTTGGGGGTTGAGGCTGCCCTTGGACTTGTAAATATTTTGGTAAAACTCCTGCATTATTTTAACATCCTGAGGATGGGATTTAGGAATACTGACATAGTCTTTTAATGCAGCAATATACAATTCTACTTGTTGCTTCAGCAACTTGCTTCAGCAGCTTGTAGGAGAGTAATTTGCCAGCTTTCTCCCTACTTTCCCAGTACCTATTTCATGTTCTGGTAATGGCCAGTTCAGCTTTCTGAGTAGGTTAGGAAGATCATTGGTATCTGATAACTGGTTCAAGCATCTGTACCTTAGTACTATGTAGCATACAGTGAAGTTTTAGTTTCTCAAATTAATATCTGCTTTACTAGAAATGGTAAAACCAACTTTTTTCAGTAGTTTCTGTTGTATAAAATGTTTAGTTCTGATTAAACATAAAACACCAGTTACTCTTGTTCTTATATTGTGTTTGGCACTACTTAATGAAATTCTGTTGGCAAAAAAAAAATTCCTTATCACTGTTTCTTTTCTTGTCTCTTGCCTTGCCCTGCACCATCCACTTTCCTTGCTTTTAGATCCAGTTTTACATGTTATCAGGCCAGCACCCTCACCATCTTCATCCTCCTCCTCCTCCTCTTCCTCAACAGACCTTGCACTGGGTGAAAAAACTAACCTGTTATGTTTTGGACTACTTGCATGATACTCTGACTCCAAATCTACATCAACCTCTGGAAAGTCAGCATCACTGCTGCCATCATCAGACTCTATCTCCATTTCCATTTTCACTTTTTCTGTTTTGCTATCTGGCACCACATGAAAATAACTACTACTGTGTACAGCGCCCCCTAGAATCTCAACTGACTCACCCTGGGATTATGCCACTAGCATTGCTGTTACATCAGCAGCTGATTTTTTAACATCGCAAATCTCAGTGCTACTACTTGTCCCACCAATGACCCTTCTCACAGCCTTCCATGGCACCACTGATACTACTGGTGGTGGAAGTATTTCTGAAGCACTGAAGGCTGTGTAGGAGATATACCAAATGATCCAGGGCCATCTCTTCCTTTCCCAGCAGTTTTTGGCTGTGTATTACTGTGATTACATCCACTGCCTGACTTACTCTCCCGCATTGTCTCCCGATATGAACTAACAACAAACACTGTAGGAAAAATAAATTCTTCTATTGCACCAGTGAGTGGCAGTGCATACAACGAATATTTAACATGCTCACCAGACTATGAAGAATGAAATATACAGCAAATACCCTCAGAGTCTCAGCTAGCTTGTGCTTATCTCTCTCATGCTGGCTTTTACTGGGCGATATACAAAAGCCATCACCCTCACATGTCTGCAGTAAGTGTAGCAGCTACCAAGCACTAAAAATGATCAGCCACCACCAGTACTGCACAAATAACCAGAATTATAAAAAAGGTATATGAAATGGAGCATCCTGATTGTCTTAAATGTTCCAACAGCCCTACATTAATCTTTAAATAATATGCATGTAGAGCCTCATCACAAGAGTAGAGATTTGTTAAAACAAGTCCATACCTTCTCAAAATTCTGTCCCTGGAATTAAGATCCACCATTTTTGATTTCTCCACCTAGCATCAGCCACTCTTGCATCCTCCTTGAGTAGTAGCTCACACTGTAACACAGTGCCTGTCATTCAAAGTACTGTTGACAAAAAACACATGCAGACAAGTTTATTGGATGGAAAACTGGTACCACAGGAGAAAACATCTGATTTACTTTTGTCCTGCCAGCACTGTTAGCCATTAGTCAGTTGTCATACATACAGATGGAAAGGTGCGTGTTCCTGAGCTCATGAACCCACATTTAAGCTGCACCATGGCTGTAAATAGACCCCATCTCAAAATGGCACTGCTGGTAATCTTGAAAAAGCTAATCATAGCTGTAAACTAAATCCCCCCCATCTTAAACTGGCACTGACAGTTCTCTTGTTAAGCTGTACCGTCGCTGTAAATTGAACCACCCCCCCACCCCAATCCCAAACTGGCAGTGCTGGTAATCTTGTAAAACTGACCATAGCTGTAAACTGAATCACCCACCCATCTCAAACTGGCACTGCAAGTTCTCTTGTTAAGCTGCACCATGGCTGTAAATTGAACTACCTCACACCCACCAGTCTTAAACCAGCAGTAACAGTTCTCTTGTTAAGCCATACTGTGGCTGAAAATTTAACCACCCCCAACCCTGATCTCAAACTGGAAGTGCTGATAATTTTGACGAGGCGTAGCGTGGCTATAAATTGAAACCCCCCCCATCTCAAACTGGCAGTGCTGGTAATCTTGTTAAGCCTGCATTTTCTTCTCTTTAAACATAATTTCATTTCATTTATTGTTTGTTAACTGGGTAAGGACACTGGACCAATGGTCCTTTTTCAGGCCTGACTTGGACAAAAAAAATGTCAATTCAGAATCGCAAGAAAGAGAATACAACAACAAGCAACATTACATAGAACATTTACATACAGAATGTTGTAGTAAATCCTGTTTCAATGTCATCTTAAAATTCACAATAGAAGTTGACTGACAAATAGACTTAGGTTGTGCATTCCAATAAGTCTATAAATAGTCCAATAAATAGGGAGGCAGTATAGCGCAGTGGGTTAAGGCTCTGAGCTGCAGATCTGGAGACATGGGTTTGAATCCCACAGCCACCTACAGTAGGTGCATACTGTGTGACCCTGAGCAAGTCAATTAACTTCACTGTGCTCCCAGGTCACATCTGTAATCAAGCTTTCAGCTTAGTGTGCCACTTCTGGTTAAACAATTGGAAAAAAAAATAAGTAGGAGCTGCTGCTGAAAATGCATGTAATCCTATTTTAAGCTTAGATTTAACTTCATTAAATAAAATCTCATTTTCTGATTGTAATCTAGGTAACATAGACCTAAGGGAGATTAAGCCATAGAATGGAAACAGAGATTTATAAAAAAGACATTTAAAAATAATATATTCCAAAGAATATTTGATCTTGGAGATAGGAGACATCCAACCTAAAGATAGATACAAACTGCAATGCAGAGTATGAACTGGAACTGCAAGAACAAATCTGCGAATGTTGTTATATACCACAGTTAAAGAATGCAGTTCCTTCTTTCCGATATTAAAATATAAATTGGACACATAATCAAAGTGTGGGAGGAGTGACCCAATTGTAACAGCTTTTCTAGTTTCCACTGTAAAATAGGATTTAAATTTATACAATAAGCCAAGTTTCTGGTTGATGATTTTGACAACGGATTGTGCCTGAAGAGAAAAGGTTAGCCCTGGATCCAATAAAACCCCTAAATATCTAAATTGTTTTACCTGTTCAATCAAGATCCCCTGATGATCATGCAGTACTAAATCTGAATTGTTCCTTAACATAGATGGCATTCCAAATAGCATTGTTTTAGTTTTTTTTTAATTCAACACCATTAAGTTTTGAACAAACCAAGAACAAACGTCCTCAAAATCTTTTTCTAAGGCTGCTGACAATTCAGATAATGATTTAGATTGAGAACAAATAATCAGATCATCGGCATATAACATGAATTTACTGAAATTACATAACTGAGGTAACTGATTAATAAATAAAGAAAACAATACTCAGCCTAAAATGGACCCCTGTGGAACACCACAATATATTGAAGACACATCTGAGACCATAGTTCCTATTCGCATAAATTAAGAATGATTAGACAAATAATTCCAAATCCATGATACAGCAGCCTCAGGAAATTCAAGATTTCTCAGTTTAATACAGGCAATATTGTGTTCTATTAAGTCAAATGTCTTGGTCAGGTCCACAGATACCACCCCAGTCATCATACCTTTCTCAAACCCTCGTAGGACATTGTCCATGAACCCAATCAAGGCAGTCCCCATTACATAATACTGATGAAACCCATGTTGTTGGTCTGCAAGCACACCATGAAAAGTCAGATAATCATCCATCTGCCAAGAAAGCCACCTTCTCTAACATTTTACTAAGGGGATTCACAAAATTGAAGTAGGTTGGAAGTCATCAATCATAACTGCATTAGCTTTTTTGGGAATGGGGACAACTCAAGATTGTTTCCAGTTCATGAGAAATTGACATGTAATCAAAGACAAATTAAATACATAAGACAATGACTCAATAATAAAGGGAATAGCTAACTTAAGAAATTGTCTGTCAGTCCCACCCCCACAATCCGAAAACCTATCTGGAATAGTTTCCAACAACTTTAGAACTTCAAATTTGGTAATTTCTTTAAATAGAAACAGAGATCTATCAGTCAGGGTGACCAAACCTCCCGCATCAACAGTTCTGAACTGTGATACATTTTGCCAAAATCTAGACAAATTAGAAAATGTGTTGTTTAATTGATTAAAGATTTCTAATGGATCAGTGATATCTTGTTCATTAACAATAACCTTAGTAATACTGTTTTTGGATTTGGGAGACAATAATGTATTTATATTATTCCAGAATTTCTTGGGATTAGTCCAATTAGATTCAAACCGTTCCCTAAAAAAATCATTTTTTGCATTCCTCAAAGTGTATGATACCAGATTCCTTAGTCTATGATAGGAATTCATAAGCGAGCTACAGGGTTGGCTTTTGAATTTAGCCCAGGGTGAATTTCTGTTCTAAATCATGCACTCAATGGCAGGAGAAAATCAACCACTATGTGTTCCTCTACGTCTTAAGGTGTGTAAAGGAAAGAAAATGTCTTGAATTGGGAGAAATTGCTTGTAAAAAATATCTAATGCAGAATCAACAGCAGGGATGCATTCCAAAAAAGACCAATCTAAGGAAGATATCTGGGCATTCAACTCTTAAAAATTAACATTTCTAAATGAACTGGTCTGAATCAGACAATGGGGGGGCTTAGAACTTTTAAATTTCAGTACACTAAATATTGCCATATGATCATTTGTTGAATTGGCCAGAACACCAGAAGCAACTATTCTTTCCTATTGTTCCCCATCACCCAATCCAGGGTAGAATGAGTTAAGGTCAGTGGATTCAAATGAGTAGACTTGTCAATACACTGAACTAAATCATACGATAGTAATAAGGATTCCAAACCCTGATTTTCCAAGGATAGCCAATTCAAATTTATATCCTCCACAACAATTGTATCATATCTCTTAACATAGGGAGCAACAACCTGAAGATAACTATTTAGACCTTCCTGACCACACTGTGGGGGGTTATATAAGCAGTCCATGTTAAGACATTTCCTTCCACCTAAAACAAACTGTAACAATAGCCAATCAGTTGCACAATCTATAATCGAACTTGACCCAAGGACATTAACTAGTAAATGCTGTCTAAAATATACCAATACTCCCCCACCCACCCTTTTTCCTACCCTCCCTTTCAGCATGAATAAGTTTAAAGTTGGATATGTTGCATGCACTATCCAGAGCCATGGGTTTCACCAAGTCTCCGAGAGTGCTACAACATCCGGCTTATAACAATCAGTTACCTGTTCAATTTCAGCAATCTTAGGAACCAAGCTTCAGACATTTAGATGAATAATTTTAAAACCATGACAATGTGCTAAAGTTGAAGAAGTAGGCTGGCCCTGAAAGCTTAAAACATTGTTGGAGACCGAAGGCCCTGGATTCAATTCAATATCACCCACTCTAAACAATAAGGTCAGTTTCAAAGCTTGACCAAGTTTGTGCATAAATGACCGACTATAATATATCAGGTAATGATACCCCCAATGTCCACAAACTCTGATTTCTTGTCTATTGTGAAACAAGATCTGAAATGATTCAGACCTGACAACAACCCCACCATAGAATTAGATATGCATTAGTCATATGTTGTGAATTGGGTCTCTACCCTTCCAGGATTATTAATAAACAATAGACTATCACAACATACTAACAAACAAACCCATATAGCACAAACTCCAGGATTACACATCATTAACCTCTAAGAAACCTAATAAAACAGTTCAAACTAAAAACATTATATTATATCCCACTTACTCCCACTGCCTCCCATGGCCTCCCACTGACTCCCTTGCACTTCTCTGCACTTAGCTGCACAGGCCACCTCTGAAAGATGCTGCTGCATCTAACAATACCAATGTTTAAACTCCAAAACTCCACCCCACTGGGCTGCCACCACCAATCAGGGGGAGGAGGATGGCTAAAGCAAGCAGTAAGTCAAGAGTAGTGTACAGTTGTCATAGCAACTGAATGGCCCCTCAGGGTAATATTTCTCAGCTGTAACAAGGGGGCCAGATAATTACTATGGGCAACACTTCAACCAGACAAATTAACCCCAAATAAAAGTGCAGTCAGCAGCAGGTAGAAAACAGCATCAAAGCAGCAGCATAAAATACATTTTCAAAGAAGCAGCAATAATGTTCCATGATAGCAGCACAGTCAATGCGACACTTGGTACTGAATTTCCTTAGTTGCAGCACCTGAGCAATACAGTTATGGCATAAAGTGCACAAAACGAGCAGCGAGTCACACACATACAACTTTTAGTTCTGGATACTGCAGAATTGCAACTCACAACCTTCAGACTGCTCCAGATATTGCACATGGGAATTTCAGCTCCCTTGTTGAGTAGTCGAGGAACACCACACATATCACAGGACTTCAGCAGATGGAATATATGATGCACTGGGATCAGCAGGGTCTGCCACCCTCCCACAGACTCCCTGGCACTTCTTCGCATTTAGCCACATGGGCCACCACTGAAAGATGCTGCTGCATCTGACAGCACCGATGTTTAAACCCCAAAACTCCACCCTGCTGGGCTGCCACCACCAATTGGTGGAGGGGGATGGCTAAAGCAAGCGGTAAAGCAAGAGTGGTGAACAGTTGCCATAGCAACTGGATGTTAGCTCAGGGTAATGTTTCTCAGCTGTAACAAGGGGGCCAGATAATTTCTATGGGCAACAGTTCAACCAAACAAATTAACCCCAAATAAAAGTGCAGTCAGCAGCAAGTAGAAAACAGTGTCAAAGCAGCAGCATAAAATAGCACAGTTTTAAAGAAGCAGCAATAATGTTCCACAATAGCAGCACAGTCAATACAACACTCGGCACTGAACTTCCTTAGTTGCGGCACCTGAGCAATACAGTTGCGGCATAACGTGCACAAAGCAAGCAGCGACAGTCACATACACACAATTTTTAGTCTGGATACTGTAGAATTGCAACTCACAACCTTCAGACTGCTCCAGAAATTGCACATGGGAATTTCAGCTCCCTTGCTGAGTGATCGAGGAACACCACACATATCACAGGACTTTGGCAGATGGAATACGTAGTGCACTGGGATCAGAGGGGTCTGCCACCCTCCCACTGACTCCTTTGCATTTCTCTGCACTTAGGCACTTGGGCCACCACTTAAAGATGCTGCCATGTCTAACAGTACTGATGTTTAAACCCCCAAAACTCCACCCCGCTGGGCTGCCACCCAGTGGGGTGAAATGTCTGCAAACAGTCATGCTGACTGGTGGGACAGTTGGAACTAGGAAGTTGGAATGGGAGGTGACACATTCAAATCTGAGTCAAAAAAAGCATAGCAACAACGGCCATACACTCCAAGTGACATGACTGTACCTACAGTGACATGGCTTTTGAATGTGCACAGCACAAAAGTTTACACTTTACATTCTGATGTTGATGGCTGGACTATTTTTATTTAAAATCTACTTTATTAATAAAAAAACAAAAACTGAAGTTAGCATTTAACACATTTTTGACATATATTTTTATAATAACAATAAGGTAAGACCAGGGGTTATGTTAATGTTCAAGTTAATCACCCCCTGGGTGCATGTGGCACTTGGCTGCACCTCATGCTACATTATGCCCCAGGGGGTGATTATCTAGAGCATTATCATAACCCCTGGTCATACCTTATTGCTTAAATAAATAACTGGCACTAAAGTCCTTTTACAGCCTTTAGTTTGTGTCTTTCTCTGGCTGGCTGCTAGCTGATATTGGACTGTGCAGGGCCCTGAACAGTCACTCTGAAGTCCCACACATACTGTACTACAGCAACTATAGCCTGTTAGATCACATTAACAAGCACAAAATCTAGCAATAAAAATACTCAAGATTTCCCTGGCATTTTAACTACAAGCCTTTTATAAAAGTATGCCAGAATGACCAAGTATAGGGCAAGATTTGAGTTGGATTTCTACAGCAAAACTGCAGCATTTCAGGGATCCATCTCTCTGTATAACAGTTGCAGAACAAGTTTCCTAGAAAAACACAGAACACAGAATGGCATATGAATAACACTGCAGTGGAATTCTACCATTAAGCTTCTAATGGAATTCTGCAGAATTAGTCAGAATTGTCTGAAATTCTGTGGAACTTCAATCCATTCAGATATGAAAATTCTCCACAGCACAACTCAGTGGTCATACAATGTCAATGCTTAAATGTAATACCCAAGGCTGGATTTTTCAAAGGGTGGCACAGGGCTTGCATGAAGCCCTGCATCAAACCCTTGTACTGCTGCAGCTGTGGCATCCTTGATTGCCGCAACTGCACCTGGTTTTACAATCTCAGGTGCAGTTGTGACAGTTTACCTGCTATACGGCAGCTTGCACCAAATCTGGGGTGCAAGCTCTGTGAAAATGGTCCCCATTATTGATGCAAGCTAGACCACGATGGCCTAGCAAGTGCCAGTTGCCACAAGGGATAGAAAGTGCCTTTACATTGCTGCAAGTCTGGTGCACCATATCTTTGATGCACCTGGGGCTTGCGGCAGTTCTCATTGTTTGAAAACCCAGCTCCCAGTGCCTGATTCATATATTGACAGAAGTAATAGATTATTGAGAACTGAAAAAGTCATGGTGGAGGGGTCCAAAACAAAACTCAAATATTTCAATTGGGAGACTGAGTCAACTGGGATTCTGTCAGGATCATAAACACACGGGGAAGAGTCAGACTATTTCAATTTACTTAAAGAGGGTTTAGATCTAAACAGTATCAATTTGTTTTCTTAGTGTTAATAATAAAGTTGTTTTGGGTAAGTCAGTTGTTGACCTCTTTGAAATCTTTTTTCAATATAAAGGAGATATCACCCAGAGATTTTGAACAAGGAAAAATAATCAAATCATTAACATGTAAGAAGGTACTGGAATGGGTAGAGGAATAAGACAAAGGATGAATGAATAAAGAAAAAACAGGGACCCAAAATAGAGCTCTTGGGGACACTACATGAAAAGGGCAAAAGCATTGAACTGGGTGTTGCTTACAGTCACTTGCTGGGACCTCCCAGTTAAATAAATCTGAAACCAAGAGACCCAGTTTGAGGAAGCACAAAGGGAATTCATTTCTGAGAAAAGATGGCCATGAACAACCAAATTGAATGAAATATCCATGAACACAGCCCCTATGAGGCATCAAGTATTCAGATTTCATAACATAGACCATGAACCTTACCGAGGCAGAAGAAGTACCATGGTACCTCATGAAACTAAGCTGCTAGGCAGCAAGTAAGTTATATGTAGGAATGTAAACATTCATTTGTGAAACAACACGTCTCTTTAAGGGCTTACATAGTGAAACAGGACAGAAAGTATCAGCAGAATTAGAACTACCTCCTTAAAACACCAGAATCACACAGGCTGTTTTCCAAAGGGATGGAAGCAAGGCTGTGGTAAGTGACAGATTAAACAAATTAGACAGAAGGGAGGCAATATACTGTAAGTAGGAATACATTTTGAAAATCTCTGACCAAGGCCATCATAGCTACTACCCTCCCCCCCCCCAAAAAAAAAAAACAGGAGTTTGTAGGCCTCCAGAGAAGTGACTGCTTTAAAAACAAAATGGTGAAATGAGTCCTTAGGAGCAAACAGAATAAAAAGAACAATTATTAAAGGCTAAGATTTCTTTTTAAAGGCACTGGCTATTGAAGGATCATGCTAAGGAAAGTCAAGGAGCCAGAAGGCAAGTTTTCTCATTAGTACTCCTATAGAAGCCTCATTGTGGGTAATAACTGGGTTTTCCTCCCAATAAAATATACTTATCAAATGTATTTCTGAACTCTCTTTTTGTATTGCTAATTATTATATCTAGAGGTAACAGGTTCCAAGGATTAGTGATTTTTGGTATAAAGAAATATTTCCATTTTACTGTTTTTAATGTTTTGCTGACTATTTGTAAAAGATGACCATTGATTTCTCTGTTGGATCTTTTGAAATCTATGCCCAACTCTGTTAACAGATAAGGGTCATTTATAATATTGAGCATTAATAGAAGATCACTTCTTAGTCTTCTTGTCTCCAATGACGTGAGGTTAAAATCCTGTAGATGATCTTCGTATGTTCTTTCATTTCATAAATATTTTTTGTGAATTTTCTCTGTACTTTTTCAAGATTATTTCAGTCTCTCTTTTCAGAGGGACACCAGTGTTGAGATGCATATTCCAGATGTGGTCATGCATAGTCCCTGAACAGGGGCATTAGAGCTTTAACATCACTAGATACAATATTTCTCTTAATGGCCCATATTGCTTTGTTGTTTTTTTTTAATAGCTGTATTCACCTGGCTAGAGCTACCAAAATCTAGAGAGATCTTAATATCCAGATCGTGTTCATTATCAGTGTTATAAAGTTCACTCCCACACAACATGCAGGAATTCCTCTGATTTCTCTTACCAATGTGCATGACCGTACACTTTTCCATATCTAACTTTATGCCCCAGCAGTTGACCCATCTAAAAATTTGACTCAGGTCACTTTGAAGGTCTCTAATTTGTGATGAAGTAACACAAGCCCCCTCCCCCATTTTGAATAATCTGCATATCTGACTGATCAGCTGATTGTGTCTTTTGTCAGGTTGGCAATAAAAATTTGAAAAAATGCAGGACCCAAAACAAGAGCCCTAAGGGACTCCACTAGTAACCCTCCCCACCCCAGATAAATGTCCATTGACCATGACACTCTGTGATCTCTCACCCAGCCATTTAATAATCTAGTTGACAATAAAATAAGCAAGGTTAATATTTTTTTATTTTCTCTATAACAGCCCAATGTGGCATCAGATCAAAAGCCTTACTAAAATCAATATATACCACATCACAAGGTAGATGTCTGTCCAAAAACTCACTAAACTTTTCATAAAAACAGATCAGATTTGTTGTACTACTTCTTCCCTTTCTGAATCCATGTTGTTCAAACTCCAGGTTATTTGTTATGTTTGTAATAATGTCCCTGATTAAACTTTCAACTTTAGAGTCCTTTTCATGTATGAGCACCACATATGCAGTTTTCCAATCCTTAGTCACAATACCAGTATTAATCAACGCTTCAAACAGGATTTTTAATGGATATAACAAATATTCTGACATGATGTATAATGTGTGCCCAGAAATTTGGTCTGGTCCAGGAGTTGTTTTTCCTTTTAATTTAAGTATCCTATTTTTTATGTCTTCTATTGAAATGATGAATCCATCATAGGGTGAAGAGTTTAAACAATAGATTGGTTTGACACTGGGACTAAAAACCTCACAAAATGTATCATTTAGAATTTCTGCCATGTTTGTATTATCATATATTAGAGTTCTGTTATTTCATATTTGTCCAACTTTACTTCAGGGTTTTTTTAAGGAATTTACATAAGCATAGAAAGATTTGTTAATACATTTTTTAGCATTAATGGCCAAATTTTATTCTAGTTCTGTATTAGCTTTCCTTATTTCCTCTTTTCACTCCTCTTGGATTTAAATTAAAGCTTCCCAACAGGTGGGTTTTTTTTTATACAAAGATGAGCCTTGTAGAATTTATTCTTTTTATTTAATAACTTTTTAATCTTTTATTTAGCAGTGGAAATGGGGATCTGTGAATATTTTTATTTCTCATGGATCAGGGCTGGGGGGACACTACACTATGGAAATGGGGTTCGGTGGATATTTTTATTTCACATGGATTGGGGCTGAGGAGGGGGACACTACACTATGGAAATGGGAAGCAGTGAATATTTTTATTTCACATAGATTGGGGGCTGGGGGGGGTACACTACACTATGGAAATGGGGATCAGGGACTTCTCTGTATTTAACAGCAATCAGGGCTGGGGGCTGGCCTGGTACAATCCACAGTGGCACAGGCATTCACTAAAAAATACCACCAACAGCTTAATCTGGTTCGAGGTCAGTTGGCATTCATCTGTATCCCCCTCCCCAGGTCATGCATGAAAATAGGCAGAATTTGTCTAGTGCACTTACCTGGTCAACAAAAACTAACCAAATAAATATGATGAGCCCATAAGGGGCATGCAAATGGACTCCATTGTGCCATACATGCCCAATGGACTCATTTGCATATTTGGGCTGAATATCACCCATGGGAGCCACGGTGCATACCAGTGTGCACCATGCAGGTTCCCCTATGGGTGGTAGTCATCCACACCTCACAGCTGCCCAGCACATGGTGACTGCCAGCGCTGCACAACCAGGGTCTGAGTATTCAGACAGAATGCATGTCTGTTCGGATCGCGCATTCTGTTTGAATATTGCACCAGAGCTGGCCAGCCTAAATTATTTGTGTGGCACGTCATTATGTGTGCACATCCGGATGGCTCTGAATATGTCCCCCACTGACACCAAAGTAATCAGAA
Source organism: Neoceratodus forsteri (assembly GCA_016271365.2). NCBI lineage: Eukaryota > Metazoa > Chordata > Ceratodontiformes > Ceratodontidae > Neoceratodus > Neoceratodus forsteri. The sequence continues at coordinate 1,083,731,174 of CM028131.1, read as the reverse complement.
CAGAGCACTGTATCCAAAATATTTCCGTCTCTCATAGGTTAATTAACATATTGTTTTAATAGAGAATGTTCATATGCTGAGAGTAGTTTTTTCCCACAAGTGCTGGAAACTGAGTTATTTACCCAATTTATTTCCACCAGGTTAAAATCTCTCCCATTATAATTAAGTCACCCAGTTCTCCTGCAGCCTCTATTTCAGCAGCTTGTATCCTTTAAACAATCAGGTGGATGATAACAAACACCTACAGTTAAATAGGTGACTTTCTTGTTAATCAATTTGACCCAGATGGTTTCAGTGTGGTGGGTTATTTTTCTGAGACTTCAATTGAAGTGATGCCATTTTTTACAAAAAGTGCTACTCCCCCACCTTTCCTGTTTCTTCTATTACCTGTCTAAAGATCGTATCCATCTATTTTGTTTTTCCAAGCCATTTTATCATCCCATCAAGTTTCAGCTATAGTTGTGATGTCAGTATTATGGCATGTGACTAAAGCTAATAATTCATCAAACTTATTTTGCATGCTTCTAGCATTTAAAGGCATAAAGCTTAGGTGCTTCTTTATCATGTTATCATGATGGGGTCTTTGCTTACAATAAGGTGTAATAGAATGGATACTTTTGAAATGTTCCCCCTTCTTGCTTAGTTTAAATCAAAATCATTCAAGCACTGTTTAAAATTTAGTCTTAATATTTTAACTCCAATTTGTTTAAATGAGCACCATTCCCTGAAAATATTATTTTTTGTTTGAAACAGTTCTAGTGAGTAATACGCCTTGTTTTTATCTCTGCACCAGTTTGATAGCCTGATATTAATTCTGTTAATAGTGAGATTTTTTTCAAGATTTTTTGGGGGATTGGGAGAATACCAGATATTGCAACTTTGCAGCCCTTGGCCTATAGTTTAACTCCTAAAGTTCAAAGTTCACAACAGATGTCCTTTTCATGGCTTCTACCAGTGTCATTGCTAACCAGGTGTAGAGTGACAGACAAATTTGCTAGGATGTTCAGTTTTTCTACACCCCATTCTATGTCTACAATCCTTTCCCCAGGTAACCATGTGGCTGTGGTGTTTAATTTATAATTTCTGCATATGTAGCTATCCATGAACCTAATTATTGAGTCACCTATTGCAATTCATTGGGGGTAGCAAAGATTTATTTTTACTAGTAATTTGGCTATCTGAATTAGGTCCCACTGCCAGAGAAACAGGCATATTTGTTTTGGGTTCTGCTTCCGTTTCAAGTGGGGCGTATCTGTTTTGAATCAATATGGGAGTCTCCCTAGCTACTAGTGCTCTTCTACCCTTCTTATGTTGCCATTGGACAACTATGAACCACTCATCTGCTCTCTCTCTTCAGTTTCTTTTCACCTGTTGTTCACTGGAGCTAGGACTAGTGAGTAAGTTCTCACTTTCATGATTACACTTTCTATTTTCCTGTAGTTCTGTATTAGTAAACAAATTCTTGGACTCAGTTTTGCTGACAAATCTCTCTATCTTGTTAATTTCAAGAGCATTTTGCAAGTCTATCTTTAAAGAATTAAATTTCTTCTGAAGTGCTGCTAGTTGAGAACATTTTGTACAAATGAGAGAAGAAACGTTCTTAAGCATTGACTCACTTGTGTACATAAAACAACCAGTGCATTTAGTAACACAACTGTCTTTTTGGAGCAGTTACAATATGTCTTCTATTTGATCCATATTTGTAAATCAGAAAAGTAAAGAGTTTTCAGTTTATTTTTGATGGAAAATAGCACTTGCAGAGGCATGCCTTTTTTTCCCAGTCAGAACCGGATGTTGCTGTCCCTAACTTCTGGTTTCACCAAACAGCTCCCAAGTACTTTTTTCCTGCTGTTGTGGATATAGGTTGCCTTTAAAAAGGCAAACTAGTGCCAAATGAGTGCACTAAAGAGCCCTCCAACTGCAGTAAACAGTTTAGCAGCAGCCCCTCTCTTCAGGAGTCAAAGGTCACAGGCTGATTGTGACTCCAGCTAAACAGATCTCCCTTTTTCACCCACTGCCAGGTAGTTAAAATAAATGGCCCCAGCAAGCTCTACAAGGGCTTTTTCACTAAAATATGCCTTACCCGGTATGGCAGTATGATCACTAATAACATTCCCATCAACTAACAATCCACCCCCTCCTTAGAGTTTTGACCAAGATTAATTAGGGCCTTAATAGATGGCAACAACTTTTAGGGATTGCCAAAGATATTGGACTACTGGGATTTGAAATCATTAGGTTTCAGTTCCTTGATCTTTTGTTTAGTCTTTTCTTAGTTGCCTGTAATAAATGAACTCTTCGGGGATGTAGATCCCCTTAATTTGTCCAAGGTCTTATTGTGATTTCATCAGAAGAATTAGTTCCTTGGATGTCCCCTTATTGTTACTATCCCTATAGTGTCTTCTGGTAAGGTTGACATAGTTGTTTGTTTTGTGAAGTCAGCAGTTCAGAGCAGAAAAAGTCAAGAGCAAAATCAATATACATCTGGTATTGCTAAAACCAAAAGGCCACTCAATATTCATCCCATCATAATGGAAACTGTCTAAATTGAAGCAAGAAAAGTCACAAATGGAGGATATCATAGGTGAAGACTTTGAAGTGCTGCTGACAAAATGTTGTAAACTAGAGAATGATCTCTAATAGTTGGACAGACCACCAGAACTATTGTTTCTGTCCCTTCTATTAGTGAGTATCCAGTCAATAATGGAATGATTGAAGGAGTTAGAGTTAAACAAGTTGGGGAAGAAATCAGTTGGAATAAATTAAGCTTCTTCAAATGTCATAAGTGGAAGAATGATCTTTTACTCAATTAAGATGAAAGTCTTCAGAAGTATGTTTTTTCTGAACTTGAGCCTGGAACTAACACACTCTATTATCCTGGAAAGACCTTTAATGCCTGCAGTTGAAGTGTTATAGGAACAACAAATGTGCAAGGTTTTGGCATGGCCAAGTATCAGCTCGGCTAACAGCCAAACAAAATCTGAATTATTAAAACTAACATCTGAAAGTTCATTTATTGTTAAAATATCAGCGTCATACATTTTAAGCCAAGCTTCATGTTCTGAAAGTTTAAATATTAAACTCTGGATGTTACTATGAACAGACTCAGGTTATAGGAGAAATGCTGCTGGCAAAAAGACTGGAACCAGTTACAGATAATGTTCTCAATATTTATCATGCATGTACAGTAAGTGCAAAGTACAGTTATTTACTCACATCCACAGCAGGGTGGTAGGGAGGGGTGACACACAGAACAGCCTCTGACTGGTTTTGCTCAAGGCTTCATCAGAAGTGACCCATATGTCGTTACTACCATCCCTTAAAAACAAGCTTCTTAAAGAGACAATGTGCAGAAGTGTTTATACAATGTGCAACATACAAAAACATTATAACTGTTGCAACATAAGACACAGCATTATAATGAATGCAAGCTATCCAGAGCAATTTAGAACTAGTGTCATAATTTGTTTAAATATTTAGTTCTTATCTCCTTATTAAAATATTGGGCGTATGTACTAGCATGAATTCAATAAAAAAATATCTTGCTTTTGGAAGAGTATCAATGCATTCTTGAAGGGAAGTGAAAGAAAAGAGAATTTTATTCATTTATTTACTTTTCATTAACTAGGTAGGTGCACTAGACCAGGCATTTTCCTATTTTCAGGCACGACCCAGGAGAATCACTATACAGAAAGTAAACAGAAACATTACACAAGATATAGGGTGACATATCCAACTGCATATCTGTAAGCACAGAAATATCCAAAGGAACACAAATACAAAACATAATAACTTGGAGACAAAGGGCTGGATATTCAAACTGTGCCATTCTGAGGTGCAAGCCCTTGCGCTGCGCAAAATAGTTGCGTGGGGTGTGGCCGAGGCGATATTCAAAGGAGTTGCGCTATTGAGCAACTCCTTTGAATATCACCCCCCAGCCACAGCCACTGTGCATGGTGTAGTGGAACTTGTGCCACCACAAGTTGTCAGAGTGGAGCATTCAACTTGCGGTGGTGCAAGTACCATTGCGCCATGCGCAAAATCACGATATTCAAAAGGTGACATGCAAATGGGGCCATAATTCATGCAAGGCACAGGGGGGACCATTTGCATCTGATTATAGCCCCATTTGCATGTCATTAGCATGTGGGGTACCGATCCCGAGACTAGCGCCTGGCACCCTGCCAGAGCAGCAGCCGTCGAGGACCAGCACCTGCAGCCCGATCGCCCGGCAGCAATGTGGCTCCCCCACCTTCTCCCGTACATATCCCTGGTGGTCCAGTGGACTGAAATGCCCCATCGTGGGCGGTATGTTTAATAACTCCCCCCCCTCCCGTTCACATCCCTGGTGGTCCAGTGGACCGAAATGGCCGATCGCGGGCAGAAAGTAAACGGAACCCCCCCGAACATCTCCCTTGTGCCCGATCACGGGCAGAAAGTAAACAGAACCCCCAAACATCTCCCTTGTGCCCATCGTGGGCAGAAAGTAAATTGAACCCCCACGCAACATCTCCCTGGTGGTCCAGTGGACCGAAATACCCGTCGGCAGTGTAATTGAACCCCCAAAACATCTCCCTGGTGGCTAGTGTCCCCACCCACCCACCCACAAAGCCCCACTACTCTGCTCCCCCAGCAGCGGTGGGCGGCAGCATCCCACCCACCTGCCACCCGCCCACTGACCGATGCTCAGTGGCCTGCCGCCCATTGGTGCAGAGCAAGAGCCAATGGGCATGCAGCCTATACCGCATGATAGTCCGATTTGTGAATGATCATTCACAAATCTGACTGTCATGACAGTATGGACTGCACGCACATTGGCTCTTGCTCTGCACCATCGGGCGGCAGCCCTACCGGGCAGTCAGGTCGGTGGCAGCGGGCGGCAGGCGGGTGGATTCTGCCACCCGCTGGCTGCCGGGGAGCGGGGTGGTGGGGCTTGCGGGTGGGGTGGGGGACACTAGCCACCAGGAGATGATTTGGGGTTTCAATTTACTTACATGCCCTCGATCGGGCATTTCAGTCCACTGGACCACCAGAGAGATGTCTGGGGTTCAGTTTACTTTCGCCCACGATCGGGCACAAGGGAATGTTCGGGGGCGGGTTCCGCTTACTTTCTGCCCACGATTGCATTTCAGTCCACTGACCACCAGGGATGTGGAACGGAGGGGGAGTTAAACATACCACCTGCAATCGGGCATTTTGGTCCACTGGACCACCAGGGATGTGAACGGGAGGAGGGGGGAGCCACATTGATGCCTGCGATCGGGCTGGTGGGGGGGGGAGTACACTATGCCCACGATCGGGCTGCGGTGGGGCACAGGGACTGAGTTGGGGACCAGCCACAGGTGGCAGCTGCTGTGTTGCACCCTGCAATACAGCAGCTCACCTGTGGGTGGCCCTCGACTTAAGGCTTTTTTTTTTTGGCTCAAAGTCCTGCAGGCGCAGGTTGGGGTTGCGCCAGTAGCTCTCTGCACAGCCCGGCTGAATATCGGGCTGTGCAGTTTATGCATGGTTCCTCCCCCTCCAGTTGAGCATGCATTCATTTGCATTGTGCTGTTGCTCAGCCTGTTTTCAGTGGTGCAACTGCCTCCTGCTGAATATCGCAGAATGGCGCAATTTAGGACTTGAGCATGTGCAACCCTGTTGCGCATGGCGCAACCCTTTTGAATATCTGGCCCAAAGTGTAGGGTATAGGACAGTAATAACATCAGTACAACACAATAGCAATCTCAAACAGAGGTTGTAAACATAATGACAAGCTCAGAAGATTATAAACATGGAGTTGATGATCAACAGTACAAGCAGGTGCAACAGTTCAGTGATATATTAAGTTTCCAATGAAAACTACAGACAATTATACATAGAGGCCTTGTAGAAGAGGCAGCGATACCTACACTTGAAGGTTAGACTAGAGGAACTCAGCCGTACCAAGGCTGGGATGGAATTCCACAGTCTTGAGACAGTGTAGGAGAAGGACAATTCACCTAATTTGGATTTGGTCTTGAGGATGGTTAGAAAACCAAGGGTGTGGGACCTTAAAAGATAGACAATGGTGTCAGTAATTAAAAGTGAATGAAGGGATGAAGGGGCCTGTTTGGACACCACATTAAAAACCACACCACCCAAAGTGAGTTTACACAAGGCAGGCGGGGGAAGTCAATCAAGTTTGGAGTAAAGGGTGCAATGACGTGTGTACCTGTTGGTGGCCAGGGAAAACTTGCATATATTATTATAGATCATGTCCCACTTTTGAAGGACAGGCTTCGAAGCAAAGTATACTGCCATCCCATAGGTCAGTTTGGGTAGTAAAATGCCATGGACAATGGCAATATGGGCTTTTGGATAAGGTTGTCTATGGTTTTGAAGGAAAGTCCCACCCTAGTGTTCACTGCCTTACAGGCAGCAGAGATGTGTGCTGAAAAGTCCACCAATGTGTTTAGTGTGACCCTCAAGACAGTTAAAGGAGGAAACAGTGGTAAGGCAGGATCCATTCACCCCAGTGACTGTCAAGGGGGTATGGCACATTTTGACTCTTAGGGATGAGCCAAAGAGCATGGCTTGAGTCATAGTAACATTCATAATGAGCATGTTTAAGTGTAGCCATGCCTGAACTCACTGTAAGTCAGATGAAAGCCAACAATTTATATTCGAGATGTTGTGAGAACTTGTGCAAAGGACCAGGTCATTGGCATACAGTGCTGGAGGCCATTCTGGATTGCATTTATGTATAGTGAGAAGAGAAGGGGCCCAGTATAGATCTTTGGGGGACCCCAACTATCACAGCAGTGGGGTCAGACAAACAGTGGCCAGATCTAACTCGATGACATCTATTCTCCAGATAGTTATGAAACCATGGGAGAGCAATGGGTGAGACACCTAAAGCACTGAGTTTGCCACATATTAGGGTATGGTCCACCAGACCAAAGGCTTTGGTGAGGTCAATGAAAACAACACCTGTGAGCGCACCCCATCCATTGACGATAGAGATGCAAGAGGTGAGTGATAAGAGGGCAGTAGCGGTGCTGTGATCTTTCCTAAATTCATGTTGAATGGGTGACAGGATGTTAAATTTGGAGAGGTACTCAGTCATTTGAGAGGCTACCGATTTTTCTAGTAATTTATTAAGTGGTGGTAATATCGCAGTTGCTTGATTGCTGTTTATGTTCTTATAGTCACCTTTTTTTATACACTGGGACCATACAAGAGATCTTTTAGTGATCAGGGATTGTGTTAGTCATGAGGGAGAGGTTAAAGAGTCTAGCAATGGGTGAGGACAGTTCCTTAGCAGCAATCCTCAAGATTTGGGGCTCAATTTCATCAGCATTGACGGACTTGGTTAACGGAATTTGCATAAGAAGTTTACATGCCTCGCCACCTGATATAGCCCTAACATAAAATGGGGGGTCATGTGGGCAGGGATTGTCTGCAGTGGGAATAGATGGTGAGGGGAATAGAAAGCTCCAATAAAGGACAAGAGGTCAGAGAAACTGCAGTTCAAGGCATTAGCAATAGCAATAGGGTTATTGCAGTTGATCCCCTCAGTCTTGCAAAAAAGCTTAATAAAAATAAAAAAAAGCAAAAAAATAAAATTATAATAACTAGGTTCTAAGGTGTGAAATTACTGTTCTGGCCTAGGATCTGTTTGATATTTTCCCAAAAGTAATTTGGAATGCAAGCCATTAATTAGTGTTAAGATATAAATTATTTCAATTACATGAAATATAACTTAGATAAATTATTGCACCAATATAGAAAAACAGTGAGCAGCATTACAGTAAGACAATGGATTTAACATTATCTTAAAAAAGTAGCATACTTAATCTGTTCAACTCAGGTGGGTGTAAGGCTTCCAACTGTACAATCCACAGATTTTCCCTTCTTAAAGTCAATGCTTCCAAATCCTCTCCTCTTTTGCCCAAAGTCCAATAGTTTGTTTGATGATTGTAAGCTCATATTCGCTATAGTACTCATATGCTCACTATCTGTACTTTGTGATGCAGAACCAGCCACAAAATCTCTTTTTTCTGTTTCTGCACTTGCCCTTGAGAAGATAATTGAGTTGCCAGTTCCTGTTTGTTGGTGGTCAGGAGGTGCCCCATTTCAAGTTTAAGAAATAAAAATTTTAAGTTGAGGTACTTCTTAAATGGTAATGTTCCAGACATAAGTTTAGTGGGTTTATTTCCTAGGTAGGAACAAAGGACAATCCTTTCCTCAAAAGTCCAATTTCAGTTGGAGTCAAATTTTGAGAAGAAATATTGATTACATTTACTTCTTGTGTTTCTTGTTCTGGTATTTTCCACCTTGATTGCTGGAAGTGTCTACCTTGGGCATCTCACCTTGCCTGTTTTTTCAGATCTGAAGAATATCACTGGTGGACTCCTGTGGGGGGCCTGTGTTTTCTCCCACTTGTGTGACTCTATAAAATATTCATGTGTTTCTAATTTGGAGTCACTCTAGATGTGTAATATGACAGGGATCATTTTTTTAGAATTGATCTGGGACGGCTCTAACTACGGCCCCTCTTATTACCACTGGTATTGAGTTTAAACAAATCAAATACTTGTCATGTCTCATAATCTACTTGGCTCCAACTGAAATTGGACTTGGGAGCAAAGGATTGTCCTTTATTCCTACCCAGAGGAAAGAGATGTTGTGGCGGGTTCTACGTCACAAAGTACCAATGGTGAGCATATGATTACTATGGAGAATATGAATGTACAGTCATCAGACAACCTACGGACTTTTGTCCATGTTCTACCTTCTGTCCTACGTAAGACTGTATAACCCCTTATTTTCACTGAAAAAGAATATTTGCTATATCCACTGATAGCTATTTTACCGCAGATATACTTTGACAGCAAATGTTTGAAAGCGAAATATAGGTGTTGCAGTTCTAAATGCTTGTTAAACTTTGTCAGAGCATAAGCAACGGCAACCAAAACAAATGCATTAAATTCCTTCTGTCACCTTAGTACAGTAATGCAAAACACCAGCCATTCTCCATTGGTTGTCCCTCGTCGTATACCGCACCCTTGTTTTATCTGTCTCCTCATTCTATTGACACTAGTGAGGCCCCACCTGGAGTACAGTGTACAGTTCTGGAGACCATACCTACGTAAGGACATAGACAGGGTAGAGAAGGTTCAGAGGAGGGCAACAAAGATGGTGCATGGGTTGCATCACAAGTCCTATGAAGACAGGTTGAAGGAACTGAACATGTACTCCCTGGAGGAGAGGAGGGAGAGAGGGGATATGATAGAGACATACAAGTATCTTACAGGGAGGAACAGGGTGCAGGAAAACTATTTTAAGCAAAAAGATGTTTCAGGACTAGAGGGCATGGGATGAAGTTGGAGGGAGGGACGATTCAGAGGAAACATGAGAAAGAATTTCTTCACAGAACGGGTGGTGGACAAGTGGAACACCTGCCAGAGGAAGTGGTGGGGGCTAAACAATCACGGGATTTAAGAATGCATGGGATAGACATAAAGGAATTCTAGAGGCAGGGGTAAGGGGAAACAGACTTCTAGGAAAACAAACTGAACTTACAAGCTCAAATGGGCAGACTAGGTGGGCCATAGGCCTTTATCTGCCGACACTGTCTATGTATCTATGTATCTATGTATTCTAATTAGCCCCCACCTTCGCTAGTAGTTTCCCCGGTCTAATCAATAACTCACAGTGCACAAATCAAGCTGCTGTCATGGTTCTCAATTCCGACTACCATTGTGACTACCATTGCCACCCCCCCGCGACCCCCCCAATCACCTACAGCATCCTTGTGTGACTCTCGGATGCATATCACATGTGCTTGAAATTAAGCAGTGGCACATTTTGGGGCAAGTGGAGGTCAGTGAATTCCCCAAAATTTGTTGTCAAAATAAGGTCTTTTTGTGTGTTTCTATTCGGAAGGCTTTTTGTAGCTATCGTATTTATGTTAATATAAGTTGATGTGGATAAGTGTGTGTGACTTAGCAGCGCGCGGAATATAAGGTGCGCTAATATTTTGCGTTATACAGTAGTTTGTAGCTGTCTTTGAGAGACAATAAGAGGATGATTTAAAGAAACTCCTGGATGAACAGACCTCAGCCACATTTGTGAATATAATGAAAGAAGAAAAATTGGCTTTAAGCAGGTTGGAACAAGACAGAATACTGACAATAAAACCAGCTGATAAAGGTGGATTGATCATGGTTATGGACACAGTCAGACACATCACGGAAGTCCAATGTCAACTTTCCAATCAGGATTTTTATAAGAAACTGAATTCTGGTCCTACCCCTACATATAAAAATGAGATAGACATCTTTCTTCATGAATCTCTGCAAAATAGGGTTATATCTGACCATGTTCAAAAGTATTTACTTGTTGAATATCTGATATGGGACACACTAAATCTTCTTCCCAAGGTCCACAAAGTTTTGTATGACTCTCTGGGACGTCCCATCATGGCAGGGATAAGGTTGCTGACATAGGCCCTGTCAAAAATAGTAGATAGCCATATCAAGGATGTGGTTGTCTCCTTGCCATCATATGTTCAGGACACAGGACACATATAGAACATCCTAGGGGACATGCAAGTGGAGCCTGAATGGTGGCTTGTTTCTCTTGCTGTAGAGGCTGTGACAGTGTGACCCCTGTCATGGAAGGGTGCCCTGAGTTTGTTCCAGACCCCCCCTAAACTCACTAAAATGCTAAGGAAGCTCAGAAACAAATACAAATAACGTTGTTGACTCACTCTGCTCTTTCTGTTACCGAGGCCCACTGGGGAAATTGTGGTGGCTCTTAGCCCCCCCCCCCCAAGCCAGGAAACAGAGAAAATACTCTGAGGTATGGGTTGGAGAGGAGAGGAGGCATTGCGCTTATATCAGGAAGCGCGTCACTCTGTCTCCATGCCCAGTTCTGTCCAGCATTAAAAAGGTCGCTCCTGAGCCTCTCTGAACACCGGTCCCTCCCTGGTGAGATTCTAGGAGGGTTCCCTGTGTTTGCGTGAAACTGACTTTGGCAAAGGGCCAAAATGAAAAGCTGATGGCCGCACTTTGCAGTTGTAGGCAAAAGTCAAGAACTGTTTTCTACAGCTCTAAATAAGAGCAGCTAATTAAGCAGCGTGTTGCTGCCTTACTTTTAAAAAATACCCCAATCTGTGTGCTATAGGGTTTGCATCGGCTCTAATGAAAGTTTAAAAAGAGCAGACAAATACCTCAACAATAAAAACACAGTTACAATCACAGGAAGACTCTGGGGCCCCATTAAGATTATCTGTGGTGTTTAGCTGAACACTTAGTAAGGTACACATTGCTTTAAGTAGAAGCAAATAAAATACATGTTTGGGCCTTGTTTACCAAAGGAAATTTACAAGGTGCTTACCTGAGTTTAGTGCAGGAGGAGTGCCAGTTTGGAAGTCAGAAAACACAAGAAAGCTAGATAAAGCTCTAAGGATAAATTTTATGAAATAGTGATTCTTTACCTGAGTGGAGCCCCTTTGTTTGCTGTATGTGGTGTTGCTATAGGGCTGGCAGCCCACAGACTGTCTGATTTTATAAAGACTTTACCTAGTGAGGTCACTACCTAGAGGAGGAGCTAGTGGCAATTAAAGCCCCACAGGATAATAAATATGTCTAGCATGAATATAAAGGTGTTATTAGGTTACAGTTGCGAACCCTCATTGTCTTGGTTTAGAAATAGCCCTTTTTGTTTTGTATAGGACGGGTTATGAGTCACTGAGGGATAATTATTTAGTTAAAAGACATAATGTGGGTGTTTCCCAAGGAAGTGATGTCACTAGTATGACTGTATAAAAGCCTACCACTGGGGGTGGAATTTAGATAGGGTGTCAATGGAGAGCTGACTGTCAGAGGTGGTGGACCGCAGGAATACACACGTTTGTGTAAAACAGGCAAGGAGATAGCCTGGTGGCACTGCTGGGCAGAGCAGAGGCCGTTCCTGAGCATATTGCATTTGTTTTTGTTTTTTTTCTGTTTGATTTTGATATTTTGAAAGTGAATGACTAACCTTATTTTCCTGATTTCTGTGAAACCTGATTTCATCTTTTACTGAGAAAAATAAAATGATACGTGCCTTGCCGGCACTTTTTATGCACTGAGTTTGTAAGTCTGCCTGGTTTGTTATCCTGTTATCCCTACCCCGCTACAGAGACGCTCTATACAAACATTCCCCACAATGGGGAATTGGATGCCCTCCATAATTTTTGGGATCAAAAAAGATTTTAATCAAGAATGCCTTGTTAAAATGTACTCATTATGTCTTAACCTCATTTTATTTTTTGGTAACCAGGTAAGGATCACTAGGCACAGATGCCTGTTTTCAGGGGTGATCCGGGAGCACTGGGGTGGTTACATGACTTGCTCAGAGTCACACAGTATGCAAGTGGAGGTTGTGAGAATCAAACCCAGATCTATCTGCTGGATGTACCAAGCTCATTCACAGCACATTACTCTAACCTCTAGGCTATACTGCCAGCCCAACCCAAATTGTTTTGTCTTTCAGGATGAATTTTGGCTGCAAACTAAAGGGACTGCTATGAGTGCGACATTCATGCCCAATTATGCAAATCTCTGTTTTGGGTAAGTGGGAGATGGAAGTGATCGATGACAGTGAGGTCAATCCTTTTTACCATAGGATTGACCTCTGGAAAGGATACATAGATGACATTTTTCTTATGTGGAAGGGTAACACAGAGGAGCTAGATATTTTTGTTTCTTATATTCAGATGAGTAATTTAAACTTACGATTCATAATGCAGGCCAGCCAAGAAAGCATCAGTTTCTTGGATCTGATGATCCTCAACCAAGAAGATGGCACAACTGGCATGGACCTGTACTATAAGAGTACATACAGGAACATGTTACTACACTCCTCAAGCTGCCACCAGAGATATACAGTTGGTAATATTCCCACTTCTCAATTTGTGCTGATATGCCGCAACTTCAACAGTGCTGCTAACTTTGAAAAATCCAGTGAGGAATTGGAACAAAGGCTCCTTTACAAGAGGTTACAGTGGGGCAGTAGTTACCAGGGCCAGAGATATAGCCAGGAAAAAGAGAAGAAAGGAGTTGTTACAGGGTTCCACTAGATCAACAGCTGGGAAAGTACAACCACACTTTAACTTTGTTATGACATACTGCAGACAAAGTGTTAAATACATGTGATTCAAAAGAACTGGTCCACACTTAGGTCTGACCCCATACTGAGGAACTGCATGTTCAAACAACCATGGTTTGTGTACAAAAGGGAAACAAACTTTAAGTGACACCCTTGTACACAGCATACAATTGACAGCTCCAACAACTTCTCATACTTGGCTACCAAATCTGCCCCCAGTACACATCTGTGGCCGCTGCAAATTCTGTCCCAATATTTTAAAAACTATCAAATTCATCACAGTAAATGCAAAGAGAAATTTTGAGATTCACTGTTTCATTAACTGCAATATAGTTACAGTCATTATTTGGGTATGTGGAGCATTTTATGTGGGGAAAGTCCCGTGCCTTTAAAGTCAAGATAGGTAAGCATTTATGTTCCCTTGTCAAAAAAGATTGGAACAATGCTCCAGCTCTCCATGTTCATTCGTAAAGTAATATCAGTGAACATCAATTTAAAATTTGTGGCATTGAATGGGTCAAGTTGGGCAAAAGAGGAGGGGATTTGGAAGCACTGACATTAAGAATGGAAAGTCTGTGGATTGTACAGTTGGGAACCTTACACCCACCCAGACTGAATGAATGGATTGAGTATGCTTCTTTTCTGAGATAATGTTAAATCCATTGTCTTACTGCAATGCTGCTCACTGTTTTCCTGTATTGGTGCAACAATTTGTCTAAGTTATAGTTCATGTAATTGAAATGATTGTATCTTGGCACAAATTATCTTTTCATTCTCAATACTGTTTCAGAAGCAAGAGGTTGTTTACTCAGTGCACACCAGTACAGACATCCCATATTTTAATAGGGAGATAGCAACTAAGTGTGTACATGAATTATGACACTAGTTTTAAGTTGCACTGGGTAACGTTCATTCATTATGATGCTGTGTCTCAAGTTCTAACAGTTACGAAACATAGAAACATAGACTTTGACGGCAGATAAGGACTGCTTGGCCCATCTAGTCTGCCCATTTCCCTACCTACAGGATAGGCCGCAGATCCTAGTTAACCAACAGCCTATTCCTTCCTAACCCTCACAAGAATTGCCTTATGTCTGTCCCATGCATTCTTGAATTCTCCCACTGTTTTAGACCCCACAACCTCCTCAGGAAGGCTGTTCCATGCATCCACTACCCTCTCTTGTAAAAAATACTTCCTCACATTGCCCTGAACTGTCCCCTCTATCTTTAAATTGTGTCCCCTTTGTTCTTGCACATCTCTTTTTCTGAAAGATGCTACCCTCTCGACTTTGTTGATTCCACTGAGGTACTTAAAAGTTTCTATCATGTCCCCTCCCTTCTTTCCTCAAGGGTATACATATTAAGCTCCTTAGTTTCTCCTCGTACGGCTTCTCTTGCAGACCCTGCACCATTTTAGTTGCCCTCCTCTGGACTGCCTCTATCCTGTCTATGTCCTTGCGGAGATGGGGTCTCCAGAACTGGACACAGTACTCCAGATGGGGTCTCACCAACTGTCTGTACAGAGGGATAACAACTTCCTGTTTTCTGCTGCTGATGCCTCTCCCTATGCATCCCAGCATAACCCCAGCCCTCACTACTGCCTTCTCACACTGTTTGCTAACCTTAAGGTCATCTGATATGATTACCCTCAGGTCCCTTTCCCTTTTTGTTGTTGTTACTACCCCCCCCCCCATTGTGTATTCTTCCCCTTGGTTCTTGTTTCCCAGGTGCATTATTTTGCACTTCTTTGCATTGAATCCTAGCTGCCATACTTCTGACCATTCCTCCAACCTTGCCAAGTTCCTTCTCATCCTTTCCACACCTCCTTGTGTATCAACCCTGTTGCAGATCTTTGTGTCATCTGTAAAGAGGCATACTTTTCCTTCCAGTCCCTCTGCAATGCCACTTATAAAGACATTAAAAAGAACTGGACCCAGTACTGAACCCTGCGGCACCCCACTAGTAACCCCTCTTTCTTCAGAGTGGACTCCATTTACAATTACCTTCTGTGTCCTGTTGTCCAGCCAATGTTTTACCCAGGCTACCACCCTGGGACCCACTCCCAGGCTGGTTAATTTGACTATTAATCTTTGTGGGACTGTGTCAAATGCCTTGCTAAAGTCTAGGTAGGCCATGTCCACAGCCCTCCCTGGTCTACTACTTTGGTCACCTAGTCAAAGAAATCTATTAGATTCATCTTGACATGACCTTCCGCTGTGAACCCATGCTGCCTTAGGACCTGTGCCCCACTGGCCTCTAGGTACTCAACAATTCTTTCCTTCAGAAATGACTCCATCACTTTCCCTACCACAGAGGTCAAACTGACAGGTCTGTAGTTTCCTGCCTCTGTCTTGGTCCCACTTTTGTGAAAGGAATCACATCCGCTTCCACCAGTCCTCGGGTACCACACCTTCCTCCATGATTTATTAAAAGAGTAGCCAGTGGTTTCACTAGTTCCCCCTTAATTCTTTTAGAATTCTGGGTGAATTCCATCAGGCCCCATTGCTTTGTCCACCTTCAGTTTTAAGAGTTCTTGCAGAACCCTTTCTTCTGTGAAAGGACTGGGATCGACCCCCCTATCAAGAGTGCTTCTGTTAATTGGATTAGGCACTTCCCCCTACTCTTTTGTGAATACTGAGCAGAAATATTCATTCAGTGATATCCTGCTTTCACTGTCCCCCTCTGCCCACCCACCGCTCATTCTATTCAGCAGTATCCCTCCTTTGTCTTTCTACACTCGCTGATGTACCTATAAAAGGTTTTATCCCTTCTTAACCGAGTTGGCTATCTTTTCCTCAGTTTGGGCCTTTGCTATTCTGACTTCCCTCCTGCTTCCTTCTGCCTTAACTGGTACAGCCTCTGTCCTGCTCCTTCTGTGTTTCCTTATACTTCTGGAATGCTATCTTTTCTCCCTGACTTTCCCAGCCACCTCTTTTGAGAACCATAGTGGCTTTTCTTTCATTTGATTTGTTTATTGCTTCACACTTGTTGCCTCTGTGATGGCAGTTTTGATGATTCCCCATTGTTGCTCCCACCCTCCTTCTAGCCTGTTTGCTAGTGCTTTTCCGAGGCACTCTCCCATCTTGCCAAAGTCAGCCCTCCTGAAGTCCAGTACCCTCATTTTTGTATGGCTTGACTCTGTAGCTGAGTTTAACGTGAACCACACTGTTAGATGGTCACCATTTCCCAGATGGCAACCCACTTCTAGATCTGAGATCCTCTCACTGCCCCATTTGAGAGTACGAGGTCTAAGATTGCTCCCTCATGAGTGGGTTCTGAAACTAGCTGTCTGAGGTCTGTCACCTGTAGGGCATCAAGAATGGCCCTGCTCTTGGATGTGGCTGCAGCAAATGTGCTCCAGTTAACATCTGGCATATTCAGGTCTCCATCAACAGTATCTCCTTTCTCTGCCATCCTAAGAATGCCTTCTATCATATCCTTGTCCATTCCTCCCCTGACATGGGGGTCTGTACACAACCCTGTGCAGATTGTGGTGTCCTTCCAGTCTCCAAGGTGACCCACAGTGCCTCCTCTCCTCCCTGTTTACTTTTTTGTTCAGTTGCTTTTATCCCTTCCTTTACATAGAGAGCTACTCCTCCCCCTGTTCTCCCCTGCCTGTCTCTCCTGTAGGTTATGTACCCTGGTATGTTAACATCCCAGTCATGGTTCTCTGTGTACCATGTTTCTGTGACTGCTATGATATCCAGGCATCCCTCTTCCATCAAGGCCACCAGCTCAGGGAGCTTGTTGCCCAGACTACAGGCATTGGTACTCATTACTCTCCATTTCCTGCCTGCCTTACTCATTTTGCCCCATCCCTGTCCTTCTTGCCTTTGTCACTTTCCCCATTTACCCCTGCCCTTCTCCCTATTGACCCCTCTATGTTGGTGGTTACCGCACTTACTACCATGATTTTTTTGGGGGGGCTAGGATTTCCCTGCTCCTTTCCAGTGCCTCCCCCCCTTGACTAGTTTAAATGCTTGCCAATGAAGTGTTTAAACCTATCACCTAGGATGCTGGTTCCCCTCCTGGACAGATGCAGCCCATCATGCCAGTATAGGCTTGCATCACTCCAGGTGGACCCCCAGTCCCCAATGAAGCCAAATCCCTGAGCTCTGCACCAGTTTTTCAACCACTGATTGAATCCCATGGTGTGGAACACCCTAGCCTCTCCTATGCCACAGATGGGCAGCACCGAGAAGGTTACCGTGTGTGCTACTTGTCTAGGCCCTCCTAATTCACAAACTCTTCCTGCACTTCTCTAATCCCTTTCTTAACCAGGTCATTTGTCCCTAGGTGGACAATGACATCCAGCTCCCTCCCCTGTGCAGCTGCTCCAGCAATCCTGAGGATTCGCCCCCTGTCCCTCCAAACCAAGCGCCAGGCAGGCACCTTACCTCCCTCTCCCCTTCTCCCCCAATTCTACCTTCCTAACAATGGAGTCCCCTACCAGGAGTTGTTTTCTTCCCCTGTGGGGTCCCCTGCCACCCTCCTGTGGGTCTTCTTTGTGGAGGTTCCCAGCATCCTCCTTGGTTTCCACTGTGGGTGCCTCCATAGAGGAACCACAGTTTGCCAGAATGGCATAGAAATTGTGGAGAGGTACAACTGGAGGGATGCACCTCTGTTCCACCACCCTCACCCTCCCTGAGCCCACTGTGGTCCAACCGCTCCTCTTTCTTGGCAACCTCTGAGACAATGGCAGTGGCACTGGTGGTCCCTGGATGGAAGAGGAGGTCCCACAAATCCTGGCCAACTCAGCCTGGAGATGAGCAACCTCCTCCCTCAGCCCAGAGAGGTGCCTGCAGATGGGACAACACCGCATCCTCCAGAATGTCTCCTGGAAGACTGCTGCTCCACAGCCACTGCACTGCACCACTCCCATCATGTCTTATTTCTGGCCCCTTAACTGTTTGGAATCCTTACTCTTTCCTCTGTTTTTTTTCTTCTCTCTCTCTCTCTACTTACTTTCTGCCTGTGTGCCCTTTAAGCTCCTGATTGTCCTGTTCTTAGACAAGCATATCCTATATTTCTCAGTAGACCCCTTACCCCTTACTTGCTCAGAGACAGACCTCCAGCAGCTAGAGGGTGCCGGAAAGCTACTCTTGCCCTTCTAGGATGGTGAGTCTTTGGTGTCTCTGTGATCACTCACTTCCTGCTCCCAAACAGGAAGTTCCTGTTGTCAGTCAAATCCTGTGCCTATAAAAGTAGAACTAGCTTTGGGTGGGAAGGAGGGCAATATATTCCCAGTAGAGAAGTCCAGTCACAAAGCAGTCCTTCCTCCTGGTGTCTTCTGCCAAGCTACTAGCAGAATCTTTCTAAGGCAGTCTTTAAATTTAGTTTCCTTCTAGCTAAGTCACTTCCCCTACTTACTAGATCTTTCTACAAGTAATTTAAACTGCACAGCTATCAAGTCCTTTCAATCACCTGAGATTTACACCTAGATAACTGTTCAGATAACCATTCAGTTCAGTTAACTCAGACAAACACACACTTTTTTTTTGTTTAGTTTGTTAGTTTGTTTTTTTTTTACCCTAAATTAAAGGTCCAAGTACAAGAGTTCTACTTCTTTAGTCCCAGTAGAGAAGTCCAGTCACACAGCAGTCCTTCCTCCTGGTGTCTTTTTTTTTTTTTTTTTTGCATGTTGCACATTGTATAAGCACTTTTCTACATTGTCACTTTAAGAAGCTTGTTTTATGGGATGGTAGTAGCAACATACAGATTCCTTCTGACAAAGCCTTCAGTGAAACCGGTTAGGGATTGTTCTGTGTGTCAGCCCCCCTGACCACGCTGCAGCTGCTGTGGATGTGAGTAAATACCTGCACTTTGCACTTACATGCACAATAAATATTGAGAGCATTATCCGTAACTGGTGACAGTGTTTTTTTTTTGCTAGTTGCTGTTCTCATTGACTAGGCACAGTGAGGCTGTGAAGCAACCATGTTGTTGCTATGGGAGAAATGCCAACTGGGAGGTACTCAGGAACTAGCAACCACAGTTATTATCTTGAGGGCTCACAGTTCAATACTGAAAAGAGAAATAACTTTTTCAACAAAAGTGTGGTTACCAGCTGGAATGTTCTGCCACCACATATAGTCTCCTGTAACTCCATAGATTCTTTCACAGGCCAATTAGTTTAATATATGAATAACCAGGCAATCGATGGTTATAGGCACTGAGAAACTATGGATGGACTAGAGAAACCTTTTTTAGTTATCGTCCAGCCTTAATGTCCTCTCATCTTATTATCCTAGTATAATCAGTATAAGATAAAGATGAATAGAGAGGGACAGGATTTTTCTTCAATATCCTCTGAGATAAGCAAACAAAGAACATTAGATAAAACCCAGATTTTACAGCTCAGGAGAGCATTTGAATTAAAAAAATAAATAAAGGAGGCAGTATACCCCAAATAGTAAACCTGGCACTTATTAAGTAAAAAATAATAAATAAGTAAGCAATAAGACATGACGGAGTATGCATTAGACAGTTCTAATACATGGCTAGGGAGTGTAGTGAGGCACGAGGCCGCAGGCTAAGTGCATCCAGTCCCCTAGCCATGCATTAGAACTGTCTAATGCACCTCCCCAGCATGCCTTATTGTCCTTATAAAATGGGTCTGTGTATTCTAAAGGGGGTTTCTAGTTTCAGCCATGTGTTAGACATTTCTAATGCATGGCTAGCAACCAATCAGATTGCTTGAAATCCTTTGCCCATTTTATAAAGTCAGATTAACAGGTGAGAGAGGAGTAAGTCCTAGCATATTAGACATTGAGTAACAGTTACAGGCCTGTGTGGAAGGATGCAGTTCACTAGTAAGAACTGATGAACAACAATCTGTGAGACAAAGTGAAACAAATAAGATGACTCCCTAGCAAAACCAAGGATAAACAAAAAGCATAGCATCTTGTGATAAAGGAAAAGGCCATGAGACAAAAAAAATGCAATGTGCAAGTGCAAAGATTTATTCCATGACAGGGAAAGAACAATGATAAAACTCCAGCACTTCAAACCCTAAAAGGTTCTTCTTCAAGTGGCAGGCACCAGGAAAGTATACCTGCATTATAAAGGGGAAATTCTTCAAATGACAGTGGCTGTTATGCACAAATTGCTGCTACAAATAATTACACTGATTACACATTTGATACATAATGTACGTACATATAAAGAGGCTTCTACTAAACTAAAGGGTCCATACAGCATTGCCTCCAGTGTCTACTTAATACCCCAACCCAGTTTAAAAATTGCAAAAATAACAAAGTGTAAAAAGAAAAAAAAGAAATTATTTATTTATTTATTTATTCATTCATTCATTCAGTTCAAATGTTTTACCAGGAAAGACACACTGAGCTGGTAATAGCTCATTTCCAGATGCATCCTGGGGGGAGGACAGAGGGAGATTGGTAACAAAATAACAAGGTGCAGTAAGTAAAGTAAATTGACAGTTGTGCAAAAGGCAAATACCAGGTTCACAGAAACACAGTACAGTAAGGTGCACTAGGTTAAAGAAAATTGCAATGTGCAAATGAAAGGAAATATGTGAAAACACAGGCCCAATTTCAGGACGGTTACACATGTCGCAAAGTGACTTAAGCAAAAAAAAAATGGTGCAAGTAGCACTTTGTGCCATGAGTTATGACAATCGATATTCCAAAACACAGCCTACGCCGAAGTGGTCCTACTCCACTATGACAGCTCATTTATTGAGCGCGTACTGTATACAGTAGTACACACTCAGAGGGAGCTCAGTCAGTGGCTGGCTGTGGAGGTGAGAGGTGGGATGTGCCAGTCGCTGACTGGGAATGGTTTTGGGGGTGGACTGGCACTGCTGGGTGGGGGGTGGGAGGCCACTAGACTACCAGGGATAACAGTTGTGCTTTTATTCATTCATTTTATGATTACCGGTGAGCTGGCAATTGGGGATCGGGGCTTGGGGGGTGCATGAATAGCTCTATAGCTTTCATGTCAGAGATCAGCGCTTGGGGGGGCTTGCACCTTGTCAGTGGGCATTTACTGTGGCTTGCGGCACCCTGTTCAGGTGTGCCCTCCCTTTGGAACAACACTTGGGGCACTGCAAGTCACAGGACATAGCTGCTGGGGACCCTGGCTGTTCTGGAATTTGGCGCTGGGTTACAGGTGCATCGGCATTTGGCGCAAGTTGCAATTGTCAGTGACTTGTGCCATGCCTTCTGGAATCGGGCCCATATAATCAGCAGGATACTTTATCAATTTTCTTGAAAGCATTATAATAGCCAACAAACTTTCACAACAAGAAAAGGGAAAATGGGAGGTGGGTGCAAGAGTGGAGGGAAGGAAAAAAAATTATATGCAGTATAAATATGAATATATATGTTTTCATATATTGCCTTCCATAATCATATTTTTTTAAACTGGGTAGGGGTATTAAATAGACATGGGAGACAATGCCATAGAGACCCTTTGGTTTAGTAGAACCCACTTTTTATGGGCATACATTATGTATCAAATTTGTAATCTGTGTAATTATTAGTTACAGCAATTTGCACATATGAGACACTGTTGCTTTTGACCGTAATTTAATTAAAATCAGGAAATCTGCCCACAGACTACAAAGACATCTTCATCTGTTCTTTAAAGCTAAAACAGTGAGCAATATTTGCCCAAACAAAACACGTTTTACTTTTGACTCATTTTGATCTCAAGTTCTAATGTTTGAAATACGGGGGCCAGATTTTCTGACTGCCAAGATTGCCGCAAGCCCCCAGTGCATCAAAGATATGGCGTACTGGGTTTGTGGCAATCTAACAGGATTTTCCAACCCTTGCTGCACTCCATACCATCTTGACCAACTTTTTGTGGACTAGCTTGTGTCAATATCGGGGCCCCTTTTTATGGATCATGGGACTGCGATTTGGTGTAGGTTGATGAAAAGCAGATAAACTGTCACAACTGGCGCCCGAGCTTTGAAAATTGGGCTCAGTAGTGGCAAACTGGTATGATGCACAAAAAAGGTTTGATGCAGGGCTTGATGCAAATCCTCCACCACCCTTTGGAAATCCAGCCCACAGTCTCTAAGAATCCACTATTGGCAGATGAGTACTTCTTTCAGGTGTCAGCAAGAAAGCAATACAGATGAGTATGAATAGATAGGCCATTGACAGGGTAGAGGCCTATGGCACATTCATAAGGTAGAAAAAATGGGCAGACTGGATGGGCCTTGCAGTCCTTATCTGCCGTCAACTTCTGTGTTTCTATGGCTCTGTGTGTAGCACATCCCCCTCTAGATCAAACACTTGTGGGTTCTAGTCCCACTCTGGGATTGGGCTCATACCATAAATGCTGGCACCCAAGTGCAGTATTAGGGGATGCTGTACTATCAGAGTGTGCTGTCCTTCAGATGAGACATTAAATAAAGGTCCTTTCTGCCCATTTCTGTTGTCCTGGTGGGTGTCCAGGTGTAAGGACAAGAACCCAAGGCACTTGTTGCAAGAGTAGAGGATTTTCCACAATGCCCAGGCCAGCATTCCCCTTCCCATAAAACCAGTTCATCCAATTGCCCAAGGCTGTGTCTGGGTGTTGATGTGTGAAACGGTTGCCACTACACATTTACAGTCTGTTCACGACCAGTCTCTCATTGCCTGTAAAGTGCTTTGGGATACAATGTGTATGAAAAACACTATGTAAATGCTTATTCTTTTTAAATGTCTTTCTAAGAACAGTAAGTGTTGATTCCCTCCTCTTCCTTGCCCTCTCCAATGAACAACTAAACTGTCAGCCTGCTGAAAAGCAAAAAAGGAGATCACGCTGGTAGAAGTGAAAGGCCCCCTTTGTGGGGACTAAAACTGAATTACAGATGGTTAGGTTGTTTTTTGGCCACCCATGGAGAATGTATTGCCATTACAAGTAAAATACACTCAAGTGAGTGCTCCACATGGAATGGCATGTGCTTGCTCTCTTTTGGAAGGTTATCTCGTGCCCCTAGATGCCCAGCAATAATCTGTAACATGCAATCAAGCTCAATTGGTCTAAATTGTGTTCCTGAACTGCACGGTACATTTCAGGAGGCAGTGCACCCCAGTCATTACAGTACTAAACATGACAGGGGTTTCGTTTGGTTAATGCATCGTTCTGCCGCTCTGTCTTAAGGCTATCTGGGAACATATATTCTCATTATAGATACTGTACAAGCAGTTGACACTAAAGAATGCTGAGGAAAGCAAGAGTGCCAGTAGTTTAAAGATTAGTCAATTTGGAGACATAGTTTTCCTCTTGCTTAGCTACAGCATGGCTCTTTCTAGTTTCAAATTTTCTTGATGTCCTTCAAAGTAAAGAATGTATTGATGACCATGTGTATGTCAGATGGGGTCACAATGCCACATTACACTTAGCAAATGATAATACAACAGAAGCTTCAAAAACTGTTTTCATTATGTGTACAGTAATGTTCAGCAGCACCAAGGACTACAGATTTATTCAGTCATCACCAATTTCTTTATTAATCCAACTATATAACATTCTCCGCTGACACCATCTCACCCAAACACACACACACACAGACACACACACACACACACACACACTCACATACACATGCACACATCAACAATGACCAGGTAAATGGGTTTGGAAAGTCAGTCTAATAGTAACTCTCCTGTAGCACAGCATATTCTCTAAGTCATATGTTAACTTCTGCCCTGCCCTACCAGCGGTAGAGCATGGTTGGGCATGCTGGTCATTAGGAAGCATGGAAGTACTTTTTGAGGGTCCATGAACTAAAGACTGCCAAGGCTTGCAGTTTGTGAACACAATAAGATGTTACATACCGCCTCGTGTATTTATAGGCACAATTGGTAGTGGTTCCTACTTGACTTTACCATGTATTCCTGCTCCTGTATAGGACAACCAGATAAGCAGGATTTAGGCCAATTTCAATTTATTTATTAAAAGAAATACAACTGAAAAAGAAAAAAATGCACATTTTAACAAGTTCCACACCATGAATCAGAGGGGTAAAATGCACGTACAGTTGGGGCTGGTAGTGCTAAGGCTGCTATGAAACAATACAGTGCTTTCTGAAGATAACAACAAATGTTTCTCTTTTACAGGAGGGTGTTCTAAGCAAAGGTTAGACAATATCTTCTAGGAGTTTAAAGCTCTGAAACACTAGGATGATCTCTCTGTGTCACACATACACACACACACACACACACACACACACACACACACACACACACACACACACACACACTCTCTCTCTCTCTCTCAGCACAGCAACTGACAGAATTATTAGTAAAGCCCTCAAGGGTCATTCACAGATAAAAATAAATAAATAAAAAGAAATATACTGTACATGATCGCGGAACTGACCATTGTTCAAAAACATAGATGACCCTATTCTAAGTTGCCACTGGGGGCCACAGAAAATGGGCAGATTTCAATTGCACTCTTACACCACCACCTGATGGTGCTTTATACAAAGGTTGGCACATGCTGCCAGGGGGATTTGTAACACAGCTGTTTGAGGGTGCAAATGGAGTTGGCATCCACTAACAATCTGGACTGTGTATGTCAGGTGTATTATACAATGCCATGCAGATTTGGTCAAAAACAACAATCCATCTGAAAGTGCACACCCTTCCGAACCCCCTCTTTGCAGTTTGGCCCCTGATGGGCTAGGGGCTCCTGTGTGGCCCAGTGGCCAGACACCTGGTGGTTCAGTAGACCCCCCAAACTGCTCCACCAAACATGACCGTGCCTAGTGCCTTGCCCCAGTATCCCAAGTCACCTGGTGGTCTAGTGGTATTCTCCTCAATTCTGGTCAGATTTATAGGGATTGAAAATTCCAGAAGGGGGGGGAATTCTGATTTTCTCCTTAGAAAGAGAGAACATTTCAGGATTTTTAAGCTGGGACAACAGTATGATCTGATCTCATTGATAAGCTAGAATTAGTACCCTTTTTGTAAATGAGGACTTCCGAATTTGTGGTCACAATAGTATTGGATTTGCACTGCTGTATGCCCGTTTTGTAGCATGTTGTGATAAACCTAGACACAACATGGGAAGTTAGTAAATAAGAGGCATAGGGCCAGATAGTCAAAGATCTTGGATTGTGCTGGCAAAGTGTTTGCTTCAGGAACAAATCAGTGCCTGGAGCAAACTACTGGTATGTTCAAAGGTGCCAAAAGCAGATTGTGAGCACTAAAGGCATGTTCCAATATACCATCCAAACTGAGCCAGGCACTGTCCCAATTGCTCCCGCAAATCACAGCTGCTACTGGCAACAGGAGGAATGTGGCTAATAGTGAGATATGGGGCTGACAGGAGCAAATGATAAGTTATTTAATATTCCCTAGTAGTCTAGTGGTCCCCCTACCATCTAATTCCCCATCTGTAGCGTATTGAAGATTCTCTAGTAGTTTGGTGGCCCCTTTGTTCCCCCTCCCAATTGTCTGTCTGTAGCGTATTTATTATTCCCTAGTAGTCTAGTAATCCCCCCAACCCTGATCACCCATCTGTAGTGTATTTAATATTCCCTGATAGTCTAATGCCACCCAAACCCCTGATCGTCCCTCCATAATGTATTTAATATTCCATAGTAGTCTAATGGTTACCCCGGCCCCGATCACCTGTCCATAGTGTACATAATATTCCCTGGCATCTAGTGGTTCCCCACATCCCCTGATTCCCAGTCCTGCTCACATACAGTATATTTATCATTGGCATCCAGTGGTGCCACCCTGATGCCCGGTCCTTAAATTAGAATATTATTCCTGGCATTCAGTGGCTCTAACTTCCACTGGGTAGTCATGCATGTAATCACACCCCAATGACTGCTTCCTCGGTGGCCAGCAATTATTCATATTCCTAGCAAGCATCCAAGTACCCTGCTGTACATCTGGAGATTGTGATGCTGCCCCATGTGCATGTACCATTTTGGTTTGAGGGAGGAGGCCACTACACTCCAGGATGAGTTGACTAGGATTTGGGCAACCTCCCCCAGGAGCCGCCAAGTCTGCCACTGTTAACTCAAAGAATGCCAGGGAGGAGGAATGGCTGGACTGTGGTGGGCTTGGGAAGGGTGGGGTGGTGGGTCAAAGACACATTCCTCAACTGGTACCACTATGCAATTCCTACCCTGCTCTGGTGAGCTGGGACTGCCAGGAAGAGGCACTCGTGGAAGAGGCAAGGCAGAATGTGTGGGTCCTCCATAATGGAGATTCCAAGGAGGGTGGAAGAGGACCCCAGAGGAGGAGGAAGCAACTTTTGGTGGGAGAGTCAACTGTGAGGGGGATAGATCTGGGAATAGTAAAGGGAGGGGTGAGGGAAGTTAGGTGTCAACACAGCACCATGGCCCAGAGGGATGGGAACTGGATCCTAAGGATCGCTATGGCAGCAGGATGGGAGGCAGAACTGGATGTCATTGTCCACCTGGGGATTAATGACCTGGTTGGGGATGGGGATGGGGCTGGGATAGTGCAGAGGGAGTTTAGGGAGCTGACAAGGGGTCTTAGAGAGGTAGTGCACTTAGTGGCTTTCTCTGAGATGCTGCCTGTCTGCAACAGGGGGAGGAGAGGAGAGGGATCGCCACACCAGGAGCTTAAAATCATGGCAGAAGGAATTATGTAAAGAGTAGGGGTTTGGCTACATTGGTGACCAACCTGGGAGGATAAGGGATTATACAGGGGTGATGGCCTGTATCCATCTGGAAGGGGAACCACAGTCCTCAGTGGATGGTTTAGATGTTACTTTGATGAACATTTAAACTAGCCAAGGGGGGTGAGGGCAGAGATTGGGGTGGCAGACCCCCCACACACACACACGCACACACACAGACTGAAGTAGTGAGTAAGGAAAACCCAAGAGGAGTTTAATCCCTTGGGACATGAATTAAGACAGGAAGCAGGATGGAAGAAATGAAGGGGGATGGGGGAAGGTGCATTAAAAAGAGAAGGGGGGAAGAAGGGAAAGCAAAAAGGAAAAAAGGTGGGGTAATAAACAAAACCTGGAAACCAATGTGTATGAGTATGAGTACTAGAAGTCTAGGAAATACAATTCTAGACATAGAAGCCACAATGGTAAAGGCAGACCTAAATATTGTGGTCATTACTGAGTCATGGTTCTCTGAAAACCATGACTGGGCCATGGCCATACCAGGTTACAATCAGTTCAGAAAGGACAGGTTGGGAAGAAAAGGAAGGGGTATGGTACTTCATCTGAGGGAGGGCATTAAATGACAGAGAAACCTGGAATATGGGTTGGGGGAGCAGAGGTACTGTGTATCACTCTAGAGATGGAGAATGGAACCTCCATTTGCACTGGTGTGATCTACAGACCTCTAGCACAGGGGAAGGAGTTAGATAAGGTACTGATGGAAGCCTCAACATTACAGCAGAAAAGGGAAAAAGGGAGAGATGGTGCTGCTGGTGGGGGACTTCAATTTGCTGGATGTAAATTGGAGCCTGCCAGCTACAGCTTCAGTTAGAGGAAGAGAAATCTTAGACTCCCTGCAGGGGGCAATAATCAGGCAACTAGTCAGTGAACCCACTTCCGATGGAGCAATACTGGACAATACTGGACTTGGTACTCACCAACAAGGACAGTGTTGCAGATGTCCAGGCCATCTGGGGATCAGTGATTACCATACAGTGTGATTCGATATGAGAATGGCTGCAAAATCGAACCACACAAAGGTGAAGATCCCAGACAAAAGAAGGGCAGATTTTAAAAAGATGGGTGGATGCCTCAGGGATGACCTGGTGGGGGGATGAAATAAGTGGGGTGGACGAATCTCATAGGAGTGAAGAGCCGAGACTGTTGGGTAATTCCCAGTACCTGTACCTGTAAGTCGTTGCAGCAATAAAGCTGTTTCTTCATCATCATGAACTGCGTGTTTATTTTTACTTGTATCTGGGATCTATAGCACCTTTACCTGTGCAGGACGATTTGGTGGTTTTCTTGTTGGAACAGTGAGGAAAACTAAAAAAGGTCCCTAATGAAAGCAACAACCTCTGCATCAAGCAAGGGAGCAAAAGGCAAGAGGAAAAAGAAACCGCAAAAAAAAGATCGCTAAAAACAGACTCTCGAAGAAGGTGACTGAAAAGGTAAAAGATAAGAGGGTAGCATTCAGAAGGTACAAGGAGACACAGAAGGAGGATGATGGGGAGGTGTATCAGGGGAAACAGAGGGAAGCAGGGAGAGCAGTAAGGAGCACAAAGGTGTAAACTGAAGAGAGAATAGCCAAGGCAGTAGCAAAAGGAGACAAGATAATTTTTAGGAACATAAGTGAAAAAATGTAAGACCAGGGGTAGGATTGCAAGGTTAAAGAGAGAATGGTGGACCATGCAGAGGGGGGACAGAAAAAGGCAGACATCCTGGACAAATACTTTTGTTCAGTGTCACAGAGGAAAGAGATGGGGAGGGAGATGGACACTAGTACATTTTTGAAGATGAGATTCCTGAAGGGACTCGCAGATCTAAAAGTGGACAAAGCAAATGGGCTAGATGGGGTCCACCCAAAGGTATTGAGAGAGCTCAGGGACATACTGGTTGCACCTCTGATGGCCCTATTTAACAGCTTATTGGAAACAGGAGTGGTCCCGGAGGACTAGAAGAGAGCAGATGTAGTCCCACTTCACAAAAGTGGTCGCGTGGAAGAGACTGGCAATTACAGACCAGTCAGCCTAATTTTGGCAGTGGAAAAATTAATGGAGTCACTCCTGAAAGAAAGGATTGCAGAATATCTTGAATCCAATGGGTTACAAGACCTGAGGCAGCGGGGAGTCATGGGCGGGATATCATGTCAAACGAATCTGGTAGACTTCTTTGACTGGATGACAAGGAACTAGATCAGGGTGGAGCAGTGGACATAGCCTACCTAGATTTCAGTAAGGTATTCGACACCGTTCCACATAAGAGACTAGTAAGCAAGCTGGGTAGCTTAGGAGTGAGTCCAAAGGTGATAAATTGTGTAAGAAATTGGTTAAGTGATAGGCCTCTGAGGGTGGTAGTAAACGGAGTTCACTCAGAGTAATGGAGGGTGACCTGACCAGTGGGATGCCTCATGGATCAGTGCTGGAACCGATCCTCTTTAATGTATTTATAAGTGACATTGCAGAGGAGCTGGAAGGGAAGGTCTGCTTGTTTGCTAATGACACCAAACTCTTCAATAGGGTGGACACTCCGGGGGGATGGAAAGGATGAGCAGCGATCTGAGATAACTTGAGGAGTGATCAACAGTATGGCAGCTGGGTTTTAATGTGAAAAAGTGCAAAATAATGCACTTGGGGCACAGAAACCCAGGGGTAGAGCACAAAAGGGGAGAGGATAGCACTGATGACTGCCAAACTGGAAAGAGACCTGGGGGTGATCATATCAGATGACCTACAGGTGGGCAGGCAGTACAACAAGGCAGTTGGGATGGCAAGTGGGGTGCTTGGGAGCACAAGAAGAGGTATCACCTGCAGAAAGAGGGAGGTGGTGCTGGCTCTGTATAGATCATTCGTAAGACCCCACCTAGAGTACTATGCCCAGTTCTGGAGATCACATCTCAGAAAGGAAATGGAGTAGAAGCAGTCTAGAGGAGGGCAACCAAAATGGTGCAGGGTCTGCATCAGAAGCCATATGAGAAGAGATTAAAGGACCTAAATATGTACACCCTGGAAAACAGGAGAGAGAGGGAGGATATGATAGAGATATTTAAATACCTCATGGGACTGGACAAGGTACAAGAGGGAAGTACTTTTCAGAAAAAAAGGTGCTCAAGGACGAGGGAGCATTTAGAAGCTGTAGGGGCGGTAGATTCAGGAGAGATGTGAGAAAGTACTTCTTCACAGAAAGAGCGATTCCTGGAACAATCCTCCAGCGGAGGTGATGGGGTGAAAATAGAGATGGGGTTCAAGAGTGCATGGCATAGGCATAAGGGAATCTTAGGGAAAGGGGGGGGGTGAATAGACCAGAGATCAAATAGGATCTGCAGTGAGACACTATAGGCAGGGAAAAATGGGCAGACTAGTCAAGCAGTCCTTATCTACCAGCAAATTCTATGTTTCTATTAAATTACCACCTGACGTACTTGTGCATAGTCCCAAATCTGACCAGAACTTCAATACTTTTTCCATTCTTGTTCTGCCCTCATCTTCTCTATGCAGCCAGCCAGCCCCATCACTCCCCACTCCAGCCTCACTTTCCAAAAGCCTGGCTTATTCCCCCTCCCCCCTTGGCAGGGCTAGATCGGGGGCAGGTCTGCCCATTCTTACTGGAGCACCTGAGGGAAGTGAAGGGTAAAGTGGGCTTCACAGGGTCAGCTGTAATTCTCCCCTACATATACATACATGCTAGGGCTCCAATGCATGTACAGTACATGCATGCAGCTGCGTCATGCCATGCAGAGGTGGCAGGCATCCACCCTCCCCTCCATTTTGGACAGCATTTCCACCTGTGGTCAATCAGGTGGCAGCGCCACAGCACAGCTCGGCTTCCTCGCTCCCTAGAGAAGGACAGTATCCTCTGGGATGCTTGATCCATCTCCCTCTTGCCAGCCTTCCAAAAATCCAGGCTGGAGGCATGAACCAAAGTCACTACCATTGCAAGAGGCAGCCCTGCCATGGCACCAACAGACCAGTTCAAATAAAGTCTCATTTTTTGTTTGAACATCAGTCTTCTGGTCTCCAACCCTGATCTTCAAGGCTGTCTTGGTATAATAATAATATGTATTAATAAAGTGCAATTCAACATGTATCAAAGTGCTGTACAGAATTAAAAAAGATAAAACATTAAAAAACAACAATGAAACATTAGATACAATCTCCGAAAGCAAGGTTAAATAAATGAGTTTTTAATGCCTTCTTAAAGCTCTCCAGGGTCAGGCACTCTCTAATCTCCAGCATAAGCAACAAACCCTAAACTTGACTCCAGCTCCCAGCTTCAGGACAGCCATACAGTGCTCTGAGCTCTGTCCAGGGGTCATGAGGGCAGACAGACTTCCAGGAGTTCTCCCCCAACCACCAGCCTCCCCTGCAGCAACAAGCCCTAAACCTGACTCAAGGTACAGATCCTACCAGCCTCTTGGCATGTGGCACCATCTTTGTGGACCTTTAATTCAACTGCTCCAGACCTTGTGGTCCCCCTAGTGGGGGGTCAGCAGACAGTGACTGATTGCTTTATATAGGAAAGACAAAAGTCACTGCACTCGCCCTCACATTTAATAAGAAGTTCCTGGCGTTCCTGGCATCCAGGCTGGGTACGTTTTGTGAATTCCTGTAAAGTCCCTTGGTCCTGTATCCAACAAATAGGCTGAGATCAAGATATTGCTTTTAAAACACCACTTCATGTAACTTTTAATGTGCAAATGTGCAAGTGCAGGTTACAGCAATAGCTGTTCTTAGGGAGAGCAGTCGGTAGCACCTAACGTTTCACCGGAATCGGCTTTTTCAAAGATTATGAACTGATTTAGCACTGTAGTCTAGGGTCTCAGCTAGCTGAGGAGTATTTGTTTACAGGTTCCCCATATTTAGTAGTGAAGTGCAGGATTACAATTTCTAACCTGCATAGTTTTCCTCTCAGGAACCTATTCTTATCCATTAGCATGTCTGCTATTAAAGACAGTGCATATCCGTGCAGCTCTGGCTCTCATTCTCATAGCAGACAGGGACTGTAAAGCCTTACTTCACCTAGAAAGAGCTACTACTTTCCCTAACTCAGCAAGCACTTGCCAGTCTACTCCCTCCTCCCCAGCTCAGGTTAACCCCTAGCCAGCCCTACCTATTTAACTCTCTGTCTTCTCCCAGCTCCAGAACAGCCATACAGCACTCTGAGCACTGTCCAGGGGGTCATGGGGGCAGATAGCCTTCCAGAAGCTCTCCCCCACCCGCCAGCCTCCCCTGCAGCAACAAGCCCTGAACATGACTCCAGGTACAGATCCTAACTGCCTCTCAATCATATATATATCCTATATAAATCAACCTCACCTGAGGCTCACCCATCTTGCAATTAGGAATTAGCAACCTGACACTACTTCCACTAGTGCTTTTTTTAGTTTTTTGTTGACCGAGAAAGGAGGACTAGACAATTCTGCCTATGAGGGAGGTGGATACAGATGGAGGCCAACTGACATTGAAACAGATTAAGTTGTTGGTGGTATTGTGAATGGGGGAAATTTGGCCAGGACACCGGGGAAAATTCCCCTGCTCTTTTCGAGAAGTGCCATGGGATCTTTAACATCCACCTGAACTACCACCAGAACAGGCAGATGGGACCTCGGTTTAATATCTTATCTGAAACATGGCACCTCAGGAGTGCAGCACTCCCCTCATGCTGCACCACAGTGTCAGTATTGGGATTTAATCCAAGTGCCCGGTGTGAGGATAGAACCCACAGCCTTCTGATCTTCCAGCCTCAGAGGCGAGTGTGCAACCTGCTGAACCACTGACACTGTTTGCCGCTTGCCTTACAATAATGCAGCCTTCTGAGTTACTCAGTCCCAAAGACTCTTTCTACCCTTCTTCCTCACCCCCCCCATGATGAAGCTTATCAGGTTACCTCTGCTAGCTGCCCTAGTCACTGCACTGTTAGTGGGAACTGACTTCTGTGCAAGTGTCCTAGCCATTGAACAGGCAAAGTTGTCCAGTTTCCTCCACCTCCATAAGATTGACGACCCTTTACAGAGGGAGGATCGGTGGAGGCACATACCCCTTGGCCCCATTCTCCTAGTTCTCCTCTCAAACAGAGAGTGCCTCCTACTCGGGTTCTTCATCTACTCGCAAACTATATTACTCATCTCAATAAACCACACCTATGACCCTCTTATCTCATTGCTGCTACTGTCAGGTGATGTGGAGAGGAACCCAGGTCTTTTAAACATCCCCATCACCTACTCTAACCAAAAATGGGCCAGCTCAGCAAGACTAAAGGTTGCTTACCTCAATATTTGTAGTCTGCCTGCCAAATTTGATGACCTTGAAGCACGGGTGTTCCTCTATAAGTCTAATGTTCTTGACATCACTGAAACCTGGCTCAAGCCAGCCATCCCCGATGCTACCTACCTCCTGTCCGGTAACTCCATACTAAGGCATGACAGACCCAGTAAGTAAAAAGAAGGGTTGAGGTGTACTATTATACTTCCAGGACCCCTTACAGCTACCCCAGCCCTACACTCTGACCTCAGTTCCCCCAGCGAGTGGTTCATTACTGAAATTACACTAGGATCAAATAAAAAGAGCTACACTGGGTGCTGCTATAACCCTCCTAAAGGGGGCACCCTGGGACTAACAAACCTATTATCAGGCCTGGGGCATCTCTCACCCCACAGGGAAAGTATCATACTAGGGAAGTTCAACCTCAACTGGTTAAGTCCCACGAAAGTGGATTTCAGTGACTTGCTTAAGCAGTACATCCTCTCACAGTGTATCACCCTACCCACCAGTACATTCTCTCACAGTCTATCACCCTACCCACAAGAAGCAACAGCAGAACTCAAAACCACTCCTTGCTGGACTGGATAGTAACAAACAGAGATGAAAGGATCCTTTAAACTAGGATCATATCTGACTCCATAGGCGATCACTCCCCCACCTATATTATCTGGTCAACCAAATGTAAAAGTACCTCCCCCCCCCCAAAATATTTGACCTTTAGAAATTTTGCCTGCTGCAACACTACCCGCCTGCTCACTGATGTCAGGGCTGTAAACTGGCATACTCTTCACTGCCTCCCGGATGTCTCCTCATCTGTCAGATTCCTCATGGATGCCTGGTATGCATTCAGGACAGGCATTTTCCTCAAACCACGTGCCACATGAGAGGTGGAAGCGCCTGGAGGCTCACAAAAGAACTACTCTCCCAAATGAAAGAGAGAGACAAAAAATGGGCTGCTTTCAAGGTCTCCCCCTTCCCCACCCTTTGGAATGATTACAGGAGGCTGCACAATCAGTGTAAACAAAAGACCTAATCTCTAAAGGCAAGCTACTTTCAAAAACATAACCTAAGAAACCCCCGCCTGTTCTGCTCCACTATAGGATCCATGATAGCACCAAGGTCCCACCATTCCACCATTCACCTCAACTCTCCACAGGTCTCTTAACTGACCCCACTGCAGTTGCCAATGCCCTAAATGTTAAGTTCATGGACCTTACAGCCCACCTCAATAAACTGCCCACCCTCTACCCACCTTGCCCAGAAAATCAGACCGTGAATGCACCAGTGGCTGGCACTCCTCACCCACCCTTCCATTTCTGAGTTATCTCCACACAAGAAACCTCTGAACTTCTGATGAGCCTCCCCAACAGGGGTAGTCCAGGTAGTGATGAACTATACCCCTGCTTCCTTAAACTAATAGCCCCCTGTATCTCCAAAACCTGACCACTGTCTTTAACCTTGCCCTTACCACATCAGCCATGTCTGCCATATGGAAAAATGCCAAGGTTGTCCCCATTTTCAAATCAGGGAATTCCCTGACCTCTGGCAATTACAGGCCCATCTCTATCCTGCCTAATTTGAGCAAGCTCCTCGAAATGATTGTTCACCACCATCTCTCGGAGCACATCAGTAAATACAACCTGCTCTGTCCAGACCAACATGAGTTTTAGAAAATATCACAGTACCACATCTGCACTGGCCCATTTCACTAACCATAATTTCAGAAACATAGATATAGGTAACATTACAGGTGCCATCTTCATTGACCTGACTAAGGTCTTTGACCTGGTCGATCACAACCTACTCCACATCAAGTTATTGAACTTTGGCTGCTCAGTAAGGATGACTACGTGGTTTCAGATTTACCTCACTGGGTAATCTGAAACAGTTAGCGTTGGAGGGGCACATCTATAGCCATGGCTGTGTCCACTGGTATACCAGGGCTCCATCCTGGGTCCACTCCTCTTTTCCCTATGCATAAACTCTTTAACAGAAGATAACCACTCATGTGAGGCCATACTATAGTATATCCAGATGACTTGGTATTGTTTCACAGCCCCAAGTCACTGACTTGTCTCTCCACTATCCTCACACTAAACTATGGGGCAGTCCATAAATGGTTCCTGAGAAATAGGCTCGTATATGCTGGGCCGCTGGCACTGAGGTGCTGGACACCTTGCCTCGTGCCACTCTGGTGACCCAGGTTCGGGAACGACCTTAGGTCATTGGAGAGCTGGCACGGGGGGAGCAAGACTGAGCAGCTGAAAGGCAGCTCTCCTCTCCTGGGGTGGTCATCACTCCCCCCATAGTTACCCCCCCCGGGTGGAGGTCCAGTGGGTAGCATAGGTGGGAGGGGGTGGCAGTGTAATGGGAGAGTGCCCCATGGTGTGGCATGCATGTGCCTCTACATGCATGCGCATGCCCTGGGCACAGGGACAGGGAGAAAACGGGGGGAAAGCCGATAAAAATTTGTATAGAAAAAAAAGAAATAGGCTCCTAGTAAACTCTAGCAAAACTAAGGCCATGCTCCTGGGGTCTAAACCCAATATCTCTAAGCTGTCCAAAACTTAATACACCCTAACTATCCTATCCCCGGATGCCCCCCACAGAAAATGTGCCCTGCTTCAAGTATTTGGGTGTCACCCTTGACCCCTCCCTAACCTTCACCATGCATATCAATACCATCGTGCAGCATATCAACCAAAAACTGGGGGGTGGGTTTCCGGCTAAAGCACTACCTGACCCTTAAGGGCCATATCGCCATAGCCCAAGGCAAACTTTTTCCCCTATTAGACTACTGTGCCCCCATATATACACATACCTCCTCACAACTGCTTGCAAGGCTCAATACCGCCCACAGCAGCATCTGTAGGTTTGCACTAATGGCACCCTACTCCACCCACCATTGTTTCCTATACCAGTCCTTGGGCTGGTTCCCCCTTCAGGTAAGATATAACTACTTCCTCTGATACATCATCGACAATGCCATCAGAACCAGAAACCTGTTCCCTTTCTTCCTCCTGCTCAAGCAGAAAATCAGTCCTCACAACCTCTGGAACTCCACCGTACCACCTTTGGAAGTTCCCTGAGTTTTCACCTGCCTGGGCAGCAAAGTCTTATCCTTCACTGCCCCCAAAATATGAACAATCTACCTGCCTCCCTCTAATCTCTAGACTCGCACCTAACCTTCAAATCTCACTATTAAGCAGTGTTGTTGGTCGACATCATGTGCAACTGTCCCACTGGGTGATCTAATGTGTTGTGTGTCCCTATCTCTCTGTACCTATGCCAAATGGATCTGGGACCCCCTTACTGTTACCCCAGCCCTAAGCTCTGGCCCCAGTTCCCCCAGCCGAGCAAGTAGCTCATTTCTGAAATTACGCTAGGATCAAATAAAAAGAGCTATGTTGAGTGCTGCTACAGTCCTCCTAAAGGGGGCACCCCGGGACTAACAAATCTATTGTCAGGTTTGGGGCATTTCTCACCCCACAGGGAAAGTATCATAGTAGGGGATTTCAACCTCAACTGGTTAAGTCCCAGGGAAGCGGATTTCGGTTACTTACTTAAGCAGTACAGCCTCTCACAGTATATCACCCTACCCACTAGAAGCAACAGCAGAACTCAAAACAACTCCTTGCTGGACTGAATAGTAACAATCAGAGATGACAGGATCCTTCAAGCTGGGATCATATCTGACTCAATATCTGATCACTTCTCCACCTATATTATCCGTTCAACCAAATCTAAATGCCCCCCACCCCAATATCAGCCCTTTAGAAATTTTGCCTGCTGCGACACTACCCGCCTGCTCACTGATGTCAGGGCTGAAAACTAGCATACTCTTCACTGCCTCCTGGATGTCGCCTCATCTGTCAGATTCCTCATGGATGCCCTGCTACACATTCAGGACAGACATTTCCCTCAAACCACGTGCCGCATGAAAGGTGGAAGCACCCACTCGCTCACAAAAGAACTACTCTCCCAAATGAAAGAGAGAGAGACCAAAAATGGGCTGCTTTCAAGGTCTTCCCTCCCCCACCCCTTGGAATGATTACAGGAGGCTGCACAATCAGTGTAAACAAAAGACCAAATCCCTAAAAGCAAGCTACTTTCAAAAACTTCAGAGGCATAACCTAAGAAACCCTCACCTGTTCTGATCCGCTATAGGCTCCATGATAGCTCCAAGGTCCCACCATCCCGCCATTCACCTCAACTCCCCACAGGTCTCTTAACTGACCCCACTGCAGCTGCCTATACCCTATATTTTAAGTTCACATACCTCACAGCCAACCTCAATAAACTGCCCACCCCTAACCTACCTTGCCCAGAAAACCCGACCATGAATGCAGCAGTGGCTGGCACTCCTCCCCACCCTTCCATTTCAGAGTTATCTCCACGCAAGAAACCTTTGAACTTCTGATGAGCCTCCCCAACAGGGGTAGTCCAGGTAGCGATGGATTTTACCCCCACATCCTTAAACTCATTGCCCTCTGTATCTCCACACCCCTGACCACTATCTTTAACCTTGCCCTTACCACATCAGCCATGTCCATCATATGGAAAAATGCCAAGGTTGTCCCTATTTTCAAATCAGGGATCCCCTAACCTCTGGCAATTACAGGCCCATCTCTATCCTGCCTAATCTGAGCAAGCTCCTCAAAATGATCGTTCACCACCAACTCTCGGAGCACATCAGTAAATACAGCCTGTTCTGTCCAGACCAACATGGTTTTAGGAAATATCACAGTACCGCATCTGCACTGGCCCATTTCACTAACCATGTTTTCAGAAACATGGATATAGGTAACATGACAGGTGCCATATTTGTTGACCTGTCTAAGTCCTTTGATCTTGTCGATCACAACTTGCTCCACATAAAGTTATTAAACCTCAGCTGCTCAGTGAGGATGATTACTTGGTTTCAGAGTTACCTATTGGGCAATCCCAAACAGTTAGCTTTGGAGGGACCACCTCCATAGCCTTGGCTGTGTCCACTGGCATACCCCTGGGCTCCATCCTAGGTCCACTACTCTTTTCCCTATTCATAAACTCCTTACCAGAAGATAGCCTCTCATGTGAGGCCATACTATATGCAGATGACTTAGTATTGTTCCACAGTGCCAAGTCACTGACTTGCCTCTCCACCACCATCACACTAAACTATGGGTCAGCCCACAAATGGTTCTTGAGAAATGGGCTCTTACATGCCGACCCAGTGGCACTGAGGTGCTGGACATCTTACCTCACGCCACTCTGGTGATCCAGGTTCGGGAATGACCTTAGGTCATTAGTGAGTCAGCACGGGGGGAAGAAGGGAGCAGGATTGGGCAGCCGAAAGGCAGCTCTTCTCTCCCAGGGTGGTCGTCGCCCCCCATAGTTCCATCACCCCCGGGTGGAGGTCTGGTAGGTAGCATAGGTGGGAGAGGGTGGCAGTGTAGTGGCAGGGTGCCCGGGACATGGTGTGCACATGCCTGGAGCATGTTGACTGGGAGAAAATGGGGAAAAAAGCCAATAAAAATCTATATATAAAAAAAAGAAATAGACTCCTAGTAAAACGTTTTTACTCCTGTCCAGACCTGTGAGTAAAACCATGCTAGCTCTAAATTAAAAAAAAAAAAATGGTTTTAAGACTAGGTATCTAGCAGGGTTTAAAAATGTTTTTGTTAAAACGTCTTAAGGAGCTTGTAGTCGGGATGCAGACAGTGCCAGGGGGGATTTAAAATGTTTTAATTCACTTAAACTGTTTTAAGATCCCCAGTGTGTACAGGGCCAAAACCAATTTTAAATACTGCTAGATACCGATGCCCTGTTCACACTAGGGACCGTTTATAAAACATTACTAAAAATGTTTTGTAAATTGGTCCATAGCACAGTTGTCGGAGCATTCACACTCAATTTGGACAACTGTGCCAGGTGGAAAGGGTTCCCAGGCATGACTGCGGCAACAGCTCAAAGCATTATGGGTTCCGATTGGTGCGGCAGTGCATGACAGGATACCCGTGAACGCAAACCAAAACCAATTGGGACAAAACATATATGGGCAGAATCGGGGATTCTTCTACTGCACAGCGGTGCCTGTAATGTATCATTTTTTTTATTCTGTGGCTGACAAAATGGATTTTCTCGCCAGACGAGTTGCCTTAATCCGTGTTACAGCACTGTTTGCATACACACTGCTGTTAACATGGATTTAGGCAACTGTGTTTAGCTGAAATCATGCTGAAGACCACCTCTTAGCAGGGTTTTAGCACGGTTTTAGAACATGGTTGTAACACGGTTTTAATCGTGTTATAGTGTGAACGCAAACCGTATTCCAGGACCTTAAAATGGTTTAAGGCAGTTAAACCATTTTAAGCTTCCTAGTGTGAACAGGGCCTTAGTCTTAAAACCATTTTTAAAATGTTTTAGAACTAACAGGGTTTTACTCACAGGTCTGGACAGGAGTAAAAACACTTTAAGCTGTAATGGTTTAACTAAAATAGTTCTAGCTGCAGTGTAGTGTGTACAGGCAAGCACAGTTCTGTGTGTTGGACTTAATGCAAAATAGTTACAAGGAGAACAGGTTTAACACTAGCAGTGTGACACACTAAACCATTGTCAAAAATGGTTACTGAGTAGTGTGGATGCACTGAAATGGTTTAGCTAAACTGGTTTTAAAAATGGTTTACAAAACCAGTTCTGTAGAGTGTACAGGGCCTTAGGCCCTGTCCACACTACACCACTCAGACCCCGTAACGGACAGAAACCGTTACAGCTGGGGAGCGGTACAGTCTGTCCACACTGCAGCAGTGACCAGTACAAGACCTGTACCGCCAGTCCACACCTCGTGAACCGGGGCAACCATTACCACGGTGTCCAATCCCACAATGCAGCTCGCGCTGCGCTACTGGCCCTGCAGGGGACCGTTACCGCCCGTCCACACTGCCGCTGGTAACATTACCAAGGCGGAACCGGTTTCATAACCATTGTTGAAACCACCTCATATGTGGTTTCAACAACAGTTATGAAAACGCCTTCTGTAACATTACAGGTGTAAATGCAAACCGTTGTGGTAACAGTTTGGGCACTCTGTAACGTTACAGAGGTGTAGTGTGTGGACAGGGCCTTACAGATGCCTGCCTGAAGCATTGTGTATTTTGCACTTGCACTTTATCTTTATTCCAATTGTCCTATTTTCTGTACCATCGCAACCAATGTAATTGTACTGTCTGTATTACCTATGTGCCATCTTCATGGCCAGGTCATGCCTGAAAATGGTCCATTGGATCAGAGAACTTACCCAGTAAACAGATAAATAAATAAGCATGGTCACAAGGTCATTTGAGCATGTAAATTACATTAGTGGTGTTGCAGCTTATGAATTGTCTTATCTCATACTTCTTACCGGACAGGATGAAAACAATCTTTTGCGTTAGTCATATTAGCACAGTTGATACAATTCCAGCATTTATAGCTGACTTTGGGGAGGGTCCCAAGCCACGTGCCTTCACTAACTAGGTTAAAGGGACACTGTCAACCCTTTTTGTATCATATTATTGTTAGCTGAAACCCCACATTTTATGATTGCTTACCATCTTCAAAATTCATTGATGTTGCTGGTTGCTTTATCTGCTTCCTTTGTTAGTAGAACTGAAATGCATGCTAATGGTGTAGTTATACCCAATCCTGTTTTGTTCTAAATCCCTGATTTACTCTTATTTCAGACTTCCTGAACATTAGGAACACCCCAAAACAGTACAGTCACTCATGATGCAGTTGTCTCCCCTCCTCCCTCAGCATTATGAGTGGCTACACTGTGCTGGGGGTGTTCCCAAGTCTAAGAAATATGTAGTGTTTTTGTGTGGTAATACCAGTATGATAAACACTGTAGTTTGTTTTTCAATTTTAAAAAGAAAAACAATAATCAGAATCAAACTGTCAGCTACATCTGCAGTCTCTACAGAATGTAACCAATCATAACAATTTTTTTTTAAGCTAGAGACACTTTGAGGCATAAGATGGTTGGCAGTGTCCCTTTAGGTTACACAGAGTACACAAAAGTCCTGTAGATTTATATACCGCTCCTATAGGTAATCTATGGTGGTCTTATTGCAAGTCTCTTCCTTGAGTTAGACTTGACAAATCTCTTTTTGACTGAAGAGGTAAAACTTTATATCAGAAGGTTGCTCATGGTTAGAGGTAAAATCAATCCAGCCCATCTAAATTCATGTGCTACTGTACAGAAGCCCACATCAAAATATGATCATAAAATGTATGGCTCCAAGGCTGTGTGAGTTTGGCAGTCTCTGCAAGGGAAGTCTCCCTGCTGCTGAAGGTGAGTCCATCAGAAGAGGTTATCTGACAGGGAGAGTTTTTATTCAACCAAGTTTCAAGGAGATACAGTATATAAATCTAAATAAACTAGTGATAAACTTTTCTCTCTGATTTAATCATGTTGTGCTGCAAATATGAATAAATTTGCTGCCATTGTGTATTTTGAATTTTTGTTATTGACTCATTTAGCTAGGATAAGCCAACTGAGGTGAAAGAACCCATTTTCACAATGTCCTGCTTCTTCTCAGTTTTAGAGCCAGTAGGATCGAAAAACAAGGAGGTCAAGTGACTTGCTCAAGGTCACACATTGACCCATGACTATGGTGGGATTCAAACTTACAATCTCAGGGGTTTGGGTCAGCATTTTACTCACTAGATCATATTACCATACAAAAAGCTGGCCCACCAGTGCAGCAGTAGGGTGTCCTCCTGCGACATCAATGTCCTGGGTTCGGGAACGGCCTTGGGACATTGGAGGGCTGGCCAGGGAGAGAAGGATTGAGCATCCCTGGGACTGCTCTCCTTCTCCAGGGGGAGGGAGGGGACATGTGTCCAGCACTTTGCTAACCTCTGGCAGAGGCCGGCAGTGCAGCAA
Organism: Neoceratodus forsteri; assembly: GCA_016271365.2. NCBI lineage: Eukaryota > Metazoa > Chordata > Ceratodontiformes > Ceratodontidae > Neoceratodus > Neoceratodus forsteri. The sequence continues at coordinate 1,083,689,261 of CM028131.1, read as the reverse complement.
GCATTTGGTGCCTGCATGACTGGGATGTGGGACCGGTATCGGCATTTGCACCTGGTATGTCATTGCATGTCCCGCCTCCCTGGGGCTTACTGAAAAATCTCTGTCCACCAACTAGATGATGTAAACAACTGGACCTTGCCCATGAACTGAAACCCCTTTTGCCACCCAGTACCATGAAGTGCCACCGGGAAGCCAGCGGCCCAATGCTGGGGGTGGTAAGTCAGAGTGCCTGAAACCTCTCCCTCCCTGGTACCATAGTAGGAGTGCACCAGGGAGCTGGCAGCCCACCCCTTGGGGGCAAGCCAAGGGCTTGGGGAGGTGCTGGTAGAGGGTTGTCCCGGGAAGTGGCGTTGGGGCAGAGCTGCAGGCAGATGGGAGTCAGATGGGCCCAAAAAACATAGTAAATTAAAAAAAATTATTACCCCAGAAAATGAGAACACAGAGTTTGTATGACATGAATAGGCTACATGCATTGCAGTTGCATTTTTTTTTTTTATGGACAAAGGAAATAACCTAACAGAGGAACTGGCAGAGCATTTTCCAAGAAGTCCAAATTTATAACAGTAATTTTTTTTAATGCAAACATTAGAATTGGAATAATTTAGAAAACTTGGAAAAAAGGCTCAGGCTATTCATGTGTTGCAGCTTGCACTGAAGTCATCCATCTTAGAATTCTTTACACTACTGTTTTAGTACAATTGTCCTGAACCATTGCCATTGAGTAATGTATTTATGCTTATATGACCATAATTGTATCTCACTTTCTTCTGTTTAATGTGTGTTGTTTGCTTTCATTTCTTTACTGGAACTTCTTCCTGATCATGCTGTATCCAGGATGGTGCTGTATCTCTGTACATTCTTTAGTATATTGTCAACCGCTCAACTGAACATAGCCTCCTGGGTCGTGTCTGATAACAGTCACTCTGTGGCTACTGGCACCAATTTCCGATTTCACAATGTGTGTTGTTTTGCTTAGATCACTACTGTATTTCTTCCTGAAATGTTGTATCCAGGATGTTGCTGGATCTCTGTACATTCATATGTAATTTGTCAATTGCTCTGTTGTTTGTCACCTCCCGGGTCATGTCTGAAAACAGTCACTTTTGTGGCTATTGGCACCTACCTGGTTAACAAATACTAAATAAATAAATAAAAATAAATGTAACTTCTTCATGAATTTGCACAATGTGCAAAAATGTCACTCATCAATATGAATTAAGTACACATCATACTTGCAGCAGGGAATTAAGGCAACATGCTGAGAGTGCTAATTTTAGTTTGCTTCTACTTCTTGTTTACAATATCCCAGTCTCTGGCTTTCCTTGGATGCACTTCTTGGAGATAAACAATGAATGCAGGTATCTTCCATAAAGTGGAAAGGGTCCAAAAAAGGCTAGCAGTGCTAAAAGCAGATTTGGCCCCGGGGTCAGATAGGATGCATCTGAGGGTGCCCAAAGAATTGGTACTGGAACTAACCTACCCCCTGGGAGGGCTATTCAATAGCTCAGTTCAGACAGGGGTAGTTCTGAAAGACTGGAGTGTAGCAGACATAGTTCCACTCCACAAAGGGGGAGAGATAAAGAGCAACCAGTTAACTACAGAGCAGTCAGCCTTATCTTCCATGTGGCTAAACAGATGGAGACACTAGTCAAAGAGGATCCAGTATACTACCTGGAGAGAAACAAGCTCCAGGATAGTAAACAACATGAGTTCATGGAAGGGAGGTCTTGTCAGACCAACCTGATAGTATTCTTTGGCTGGGTAATAATGAGCATAGAGGATAAGGGTCATTCATGCTGTGGATTTACTCTTCAGTTTTAGCAAGACTTTTGACTCGGTGCCTCACAGAAGGTTGCTGAAGAAGCTACAGGATCTGGGTGCAGCAAAGGACACAGATGGGTGAGAAATTGGTTGGATGAAAGACAGAAGAGGGTTGCGGTAAGCAAAATCTAATCCAAGGAGGTTCAGTCCTTTTCAATATGTTCATTAGCAACAGAGTAGAAGAATTCAATGCGAGATGTGTCCCTTCACAGAGGACACTGAGCTCTGTGGTAGGATATTTATTGTATTTATTTAAACTTTTGGTAACTGGAAAAAGCACTCTGAACCGAGACTTGTTTCCTGGTGCGACCCGGGGTACTTGGCACAAAACAAAAATACAGAAACAGGAACAGGCAGATACAGAAATTGAAATATAACAAAGTCATTCAATTAATGAGTTATAGCAGCAAAACAAACAGTAAATCTTGTGACTACTTACAAATAAAGTGCATATCAGGGGTTTATAAGTGCAACTTGTCTGACATATAAACAGACAATTAGCTAGACTGAGAGGACTGTCGAGGAATGAGTATACCGTGGGTGGAATAAAGGGAGAGGATTGCTCACCCCTGGGTGGGGGAATACAGGTGCAGGGAGGTGATGGGAGCAGGTCTAAAAGTTTTTTGAGGGACAGGTAGATTAAGGAGTTATGGAGTACAGGGGAGAGATTATTCCATGAGAGGGGAAGGCGAAAGAAGAAGACATTCTGACCTGCCATAGTTCGGAGGTGGGGGATAGAAAAGAAGCAGGGATCCCAGAAGTGAAGAGAGCATAAAGGAGTAGGTACAGGGCTGAGGCAGAAGGAAAAGTAGGAGAGAAGGAGGTCAAACCAAAATTTGGCTATGAAGGTCATTGATTGAATGTACCTCCTATGTGTGAGGGGGCCATAGAGAGAGTAGAGTACAAGGAGCAGTGGTGCTCCTGAGACAAAGAATTGGAGGCAAATCTGCAGAAGGAATTCAGTGTGGTTTCTAGTTTCAAGAATGATGTGGCCGGGGTAGTGCTGTATACAATGTCAGCATAGTCAAGAGATGGTAGAATCAACTTAGAGATAAGCTTGTGCCGAAGAGGGATAGAGAGAGAGTCCTTATTTTGATTGAAGAAGCCCAGTTTTGGACAGAGCTTGGAGATTAGGGTGTCAATATGGGTAGGGAAATTAAGGTGCTCATCTGGCCAAACTCCCAGGTATTTGTAGGCCTGTACCGATTCTAGGGGGGATTTGTCCTGGGAGTGAAATAATGGCAGGGACAGAAGCCTTGAGAGCTTCTGAACTGAGCCAAATATCATTGAGATTGTCATCTTCTGGTTTACCTTGAGATCGTTGGCTTTAAATCAAGTGAAGACATTGTTGAAGTCATGTTGGAGGAGTGGCTGTATTTCCTTTGTGGAGGGTCCCGAGGTGAAGAAGATGGTGTCATCCACATACATATGGATCTAGGAATGGGGCAGATGGAGGGGAGATCATTAATAAAAATAAAGAACAGTATTGGGCCAAGTAGCGACCCTTGAGGGAAACCTGCCAAGATTGGTAGATATGGGGAGGAGGTGTTGCCAATTCATACTGCTTGCTGTCTGCTTATTAGAAAGGAGGTAAACTAAAGGATGGAGAGGGTATGCTAGACCAATGGAGTGAAGTTTGTTCAGGAGGATTGTATGCAATACAGAATCAAAGGCCTTAGCAAGGTTTATATATATGGCTGCTGTAATATGGCCTGTATCAATGGCTGAGTGGACTGCATTAGTGACACTCAGTAGGGAAGAGACTGTGGAATGATGTTTTCAAAACCCTGATTGGTAAGGGGAGAGAGTGTTTGATGAGGTGATGAAATCTAGTAGTCTCGAGTATATTAGTGACTCCAATACTTTGGCAAGTGAGGGGAGGAGGGAGTTGGAGTGGTAGTTTCCAGGCGATGACCGATCACCTCCTTATGGAGAGTAATCACAAAGACTGTCTTCCATGAGATGGGAACAGAAGTGGTAGAGACAGAGGTTCAAAATGTGTGCAAGAGGTGCTGCAATAGCGGCTGCTGACAGACAGAGCAGTTTAGGATGTAGTCTGTCTGGGCAGTGAGGAGGGAATTAGGGAGATGCAGAAGGACCTACAAAGGCTAGGAAAGGTGGTCCAAGGTTTGGCAGTTGAAATTCAATCCAAAACAAGAGTATCTCTACCCACTAGTTGACTATGCTCAGGCCTGAAAATGTTTTTTCCATAAATTAAATTTTTTTATAGTGGCCACCAAAACTGCTTGCCCCAAATGTTTCGATGACCCCTGTGAGACAGTAATTTACTTGACATATATCTGTGAGAAGGATGTAGATTACTGCAAATGAAGTAATTTGCTATACACACAGCTGTGAGTAGGATGTGAATTATCAAAAATCAGTCACCTTAAAGTGAAAGATTTGTCACTTTAGTCTTGATTTCAGCTTGTCCAGGAATACTATGGATTGATTAAACTTTATTGTTGATTTCATCATTTCGTTTTATAATTATTTTATATATTTCTTTAAGTTTATTGTAGCTTTTTTGGTTAAAATGTAGCTAAGAAATTGTATTAATAGCGTAGAGAAACTGTCATGGCACTTTTGTTGTCTGAGAAACTTTGACCCAGTATCTTACAAGTTTATTGAACTGGACCTCCCACCAAGCCTATAGAGTGGTTAATAAACACCTCACAGTAAATTCTAAATGTTAGCACATTTTAAGATATGGGCTAACCAAGTTTAAGATATGGGTTAATCAACCTTAAGCAATCTTAAAGGATACCTAAACAACATTTGGACAACAAACTGTTCAAAAATCTGACCTCAAATAGGACTAAAGGAAGGCTGCTGAATTCGTTAATGCTAAAACTACATTTATATATGTTACCTAAATGTGGTTCCAAAGCATTTGAAGAATGTAAAATCAGCCTTCCAATTTAAAAAAAACTGCCTTACCTGCTTCTTAAAATGGCCGCCAAATGTGTTAAGTGAAGACATCATCGGATCCAAAGTCAGAGAGCTATATAGCTCTCTATAGTGCTAACTACTTCTTTTTTGCCATTGTATAGCATTGTTTCACCAAAATTGTCAAAACCATGCACATTATTTAGAGCAATACACATGTTAGGCTATGGTTCTGTTCGTTTTGTTTACTTTAACATGCTGAAATTGTGTTTTAATCCAACCGACTTTCTCTTTGGCAAACCACAGTGCAGTACAAATCTTGAATAACCTGGTGGTCTAGTGGTTATGGCGGATCCAGAATGCTACAATGGGGGAGAGGGGGAAGGGTGCTGGGAGTGTGTGCATACTTGATACGCACGTGTTAACATTTTTATGAAGCCTTTATATTTTCTGCTATTATTCTTTTCTAGTATTTTTTTTTTTTTTACTTTCCATTTCTTCCTCCTTACGCCCCCAGTCACCAACTCTTCGGGGAGTCATCCCTCTGCCAGTCACCCAGCCCTCGAGCCACCCTACACCCCATGAAGCTGCGGTTATACCCCCCCAGGTGGGATAACGAGGTGGGGCTCTTACACCCCATATGCCTACTTGTTTTGCCGGGCAAGGTGGTCGAGGTGGGTGAAGGCATATTGAGGGTATGCTCCTGGTGTCTCGTCTTCCTGGAGAAGGAGGGTTGTTATCCTCCGAGTTTCCTCCCCATGTGTGGTGTGCGCCCTTGACATCTGGGCACTACACGCCGACGTCCACCACACGTCCTGGCCAGCCTTCCCCTGCAAATCAGGGCTTGCCATACCTCGAGCCTCCGCTCGGGGTCACGCAAGTTGCAGGCAGTGGCCTCCTCCCTCCCCCCAGAGAAGGTGAGCTGTCATGGGACACGCGAGCCTTCTCCCTTGACGGGCCCTGCAGCGATCTGAGTCCTCTCCTGAACCTGGGTCGCCGGCGTCGCAAGTGAAAATCCAACCGCTGCACCGACAGACTGGCTCTCTAGTATGTTTTTGACTGAAACTACAAATGTAATCCATATTTTTGAATGTAAACATTTGTACAATCAATAAATCAGACTTCTTCAACAAAGTGAAATGCAGCAGCAGCAAGCAAGTACTTTACAATGGGGGGTCGTGTTACAGCCGCACCCTTCACCCCATAGATCCACCGCTTGTTTGTAGCAAAGTTCTTCTGTAGTCCAATGCCAGAGTTCATACTTTCTAGGAAATCAAAAATATGCTTGTCTTGACTTCTCTTCTTTATCCATGGGAAATAATAAGAATAATAATCAGTATTTATATAGTGCTTTCATGAAGTAACTGAATGTGTAGTCGCAGCCAAGTCACACATTAATACCCACACACAGCCTTGGACAACTGCATGAACTGGTTTTATTGGAAGGGGAATGTTGGCTAGGACAATAGGGTCAGGTAGTGATCATGGTGCTGGCAGCCCCACATCTTATTTCTCACAGTGATCTGCTCATGTTTCTCCCCTTCTGTCTTCCTCTTCCCTGAATATAGCAGTACCTTGCAGGAGTGGCCTTCTCAGTCCCTCTGGTATTCATTCTCACTACTTCTCCCCACACCAAGAACTGGTGAGCTCATCACCCTTGTACATCATGAATGTAGGTAGTACAGTCCCCAGGTCTGTTGACATATCAAAACTAAACAAATCTTTCCAGTAAGTCAGGCTGATAGCAACAGGGAGCAAGGGGAATTATAGGCTTTCCTATCCTTAAAAGATCTAGGCTACCTTTGATTAGGCACTATTAAATTATGGGTGTGCACATCATTATGCATGTCATTTAATAGTGCCTAATCATAGCTGGATTAGATCTTATATAGGTAAGAATGACTATGTTTTCCCTTGTGCCTGCTGCTATCAGCCTGGCTTACCAGAAGATCGTGTTTATTATTAATATGTAAAAATGACATGGGCGACTGTACTAATCACATTCATGATGCAGAAGGGTAGTGAGCTCACCAGTTTTGGTGTGGGGAGCAGAATAGAAGAATGAATGCCAGAGAGGGACTGAAGAGGCCATTCCAGCAGGGTACATCTATATTCAGGATGTTTAGCAGATCATTGTGAGATCTGAAATGTAGGGCTGCCAGCACCATGATCACTACCTGCCTGTGAATGAGAGCAGCCAGCGATGACAAATACTCAATGGCAGGGCTGCACTTAAAGTGTTACTTGAATTCAGTGTAGGGAGATTACCCTCAGGCGGGGGGGGGTGACATTTATTAGGACAGTATTGAGGGAGCTGTGTAGATCATTCAAGATTTAGAAGGGTGGTAGCCAACCAGCTCACATTGTGGAGTAAGGCATTAAAAAGTGCTGGAGAGGATTTGCTGGGAACTGTCCTGTGGGGTTCTGCAGATCACAGGCAACAGAGTAGACTGACACTGGAAGTCTGGTGGATTCACTCAAGGCATTAGTATGCCTCTCCTGCTAATAATGTTGTTATCCATAATGAGTACAGCCCTTATGAGGGCATGAACAGCAGTTTTTCTGGTGAGTCCTGAGGCTTATTGCTTGGCCCTCCATGAAGACCCAATTGTTGGTTAATGAGGTGGGACAAAAACACAACAGGGGAACTGTACATACTGCCTTAACTGTGCAGAAGGGTAGTGATCCACTCAATGTTTACTGTGGGAGCAGAAGTCAAACACTGAAAAAGTGGACTTAAGTGTGATTTGGGAGGTATTTTTTAACAGTGCCAGCTGATGATCCATATTGGCGTAGGTATGTATAACTCTCTGAGGTATACAATTACAGTCTAAGGTGTGATAATTCTCTTCATGAGACCACAAGCTCATATACAGCCCCAGGCAGCACTAAGGACAAGGTATGGATGGTGGGGTGTTCAACAGAAGCCAGGCTAGGTGCAGGGGGGTCACTTGGAAAAAAAATACAAGAGAAGCTTTTTTTGTGGATTAACAAGAATGCATGAGCTTTGTAATTGGACCAGACCGATACTTCACTGTGTAACCCTGAGCAAGTCATTTAACTTCCTTGTGCTGCCAGACCACATCTGTAAATAAGGTTTTAGTATAGTGTGTCTCTCCTGGTTAACAAAAGAAAAACATTCAGGGCATCACATAACCACTAGATCATCAGGTATTTGAAGTATTGTACTGTTCTGCAGTTTGCCAAAGAGAAAGTCAGCAAGATTGCAAAACATTTTCAGCAAGTTAAAGTAAATAAAATGAACAAAATCATAGCCTGGCATGTGTACTGATCAAAATAATCCCCATGTTAACACATGATGTTGATCAATCTGGTAAAACAATTCAAAACAAGGAGGGAAAGAAGAACTAGTTAGCCTGTAGGAATCTATATTGGTCTCTGGCTCTGGCTCCGATGATGTCATCATAACTCATCACTTAACACAGTTGGCAGACATCTTAGGGAGAAGGCAAAGCTGTTTTTTGTAAGTGAAAGGCTGATATTTATATTTTTTCAAAAGCTATGAAACTGCATTTATGTTATTTATATAAATGCAGTTTTAGTATAAATGTAAACAGTAGCCTTTACTTTATCTCGCGATGAAGCCAGATTTTGGAGTTTACAGTTTTAAAAAACTGCTTCTTTAGGTATCCTTTAAATACTTGTAATATGCCTTAAGTTCCATCCACTAGTTTTTGGACATGTGGGAGGTTGTTACTAGTTCATTCCAGTAATCAGCTGTCAACCTGCACTCCCAAGGGAGCACTAAGAGCATCAACAGCAGCAGTAGAATCTGCTTCAGAGATCATCCTACTGGGTGACTTCAACCTAAACTGGGCCCTTGAGGCGAAATCCACCCTCAACGCTAAACTTAATGACTCCCACCTCACCCAAGTCATTACCTTACCAACTAGAATGAATCATGCCACTGGAAGGCATACTATAATTGATTGGGTCCTGACCTCTACCCCTAACAATGTAAAAATGGCAGGGACCTTGGCAGATGCATTGAGCGACCACTCGCCTGTATTCGCCATCTGGAAGAACTGTGCGAATAAAGTCCCTCCCAGGATTTTTACCTCTAGGGACTACTCCAACTTCCGCCCTGACCATTTTATTCGCTACTTAAATGACATTGACTGGAGCAATATAAGGCACCTCCCCAGTCTGGAGGATGCTGTCAATTTCTTCCAGACATCCCTCATGAGAATTATGGACCTTCTAGCCCCTTTAAAAACACACAGAGTAAAGGGAAGCTGCTACAAATGGATCCTGCCTTCTCTAAAAGCCCTGATGTCCACCCAGGACAAGGCCTGGAATAAGTACCGGAACTCAAGGCAATCGGGGGACCTAGATGCCTACAGGGCCCTTAGAAATCAGTGTAAAAAGGCCATTAAGCTAGCGAAGAAAGCCTATATCACCAACCTTCAAAAAACTAACCTTGGCAATCCTAGGCTTTTCTGGAAGCACATTAACGAACTCCTCAAAGGAACATTCAACGCCACCAGCCCAATCCTGGCTAATGGGCAACTAATCTATGAGGGATCTCATGTTGCTGAGACCCTTAACACCTACTTCCACGAACCTGGAGGCATATAGCGGGGACCTCCTGACACAGAATTGTAACCCGGTTTTACAATGGCCCCAGGACCTTGATCGCCCTTTGTTTCACTTGAGGCTGGTCAGGGAAAAGAGGTCCTTCTACCCTCAAATCCCTTCCCTAAGAGGATCTGGGGGCCCTGATGGGATCCAAACAAGAATCCTAAAAGAGGGAGCCCCAGCCTTAGCTAAACCCCTAACTTGGCTGATCAATCGGTCCATAATGGGGGGATCAGTACCCAAGCTCTGGAAACAAGCACTTGTGATTCCCTTACACAAGGGAGGAGCAGCAGGGTCCATTGAGAATTTCAGGCCTATCTCCTTGCTGTGTTCCATAGCTAAGGTACAGGAGAAGCTTGTTTACTCTCAACTCCGGGACTACCTAGAAACTCACCGGGTAATCTCACCATCTCAGCACGGGTTCAGGGCTAACCATGGAACGGATACTGCTCTAACAAAATTCTCAGCTGATGTCCTGAGTAATAATGATGGAGGGGTCAGCACAGGGGCGGTCTTCATTGACCTATTCAAAGCATTCGACCTGGTAAACCATAACCTCCTTCTACAAAAAATGTGTTCTCTTGGCCTTGATTCTCACTCACTGGGATGGTTGCAGAGTTATCTCCGAGAGCACCCAGAGGGTAAAGTGGGAGGATAAAGTCTCTAAGCTAGCTCCACTTAAGAAGGGTACCCCAAGGGTCTATCCTTGGCCCCTTCTCTTTACACTATTCATTAATAATCTGCACAAAACTGCGGTAGTAGCAGCTATTCAGTCGCGGATGATGCAGTCATTTACAGAGGCTCCATAATTTACCGAGCTGCAGACAGCCTCCAAGAAGACATCCACCTGATGGAGGACTGGCTAACTCTGAACAAAATGGTTCTAAACACTAGCAAAATGAAGGTAATGCTCTTTGGCCCTAGATCCCTGGGAACAGAGAGGTCACACCACCTACAACTCCATTCCAGGGTGGGTGCAAAACTTGAGGTGGTCTCCTCTACCAAATACCTTGGCCTTACCCTGGACCAAGATTTTACCCTAAAGAATCATGTAGATCAAGTCACAAAAGCCATACATGTGAAATTAGGCATTCTCTATAGACTAAAGGACCAAATCATTCCTGAAGCCAGGGCAGCCATTGCCACAAGCGTACTCCTCCCAAAGCTCACATTCGGGGCCCCGATCCTCCAGGGTGTGGCCATGATGGAATTAGGTAGGCTGCAGACTCTGTACAATAAGATAGTCCGCTTTGCCACCTTGTCTCACCCTATGACTCACCACTGTGAGGCCAATCCAAGCTCAGGTGGCAGTAAGCTTGATGCTCGTCTAGCTTACCCTTCCCTCTGCCCTTACATACAAGATACTTGGTCCCTCTCCCCCAGCCCTGGTTGGGCTCGTCAGAGCAAACCCAACCCACGGTGCCTGCGCTCATCAGGCCAATCTCTCTCGAGGTCCCAAAGATTAGGACCAAAGCCGGGTCTAGGTCCATTGCGCACACCGCCCTTCAACCTGGAACAGCCTCCTTGGAGGTCCGGGAGGCGGAGACTGTTTCTAGCCTCGACGCTGCTGAAGGGACACCTGCTCAATAGGAGCATATGCCTATGCCACAGTACCTGACCTAGCTCAGCCTCTTGAGCAGCTCACTTGCCCTCCCAACAGCCATCTTTACAGGACATTTGGTCCTCTTCTCTTTTGAAGGGTGCACTTAGGTCCCTAACTTATCCCCCTTCCAACCCTCACGTGCTTATCAGCTAACCCTAGGTCTACAGGCGCTGCCCACTATTTCCTGTGGACATGGTATCTAATCTACTATTTAGGATGCTTAAAAGCTTAACGTGCTCATTATTTGTTACCTTCATGCTTTCCATTCTTTTGCGTCTGCAAAGATATGTACTCCTACTTTTAAAATACTATTCCACTCTCCAGTCTGTACTGAAATGTTACCTGTTTGTTGTTGTTGCACCCGGGTTGCCCCTGAAAAAGGGACCTCTATGGGCCCAGTGGGCCTACCCGGTCATCAAAATTCAATAAATAAATAAACAGTACATCATGACCAGATGCATGGCACGTGTCATCATGACACGGGATGGCAGCAGCTTTAAAAATGAGCAAGAAAGAGTGAGGCCAGATTTGCGCTATCATGGCTTCAAAGTCCTGATTTCAGTTACACTCGAGAAGTCTGAGCTGCTGGGCTAAATTGATGCATTTGAGCTGAATACTGAATTGGTAAGTGACCACTTTGCAATACCTTGAATACATCCACAGATTTAGTGATATTTGTTAAAGGTTGCCTTTTTTTTTTTCAACAGTGCCAACAGGTAAACTTTTTGTGCATGATGTCACAAACCCACCTCTGAGGGTTAGGTCCACTGAGCTCACAGTGCCCACCCCTAAGTGGAACCCGTGACAGGGAGGGGGAAATGGGGAATACCCTCTTTGTGTCCTTCTATAGTGCTCACTGAGTTCACAACTGAACACTTGCCACAAAGTCCCAGGGTCACCTCTTTACTCTGGATCAGGGTACAATACTAGTCTTGTAACCAAATATGAACCCTTCTTGGTTATTACACAAAGGGGGAAGATCCAGGGATTACAACCTCTTTGGGGTAGCGTTGTAACCCTGATTCTGCCTTCTCCCACGAGGCATGCAATAACCTGGTTCAAATCCCCACAGATTCTTCCTTGAGACTTTGGTATTCCCCCTATCTTTACCCAGACTTTCCCTTTCCAGATCCTAGTTCAATTTGGTAGCTTATGAAGGCACCCCTTAGCAATAACAGTTTCATCACAGATTATTACCGAAACATCCCACAATCACACACAAAATATAGAAATCTCACTCAGGCAGGTTTCTTAGAACAGATGTCTTTACTAAATAATTAAATAATTATCATATATTATAACAAAAAGATCTGGAACATTTTGGTCACAGAATAACACAAATAAGAGTGGATATGTGCAAAAAAAAAACACTATAACAGGTATCTAAAGTTCTACCTTAAATTCATAATGAAATGAATTCCAGAAAAATAAATATTTTTTCAAAGGTTTCAGTTCTTTCTGTAGCAGTCTTGCTTCTTGTATGTCTGCTGGCAGTTGTTCTTTAGTGGTCAGGACAGTGTCCAAAAGAAGTGTCCTCAAAATGCTCTGTGGATGGTTTTAAATACCTGTTGTCCAAGGCAGTCTGAAAATCTCGGTCTGGTCCTAACTTTTAGGTCTGTAGATGTCACTCTTGTACTTTCCCCAAAGATTCTTATTAAGGGACTCATACCTTTATTAGTCAGACTCTTACAGTTTTAATATCCTGCCAGCTAACCAATGTACTGTAATTATACCATGACAATTTCCTGGAATCTAGCACTGTCCTTTGAAGTAAAGTTTTTTTTTTTTATGACAGAGTTAGCTGTTAACATCTCCTGAGTTTATAACCCTTTTCCTCTTTAATAGCTATCCCAATGCTGTCTTCTAAAGCATCCTGGTTTTTCAAGTGACAATTTGTATTACAGGTGATAGCTTTAGGACCTTGTGTTAGTTAATCAGGAAGATTCTTTTGAAATGCAATTTCCAGCTTCCCTGGGAAAACCAGTTTCTCTTAGATCACTGGGAATTTGCAGACCTTTGAAAAAATCCATTCCCTTGTTTCATGTGACCCTTTTATCCATTATTCCTTGTGGCATTCTAAACATACACAAAATATAACAGAATATAACACCATATATCTGTACATCTGACTGGCAGTGGCATAGCTCACACAATCCCTTCCTCCTAGACTGATTTTGTGGGAACACGCCCCCTACCACATGGTAAAGTTTTCACAAATTCTGTTACTGTTTTAATCAGTGAGATAGGCTATCTGCATTGGCATTGGTCGATCTGGCCCTGTGGGTAATTGTCATGTCGTAGGCCTGTAGGGCTATTCTCCACCTTAAGAGATGACCATTTGTTTTACCCATCTGATTTAGCCACATCAGGGGGTTATGATCAGTCTGTACCTCAAAGCATCTCCCATAAAGGTACAGCTCTAATTTCTTCAGGGCCCATACCAGTGCAAGGCATTCCTTTTCACTGTGAAATATGCCTGCTCTCAGCGAAGTAACTTTTTGCTAAGGTACACTAATGGGTGATCATTTCCCTGATTAGAGGTCTGACTGAGGACTACTCCAATCCCCACATCTGAGGCATCTGTCTGGACTATAAATTGCTTAGAGTAATCTGGACTGGCCAACACAGGGGCACTGCACAGTTCCTCCTTTAGCCATATGAAGGCTAATTCACAGGTAGTCTTCCAGTCTACCTTTTGGGGCTTTCTCTTCTTTAGCAGGCCAGATAGGGGAACTGCCAGGCTGCTGTAATTTGGAACAAATGTTTGATAGTACCCTGCAGTCCCTAAGAAGTTCCTAACCTGCTTCTGGGTTTCAGGTGTAGGCCACGACTGTATTGCCTCAATCTTTGCTTTATTGGGGCAAAGCTGCCCCCACCCCGCTACATGGCCTAGATATGCCACCTCCACCATAGCCACCTGGCACTTTTCAGCATTGACAGCGAGCCCTGCCCTCTGTATCCTGTCAAACATTTCCTTCAGGTGGGACAGGTGTTCCTTCTAGCTGGCACTGAAAATGGCAATATCATCCAGATAAGCCACTGCATACTCTTCAGTATCACGTAACACCTGGTTGACCAACCTTTGGAAGGTGGCAGGGGCATTCTCTATCCAAAAGGCATTATTCAGAACTTGCATAACTCTATTGCAGTTATGAAGGCCAACTGTTCTCTAGCTCTGGCAGTTAACTCCACCTGCCAATACCCTTTCATCAATTCAATTGTGGTGAGGTATGTCACCCCTCCCAACCTGTCTAGTAGTTCCGTGGCATTGGGTGGGCATCAGACTTCATGACTGTGTTGAGTCCATGATAGTCCACACAAGAGTGAGTAGAGCCATCCAGCTTGGGAATGAGGACTACAGGTGAGGCCCAGGGACTGTGGGATTTCTGGATTACCCCTAAATCCAGCATTTCCTCCATCTCCCTCCTAATGTCCTTTAGGATGGCTTCAGACACCCAGTAGGCTGTCCACCGTATGGGCATTTGCATCCCTGTGTCTACATCGTGTGTCGCTAAGGGGGTTCATCCGGGCTTGGCCATAAACAAAGGGGCAAAGTCCTCTAAAACCTCCCTCACTTCCTGGGACTGTTCAGGGGGCAACTGGGTTGACAGCTTGATTGTCTCCACATAGGACTCCCACTTGCTTTCTTCTAGCAAGTCCAGGAGGGGGTCTTCCTCGTCCGTCATTTCCTCAGGACTACACACTACAAATACCATGTCAGCCCTATTTGCATATGGCTTCATCATGTTGACATGGTATATCCTATGGGTATGTCTCCTGTCAGGTAGTTCTGCAATGTAGTTCATGTCACTGACCTGTCAGACTACCTTATATGGTCCCATCCACTAGATCTGCAGCTTGTCCTTCTGGACTGGGATTAGGACCATGACTTTCTGACCTGCACTGTTCAAGTGAGATATGGCTCCGCAGTCTTGCCAGACTTTTTGCTTCTGTTGGACAGCTGACAGGTTGTTTTGGGCCATTCCATAAGCTCCTTCAGCCTCTACCTAAACTTAAGGACGTATTCCACTATGGGAGTTCCCTGGGTGGCATGTTTGCCTTCCCAGTCTTCCAAGATCAAGTCTAGGGGCCCACACATCCTATGTCCATACAGAGTTCGAAGGGGGAAAATCCTGTCAATTCTTGGGGCACCTCCCTGTATGCAAACAACAGGTGGGGAAGGTATTTCTCCCAGTCCCTCCCATGCTGTTCAGCAAACACTTGGAGCATTGATTTTAGGGTACCATTAAACCTTTCCACAAGCCCATTGGCTTGTGGGTGATAAGGTATCATGCATCTCTGCACCACCCCACACTTCTCCAATAAACACTGCATCAGGTCTGACATGAAGGTACCCCCCGATCAGTGATAACCTCCTGCAGAAACCAGCCATGGGAGAAAATCCCTAGCAAGACATCTGCCACTTTGTCTGTCTTAAGTGAGGAGAGGGCGACTGCCTCTGGGTATCGAGTGGTGTAGTCGACCACCGTCAGGATAAACGTCTTCCCGGAGAAGCTTGGGGTACTCAAAGGTCCCACAATATCCATCCCTACCCTCTGGAATGGCTCCTCCACAGTGGGTAAGGGAATTAGGGCAGCTTTGGTTTTACTGCCTACCTTCCCTATTTATTGGCACCAATGACAAGACCTGCAATATTCCTTCATCTGCTGGGTGAAGTTGGGCCACTAGAAATTCTAGGCCAACTTCTGCATCATGTGTGCAATGCCCAGATGTCTGGACATGGGGATATCATGAGCGATCTTCAGCAACCACTCACGGTACCACTGGGGAATGACAAGCTGCATGCCCATCACCCCTTCCTCTGTCCTCACATCCTGCATATACAGAAGTCCATTGTCCCAGAATACCCTGTGTCTCATGTCACCTCCTTGTGTCCTGTCAGATTCTGCACAAGCCCTCAGCCTCTCCAAACTAGGGTCAGTTCTCTGAGCAGCTGCAAAATCTTCACATTTTCTCAAGGTATGGGACACGTCCCCCTCAGATCCTAAACTGGGGTCCATAGCTCTGGTGTCAGGGCATTAAGGGGTCACTGCCATCCCTAACCTTCAGACCATTTGTTACCACTCCTTCCTCGGAGTAACCTTCTGTCACTGTTTTGTAAATGGCTACTTGGGGAAATCATATCTCCCTTTCACTACCCTCCATTTCAGGAGACACAGGCTGGGGAATCAGCCTCCCATTTTTTCCCACTGGGGCTTCTGTGGGGCTCAGGGAACTACAAGCAGCCTTTGGCATCTGACTGCGGGTAACCGCACACACCACACCCTTTTGGAGATTGTTTTCTATAATCACCTCCAGCGTGAGGTTGTCTGCCACTGCCACGTTTTGCACTGTCTCTCCTGTCTCACCTCAGTCCAAGAGAACACTAGCAAGTGGCAGACTTTTCTCCTCCCCAGTGAATCCCCTCACAGTGATAAACTGATCTGATATAAGCTGGTCAGGCCCAACCAAATCATCTTTTAACAGGGTAAGAGATGCCCCTGTGTCCCTTAACCCATGTGTTTGCACACCATTTACAGTAACTGGGTGCATTTGCTCCCTTACATTTACATACATGCTTTCAGTGATACACAAACAACCCAGCTCTTTTCAAGGGTCACTTTGCCCACACTGTACCTTTTTAGGGCACTGTCTTACAAGATGCCCTGGCTGTTTACAAAACCAACACTCAACATTCTTTTTTTCCAAGGCATCCCTTTTTGGTAACCTGGGGCTTCCCCTTTTCTGCAGAGGCTATGAGGGTTTTAGCTGCCCTGAAGGCATGCTTTTCCCTTTGGTCCTACCACACCTGCCCCACTTCCTTTCCAAGCAGGCCTGCTCCTAGCATAGCAATCTGACAGCTCAGAAGTTTGCTGTGCTGTTTTTGGATATCGGTCCTATAGCTAGGTTTTCAACTCTGCTGGGCAAGCCCAAAAGAACTGCTCTAAATGAACAACCTCCTCAATTTTCCCCACAGAGTTTGCTTCCACCCCCTCCCACCAACGCGTTAAAAATTGTTGTTGATTTGTGGCTAGTTCTCCAAAACTCATGTCAGGGCTTTTTCAGAGTTTACAGAATTTAACCCTGTAGGCCTCAGGAGTCAGTTCATACTTTTTAAGTAAAGCAGTTTTAGGTTTCTCATAGCCTTGACCATCAATCATTATCTGGTTGGACTAGCACCTCAAGCCCTTTGGCCATAAGCAGCAGGGATAGCTGGAAGCTCCAGGACTCCCTGGGTTCCTTGGCCTGGATAAAGACCCTTTTAAACAAATTCAAGAATGCATCTGTATCCTCCCCTCTTTAAATTCCACTATTAATTTGGATCTTAATTTATACCCTAGCTCTGGAGTTTCAGGTCTATCCTTGCCACTTACCTCCCTTTGGCACTTGTCGTTGGAGTCTTAACTTCTCCAGTTTGAATTCCCTCAGGCGCTCTTTTTCCTTTCTCTCAGCTCTCTTTGAAGCCATTTTTCCTTTTCCTCTGCCTCTCTCCA
Organism: Neoceratodus forsteri; assembly: GCA_016271365.2. Lineage (NCBI taxonomy): Eukaryota > Metazoa > Chordata > Ceratodontiformes > Ceratodontidae > Neoceratodus > Neoceratodus forsteri. Next base: position 1,083,671,855 of record CM028131.1, on the reverse strand, counting down.
GCACTGGTTTTCTTTTTCCTGCATCTCCAGTTCAAGCCTCTTCTGCTCAAACTCCTTCTGCTGCTATTCTTCAGACTTTCTCTGTTCAAATTCTAACTCCAATTTCCTCAACTCCAGCTGCAGCCGGATCCCTTCTAGCCACAGCTCTGTGGTGACCTTCCCCTGCTGCTGTGGCTCTGGGTTCCCTCTGGTTTTGCTGGCCCCCTCCCAGGAACTGGACTCTGCAATGGACCCTTTCACCCCCACACCCAGGTTTTGGTCCTTTTCAGTCACTGGCAATGACTTGAGGTCCTGGGCAGCTGCTAGCTCATTGGCTGCCACAAGAGCCTCCACGAAGTTCTTTTTGATTTGTCACTTGTACTGGACCTCTCTTTCCTGACACAACTGACTTCAGTAGTCTGTAGTGTATTTGCTGTAGTTGGAAGCCATCTTCTTCCCTAACTACTACTACACTAGCTTACATTGAAAAAAAAAATAAAGCAGGTAAGGAACTTTATACTGCAACCAAATTATTTTTTTCCAAGTCTCTGCCCTGATTGTGTGTGGATTGTTTTCAGTTTATCAGTCTGATACACTGGCCTTGAATCCAACTGTTATGCCAGTGCCACCAATATCTCTTGAATTTCAGCACTATGCAACCAGATCTCTCAGATCCCACTGCTGTGTACCAGATCTGTCAAGAACCCAATACTGAGAGTCAGGTCCACTGAGCTCACACTGCTCACCCCTAAGTGCAAACTGTGACAGGGAGGTAGAAACAGAGGATACCCTCTTCATGTCCTTCTATAGTGCTCACTGAGTTCACAACTGAACACTCACCATGAAGTCCCTCTTAACTCTGGATCAGGGTACAATACTAGTCTCAAGTCTCACAGCTAAATATGAACCCTTCTTGATTGTTACACAAAGGGAGAAGATCCAGGCATTATAACCTCTTTGGAGTAGCATTGTAACCCTGATTCTGCCTTCTCTCACAAGGTGTACAATAACCTGGTTCAAATCCCCACAGACCTTTCCTTGAGACTTTGGTATTCCCCTATCTTTACCCAGACTTTCACTTTTCAAACCCTTGTTCGATTTGGTCGTTTATGATGGCACCCCTTAACAATAACAGTTTAGTCAATGATCATTACTGAAACATCCCATGATCACACACAAAATACATAAATCTCGCTCAGGCAGGTTTCTTAAACAAAACAAATGGCTTTACTAAATAATTAAATAATCATCATACATTACAACAAAAAGGTTTGGAAAATTTTGGTCACACAATAACACAAATTAAAGTGGATATGTAAAAGAATACACACTATAACAGTTATCTAAAGTTCTACCTTAAATTTGTAGTGAAATGAAGTCCAGAAAAATAAATGTTTTTTCAAAGGTTTCAGTCCTTTCTGTAGCAGTCTTGCTTATTGTGTGACTGCTGGCAGTTTTTCTCTTGTGGTCAAGAGAGTGTCCAAAAGCAAAATGTCCTCAGAATGCTATGTGGAGGGTCTTAAATACCTGTTGTCTAAGGCAGTCTGTAAGCCTTGGTCTGGCCCTAACTTTCAGGCCACTAGATGTTACTCTTGTGCTTTCCCTAAAAATTCTTATTAAGGGACTCATGCCTTTATTAGTCAGACTCTTACAGTTCCAGTATCCTGCCAGCTAACTGATGTAATTATACCATGACAGTTTCCTGGAATCTAGCTCTGTCCTTTCAGGAGTAAAGTTGTTGTTTGTTTTTATGACAGGGCTAGCAGTTAACATCTCCTGAGTTTATATCCCTTTTCCTCTTTAATAGCTACCCCCATGCTGTCTTCTAAAGCATCATGGCTTTTCAAGTGACAATTTGTATTACAGGTGATAGCTTTAGGACCTCTGTGTTAGTTAATCAGGAAGATTATTTTGAAATGCAATTTCTAGCTTCCCTGGGAAAACCAGTTGCTCTTAGGTCACAGGGAATTTGCAGACCTTTGGAAAAAAACAATCCATTCACTTGTTCCATCTGACCCTTTTATCCATTATTCCTTGTAGCATTTTAAACATACACAAAATATAACAGAACATAACACCATATATCTGTACATCTGACTGGCAGTGGCATAGCTCGCCACACATGACACTAAAATTGTATTTATACATTTAATATCTTACAGGACCGCTACCCTTGAAAAAAACTGGCAGGGGGCCAGAAAAATGTTGGAGGCAAGCAGTTTTGGTGACCAGTATGAAAAAAAACATTTTCAAGCCTGAAGCATGGTTAACTGGTGGCTAGAGACACTCTTTTATTTTAGAAGTAATTGTTCATGGAACTTAATGTCTCTGAATCCTAATGACTGATATCCTCTGGGTATGACCAAATTTGGATCTCCCCCTGCTTTTTCATTTGAAATTCAATGCTAAAAATTGTAAGGTGATGCACATAGGGAACAAGAAGCTCAGAACAGAGTATTGGTTGGGAGGGGTTAAGCTGGGCACTACTTCTAAGGAACGATGCCTAATAGTCATTATAAGTGTCTCCCTTAAACAATCTAGGCAATGTAGCAAGGTCTAAATTAAAGCAAACAGGATGCTGGGATGCATCAGAAGGGGTATTGCTGGGGCATTTCTGTCCAGGGAGATAGCTACAGGGAAGAACAGACTAGTTCAGCTCTTTCAGACTATAAATAAGTTACTTCATCTTAACTGTCTGAAACTGACAAGTGCAGTTTCATCTGCCAGTCATGAAGGGTTTGCTCAGTTCTTCTGTGGCAGAGTGTCTTCCATCAGGTTTAGGATTACCCCATCTAATCAAAATGATTCAGGGCCAGCAGGGAAGATCTTATGAGGATCAGCTTAAAGCACTGAACATGTACTTGCTGGAGGCCAAATGGCAGAATGGAGATATAATAGAGCTCTTCACATTCCTGAAAGGAATGTCCAAAGTGAACTGTGGGGACCTATTCCACAAGAATAGCAGATCAAGAACATGGGGACATGAGTGTGAACTGGTTGGGGAGGAGGTTCGGGAGGGTTGTGAGAAAGTTCTCTTTACAGTGTGGGTGGCTGAGCCATGGAACAGCCTGCTAGGTGATGTGGTGGACTCCAAAACCATTAATTATTTCAGGCATGGCTGGGAGAGAGTAAAGGGCTTAGTAGTTACTCATGATAGCTGCAGTAAAAAGGGAGCATGGGGATGGATAGAGTGGGGTAAAACCCTGTGTAGAAAAAAGTTCTTGGGATATGATAGAGTGTTATGGAGCAGACTGGTTGGACCAGTGGTCTTTTTCTGCCGACATTGTCTATTTTTCCATGTTTCTATGAAACATGTAATTGTTAGTGGTAATAGGGCAGACTAGGTGGGCTGAGGGCCCTTATCTGCTGACAATTTCTATGTTTCTACATTTTCTATGAAACTTATTTGTTTCTATGAAAGCAAATAAGTGGCACAATCACACTCACTTTATCACTTTAGAAAACTGAAATATTTAAATTGGGTGCTGCCCTGTTCTGCAGAGTATTATTCTTTATTATGGCCGTTCATCCCCAAGTTCTGTGATGAATTCATTGAATTCCTGGTATGCCGTAGTCAAGGCCAGGGTATTTGATATGTCATACATTTTCAATAGGAATCCAGAAAGATTTTATAATTTATAGGGCTATCTGTACCCCCCATGTGTTGGGGGGGACTGACCTATTTGGCCTCCTCTGGGCCCCCCAACCTTATGTCAGCAGTCACCAAGCCACCAACACCACAGCAGCACTTCAACCAGTTCCTCTTTCTGGATGCAGCAAAGGGAGAATAGGCAGCACAGGCAGCAGTGGAGCACTGTTCTTTCATCACATCGACTAGGCACTTTGGAGCTTCATGCCACAGGGTGCATAGCTGACCATGGTTTTACATCATGCAAAAAGGCACTATTATTGGGTCTGATGCCAGCTCTGTCTGTCTATCTATACATCCATCCATTTTTCTGTCTGTCTGTCAGTCTGTCTATCTATCTATCTATCTTTCTATGTATCTATCATCTATCTGTCGTGCTATCTATCTATCATCTATCTATCGCTCTATCTATCTATCGATCTATCTATCTATTTATTTGTCTATCCCTCTATCTATCTATCAATCAATCTCTCTATTTCTATATAACATGGATGGGGATGCTGCTCCATAGGATACTGTATCGTATATTTCCCCATATCTAAAAGTACCCAGTTAGCAGATATACTACGACCACTGTATTAATGTGTTATTTGCACCTTAATGATGCATTAATACCTAATGAACACATTAAGAACACCCCATCACAATATTAATAATGCAGGTAACAACAGCCTTAATAACTCATGTAACAACAATCTAGAAACACACAAAACATCTATTTAGAACCCTAATAACCTCCCTTACTACAGCCCCTTCAAAAAAAAAACACAAACCGGTAAGAAAAGTGTCCCTAACCTAAACAACACTAAAGTATTCCCCTTTAGCATCACTTATCAAACCATGTCCTGCCTCAGCTGTTTCTGCTGCTGCCTCCACTCACTCAGCCTCTGTGCTGCTCTCACATCTATCTTATTCTCCCTGTGATGCCAGTACTCACAGTCACTCAGACTGCTGCTTCAAACCACACAGGCAGCTCCTATACACCACTCCTAACTAAAAACTATAAACCACCACTTCAGACTGAAGTACACACACCAGACTGCTGTTCCCAGCTGTAATGCACTCACCAGACTGCCACTCACACCATTCTGAACTAAGCTATGGGATGGCACATTGAAACCACACCTCCTTTTATAAGAGGTCTCTAAACTACAGAACAAAAAAACACAAAGGAACAGTGAAACATAGATACACAGACAAATGTTGGCAGAAAAAGAACAATGATCCATCCAGTCTGTCCATGGTTCCCTGTCTATCATTGGTACCTAATTGTTATCCAGGGCACTAGCCCTCCCTTTTCTACCCCTTTAACTCCACCCTGCTACTATCACCCTGAGTAGCCACAATAGCCTTCAGTCTGTCCCAACCATGCTTGAAACCATTTATGGTTTTGGCTCCTACCATCTCAGCTGGTAGACTGTTCCAAGGTTCCACCACCCTCTCTGTAAAGTAATACTCCCTCAGATTCTTCTTAAACCTTCCCCCTTTCAGTTTCCACTTATGGTCCTATTACCTTGAATTTTTGTTTATGCTAAATAACTCGTCACAGTTCATTTTATTTATTCCATTCAGAAATTTGAAGGCCTCTATCATATAACCCTTCACCCGTCTGGTCTTGAGTGGGTACGTTTAGTGCCTTTATTCTCGCCTCATAAGATCTGCCCTACTGGGCCAGTATTATCCTGGCCACCCTTCTTTGCACTGCCTCTAGCCTGCCTTCATCCTTCCTGAGGTGAGGGCTCCAGAACTGGGTGCAGTACTCCAGGTATGGCCTTACCATTGACCTATAAATAGGTAATATTAGCTCTTTCCTTCTACTGTCTATAATCCTCCTCATGCATTCCAACATCCTATCTGCCTTCCTAATGGTTTTATTACATTGACTTGATTGTCTGGGGTGTCGCTAATGATGACTCTTAGGTCCCTTTCCTCAGTTGTAGTGTTCAGCTTAACCCCTTCCATCCAGTACTCACTCCTGCGGGTCTTGCTTCCTAGATGCATCACTTCACACCTTTTGGCATTGAATTATAACTGCCAGACCTTATAGCACCTCTCCAGTCTATGTAGGTCTCTACATCTCTTTAATTCCCTCATTACTGTCCACCCTTCCACAAAGCTTTGTGTCATCTGTGAAGAGACACAATCTTCCCTGGATTCCTTCTCCAATGTCACTGCTGAACATATTGAAGAAGACCGGGCCCAGGAAAGATCCCTGTGGTACCCCACTTGTGACCTCCCACTCTTCTGATTTGACCCCATTTACCATGACCTTTTGCTGCTTCCCCCCAGCCAGTTTCTTACCCATCTTACTGTGTACCCTACCACCCTCAGAGCCTCCATCTTGTTCAGCAATCACCTATTAGGCACTGAGTTGAAGGCTTTGTAGAAATCAAAATTGAGTAGATCAACAATGTGGCCACCATCCAGTGTCTTCATCTGCCAGTCAAAGAAAACTGACGAGACCTCCCTGCCACAAACTCATGCTGCTTACTATCTTGGAGGTCATTGTTCTCCAGGTAGTTCACAAGGTCCTCCTTGACTCGTAACTCCATCAGTTTCCCTACAACTGAGGAAAGACTGACAAGTCTGTAGTTCTCTGCCAGTTCCCTGTCCTTCTTTGGGAAGCAGAACAACATCTGCCACCCTCCAGTCCTTTGGAGCTACCCCTGTCTGTAGTGAGCTGTTGAATAACCCTACCAGGTGTTCAACCAGTTCCACTTCCAGCTCTCTAAGCATTCTCAGATGCATCCCATCTGGTCCCTGTGCCTTATCTATCTGAAGGGCTGTTAACCCTTTCTGTACCCTTTCACCGGTGAATACTGGATTCCTCATCTCTGGGACCCCTTTAGTGGCCACCTTGGTGCCACTCTCTCATAAGGGCCCTCTGTCCTCCCTGGTGAAGACACAGCAAAAGTAGTAATTTAGAATGGCTGCCTTTTGCCTGTCCTCCTTCATTACCCTACCTCCCTCCAATAACCTAAAAATTTCCCCTTTTCTTCCTTTTTTCCCTAAGATACCTGAATAATTTCTTCTTACCAGTCTTAACCCCTTCAACAATATGCAGCTCAGTGTCTGCCTTAGCTTCCTTAATGGCTCTCCTAGCGTCCCTAGTTCTTAGTTGGTATTCTCCATGTTCTTCCACACCCTCCTTTTCTTTGTACTTTATGAAGGCCTTTTTTCAGGCCATCATGGCTACTCTGACCCTTTCTGAGAACCACATTAGTCACTTGTGCCTGTTTTTCTTGGTTAGTGTCTTCAGGCACATCTCTGATGCTTTGGGGAATGGCCCTGTTTCAAATCAAAATCAAAATGTTATTTATAAAGCGCTTTTCAATAAATCAAAGTGCTAATACATAACAAAAGATAAAACATCAACAATAATAAATAATAACATAAACAATAAAATGTCCGTAAAATGACCATAAACTAATCTATTCAAATGCCAGTGTAAATAAATAACTTTTCAAATACCTCTTAAATGATTCCACGGACAGGCATTCTCTAATCTGACGAGGTAGAGAATTCCACAGGGTCAGGACCATAAAAGAAAAAGCCCTTGCCCCAGATGATTGAAGATGAACCCTGGGAATCTCTAGCAATCCCTCACCAGTGGAGAGGAGTGGGCAGAGAGGGTGGTAGGGACAAAGGAGATCTTGCAAGTAGCCCGGTCCCTGACCATGTAGGGTCTTATAGGTCAGCAATGCAACCTTGAAGGTGATTCTCCACCACACTGGCAGCCAGTGCAGTTCACGCAGCATAGGTGTGATATGGCAAGTTCTTGATAACCCAGTCAACAACCTGGCTGCTGCATTCTGCACCAGCTGCAGGCGACAAAGATCTACCCCCAGCAACCCTAGATATAAAGTATTACAGTAATCAAGGCGTGAAGAAACAAAAGCGTGGACCAACACAGGAAGGTCATCATGTGGAACAAGGTGTTTTATTTGGGCGATATTCCTCAGATGGTAAAAGGATGACTTGACAGTGGCCGACACCTGCATCTTCAGTGTCAGCACACTGTCAAAAATGATGCCCAGATTTTGCACCTGTTCAGAAGGTCTCAACTGGGTATCCCCTAATAAAAGACCAGAGGGGACCCCAGGAGTCAATTTCTCTACATAATGACCTGGGTCCACTACCAACACCTCGGTCTTATCCAGATTTAACTTCAACCAGTTCGCACTCATCCAGTCCTGAATCTCAGCGAGGAAGTTGTTAAAAACTGATACTGCATCGTTTTGTTCAGTACAAAGGACATATAGAGCTGAGTATCATCTGCATAGCAGTGAAAACTCAGCCCATAATGCCTTATAATGTCTCCCAATGGCAGCATATACACCGTGAACAACATGGGGGAAAGCACAGAGCCCTGCGGCACCCCACAGGACAGAGCAAAGGGAGTTTATTGCCTCCCATCTCTCCTCCACTCCTCTTCTGCGGTCTACCCCAACCAACTTGTCCCAAACCAACTCCCTCATCCTGTTGAAGTCTGGCCTTCTAAAATCACTGACCTCAGATTTCAATTGTGGTTTACCAGTCCCCATGGCTAGCTCCAACCAGACAGAGCAATGGCTGCTGTTCCCTAGTGGCTCCCCTACCCGCACCACTCCTACCACCTCTGAATTGGTGAGCACCATATCAAGGATGCAGCCTGCCTGGTGGGTTCTCCAACTAGCTGCACCAGCAGACAGTCCTGGACTGTATCCAGTAAGGCCTAAGTTCTGGTGCTCCTGGAAATTGGAATTTCCCAGTTGATGTCTGGCAGGTTCAGGTCATCCACCACCACCACCACCACCTCTCCTTTTGCCACTCCAATGATCAGTTCTTCCCCAAGCTCCCTAACTCTGTCTCTCTCTTCTGCCTGTTCTGGAAGTCTGTAGATTCCCCATCTGTATTTTCTTGCCCAAGGCTGCTGTGAGCTGCACCTACAGTGACTCTGTCTCCCCATTACTCCCTGATGTGTCTGTCCTCCACTGCCATCCCTGACATAGAGGGCTATACCTACCCCTTTACCTTTTCCTCTATCCTTCCTAAGGATGGTTTAGCCTGGAACTGTCAGGTCCCAGATATTACTGTCCAAGGCCCAAGTCTCAATGATGACTGTGAGGCCCACCTCAGTGTCTGCCATGATTGCCTGCAGCTTGCTGATTTTATTTCCTAGACATTGAGGTTGACCTCTTCCATCTAACCCGTGACCTCTTTGGCTATTTACTTGTTCTTTGTCCTTTTTCCCTCCCTCATCCCCTTCCCTTCTTGCTGATTGCAGGCTCTGTGGTCCTCTCCTCCTTGATCCCATCTCCCATCTCAATTTGGACCTCAACCTCATTTTTGGCCACTGTGTCTCTACAAGCCCCAGGATTAGGGGGAGTACTAACTAGGTTCCTCTTTCTCGCTTCTGCCACCTTGATTCCCCTAGACTCAGCCTCCCCCACAGTCAGTTTAACTATCTGATAAAGGTGTCAGACTTGTGCCACAGCACACTAGCCCCCTGCTTTGTCAGGTGAAGGCTGGTACTCTTGAAAAGCCTCCTGTCCCAGAAGTCTCCACAGTCCCCCACAAAGTGGTACCCTGCTCCTGACAACAACCCCTCAGCCACTTATTAAACTTCTTTGTCAGCTCTTTCCTTACTCTTTCAGCACTCCTCCTTCTGCCCCATATGGGGAGGATCTCAGAGAAAGCCAAAGATGCCAAGTGTGCCTTTAATCTGTCTGACAGACCTCAAAAGTTCTGCTTCACCATCTCCACAGTCTGGTTAGCCAGATCATTGATACCCAAGTGTACCAGCACCCCCAGTTCCCCCTCCCCCTCCACGATCCATGTGCATCCACCATGTACTATTTATCAAGGGTGCAGACAGAATGCCCCTACATATTGCCACAAAACGCTTCCTTAGGAATATGGCAGGCCTGTAACTTGTGATGATTTATATTGCCAACAATTAATGGATTACATGCAAACACAGGTGTTACAGTGAGAAGTGCAATTGATCCCTAATAGTCAACAGGTAATACCTGAACTAAAGTGCAAAGATAAATTATAAGAAAAAAATCTAATTAAAAACAAGTAAATATTTAGCCAGGGTAAACAATGTTACAGTTCGATTTATACATTTTTCTAACAGATGAAAAGTCTGAAATCAAACTTACAGCAGAAAGCACAGACAAATGCTATATCGCAGACGGTATACACCTCCGACGGCGAAACTTCGACATCGACCAACACTACAGCTACTACAGCGCCAGGTCAGTGTAGTGTCGGCGCTGGACTCCAGCACTGTATTTGGGGGTTCTTGCACCCCCTCCCCTAATCAACTCCGACTCAGAGTTGATTATATTTAGTGAGGGGGTTCGGAGGGTGAAGCCCCCCGAAGAAAACATGTTAGTGAGTCGGAAACCATATGCCAACAGCAAAAAACAGTCGACATAATGGTTTTGCTGTCCAGTCATTGTGCAAACTTTTTTTCAATGGCTGGTCATAGATCCATCGCAGATCACCACTTATTGCAACTATATCGCTGCTGTTTACTTTGAAGAAATACTAAATGCTAAACTTGCCTGACTGCCAAAAACACCAATTAAATTATTTTCCATTTGTTTTTAAAATGGGCAGTCAGGGAGAATTAAGCAACAGAAATCAGGTAATTTAAGAAAATACAGCTAACCCAATATTTTCTTTAATATTCAGTGGTCCTGGTGGGACTCCAAAGAGTGACATAAAATATGATGTTTAGGAAAATGATATAAACACATATTACAAACATAACACATTAATATACAATGTAGTGAAACTACTAAAGCCAAGTGCAATTGCCATTTGATACCTTAAAAAGCAAAGTAATAGTGTAAAATCTCAATAAGGAAAAACAATGCTAAAAACACTTATAAATGCCTGATTAAAAATCAGTTAAAGAGAACAAAAATTAAAAAAAATAGCACAAATTAAACATAACCCAACCCAGTCAATGACCCTTAAAAATAGGGTAATACTAAATATTTAGAAGGGAGTGTTCAAGGAATTTTGTTAAGGCAAGTGGGTTGGGGGAAGAAAACTACATTGCCGCAGAATTCAGTGGCAATATTAAGGGCTGACATGTGAAAATATAATAAATAGAGGTAAATAGCGGTGGTCTACTTGGGGCAGTATCATGAATTAAATATTAATTTAATCAAGTATTTATAACAAGCATGTAAACCGATGCATTAAAAACCAAGGCAAAAAACTGAGTTAGTCATGAAGGCAGAGTAAGGGGGAAAAATCACTGCATAATCATTTCTTAATGACACATAACAATAAACTGAAGGAACAAAGTAAGCAAACCATATGAAACAGGTGGGCAATTTTAGATATACAGATGTTAGTTCGATGTATAATGAAATCCTTCAATGTAAGCGTCATCAAACCTCACACTAGCAAAATTCACAAATACGGTTTGAAATAAATTTGGTCATTCAAACTAGAGGGGTAAAGTGCATTCAAAGTAAAGATCTGTTTTGTTTCCCTCTGTGAGAGGGTTCTCACTCTGCCCCTCCACGTACAGGTGGGGAGATATGTTCCAATGTTTGAAATTTGAATGTCATAGCACCCCTATAGTTAGGGTTGAGTAGGCTGTTTAGTGTTAAACCACACATTTTGCACCTTAATAACTTTGGCATTTTTTAATGAAATAACACAAAATTTGGCACAAGCGTCAGGTTGCTGGAGTATCAAGACATGAAAAGTTTTGTGCTGGCACCTTGTTTGGTTATCAAGATACAGCGCAGCAAAAAAATAAAAAAAAAAAACACATTTAGTTTCCCTATACTTAACATTGGGTATTTTTTGCTCTCACTTACTGCCTAGATAGTGCGGAATTTTTACAGGAAACTTTCAGGATTGAAGGGGCCCATGCCAAGGGTAAGCCTTTGAAAGGTTTTGTGAAAAAATATTATATATTTTCAGAGTTATAATGATTTTTGAGTTAACATGAACATGCAAATGGTAAAAAAAAACAACATTGTGTGTGCTTATTTTCTTGCTTTACCTGTTATGCAGAAAAAAATACCAATCGAGATGGATGACATTTTTTTTTTTTAAACTCACAAATATTGAATGATCTCTTTTTAAAAAAAAAGCAAACACCTGAACTTAGCTAAATGCAAGCAAGCAAGGTTTGATTTCTAAAGTGCCTTTTCCCTGAGGCTCAGAATGCTGTACAAAATACAGGCAGATTAGGAAAATAATTATTGCTAACTTAAAATGACAGCTTCTATAAAAGACAGTGAACTAAGCCCCAAAGGTTTCTCTAAAAAGATATGCTTTCAGACCTCATTTGAAGGCTTCCACTAAGGGGGACTCCCTCAGAGACCTGGGAAGTGAGTTCCACACCTGTTTATTTGGACTCTGCTGTTTTTTTTTTTGTAAAACTTGCCAGAAATCCAGGGTGCCCAGCTTAGCAAGAGGGACCCATTCACCTATGTTCTCTGCCATTCACCTATATTATCTGCATGAGAACAGTAGGACATTCTTGAGTTATGCAGCCACAACTTAAAGGCCTTCTATGGGCTGCAGTGAGAGCAGTGAGCTGTCAATCCCATGTTCTGTCTGCTTGTCTCTATTTTTCTCTTTCTCTGACTGTCTATCTATCTATCTATTTATCTATCTATCTATCTAGGGGACCACCCCATTACCATTTCTTTCTACCCCCTTCCTGCCAGGTCATCCATCTGCCATTCCCAATATTTATATGTATGTTTTTAATTTTTGTAATATGTAAGCAGACTGGGGTGCCCACCCTTGGTACCACTTCTCTTGACCTCCCTCCCCACCAGGTCATCTCCCCCCACTCCCATTAAACACATGGCAGCACTGGGGTGCCCACCCCCAGTGTTAACCTAACATTGGGGTGCCCAATCCCAGGTGTCAGAATGTCTCCTGCAAGTCCCCTGTAATAAAGAAAACCATCCTTCAATTTTTTTTAACACCTGTAATAAAAGAACATGGTCCCTTGCCTTTCTCACCCCTCATACACACACACCCCACCCACTCCACCCTGACCTCCCACTGAGCACCCACCACCCCACAGCCCCACCACAAACCCCCCCACACACACACCCTCACTCACCTGAACATGCCCTATGTCATAGATCCACTGGCTGATCAAAGACACATCTTGCTGCTGGAACTGCCAGCTGCAACATGAGGAAATAAGATAAGTGCTGTTCAATGTATTTCAATCAGGTTTTGAATTTTGCTACATAACTTTGTCATTTTTATATATTTTCACCCCAAATTTTCAACATGGCCTTTTTTGGGACCCGCCTCATGACCAATGCTGGTGAAATTATGCAAATCGGACCTAAAATGGTATTTCATGGTCGATTAGCAAAATCTCCTTTTGGGCAGGATTTTTTTTTTCCTTTTTTTATTATAGCTACTGTATTTTGGTCCCTGTTGCCTCCTCCCACCAACTGGCAGTAGGGACACATAGGACCCTTACTTGGTTTTCTCCTGACACCCCCAGGCCACAGCACATGGACGTGCAAGTTTGTGGAGGCATGCTATGCACCTGTGGTGCCAGCTCAGCCCCTTCCACCTCCCATAGTTTTTGCCTCCCCCTCTCCACCTACACTACCCACTGGACCTCCACCCAGTGGGAGTGGAAATACAGGGAATGCCAACCCACCCACTCCACCCTCAGGAGAGGAGAGCTGCCCATTGGCATGCTCGATCCTGCTCTGCTCTCCTCCCCACACCAGCCCCCCAACAACCCGAGGTCATTCCAGAACCCGGGTCGCCAGCGTAGCATGAGGTGTGGCATCCAGTGCCTCAACCCTCAGTGCCACTGGGCTGGTCTTTTGGGTGGCATTTTATATTTTTTACTGACCTTGTTCATGAGGTGGAGTCATAAGAAGGATATGTTGAAAACTTGGGGTCAAAATGTGTAAAAATGACAAAGTTATGAGTGTACATTGAAAATTTTCTACAGTCACTCATAACGTCAGTCATTTAAAATATTTTGACCCCAAATTTTCAACACGGCAATTTTTTCACACCAGCTCATGAAAAAGACAGCTGCCATTTTTATGTTGTCTTGCGCACGTGCAAGCAACATATTGGGGTAGCTTGGAATAGCAGGTTTTGGAGGTGCAGTTGTGTTGTGGCCAGTGGCACCACTGCCTTTTCAGGCTGGGCTCTATGGCATGAATTAAATTGCATGCTGTCTATGACAACAGGGCAAAAGCATGCCAACAACTTGAAATGATTTAGCTGCTGCAATGAGGGAGCCGCCCCTCATTGCAGGGCGCGCCTTGCCTGGTGTAACATTTCAAAAAAAGATGGCGGCGGCTGTCGCCATCTGCCTCACAGTCCCAATCAAGCTGACATCGAGGTGCCCAATCCCCCTATTGGCATGCTCCCTTCCCAGTTCAGTTTGCCAATGGGGAGCCCAATCCCCATTGGCATAATGGCCCCCTTATCATTTAATTTGTGTACCGAGGGGGTACCAAATCCCCCTCAGCATCATGAGCCCCCCCAGACATGTTTCTGTGTTGATGGGGGGCCCAATCCCTGTCAGCTTCGATCCCCCTCTCCCAAAATACAGGTGGCACATGGGGAGCCCACCCCAGTGTGCCAAAACACACCTGCAAAATAAGAAAACTGACCCGGGTTGTCTTTATGTTTTTGGGTTTTTTTACCTGAAAAACAAGAAAACAGTCCCTCGATGTGTCCGGTGCCCCTCCCCCAACCCAAGCTCACCCTCTGCGTATCCCACCTCCTCACACCCCCTCACCCCATACTTACCTCCACAGCCTGGCGCGATGATCTTTGGTGGACTGGGAACACGTCTGCACTCTTCAAAGCTGACTGCAAACTGAAGAAATGCCGGTAAGCTGTATAATGGCATGAATGTTTTTTTTTCAACTTTGGTTCATATCTTGGCCATTTTTGCAAATTTTGGCACCAAATTTTCAACATGGGGTTCTTGGGACCCCGCCTTATGAATTCAGTCACTGTCATCTTGTTATTCCATCCTGAAAGGTGATTTACGGGGTCACTGTGCGGAATCACCTTTTGGGACCAATTAACAAAACGACAGTGTCAGTGTTCATGAAGTGGGCCCCCAAAAAGTCTATGCTGCAAATTTTTTGTGAAAAAATTCCAAAAAATGACTGAGTTATTAGTGTACATTGAGCATTTTCCATGCATGCTTGTAACTTCGAGAATTTTTAATATTTTTACTCCAGATTTTCAACATTGCCATTTTTTCATACCTCCTTATGAACAGTACAGATGAAATTTTCCACATCCTGCCTGAAATATGTAGGAAAACAATGTTCAGGACAGAGTAAGAAAATCACAGTAACACTGTTCATGAACAGAGGTCCCAAAATGCTTATGTTGAAAATTTGGTGACACAGTTCCACAAAATGACTATGTTATGAGTGTGCTTTGTGTATTTTCCATGCACAGTTGTAACTTCGAGAATTTTTAATATTTTTATTCCAGATTTTCAACATTGCCATTTTTGCGCACCTCTTTATGAACAGTACAGCTGTCATTTTTCACATCCTGCCTAAAATGTGGTTTCGCACATCTGGCGCACAATGGCACAGTCACAGTGGGAAATCAACGTTCAGGACAGATTAAGAAAATCATAGTGCCACTGTTCATGAGCAGAGGTCTCAAAATGCCTATGTTAAAAATTTGGTGAAAGAATTCCCCCCCAAAAATGACTCTGTTATGAGCGTGCATTGTGCAGTTTTCACGCACGCTCGTAACTTCAATAATTTTTAATATTTACACTCCAGATTTTCAAAATTGCCATCTCTTCACACCTCCTTATGAATGGTGTAGCTGTCATTTTTCACATCCTGCCCAAACTGTGTTTTCACATGTGACGCAGAATGGCGCAGTCGCTGTGGGAAATCAACATTCCAGACAGATTAACAAAATCACAGCACCACTGTTCATGAACAGAGGTCCCAAATGCTTTCATGAGGTGGGGTCACAAAAAGGCCATGTTGAAAATTTGGAGTGCAAATACCAACAAACATCTGGGGCGTTAGGGTTTCTAACCGTAACATCCCACTCTGTACAGCCTAACAGGTGTCAGGGGAATGCCTTTAGATTGTCAGCTGTAATGCTCATGCCATTGCACCCCCAATTCCCACCCTGCAACCACTGACAAGCAGCAAGGTGTGCCTTGGACTCTTCAACCCCAAAGTTCACCCCATTCTCCTCTACTGCACCCATCTCAACATACTTCCTTATGGAATGGGGTGAGCATAAGGCCTGATGACCCCAAGGCACAACGCAACACTTATCAGAGTCTGCAGAGTAGGGTGAGGTGAAATGGCATGAGTGTTATGGCCGATGGCCCAAAGGCACACCTCAATGCCTGTCACTCTCTGCAGGGTAGGGTGGGGTTTACTTCGGTTCCATACTTCACTACCATTTCTATTATGCGTCTCTCTCTAACTCCTGCACTGCCAATGGCAATGCCAGCAAGACAACATTTGGCATTGACAAATGCTTGTTAAAATTGTGGTCAAAATGTGATTTTGCACCTGTAGCATGGAATGACATTTCAGTAGTGCACAATGACATTTCAGTTTAGATTTGAAAATTTTCACCTACATGTTCATGACGTGGGGTAATAAGAAGGCTATGCTGAAAATTTTGTTTACAAATACAGTAAAATACCCAGGTAATGAATGAACATTGCAGTATTTCAAAGTTCAATCATAACTTCATTAATTTTCAATATGTTGACTCCTAACTTTCAACATAGCTGTTTTTCCCCACCACCTCATAAACATGACAGGTGACATTTTTCAAATCCTGGATGAGACACGTTTTTGCACTTCTGGAGCAAAATGACATTATGGCCAGTATACTAAATGTCATCTTTATAAGAGCAGTCATCAAATGAGTATCTTAAAAATATATATATAATATCTATCTATCTATCTATCTATCTATCTATCTATCTATCTATCTATCTATCTATCTATCTATCTATCTAGGGGACCAGGGTGCCCACCCCTATTACCGCTTCTTTCAGCCCCCTCCCCGCCAGGTTGTCCATCTGCCGTTCCCAATGTTTATATGCATGTTTTTAATTTTTATAATACGTAAGTGGACTGGGGTGCCCACCCTTGGTACCATTTCTCTTGACCCCCCTCCCCACCAGGTTGTCTCCCTCACTCCAACTAAATACATGGCAGCACCGGGGTGCCCACCCCTGGTGTTAGTCCAACACTGGGGTTCCCAATCCCAGGTGTCAAAATGTCTACTGCAAGTCCCCTGTAGTAAAAAAGCCACCTTTCAATGTTTTTTTTAACACCTGTAATAAAATAAAATGGTCCCTTTCCATTCTCACCTCTCATACACACACCACCCACTCCACCCTGACCTCCCACTGAGCACTCACCACCCCACACCTCCACCACACACACTCACTCACCTGAACATGCCCTATGGCATAGATCCACTGACTGATCAAAGACATGTCTTGCTGCTGGGACTGCCAACTGTAATATGAGGAAATAAGCTAAGTGCTGTTCAATGTATTTCAATTGGGTTTTGAACTTTGCTGCATAACTTTGTCATTTTTATATATTTTCACCCCAAATTTTCAACATGGCTTTTTTGGGACCCCACCTGATGACCAGTGCTGGTGGAATTATGCAAATAGACCCAAACTGGTATTTCATGGTCGCTTAGCAAAATCTCCTTTTGGGTGGGATTTTAAATTTTTTACTGACCTTGTTCATGAGGTGGAGTCATAAAAAGGCTATGTTGAAAACTTGGTGTCAAAATGTGTAAAAATGACAAAGTTATGAGTGTACATTTAAATTTTTCTATAGTCACTTCAGTAATTTTAAATATTTTGCCCCCAAATTTTCAACACAGCCATTTTTTCACACTAGCTCATGAAAGTGACAGTTGCCATTTTTAAAACTGTGGTCAAAATGTGATTTCATACCTGTGGCATGGAATAGCGTTTCAGTAGTGCACAATGATGTTTCAGTAGAGATTTGAAAATGTTCACCTACGTGTTCATAACGTGGGGTATTAAGAAGGCTATGCTGAAAATTTTGTTTACAAATATGGTAAAATACCCAGGTAATGAATGAACATTGCAGTATTTCAATGTTCAGTCATAACTTCATTCATTTTCAATATGTTGACTCCAAACTTTCAACATAGCCATTTTTCCACACCACCTCATAAACGTGACAGGTGACATTTTTTGAATCATGGACGAGACATGTTTTTGCACTTCTGGAGCAAAATGACATTATGGGCAATATACTAAATGTCATCTTTATAAGGGCAGTCATAAAATGAGCATCTTAAAAAAATATACTGTATAATATGCATCTATGTATCTATGTATCTGTCTGTCTGTCTGTCTGTCTGTCTATCTATCTATCTATCTATCTATCTATCTATCTATCTATCCATCTCCCTCTCTCTCTCTCTTTATCTATCCATCTATAAATTGTTAAGAAACTTTGTGTGTAGTGCCACTCTTGACCCCAGCGGGTATGCTTTGTACTCCCATAGCGGTAAGTTGAGTTTGCCGGTGAGCTCAGAGACCCAGCTGGATGGGGTGAGGGTGGGGAGAAGCCACTGTTGTGCAACCCCCCTTCCAACCTGGGAATATAAGCTGCAGGATTGTCTGCACAGGCTGGGTATTATATAGTGAGGATAACTGTCCTCATGAACTCTTTTTACACGTTTATTCTTTACACATTTACTTCTCACATATTCACTGTGTGTTCTTTCAGATCTCTTTGCCTCTTTAGATCAGAAAGAACAAAGAGTGATGTGTGAAGAGTGAATATGTAAATGAGTGAATGTGTAAAGAGTGAATGAAGACAGTTGTCTTCACTATGTGGTACTGTATGGGCAACTCTGCAGCTAGCATTCCCTGACTGGAGGGTGGGAGGGGGGAATGTGACAGGCCCCGCACTTCTGAGGGCAGATGGAGTCTTCCCTCCAAAGGAACCTGTGTGAATGAGGATACAATTCCACTGTCTCAAAAAGAAAGGAAATTCTTTGCAAAAAACTTAATTAATATACCAGTTAGGATAACAACATCACAAAAGCAGGGAAATGTGGTGCTAGGGATCCAGCCCCAACTCCCTACCCACACACACCCAAATAGCAAAAGGAAAAAACATTAGGGTTTGGGGACTCTGGAGTCTTGGGAAATCAATGGTGGGGTCTTCCTTGGGGATTCTAAGCCATAATGCCCACCCTGTTTCCTGAGCAAATAATGTCACACATGATCTCCTTTCTTCACGTAGGGCCCTGTGCCCTGGGCCCTGCATGAAGAAAGCTACAACAAATTGCATTGGCAACATATGGTGAGACATACTTCTCTACATTCAAAGAGTGTATCAATATGAGACACTGAATTGGAGCTGTACCTTGTGCTTCGAGGGCTACAGGCTGAGGGGAGGGGAGGGAAGGGGTAAGCATTAGGGTTCACAACCCCAAGGAAGACCCCACCACTGATTTGGCAAGACTGTGGAGACCCAAAATCCTTACGTTTTCTCCTTTTGCTGCTTGGGGTGGGGTGGGGAGTTAGGGTTGGAAACCCTAATGCCACATTTCCCTACTTTTGTGGCATTAAGTTACATTAAGTGGGGCATTAAAGACATTTTTTGCAAAGGATATATATATAAGGATATATATATATATATATATATATATATATATAATTTCTCTATATAGTACATGGTTGGGCCCTTGTCCCCATTGAAAAAGCCATCATTTATTTCTCTGTATATGACAGTAGCCAATTAGCCAATTTGCATGTATGCCACCAAAACCCAATTAGTATATATGACACCAACACCAGCCATTAACATGTATATATTATATATATGTATATATGGGGGCAGGAAGATATAGGCTGTTGGTTAACTAGGATCTGCGGCCTATCCTGTAGGTAGGGAAATGGGCAGACTAGATGGGCCTAGCGGTCCTTATCTGCCATCAAAGTCTATGTTTCTATGTTTCTATGTTTCTATATTTTGTTACACTTGTAATAGAGTGTTAATTGCAATGTTATAGCATGTTGTAGTTACTTAATGTTAGTTAATTAACTAACATTAAGTAACTACAACATGCTATAACATTGCATTTAACACTCTATTACAAGTGTAACAATATATACATGTTAATTAATTACAACATTCTATAACATTGTAATTAACACTCTGTCTATTACAAGTGTGGACAAAATATATATGTTATAACAGAACTACTAACATGTATAACAACCACCTGAATAACACATGTAACAACAACCTACTAACTACCCACATTACAGCCCTAACAGCCTCTCCAACTATAGCCTCTGCAAAAAAACGCCCCAATACATATGAACCACTTTTATTGCTCCCTTCGTATCATATGCCAAACTAACAACCACACATAGAAATCAAAGTTAATCTGCATAAAACAAAAACCTCCTGAATCATTTTCCAAACATTTTACATACTCTGCTCCATTTTGCTAACTGTGTTAAACAGGTCTCCTGAATCACTTTCCAAACATTTTACATACTCTGCTCCATTTTGCTAACCATGTAAAACAGGCCTCCTGAATCACTTTACAAACATTTACATGCTTAGCTTCATTTTGCTAACTGTGTAAAACAGGCCTCCTGAATCACTTTACAAACATTTACATGCTTAGCTCCATTTTGCTAACTGTGTAAAACAGGCCTCTTGAATCACATTCCAAACATTTTACATGCTTTGCTCCATGTTGGAATACATGGATAAATATAACATACAGTGCACTGAGCAGCATGGCTTCTGCAAGGGTCACAGCACCACAACTGCTCTGCTTGAGTTTATATGCTTTATTCAGAGTTCCCTCAAGCAGGGCAGCCTAGTTGGTGCAACCTGGATTGACCTGTTGAACACATTCAACACTGTTATTCATGAACTCCTAGCTGTGCAACTAGCAGCTACTAGTCTTTCTGATGACACAGTTGGTTGGTCATACCTGTCTGACTGGACTCAGCAAGTTAGGCTTGACAACATCCTATCCAATAGCAGACCAGTTCACTCTGCTGTTCCCCAGGGCTCTATACTGGGTCCCTTAATGTTCAGCATATTCTTAAATCAGCTGCCACATGCCTGCCACTGTAAAATCTTACTTTATGCAGATGACACAGTTCTATTTACTAATGGCACTGACCCTATTACCCTGGAGCACACTCTGCAAGATAACTTCACTGCTGTTGAAAGATGGTTCATGGATTGTAAACTGGTCATGAATTAGAAAAAAAAAAACAATAATGTTCTCCAGTCCACAGAACAGATGCTGAACGCACACTCTCACCATTACAAATGCTGATGGTGTAACACTGGAACAGGTACAGCAATTTAAATACCTGGGGGTCACTCTTGACAACACCCTGTCCTTTGTGAATCACATTGACAATGTTGTAAAGGCCCTCAACTTATGTATCGGTCTTCTCTATAGGGATAAGCATAACCTGACACCTGAAGCCCTTAACCTGGCCATCCTAAGCTCTGTTGTCTCCCTGGTTGAGTATGGTATTGTAATATATGGGTCTGCAATGGACTCAGCCCTCAATCACATTAAAGTGTCCTTAAATAAGGCCTGTTGCCTTTCCACAGGCTCTGAGCAGTACACGCACACTTGTGACCTTTATGTCTGAGCCAACTGGCTCCAGTTTGAGGGCAGACTCAAGTTCCAGACCTGCCTATTGGCCCAAAAAAGCAATTCTAGGTATGCTACCCACCGGTATCCAGAAGCTTCTCACCCCATATGAAAGTATCCACTCCACAAGAAACTCTGGGAGTACGGTCCTCGAGATCCCAAGATGTCACACTTCACTTGGACAATGAGCTTTTGCCTATAGGGTGCCTAAATGGCTTAACAACCTGCCTACAAGCATCACTGCCATATCTATGTTAGGCCCCTTCAATATATGATGCTAGCTAAGTACCCTGTAATAATGTGTTATTAACAACATAATAACACGTTAGTACCAAACTCACTACACACCACCCCAATAACACATAACAAGTTTCTTAATAACACATCTAACAAGCCCCTTTAATTACACATGTAACAAACCCCTTCATAACACATACAACAGCCACCTTTTCCTCCATGCTACTTGTAGGAACCTACCCTACCAAAGCACCAAAGCAATACCTCAAATGTCCTGTTCCAAGGCCATCAGTGCTACCACCATTCTAAACAGTTCTCACATGTACCACAAAGCTCTCACTGTGCCTTGCTAGTAAATGCGACTCTGGCCATAGGAAGAGCCACTCCCAGCCTGATCCCAGCTGCAAACTATGCCATATGATCCACATGACTGCATCAACTGCACACTGGCCAGGACAAGGCCTCTCTCCTGACTGTGTCAACAGTACGCCACTCCTGAGACCACCTCACATTCACTCCACTGAAGGAAAGACCACAGAATCCACACCTCCTTTTGTAGAAGGCCTCTGCACTACAGAAACAATGAAGGGACAAAACCGGCAGTCTCTACACTACAGAAAAACCCTACACTACAGGAAAACATTGGACATAGCAAACAGTGTCCAACCTAATGCATTACATAAACCAAAAGCTAGAAAAGGCCTGTATACTCATGAAATAATAACATCTCCAGGGCTAATGAGCTTTATAAAGAAAACTTGCCTTTCAGGTTCACAGCTTTGTAAGTTCATTAACCCCTTAAATGGTATTATTTCCTTGTGTACAATCCCTTTCTAGCATTTTATATACATATATATATATATATACACACAGTGCATATAGATAGAAATAGATATAGATATATAAAGAACATACTGGCACAGTAGTGCCAGTATAGTTAGGGTTGAGTGGCATGCTAAATGTTAAGTCCAGTTTTTGCACCTTAATAACTTTGGCAGCATTCAATGGAATAGCTCAAAATTTTGCCTGCGCGGTCTGGCTGGCAGAATCTCAAGATGTGAAAAGTTTTGTAGTAGCATCTTGTGCAGTTTCCGAGATCAGAAATGCTGATATTTGGAAAACTGAATTTTTTTCCTATGCTTAACATAGTTTTTTTGTTTGTTTGTTTTGCGCTCACACACAGCCAAATGGTAAGGAATGTTTTCATAAAAGTTTACAGGTAGAAACAGCCTGTGCCAAGGTAGCGCCTTTCAAAGGTTTAGTGAAAAAATATTAAACAGTTCCAGAGTTATAAGGATTTTAAGTTTTTTCTGTGCAGTTCTGAGCATGCTCAGTAGGGTTTTGAGTGAACCTTCTGATATGAATGATAAAAAGCATCATTCATGAGGGTTTATTGTTCATGATTTATTGATCATGAGAAAAAATATTGATTGTGATAGCCGCCATCCAACTGAAAACAAGGAAAATACCTACAAATGAATCTGTTTTTAAAAAACAGACACCTGAACCTAGGTAAACTGAATCTGTTTCACTAGTGTCTGGTATTTGTCTAAAGAAAAAGAAGCCAGAAATTCCTTTCCTGGGCACCCCAAAAGCCAGGGTGTCCAGCGTAGTGAGAGGAGCTGTTCACTCATGTTCTCTATATGAGAACAATGGGATTTTCTTGACTACTACAGCTGCAGATGGAGACATGTTGCCAGCATGAATTTCAGCAGTGACCAGTGATCTCTCTTTCTCTCTTTGTCTGTCTGTCTGTCTGTCTATCTATCAAACAGACTGCGGTGCCCACCCCTGGTACCACTGCTTTCCAATCCCCTTCCCTCCAGGTCACCTGTACCCCCTCCTATTATAAATATTTATATGGCTCCAGGTCATCCCCCCAAAAAAATTGATTATAGCATCGGGCTGCCCACCCCCGGTGCTGGCAAAGATTATCCTGACACTGGGGTGCCCAATCCTCAGTGTCAGTTGGTCCCTCTGAAAATAAAGAAAATTACCTCTCAATTATCTTTCTTTTTTTTTCTTAAAAACCTGTAAAGATGAAAATGACATCCTGCCCATCTGCCCCCTTCACCCCCACCTACCCCCACCCAAAATCCCCACTCAGAACCCACAACTCCACACACCCCACACATACCCTCACACACCCAGTGGTGCAAGTGGTAGACAAGAAGTACAGGAACTCAGGCACTGGCAATTATGAAATACAAAATGAAGATCTTCTATCCAAAGGATAGTAGTGTCAAGGCACAACTATCTAATTTGACACTAATAGATTCAGTTAGAGATATTAAAGTATTTCTAGGAAAATAGCATTGTTGTACAAGTCAAATGGTGTTATGGAAACCTTGACAGCAGATCACAGACCCAGAAACTGTCACTAAGTTGCTGGTTTAAGAATTTCAGTTTTAGTGTCAGTGGGAAGAAGTACAGGAACTCAGTTCCTGCTGCAGAAAAGGTACAGGAACTGAGTTCCTGTGCATTCCTGCTCACTTTCATCACTGCACACACCTGAACATGTCCCACAATGTAGATCCACTCTCTGATGGAAAATATGTCTTGCTGGTGGAGCCAGTGACTGCAATACAATAAAATAAGGTAAATACCATTTAATGTATTTCAATGGGTTTCAAATCTTTACTCATAACTTTGTCATTTTTTTAATATTTTTCCACCAAAATTTCAACATGGCTTGTTGAGACCCCACCTCATGTATAAGGTAGGTGGATTTTTCAAATCCATCCTGTAAGGTGATTTCATGGTCATTGTGCAAAAATCACCTTTTGGGCTGTAGTTGAAAATATTCACCTGCTAGCTTCATGAGTTGGGGTCATAAGAAGGCTATATTGAAAATTTGGTGGACAAATATGGTAAAATGACCAAGTTATGCATGAATGTTGAAACAGTTCAATGGTTACTCATAACTCTGCTAAGTGTCAATATTTTTCCACCAAACTTTCATCATGGCTATTTTGGGACCCCACATTATGAACAAGGTAGCTGAAATATTTTAAATCTGGACTGGAGGGTAATTTCACATTCACTACATGAAATCATGTTTCTGGTGGGATTTGAACATTTTCACATACCAGGTTCATGGGGCGGGGTCATAAGACTATGTTGCAAATTTGGTGAAAAACCATGGTAAAATGACCAAGTTATGACTGAATGTTGAAATATTTAAAATCCTGAGTGCAGGTGACCTGGAGGGGAGCGGGGTGGAAAGTAGTGGTACCAGAGGAGGACACCGCAGTCCTACTTCAACCCAGTGAGATACACCTTCACTAATTTTAATATTTTGACTCCAAACTTTCAACATAGCCTTTTCAAATCCTGAACGAGGCCTGTTTTTGAACTTGTGATACGTAATGATGTTTTGGCCAGTATTCTATAAATGCCACATGTCATGTTTATATAGGGGAGTTGTAAAATGATTATCTTGCAGATCTGGGGTCAAAATATTAAAAAACAATAATTATTAATAAACGTGTGTAGTTTCAGCCTTTACCCCAGCAGGTAGTACTTTGTGATCTCATGCTGGTGGGCTGAGTTCAGGAGTGAGCTCAGTGAGTAAGCTAGATAGGCTGAGGCTGAGGGATGGCACTGTCTTGCAACACCACCACTGCAGCCTGAGAAGGGAAGGTGTAAGGTTGCCTACATGGTCCTATGTACCATATAGTGAAGAGAACTCTTCCCTTGGCATAGGGCCCTGCATCTCTGCACCTGTGGGTGCCAGAGGGCCCTGTACCTTGGCTGACAGATGAATTCTTCCTTATGTGTGTCTGTATCTGCAGCCCCCCCAAACAGCCCCATGAATTCTTGACATCTGTTGCTATATGGAAGTGCAGGGCACACTGGGCTTGCATTCCTGGAGGTGGATGGATTCTTCCCTTGGTGCTGGGCCCATAGGGCCTTGCACATCTGCATCTATTCATGCAGGTCCCAAGGGAATCTCTGTGAATAAGAAAAAGTAAAGACATTTGTTGCAAAAAAGTGCATTAATGCACCAGTTAACATTCAATGTAATGCCACAAAAGTAGGGAAATGTGTCATTAGGATTTCCAATCTTAACTCCCTACCTTCACACCTCAAGCAACAAAAGGAAAAAGCATTATGGTTTGGGGGCTCTGGAGTCTTAGCAAATCATTGGTGCAGTCTTCCTTGGGGTTTTCAGACTTAATGTTCACCTCTCCCTTCCAGCCTGAAGCCTCCTGTCTGAAGCAAAATGTGCAGCTCCAAGCCAGTGTCTTGTAGTGATAGACTCTTCAAAGTTAGAGAAGTATGTCTCGTCCCACATAGCCAACACAACCTGTTGTAGCTTTCTTCATGTAGAGCCTGAAAGAGATCACTTCTGACCTTTTTTGCTCAGAGGATGGGGGCATTAGGTTTGCAAGGAAGACCCCACCACTGATTCGCCAAGACACCACAAATCCAAAACCCTAATTTTTTTTTCCTTTTGCTGTTTGGGGGTTGGGGATGGGAGTTAGTGCTGGAAACCCTAATGCCACACTTCCCTACTTTTGTGGCATTGAGTTGAACCTTAATTGGTGCATTAACACAGTTTTTTTCAAAGATTACAGAGAGAGAGAGAGTGATAGACAGATATATAGATAGTTAGATAGATAGATAGATAGATAGATAGATAGATAGATAGATAGACAGATCTATGCAATGGGGTGGACATAAATGGAGTGTGATTAATCAGTTAATCTGTATGAATACATGTATAAAGAATCTTACATTTAGACATACAGTATAGTCAATTCGTAGTACTCCATTTATGTACCTAATAGACATGTTATTCTCTTCACCTGCTTGTCAGAGCTTCTTTCACTCACTTTCAGTTTTTTTCATCCCCACATCAACAACAGCAGTACTCTTGTTTGTAAAATACCTAATTTCTCCCAGAGCTTCTGAGCCCAGCCCAACAGTTCCCTCCCTAATACAAACCTAGATTCCTTCTAGTAAAAAAATCTGCACCCCACAAAAAGCAATACCTGTAAATAACTGGTAAGCCCTCTGATTCTTTCTGCCACTCCCCACTTCCCAGATTGTTTCAGGTTGTGGCAAGTAAAATTTCCACAATGAATGCCAGCCACCTCTCATCCATGCTGCACCAGCAGACAAACAAACTCCAAGTTACTGTTCACTCACAGTCTTTTCTTTGTTTTTTAATTTTAAAATTTCCCAGGCCAAGATTCTTGAACCCTGCCTGCTGTCTCCTCACGAACAGCAGAAACCCACTCGCCCTCTCCTCAGAAAAGCACAAAACCTGGTCAGGACATTCGCTCCTCAAGAAACTCTGCAGAGGTTTTTTAAAATAAACAACAGACATAAAAAACTAAGGCCTGGATATTCAAACTGCGCCAGGCTGTGGTGCAAGCCTGGGCGCAGCTCAACTTTGTTGTGCAGGGATGTGGCCTGGGAGATATTCAACGGAGCTGCGCTATGGCGCAACAGCTTTGAATATCGCACCCTGGCCACCCCCACTGTGCATGGCGCAGTGGCACTGTGCCAGCACAAGTGGCCAGAGTGGAGCATGGAGATGCGCTAGTGGAAGTGCCATTGCGCCATGCACAGCACCTGCGATATTCAAAAGGGGACATGCAAATGGGGCCATAATTTATGCAAGGTGCAATAGGTCATTTGTATCTCATTATGGCCCCATTTGCATGCCATTACAAGCAGGTGGCAGGTGATCTCGGCGATTTGGCGCCTGGTGCCCTGCCAGGCAGCAGCCATCGGGACCGACGCCCCTGGAAGCCCGATCGTGGGCATTCATCTAAAAGAACCCCCATCCAATATCCTGGTGATCCAGTGGACCACTATGTGCCCGATCGCGGGCATTTGTCCAGAAGAATAAGCCCCATCCTATATCCCAGGTGGTCCAGTGGACCACTCTGCCCGATAAGTGAGCATCGGTAATACCCCCACGTCCAATATCCCTGGTGGTCCAGTGACTGCATGCTCCGATCACGGGCATTGGTAATATAACCCTACGCCCAATATCCTGGTGGTGAATTCATTCACATATCTGGACTGTGTTATACGGTATGGGTTGCATGCCCATTGGCTCACTGTGAACCAGTAAGTGCAGCCTGACATCGTCGGTGGGCAGCAGGCGGATGGGTGCTGCTGCCCACCAGCTGATGGGGAGTGGGGTGGTGTGGCTCAGTGGGTGGGTGGGAGGTACACTAGACCACCAGGGTAGTAGGAGTATTTTATGAGTTACAGATGCCCTGATCGGGCAGTGATCGGTCCTCTGACCACCAGGGATATTGGATGGGGGGTTATATTATCGATGCCTGCGATCGGACAGAGCATGGTCCACTGGACCACCAGGGATATTGGACATGGGGGGGTTATATTACTGATGCCTGCGATCGGGCAGAGCGCGGTCCACTGGACCACCAGGGATATAGGACAGGGGCTTATTCTTCTAGACAAATGCCCATGATCAGGCACATAGTGGTCCACTGGACCACCAGGGACATAGGAGGGGGGATTTTGCTACACGGATGCCCGTGATGGGGCATGGGGGGGTGCCACCAGGTGCGGCAGAAACTCGGGTGGCCACCCACAGGTGGCAGCTACCGTGTTGCGCCTGCAATGCGACTGCTCACCTGGGTGAGTCATCACTTGTTCCTTTTTTTGGCTTAACTTTGTGCAGGCGCGGAAATGGGGTTGCGCATGCATGACTCTGACATCCCGGGCTGAATATCGGGCTGTGCGGGTTATGCATGGGCACGCCTCACCTGTGCCTCAGACATTACTGATGCGCCTGTAGCATCAGGATTTGTGCAGCGCACTTTTCCCTTTGAATATCACACCGGGGCGCATCTGTGGGTTGTGCATGGCACAACACGCAGCCCTTTTGAATATCTGGGCCTAAGTATAGAAAGACTGCTCAAAAGTAAATGTTCTTTGGAATTTCTTAAAACAGGAAAAAAATAAAATTTTAAAACAAAATCTCACTGCACTATCATGAATAACCTCTATTGCACACATGAAATATGCAGAGGGGAGTTGGTATACAACCTGAGAATCATTTATGATATACAGACAGATGCAGTTCAGCAGGTACATGAACTTATGGCTCTGATGCTATTTGAGTTGAATGAATTGGCACAAGAGCCACTTTACAAATATAGAATAATGCGTGGGGTGATGTGTTTAATGAGATTTTACCCCCGCTTCACGAGGTGTTGGAAGCTACATAAACCCCAAGAGTGAAGCTCGAGGGGGTTTATTTAAGAATCCAACACTGAGCGTATGTGTAAAATCTCAAGTTAAACACACCACCCCATGTTTTACTTTACATAATTGCTGGGAGAGTTTTCTCACCACAGCAATTGTATAAAATAAACAGCTGCAGTCTGGACATCCAGAGAAAGCTTTGTCAGCAGTCTGCAGCTGGGTGGCTGCTGAAACCTTTTCTTTTATCTTTTTTTTTAAACCGAGGACTCGAAAAGTGGAAATGTTTAACCTGAGAGGCAAGTTTGGTTTTTTTTACATTCGCTTACCACTGAGTGATGGTGGTGGAGTAGATAGTGGGCAAGTGTCCGGCACTGTGTGAGCAGAGAGCGAGGCAGGCGCATGCATGGAGTGAGGGAAACCTGGTGCATGTTCACCATTATAACCCACAGGTTATAACAGGGAATTATAACCGGGTTTCCCTATGAGAGAAAACACTCCCCAGTTATTATATTACAGCTATTTTGAGTACAACATATTCTGTTTTGGCTAGTTGAGTAAATACAGCAGAAGCCCATTTTCTGGGAGAACTGCTATTTGATCTGAGCATTATTTATATGCAAATAAAGCTACAACGGTGAGTGGGTTAACTCTTTATAGTTTAATGTTAGAGCCTTAAGAGTATATTTTACCCCAGCTATTTTGCAACTGGATCGTTTAACGACCTAAGTACTGCTATACAATCTGAGAATTAGCGGTATACCATGTACAAGGCAACCACGATTGAGTGCTTTCAAAATGGGCAACTCAATCACGGTGCCTCTGTACAGGGCTACCTGGCAGGGTAGCGACTGGATACCTGGGTGGGCGACATTGGGCGACAGGAAGTATACGCATGTGTAGGGGTGCGCACACACGCGGGGGGGGGAGGAAGGAGAGAGGAAGGGGAGGGGAGGTACATGAGAGGCAGTGTGCCAGGCAGCTGCCAAGCTGGTCGGCTAGCGTGGTTGGTTGGGGTGTGCATGGTGCAGGGTTAGGTCCTGAGCATTGCATTCTTTTTTCGTTGCCAGGCAGCCTTTTTTAAGAAATTCACCTCCCTCCAACATGCACCTGCCTGGAGTTGAGAATCCTAATGGGGGAGTGTGGGGGGTCCTGCATAATATTGAAAACCAGTCACTGCTTTACTGGTCACCTGTGAGGCAAACATCGCCAGATCCATTTTCAGCGAGGTACATCGCTTCAAATGGCTGCATCACTATTCCATGCGATCGCCATTATCACATGGAAGCTAGTCAGCGTATGGAAATGGTACTATTGGAAGAGACAGCTCTCAATTTAGCTGGTGCCGGATTCTTCACCTGTTGCAGCATGATATTTTTGTATGATAATCTGGCAAACAAGTTGTCTCCTTGATATATGTACATGGAACACCTCAAATTGGAAGAGACATTTTCCTTTACAATTCATATAATTATGAACAAGATTCAGGAAAAAAAAGCAATTGAACTGTATTTCACCCTGGAACAGCACTCTGAGTATCGAAGCAGGGAGTCACTGACATGCTAACATTGAAGCTTGCCACCCACTGTCTCAGATATGCAATAAAATCAAAAAAAAATTCAGCCATACGAAAAAGGATCCTTAGTAAAGGGATCCTTTTTGGTATGGCCAAATTCTTTTTTCGTTTGGCCATGCAAAAAAAGCAGAAGCAAGTCACGAATAAGGATGAAAAAAGAAAAGAAAAACACATTTGGGGGTCATTTTTGCAAAACGTAAATGGAGAAGCCACATAATGGAATCCTAGTTAGCAAGATAGATGTCTTGTCATTTTTGTGGGTTTTGAATTTTTTTAACAAAAAAAATGGAATCAAGATGGTGGCAAACAAAAAACCATTTTTCCTCTCATGAAAAATGATTGGGCTCATGCGAAAAAATATTCTTTTTTCATTTCACACAGGTATTTTGAAGTGCGTACTAAGCATGCTCAAATCCTGAAGTTTTTAATTTAATAACTTTGGAACAGATTAATATTTTCACTAAACCAGTGAAGGTACATCTGTGGGCCAGCCCCTTTCTGCCTTGAAACTTTCAGACCAAAATTCCAAACCAGCTGGGTTCTATGCCTCTAGAAAATCACAGCAAAAAATTCTGAAAATTCACTTTTTGTACTGTCCTGATCTTATAATCAGCACAACCAACCAGAACAAAGCTTGGCATATCCAGAGATCTACACCACAAAACTGTGACGCAGAATTTCATGCAAATCCATTGCATGGTTAAAAAGTTATTAAAGAGCAAAAATTAGGGTTTAACATTAAAGTGCCTACTCAACCCTAAGCTACTAATACTAGTATATTTTATATATATATATATATATATACACTCATTGCAAAAAAAATTGTTAATGCACTAGTTAGGTTAAACTAATGTAAAACCCCTGTTACCGGGGTT
Organism: Neoceratodus forsteri; assembly: GCA_016271365.2. Lineage (NCBI taxonomy): Eukaryota > Metazoa > Chordata > Ceratodontiformes > Ceratodontidae > Neoceratodus > Neoceratodus forsteri. The sequence continues at coordinate 1,083,640,651 of CM028131.1, read as the reverse complement.
ACTAGAATCCCAGTAAGACCTAGTGGTAGGCAGGGAAGGCAGCTTGTGAAACTCCAGTTAAATGGATTTCACACTGTCTCACTCTGTTCTCAGTCTCAGCTGAGACTGAGGGATGACATCATTTAGAACTGTCGCAATTGCATAAGCCACACTGGAATGTTGCAGTTGGAGGTTAGAGTAGAACGTTGGAGAATTTGAAGTCAGTCTGTGAGTTGAGTAGAGTCTGTGCAGCCAGTAGAGGAGGTACTCTGCTGTAAGCAGGCCCTCAGAGCTCTAAGCTCTGTCAAAGAGCTATTTTTTGTTGTATAGGTGTGTGTTCTCACCTGAAGAAGAACACAAGAAGAGCACATTGAAATGGTGGAGACCGTTTTCAGTGATTCAGGGCCCCATCCCTGTGGGGATGGGGGGGAAGGAATTAGCCTGCTTCCAGGGGCAACCCCCCAGTCCGGCTAGGGAAAAGAAGCTGCCTGATTTAAGTTTGTGCTGAGGCACCAGAAGCTCTGGACGAGAGTTCGTTGAGGAGTAAACGCCTGTGGGGCACCTGCAACCAAGAGGTGAGTTCGCTCTGCTAAAGGGCCATGTGTTTTCACCTGAATCAAGATGAAACTAAAGGGACTGTTACTGTGGGGTCAGGAAAAGACAGCCAAGTACAGTTTGGAAGATGTGGGGATTGGACTGCTTAACTCTGTGGGGGGTCTAGAGTAATGGACACAGCCTCTTATTAAGTATGTTCAAGTTCAGCACAAATGGGATGTAAAGACAGTAGATTGAATATGGCATACATTTAAAAAAGAATCTACACAGCAAAGTATTAAGACAGTAGATTGAATGTGGCATACATTTAAAAAGAATCTAAACAGCAAAGTGTTTTAAAGGATGAGGTGTTACAGTCCAGAGAAATGGCCGGGTATGAATTATGGGAGCGAGAGGTGGGAGACCCCCTCATCAGTAGTAACCAAATTCCGCTCTACAAATTTGCTCTGGGACACCTGTTGCTTTCTCTCAGGTACTTGGCCAGTGCCTGTGGAAAGTACCCAGACGTGGGATTGATGAGGAAGATTCCCTTATGGAGCAGAAGTGCTCATAGGTGGTTTAGGGAGCCAGCAGTAAATGTTTCCATGCTATATGGAAAGAGTCCAAGTGGCTGGCAATGGAGCCAAGCCAGGGAGAAAACCCAGAGCAGCGTACAAGTTCAGGCTGTGTGCCCAGTGTGTTTCAGAGCCTGAGGGCTAAAGTGATGAGGATGTGTTCTGGTCTCCTTAAATCTGCATTACCAGGAGTGTAGCCCCGTGGGGGTCCATCTATGCTTTGTTTATTCTGTTGGATGTAAATAAAAGCCACACTTTAGAATCCCACTTCTGGTATTGGACATTACAGTTATTGCTTCCTTTGTCCGGAGTTACTTGGGTGCCCCTGTTGCAGAGTAGCCAAACCTAGCCAATGTGCCGAGTGACATATTCCTCCCCAAACCCAGCCCACCAGGTAGAGCTGTCAAGATAGAAACGGCATACCTGGGTGGGGGTTACACCAACAAAAGTAGGGAAATGTGGCATTAGGATTCCATGAAAATGGGGTGAGCATTAGGACTGACGACCACCAGGTACACCTGACACATGATTTGTGAAGATGCAGGAGAGGTCAAACCGTAATGCTTTCTTCTGTTTCTACCTGCATGGTGGGGGTGGGGTGTTAAGGTTGGAGACCCTAATGCCACATTTCCCTACTTTTGACAGTTTAACCCAAACTAGTGCATTAACAACATTTTTTGCAATGAATTTCCTTGCTTTTTGAGACAGTACAATCGTATTCCTCCACAGATGTATACATGTATGTTACTGTGGAAGCGAAGGGCCCTCTAGGCCCTGCACTTACATTTGCAGCAAAACTGCATCTAAATTGCCAGTATAACCTTCTTATTACCATACCTCATGAACCCAGTACTGAAAATTTTCAAATCCCCACTGAAATTTATTCCATGCCACCAAAATGTCATTCCACGCCACAGGTGCAAAAATACAGTTTAGCCAGGATTTAAAAAAAATGCCAGCTGTTATGTTAATGAGGTAGTGTAAAAAAAATGGCTTTGTTGAAAATCTGGGATCAAAATACATAAAATTACCAAAGTTACATGCGAGTGTAATAACATTTCAATGGATATGTATAACTTTACCATTTTCACATATTTTGACCCCACATTTTTGACATAGCCTTCTTATGACCCACCTCATGAACAAGGGCAGTGAACATTTTCAAATCCTGCCCAAAAGGTGATTTTTTTTTTGTAAACTGTATTTTAAGATAGGACATTTTCAGACATACCTTACCTCCCAACTAAGGAGAGGTGCTTCCAGCTTCTTAAGATACAGGTACATAAAAAGAGGTACATTTCTTACCTTACATTTCAGCCTAAGCTCTAGTATTAATGAAATTAATTATTGGAAAGAGTTACTTGATAAAGAAAAAGACAAGAATACATCTGCAAACACAAAATCTTGCTTCCCTTAGCATCTTGCCATAAATGGTGAAATACTATTATAATAACAAAATGATATTATAGCCATGGGATAGTGGGTTGCCAACAGATTGCTTAGTTTCCTTAAAAGCTTGGGAACCAGTCCCTGTGGATGGCCTGTTCCAGTGGGAGCCAAATATCCTCATATTTATCGGATTGTCCTTGAACTAAATATTGTGTCCTTTCCAGTCTCATTACTTGCATCAGGGACATAATCCTGGAGGCTGTAGTGGGGACTTGGCCAAGTCTCCAATACAAAGCCAGCTCCCGCATACCCACTACTAATCCAATCCTCTACAACAACTGTCCTCCTCTAGGTTTCCAACTACCCAGTGTAGGGAGCCCCAACAGAATTTCCATTGGATCTGAGCTAGGTGTGATATTTAGAGTTTTAGATAAAATGTCAATTATCCCCCATCCAAAACCTTGACACTTTAGGACACGTCCAGACCATATGGAAGAAATCACTCACCTGGGCTAGACATTTAGGACAATATGGGGAGGATTCAGGGTCTATTGTATGTGCCAATTTAGGGGTGTGATAGGTTTTTAAGAGAAATTGTATTGAATGGCTTTTAGGCGATTATTAACTGAACATTTTAAGATGTTTTTTAGAAATAATCTCCAGTCCCCTCCGGTGATTCCCTCTGGATAGATGTCCTCCTCCCAGGCCCTTTTTATTCTCTCCATAGGGTCCGGTAGGCTCCCCAATAGTATTCTGTAGCACCTATTTAATGGCCTAAAACCTTTGATATTGGAGAATTTTGTAAATAGTTTTTCAAGTGGGGAGCGTTGTATTGGGAGGGAACCATGGGGCCTCGGGGGCATCCCCTGTAGTCTATTTCTTAGTCTAAGGTACAGAAAGTATTGGGAAGGGTGTAGCTTGAATTTTCTTTTCACAGCACCAAACCAGCATACCTTCCCTTCCTCAAGGATTTGATTACATCAGAAGAGGCCCTGTTTATCCCACCTTCTGAGACCTGTCCTATCAGTATGGGTTAGTCCTTCTCTCCCCTTCAAAAGTACCTCCAGAGTCACATCTGGGGATAGACCTGGGTTGTGTCCCAACAATGAGTGAGCTGCTTCCCATACTTTCCAAGTTGCCCTGGTGCATGGGTTGGGGATGTTAGGGGGGTTTCCTCTCCCAGGGAGCTAACAAACAAGGTATAACATAGATGAGGGTCACCTCCGCTCTCCATCTGCCTCCAGGTTGGGGCCTCCCCTTCTACTGTTAACAAATCTTGGACATGGGCTAGCTGGATGGCCATGTAATATAAACGCATGTTAGGTAGATTCAGGCCCCCCATACTGTCTAGCAACCACAATATCTGCTTCTTAATTCTAAGTTTTTTCCCTTGCCATAGGAGATGAGTACATGCTCCTTCCAGTGCCTTGATATACTTCTGTGGAAGGGAAATTGGGATAAACTGAAAAAGGTAAGCGCCCTTGGAAGAATATACATCTTGACAAGGTTAACCCATCCCAATAGGGTGAGAGGCAGAGCTCTCCAGTTGCTGCAGTCTATCTTAAGCTTCCAGATCAAGTGCCTGTAGTTAATTGGTATAATTTGAGAAAGTTTGCTCGGTAGCAGGACCCCCAAATATTTTATCTGTTTGGTGGGGTTTATTATGGTCCCAGCTATCTCTATGGAGGTCTTCCTTTCTCCCATGGGGAGCCACTCGCTTTTGTCCCAATTAATTTTGTGTCCCAATAGGAGGCCATATTTCTCAAAGATCTTACTCAGTGCTGGGAGGGCCTCGCCATGGTTATCCAAAAGTAACAAAATATGGTCAGCAAATAAAGATATCACTTGAACTTCTCTTCCCACCCTGCATCCCCTGATTTCTCTGTTTCCCCAAATAGCGTTTGCCAGTGCTTCCATAGTAAGCACATATAACAGGGGAGACAAGGGGCAACCTTGTCTTGTCCCTCTAGACAGTGCAAAGGGGGTTGAGATGGTGCTGTTGGTTAGAATTCTGGGCATGTGGATCAGCATATAGGGCCTCTATCCATCTGAGTATAGTATCTCCCAATCCAAATTTGTATAGCACAGCAAACATAAAGGGCCACTCGACACGGTTGAATGCCTTTTCAGTATCGAATGCTAGAAGACCTCTATGGGACCCCCCCTTTTTCCATCTATAGATGACATTGATGGACCTACAGAGATTATGCTTAGCTTGTCTTGCTTTAAGAAGCCCCCTTGGTCTATGTGGATCAAACCTGGTAGGACCCTCTCCAACTTATTTGCTAAGATTTTTGCTAGTATTTTATAATCCGCATTGAAGAGCGAAGTAGGACAGTAAGATCCACATTTGGATGGGTCCTTTCCCAGTTTGGGGAGCACTACTATGGTAGCCATCTTCTGAGAGTGTGGTAGTTCTCCCTGTTCTAGAGCATTTTCCAGGATTTCTCCCATGAGGGGACCAAGGGCTTCCCAAGTGGACTTATAAAATTCAGCAGGGATATCGTCGGGGCCCTGTGACTTTCCCTTTTTTATATGCCAAACCACTTGTCTGATCTCTTCAGGAGACAGGGGGGAGTTTAATTCATCCCTGAGGGATTCACTCCGACACGACATTTCCACTCCCTGGAGGAAATCCTCCTGGTCTCCCTCAGGTGGAACCTGAGTAGTGTACAGCTGGGAATAGAAGACCCGAAAGGCCTCCTTGATCTCTTTCTGGTCAAAGGTAGGAGAGCCATCTAGCTTATCCATTGATAGTATGGCCTGCTCCGCTTTCTTTTGTTTTACAAGACTGGCCAACCATTTACCTGATTTGTCCCCTTCGAAGTGTGTGTATGATTTTGTGAGCGCTAGATCCAGCTCCAATTTCCAGGAGACTACTTGATGTAGCTTCCCCTTTAATGATTTTAAGTTTTGTGTAAGTTGGGACTGGGGTTGAGCCTTGACCCTCTTTTCTAATTCCTGGACTTCGGCTGTGAGGTGTTCTTCCTCCTTAAGGGATTGTTTTTTTTTAAAAAAGCTACGTAGGAAATTGTCTCCCCTTGGATAAAGGCCTTTAGGGTGTCCCACACAAAATTTATATGTGTCCCCTTATCCTTGTTATCAATAAATTCTATAATTTTCCCATTAATATAGTTAAGGTAATTAACATCTAGGAGTAGAATAGGATCCAACTTCCACTGAGGACCCACAGAGGACTGTAGTCCTGCCGATAAATGCAATTGGAGTGGAGCATGATCTGAGATCAGTATGGGTCCATACATGGTCCGCATGGTATCGTGACCAGTTGAGGGGAGATTAGAATATAGTCTAGCCTAGTGTAGACTCAGTGTGAGTAGGAGTAAAAAGAGTATTCCCTGTCACCAGGGTGTGAGTGTCTCCAAACCTCCACTAGTGCTCTCCTGGCTTTAAATTCTTGTAGTGCTGCTACACTTTTAGGGTAAGATTTAGTTTTAGTCCCCAAGTGGTCCAACCTGGGGTCAAGGTAAGTGTTGAAATTGCCTCCCTACACTAAGTTATCCTGATAGAGGGCCAAGGTTACTCCCAGGTATGTGAAGAAATCTGGGGAGTTGAAGTTAGGGCAGTAGACTGAGGTAAAGGTATACGCCCTGCCCCCCAAAACCACCTCAGCAATAGCAAATCTGCCTTGTGGATCCGCTATAAAGCTGTTCACCTTATGTGGTATGCCAGGCCGAAGCCAAATGCCCCCCCATCTCTAGATGTGAAGGGTGCCACCAAGAGAACTTCCCTCCATGACTGGGCTAGCTTATCTGCTTCCTCCTTAGTGAGGTGTAATTCCTGCAGTAGTACCATGTCTCCTCTTATTTTCTTAATATATGACCATACCCTTTTCCTTTTAACTACTGTTTTCAATCCATTGACATTCCATGATAAAATTGTTAGAGCAGCCATTGGTTCAGCTTAAAATATGAAGAACTTCATCTATACAGTATGTTTGTACCTATACATGAAATATCTAACATCAAGGCATTGTCCAAACGATCCACAATTTTTGATTTTTAACACTCCCCCATTCATAGAGTCCCCTCCCCTCCTCCCTACCCCTGAACAAACATGAACTTCTTTAAACAGTGAACCCCCAAATAGTTCCCAAGTGCCCCCTCATTTAGAACAAATCCCTCTAAAGCCAAACACCCCCCTCCAAAACATTACTTCCCTCATTATTCCCCACCTCCCACACTCAAAACTTGAACAGCCCTGCATCCCACCCATTTCATTCCCCCCCTTGCAGTCTCAAAAAAGCCAGCTTCCTCTACTCCTCGTAGAGTGAGCTGCCAAATCCACAATTAGAAAAAGAAATCATGTAATATAATGTATTGCATCCTTTTAACAACGTCTAAGGATGTGCACAAGGGGGGAAGAGCCACAGTTGGTGAACTACACCAGCCACAGTCTGTTGCACCTAGAAAAACAAAGGAGCCTCGTGGCCCACCATTCCATCACAGCAGCCCTCCTGTGCACTGAGCAGGGCAGTGTCGAGAGGGAGGTCACTCCCAATGCCCAGATTGGCGTAGTACGTGTCCCCCCTCCACACTTTATGCTTTTTGCAGTTTGTCATAATAGCTCTACCTAATCAAAACATCATAGTCCCATTCGTGCCCCAGGGAGCTATAGCTTACCGCTGAAGAGGCTCTATCTGCTTCAGATAAAGCAGGATTTCCCACCAGTTCTCTCTCCCCTCCACGTTTGCTATTCTATATAGCTTTTCTAAATAAGTACCCCATGCCTTTGCTTGACTAACTTAGACCCCCGCAGGCTGTGGTGGGTATCAAAAGGCTGGCCTGGTGTGTTCACCCGGCTGAGAGTGCTGCATCCAGCCTCCAGCCTCCCGAGCAAGGTGCTGCACAGGAGTGCAGTAGTATTTTCCCCGATCAGGAGCGTGGATTCCTATGCTACAACCCGCCCTGGTAGGGTGCCTCATAGCCTTTTCCTCCCTCCCAGCAGTCGGGCGAACCCCCCCCAGACCCATGAGAACCTGGGCAAGGGGAAACAAGCCAGTAAACACAATTAAAAGCTGAGTAATAAAGAAGAAACAAAGTTACAACAAGCCAGAGTTCTAGGCCCAGGCTGATTAGGCCTGAAAAAGGAGCCAGTTTCATAAAAAGCCCCAACGTCTTTGACTGGTGACTTTTCAAGCTTCCCGTATAGAGGGTAGGTGAGCTCTGGGAATTGCTTAGGCACGCCCTGATAGGCCTCTGATCCTGGAGTTGTGTGCTGCAGGGGTCCCCTCCCAAAAACCCTGCTCCCAGGAAACAAAGAAAGCAAAACAGAGTTAATTTAACTTGCTGTCACCAAAGTCAAGCTCCACTGTCCTCCACATGTTCCTCACCTCTGCACCTCTGCAGCCTTCTCGCATATTCCATGGCAGCCCCAGGGTCTGTGAGTGGTCTCTGTTGACTTCCTGGGTAGCTCACAATGAGTCTTACCAGGTAGGCCATCATAAAGGGACAGCTCAGCTCATGGAGTCTTTTTCTAACTTCGACGGAAGCTTGCCTTCTAGTTTGTAGAGGACAGGAGAAATCCAGGAAGATACTGACCCTGGAGCACTAGATTAAGATGGGGTCAGATTTTCAGGCTGCTGATAGGATTGCCTGACGATCCTGAAAACGCAGGAATTTAACCAGAAGATGTCTCGGTCTCTGATCTGGAGATGGTCGTTGGCCAGGAGAACGATAGGCCCTCTGGATTTCCAGGGTAAGATCCGGGGCTATTTGCAGGTGTGTTTGTAGCCAGGGTTTGATAAAGGCTAGACAGTCTCTCCCCTCCAATCCCTCTGGAAGGCCCACTATCCTGATGTTACATCGCATTTCTCTATTTTCGTGGTCATCCACTACTTGTTACAGTATTTCAATATCTTTTAGCGGTTGTTGTAAATCTATAGATATTCTGGTCGTGGCATCCTCCTGGTTACTGATGCAGGTTTCGGCCCCCATGATGCGTGTTTCATAGGCTTCCACGGTTTCAGAAGTTGTATTGACTAATTGCTGCAGATGCTGTATCTATGCAGTCATGTTATCAAAACCAGATTGCATCCGTGTGACTAGGTCATACTTTAAGTCCCTAATTAATCTCTCTAGGTTCTGGTAGCCTGAGTCCATTATTGTATTGTCAGTCCCGGTTCCGGGATCTTTCTGTAACTCTTGGTCCTGGGCTGGAGAGCTACTAGGAGAGCCCGCTGGCCACGAGGAGGTATTCACCTTAGAGGTTTGAGAACATTTTAGTTTAGCCTGTTTTTTCATAGATTTCGATAAAGTAGACATTGGAGCTTCTAGATATATCAATTTGAGTAGCTTTTAGTAGGTTATGTCTCAGGATGCAGCAGATTATCAGTGGATTTGGGAGGAGATCTCCTGAAACACCTCCATTCTGCTCCTCAGCTAGACCACGCCCCCCTAAAAGGTGATTTTATGAAGCAACTGTGAAATCACCTTTCAGGCTTGATTCGTGAAATTCCACCATCATCAGCCATGAAGCAGGGTCCCAAAAAAGCTGTGTTGAAACTCTGGGATTCCTTCGAATAAAAAAAGAATGAGGGAAAAAAATGTCCAAAATCTTTTTGCATATGAAGGGATCATTTTTTGAAAGGCCAAATTCTTTTTTCATATGGCCATACAAAAAAAAGTAGAAGTGAGTCATGAGAAAGGATGTTAACATTTTTAAAAAACACATTTGGGGTCATTTTAACAACAGTTAAGTGCAGAATCTACCTAACCGGGTCCCGATGAGTAAGATACTGTATTGGTTTCTCTGCAATATGTCATTTTTGTGCATTTAAAAAAATATAAAACACAAAAACCGAAACAAGATAGCAGCCAAACAAAAAAGGATTTTATTCATATGAAAAAGGATTAGCCCCCATATGAAACAGAATCCGTTTTTGTATAGACAAATTCTTTTTTCGTTCTAAACATCTATCCTGAAGTGCCTATTGAGCATGCTCAGAACCAAAATTTTAAAATGTAATAACTTTGGAATGGATTAATAATTTTTTTTCACCAAACCAGCAAAAGGCACATCTGTGAGCCAAGCTCTTTCCACCCTGAAAATATCAGACCACAATGTCAAATCATCTGGGTGCAAGGCGATGACAAAAAACAGCAAAAGCAGTGATTTTTTGATGTTTTTTCACTGTCTGCGTCTCAGAATCCATGCATCCAACCGGAACGAAACGTGTCACGTCAAGAGATCTACCCCTCCCCCAAAGACTGCACATGCAAACTTTTGTGCAAATCTGTTGAATAGTTAGAAAGATATTAAAGTGCAACATTTGAGGTTTAACATAGAAATTCCTGCTCAAACCTAACTATAGTGGCACAACTGTGCCACTATAATAGGTAGGTAGATAGAAGAATAGACAGATAGAGAGAGAGAGAGAGATATAGATAGATAGATAGTTAGATAGATAGATAGATAGATAGATAGATAGATAGATAGATAGATAGATAGATAGATAGACAGACAGACATTGATTATTTGCAAAAAACGTTAATGCACCGATTTGGGTTAAAGTGACAAAAGTAGGGAAGTATGGCTTTAGGATTTCTTTGTCAAATCCCACCCATCAGACTCCGAAATCATCCTTCTTGGTGACTTTAACATTAATTGGCTCTCAGCTGAAGATGGGTCATTTAAGGACTCTGTTATATCAACTAACCTGACTCAAATGGTTGACTATGCAACCAGAAAGACCTACAGAACTGGGACCTGCACCCTACTCGACTGGATCCTAACCAACTACCCCTCTCAGATCAAGAAAACCTCAGTCCTCCCTGACTCACTCAGTGACCACTCTCCCATCAGCTGTACCTGGTCAAACAAATTCTATAAGCCCCCTCCAAAAATAATCACCAGCAGAGTTCTACCCCGTGGTCAGCTACCCCACCTCAAATCGCACCTCCGTCTGCAGGACTGGTCCCCCATCTTCAAGGCAATAGATACTAATACTGCACTGGAGCAATTTATTCAGATTTTCAGTGAAGCCTGTAATAAATGTGCCCCCCTCAAAAAGCATAAAGTTAAATCACTCAGTAACCCTTGGCTGTCAGGAGACCTCCAAAAAAAACTTAAATCCAGGGACCACCTCTGGGAACTGGCTAGAAACTCCGGTAAGCAACTCGACATCCAGAATAAGAAACCGGCACAGAACGACTGCATCAAATCCATTCGGCAACAGAAATCTGACTACTATAAAAATGCCCGCACTACCTCCTGGGGAAATGGGAGGGATTTCTGGAAAAACATTAAAGATGTCACTGGAAAGCAGTCAAAATCTTCGCCGAACATACTCATCATAAATGGGCACACTACACTCGACCCTAAAACTATTGCAAACACTTTTAACATTGCTTTCACTGACCTTAGCAGTGTTCTCCCCTCTGACTTCTTCCAAGATGCGTCAACTCCCACCCCCAACTCCTCCACCCACGCCTGTCACCCACCTTTCTACTTTAAAGCACTAAAGAAACATCAAGTCTGAAACTACATTGCCAAAGCCATCAGCAAATCTAGAACAAGCAATGACACACTTGACCTCAAGCTACTGGCCCTAACGCTTGACGAAGTACTTGGGCCCCTCACCAAGATCTTTAATCTCTCTTTCCCTTAGCCAGTTCCTGGACAAATGGAAAATGGCCACTGTTACCCCGATTCACAAAAGTGGTGATAAGACTTGACCATGCGAACTTCCGCCCTATCTCCATTCTGCCTCCCCTATCGAAGGCACTGGAACGTATAGTAGCGGACCAACTTACCAAACATCTGGACAATTATAATATTCTCTGTAAACAGCAACATGGCTTTAGAAAAGGTCATAGTACATCCTTTGCCTTACTCTAATTCACCGGCTCCATTCGCAGCTCCCTCGACAATGGACAACTAACTGGTGCTAGTTTCATCGACCTGACCAAAGCTTTCAATACTGTCCACCACTCCCTCCTGCTGAGCCAACTAAAAAATGCTGGTCTCTCCAATGATTCAGTCTCTTGGCTCAAAAACTATCTTGAAAACCGCTCCCAGCATGTAAAAATCGGGGATGTGCACTCTGATTCCAAACCTGTCCTCTCTGGAGTCCCCCAGGGTTCAATACTGGGGCCCCTACTCTTCAGCCTGTACCTTAACACCCTACCGGACTCCTGCACTGAACATATCACCCTGTATGCCAATGATGCAGTAATCCTTGCCACACACCAGGACCTGTAGAAATTGCAAGAAAATCTCCAACTTGGCTTCTCCTCGGCTGAGAATTGGTTCACAAAGTACAAACTGATCCTTAATCAAAAAAAAACCAAGGCCATGATCTTCAGCAGTTCCCATAATAAACAAGCACTTCCAACTCTCCGTTATCACCAGACAAGGTGCCACACTGGAACAGGTCAAAAACTTTAAATACCTCGGGATCACCCTTGACCCTCACCTCTTCTACACTGCCCACATCGACCATGTTGCCAAAGCCATTAACTCCCGGCTAGGCCTGCTATTCCGACATAGGAAACACCTGACACCCGAAGCCCTTGCTGTCACTGTCCTGAGCTCCATCATATCCATCATTGATTACAGCATTATCATTTAAGGCTCTGCTACAACCACCACACTCAAACATGTATCCACCTCCCTCAACAAGGCCTGTCGACTTGTCACTGGCTCCCAATACCTAACTCACACCTGTGACCTCTATTCTCAAACTGGATGGTTGAATCTTGCCAATCGAATAAAACACCAGACTTGTATTACTACTAAGAAAATCTTGCTGGGCCTTGCCCCCCAGTCTGTGCCCTCATACAACCGAGAATCTACACCAGCCATACCAGGGGATCGAAACCTCAGCTTCTGCAAATCCCGCATTGCTGCACAACACAAGGCCAAAGATTCTTTGCTTACCGGGCCGCTAGTTGCTACAACTGTCTTCCCAGCAACATCTCATCCTCACTATCGCTCAGCACTTTTAAGACTCGGCTCCGCCTAACACTCACTGCCTCCAACCTCTGTGACTGTTGTGGCTAAACATGTCTTTTGGTTCCATAGCTGAAGATGCCCTTTCGGATCCACATCTACTCCTGCACTTTGCCAGCACCCCACCCCATCTTCATCTCCCCTGCTGGCCCATGACAAATGCCACCCGGCTGCACTACCTCTATTCTTACCCACCTTCCACCATTCCTCTCTCTGTTCCCGCCAACCTACCTCCCCTTTTCTCCCATCCACTTAGTCTCCCTGATTTCACCCTTTTTTCCCTTCCCCTTCCCAAAGTTTCACCTTATTGTTCTTTTTTCCTCTACAAGACTATGTTTTTTTTTTTTTAGAACCTTTGTAAAAGAGCCTTGGCTCAAAGGTATTGTAATCCTAGAACAAATAAATAAATAAATAAAAATAAACCCTAACACCCCACCCCTACCCTACAGGCAGTAACAGGCATGGGGTATGCCTTGGGGTTGTCAGTCCTAATGCTCACCCCATACCATGAGTAAAAAAGCTGAGATGGGTACAGTATAAGAGAATGGGGTGAGCGTTAGGGTTGTCATCCCCAAGGCACACCCTACACCTGTTGCTGCCGGTAGGGCAGAGCTGGGGTTTTAGGGTTGGAAACCCTAATGCCACATTTCCCTATCTTTGTCACTTTAACCCTAACTGTTGCATTAACAATGTTTTTGCAAAGAATTTCCTTACTTTTTGAGATAGTATAATCATATCCTCATTTGCCTGTAGGAGCACAGTGCCCTCCGGGCATATATAAACTAAAACTTTATATTTTATAGATGCTATTTTACTGATATGGGAAGACGATGTAAAAAACTTGAAACAATCTTTTGATTATCTGAATAATTGTTTGGAAATCATTTAATTTACTATGGAAAAAAATCTGGGTAAGGTAGCATACTTAGAGTTGTGAGTTACACAACAGGGGCTCCATATTCAAAAGTGGCTAGGTGCACCACGCAGGTGAATGTTCCATGCATTGACTTGTGCCAGCACAACAGAATGGAATATTCAGAATGTGCACCAGCAAATGCAATCACGCAGACACGGCTGAATATCCCAGGTATGCATGACCGCACGTTGGGAGATGTGCAATGCATTAGATGACCTGCGACTAGCACGGAGCAGACGGAACTGTGTGATGAGAAGTCACTTGCGCAGTGTGCAGATTTGCAATGTTCAGCCAGGATATGCAAATGGTCTAATTGCACAGTCTGTGCCCAAACAGCACATTTGCATCTCAGTACAGGAATGTATTCAGGTCATTTGCATGCGCAGTTCCAGGAATGCAGGGCAGCACCACCACTCCACAGAGGTAACCAGAAGGAACTGCAGCCTTTCAGGCAGGTGTGGTTGCATGTTTGTGTGTGTGGAATGCATTGGTCTATGTACAGTGCTTATACCCATGGCCATGCTTGTGGCCGTGGTGGCTGCACGCACAACACCAGAAGGGACCAGTGTTCATTTGGCATGCCCATGACACCTCCAAGCTGCAGGTGTGGCTCCCTGTACCCTGCAATGCCTACGGTAGTGCACTGTCCCCATCCTGTACACCACACTGATCCATGACACAGTTTCTGTGGCATTGTCACAATGCATGGCTGGCATCTGGGACATGGATGTGATTCCTTGTGGTGTGTGACTGGTATGGGCATGATATGCACCTGTGGTGTACCACTATGGTATGTGCCTATGGTACGGGGATGCCATGCTTCCAGCAGTACTTCCTTGCATCCATAGCATTGTTGTCCCAGATGTGGCCATGGGTACATGCCACCACCGGGGTGCCCTGATGGCCACATGGCTGCAGTCATTGGCAACTAGCACTGCTGGTAAATGCACAACCCAGTTCATGTGCTGTAGTGTAGCTGTCCTCTCTGCTGGTGTGCTATGAGAGTGACTGACCTCACATGCATGGGGCAACGCGTCATCTCAGACCTGGGTGAAGTGATGTGCAGTGGCTGACTGGGTGCTGCCGGTGTTATCACCCACTGGTATCTGACAGGTGCCTGTGGCATGCAGGCACAGTGCAGCTGTAGCATTAGATACTACCATCCTGGCATGTCTTCTGTGTGTGGGTGCCTGGCACACATCCTGGAGCAGCTCACAGAGCTGTCTTAGGGATACTGCCTACATTTCAGCAGTCTGCCTCTGGGTGGCCGGCTGATTTAGGGCAGCTTCTTTCATGCCTAAGTTAGTGTGGTACAACTGTGAGATGCGTGGCACATGCACCGCGCATTTCCTCTGAATATACACATGCATTTTTTCTGCGTATGATACATTATTTGTACGCAATCACACAATTGGATATGCACAATGCATTTCACACTTTTAAATATCGCACTGTTGTGCATTTTCTGGGATGCATGGCACATTTCCATTTAGTGCCATGCAAGTCTTTTGAATATGGGGCCCCAGATCTATGCAAAAACAGCATAGATAGAAATACATTATTACATGCGTCAAGCTATCACCCACAGAATCTTATCAAGAGCATCTATAGCCAGTTGCTAAGGTACCAGTGAAATAGTGGTAGAGAGGAAAAATATAGATATAAGAGCAAGGAATCAATACAGAAATTTAGGAATCAGGGCTATAAGAAAGAGACACTGAAAGAAGCAAAACAAAAAGTGGCATGTTTAGACAGAAAAACTATTTTATAGGACACTAGAGTGAAAGACACATCCAACTAAATAGCCATGGTAACAACCTATAGTGATCAGTTTTCAGCAATCAAACATACAATACACAAGCTCTGGTCAATTTTACAAAGTACAGAGTTGGGGAGATTAACTTTTAGTGAGAGACTATGGGTCACAGCTCACAACAGAGCATCAAACAGATGCTAATAAGATCACAGCACTGGGCACCACCAGCACCAACCTCTACCTGACCAGCAGAAAAATTACAAGTCTTTTATAGCTGTGGACATTGTGTATGCTGCTCAAATGCAGTGAGAATTAAATAAATGTCAAACACAAGTAGAAATGGAGTAGGAGTGAAAAGTTTAACGTCAATTACTTTTTAACATGTGATTCTGATCATGTGATTTATTGTATGAAATGTTACTGTGGCCTAAGCTATTTAGGGACAATAATTTGCCCTTTAAAGCTCAAAATAAGTGAGCATAAAAGTGCCATATGCCATGGTGATCGAAAGTCATCCTTAGCGAGAAATTTTACAAGAGAAAAATGTCAAATATCTATGCTTAGCTTTTTTGCATTTGAACAGGCTAAAAAACCCAGGAGAGAGGGCATCTGGGATAGAGAGTTGCTTCAAAAACAAGGTCGGTGGATTGACAGATTGAATACTTTGTCTCAGACATGAACTTAATGAAGAAATAGAATGGGTTAACTTCATGTGAACTCTTATATTGGTCACAGCAGCAGGCAATCTGTTTTGTAACTCACCAGAAAAAAAGATGTATAAATTACATATTAGAGTGATGACCCATCATTAACCATCTTTCTCTATTTTAAACTGACATTTATATAATGTTAGACACTATGCTGAATACTTGGCACACTTGTACCAGCCAGATCAATTACAATCAGGAGATGAAGTGAGGATACTGTCCCTTTAAAGAATATTCTCTTACACAGATAGATAGGTAGATAGATAGATAGATAGATAGATAGATAGATAGATAGATAGATAGTCAGACAGACAGACACAGACAGACAGATAGACAGATATATATTATACTGGTGCAGTAGCACCAGTATACTAGGGCTGAGTTAGCATGTGTCAAAACCCCAGTTTCTGACAGCTTATAATTTGGACATTGTAGGCCCTAGTATTGTGCAAATTGGCATGCACCATCTCTGTCATAGGTACTAATTTTCTGTAACATTTTAAAACAATCAATTCTATAGTTTTTTCGTTACAGACAGACGAATTTAAGTAAAGTACCCCCTTTTAAGATGCTTTTGTGCATGGACAAAGAAAAATAATACACCAATTTAAAACCTGAAACTTTCAGGTTTGTTAGAAACTGGCTCAGAATAGGACCTTTTTTTTTCATGTGACAAAAAAGGCCAAAATAAAATGTTACACTGTAACTGATTTTAGACCATGGAGCATGTGCATAGGTGAAAGAAAAAAAAACAGTCGAAAATACTGTATATATAAAAAACATAGTCCCATAGACCCTTTACTTTATTCCTGATTGACTTCCAAGTCAGTCATGAATTAAAACAAGCATTTGTCAATGCCGAATGTTGCTTGTTTGTATGTGCTGTTTAGGTATTTGGAAGTGACAGTGTCATGCCTTCCTCCCAAGACATGCACTGTGTCTTTCCGCTCAGTATTCACAGAAGAGTGGGAGGGGCAAGGGCCACAGCAGTACAGCAGTTGCCAAGGGGGTGAAGAGGTGGACAAAAGAGTCCTGCAGGAGCTCATTAAATTGAAGGTAGACAAAGCGATGGAACCAGATGGCATACGCCCAAGGATATTAACAGAACTGTGAAGGGAGATAGCAGTACCTCTGGCAGCCATGTTCACTGAGTCATTCAACATGAGTGAATTGGAGGAGGGCACATGTGGTCCCTCTACACAAGTCTGGCAGCAGGGAGGAGGCAGGGAACAATAGGCCATTCAGCCTCACCTCAGTAGTGGGGAAGATCATGGAGACATTGCTTAAAGAAAGGATAGTGGGGCATCTAGATGCCATCGGAACCAGGACCATAGACAACATGGAGTCACAGTGGGGACATCATGTCAGATAAATCTGTTGATTTATTTGACTGGGTGACAAAGGAAGTGAATCAGGGTGGGGCAGCGGACAACGCTTACCTTGATTTCAGCAAAGCCTTTGACACCATCCCATATAGGAGGCTGATAAACTAGCTGGTAGGCTGGACATGGGGAAAGGGTGGTAAACTGGGTTAGAAACTAGCTAACAGACAGGAGGCAGAGAGTGGTGGTAAATGGTATGCAGTCTAGGGAGAGGGGCAACCAGTGGGTGCTGCAGGGATCGGTCCTGGGGCCAGTTCTGTTCAATGTCTTCATTAGTAATATTGCTATACATCTGAAGGAATTTTTCACCAAATTTTCAACATAGCCATTTTAAGACCTCTGCTCATGAACAGTGTCACTGTGATTGTCTTAATTTGTCCCGTACATTGATTTCGCACCAACTGCGCCATTGTGCACTACATGGGCGGAAACACGTTCTGGGTGAGATGTGAAAAATGACAGCTGTACTACTCATAAGAAGGTGTGGTAAAATGGCAATGTTCAAAATCTGGAGTGAAAATATTGAAAATTCGTGAACTTACGAGCATGCGTAGGAACTGCGCAACACACGCTCGTAAAACAGTCATTTTGGAATTTTTCACCAGATTTTCAACATAGTCATTTTAAGACCTTTCTCATGAACACTGTCACTGTGATTTTCTTAATTTATCTAGTACATTGATTTTGTACACCGACTGCACCATTGTGCGCCACATGGGTGAAACACGTTTGGGTGAGATGTGAAAATGACAGCTGTACTATTTATAAGAAGGTGTGGCAAAATGGCAATGTTGGAAATCTGGAGTGAAAATATTGAAAATTTAGAACTCACGAAGCGCATGAGGAACTCCAACGCCACAGAAACAGTCATTTTTGGAATTTTTTCACCAAATTTTCAACATAGCCATTTAACACCTGAGCTCATGAACAGTGTCACTGTGATTTTCTTAATTTGTCCCATACATTGATCAGACACAACTGCGCCATTGTGTGCTACATGGGCAGAAACACGTTTTGGGTGAGATGTGAAAAATGGCAGCTGTACTACTCATAAGAAGGTGTGATAAAATGGCAATGTTCGAAATCTGGAGTGAAAATATTGAAAATTTGTGACCTTACTAGCGTTAGGAACTGCGTTAATGCACTGTAAAAACAGTCATTTTAGAATTTTTCACCAGATTTTCAACATAGCCATTTAAGACCTCTGCTCATGAATAGTGTCACTGTGATTTTCTTAATTTGTCCCATACATTGATTTCACACGACTCGCCATTCTGGCTACATAGGCAGAAACACATTTTAGGTGAGATGTGAAAATGACAGCTGTACTTCTCATAAGAAGGTGTGGTAAAATGGCAATGTTGAAAATCTGGAGTGAAAATATTGAAATTTCGCGAACTTATGAGCCTGCGTACGAACTGCACAACTCACGCTCGTTAAACAGTCATTTTTAAGAATTTTGGTACCAAATTTTCAACATGGGGATTTTTGGACCCCTTCTCATGAATGATGTCACTGTCATGGTGGTATTCAGGCCTGAAGGGTGATTTCACAGTCACTGCGCAGTCACTGTGCGAAACCACCCTTCGGGCTCGAATAACACCATGACAGTGACATCATTCATGAGAAGGGGTCCTAAAAACACCATGTTGAAAATTTGGTACAAAAATTCCCAAAAATGCCTGAGATATGCAACAAAGTTGAAACCCCTATCTAGCCCATTATACAGCTTACCGGCATTTCCTCAGTTCGCGGTCGGCTTTGAAGAGTGCAGACGTGTTTCCGGTCCACCGAAGATCGTCGTGCGGAGTCCAGAGGTAAATATGGGGTGAGGGGGTGTGGGGAGGCTGGGTGCGCAGTGGGTGGGTGCGGTTGTGGGAGGGGGTCGGGAGATGCGGCGGGACCGTTTTGTTTTACAAGGTTTTAAAAACAAAAAGACGCGTGGGACGTTTTCCACGCTTGGGTGGCTCCCAGCGTGGCACAAGGACTGGGGGCATTCAGCCGAGGGGGGATTGGGCACCCCTGTGTCAGCCAAAGGACTGAATGCCATGCTGGGTGGGCTCCCAGCGTGGCACCTACTACTGGGGGAGACGCAGCTCCTCGGCGACGGGATTGGGCACCCTGTTGGCTACACAGTGCGTGCGGGGCGCGTGCGCCCTGCGTGTGGGGGGGAACAGCTTCATATCACTGCTCACTGAAGCGTAGCTCCCTTTCACTAATCTGTATGCCGCTGCATTTTGGAGCGTGTCATAGACAGCTCCAAAATGCATTGGCTTACAGGGGCCGCACCTGCCAGCTCACTGACTGAATTGGAGGAGGAGGTGACACACCTCCGAAATCTCCGATGATGGCACTATGTTTCTTGCACATGCGTGCAAGCAACATAAAAACAAATGTGTGTTTTGCCTGTGCCCTCCACCAGTACCCTGCCACTGAAACATGAACACTTTTTCATTTGTGATTGACTTCCATTGACTTGTTTTCTAGTGAGTAGGTTCTCGCTCTTGCCCAGATCTGGACTGTGATGACCTGGTTGGTAGAAAGAGGGGAACCAGGTCCGAGATCAGCAAAGCATGGGAGATGATCACCGAGGCAGTGAATGCTGTCGGTGGCAGAGGGCAGTGCAAAGACAAGGTGAGGAAGAGGGTGGGGGACCTGAAAAGGAGGATGAAGGACATTATGGCCCAGGTGTGGCCCAACTGACAGACCACAGGTGGTGGGCCCAATACTTCATTGCCTCTAGCTCCTGCAGAGGCACTAATGACATCAACAGTGAACCATGTACAGGCGACTGACTTACGGGCATGCTCCTATGAGAGCCAGGATGGACCGTCACAGCCATGTGAAAGATTGTGTCAGACCCATCAAACTGAGCCTGTGTGTGCACATGCAACAGTGGAGTTGCACTTTGCATGTCTGTGGTGGTGGGGCCTGGTGATGTGGACCATGGCTGGATCAGCAAAATGTGTGCAAACACAGGGGTACTCCACAGATATGTGTTCTTCCAACACATCCTACCATAGCCCTATACATGCATCCTGTATGGGCTGTGGCACACCACGCACAAGGCAAGGGCCATCACTGCTGCATGCTCTTTCTGTAATAGTGTACCTGTGTATAGTGTTTGACTGGCACAACAGGATGCCCTGATATTGCCTACACCCCTTCTGTTGGATTCATAGTCACCTTTTATCCACTGCAGCTGCTTGCATCTCTCATAATTTTTCTAATGAAATAGAGTTCTGTATTTGTGGCAATGCAGATATATTTAGGAGGCACACAGTAAGTGAATGTATCACACATACCTACCATATAGGGGCTGGCAGTATAGCCTAGCGGTTAGAGTAACAAGCTGTGAATGAGCTTGGTACATCCAGCAGACCTGGGTTTGATTCCCACAACCTCCACTCGCATACTGTGTGACTCTGAGCAAGTCACTTAACCCCACCCCACACCAGTGCTCCCAGGCACCCCTGAAAACAGGCACTTGTGCCTAATGGACATTACCAGGTTACTAAAATAATAAAATAAATATAACAAATAAAATATTCACATACGTGTCACCAGGTCCCCTGGCCTATTGATGTCCCCTGTTGGCAGCCTTGTCAACATTGTAATTGTGCCACCAGAGCCCCATCCAGACCTTGACTGCTGGATGTGTTATACAATGGGTGTAGTCTGCATGGTGCGATCCATTTATCAGGGTGTTGTGGCAATCTGTTGTGTACTCTCCTACCATGCCACCCATGTGTGTTATCTCCAGTGTGATCACCTGTAATGGGGGTGGTATGATGTGTACAGCATTGGTGGTGTATGTACACTACATAGCATGGGTGGCATGAGTTGCAAGACACAGTGCACTGGTCATGCATGCTGCCATGGTCAGAACACAGGTACGTACATTAATACACAATATTGCACTTTTCTCATCTCTCTTCAGCCCAGTCTACTTTGGAGGACACAGTCCTGAAGGATGGCCCGAGACCATCCCGCTCTGTGCTTCCCCTGACAGCCACCCATGTTGGAGCAGAAAGAGAGAAGGAGAATTAGGAGAATGAGGATGATGATGGTTCCAAAGAGGAGGACAGCACTTTTGTGGAGGAATAGAGGACAGAGGGGTCTGACATGGATCAGGAGGGGTTGCCTTCCCCTGCCAACCCCCCTACACATGGGGTCCAGCCCATGCATGTCCAGTCCAGGCATGGCCATTGCTGTGCCACCCCAGGCCACTACTCTTGGCATAGAACATAGTTGTGCCACCCCGGACTCTGCTCATGGCATGGCCCATGTCCTGCCTCCCCAGGCCAGTTTCGCTGGCCCAGCCAATGCTGTGCCACCCCAGGACTCCACCATCAGCACAGCCGCTGCCCTGACCACCAGGTCATTCTCACTGCCTAAGCCACTGCTGTGCTGTCCCAGTCGCAACAATGAACAGCACAGACCACAGTACAAACCCAGGCCACACAATGGCTAAGGGTGCAGCCTGACCCTGTCCAACTAAACAGTCCACAACAACAGGGAGTGGTGGCCAACAGGCAGTTACTCTGGACAGCCATGGGGTCACAGGAAGATATACAGAAAGAACTGGCATGCATAAGCTGCATGCTGCATGACAACATTCAATGTGCACAGCAACGTGCAGAGACATGCCATGAGAAGCACATGACAGCCATGAATGAACTGCAGCAGGACATGTCTGCCAGCAAGTCTGCTGGCTTAGATCGACTGTATGCCACTGTTCTGGAAACCATGGCCACGCTCTCAGGCACTGCAGGGAATGGCCAAAGCACCAGCCATTCCAGAGGGAGGACTGCCACCCCACAACAGACACCTCGGCATACCCAGGATGCCCAGGACACTACACACAGCTTGCTCCTCAGTGGGTTCAGTACCTCACAAGACCATAGCCATGGGCGGGTAATACCATCCCCATGCTCATCTCCCAATGAATGGATGATGACGTCCCACCACTACCATCCTGGCTACACTGCACACACAATGTCCATGTTTGGGGAGGTAGTATGGGATGCATCTAGAGTGCATACTGCCCCCCAGCTCTATCCCACTTGGGCCACCAAATGCCCCACCTCAAGTTACCCATGTTGCCCCCCCACCTGGATGGCAATGTATTTATTGTCAGACCCCTTTACCCGCCACCCATCCTGAATGGCAATCAATGTACATATTTATTTTTTTTTTTTTTCTCTTTCCATATAGCTTTTTATCCCTTTTGAAACCCTGCATCCATCCCCACCTCCCCCCAGCTGGCACCTACCTCCACCACATCAACCTGGATCGAGTCCCCCACAGCTTTACCGCTCTGGCAGGGTTGGAGACAGATGGCCATCCTTCCCCTGGTCCATAATCCAGAGTTGCTCCAGGAATCTGAGTGGTGGTCTGAGCCCAGGGAGGTACTCACAGCAGTGGTCCACCTTCAGGTCCCTTTTTCCATTTTCTCCCTGGTGCCTCTGCCATGATGGCAAGTCAGGACACACACGTGGAGGCACGCATGCCCTGTGGAACTGTGGCCCCTCCCTTCGAGTGGCTCATTAGCTGCACTACCACTGGACCTCCACTCAGTGACACTCAAAGGCCAAGTCAGCTGGCCACTCCTCTCCAGGAGAGGAGAGCAGTCCCTAGGACACTCAATCCTCTCTTATCCCACCAATCCCCAGCAAACCAGTTCATTCCTGAGCACAGGTTACCAGCATGGCAAGCGGTAAGACATTCGACCTCTCATCCCTCCATGCCACTGGGCTGGCTGGAAATTTATTTATTTTCAGCCACCTTTACCCCCCCCCCCCCGCAGGATGGCAATGTATGTATTTTCATCCCCCTTTACCCCCAACCCATCTGTATGGCTTGTCATTTATTTTTTCAATCACATTATTATTATTATTATGATTATTATTATTGACATATTGCATTTTTTGAACACAGTACAGTCTCCTGTGTCATCTGTGCTCACCATCTGGGTTCAAAGGAGTCTGTCATTTGGCAGGCTCTATACTCCTGTGCCCTCCTGGCCATCTGGGGTCATGCCTGTTGCATCCCCTGGACCTCTGGCTCAGCATCTGCTGCAGGGTGTTCCTCTGGGGCAGGAAGGCATATTCCACTTTTTTTGTTTGTTTGTTTAAGTTCAGATGCACAGGTGGGTTCTTCAGATATATACAGGAGAAAAGAAAGAGTAAGGATCAGATTGTTAGGATCAAGAATGGCAGTGGATGGGTGGAAAAGGGGGCAGAGCAGGCAGAAGTACTCAACGAGTACTTCTGTTAAGTATTCACCAGGGAGAGGGAAGGACCCATACCTTAGGTGGTGTGGGTGTAGGGGGGAAGAGGTTACAGATGGGGAGATCACAGTGGGTAGGATGATGAAGGGCCTTAAGTCTCTGAGGGTAGATAAGGCACCTGGGCCAGACAGAGTTCACCCTAGAGTCCTGAGAGAGTTGGCAGAAGTCCTGGTGGGGCCGCTTGAAGACCTATTCAACATCTCCCTGGATATGGGGTGCATGCCCAGAGATTGGAGGGTAGTGTAAGTGATTCCCCTCCATAAGAGTGGGCCCAGGGACAAACCAGAAAACTACAGACCAGCAGACCTTACCACAATTATAGGAAAGCTAATGGACTCTATCCTCAAGGAAAGGCTAGCACAATTTCTGGAGAATAATGGCAGCCAGGATGGCAAACAGCACAGGTTTGTATCAGGAAGATCCTGCCAGATGAACTGATTTTTTCGAATGGGTGACACAGGCACTCGATAGGTGTCATGCGATGGATGTCCTTTACCTGGACTTCAGCAAGGCCTTTGACTCAACACCTCATGGAAGGCTGACCAGCAAGTTGAACAACCTAGGAGCAGGAGGAAACTGGTTAGCTGGGTCCAGAGCTGGTTACAGGATAGACAGCAGAAGGTAGTCATGGGGGGGTAAACTATCGGAGCCCAGAGTGGTAACAAGTGGGGTCCCACAGGGCTCTGTCCTGGGACCAGTGCTGTTTAACATTTTCATTGTCAATGTATCAGATGGGATAAAAAGTAAGATCAGTCTCTTCGCAGACGACGCTAAGTTATGTGCAGAAGTGGATGGTGGGGAAGGCAGTAAAGTACTCCAGGGGGAGATTTAGCAAGACTGAAGAGATGGTTGAACACATGCCAACTTGGGGTCAATGCCAAGAAGTGTAAAGTCATGCACTTGAGAGCCAGAAACCCCAGAAATAGTTACTGCTTAAGGGGAGTGCAGTTATCCACATCAATGGAGGAGAAGGATCTGGGTGTATTAGTAACTGGGAAAATGAACCACTCAGCCCAGTGCAGGAAGGCAGTGGCAAAGGCCAACAGAATGTATTTATTTATTTATTTGAAAAGGTTTCACCAGGAAAGACAACATGAGCTGAAAACAGCTAGTTTCCAGAAGCATCCTGGGGAGAGGGGTTACATAAGTGGGGAGTGCATACAAAACAATAACCGTCATACTATACATAAGTGCAATTATAAAGTAAACATTCATTGCAGTCAATAACAATGAAAAGAACAGAGACAGGCAGTAGCGTAAAGATAGATATACAATGTGGCAAAACCATGAACATAGGAGTAGTGTTCTTAGCAGGATGCTAATATAAATAAGTGCAATACAATGTACAGCTTAATACCACCCATGACAATGAAGAGAAAATTGGAACAGGCAGTATTGTATAGAAATACATACAGTGAAGCAATACCATGAGAACAAGAGTAGTGTAGGGAGCTAGGTAAGGTATGGGCCATGTAGATGGAGTACCCAATGAATGAGCTAGAGGCGGTGGGCTGAGTACAAAGAGTAAAGAGTGCAACCTTGCCTATTAGAAATGGTAGGGAAATGATGGGGGTCCCACCAGAAAAGGGGTGTAGAAGGAGAGGCAAACTGAGAACTGCACCCCTTCAGGATGCTAAGAACCCTGCAAGGGGAACACAGATCCAGCAACCCAGCAAGGAAGGTGGTGGGAGAAGGAAGGAAGGAGGACTGAGAGGGGATAGGGGGGCTGCTGCCAACAGGAAGCATAGAGGAACAATGGGGGTGTAGAGAGAGGATGTGGGGGTAGGGGAGTTGGCATAGAAGGGGATAGGTACCGAGAACAACACCCCTTTAGGATCCTGAGACCCTGCAAGGAGGTGAAGACTCAGCAAGAAAGGAGGTGAGGGAGAGAGGGTAAACTGGTGGTGGTAAGATGTGGAGGAGGGTAAGAAGAGGAGGAGAGTTGAGGGGAATGTCAGGCTACTGTTGTAGATCAATAAGTTAGGAGGAGGAGTAGAAGGGGGATGCTGGGGTAAGGGAATTAGCAGGCAATGAAGGGACTGAGAACCATTAGGTACCGAAACTACACCTCATCAGGGTGCAGAGAACCCTGTAAAGGGGGGGGCGACCCAGCAAGGATGGAGTTGAGAGAAGAAGGGAAGGGGAGGGAATAGAATTGTGGGGAAGGAAGTGGTGGGGGAGAGGGGTAGCGGGCTGCTGAAAAAAGATGACCTAGAAGTTAACGGGGGCTATAAGGTGGGGAGGGAGAGGAGAGGGGGTGGAGGTGGCTGCTGACAAAAGATGACCTAGGAGTTAGCAGGAGGTGGGTGAAAGGGGGAATTAGTGTGGGTGAGGAAGGGGGTTATTTGCAGTTGCAATGGTGAAGAGTATGCTTCTGGAGGAGGTGAGATAGTGAATGGCAGGACTGGGTGGAGCGAATTTCAAGTGGGAGGGGATTCCAGATATTAAGGAACTTGTACGAGAAGGCGGCCTGACCAGACGAATTGTGTTGGGGGGGCAAGGGTTCTATGTGTGGATGCTCAGAGGGAATAGCAGGAAGGAGGGGGGTAGATAAGAGGGAAGAAAGATATGAAGGCAGTGAACTGAGCCAGAACTTCCCAACTAAATTAGCACAGAATGCTGGGGTGCATCACAAGGGTAATCACTTCTAGGAGAGGGGAAGTCCTCCTGCCCCTGTATAGGTCCCTCGTGATGCCATGCTTGGAGTACTTCATGCAGTACTGGTGCTCCTACTTGAAAAAGGACATTAAGCTACTGTAAGGGGTACAGCGTAGGGCAATGAAAATGATCCTGGGACTGGCAGATAAACCTTATGAGGAGAGACAGAGAGATCTCAATATATATTCCTTGGAGGATAGAAGGGAGAGAGGGGATATGATTGAGACCTTCAAATACCTGAAGGGCATGAACAGAGTAAACACCGAGAGTATTTTCAAATTAAAAATTGGGAAAGAAACCAGGGGGTACAGTCTGAAATTGGAAAGAGGAAGATTCAGGAGCAAAATGAAGAGGCACTATTTCACCAAAAGGGTGGTTACAGGGTGGAATGCACTGTCAGAGAAGGTGGTATCACTGAGGTCAGTGAGCAGATTCAAGAGGGGTGGGACAGGATTAAAGGGATGGTAAAAACTGAAGGTGGACGGGGGGGTGAAGGAAGCAGGAGGAAAAACAGAGGGGAGAGGCAAGGGAAGGGGGGCAGCTGCAGTCTGAAAGGTTGAAGTGTTGCACACTCGGGCAGACTAGCTAGACCGTAAGGCCTATATCTGGTGGCAATTTCGTATGTTAGTATAATAATATACTGTATCTTGAATTTCCAACATCATCATTGTATGTATGTATGTATATGTGTGTGTATATATATATATATATATATATATATATATACTGTATATATATATATATATATATATATATATATATATATATACATATATACATAAATACATAAATATATATGTGACATGAGTGGCTCTCTTAACTTTTAATAACTTAAATTGTTGTGGTGAATAAAGTACAGGTTTGCTCAAATAGATGCCAGGATCCCTGCATTTTATGAAAGTCCTTTCCACTTTATTTAAATCTATCATCAGTCATCAATTCTATAAAATTTGGTGGGTCTATAGCCTTCCAATAGGTAAGCATTATTTTTTTCCCTATGAATATGGACAAACTAATCAGAATTGTCTGATTCACTAAATTCGTCATTTTCTCATTTTCATTTATTCCCGAGATCACAATGCCGGGATTAAAAGAAAATTTCCTTTCTAACATTTACAACAGAAGCTTGAAAAAGTCCACCCAGGACTGAGCCAATGCAGGGCATGTTGCCAACATTTAAAACATTTCCCTCTTTTGATGTTTACATCTCTGACACTTATCAAAGATGTTGTTATTACATTTCACATTTATGTAACTCTGAAGGCAAAAAGCATGTCCTATGTATGACATTAAAATGTATCTGTTTTAACCTATTGTTTTTAGATGCAAATTCCTTTAGATTAGTTATTTTCAACCAGTTGCTCATCTGTATTTCTTTACCGAGATCTTTCTCTCATAAAGTTTTTGTATTTTTAAGATGTGTTTCTTGTGCATCTCTAAACACCATACATAGTTTTATATCAGTTTTTTTTATTCAGTTCTATCTCTAGCATTACTGGTTCTAATTTAGAATATGGTGCAGGTTGAAGGTTTCTTAATGTTTTTTGAAAACATGTTTGTTTTTTTTAATTTGCAAATATTGAAAAAACTCGTTATCCGGTATTCTATATTTCAGTTGTAATTGTTTCAATTAAATAAAGCCCCCCATTTTAATAAATGTCTCTTATCTCTAGCAAACCAAAAGTTTTTTTAGATTGAAAAGATATTACCTAGAATGGACGGTGTAAAATTTACATTATAAAGGTTTGGGAAGAAGACAAAAAGGTGTATCTTACCTTTCAAGTGACTGTTAGAAGCCCCATTAACTGCCCTGGTAACCAAAAGCCAAGACCAATACTTATTAAAATTAGTGAGATTCACCATTAGTGCATTTCTACAGTAGTGGAAGGGTATATCAGCTAGTTCCAACCGAAAACAGGTAAGATTCTTAGTGGGATCATGAAACCAGCTGTATAAGGCCTCTATTTGGGAGGGTAATATCAAAAAAATGAGGACATTCTTACCTAACCTTTTCTTCCTTAAGCTGGAGTTTCTTCAAGGCTACTCATGGATGTTGTGATTTCCAGAGAAAATTCTTTATTTGTTTATTTATATAAAAAAAAAAAAAAAATAAAATCATCCAGATTGACTAATAGTGATTGGAACAAAAAATGATTTTTGGAAGTACATTCATTTTTAGTAGGTTTACTCTCCCAGTCAAAGCCTTTCCTCTCCAATCAAAGCCAGTGGCAAGTGTTGCTTTCCCATGGGAGATTGCAATGTTGTGTAGTATGCAACAGGCAAGGAATATGTCACAGGCCTTATGAGGGCTATACTGTAGGGCACCAACAGAACGACCAAGGCACTTAAACCACATCTTGAACATGCCAAGGACACGCTCAATGATGTTGCATGTAGGTAAAGGGTTAGGATTAGTTTCATCATCTGCAGCATTGTGGGGAGACCTTTGGGGTATACTTACCAATGAGGTGCCACTAGGGATATCCCCACCTTCGAACCTCTGCACAGGATAGAGTTGTAGCAGATGAAGGCATCATGGACACTGCTGGGGAACTGTACCAAAACATTGATGATGCTCCCTGTTGCCTCACACATCACCTAATAGTTGACAGAGTGGTACCCTTTCCTATTCACATAGGCCTCCACTCCATCAATGGTGGGTGCCCGGATGGCAGCATACAGTAAGTGCAGTCAATGGCACCAAGTACAGATGGTAGGTGCACAACTTGATACAACTTCTATATAGTTGCTGTTCACTCTGCTGGTGTGGTGAGGAACACAATGAACTCCTCAGCATGACCCAGCAGGGCATCTAGGAACTGGCCAACAGCCACAAGGTGGCAGACGGTGAGATACCATGGTGTCCCCAACCAGTGTCTGGAAGGTTCTGGTGGCCAGGAAGAACAGTGCATCTGTCACTTTGAGCTCTATGGACATCCCATGGCAGTGCACAGTGCCTGTCTGGAGCTGGTCATGAAGCAGCTCACACAGCTGTATGATCATGGGCTTGTTGAGCCTGTACTGGCCCGTGATTTGTTCATCACTGGGGACTTCAAATGCGATTCATGGATGGTACTGTCTATTTGCAGCATAGTGCCTCTGGGTCCTGTGCCTGGAGCAGAACTGGCTCTCTCCGCATCCTGCATGACCAGCTGCATCAGGTGCACAACGTGAGACACTTTGTTTTCAGCTGGGGTTGTGTGTGTGTGTGTTTTGCTGTTCCTCTTCTTGCCTCTGGGGTTTGTCCCAGGTTAAGACCTGGTTTTTATAAGTGGTATTTGTGCAGCGCCATTGTGCTGTGCTATTCCGTTATCACAGTGCAAGTCACTATCCCTGGTTTCGATGTTGCATTTATTAACTTTTGTACTAGATCTCTACTGCAAATAAGATGAGCAGCCCAGTCCTTTCAATATGGGGACCACGCATAAATACATGCACAGTGCAAACACAAACACTTTGCATCAAGTGCAAAGCTTTGAATATCTGGGTCACTGCCTTATTACCGTATTTGTTTTGGACGGATTCTCCCTCTGTTTTTTTTTTCATTTACTCTATAAAAAGAAATACCAATAAATATGGCACAGTACTGAGAAAGTATATGTGAAAATTGGATTAAATTTCCTTTTGCCATAATTAATGATTTATTATCTCTATGTATTTGGATCTCTCCAAAATAACGCTTATAGACTTGTTCGGCACTGTGAATATTTCTTATTATTTGTAATCTGTTTATATTATTTTGCAGGGTTCCTTTTTTTAAGAATCCTTATTAATTGCCTAATTTGTGTAATCGTTATATCTTTATTAGAATTCATATTTAGTTTATCTATTGATTTACGGTCCATAATTTATACATCATATGCATTTGTTGTTTTAAAATGTATAATATCCAAAAATAAAAATTATTAAAACAAAATGTTGATGAGATTGTTACCTTTTGTGTGAGTGATTCGGCCATGGGTCAGTTGTTTGGTCTGTGTTGTTGCACAGTCAGTGCACTCTAGTACTGGTTGGACGTTTTTCCTAAACAGTTGCACAGCAGCGCACTAACAAGCATATCTAATACACACATAGAAGTTACTGATAGGAACATCTTTGTTTCACTCTCAGCTGCTTACTTTGCTGTTTTGACATTGCTCCTGCTGCTAATGTATCTTTCTGGGGTTGGTGATTTTTACCCACCAGAAAAATGTACTGATAACTATGACCAGCCATTATCCTGATGGACTGACTAGGTAACTGTCAGACAGAGGAGTCGTCACAGCTGGTGGCAATATTAGTAAAGGCCATTTGTGATCAGTAGCTGCTGCTTTCGGTGTCATCTCCTGGCCTCATGTTTTTTATAACTATGCCATCTTTGTACTCTCCTGGGTCATGCTAAAAAGAGGCATTACATTTTCTAGCATACTATAATTATTAGGTTAACAAAAACCAAATAAATAAATGAACATCAGGAGACATCACTGCATATTGCAGCATCAATAAAGCCACTCTGGCTCAAAGCTCTACCACTATAATGTATGTTTTTGTAAGGGTGTGTGTGTGTGTGTTTGTGTGAGCATGCGTGTGTGCACATGCACATATATTTGCATTTTATGCTTATGGATGTGCTGTCATTCAAACCTTGGCACCTCCCAGTACAATTGGTACTTTTATTAAGGTGTCAGGACTGTCAGTGTGGCTTACTAGGTAGCACATCTGCCTCAGAACCAGAAGGTCATGGATTCTGATCCCACACCAGGACTGGGCTCAGATCATAAGTGCTAGCACCCAAGTACAGCACAAGGGGGCTGCTGTGCTGTCCTTTAAATAAGATGTTAAACCGAGGTCCCTTTTACCCATCTCTGGTGTTGTCCAGGTGGAAGTAAATAAACCCAATGCACTTTTTGCAAGAGATGGGGAATTTTATTAACAAAGGATAACGGAAAATACAAATAAAAAAAAAATCAAGGAACAGGTGTAAACAGATTATGAAGAAAATACCCTGTGGAAAACCGACCACAGCTTATGAAAAACAATTGGGTTTAACAGGCGTTTATCCAGAGCATAAAGTCCTGAAAGGTAATCTGTGGCTATACTGGCAACCACAGCAGGAGGAATCCATTTTTGCTGCATTGTAAAAGCACATCTTACCTGACATATGTAGTATTTGCAAATTGCTAAACAAACCTGCAGAACTGGAACAGAAAAACAATTCCATATTGGTGGAAACAAGTTTAAAACAACAATGTCATAAGCTACAGAGGAAAAGGTGGGAAAAATCCACATGATGCTTACTTGTTTTCAAAAGGCACAACTAGTAGGGCAATTAAAAAAGAAAATGGGATTGTGTTTCAGGGATATTCAAACATGTCGGTTGAGGACAAAACCATTCTATCAGAGCTTTAGCCTTCAAGGAGTTGCAGACGGCCAATTTACCATATAAGTTAAGCCATAAGATGTCCCACATCTGAAAAGGAATCTTACGGTTAACCAGTTGAGATATCGCCTGTTCCAAATGAGAAAGGGGATAGAATGGAATCTCAAGGGGGGCGGATAATTCCTTTCAATAATTGTGTTGTAGATGCTTCTCCAAGAGAGTTCAGCACAATCATTAAATGCTAAATGCCTGGATAACAATTTCTTAACTGAGGTAAGAATATATGCTGGGAGCACGTGCTGATAATCTCAGCCAAATCCTCTAATAAGGATGGCAGGTGGAGTAGCAAAAAGAGTTATTAATCAGTCTGATACCAAAGGAATCCAGATGGTGGCAGTACTGATCAAAAGGAGAGCAACATTACTAGAGAAAAAGACACTGTAATAAAAGGCTAGGGGGTTGACCATATGGAGGCCTCCTCTATTTCTAGGCCCGTAAATAACGTCTGGTTTAATAGGGTTGAGACGAGAGCCCCACAAGCCTTGAAAAAATAAGCTGAATAATCTCATCTCAAGGGAAGGGGGAGGTGGAAACACACCACTGAGAAACGTAAAGCAAGGAAGCAACAAGATCTTTATTAAATAAACTCGCTTCAGTTTTGCCAGTGCTCTATGTTTCCAAACTAACGACCTCTGTTCAGCTTTAGAAAGACAGGTTTCCCAATTAAAAATATCTCTATCAGGATGGTTAATGTACATGCCTGAAATCCGAATAGGGTCATTACATACAGCAATTCCCGCAGCACATGAAGGGAAGTCAGGTGCAGGAGAGTCAACCAGGACTGCCACACTTTTAGTATAATTTACAGTAGAGCCAGAGACCCAAGAAAACATCTGTGGGAGGGAGGATACAATGTCTCCTTGTGTACTATCTGAAATCAAAATGCAGACATCATCTGCATATGCTAGGTCTCTAAAATCCACGATGTCAGCAGTGAGAGTGATGCCGAGTAGTTGAGAAGAATGTTGTATGAAGCACAAGAGGGAGTCTAGGGAAAAAACATACAGCAAAGGGCTTGGGGGTAACCCTGCCTGATGCCCCAATGGAGTGGTACTGGAGTGCCAAGGTGGGAATTAACATAAGGGATGAGGCAAGCGGAGGCATATAGCAAGCGAATCCAGGTAATAAAGGAGGGAGGGAGGAAGTCCGTACCAATGTAAAACATCAAAAGGTAACTATGGGCTACACGGTCAAATGCTTTCTCTTAATCCAAGGAAAGCACAAAACCATAACATAGACCCCATTTACCCAGTTCAAGCAGATCATGGAGGATGATTAAATTAGCTGAGATATTTCATGTGAAAACAGCACAACTTTGGGATGGGGACAGAAGAATTTCAACTTCAGTGGAAAGCTGCGTAGCCAACAGGTAAGCAAGGATTTTGTAATTAGTATTAAGGAGGCACGGAGGTATCCAGTTTTTCACCTATCATCCTTCTTATACAAAAGGGTAAGCATAGCTTGGGACAAAGTGGAGGGTAGCTTTCCAGTTGTCAAAATCTGATTAAATAGAATGACCAATGTAGGGCCCATGTGATCAAAAAACGTCTTGTATAATTCAAGGGGGAGGCCGTCTGTGCCAGGTGCGATGTTTGAAAGTAAATTCCATATAGTTGCCAAAACTTCTGAAAGGTGCACAGGACTCATCAGGGAGGTGTGCAGGTGGGCAGACAAGGCGGGGGGAGGAACGGGCAATTGACTGAGTTTGTTCAATGTGACGAAAGGGGTACCAGAGGAGTTCTGGACATATGCGTGGACGTGTGTCATAATATAATTGAGGGCAGACTCCAGAGGGTCCTGTGGGGTCCAACAAAGGGACCACATGTGTCTACTTTAAAGTCTATCAGAGCAGGCTTCATACATACCCATAGACTGATTGCTACGTTGGGTACCAAATTTGCTTTCCTGTGCCAGGGACCTAACCCTGTCATATTGATACTGGACTATTTTTGATTTACAGTAACTATTTCTATATCAGGGTAAGGTCCAGGCCAGTTGTATGCATGCAGGGAATCAGACAGTGCAGTTGAAAGTGAAGATTCAGATATTGTAAATATTTGGATGTGCTCAGATGCTTTGCTTGATGTTGGAAAAAGCAGTGGAGCTCCTTCTTGGAATCCTCCCACCAAACTCCAAAATCTTTATAAGCACTGAGGACAGTCCATCTATCAAGAAAGGTTAGGAGCCAGGCGTTGCAGTCAGATGGGATCACCAACAAAGATGTATTGAGCCTCCAGGGCCTGTGTGTGTGTGTGGAGGGGTAGAAGGTCCCATGGCACATGTGTAATGGACAGCCAAATGGCCTGAGGATTCTACAGGGATGACTTGTGACAGGGACACCAATAGACAGTGGGATAAACAAAAAATCAATATGAGTCTGTAAAGGACCTTTGGTAAATGTGGGGTGGGGGGGCTACATTAGACGTACTGTACATTGGCTATACTGAACATGAGCTGTAGAAACCATGTCCCATGGGAAATTTGTGTCACAAAACACCTTTTACGTCTGACCTCCATGGTCTGTGATACCCAATCCACAGTTGAAGCCACCATCCAATATAAGAGGTTTGGAAGTATAGAGAAAAGGCTGAATAAGTCTAAATAATTTTGCACGCTCAGACTTCATTTGAGGGGCATAAACATTAATAACCCTGAGGGAAAGTTCAAGTTCAAATTTATTTGCAGGAAAACTCCATTGAGCACGCTCATTTACAAGGAGGTCCTGATGGGACACTACACAACATCAGATGCAATAACAGAATACAAAAAAAAAAAAATACAGAAATGTAAAAAATACAAAAGTAGGCATAACACTGTTTTAAACAATGAGAAGACACATACATAATTACAACAAGATCGATATTCAACCTTAAGGAGGGAGACCTCCTTTAGGACACTACGAACAGGAGTACACTATGCCTATACAAATAGGGATACAGATAGGTGCTAGAGGTCAGGTAAGAGCGGAGGATTGTTCAGAGGAGAAAGTACTTGATAGACAAGCTTGTTCTGGGAGGAAAGACACTAGTCATTATGGCAGTGGCAGGTCTCTTTGAGTGCCTTACTGGCCAAGGATTTAAGGACGTTTATGGAGACTAGTTCTGTAAGCTTAAGTGAGGATTGCATTTTGTTCCAGAAGGTCAGGATGAAATGATTGACTGCTGCTCTGCCGTAGAGTGTGCGAAACCTGTGCACATCAAGAAGAATAGAGGTGTTTTTCCTTAGGGCATAGCAGCTGCTCAACCTGTGAATAAGAGATGTACTATACTGTAGTAGTTTATTCAACAGGATTTTCAGAGCCCTGGTTCTAATGTGGAGCATCCTTCTAGTGGCTAGGGATGTCCAGCCTACTGCGGAGTATAGGTCACAATGGTACATTCTAAAGGATGCATTGGTTATCAAGTGTAAGGAACGGTGATAGAGTATGTCCAGCTTGTGTAAATTGCATGCTGGGCTGCTGTTGTAAATAATGTCCACATAGTCTATAAGTGGGAGGACGGTGGCTTGAACTACTCTTCTCCTCATATCTGCTGGGAATAAGGATTTGTTCCTGCAAAAGAACCCCAACCTCATTTTAAGTTTTTTAGTTAGAGAGTCGATATGTGAGGCAAAGGTCAATTTGCTGTCCAACCAAATTCGTAAGTGTTTAAATTTTTCCACGAACTCAAGTGAGTCTCCTAGGAAGGTTGTACTAGGTATTGGTGCAGCTTGTTTATGATGGGCAGATGATGGATGTGAGGGGAGAAAGTACATTGCCTTGGTTTTTCTGGCATTCAATAATAATTTGGAGCTTAGGAGGTTTTGTTGTAGCTGATTAAAATCTGACTACAACTCAATACCTACATCAGTCAAGGAGGGTTAGAGGTGTACAACACTGTGTCATCCGCAAACAAGTGAAGTTTAGAATTATGGATGTTATTACCTAAGGAGCTGATGCAAATTGAAAACAACAGAGAACCTAGAATGGAGCCTTGGGGTACCCCTCTTGTGAGCTGCAAGGAAGGGGAGAGGAGCCTGTCAGCTCTAATGCATTGGAGTCTACCTGATAGGTAACTGGAGAAGATTGAACAGTTGTCCAGGCCATGCTCCTTTAGTTTAAGCAGTAATAGACTGTGGTCGACTGTGTCGAAGGTCTTACTTAGGTCTAGGAATATGGCTCCTGTGGGATGTTTATTGTCAAGGGCGGTAAATGAGTCATTAGTTATTTTGGCCAATGCTGAACAGTGCTGTGGTTTTGTCTGAAGTCGGATTGTAGTGGGTGGAATAAATCTGAGTTCTTAAGATGATCTTTTAACTCATTGCCTCCTAGAAACGTCTGTAGGCATCAGCAAATCTAACTACAGTATGTCCCAGAACACCTACAGAAGTCACCTACAGACTTCCTGTGAGCCCTAGAAATGTCTGGAGAAGTCA
The DNA here is from genome assembly GCA_016271365.2 of Neoceratodus forsteri. Lineage (NCBI taxonomy): Eukaryota > Metazoa > Chordata > Ceratodontiformes > Ceratodontidae > Neoceratodus > Neoceratodus forsteri. The sequence goes on along the minus strand of CM028131.1, from coordinate 1,083,604,662 downwards.
CTCACATATTGTAATATTACTCGCCAGCCAGAACTGATTAGAATTGACTGCATAGTACCATTAGAAAGGTAATGTTGTGCTGAACAACCTTGCCACTGACACTTTGTGTGTATCATGTTCACTTTAGAAGTTATTTATATTTGTTTATGACATTTTGTCAATCTAGAACCACCTAAGCACTTTGAAGAAAACACACATTCTAGGTATCTTAACCAGTATAAAACAAAAACCAAATTGAGTACAGTTGATTGCATAGAACCATTGGAAAGGCAATTTTGTGTGGAACAACTTTGCCACTGATACGATATGTGTATCATGTATACTTTAGGAGTTATATGCATTTGTTTATGGTATGGTGTGTATGGTTCAGATTTGTCCCTCAAACCTCACCAATACACCTTGACTCAAATGGGGAAAAATGATGTTTAATACTACAGAAATAGCTGTTTGTTTTACAAACAAATTATTAAAATTACATCTAATGTCTAGATGCTTAATTTGGTGTTGGTATGTTACATATTTCCCAACAAAAAAGGTTTATGGTGCATTTTTTAGTGGAAAAAATATTTTGTTTTTCTGTTTCAGCCAGCACAGAAATTAAACTAAATTACCTGCTGTTTCTTGCATACCACTGTTGGAAAGGTAATTTTATGCTGAATAATTTTGTCACTCATACTTTGTGTCTAGCACTTATGGTTTTTGTGCTATTAGCATTTGTTTGCTGCATGCCAATTATGGCTTGATTTTACTTAGAAGGGCCCAGGATTAACTGTTAACAGTATACAAGAGACAAGTGCTGCAACTTCAGAAAGCTCCTGTGGAGGCAAAGAGTTAACTGTTTATTGACTAGTTTTTCCAGGAGTTTTGACAGAACTGGCAAGACAGAAATAGGTCTATAATTGTTAAGATCACCCAGGTCACCTGATTTAAACAATGGCAGTATGAAGGCTATTTTCCAACAAGAGGGGACCATTCTAGATGAAATTAATAGATTAAAGATGTGCACTATTAGGGCGGTTAGAAGATGGTACCCTAGTTTGAGAAATGTGGACTTGATTCCATCCACTCCAGCACTCTTTTTTTGTGTCCAATTATTTTAATAGGTCCTTGACTTGTTTATATTTTACTGAAGATGGATGGAAGGAGTTTCAAGTCCTCAGGTCTGGGGGACGTCCTTAGGTATAGAGCAGTCAATGAGTTCAGCAGCTGGCGAGGAGTCAAATGCAAGGCCCACAGTCATGAAATGCGCATTTAGTTTATCTAAGATGGTACTTTGATCAGAGATTGTGGTACCTTGGGTTGCGATTTTGATAGATATTGAAGGGGAAATTCTATGACCCTCAACATTTTTGATCATCTGCCAGATTTTAGCAGAATTACCTTTGGCAGCCTCTACAGCTTCCATATAATAATTAGTTTTGACTGCTCTGACCAGTTTTGTGCAAGCATTTCTTGATGTTCTGAAGGCCTTCCAGTCTGCAGGGGCTTTAGTAAGTCTCGCTAGTGCCCAAAGTTTATCCTGCTGGAACTAGGGGCCTTTCTCACCCTACATTTTATGAGTGGGGCATGTTTGTTGGCTAAATTTGTAAGGTGCACATTGGAGGTGTCAATTGCCTCATCTACCAAGGTGGCTAGATATAGTCTTTGCCAGTTCGTGCACCTGAGGTCGGCTAGATAATTTTCAAGTTTGAACTTACTGAAATTTCTTTTTGTGATAAATTTACTACGAGTCATACATTTTTCCTGGATTTCTGTGCAAACCACTATGCTGTAGTCAAGCTATTATGGAAGACGGCTGTGTGCGAGATTTTGTGTGGTTTGTTTGTGAGGATTAAATCAAGTATAGTGCCTTTATCCTTATTTTTTACATTGATTCTGGTAGGTTCAGAGCTAAGTTGCGAGATACCTAACTCTTCACAGAGATCTTTTAAGTTATTTGCTTTGGGCGTAAACCAGTCCCAGTTCAGGTCACCTAGTATAATAGAAATATCATTGAAACTAATCCCAATTAATCTAAGGGTTACCAGTAGTTTAGTGGCCCCTGCTGGCAGTCTGTAGCAGCTAATAATGTTGAATGCCTCAGATGAGGGCAGTACAAGCCTTAGAGCTACACATTCAAATTTCCTAGATTTGGATAATTAAAGGGATTCGGTGTCCAGGTATTTAGAGTTGACATAGATAACTACACCATACCCTGATTGGTCTGTCCAGTCTAAAGGTGTTAAAGGAAGGCAGTGTTATTTGTTGGTTTTTAGTGGTACCATTTAACCATGTTTCAGTAACAACTAATATATCCTGGTTTGTATGTGCTACCTATGTTATTATTAGATCTAGTTTTTTCAGGAGGCTACAAGCATTAATCAGCATTAATTTCAAGCCTGGCTCTGACTCAAATTCCATGGGGAAGTAAGGGGTGTTGGAGGTCCCAGATTTGCTTCAACATTTCCTGAGCACATCAGCAGCAGCAGCATAATAAACTTTTTTAAGCATGACCATAGTACTGCAAGCTCTTTCTTGTTTGGAGTAGTATTATGTGGCACTAATGGGGTGTGGTGCCTAGAGTGTGGGCAGAACGGGTAGCTCATGACGACAAGTGAGACTGCCCTGATGACTAATTTATGCAGTAGGATAAGAGTACTTGCAAGGGTGATGGAAGACGAGTCCCAGAGGGGGTGCGGATTGAGAATAAAAAAGGGCTGGGGGTGGCTTTGGAGACGTGGGCTCCATATGCTGTACCAGACGGGGTACGATGCTAACACAAAGATCATTAAGGCAAATATAGCAGTGATGACAAGCCACAATGAAGGCACACAGAGAATCGACGTTTCAATGTTATTTAATGATAAGAGGTGATAGGGTAGTTAAATGTAAGACTACATTGAGTGCCTGAGTACTACTTGAATATGACGAGGAGGTGAAGGATTTCTTTTGTTATGGGTTAGTATATCTTTAAAGCAAGGTGAAGATCAGGACCAAGTTGTTTGGCTTTGGCGGTGGGGGAGGTGGGGACACTACAACAGGAGTTGTGGGGGCAATCGTGGGCTGGGGAAGGGGACCAAGCATCAAAACCAATAACAAGGCCCTTCTGGGAAAAATATCAATAAGCCTCTGCAATTTAAAGTCAAAGACCCTGATAAAAATACCTACCCCATCACAGGTTTCAAGGCCCTGTGACCAATAGGATGGGCCAGACACCGGTAAATTCTTAGCAGCAGATAGTCTGAAAGCTGTTTTAAGGTGGTATCTTGTAATAATAAGATACTGCCTGGGAGAGTATGGAGTACAGAAAAAGTAAGCATCCTTTTTTGATGGGACTTTATGCCGTTGACATTTAACGTCATACAGAGGTGGGAACCTGGTGGAGGAACAGGTAGAATTACAAGGATACACCACCTCCTTTCCCTGTTTGTGAGCGGGTCCTATTTCTCACACACTTTGCAGATTGCTCCTCCTGCTGGTCATAAACTTCAGAAGGGATATCCTTCTGGGAAGAATGCATGGAAGTGTCAGAGCCATCCCCTTCATCCTCAGTGTCTTCCCATTGGGAAGAAGTGGCCAGAGCAGCATAAGTGTTATGAAGAGAAATTTCCAGCTTCTTGGAAGGTTTTGCTTTACCTACAAGACTTTGACTATGTTTTGCTTGAGCCAGGAGCTGGAAAATGTCAGTTTTCATTGGGGTAATAGAAGGGGGAGGGGTATTAGGGCAGAAGGGTCCTGACTCACAGCCAGGGGCTCTGGTAGTATAGGGAGAGGTTCTAAGGTCACTAGGGGAAGGACTGAGTCCTTGACCATGTCAGAGCCAACAGAGGGGGATGTAGTAGGTAGGGGGCACCAGGCTTCAGTAAAGAAGAGTCAGCAAGATCCACCTGAGGGACAGAAGGAGAATCCTCTTCATTGACTGCAGCCAAGGTCTAACCATGTGCAATCAATGCATCCTGGTTAAGGCCATCAGTCTGGTTATGGGAACGCTCAGGGACATTATCAAAAAGTATAATCCTGATCCTCACAGAGATTACATCTATGTTGATTGGGGTAGTAGGAGTGTTATGGCTGTATTTCAAACAGCTGCTGCATCGGGCAACATCACACACAGAACTTAGGTGGGTATGAGACCCACACTTACGGCATGTCTTTGGCTGGCCTGGGTAGAAGCAGATATCTTTGTTTCACCCGATGTAGAAACTGCCAGGTAGGTGGGTGACACCTGAGGTAACCAGAAGCAGTTTTACCTTAACCTTTCAACCCCCCGCCCCCATCCAGACTTGCTCGTAATCGATGATGGGGTGGGGGTATCTAAGGCTTGACAACTGCAACCCATGCCCCAGTTACCAAGAGCATGTGTCAACTGGGACTCCCCTATTCATGCCACAAACAGGGCAAACAGGCCACCAGATGGCATAAACAAAAAGGCACCCCCCCCCCAGCATTGAGGTGATTACTGGCTCGACAGTCTAAAGGGGTCGGGGGTTTTGGGCACAAAATAACATTTGTATTTATTCCGGATTCTGGGGAGAGATGCCAGGCATATGCTAGGTTTAAACTATCACAACAGGGGCCCCAATAACAATCCACACTGGAAGCAGAGCTCTAATGTCCTCACAGGAATTGGGATTGTGAAGTATGGCTTTATTCTGATAAAAAGATGGCAAATTGCAGACAGGGTGGGCCCCCAAGATTTGGTACTGTACAGGCACAAAAACAGACTTTTTTCCTTCCAGAACAACACTGTTAGGGCAATTTCAAGCAACTTTTTACCACAAGCAATTTGAACTGTCCATCCCTCTGTACTAGGAATACCTGTACTTTTCTTCTAACAAAAGTGTATTTCTTGTGGGAGTTACCACAAACTTTAGTACACACATTTCTAACTTCCTAGCAAAGTATAATTCTTTTTGGAGTTGCCACACACTTTAAGAAATACATATATCCTGGAGCAATGCCATCCATTAACATGTGTCATTTAAACTGGTGCCCATATGAGAATCAGTTAGCCCTGACTGGAGAATCAAACTGGGGTTATGCCCAATCCTACCCCATGCTGTCTCTGCCCTTCCTTCTGGGTTACACCAAACTGGATCCTTCATTTCTCATGAAATGCTAAAGGGCATCCGAAACTTTAACTTCCAACATTCAGGACATTGTTGTGGTGAAACAGGGGTCTTGACCAGTGTGATCTAGCCTTATTTAGGGCATGCACACCTCAAACCAACCCCTAAACTTAGTCCCATAATTCTGCACTTACAGATTGGTTGCTTTCTTTAACAGACATGGAGAACTTGAAGGAAAAAAACTCTTTCCTTCCAGGTAGCTTTTCACAGATCCAAACTGCAGACTTTCTCTTGGCAGCCGAACCACATTGGGATCTTCAAGGGATTGCCCCTTGGCTCCACTGAAACACAGTCTGTTCAGATAGGACTCCACCACTTCAGTTGGCACTGATGATGTTCTCCAAACTAGGGTGAGAAAAACGACAGAGGTCCTTCACCCAGTCAGTCACTGGACTGAGCAGCAGGAACCTCACCGCAGAGCTCCTCTCTGTTCCACTGCTAACCACAGACTGACTGTACTACCGTCTTAACATTCTAAAACTCCCCAGAGCAGCTGATTCCAAAGTGGCTTATGCTGCTGTGAGAATTCTAAATGACATAATCCATTCTCTGCCCAGGCAAGCAGAGTAATCAATGATGTCATCTCTCTAGAGATTCTAATGAGCTCTCTACCTTCGTAGGACTAACCTGATGGGATTCTAGTAACCCCAGGGGACTGGGTGGTTAAACAACGGTTGCGAAATCAGTACAAAACATCTGCAATGTTTATACATTCATTTCTAAACAGTAGGGTGACCATTTTCAAAGCAGGTTTAGATAAAGGTATGACCAAAACTGGGGACCACAGAGGGGAGGCTATAAGTTTGTCATATTTAAAGAAGAAACGGTCTAAGGAGGAAGATGTACAAAAGCTGACATTGAAAGTTTCCTCACCAGCAATATGAATGAAAGTGTATAGGTCTGCAGCCAAAAAAACATTGATTCCTTTAACAGTTTGTGTATAAGTTTTATCTGGGGGCAAGTCCAGTTCCCCCTTGTAGCGCAACTGAACCACATTTCATATTTGAATAGATTCTCTGGGCTGAGAACAAGTCTGACATCTTAAAAATTCCAGCTTGGGATCGGGGTGAGCACTAGGAAGGAGGTGCTCATACAATTGATTTCAGATTTATGAAGAGATGGTGTAGAGAACTTACCCTTGCAAGGGTGAGTGCTCTATACCATCTCTTCATAAATCTTAAAAAAGCCCTCCATGCCAACCTGGATCAGGGTGGCCAGTGGAGCTGTTGCTTGGCAGTCAATGGAGGAAGTTTCAGACAGTGAAGACCGCTGGACTGGCTTAGGAGTGACATCTGATGGAGCAGGGCATGTGTTGACTAGAGGCTGTTTGCCAATAGATCCAGGCATTGGGGGGTGGGGGGCCAAAAATTTAGTGTTCAAAGGAGTAGAATGAGGAGCCTTTTTCAGGGAGTCAGGTTGAAAGTGTTCGAATGGGATCCATGATACCCCATCTGCTGCTTTGATCCAGCATGCAGCCAGAAGCACCGCTTTCATGGACCACTTAGTTAAGTGTTTTCTGGTGACTATAGCGGCTGTTGGGCCAGCAGTCAGAGAAGCAAACACCCTTGAGTTAGGAAGTGTATTCAGAAAACAATATGAAGAGCCAGGTGAGCCCAAAATGCAGGCAGGTGTTCCAGGAGTAGAGGCAGTCGGCAACATCGATGGAAGTACAGAATCGGAAGAAGCAGACTGGTCAGGTGCAGCAGAGACCTGCTGCAGTGTTGGGAAAACATCTGGGGACTGATCAGGAACTTCTATGCAAGAAATCCTGTCTTTTGATAAGGTTGTACTCTCCGAAGGTATGGGTGGAACAAAAGGTACAGCACGGGAAGTAGAAACTGTCAGTGGTGACCGGAAAACAAAAGGCTCAGGAGGAGAGTCTGTGACAATCACGACAGCAGATGTAATGCAGGCATAGAAACACAGACTTTGATGGCAGATAAAGACCGCTTGGCCCACCCAGTCTGCCCATTTCCCTACCTATTGGATAAGCTGCAGATCCTAGTTAACCAACAGCCTACTTCCTTCTACCACCCACTATAATTGCCTTATGTCTGTCCCATGCATTCTTGAATTCACCCACTGTTTTTGACCCCACAACTTCCTCAGGAAAGCCATTCCATGTGTCCACCACCCTCTCTGTGAAAAAATACTTTCTAATGTTGCCCGAGCGCCCCCCATCCTCAAACTGTGCCCCTTGTTCTTGCACATCTCTTTTTCTGAAAGATGCTACCCTCTTGGACTTTGCTGATTCCCTTGAGGTACTTGAAAGTTTCTATCATGTCCCCCCTCTCCTTCCTTTCCTTGAGGGTATACATATTATGCTTCTTTAGCCTCTTTTCATCTTGACTGCCTCCATCCTGTCCATGTCCTTGCGGAGATGGGGTCTCCAGAACTGCACGCAGTACTCCAGATGGGGTCTCACCAACTGTCTGTACAGAGGGATGACAACTTCCTGTTTTGTACCAATGATGCCTCTCCCTATGCATCCCAGTATCCCCTCCAGCCCTCCTTACTGCTTTCTCACATTGTCTGCCTACCTTTAGGTCATCTGATATGACTACCCCAGGTCCCTTTCCATTCTTGTTGTTGTTAGTATCTGCCCCTCCCCCCTCATTGTGTACTCTTCCACTGGGTTTTTGTTCCCCAGGTGCATTGCTTTGCACTTCTTTGCATTGAATCTAAGCTGCCACACATTTGACCATTCCTCCAACTATTCCAAGTCCCTTCTCACTGGGGAAAAATTTAAAGAATCCTTTATAAGTGATTGACCAACGTATTCCCTATCCGGAAAGGTGTCAAGCCCTCCCCTGTATAGTAAGCTGACCACATTCCTCCTGGGTTTGGGGGTCGTTGTTTAGAAAACTTCTGAGAATCCAGGCCTATGGGAAGGGGGGGACTCATTCCTCTGCTCTTGCTCTTTATCTGCGCTGGAGCTCGCAGTATTATGGAACTGTTCCTGGTCTTGGTCTCCAGTAAACTCTGTCTCTGGGGCTGCCTGATGTTCATTAGAGTCATTCTGGCGCACAGTTTCTGAATGCTGGTCTGCCCTCTGTGAAAGAGTACTAGCTGTGTCCTGCTGCATCCTTTTGGGCATAGGTGTCCTATCACACTCGGGATCAGATGTTTCTATTAAACCCCTCGGGGATGAAGTCGAGCCTGTGAAAATAAAAGGTGCTTGCAAATTCATTGGGGCAGCTAAATCAGTAACATTGTGGTCAACCACTAAACCTGAGTTACTTAATGAATCACTTACCCCAGTCAGGTCCCACTTACTGCTTGCCTCAGTTGCTTGCTGTACCATTTCGGAGGTAGTACCATAAGCTGCTGCTGTCCTGTTGCGATGACTCACTCATGAAATCCATTGAGTCATCTGGAATCCAGACTCTGTGTGCATCTTGCTGCCATCCTGCTCACACCAGTGCTTTTTCTAGTGTCCATTCTGGCTACGATTCATGAGGAGAGGCAAGAAAGAAGGCTTCCTTTATCCTATCTTAGACAGTAGAAGCATGAGCAGCGCTAGTGAACCCGGATTGACAATGCGGCCATTTTCCCTTTGCAAAAACATTTTTCTCTACCTTTCATCATTTAAACTCCTGTTTTTGCAAGTCCTTTTCTTTCCCACAAAAAGACATCTTTCTCACTCGCTAAGTCCGTGTATACGGATGTTCTCCTCTAACATTTGGTCATCAGTTGTTTCAGTAAGTTCAGTCATTTCCATATCTATGGGCTTTGAACCACCATTTTGGTCAACGTTTTGCTCAGTGTCTCTCTGTATAGCGGGCTTCAGCACTCTCAGTTGAATTCACACATAATTCCAACTCCATCGTTTCTGTCTCGCTAGTTGTGGGGGATACCACCTCTCCAACTCACTGCTCCTTCTTCACCAGCTCAGCAGCATCTGGCTCCTCCATCACAGGAAGTGGGCCAACAGCACTCCCTTCCAAAGAGTAGGAGAATTTCCGTAATGTCCTTGCCAACATTCTCCTTCCCATAAAACCGGTTCATGCAATTGTCTTAGGCTGTATGTGGGTGTTGATGTGTGAAATGGCTGCCACTACATGTTTCACTACCAGTCTCTCATTACTTGTAAAGTAATAAAATGTGTATGAAAAAGTGTTATATAGATGCAGAGTCTTCTTCTTGTATATTTATTTCTCTAAATGGCACCCAAGGTGATGGGGGAGGACATCAGGACAACCACACAGTATAAGAAAAAAGTCCTCTACCCAAACCAAGAGCAACTGCTAGCACCTCGCTAGGTAACGCAGCAATAATAAAATACAAATGACCTCCTGGCACCCTGTCTGGGTACAGAGGTCATTCTATGGAGACATTTAAATATAACAAGTTAGTGCAAGAGCACTAACAGGTTTGGGACACCCTTACTGCTTCTGCTCCACGACAGCCCATGGTAAGTATAAGCACATACCTCTCTGGCCAGCAGGGTGATGTATGTAGTGCAGATTGCACCTTTTAGTGCCATTGCTAGAGCTTTGTTCTAAAGGGCTATATTTAAACAAATTTGGGCATTCATACTGTGCTCTGAATGTCTTTGAATACAGCAAACTTAAGCTGATGTGTAAACTTGCGCTCAGAAATGGGACTTTGCTTGACGTAAACTCACCATTGAATATGTGGCCTATAACTTTTATTTTAGAGCCAACATATTTGCAGCATAGCATATACCTGATAACTGATCAAACTATTTTATTTATTTATTTATTTAGTTTTTGTTGACCGGGTAAGTGCACTAGACAAATTCTGCCTATTTTCATGCATGACCCAGGGGAAGGGGATACAGATGAATGCCAACTGACCTTGAACCAGATTAAGCTGTTGGTGGTATTTTTAGTGAATGGGGGGAAATTTGGCCAGGGCACCGGGGATATTCCCCTACTCTTTTTGACAGAGGGTGTTGTGTGGCTGTGAGAAGTTGCTCAGTTGTGCTTGAGAGCTTGGAGGAGGAAGACATGTGGGTGGCGGAGGAGTGGGTCTCCTCCTCTGCCTCCCTTCTGATGGAGACCAACTTATTGTCAGATTCAGTGGCTGAGGAGACGATGGATACCTTACAATGCCAAGAACATGGTTTGCATGCTGACTTACAAAGCGGTTTGAGGTCGGGAGCCATGGCGATGCCCAGTGAAGATGAAGCTGTCCTGGGGGATAAGGCGGCTGAAATACAGTTACGGCTTGATTCAGCAGAATATTTGTATTTGGAAATATGGAAGCAGTTGCAGGAGGAGCTGAGGCTGCAGGAAGAATGAAGTGGGACACAGGAACAGGACGTTCTGGTTATGTTGATAGAGACAGCTATGTCAGCTGAAATCATAGTGGTAGCAGGGGATCGCCCCGCAATTCTGCCTGGAGCAACACCCTCTGTCTCATCGGTAAGCAATTCTACAAGTAATGATGTTGGTGCAGTTATGGAGGCTCCGGTTATGGAAGCAGGTATGTCCAGAGACTTTGCGGTCCCCCATTGTGCTGAGGCACCTGAATTAAAAAAAAGAGCTGTTTTCCTTCCCGACAGTAAGTACTGAGTCAAACTTAGTACCTCCAGTGACTTTTACCATTGGCATTTCGTCAGGTGGTAGTAAAAGGACTTTTAAAGATGGGTTGGAGAAAGGAAGGTGGCAACATTCCCACATACCCGATGTTTCTTCTGGTTCTTCACTGAACGCTCCTACTACCATTTCCCAGGAGCTGGTACCTGATACATCTAGCTGGGTTTCCACGGCCTTACAGGCTGCAGGATAGGTGAAAAATAAGGCAGGGATGGGGTGGGATGCAAATCTGCAAAATGAAGAGTTTTCTGGTTGCACCCCTAGCTGTCCCTCTAGAGATTCTGTCTCTAGCACTGAAATGAATAGTGTTTCTACACCACAACCAGGGCAGCAATCTCCTATAGGGAATTTATCAGCCACTCAACAAGACAGGTCTCATTCCTTGTTGGAAGAGATTAAATTACAAGAGAATGCTTCCTCAATATCACCTGGGGAGGAAGTTGTGGATGATCCTGCCCCACTGAATCAGGGAATTGTTCCTGCTACTCAGAAGGACTTAGACCCCCTTGTGTAAGCCCCTGCAACAGTATGGCATGAAAAGGTGAGGGATTAATTATTTCCATCTGATAGAGGACCCTTATCTGAACCAGCTGTTCGATGAAATGCAGTTTGTTTAAAGTATAGGGGTAATATATCCAATGTTCCTGACAGACATTTTGTAGGATGGGCTTTGCTAAAAGACAGCATGAAGTATTACGCATACAAAAATATGCACTTATACTTGTGCCAGGGGACTCTATATTTGATATCAGCTTCAAACACCCAGCAGGCCTTGAAAGGTTTTGTAAACAGTATAGACTTTTGAAACTTTCTCCTTTATGGAGGCCTTTCTTGGCAATTCCCCTAACTAAACCCTTTACTAAGAAAATCACTGTGTTGTTCAGGAATGAAGGGGTGAATGTAGCAGACATAACCTATTGGTTGCAGCAACATTGTACTGTTAATGGCTACCCAGAACCTATTTTAGATGATGAACAAGTATGGACTGGGGGCTGGAAGTATTAAGTAGTGTTGAATTTAGAAAATGGTCAAACTAAACATCTACCTAATTGTTTTTTCTTGGGTCATGACAGGGGGATGATCTTTTATCCAGGTCAGCCTCGGGCTTGTTTTAAATGTGGGAACATAGGGCATCTTAGCAATGTGTGTGACAAACAGAAGTGTGATCTGTGTGGAGAGATAGGTCATGTTGGGGCTCATTGTCGACAGCCATTCAGATGTAATTTATGTGACGAGAGGGGGCATTCTTTTCGTACATGTCAATCAATCAATCAATTAATCAAAATCTTTATTTATCCAGGTGGGCACCATTGAGCAAGGCTCATTTGCAAGGTGGACCTGGTCATGAATACATCAAAGTACAGTACAGAAGCAGGTATACAAAAAGCAATAATATACAAGGAAGAAAAGTATATAGAGTGTATACAGTACAGTACAAGGTTGAAATAAATAAAAAAACAGCATTATTTTACAATTGAAGAAGTCAGCAGATGTACAATCAACCATAGGCATACAGGGGTTATAAGCAGGGATCTTTTGAGTGAGGCAGCCGGCAACTACACATATAGGGGAAAGAGGTCATGTATGGGGTGGCAGGTTAGAGAGGTAAAGAAGAGGAGGGATATATTACCGACAACTGGGAGAAAAATTGAGCTAAAACCACAGAAAGTGACAATGGCTGTTGTGTACTTGTTTATTATGATAATGATGGAGGAGGGGTAGATAATTGGGTCACTACTATGGATGGGGTGGGACTTTAGCCAGGCTGGAATGGACTGGGAAGGGTGGGTGCAGTGGGAAGAGTTAATAGGGAAAGAGTGAGAGCCAGGGGTAGAAACATGGCGAGCAACAGGATGGAAAGGGGGAGATGCGGAATTAGTGGGCTAGCAGTGAAGAAAACATTTGCAAGGTGCTTTCATGTAGCAATCGTAGAGTGCCTTGAAGATATTCAGGCTAACAGGGCAGCTCAGCTTCAAGTTCCTTTGTAAACCATTCCACAATGTGGGTAAAGAGAAGCTTACAGCAGCTTTGCCAAAATGAGTTTTGACCCTTGGAACTTGGAGGGCAATTAGGGAATAGCTCCTTAGAGTGTAGGTGCCTAACACACTTTGGGGAGTGTTCTTGGGCCTCTCATAATAGTACTGATGTGTCTGTTCGAGCTGAACAGGATGCATATGTTACTACTGCACAAAAAGAAAAAAATGTGAATGGTAGAATTATTAAATACTGTTTCTGATAAGTGTCTTCTACCCCAGAGAGTATCTAGGAAGTCTGAAAAATCCTCCACAGAGGAAATGGGTTTGGAAAAAACATTGTCTGTGAAACAAACTATTGGGGCAGAATCAGGGACTGGTATCGAACAAGACTCGGGGGTGGATAAAGAGATAGATGAACTCCCTCTTCAGTCTGAAGGGGAGGTAAGGGGGACAGAAGCCTTGGTTGACCCTATTCATTGCGTGGAGATGGTGGAGGAGGAGATCTCAATGCCCCCCCCCCCACAGTACAACAAGAAGCAGTGTTCCATAGAGTGACTAGGTCAAAGGCAGTAAACTTCTTGTAGACTCTCAGGTGATATCTAAAGAACCCGAAGGGATCCCAGTACAGAATTCGTATGCTTTATTATTTGAACAGGGTGTGGATGAGGATGGTATAGATTCCAATTTTTCTTCAGTTGCTTCCTCACAGACGGATGTTGCTTCTCATATAGGGCCTGTTGATAAGCTGAAAACTAGGAAGCGGAACAAAAAGAAATGATTGTGATAGGATGGGTTCTATGTTTAGTTGTTACTTTTTCCCTTATTTATAAGGAATTTTCCATGAATACATCTACTTCTCTACTCACTATAAATGTGAACAGTACTAAGTCTTTTGAAAAAAGGCAACTTACTTATACAAGTCTTAGAGAAGGGGGAGGACAGATAATCCTATTGCAAGACACAAGATTACATTCTTTACTAGAAATAAAGGCGGCACAGAAAGAGTGGAGATGGGGTCTCTCCTACTGGTCACTGGGGAGGAAACATGTTCAGGATTAGGATTCCTTTTTTCAGGCATATCTGTTAAACTGTTACAGATTTTTGACATTCAACCAGGGAGGGCTATGATAGTGGATGTGATTTTAGGGAAGGTGGCATTTAGAATCATAAATATCTATACACCTCAAGCTAAGGCAGAGAGGTCCACTCTTTTTAGAAAAAGTGAACCTTACCTACACACCTCAAAGTTAGTACTATGGGGAAGGGATTTTAATTGTGGACTCTCACACAAGGATTGGGGGAGGGCTACAAAGAAAATTTATAGTGATTCAAACACTTTACTTAAGATACTACGGGATAATAATTTAAGAGATGCTTATGAAGTTTTGCATCAAGTACCCAAACGTACTTTTTATAAAGGTCGCCTATCCACAAGAATAGATTTTTGGTTTGTGTCAGCTCGTCTGACTTGTCAAGAGGTGGTGCTTCTCCCTTTAGAAACATAGGACCATTTAGTGGTTAGACTACGTTTAGGAGAAAAACAGAAGATTTTAAGGAGGGGTTATTGGAAAATGAATATTGTAGTTCTGCAGGAAGCTTTGGTGCAGGCTTCAGTGACAGATGTTTTTGAGTTGAGGGCAGATATTTGTTTTTTATATGATAGCCCCATAGAATGGTGGGAGGATACAAAAAGGGACTTGAAATGTCTTTATATGAATCTCACTAAGGTAAAGGCCAAGGATAAATATATACGATACTTAGTACTGAGAGCAAAATATATGCAAGTATTGACACAGGCTATTGATAAAACTAATAATGTTTAATTACAATTACAATCTCTTAAAGAACAGATGTGTAGGTATTTAAATGAGACTATAAAGAGGGCAGCTCACCAACAGAAATACCAAACTAAGGGATCAAAACAGGTAATGAATCCTTATGATTCCAGTTTACAGGGGGTTCAGAGATTGGTAATGACTGCTTTAAAAGACAGACAGGGTCATTTAATGACACACAATAGTGAGCTTATGCTTATAGTTCAAAATCATATAGCAGCCACTTTTCAGAAGGAGGAAGTGGGACAGCTGGAACATTTTTTTGATAAACTAGAAGTTCCACAATTGAGTAAAGAAGAGGTAGAGAATTTGGTAACACCAATTACGGAACTGGAAATAAGAGAGGCTATTTCAAAACTGACTTCTAAGACAACCCCTGGCTATTATAGAATTCCAAATGATTTCTATAAATGTTTTTCTGACACCCTGGCTCCTTGGTTACAGCTGGTTTATAAGGCCATTTGGGAAGAAAACAGATTAGTGCCGAGTATGAAAGTGGGGATCATGACCTTTTTATATAAAAAGGGGACCCCCAAGAGATCAAGAATTGGAGACCTTTGAGCTTGCTGAACTCGGATTATAAAATTCTGACCAAGATTCTAACTACTCGTCTAGCTAGGATTGCACAAAAACTTATTACTCCAGTGCAGACTTGTGCAATTCCTGGCAGGAATATTGTTCAGAATTTGACATTTGTTAGGGAAGTTGTAGAACAAGGATTAGAAATGAAACTAGATGGTCATTTGATGTCTGTTGATCAGGAGACTGCATTTGATGCATACAATAGGAATATATTTGGATGGTACTACAACATTATGGAATTCCTAAATCCTTTTTAGATTTATTGCAGACATTATATACTGAGGTTCAGATTACTCCATTAGTGAATGGATATCTTGGTATTCCAATATATTTAAAAAATTGGGTAAGACAGGGATGTCCTATGAGCCTTTTGTTATATGTATTTGGTTTAGACCCTTTGTTAAGGATTATTGAATCTGATACAGAGATTAGGGCGATTACAAATCATGATGGGTTTGTCTTTAAAAAAGCATCTGCTTATGTGGATGACTGTTTATTTACAGCAGCTGATATAGAGTCTGGTACACAGATTTTGAATAAATTACAAAATGTTTATGACACTACAGGGATTAAACTTAATATGGGAAAGAGTATAGTTTTGGTTTTATGAGCAGTGGGGAGGGTGGAAGAATTTCCAATCCCTGTGACTACAGATGAAGTTAAAATTTTGGGTTTGCTTTTTGGAACTAAGGATTCAGAAGGACACAACTGGAGTAAGGTGTATGATATGGCTAAGCTTAAGGTTATGTCATGGTTGTCTTGGAAGATGACTAGAAAAAAATGAGTTTACTTACTCAGTGCATATATAGCTCCTTTTTTTATATGTTTCACATGTCTTTCCCCTTTCTTATAATATGTACACAAAAGTTATGGGTCTTTTTTTTTATTTTTTGTGGGGCAGTAGACTGAATCCAGTTAAAAGAATATATACTTATACGGCGTGGAAGGAGGGGGGTTTGAATATGATACATCCATTAGTATATCTATTTTTGAATTTCTTTTATGGCTCTATCCACCCTTTACTTCTTAAAATGGAGGGGATGGGTCTAGTATGTATGCAGTTGTGGGGAAGCCCCTTTTTGGAAGCATGGGGCAGAGGCAAATGGCATCCGTTGTATAAACTACATCCAAGATATGTACAAACAACATTAAGATATATCAGAACATGGAAAATGGAGCTTACTTGGTTCTAGGAAAAGGAAAGAAGTAATTTTATAAATTTATTATAGATAGATGGTATAAGGAGGAGTCTATATTTCAAGTGTCTTCGACAGTAGAGACAGGGTTACTGTTGGATTGTATGGTTGAACCACGAATCCCCCTTAAGATGCAGGACTTTATATGGTTATGCAGGCATCAGAAATTGCAGGTGAGAGGCAATCAGAAGCACAAACAACTCGAGGATAGAGGATGTGGGGAGAGTCTCTGTAATGGCAAAGTGGAAACTATGCAACATCTGTTTTTTGAGTGTATTCATGTTCAGGGATTTTGGAATCTGTTGTCTGGCTGGTGGGGAGAAAATATGTTTCAATATATGACTTATGATGTTTTGGTTTTAGGGCAAATTCCAGCATCATGGTCAAAATGGATAAAAAGCACTGTTTATGTTCTCCTAGCCTGTATAAAGTGGTCCATATGGCAGGCGAGATGTCTCAGATTCTTGCAAGGTAAAGTGGTTATGCCACAAGATGTTTTCTTTAATATACAAAGAGAGTTAGACAGGATTTATGAATATGAAAATTGTACATTAGGGCAGGATGTGGGTTCTAAACTATGGAAAAATGTTGGATGGGTGGGTTAATGTATTGTACTAATATCTGATTTTTTTCTTCCCAAATTGTGAAATAACATATTTAATCTTGCTCTCTTAGGAGGAAATGTTTCTTTTTTTCTCCTTTTGCAAGATGTTTTTTTTTTGGTGATGGGATTTATTTTATGGTATCTTGGAAGGTCATTATGGGATCATGTTTGTCTGTAAAGACATAAGTAGAGTATTACGGAATGTTTGTTTTGGGTTGTTTTGAGTTTTTGTTTATTGACTTTAAGTTGTATTTCTTTCTAGTTTTTGTTTTTGAATTTTGAATAGAAATTTCCCCTACTCTTGGCAAATTTTTGGAACATGGAGGTGTTCAAGAAAATGTCATATAATACTTTAATATATGGGCAATTATCAAAAGAGTGGGAACAATGGAACACATATGCCGTATATGTCATCTTAGCAATTTTAAAATGGTGTATTTGGCAGGTCAGATGTCAAAGAGTTTTACAAAACAAGGATGTGACTATCCAAGACTTATTATGTAAAGTACAGGATGAACTTAATAAAGTATACCAAGAAGAATGCACTGTGTTTGGGGAAAATGGGAAGAAACTATGGGAAAATGTGATAGGTTTAGGGTAACATAGTAGATTGTAATAGTTGGTTCAGGTTAGATAAGTAATGTAAGGAAAAAGTCGTGAGAATATAAATGTGATCATTTTTCTTTGTTTGTTAAACTCTATGTTTGTTTTTGGTCTGTAAATAAAAACTTCCCCTACTCTTTTCGAGAAGTGGCATGGGATCTTTAATATCCACCTGAACTACCACCAGAACAGGCAGATGGGACCTCAGTTTAACATCTCATCTGAAAGACGGCACATCAGGAGTGCAGTACCCACCCCCCATGATGCATTACAGTGTCAGTATTGGGAGTTAACCCAAATGCCTGGTGTGGGAATAGAACCCACAGCCTTCTTATCTTCCGACCTCAGAGACGAGTGTGCTACCTGCTAAGCCAATTTCACTGACACTGACACCAGTGTAGGACAATATTTTCTACTGCACTGCACATTGCTGTATGTACTAATTTATTTAGTTATAACTTACCAAGTGAATGCACTAGATAATGTAATTGCCTATTTTCAGGCACCACCTGGGAGTTTACAAAGTAACAGCATCAAGATAACAGCAACAGCTTCTCTGCTTGCAAAAGGCAGCTGGCAGTCTCCACATGCATATTGCAGACACAGAACTAAAATGTTCTAACCACTGAATATTACAGTAGCACATGGACCCAAGTGGTGCAAGGTAGCTTAGACTCTCAACCAATCAAGCAGAGACTTTATGTTTTCACATTGGCATGCTCTGCTACAGCCAGCTGACCTCCATCCGTCAACATTACCACGCTGAATAAACAGCTGCATTTCAGTACAGAGGTAAACTGCAATTTGCATCCATTTGAAAAGGAAATTACTGAAAAATGAAGTAGAAACCTTACTCAATAAACTATAAGACAAGAAACAGCACTGAAAAACAATGCAGAATTAATTTGCTCTAGGGCAAAACAATGGCAACTGGTGTCCAATGTCTTGTGAAGGTCTTTGTTACAGAGTTCATTCAGTTTCCCATTACTCATTCTCTACAATTTCATTCAAGAGGGAAGATGACCCCCCTCATCGTTGTGCAATAACTCACTGTCACAGATGTGACTAAAGTGACTTCTGCAGATAACCATTCATTGACTGTAACTTTTAAAATCCCTTTCATGCAGTAATTCTGAATCTGATCCTATTTAAAACTTTGAATGTGGAGGCACATTTTTTGTATGCGTACACCATATTCTATATGTACTATTAACAATCTGTAGAATGGTGTTGTGCCACCGGAGCCCAAATTGCTTGCACAAAGGGGAAGCAAGGATTTAAAAACACTGCCCTACCAAGAGCTTACATGTTTTTGGCATCTGAACATCAGCTAATATGTACTTCCCTGAAATGAGAAGACAAAGTTAGTGAAAAACACAAATCTTTAGGGCTGCATACCAGGTCAAGTTGTGCATTCTGTTGTTACAGGCTTGAGCAAATGGGTAAAAGTTTTGAGACCTGAAATAGAAACATAGAAACATAGACTTTGATGGCAGACAAGGACCACTTGGCCCATCTAGTCTGTCCATTTCCCTACCTACAGGATAGGCAGCAGATCCTAGTTAACCAACAGCCTATTTCTTCCTACCCCCACAAGAATTGCCTTATGTCTGTCCCATGCATTCTTGAATTCTCCCACAGTTTTAGACCCCACAACCTCCTCAGGAAGGCTGTTCCATGCATACACTACCCTCTGTGAAAAATACTTCCTCACATTGCCCCTGAACTGCCCCCCTCATCTTTAAATTGTGTCCCCTTGTTCTTGCACGTCTCTTTTTCTGAAAGATACTACCCTCTTGGACTTTGTTGATTCCACTGAGGTACAGTACTTAAAAGTTCTATCATGTCCCCCCCTCCCTTCTTTCCTCAAGGGTATACATATTAAGCTCCTTAAGTCTCTCCTTGTACGGCTTCTGTTGCAGACCCTGCACCATTTTAGTTGCCCTCCTCTGGACTGCCTCTATCCTGTCTATGTCCTTTGGAGATGGGGTCTCCAGAACTGGACGAGTACCCAGATGGGGTTTCACCAACTGTCTGTACAGCGGATAACAACTTTCTGTTTTCTGCTGGTGATGCTCTCCCTATGCATCCCAGTATACCCCTGGCCCTCCCTACTGCCTTCTCACATTGCTTTACTAACCTTAAGGTCATCTGATATGATTACCCCAGGTCCCTTTCCTTTTTGCTGTTGTTACTACCTCCCCATTGTGTATTCTTCCCTGGGTTCTTGCTTCCCAGGTGCATTATTTTGCACTTCTTACATTAAATCCTAGCTGCCATACTTCTGACCATTCCTCCAACCTTGCCAAGTCCTTCTCATCCTTTCCACGCCTCCTTGGCATCAACCCTGTTGCAGATCTTTGTGTCATCTGCAAGAGGCATATTTTCCTTCTAGTCCCTCTGCAATGTCACTTGTAAAGACATTAAAAAGGACTAGACCCAGCACTGAACCCTGCGGTACCCCACTAGTAACCCCTCTTTCTTCAGAGTGGACTCCATTTACAATTACCTTCTGTGTCCTGTTGTCCAGCCAATGTTTTACCCAGGCTACCACCCTGGGACCCACTCCCAGGCTAGTTAATTTGACTATTAATCTTTTGTGTGGGACTGTGTCAAATGCCCTGCTAAAGTGTAGGTAGGCCATGTCCACAGCCCCTCCCTGGTCTACTACTTTGGTCACTCAGTCAGAGAAATCTATTAGATTCGTCTGACATGACCTTCCCGCTGTGCATCCATGCTGCCTTGGGTCCTCTGCCCCACTGGCCTCTAGGTACTCAACAATTCTTCCTTCAGAAGTGACTCCATCACGTTCCCTAACACAGAGGTCCAACTGACAGGTCTGTAGTTTCCTGCCTCTGTCTTGCTCCCACTTTTGTGAAGAGGAATCACATCCGCCTTCCTCCAGTCCTCGGGTACCACACCATCCTCCCATAATTTATTAAAAAGAGTAGCCAGCGGTTTCACTAGTTCCCCCCTTAATTCATTTAGAATTCTGGGGTGAATTCCATCAGGCCCCATTGCTTTGTCCACCTTCAGTTTTAGGAGTTCTTGCAGAACCCTTTCTTCTGTGAAAGGACTGGGATCGACTTCCTATCAAGAGTGCTTCTGTTAATTGGATTAGGCACTTCCTCCTCTTTGTGAATACTGAGCAGAAATATTCGTTCAGTATCCCTGCTTTTTCACTGTCCCCCTCTGCCCACCCACCGTTCATTCTATTCAGCCTCACTATCCCTACCTTTGTCTTTCTATGCTCGCTGATGTACCTATAAAAGGTTTTATCCCCCTTCTTAACCGAGTTGGCTATCTTTTCCTCAATTTGGGCCTTTGCTATTCTGACTTCCCTCCCTCCTTCCTTCTGCCTTAACTGGTACAGCTCTCTGTCCTGCTCCTTCTGTGTTTCCTTATACTTTCGGAATGCTATCTTTTTCTCCCTGACTTTCCCAGCCACCTCTTTGAGAACCATAGTGGCTTTTTCTTTCATTTTGATTTGTTTATTTGCTTCACACAAAGGCTTGTTGCCTCTGTGATGGCAGTTTTGATGATTCCCCATTGTTGCTCCACCCCACCTTCTAGCCTGTTTGCTAGTGCTTTTCTGAGGCACTCTCCCATCTTGCCAAAGCCAGCCCTCCTGAAGTCCAGTACCCTCACATTTGTAAGGCTTGACTCTGTAGCTGAGTTTAACGTGAACCACACTGTTTGATGGTCATTTGTTCCCAGATGGCAACCCACTTCTAGATCTGAGATCCTCTCACTGCCCCCATTTGAGAGTACGAGGTCTAAGATTGCTCCCTCATGAGTGGGTTCCGAAACTAGCTGTCTGAGGCCTGCCACCTGTAGGGCATTGAGAATGGCCCTGCTTTTGGATGTGGCTGCAGCAAATGTGCTCCAGTTAACATCTGGCATATTCAGGTCTCCCATCAACAGTACCTTCCCTTTCTCTGCCACCCTAAGAGTGCCTTCTATCCTATCCTTGTCCATTCCCTCCCCCCTGACATGGGGGTCTGTACACAACCCCTGTGCGGATTGTTGTGCATTTTCCAGTCTCCAAGGTGACCCACAGTGCCTCTTCTCCTCCCTGTTTACTCTTTTGTTCAGTTGCTTTTATCCCTTCCTTTACATAGAGAGCTACTCCTCCCCCTCTTCTCCCCTGACTGTCTCTCCTGTAGGTTATGTAGCCCGGTATGTTAACATCCCAGTCATGGTTCTCTGTGTACCATGTTTCTGTGACTGCTACGATATCCAGGCATCCCTCTTCCATCAAGGTCACCAGCTCAGGGAGCTTGTTGCCCAGACTACGGGCATTGGTACTCATTACCTCCATTTCCTGATGGCCTTACTCCTTTTGCCCCATCCCTGTCCTTCTTGCCTTTGTGGGGTTTCTCCATTTACCCCTTGCCCTTCTCCCTATCGACACCTCTATGTTGGTGTTTACCGTGACTTACTACCATGATTTTTTTGGGGGCTAGGATTTCTGCTCCTTTCCAGTGCCTCCCTTGGCTAGTTTAAATGTCACAATGAAGCATTTAAACCTATCACCCAGGATCCTGGTTCCCCGACAGATGCAGCCCATCATGCCAGTATAGGCTTGCATCCCTCCAGGTGGACCCCAGTCCCCAATGAAGCCAAATCCCTGAGCTCTGCACCAGTTTTTCAACCACTGATTGAATCCCATGGTGCGGAACACCCTAGCCTCTCCCACGCCATAGATGGGCAGCACCTCCAGAAGGTTGCCGTATGTGCTACTTGTCTGAGGCCCTCCCCAATTCCCACAAACTCTTCCTGCACTTCTCTAATCCCTTTTTTAGCCAGGTCATTTGTCCCTAGGTGGACAATGACATCCAGCTCCCTCCCCTGTGCAGCTTCTCTGGCAATCCTGAGGATTTGCTCCCTGTCCCTCCAAGCCATGGCTCCAGGCAGGCACCTTACCTCCCTCTCCCATTCCTTCCCCAGTTCTACCTTGCTAACAATGGAGTCCCCCACCAGGATTTGTTTCCTTCCCCTGTGGCATCCCATACCACCCTCCTGTGGGTCTCCTTTGTGGAGGTTCCCAGCATCCTCCTTGGTCTCCACTGCGGGTGCCTCAATAGAGGAACCACATTTTGCCAGAATAGCATAGGAATTGTGGAGAGGTACAACTGGAGGGATGTGCTTCTGTTCCACCACCCTCACCCTCCCTGAGCACACTATAGTCCAACTGCTCCTTTTTCTTGGCAACCTCTGAGGCAACGGCAGTGGCACTAGTGGTCCCTGGATGGAAGAGGAGGTCCCACAAATCCTGGCCAACTCAGCCTGGAAATGAGCAACCTCCTCCCTCAACCCAGAGAGGTGCCTGCAGATGGGACAACACCGCATCCTCCAGAACGTCTCCCGGAAGACTGCTGCCCACAGCCACTGCACTGCACCACTCCCATCATGTCTTATTTCTGCCCTTAACTGTTTGGAATCCTTACTCTTTCCTCTGTTTTTTTTTTTCTCTCTCTCTACTTACTTTCTGCCTGTGTGCCCTTTAAGCTCCTGATTTTCCTGTTCTGAGACAAGAATATCCTATATTTTTCAGTAGACCCCTTACTTGCTCAGAGGCAGACCTCCAGCCACTAGAGGGGGCCAGAGAGCTACTCTTGCCCTTCTAGAATGGTGGGTCTTTGGTGGATCTGTGATCACTCACTCACTTCCTGCTCCCAAACAGAAAGTTCCTGTTGTCAGTCAAATCGTCTGCCTATAAAAGTAGAACTAGCTTTGGGTGGGAGGGTGGAGGGGAGGGAAGGAGGGCAATATAGTTCCAGTAGAGAAGTCCAGTCACACAGCAGTCCTTCCTCCTGGTGTCTTCTGCCAATCTACTAGCAGAATCTTCCTAAGACAGTCTTTAAATTTAGCTTCCTTCTAGCTAAGCTACTCCCCCTGCTTACTAGATCTTTCTACAAGTAATTTAAAGTGCACAGCTATCAAGTCCTTTCAGTCACCTGAGATTTACACCTAGATAACTGTTCAGATAACCATTCAGTTCAGTTAACTCAGACAAACACACACTTTTTTTTATTTTGTTTGTTTGTTTGGTTTTTTTACCGTAAATTAAGGTCCAAGTACAAGAATTCTACTTCTTTAGTCCCAGTAGAGAAGTCCAGTCACACAGCAGTCCTTCCTCCTGGTGTCTTCTGCCAAGCTACTCAAATACTGACCAAGATTTGATTTTTTTTTTATCTCTGCTCTGGCATGCCTGACTGAGGTTTTGGGATTATGCAGTTGACAGAAGGCAGGCCTGTGATTGTGACTGACAGTTAAGCAGTCTATTCATGGGCCCCCAAGCAGTACTGTAGCCAATAGCAGTCCACCAAAGAGTGCTGCAGACTATCACTGGCAAGAGAATGCCGCATCCAGGACAGACAGTTTTGTCAAAGGACTGCAAGCTCCAACAGCATTGGCCTATTCATGTAATGGGTCTATCAAACATACCCCCAAACTCCACACCTCAGCACCCCTCAGCACCCCTCACCATCCCCATACCACTTTGAAGCACCTGCTATGATAAATGAACCCCTAATCTTCAACAACCTATGCCTCTGAGCCTCAATATAATAAATGAATCCCCAATTACCTCCCTCCTCCCATGATCACTGAGGGACAAGAAATCTTTGCCAGCAGTACGCCTTTCCCCTGCTGCTCCCACTTCCAACTTGTTTCTTGAATCAGACAATTTGGGCTGTGGACCTCTTTGGAGGGGTGGATCTGCTGAGCCCCCTCCCCAGACATCATAGACACATAGATAAGGATCACTTGGCACACCTAGTCTACCCATTTTTATTATTTATTCATTTAGAAAAGTTTCACCAGGAAAGACAACATGAGCTGTGAACAACTCGTTTCCAGAAGCGTCCTGGGGGGAAGGGATTACATAAGGGGGAAGAGCAAAAACCATATAATAAATAGCAGAGTAAACAACAGATACATTCAATACAAGCCAAGTCAGTAATACATAGACATTGTGCGATAGACATGCAACAGTGAATAAGTAAACTAATGTCAGCATAATAGCATTAGGACAACAGATATGAACCAAATATGCCTATGAGAGTACCCTCAAATACAAGCAATTAGTACATGGGAGAGGAACTTTGGGGAGTGTATAATGCTCAATGCGAGAGAATGAGGACCTATAGCCAGAGAGAAAAATTGCAGGCGGGTACCAAGTGCTTAGAGTACAGGAGAAAAGAAGATAATTAAGTGCTCAATTGAAACATGAGTACAGGTAACAAGTAGGGTGGAGGGTAGGGGAGGGGGGGGAAGAAAGGTAGCCAAAACCCTACACCCCTTCAGGATGCTGAGAACCCTGCAAGGGGACAGGAAACTGGTACGAAGATGGAGTGAGGGAGGAGGTACCTGTCTATACATTATCACAGACCCAATTTGATCTCTGGCTCCCTCCCACTTACTTCCTAACCAAGACTGCCCCGTGCCTATCCCATGCATGCTTGAAGCCCACCACTGTTTTTGCCCTCACTGCCTACTCTAGAAGACTGTTCTAGGCATATACCACTCTTTCTGTGAAGAAGTAGTTCCTCACATCTCTTCTAAATTTCCCCCTTCCTGCTTCAGGGTATGTCCTCTTGTTCTTGTGTATCTTCTTCTCTGAAAAATGCTCCCCTCCTGTACCTTATTCAACGTTGTGAGGTATTTATAGCCCTCTATCATGTCCTGCCTCTCCCTCTTCTCTTCCAGGGTGCAGATATTGAGGCACTTCAATCTCTCCTCATAGGGCTTTTTATGCAGCTCCTGCACCATTTTAGTTGCCCTCCTCTCGACAATCTCCACCCTGTCTGTCTGTCCTGAGATGTGGTCTCCAGAATTGGACACAGTACTTCAGGTGGGGTCTCACCACTGTTCTATACCATGGCAATACCACCTCCCTCCTTCTGCTGGTGATACCCCTCCATATGCACCCCAGCATCCCACTGGCCCTTCCAGTTGCCTTGTTGATCACCACTTTGAGGTTAACAGATATGATTGCTTCCAGGTCCCTTTCCTGTCTGCTGACTTTTAATACATCTTCTCCCATTTTGCACTCTGCCTCTAGGTTTCTGTGCCCTAGGTGCATGATTTTGCACTTTTTCGCATTGAGACCCTCTTGCCATGCCCTGGACAACTCCTCGAGTTTACTCAGGTCTCTGTATGTTCTTTCCACCCCCTCTGGAGTGTCTATCATATTGCAGATTTTGGTATCATTTGCACAGAGGCATACCTCCCCCTCCAGCTCGTCTGCACTGTCACTTATAAAGACAATTATGAGAATTGCTCCTAGTACTGAGCA
The DNA here is from genome assembly GCA_016271365.2 of Neoceratodus forsteri. NCBI lineage: Eukaryota > Metazoa > Chordata > Ceratodontiformes > Ceratodontidae > Neoceratodus > Neoceratodus forsteri. The sequence goes on along the minus strand of CM028131.1, from coordinate 1,083,578,892 downwards.
TTGAGGCACCCCGCTTGTCACACTCCCTTCTCTGGAGTGAACTCCATTTACCACCCCCCTCTGTCACTTATCCATCAACCAATTTCTTACCCAGTTTACCACTGTGGATCCCACCCCTAAGATGCTCAGTTTTCTTAAGAGTCTCCTATGTGGTAGGTGTTGAATGCATTACTGAAAGCTAAGTAGGCCATATCCAGTGCCCCACTCTGATCTATTCCTTGGTCATCCTGTCAAAGAATCTATCAGATTTGTCTGACATGACTTCCCGGGAATCAGTGCTGCCTCAGGTCTTGCAACCCACTGGATTCAAGATACTCCACAATCCTTTCTTTTATTAGTGACTCCATTAACTTCCATGACCATTGATGTCAGATTAACTGCCCTGTAGCTGCCAGCCTCCTCCCTGCTACTGCTTTTTTTTGAATGGGGACTACATCTGCCCTCCTCCAGTCCACTGGAACCACACCTGTTTCCAGTGAGTTGTTGAATAGAGCTGACAGAGGTGCAACCAGTACCTCCCTGAGCTCCCTCAGTACCTTTGGGTGTACCTCGTCTAGCCCCATAGCTTTGTCCACTGTCAGATTTGTGAGTCCCTTCAGGACTCTCTCCTTTGTAAATGGACTTACATCAATCTCCCTCTCCCCAGTGCTCCTGCTGCTTTTATGTGACCCATCCTCTTTCCCTTCCTCTGTGAAGGCTGAACAAAAGTATTTGTTCAGAGTATCTGCTTTTTCCTGATCCTCCTCTGCACAGTCCCCCCACCCTTCTTAACCTCACAATCCCTTCCCTAGTCCACCTCATTTCATTTATGCACCTGGATAAGGTCTTGTCACCTTTGATTACTCCAAGATTCAGGGGCAATCCCCTTGATCCACTTGGTTGGTGAAGCTGCCTTGTACATCTTCATTTGTTGTAAGTACAACCCTTTTTCTGTGTAAGCCCAGGGGCATCTGCAATACCTTGGGGTAAATTTCTTTGTCAATGGGATCAGTCACCCAGTACTAAGTAAAGTTACTGCCTACGTTGGAGTCCAAGAATGTGACTGTCCAAGTACAGAACTTTTTAACTTTGACACCAAGGAGTGTGTCAGTAGTTTGTTAAGTGTGAGAAGATAACAACTACAAGTTCATCTGTGAGGGTGTTATTAACCAGATGAATGGCCGAGTATAAGCTTGGGAGCAAAAGGTGGGAGATCCCCCATCTGGAGTAACCAGTTTACCTCTCAGGTTCAGTCTGGGCACCAGTACATTTTCAATTAGTGCATTTGGCCAATGCCTAATTGAAGTAATTACCCTGAGATGTGGGTTTGAAATTTCTGTTTCTTCAGTTTACCCCAGTATAGCGGGTTCTGGAAGAGCTGAGCCTGGATGTGCTCAGAGTGGTCATGGGTACCACTTCATTCCTGTGGGAAATGGGAACAGTACTAGTCTGGCCATATGTGCTAATCTTCAGTTCAGAACCAGAGTGCTCACTGTTTTGTGTTTCTTCACCCTATGCTAAATGGGAATTTAGGAACTTCTGTACCCTGGAAAATCTGCAATATCAGTATGTGTAGCCCCATGGGGGTCCATCTTCATTTTGTGTATTACTCTTACTTTGTTATGTGAATAAAAGCCACACTCTAGAATCCCAACCTGGTTTGGACAGTATTGTTGTTGCTTCCCTGTGTCTGGATTTACTTGGGTGCCCCTTTCCAGAAGTGCAAACCTAGCATAATTGTGAATAAACATTTTCTCCCAGGGACCTGGGTTGCTGGCCATGGTAAGTAGTCCCACCAGGTGTGTGCCAGGTAGTTGCCACACTTGGTCAACTGTTTCAGTATAACAGTCTGGTCCACTTAGCCTAATGGTGGCCACCTTCATCTGTGTTTTTTTTATGTCTTTTTTTTTTAGTATGTAAACCCTCACCTTTCTCTGTTGCCCCTAGATGTTTTTTGTGGTGAGAGGAGAAGCCCTGCTGGTTAAACAAACAAAGGGGGCCAGTTTGGGGGGGTTACAAAAGGATTGTGAAATATCTGGAATCCAGTGTGTTACAAGACCTCAGGCAGCATAGAATTATGCAGAATGGGAAAATTCTGAATCCATAGAATTTCAGTGAAATTTCATAAAATTCTGTGAAATTTCACGAAATTGCATTGGAATTTTGCACAATATTTGTAATTTAGTTACGAGTCCCTGTTGGCAGGCCTTGCCCTCAGCCGACTCATTTCTGAACCCACAAGGCTCTCCTCATGTGGAGACATGGGTTCTCTCATTGACTGGGTGCTGAGCAACAGGCCGGAGAAAATTGCCTCCAGTGGTATTCTCCCTGATGCTATATCGGATCACTCTCCCACCTACTGTATATGGGGCATCTCCCCTCCCAAAATCCCCTGCAAGGTGATCCAAATGAGGGACTACTCCAAACTCAACGTGGATGACTACCTTGACGATCTGCATCACACTGACTGGTCTCAGGTCACTGCCACAAATGACCCCTCAAGGGCCCTTGACAACTTCCTGACTGTCTTCGCCCCACTTCAAAACAAACATGCTCCACTCACAACAAGGAGGATGAGGGGTACTGTCACAAAATGGCTCCATAGAGGCCTTTTTTCTCTTATGAAACAAAGGGATAAATGCTGGGCGAGATACAAGAACTTCTTCTCCAGTACAGACCTCCTTGAGTACAGACAGCTGAGGAACTCATGCAAAAGAGCCATCCGCTCTGCCAAAAGTGAGTTCTGCCAATCTGCCTTACTCTCCACAGCCATAAATCCAAGGAGTTTCTGGCAGAACATTAAGAACACAGTGGAGGGGGTCTGCCGGAGCTCAGGTTACTGATATGCACATTGACGGAGTAAACTGCAACAACTCCCTCACAATTGCCAATGCCTTTAACTCCCTGTTCACTAACTTGCCAGCTCTCCCAAACCAGCCACTTGATCCCACTGATTGGGCCCATCCACCCAGTGGAAATCCCCCCTCCTGTCCTTTTACCTCAGGGTCATCTCTGTCAAGGAGACCCAGAAGCTCCTTGTTGGCCTCTCCCCCCATACTGGTGCTGGACACGACTGCCTTGAGCCCAAACTACTCAAGCTAGGGGCATCCCTCCTAGCCTGACCCATCGCCCACATGTTCAATGCATCACTAACCTCGGGCATAATCCCAGACATCTGGAAGATGACCAAAGTCATCCCTGTCCCCAAACAGGATGACCCTAGAGACCCAAGGAACTAACACCCTATAGCGTTCCTGTCAGCGATCAGCAAACTTCTTGAAAAGGTAGTCGCCTCATAGCTCACCCACTACCTGCAGACCCACAACCTATTCTCTCCTGCACAGCATGGGTTCAGAAAAGGGCACAGCACTTCCACTGCTCTAGCAGTTGTTACCTGTGATCTGGTCTGCCGCTGACCAAGGCAAACTGACCGGGACCATCTTCATGGATCTCTCTAAAACTTTCAATCGGGTTGACCACACTACGGTGTTCCTCTCTCCTGTCCCTTGGCTTCTCCTCCCCTGCCCTTGCATGGGTCAAAAATTACCTCTCCGGCAGACAGCAGTATACCAGGTTCAACAAGGCCCTGTCTGAGCCTGCACAGGTAAACTGCGGAGTCCCACAAGGATCTGTCCTGGGGCCTCTCCTGTTCTCCTTCTTCATAAATGAGCTACCCTCGGCCCTGGCACATGGGTGCTCAACTCTGTATGCAGACAGCCTAGTCATCATGACCAGCTCCCAGGACATCTCCACCATCAATGCAAAGCTAAACTCTGACTTCAACCAAATCCAAGCCTGGCTAAAGGACCACAAGCTTGCAATTAACCTGCAGAAGATGCAGGCAATGCTCTTTGGCTTAACAGCCAAGAAAAAAGCTGTCCCAGACTTGCTCAAGATCTCAGGTGCTGATGGGTCCCCACTACAAATTGCAGATGCTGTCAAATACCTAGGGGTGACACTTGACCCACAACTGGCTATAAATCTGCTCATTCGCAATCTATGTAAGGCCTCAAACTGCAAGTTGGGCCTTGCATACAGAGTGAGGAACTGCCTCACCCCAGCTGCAAGGCTGGTCCTAGCCAGGGGAGTCCTTCTACCCATGCTTTGCTATGGACTTGTCACCTTCGCCCACATTGCGAAAACTAGTCTCGCTAGTGTATGTCACTTTGTGCTCTCAGCTCCCCGCCTCTCCCACCGCTGTAAGCTCTACTCCAGACTTGAGTGGCTCCCACCTGAAATGCATCACTCCTATGTCACAGGCAACTTCATAGACAATGTTGTCAGATCTGCCACCCCTTCAGTCTTCACTGAATCCCTCATTCTGGCTGCCCCCTCTTACCATCTGAGATCCAGCGACTCTCTTGTTTTCTTGGTTCCCAAGACCTGCACTCAAATGGGCAACCGGGCCTTCGCTGCATATGCTCCCAGGTTGTGGAACTCCCTTCCATCAAGCACTTGCTCCTCCCCCTCCCACCACAGCTTTAAAATCTCCCTCTGGGGCTTTCTCAAATCGGCCTCCACCTGCCTCTGTTCTAGATTAACCTCCTTGACCTAGGCTGCTCTGACTGGCTGAGTCACTACCTAACTTATCTGTCAAAGGCAGTGAAATTCGGCACCTATCCACTACAGAGCTTGCAATTTTCAACTAGTAGGAGTAGTCCACTTAGACCTAACTGCTCAAGCAAGGTGTACACAGTTACTGCTCTATCTCTGTATTTTGCTCTGGGCCTCCTCTATCCCAATGTGTTTCTTCTCTGTCTACTGGCAAGCTAAACAGCGATACTGCCCAGCATGAAGATCAATGTTCATTATGTGTGTACCATTCTTGTTTATCATGAGAGTACCACACTATTATTTCTACCTGTTGCCGGCTATGTAAACCCCTGTTGTTTCTTGTCTTGACCTTGTTGCTTGATGCACTTAAATGTAACCTTTACTTGTTTTGTCTGCTGTTCATGAATGTACCTTGTAATCTCCTGGGTCACACCTGAAAATAGGCACTTGGCTGTCTAGCATGCTTACCCGGTTAACAAAAGCAAATAAGTAAATAAATAAGTTAGCCGACGTTCAAGCTAGAGCTCTGAAATTTAGCATATATACTCTTTGGATCAATGTCCACTAATATGCAAAATATCATGAAAATCAGATGGACAGTTTCAAAATTGTAGGTGCTCAAATGTTGTCATTTTATTGTTTGTGAGAAATTTCATGAACATTTTTATCTGCATTTACCGTAACTGAATATTGGGTCAGAAATCTTAAATTGGGTATTATTTCTTGATGATAGGTGTCCTAACAATGTGCCAGACTCCATGATAATATGATGCATTGTCTCATGCTTAAACTCTGTCATTTTTTTTTCAACAAATGTCATGAAAAAACTTCATCTGCATACAACTCAGGTACCTATGGAGCTATACATGTTTAGATTAGTACAGATAACCTTTTTGTAATGCTTATAGAATGATCTAAATATGGAGGCAATTAGATAAGAGATTTCTAAGTTACAGGGGTTCAAAACATTACTATGTAAATATTTGCAAAACTTTGTGATAGCTGTCAAAAATGTGGATGTGTGTAACTTCTCTGCTCTTGCATGCATAGAGTTAACATTTGCAGTGCATATCCATAGTCAGTGAAACCTGATGTCTAACACAACTGGATAAATTGGTTATGCAGTTTTAATTTTGCAGTAAAAAAAACAATGATTAGTAAACTTTTCTCACATATTTATGATAGCATATACTGTAGATGAAGCATCCAGATATTTTTTTTGGGGGGAGGGGGTTAACATTAACAATTCACATATCACTACTTCATTTGATAAGCTGGGCTGATATTTTTGCAGTCCTACTGTTCCTCTCTGGGTAACTATTCCCCCATCCTTCGCTTTTGACATAGCCAGATTGTGTCAGTAGAACTACTGATCCTACTGATATCCACTTTGTTCTTTACAGTGACAAACTTCCTTAAAACATGAGTCACCTACTCCTTTTCCTATCAACCTACCCTGTTGGAATAGGAAGGATTCTTTCATCCTGCTGCCCAAGACATGGTGAAACTGTGCATCTAACTCCAGAACCTGGTGACCCCCTGGGCTACCTGCCTCTTATACCCCTATCCTTTAAATAGAATCCCTAGATAAGGGTGAGAAAAATAAGAACATTCCAGTTTTATGGAATGTTTCATGAAATTCTACAATTTTCATAAAGACTCATGGGATTTGTCTTTAAGTATAGATGTTATTTTGCAATTTCTCACAGCAAGCAATTAATAAAATTGGCACACACAGTCTCCTTGTAAGGTCTGAAAACCTGCCAGATTTAATAGTATTGCATTCTCTACTTTTAAAGTTTCAGGGATTTATAAATTTGTAGTTTACATTCTTGAAAAATTTAATTTTTAAATGTTGTGAAAGTTTGACTACTTTTAATTCAATCCCATTTAACATTGCAAATATGAACTTTTTTCCAGAAATGGCCTTGTGATATAGTAGTTTAAATGTTTCAACTCTGGTTAAATTTGGATATGTAGTTTTAAAAATACAGGGAACTAACTGAAATTTAAATTTTGGCAACATGTTTGGCAGGCTATAACACAGTCCCATTTAAAGCTAGGAATCTGAAACTATGTGCAAATACAAATGTAGTGATAACCTGTATACCTGTCATTTTTATGTTGCTTGCACGCATGTGCAAGAAACATAGTGCCATCATCGGAGATTTCTGAGGTGTGTCACCTCCTCCTCCAATTCAGTCAGTAAGCTGGCAGGCGTGGCCCCTGTAAGCCAATGCATTTTGGAGCTGTCTATGACACGCTCCAAAATGCAGTGGTAAACAGTTGAAAGGGGAGCTACTCTTCAGTGAGCACCGAGAAGCATAGCTCCTCCCCACACGCGAGGTGCAGCCTGACGCCCCTGTGTAGCCAAGGTGCCCAATCCCCGCCGGCTGAGCTGCTGTCGTCCCTCCCCCCCCTCGTAGCTGGTGCCACGCTGGGAGCCCACCCCAGCGTGGCAATCAGTTATTTGGCCGACGGGGGTGCCCAATCCCCCATCGGCTGAATGGCCCCACTGTCCTTGTGCCACGCTGGGAGCCCACCCCAGCATGGCAAATGGTCCCACAAAGTCTTTTTTTTGTTTTATACCTGTAAAACAAAAACGGTCCCGCCGCGCGTCTCCCGACCCTCCCACAACCCGCACCCACCCACCGCGCACTCCAGCTCTCCCCACACCCCCTCACCCCATACTTACCTCCGACGCGCCGACAATCTTCGTGGACCGGAACACGCCTGCACTTTCAAAGCCGACCACAAACTGAGGAAATGCCGTAAGCTGTATAATGGGCTAGATAGGAGGGGTTCAACTTTATTGCATATCTCAGGTATTTTTGAAATTTTGCACCAAATTAACATGGTTTAGACTCTCTCTCATGACGATAAACACTGTCATGGCGCATTCGGCCCAAAGGGTGATTTCACGCAGTGACCGTGCAGTGACTGCAAAATCACCCTTTGGGCCTGAATACCACCATGACAGTGACATCATTCATGAGAAGGGGTCCCAAAAACCCTATGTTGAAAATTTGGTCCAAAAATTCCAAAAAATGACTGTTTTACGAGCATGTGTTGTGCAGTTCCTACGCAGCCTCGTAAGTTCACGAAATTTCAATATTTTCACTCCAGATTTTCAACATTGCCATTTTACCACACCTTCTTGTGAGTAGTACAGCTGTCATTTTTCACATCTCACCCAAAATGTGTTTACGCCCTTGTAGCGTAGAATGGCGCAGTTGATGTGCGAAATCAATGTACGGGACAAATTAAGAAAATCACAGTGACACCATTCATGAGCAGAGGTCTTAAAATGGCTATGTTGAAAATTTGGTGAAAAAATTCCTAAAAATGACTGTTTTACGAGCGTGTGTTGCGCAGTTCCTACGCAGGCTTGTAAGTTCACAAATTTTCAATATTTTCACTCCAGATTTTCAACATTGCCATTTTACCACACCTCCTCATGAGCAGTACAGCTGTCATTTTTTACATCCTGCTCAAAACATGTTTCCGCCCATGTAGCGCACAATGGCACAGTCGGTGTGCGAACTCAGTGTATGGGACACATTAAGAAAATCACAGTGTCACTGTTCATGAGCAGAGATCTTAAAATGGCAATGTTGAAAATTTGCTGAAAGAATTCCTAAAAATGACTGTTTTACGAGTGTGCGTTGCACAGTTCCCACGCACGCTCGTAGGTTTGCAAATTTTCAATATTTCCACTCTAGATTTTCAACATTGCCATTTTACCACACCTCCTTATGAGCAGTACAGCTGTCATTTTCACATCCTGCCCAAAACGATGCTTCGCCCATGAAGACAATTTGCGAGTCGGTGTGCAAACTCAATGTATGGGACACATTAACAAAATCACACTGACACTGTTCATGACCAGAGGTCTTAAAATGGCTATGTTGAACATTTCGTGAAAAATTTCCTAACAATGACTGTTTTACGAGCGTGCGTTGCGCAGTTCCTATGCACGCTCGTAAGTTCGCAAATTTTCAATATTTGCACTCCAATGACTTCCAAATACCTAAACAGCACATAGAAGCAAGCAACATTCGGCATTGACAAATGCTTGTTTGTAACATTTCAATGAATGCTACCAAAATTATACTAAAACTACAGAAATTCAAATTTTTGCAAAATATTTGGCTACCTATAACTCAGCTCCTATTGAAGGTTGAGACTTAAAACATGGTGCATATGCACATTCTATGTGTGTCTCTAAATCCTAATATTGTGGAGGCATTTGGATAAGAAATCTTAAAATTATCTAAAAATAACTGAAAATTTAATTTTGATTAAATGTTTGGTCACCCATAACTCGGCCCCTTTTCAATCGACATCTCTGATATTTGGTACACTCTTGTAAGCTACGGGGTACTGTTTACATACCAAATTTGGCATTATTTGGACTCATAATGTTCACAAAAATTCCACAGAATTCCACGGAATCGGAACGGTCATTCTGGGGGTATTCTGCTGGCAGAATTTTATATTCTGGACAACCCTAATGGTTTCACGGGAGGGGGGACATGTCACATGAATCTGATAGATTTGGTTGACTGGGTGACCAAGGAAATAGATCAGGGTGGAGCGGTGGATGTTGCCTACTAAGCTTTCAGTAAGGTGTTCGACACTATTCCACATAGGACACTAGTAGGCAAGCTGGGTAGCTTAGGAGTGGGTCCAAAGGTGTAAACTGGATAAGAAATTGGTTAGGGGATAGGAAAAAGAGGATGATTGTAAATGGAGTTCACTCCAAGGAAGGGGGGATGGCCAGCAGGGTGCCTCAGGGATCAGTGCAAGGACTGGTCCTCTTTAATGTCTTTATAAGTGACATTGTAGAGGAGTTGGAAGGGAAGGTCTAACTCTGCAGATGACACCAAAATCTGCAATACGGTGGACACTCTGGGGGTGGGGAGGTGGAAAGGATGAGCAGAAACATGAGAAAACTAGAAGAGTGGTCAAGAATATGGCAACTGGGGTTAAATGTGAAAAGTTAAACATAATGCACTTAGGGCACAGAAACCCGGGGCAGAGTATGAAATGAGTGTAGTGGTATTATGACCACAAAGCAGGAAAGAGACTTGGGGGTAATTGTATCGGATGACCTAGGGTGGCCAGGCAGTGTGACAAGGAACTAGGGAGGGTAAGTGGAATGCTGAAGTGCATAGGCAGGGTTATTACTAGCAGAAAGAGGGAGGTGGTGTTGCCTCTGTGTGGATTGCTGGTAGAACCCCACCTAGAGTATTGTGTCCAGTTCTGGAGATCACATCTCTGGAAGGACACAGACAGAGAGGAGGTGGGCCAGAGGAAGGCAACTAAAATGGTGCATGGCCTGCATCAAAAGCCCTATGAGGGGAGTCTAAAGGACCTCAATATGTACACTCTGGAACAGAGGAGGGAGAAGGGAGATATGATAGAGACCGTTAAATGCCTAACAGTGGTAAATAAAAGGTACAGGAGGGGAATATTTTTCAGAAGAAAAGGTGCTCGAGAACAACGGGACATGCTATGAAGCTGGAGGGGATAGATTCAGGAGAGATGTGAGGAAGTACTTCTTCACAGAAAGAGTGGTGAATTCCTGGAACAGACTTCCAGCAGAGGTGTGCATGGGATATGCACAAAGGAATCATAGTGGAAAGGAAGGGGTGCGGGAGGAAAAGGTGTAGATCAGGCATGGTCTGATGTATTAGTGTAGGTAGGTAGAAATGGGCAGACTGGATGGGTCAAGTGGTCCTTATCTGCTGTCACATTCTATGTTTCTATGTACAGGGATCACTGATCCCAAGGTGGGCTCACACCTTGACGTCTGCAACACTGTTGCTGTTAATGAGCATGAGGTCCATTATTGCCCTGTCTCAAGATGGCTCCCTGATTAACTGCCTGAGAAATTCCCCTGCAAATATAGAAAGCACAATTATAGGTGGCAGGAGACACTGCATCCCTGGTGTGCCACCCTTGATCACATTACATTTTAATTAAAGTTTTAGGTGCATTGAAATCATATAGCCAAAAGATAAAGGGAAAGCCAAAACAGGGAATAGGAGCAACACCCTAACTAGGGTAGGTGTTCGGACCGTGTTGTGTCTATCTATCTAGGGTAGGTGTTCAAGGGGTATAATAAACAACAGAAAGGAAAAGCAGAAACTCCCTATCAGGGATAAAGGTACATAAGGGATAGGTGGAAGGTAAATGGTAGGCCAAAATAGGGAATAGGAGCAACACTCTAGGATTTATTTATTTATTTGCATCTCGGATTAACACCTTTGAGTTACAAGCTCGTTTACAAAGGTTCCACGTCATTGAGTAGAGAGTACCACATGGAGAGTTCTACAATATTTTAAGATTGTTACAACAGATCAAACAATGTAAAGCAAACCAGATTAGCAATGCTGTAATAAGCTGTTTCACTAGAAGTAGGAGTAGGAGGTAAGGGGTAGGGTGAATAGGAGGGGAGGAAGGCAGAGGTAGAGGAGGCAGGAACTGGGTTGAATATAGAAGCAAGTAGGAGGATGAAAAGTAGGCAGTTAGCAGTGGATCAGTAATTAAGGAGCTGCCCAAGGGGCATTGTCTGAGTAGGGGAGAAAGTTGGGGGGCACAGGGTGGCGGGGGGGAGAGGTGAGGTACAGGGGTAAGGGAGGCCTAAGGGAGGCGTGAAGGATATGGGGGGAAGGGGTGAGGTACGTGATAGGGGGCAGGGTAGACATAAGAGGTAAGTAAGGGAGAGATAGTGTGAGGGTGGGAAAAGGCAGGGGAATGTAAAGGAAGGTGAGGAAGAAAGTGCTGGTACAGGAAAGTAGCCTCTGGAGGTGTGGGGGATTGGTCACTTTTGGGGTCAGGGCAGGATTACTGTACAAGGTACCTAAAACACGTGGATGAGGGAGGGACAGGGAAGGAGGCGGTAAACAATAGGGGGAGTGGTGTGAGGCTAGGAGGGAGGTTGAGACTAAGTCGGTGTTGGATATAGCCGGGGGGGGAGTAGTTGCCATGGTAGGGGGCATAGCCTTTGGAGTGGGGGAATGGGGGTGCTAGGTGCTACAGTTGTACATACTGGAGGCAGTCAGATGATCCCAAAGTTGAGATTTAAATTGATCGATTCTTTGCACAGCTTGCAGGTCAGTACTGAGAGAGTTGATCGATTTAGGGGCTCTGTAGGCAAACAACCATTGCCCCTGGGATGTTCTGTGGAAAGGGACTAGCAGCATACTTTTGCATGTGCTCCTGGTGTCCCTGGCTTGGAAGGATTGGCAGAGGAGGTTCTAAACCCCCATGGGAGTAAGGCTCTGAGTGGCCTTCTTGCCGAGCAGGCATACCTGGTATTTGATTCTGTTTTGTAGATTAAGCCACCCCGAGCAAGCGTAGAGCTCACAGGTATGGGTAAGCCAGTGTGCACCAAGTACTAGTCTGCAAGCTTTGTTGAGTGCAGTTTTTATCCTCTTTAGTGCAGAGTTATTGGTGGCCCCATAGACAACCAGCCCATAGTCAATGACTGACAGGATAGAGCTGGTTACCACGAGCTTGATGGTCCTATCACTTAGGCAATATCTATGTCTGTATAATTGGCCAATCCTTGCATTAGCAGCCTTGGCAACCTGATCAATGTGCATAGTAAAAGAGAGGGCAGTATCAAGCATGACACCGAGATATTTAAAGCTGTTCACCATCTCTAATGCCATATTCTGTTTACTTCAGAGTTTAAGATAATATGACCTTTGCCTATTCTGTGTCGGGGTGAAAAGCATTGTCTTCGTGTTTTTATGATTAAGTAGAAGCTTGGCGTTAATGAACCAAGCTTCAATATCAGAAAAGTCATCCTGCATTAGTTTTTCAAGGGCAGCAGTGTTGGAGTGGCTTGAAAAAAGTACTGCATCGTCTACGTACAATATGACATTGCCATGGCAGGCCTTAGGGAGGTTGTTAATAAACAAGCTGAACAGAAGGGGACCCAAGATAGAGCATTGGGGGAACCCTGTGGCAACACTGCACTGTTCAGAAAGAACACTGAGTATTTTCACCTATTGAACTTGTCCTGTCAGGTAACCCTGGAACCAATTCGCAGATTCAGTGAAGAGACCGATATTTGTCAGTTGGTTTAGTGGTAGCTTGTGATTGACCATGTTGAAGGCCTTGGTGAGGTCAATGTAGGTAGCCCCCACCAAGAGCCCACAGTCAAGGGCCTCATGGATATAACCCGTGAATTCCACAAGCGCTGTATTAGTGCTATGAAGCTTCTGAAATCTGTGTTGTTCATGGCATTGAAGGTTATATTTGTCTAGATAGTCTACAAGCTGGTCGTAGATCATCCTCTCCAACACCTTTGAGAGTGGTGGAAGGATTGAGATAGGCCGGTAATTGGAATGACAAGACATGTCCCTGCTTCTGAAAGGATAGGTGTACAAGGAACATAACAAACATTAGAAAGGGAAAAACTAGTAACACCCTATCAGGGGAAGGGATACATAAGAATTTCCAAATATCACAGGGAAGTGCAGGAACTGAGAATGCTGGGAGTGGTGCAGTGTTGGCTAGGATACAGACAACCTCTTCCCCCACACTGTGAACCATTGTGTGTTGCTTGACCGCCTCAGAGAACTCTGCAGACTCACCGGCACTGTCATCTGCTGGTTTGAGTCTTCTTTAACCAACAGATGGTAACAGGTTGTGATGGAGAATTTCTCCTCCACCCCTAGCCCCCTATCTTGCGGAGTACCTCAAGGGTCTATATTAGCCCCAGTGTTGTTCAGAGTGCTATGCTGCCCTGGGAGGACTATTAGGAAGTATGGCTTGGGTTTTCATTGTTATGCTGATGATACCCAGCTATACTTATCCTTTGCCCCAGGAACATCCAACACGGTAGATGTGTTAAATAGCTGCCTTGCTGAGATCAACGATTGGATAGCCTCTAGTTGGTTGCGCCTGAACCCCTATAAGACGGAGGTATTGGTAATGGAGTCGAACAGAGTGCGTGATAGGATGGCCTCTGGATCAGAGACTGGACTTGTTCTGGGATCTATTCCATTGAAGGACTCCTCTAGGGTGCGAAATTTTGATGTCATTCTGGATAGGAGCATGACGATGGAGGCACAGATATCTTCCACCATCCAATCCTGTTTTTTCCACCTCAGAAATGTCACCAGGATAAAGCCCCTTGTTCTGCCTCTGGACCTCCCCACTTTGATACATGCCTTAGTTACATCAAGGCTTGACTACTGTAATGCGCTCTACCTCAGAGTAGCGGGAGGATCTCTCCGCAGACTGCAGCTAGTGCAGAACGTGGCTGCCCAGTTGCTTACTGGGCAGTCAAAGTTCTGTCATATTACACCTGTGTTATGTGAGCTGCACAGACTGCCTTTCAGGTATAGGATCCTCTTTAAGGTGGGTCTTCTCACCTAAAAGGCCCTACATGGTCAGGGCCCTGGTTATCTGTTAGATCTTCTTGTACTGGCTCTCTTGTCTTGCCCCCTCCGTTCCTCCTGTGGGGGCCCCCTGGCAATTTCCAGAATGAGGTTGAAATCAGCTGGTGACAGGGCATTTAGTGTTGCTGCCCCCGTCCTGTGGAATTCCTTGCTCCTTGGGGTCAAGAGGGCCCCTACATTTGAGGTATTCAAAGCCCACTTGAAAGCCCTCCTATTCATCCAGGCCTTTTTGGATTAAGCTGTCCATTTAGAATTGCAGTTACAGCTACTGGTAATTTGATGGTTATTTTTTACTTATGGGGAATGCTCTTATATGGGTTAATTATTTTTATGTTTATATAATTTTCTCTCGTGTTTTTATTGATCTTGTTTTAAATGTGTAATTTTATTTGTACGGCACCCAGAGCCTCCAGGATTGGGCGTCTTTTTAAATAAACTTTGCCTTGCCTTGTCTAGTGGCTGTAGGGCATTAGCTTTCAGGGAGACCTTCTGGAGACTGTGGTGCTGCCCCATCTGCATGCACCTCTCTGGGTAGAGGGAGGAGGGTGCTAGACTCCAGGCCATGTTGGCTAGGATACAGGCAACCTCTTCCCCCACCCACAGGCCTCCAGGTCTGACACCTTTACTTCACAGAGTGCCTAGGAGGAGGAGCAACTGGACTATGGTGGACTCAGGATGGGTGGGGGTTGTGGGTCAGAGGCAAATTCCTCGACCAGTACAACAATGTAATTCCTACACTGCTTTGGCAGGGTGGGACTGTCAGGAGGAGGCATCCATGGTAAGCACCAGGGAGGATTTGGGGGTCCTCTGTAACGAAGACCCCAAGAAGAGAGATAGAAGACTCCAGAGAAGGAGGAAGCAACCCCTGGTGGGGGACTCCATAGTGAGAGGGATTGATCTGAGAATAGGAAATGAGGCGAGGAGGTTAGGTGCTTACGTGGCACCATGGCCTGGAGGAAAGGAAAGTAGATTCTGAGAATCAGTAGGGCAGCAGGAAAGGAGACAGAGCTGGATTTCATTGTCCACCTATTGACTAAAGACCTGGCTAAGGACAGGGCTGGAATAGTACAGGGGGAGTTCAAAGAGCTTAGGAGAGGTCATAGGCAAGCAGCATGTTCAGTGGCTTTTGCAAAGTTGCTGCATGTCTACGACAAAGGGGAAGGGAGGAGAGGGATCTCTGCACCAGAAGCTTCAACTCATGGTTGAAAGAATGGTGCAGATAGGAGAAATTCTGCTACATTTTGGACTCGGGTCCTGTCCAACCTGGAGAGATAAGGGCTTTTACAGGGGTGATGTCCTTCATCCATCCAGTAAGGGAACTGCAGTCCTCAGTGGACGGTTTAAATGCTACTTCGATGAACATTTAAACTAGATGAGGGGGGTGACAGAAGAAATCGGGAAGGCAGAAACTGCCACCTCAGAGGCTAAAGTAAGAAGTAGGGAAAATCTGAGGGTAGAGAAGTACCTTAGGATGCAAATTGATAAAGGAATCGGCAGTAGAAATAAAGGGGAGTGGAAAATGGAGCAGCAAAAACAGAGGGGGGAAGGAGGAAGGCAAAAAGGGAAAAAGAGGGGTAATAATCAGAGTGGTAACAAAATCTGGAAGGTCACGTGTGTAAATACCAGAAGTCTAGGAAATAAGATTCCAGACCTAGAGGCCATCATGGTAGAGGCTGACCTGGGTATTGTGGCTATTATCAAGTCATGATGCACTGAAAACCATAAGTGGGACATGGTCATACCAGGCTATACTCTGTTGAGAAAGCACAGGGTGGGAAGAAAAGAAGGAGGCGTGGTGCTTTACATGAAGGAAAGCATAAAAGCGACAGAGATACAGGGAATACAGGGGGACAGAGGTACTGTGGGTTACCCTGTAGAAGGGGAACAGAGTCACTATTTGCGCCAGTATGATCTACAGACCTCCAGCACAAGGGGAGGAGTTAGATAAGGTACTGGTGTAAGATACTGGCAAGAAGGCAGAAAAGGGGAGGTACTGCTAATGGGGGACTTCATTCTGCCAGATGCAGATTGGAGCCTCCCAGCTGCTGCTTCAGTCAATCAATCAATCTTTATTTTACCAGCTGAAACACCATTGAGAAGAACTCATTTACAAGGTGGACCTGGGTAAGGTACACATAATTCAACAATGAAACAAACAGCAAAACAGTACAAAGGATAATATACAACACATAAATCAAGCAACAAGGATTCATCAAATAATGCAGCAGACTATATGCATGATATACACACTATAGTCATCAAATAATGCAGTACACTATATACATAATATACACAATATATATACAGTAATTACAATAGGACCCTTGGAAGGTAATGGGTAGAGGCAGTATACATGACGGGTGGCGAGAAGAAGCAGACACAGGTCAGTCAAGGGTAAAAAGTGGTCAAGTTACAAAATACAAGGCCCACAGTACATTAGCAGAAGCAATTACAAGGCTCATTGAAGGAACGTGCTTCAACTAGAAGCAGGGACAGCATGGACTCCCTCCAAGAGGCATTCCTCAGACAACTAGTCAGCAAACCCTCTTGTGAAGAGCAGTATTTGATCTGATACTCACTAACAGGGATAGTTTTGCAGAAGACAAGGTGGGAGGCCACCTTGGGACCAGTGATTACCGTACAGTGTGGTTCAATATAAGGATGGTTGTGGAATCAAACTGTACAAGGATGAAGGTCGTGGACTTCAAGCAGGCAGTTTTTATAAAAATAGGTGAATGCCTCAGCAATGATCTGGCAGTGGGGCATGACCTGGGTGGGGTGGAGGAACAGTGGGTGAAGCTAAAAGGAAACATAATGAAGGCAACAAACCTCTGCATCAAACAAGCGAGTAAAAGTAAGAGGAAAAAAGAGGTCGCTAGGGTTCTCGAAAGAGGTGGCTGTAAAGGTAAAGGGTAAAAGGGTGGTATTCAGAAGATATAAGGAGATGCAAAGGGAGGAGAATAGGGAAGTGTATAAGCAGAAACAGAGAGAAGCAGGGAAGTCAGTAAGGAGCGCAAAGGCACAAACTGGTATGCAAGAGAAAAGGAAAAGACCAGGGGAGGGATTGCAAGGTTAAAAAGGGATAGGGAGGACAGTGCAAAGAGAGACCAGAAAATGGCAGACTTCCTAAACAAGTACTTTTGTTCGGTGTTCACAGTGAAAGGAGGAAGGGTGGGGCTACAAAACATTAACAGCTGTGAAGGGAGGGGGGTGGACACTAGCCCTTTTTCAGAGGACAGACTACTAAAGGGACATACTAATCTGAAAGTGAACAAAGTAATCGGACCTGGCAGGGTACATCCTAGGGTACTGAGGCAGCTCAGGGGGGTACTGGCTGCACCTCTGACAGTCCTATTTAACAGCTCACTTGAAACAGAAGTAGTTCAAGAGGACTGGAGGAGGTCTGTTGTAGTCCCACTTCTCAAAAGTGATAACAGAGAGGAGGCTAGCAATTATAGACCAGTCAGCCTGACATTGGTAGTGGGAAAGTTAATGGAATCACTGCTGAATTAGAGGACAGTGGAATATCTTGAATCTAATGGATTACAAGACCCAAGACAGCATGGACTCATGGGTGGGAGGTCATGTCTAATTAATCTGATAGAGTTCTTTAATTGGGTGACCAAGGAATTAGAGCAGGGTGAAGCAGAGGGTGTGGCCTACCTAGATTTCAATAAGGCACTCAATACAGTTCCACATAGGAGACTATTAAAAAAGGGTAGCTTAAGAGTGGGTCAAAAGTTGATAAACTAGGAAAAGAAATTGGTTAGGGGATAGACAACAGAGGGTGGTGATAAATGGAATTCAGTCAGAGAAGGCGAGGGTGAGCAGCAGAGTGCCTCAGGAATCAGTGTTAAGGCCAGTACTCTCTAATGTCTTTACAGGTGACATAGCAGAGGAGCTGGAAGGGACGGTCTGCCTCTTTGCATATGACACCAAAATCTATAATAGAGTGGATACTTGGAGGTGTGTGTGTGTGTGTGTATGTAAGGGATGAGCAAGGATCTGGGAAACTTCAAGGAATGGTCAAGAGTATGGCACTGGGTTTCAATGCAATAAAGTGCAAAATAATGCAGTTACATAGAAATGTAGAAACATAGACTTTGACAGCAGATAAGGACCATTTGGCCCACCTAGTCTGCTCAATTTCTACTATAACTATCTGATAAGCTACAGTTTCCAGTTACCCAACACCCTACTTACTCCTACCCCTCCCTAAAATTGCCTTATGTCTGTCCCATGCGTTCTTGAATTCCCCCACTGTTTTTGACCCCACAACCTCCCCAGAAAGGTGGTTCCATGCGTCCACCACCTCTCTGTGAAAAGTATTTCTCACATTGCCCCTGAGCCTCCCCAATCTTAAAATTATGCCCCTTGTTCTTGTACATCTGTTTTTCATAAAGATGCTCCCATCTTGGACTTTGTTGATTCCCTTGAGGTACTTGAAAGTTTCTATCATGTCCCCCCTCCCTCCTTTCCTCAAGGATATACATATTAAGCTTCTTTAGTCTCTCTTTTCATATGGCTTATGTTACAGACCCTGCACCATTTTAGTTGCCCTCCTCTGGACTGCCTCCATCCTGTCTATGTCCCTGTGGAGATGGGGTCTCCACAACTGTACACAGTACTCCAGATGGGTTCTCACCAGCTGTCTGTACAGAGGGATAACAACTTCCTGTTTTCTACTGGTGGTACCTCTCCCTAGCCCTCCTTACTACCTTCTCACATTGCTTACTTACCTTAAGGTCATCTGATATGACTACCCCCAGGTCCCTTTCCATTTGTGTTGTTGTTAGTACCTCCCCAACCATTGTGTACTCTTCCCCTGGGTTTTGTTTCCCAGGTGCAAGTACTTTGCACTTTTTGGCATTGCATCTAAGCTGCCATATTTTTGACCATTCCTCCAATCTAGCCAAGTCCCTTCTCATCCTTTGTACCCCTTCTTGTGTATCAGCCCTGTTGCAGATCTTTATGTCATCTGCAGAGAGGCATACTTTTCTTTCCAGCCCCTCTGCAATGTCACCTATAAAGACATTAAAGAGGACCAGTCCCAATACTGAACCCTGTGGTATCCCACTAGTGACCCCCCTTTCTTCAGAGTGTACTCCATTTACTATTACCCTCTGGGTCCTGTTGTCCAGCCAGCTTGTTACTGGGACCCACTCCCAGGCTGGCTAGCTGACTAACTTGTTTATTAATTTTTTTTGTGGAACTGTGTCAAATGCCTTGCTAAAGTCTAGGTAGACCATATCCACAGCCCCTCCCTGGTCTATTACTTTGGTTACCCAGTCAAAGAACTCTATTAGATTCTTCTGAAAGGACCTTCCTGCTGTGAATCCATGCTGCCTTGGGTCCTGCGGCCCTCTGGCCTCTAGGTAATCAACAATTCTTTCTTTCAGAAGGGATTCCATCATTTTTCCTACCACTGAGGTCAAGCTAACAGGTCTGTAGTTTCCTGCCTCTGCCTTGCTCCCACATTTGTGAAGAGGAATCACATCCACCCTCCTCCAGTCCTCCAGTACCACACTATCCTCCCATGATTTGTTAAAAAGGGTAGTCAATGGTGTCACTAGTTCTCCCCTTAGTTCTTTTAGAATTCTGGTGTGAATCCCATCAGGCCCCATTGCTTTATCCAATTTGAGTTTTAGGAGTTCCTTCATGACCATTTCTTCTGTGAATGGACTGGTATTGACCCCCCTGTCCAGGGTGCTTTTATTGTTTGGTCTGGGTACCTCCTCCTCTTCTTCTTGTGTGAATACTGAGGAAAAGTATTCATTCAGTGTCTCTGCCTTTTCACAGTCACCCTCTGCCAACCTCCCCTTCCCTTTTTTAAGCCTCACTATCCCTCCCTTGGTCTTCCTTCGCTCCCTGAAGTACCTATAAAAGGTTTCATCCCCCTTCCTAACTGAGTTGGCTATTTTTCCTCAGTTTTCAATCAATCAATCAATCTTTATTTTACCAGGCAAAATACCATTGAGAAGAATTAATTTACAAGGTGGACCTGGGTAAGGTACACTTCGCTATTCTGACTGCCTTCCCTGCTTCCTTCTGCTTTAACTGATACATCTCTCTTTCCTACTGTTTCTGTGATTCCTTGTACTTCCTGAATGATATATTTTTCTCCCTAACCTTTCCTGCCATCTCCTTTGAAAACCATAGTGGTTTTTTACTTTGTTTAGTTTTGTTTATTTGCTTCACACAAAGGCTCGTTGCCTCTGTGATGGCAGTTTTGATTATTCCCCATTGTTCTTCCACCCCTCCTTCCTGCCCATTTGCTAGTGCATTCCTTAGACATTCACCCATTTTGGCAAAGTCCTAAAATCCAGGACCTTTGTCTTTGTATGGCTTGCCTCTACTGCTGTGTTTATTGGAAACCATACTGTTCGGTGGTCACTAGTTCCCAGATGGCTACTCAATTCTAAATCTGTGATCCTCTCTTCATCTCCATTTGAGAGCACCAGGTCTAAGACTGCTCCCTCCTGAGCGAGTTCCAATACTAGTTGCCTAAGGCACGCCCCCTACAGGGCATCGAGAATGACCCCGCTCTTGAATGTGGCTGCAGCAAATGAGCTCCAGTTAACATCTGGCATATTTAGGTCCCCCATCAACAATATCTCCCCTTGTTCTACCATTCTAAGGATACCTTCTGTCATTTCCTTGTCCATTTCCTCCCCCTGAGATGGTGGTCTGTATACAACCCCCGTGCAGAATGTGGTGCCATTGCCTGTCTCCAGGTTGATCCACAGTGCCTCCTCTCCTCCCAGTTTACCTCTTTTGTTCTGTTGCTTTGATTCCTTCCCTTATGTGGAGAGCTACTCCTCCTCTTTTACCGTCTGAGTCCCTCCTGTAGATTGTGTACCCTGGTATGTTTACACCCAGTCATGGTTCTGTGTGTAACGTGTTTCTATGACTGCCACGATATCCAGATGTTCCTCTTCCGTCAAGGCCACTGGTTCTGGAAGCTTGTTACCCAAACTACGGCACTGGTACTCATTACTCTCCACTTTTTGGTGACTTTACCTCCTGTAGCCCTATCCCTGCCCTTACCACCTTTGCCTTCTCCATTTTCCCCTCTCCTGCTTCCTATTGACCTTTCTACCTTGGTGTTAACCTCACTAACTACCTTGTTTTGTGGGGGGAGGCTGGAAATTTCCTGCTTCTTATCTGTGCCTCCCTCCTTGGCTAGTTTAAAAGCTTGCCAATGAAGCCTTTGAACCAATCACCCAGGAGACTGGTTCCCTTCCTGGACAGATGCAGCCCATCGTGCCAGTATAGGTGGGTATCCCTCCAGGTGGAACCCCACTCCCCAATGAAGCCAAATCCCTGTTCTCTGCACCAGTTTTTCAACCATTCATTGAATCGCGTGGTGCAGAATAACCCTTGCATCACCTGTGCCATAGACAGGCAGCACCTCCAAGAAGGATACTGTGTGTGCTGCTTGTCTAAGGACCCTCCTCAACTCCACAAACTCCTCCTGCACTGTTTTAATCCCCTGCCCAGCCAACTCATTTTCCCCTAGGTGGACAATGACATTGGGGCACAGAAGCTCAGGGACAGAATACAAAATGGTGGGAGTGTTATTTATGACCACCCAGCAGAAGAGAGACCTGGGGGTAATAACCTCTGGTGACCTAAAGGTGGCCAGGCAGTGCAACAAGGCAGTTGGGGAGGCTAGTGGGATGCTGAGGTGTATAGGGAAAGGAATCACCAGCAGAAGGAGGAAAATGGTGCTGCCTGAGTATAGCTCACTGGTAAGATGTCACTTAGAATGCTCTATACATTTCTGGAGACCACATCTCTGGAAGAACATAAAGTGGAGGTGGTCCAGAGGAAGGCAACTAAAATGGTGCAAGGTCTGCATCAAAAGCCTATGAGGAGAGACTAAAGGAACTCAGCATATACAACCAGGAAGTACAGAGGGAAAGGAGGGATATGATAGAGACCTTTAAATATCTCATGGGGTAAATAAGGTACAGGAGGAAAGTATTTTTCAGAACAAAAGTGCACAAGATTAAGGGGACATGCTATGAAGCTGGAGTGGGGTAGATTCAGGACGACATAAGGAAGTACTTCTTCACAAAAAGAGTGGTGGATTCCAGGAACAGCCAACCAGCCGAAGTGGTGGGGGCTAAAACAGTGGTGAAGTTCAAGAATGCATGGGAGAGGAATAAGGTAATCTTAGTGGAAAGGAATGGAGGAGGGAGAAATAAAAGAGATCATCAAGCAGTGTCTGCAGTGATACTGTAGGTGAGGAAAAATGGGCAGACTCCGTCGGCCAAGCAGTCCTTATTTGCTGATAAATTCTGTTTCTATGTTTCTAAGCAGTGAATCTGGGATGCCTCTGATCCTACCAGCCACGCCTATTCTTTGTTGCCATTATGCTAATGCCTTCGGCCAATGCCTTATCCAGTATCTCCCCCTGTGTTGGAGGTCTGTAAATCACATCAGTTTGAATAGTCTCTGGTTCCTGTCTCCAGGGTGACCCAAGTACCTCCAACCCCTCCATCCCCCCCGGATTCCCTGTGTCTCCATCACTTCGATACCCTCACTTAATATACAGCACCACCTCTCCTCCCTTCATTCCCACCCTATACTTTCTGAACTGAGTATAGCCAGGTATGGCCATGTCCCAGTCATGGTTTCCTGTGCAACACAGCTCAGTAATGGCCACAATATTGTGGTCTGCCTCTGCCATGGTGGCCTCTAGTTGAGGAATTGCATTTCCTAGACTTCTTGCATTTACACACATGGCCTTCCACACTTTTTTCCCATTCTACCTGCTACCCCCCCCTTTCTCTTTTGCCCTGCTTCCTTTTCCCCTCTCCTTTTTTTCAGCTCCTGTTCCCACACCTCTTGTTTTCTAAGACACTGATTTTCTTTTCTTTATTTTGCACCCTTGGGGATTTTCCTCCCCCCGGTCCTCCCTTCTATCTGCTTCTGTATCTGGGGGGAAGTTTATACCTCAGTTTGTCCTTCCACTGCCACCCTCAGCTAGTTTAAATCTTCATCAAAGTAACATTTAAACCATCCATTGAGGACTGCAGTTCCCCTCCCAGATGAATATAGGCTATTATCCCAGTATGAGCCGACATCCCTCCAGGTTGGTCTTCTGTCCCCAGTGTAGCCAAAACCCCTCTTCTCTACACCATTCTATGAAGCTCCTCATGTGGAGAACCCTATCCTTCCCACGATTGTAGACAGGCAGCACTTCAGCAAATGCCACCAAGCATGCTACCTACCTAAGACCTCTCTCCAAGCTCCCTAAAATCTCCCTGCACCATCCCAGCCCCATCCTTAGCAAGTCATTAGTCCCCAGGTGAACAATGACATCCAGCTCCCCCTCCTGCCCCGCCTTCCTCACGATCCTTAGGATCCGCTTTCCACCCCTCTGAGCTGTGGCACCAGGTAGGCACCTCACCTGCCTCTTCCCCTTTCCAGTTCCCACACTTACCCCCGATAAACAAGTCTCCCACCAGAAATTGCTTCATCCTCTGCTGGGGTCCTCCATCTCCCATTTTGGGGCCTCCCCTACAGAGGACCCTCACATCCTTCCTGGCCACTACTATAGGTGTCTCCTCCCAGCAATCCCATCCTGCCAGAGTGGCAAATGAGTTTTGAAGTGGCACAGACTGAGGAGTGTGCCCATGACCTGACACCACCACCCTCCCAGAGCCCACCACAGTCAAGATGGCCCTCCTTCTCCTAGGCATCCTCTGGGGCAATGGTAGTGGACTTGGTGGCCGTTGGCTGATGGAAGAGGTTCCCTGAATCTTCGCCAACCTGGCTCAAAGTCCATTGACCTCCTACCTCAGCCTAGAAAGGTACATGTAGCACCTCAGTCTCCAGAAGGTATCCCTGAAAACTGTAGCTCCACAACTACACTGTACTGCACCACTCCTAAAATTCCCATTTCTTCCCTCTCTATTCTTACTGGGATTAACGTGTACCCTTACCCTAGACAGCTTGTTACTAGTTTTCCCCTTTGGGAATCTTATGCAATCCCCATCTGGATCACCTCTGTTTCTGAGTTTGCATCTAGTAATTAGCCTAACCCCTATTTCTGGTGTTCGTGCCTATAACTGTGTGACTCTGTACTCTTATGCAGCAGTTCTTTTATCTGCCCTGTGCAATATATTATAACTACAGTGGTGCCTTTTAGCTGGGTAGCAGTTATGGCTTTAAAACTACGGAAAATCGTGATTGCTGCATTTTTAGGGCGGTGTACATTATATCTCAAGTTCACGTCCACTCATGTACACCCCCAGGTTAGGCATGTAATGCCTACTGATTTTTACATGCCCAGTTATATAGCTCTTAATCTGCTGGGCCTCTCCATCATCTCTTGCCTCCACACTGTATCTTAAGGATCTCCCTTTTCCTATGAAATCATCAAAGTGGATGTACCTGTATGCGTGTATATCTAAGATATTGCCCATTAATCTATCTAGCGTGTACCCACCTACTGTCATCTGGCGATATTGAACTTAATCCGGGGTCTACCTATGTATGCACCTCCTCCTACATTTAATGCTACACCTTGGTAGAACACCAGGGGACTAAAAATGAGAGCACCTAAGCATATGAAGTCTCATCCCCAAGACTGATGACCTAACAGCATGGGTGTCACATAATCAACTGAATGTCCTAGGGATATCTGAAACTTGGCCGATACCTTCCACCGCCAATATCCTTTGTGTAATACCAGGTTATAACTTCATTCATTGTGATCAAGTTGAGGGGGAATAATGCTGCTACACAGTCCCCCTAGACACAGTGCGCACTGCAAAAAATTATAGTACAGAAAATAAGCAAGCATTTGTTAATGCCGAATGTTCGCCACTGGTATTGCTGTTGTATCAGGTCTTCCTTGTATACATTTTTGCTCGATATTTACCCAGGATAGAGCAGATGAGATGCCATAGCTCATTTTCAGTGGTGTCATGCTAAACACATTGTTAGACTGTAATTAACCAGGATAGGGCAGTTGAGAGGCAATATCTACTTTTAAGTGAGCTCCCACATTTTGACCCCAAATGTCCAACAGTCTTTTTATGACCTGATGTTATGATCAAGACAGCTGGCATTTTTAAAATCCCATCCAGAAGGTGATTTTGCTGTGCGACTGTGGAAACAAGTTTCGGAGGGGATTTGAAAAAAGACACTTGCCATGTTCAGGAGGTGGGGTAATGCAAGGGATATATTGAACATTAGGTGCCAAAATCTGCAAAAAATAGTCATGAGTAAATGTTGAAACAATTTGTTTGCTCATAACTTAGTTGGCTTTTCACATTTTTACCCCACATTTTCTACATAATCTTTCTATGACTACTCCATCTGAGCATGACAGGTGTCATTTATAAAACAACGGCTGAAACATCATCTTGTGCCACAAGTGTTATAACACATTTTGGGTAGAATCTGGGAAATGACAGCTGTCACATTCATGAGGTAGTGTGAAAAAAAGCTATGTTTAAAGTTTGGGTCAAAATACTGAAAATTACCAAAGTTACAAGCGTGTGTTGAAAATTGCAACATAGACTCATAACTTTGTTGTTTTCTCATATTTTTACCCCAAATTTTTAACATAGCTTTCTTATGAGTCAACTCATGAACAAGGGCAGAGAACATTTTCAAATCCTGCCTAAAAGGTGATTTCGTGCCATAAGTGCAAAAACACATTTAGGGCAGGATTTGAACAAGCATTTGTCAATGCCGAATGTTTGCTTGCTGGTATTAGCATTGGAAATGCAGAAGTTAGACAGATGCAGAATAGGAATGGCAGTGAAGCACTGAAGTTCACACCAACCCCATCTCCATCCTGTAGAGATGGACAGGCATTGGGGTAAGTGTTTGGGTCGTCGCCCATGACGGGCATGCCATGTCACGTCACCCTATTCTGCAGACAGCGACATGTGTTGAGGTGTGCCTTAGGGTGTTTGGCTTTACAGTCACCACATTCCATAAGGACATATGCTGAAATGGGTGCAGCATAGGAGAATGGGGTGAAGTCTGGGGCCGAAGAGTCCAAGGTACACCTTGATGCCAGTTAGTGGCTGGAGGTGGGGGTGGGATAGCATGAGCAGTACAGCCAGCAATCCAAAGGTACACACCGATGCCTGTCAGTCTGTACAGGGTAGGACGTTATGGTTAGAAACCGTAACGCCTCGGGCATTTGTTGGTATTTACACTACACATTTTCAACATGGCCTTTTTGTGACCCTACCTCATGAAAGCATGTGGGACCTCTTCTCATGAAGAGTGGCAGTGTGATTATGTCAATGTGTCCCGAACATTGACTTCCAACTGCGACAGTGCCATTCTGTGCCACATGAATGAAAACACAGATCGGGCAGGATGTGAAGAATGACAGCTGTACCATCCACATGGAGGTGTGAAGAGATGGCAATGCTGAAAATCTGTACTGGGAATATTAAAAATGCTCTCACATCCGCGCATACTGTACGTGGAAACTGCACAATGCATGCACATTACACAGTCATTTTATTGACGTTCATCACCAGATTTTCAACATAGGCATTGTAGGACCTCTGCTCATGAACGGTGTCACTGTGATTTTCTTAATGTGTCCAGAAGACTCATTTCCCATAGCAACCATGCTATTCTGTGCCAGACGTGCAAAAACACATTTCGGCCAGGATGTGAAAAATGACAGCTGTACTGTTCACAAGGAGGTGCGGAAAAATGGCAATGTTGAAAAGCCGGAGTGAACATATTAGAAATGTGCGAAGTTATGAGCGTGACTGGAAACTGCGCAATGCAAGCTCGTAACACAGTCATTTTAGGGAGTTTCATCACCAAATTTTCAACATAGGCATTTTACGGCATCTGCTAATGAACAGTGTCACTGTGATTTCCTTAATGTGCCCCTAACACTGATTTCCCACAGCAACCGTGCTATTCTGTGCTGCAAGTGCCAAAACAAATTTTGGCCGGGATGTGAAAAATGACAGCTGTACTGTTCATAAGGAGGGCCGGAAAAATGTCAATGCTGAAAATCTGGAGTGAACATATTACAAATATGCAAAGTTATGTGCATGCATGGAAACTGCACAACGCATGCTCGAAACACAGTCATTTTATGGACTTTCATCACCAAATTTTCAACATAGGCATTTTAGGACCTCTGCTAATGAACAGTGTCACTGTGAGTTTCGTAATGTGTCCCGAACACTGATTTCCCACAGCAATCGCACTATTCTGTGCCGGAAGTGCAAACACACATTTTGGCCAGGATGTGAAAAATGACAGCTATACTGTTCATAAGGAGGTGCAGAAAAATGGCAATGCTGAAAATCTGGAGTGAAAATATTGTAAATGTGCGAAGTTACGAGCATGCGTGGACACTGCACAACGCACGCTTGTAAGACAGTCATTTTATAGACTTTTGTCACCAAATGTTTAACATAGGCATTTTAGGACCTCTGCTAATGAACAGTGTCACTGTGATTTTCTTCATGCATCCTGGACACTGATTTCCTACAACGACCGCGCTATTCTGCGCCAGAAGTGTGAAAACACAATTCAGCCAGGATGTGAAAAATGACAGCTGTACTTTTCATAAAGAGGTGTGGAAAAATGGCAATGCTGAAAATCTGGAGTGAAAATATTGCAAATGTGCAAAGATACGAGTGTGCGTGGAAACTGCGCAATGCACGCTCGTAACACAGTCATTTTATAGACTTTTGCCACCAAATTTTCAACATAGGCATGTTAGGACCTCTGCTAATGAACAGTATCACTGTCATTTTCATAATGTGTCCCAAACATGGATTTCCCATTGCGACTGAGCTATTCTGCGCTGGAAGTGCGAAAACATATTTCGCCCGGGATGTGAAAAATGACAGCTGTACTGTTCATAAGAAGGTGCAGAAAAATGGCAATGTTGAAAATCTGGACTGAAAATATTACAAATTTGTGAAGTTATGTACGCACATTTGCACAACACATGCTTCGTAAAACAGTAATTTTTGGATTTTCCACCAAATTTGCAACATACACTTTTGAGAGCCCACCTCATGAACACTGGCACTGTCATTTAGTTAATCAGTCCCAAAAGGTGATTCTGCGCGGTGACCGTGCAATCACCTTTCGGGACCGCTTAATGCCATGACAGTGGCAGAATTCATGAGGAGGGGTCCCAAAAACCCCATGTTGAAAATTTGGTTCAAAAAGTCCAAAAAATGACTGAGATATGCATCAAAGTTGAAAAGCCCTATTTATTCCATTATACAGCTTACCAGCATTTCCTCAGTTCGCAGTCAGCTTTGAAGAGTGCAGACGTGTTCCTGGTCCACCAAGATCGCACGCCAGACTTTGCAGGTAAGTATAGGGTGAGTGTGGGGAGGCAGGGTACAGTGGTGGGTGTGGGTTGGGGGTAGGGAGACCACGAGACCGTTTTTCCACAGGTTTAAAAAAAAAAAAAACATTGCTGGACTTTTTTTTTTTACAGGGGCATTGGGCACACTGGGGTGGGCTCCCAGCGTGCCACCTGAATGTTTTGGGCGGGGTGTAGCTGACAGGGGATTAGGTACCCCCATCAGCACAAAAGAGGGGGGGCGCAAGAGCCGAGGGGGATTGGGCACCCCCTCGGCACAACTCTCGCTACTCTGTGGGGGGACTGATGCCGGCGGGGAGTGGGCTCCCCCATCGGCACATTAAACAGGGAGTGGGTACATAATGCAGACAGGGATTGGGGCCCCGGCCAGCAAAAACATGCTGCTTTGGGAGGGCACATACTGCTGAGGGGATTGGGCACCCGGGCACTGGGCTGATTATATCGCTAGGAACATGGCGCAAGGCACCGCCATGTTCACAAACAATATTACAGTAGCAACGTTCTGCCCAGCAATGACGGGTCGCTCCCTCATTGCAGTGAATCACTGACACTGCAATGATGAGGCAGCCCGTGATTGCTGCAGCGTAAAAGTTACAAGTTGGTGGCACTTCTGGAAGCCAGTGTCATCAGCACACTGTGCCTCAATTGGTGCACACCAGCCAAGCCCCCAAATGCAATGCTTCTTTTGGCTGCCACACTGCTGCGCTTCCTGAACCCACTTCTCTCCTAAGCTGTCACATAATGTTTCTTGCACATGCGCACAAGCAAACATAGAAATGGCAGCTGTCACATTCATAAGGTGCTGTGAAGAAATGGCTATGCTGAAAAATTTGGGTCAAAATATTGAACATTTTATTTATTTATTTATTGATTGATTGATTGATTGATTTCAATCTAGGATTAGAAAATACCTTTGAGCACAGTGGAGCTTATTTACAAAGGTTCCACGTCAATAATGGGGAGGAGGTTACAAAACAGACAGAGTATAAAGCACAATAACATGTACAGATAATATCAAATACAGCGAACAGTAGAACAGCATAATACATAGTAAACATAGATGATTGCAATTAGATGCATAGTTGGCATTTTATGAGTTTATAGGTGAAAACGTGGGCAGGTAATCCCATTTGGAAATCGGGAAGGGTGAGTCAGGCGATGAAGAGTAGCAGCAGGACAGAGAACAGGGGGATGCAGCTGGGTGGCATTGTCAAGCATGTTGAGCGAGGCAGGAGGGGTAGAATGGGTGGGAATGGGGCAAGCACAGAAGGAGAAGGAGACAGGAGGGAGGGGATGTTGAGGTGTTGGAGGAGGGAGGGATGAGGGGTGGGGAGGAAGAAAGGTGTGGAAAAGGGTAAGTCAGGGGTCATAGTGGGCAAGTTAGTGGGACAAAGTAGGAGGGTCAGGACATGACAGGTAGGGGGTGAGAGAGACAATTCAGCAGGGGAGGAAGGATGCAGCCAGGGGCCTTGTTGAGGAGGCTGGGAAATGCAGGTTGCCAGATGAGTAGCAAGTTGCATGCCTAATTAAAGCAGGTACGCTCACTTTCCTTTGAGATGTGCAGATGCAGGAGATGCTTGAACTGGGTAAGTTGAGGTATGCTAGTCAGTTCACAGCTCAGGCCATTCATCCAGTTAGGAGCTCTGTAAGGGAAGGATCACTGGCATTGGGTGGTCCGAACCCTAGGAACATGAAAGAGTTCAGAGACAGAGGACCGGGTGTGACGCGACTTTTGAGGCTTTGATAGAAGACTGCCGATGCCCGTTGGCAGGGCTCCAAGCAACACTTGCTTGGCAAGTATACATGAGTGGTACTTGATGTGGTCTTGTAGTTTGAGCCACCCAGTTAGGGTGACTAGATCACAAGTATGGGTGAGGTAGCTGGCACCAGTGATAAGTCTACCGGCTTTGTTTAGGGCAGTATTTAGTCTTTTGAGAGATGTATCTGTGGCAGCTCCATATATAACCAAGCCGTAGTCAATGACAGATAGTACTGAGCTGTGGATTGCAAGTTTAAGTGCTTCTGGGGTCAGACTTTGTCTGTGTCTGTACAGCAGTCCTAGTTTAGCATTTACGTTCTTAGCAACAATATTAATGTGTTGCTCATAGGTAAGGCGGCAGTCCAGGGTTACTCCAAAGTATTTGAAGTGCTGGATTTGTTCAATGGGGGCTCCTTGGTTATTTTTAACTATGAGGGCATGTGACTTGTGTTTATGGCAGGAGGATGAGAACAGCATAAGTTTTTTTTTTTTTTGTAGTTTAGAACTAGCTTGTGGGATTGGAGCCTTTTTTCAGCTTCAAGGAACCCATGTTGTAGGTTGTCTTCAAGCATGGTGGGATCCAGGTGACTTGCAAAGATGACACTGTCATCTGCATAAAGGAGGGTCCTTAAATGACAGGCCTTTGGTAGGTTGTTTAGGAAGATACTAAACAGAAGGGGTCCCAGGATGGACCCTTGGGGTACACCTGATCTGATAGAGCTCAGTTCCAAGATGGAATTTGAAATCTTCACCCTCTGTGACCTGTTGGCAAGGTAGCTGCCAAACCATTTTAGTGCATTAGGTGAGAGACCAGTCTTTGCAAGCTGGTCAAGGAGGAGTTTTTCCTAAAGCCGTGCTGCTGTGTGCATTGCAGGGAATACTTATCAAGATAGTCCACAAGCTGGTTGGTTACTATGCATTCCAGAACCTTTGACAGTGGAGGGAGGATGGATATTGGTCTGTAGTTGCTAGGTTTCGTGCGATCACCTGATTTGTGCACTGGCGTGATGAGTGCAGATTTCCAGACTTGTCGGACCTGGGACAGAGTGAGGGATAGGTTGAGTATTTTAGTTACAGGCAGAAGAACCTCTTCTAGGGTAAGTGCAATAAGTTTGAGGTCCAGCGAGTCCCCACTATGTCTGGTTTTCCCCAATACTTTGGATAGTAGTTTCCTGACCTGGGTGGCAGAGACCTGTTTGAAGTATAACGGCGGGTGATCAGGCTTCTCTGCATCCGAGCATGGGGCAGCCGATGGGGGAGCATCTTCAAAGAAGTCTTTAGGGAGTACCTTTGATAGATTAGTGAAGGCAGTATTAAAAGTATTTGCAATTGAGAGAGGGTCAGTAATAAGATTGCCTTCAAGATTTAACATAGTCGGAGAGACCTTCTGTACTTTGCCCATGATGTCTTTTATGTTCGCCCAGAATTTCCTGCTGTCACCCCAGGAGTTTGACAGACACTCTTTATTATTACCAAAAAATTGCCAACATAATGAGCCTGCATTCAGAATTTCAATGTAGGCTCATAACTTTGTTTTTTTTTAGTATTTTTACCCCAGATTTTCAACACAGCCTTCTTATGGCCCCATCTCATGAACAAGGGCAGAAAACATTTTCTCCTCCTACCCAAAAGGTGATTTTGCACAGCAACCATAAAATCACCTTTTGGGACAGATTTGCCTGAGTTCACTTCCACAGTTCATGAGGTGGCATCCCAAAAAAGGCATGTTGAAAATTTGGGACAGAACTGTTTAAAATTGGCCAAGTTATGCCTCTAAGTTCAAGACCCCATTGAAATACATTGAACTGCATACCTAATTTTCTCAATTCATGGTCTGGTGTTGAAGAGTGAAGACATGTCTGCGGTCCAGAGAGGATTACAGCAGTTCAGTTCAGTTTAGTGTGAAGGGATAGAGATCCGTTGAGCAAACTCATTTGCAAGGATGTTCCTTGTACAATATACAAAGTATATAACAAAACACCATAGTAAGATACAAAATACAATATTTACCAAATACATGGGTGCAAAAATAGGGGTAGGAGTACAAACATCTACTAGATACATCAATCAGGGGATGAGTAACAACACTGGAATACGTAAGAAATTACATATAATAAACAATACTATGAATGGGAAGAAGAGATGGAGGGGGGGTACAGCGACAAGAAAAGAACCCAACTAGAGCCAAGAAGTGCAAGGTAGGAGTCAAAATACAAGAAGTGCAAGGTATCAGGAGTCAAACAAGCAAAGGAAGGTTAGAAGCACTGACAGGATTTGGAAGTGATATCACTGATGCACCTTTTGAAAGCATTTAGTGGTACTAAATTCTGAAGTTTAAAGGTAGATTGGAGTTTGTTCCAGGTGGTTGGGAGACTATAGCTCAAGTCTGCCATACCAAAGTGAGTACGAAATTTGGGGACTTCAAGGGAGATGTAGGTACACTTTCTGAGGCCATAGGCACTATGTAATCGATGAAGGAGTGATGTACTATAGGTGGGCATCCTATTCAGGAGAGCTTTATATGTCCAGAGATAAATTTGAGTGAGTGTTCTGGTTGCTAGGGATATCCAGTTTATCGCCTTATACAGTACACAGTGGTGTGTTCTGGTCCGGGCATTGGTAATTAAATGAATGGCCCAGTGGAATAGAGTATCTAATTTGTGTAGGCTTATACTAGGAGAGCTGCTATAAATAATGTCAGCATAATCCAATAGCGACATGAAGGTTGCCTGCACTAACCTAATTTTCGAGTCCCAAGAGAAGAGAGATTTGTTTCTGAAGAAGAAACCTAGCCTCATTTTTAGCTTTTTATTTAGTGATTCGATGTGGGAGGAAAATGATAAATGTGAGTCGAGGATGAAGCCTAGATATTTGAAATTGTCCACAACCGCGAGCATGTCTCTGAGGAGAGTAATGATAGGCGTGGGTGAGCTGGTAGTGGAGTGAGTGGATGGGTAGAAAAATATGGTCTTAGTTTTTTGTCATTGAGGAGTAATTTAGATGTGAGTAGATTATATTGTAATTTGATGAAGTCAGTCTGGAGCACAGAGCAGACTTGTTCAAAGGATGGCTTAGATGTATACAAAATGGTGTCATCCGTTAACAGATGGATGTTTGAGTCAAGAATGCATTCACTCAAGTTTTTTTACAGAAATGAGGAATAACAAGGGGCCCAGAATGGAACCATGAGGAACTCCTCTTAGGAGGGGGAGTAATGAGGAAAGGGTTCCATTAATTTTGATTCATTGCTGCCTACTGTGTAGGTAGCTTGCAAACCATTTCACAGCCAAGACATCCAATCCCAATTTCTTAAGGCTATCAAGCAGAAGGGAATGATCAATGGTGTCAAAGGCCTTACTCAGATCCAAAAAGACTGCACCAGTTATCTATTTGTTATCCATGGCCATGAGTCAGTTGCAGGTAACTTTAGAAAGTGCTGAAATGTTGCTATGCCATGGTCTGAAACCTGATTGCAGTAGGTTTATCAGCTGGTGGACATCTAGGAATTCTCTGACTTGCAAGCTGACTAAGTTTTCGAGCATCTTTGTGAGGGTTGGCAGGATTGATATTGGTCTGTAGTTATTTAAATCCCTAGGATCGTCTGACTTGAAGAGTGGTATTACAGTAGGTGAGCAACTTTCCAATCCTGGGGTACTATGCCATCTTCGAGGGATAGATTAAACAGGTGGGTGATCGGAGCAGTGAAGAAATAGTAACCTAACTTCAAAAAGAAGGAGTCAATGTTATCGGCCCCTGCACTCTTTTTTATGTCTAATTTCAGTAGCTGATCTTCCACCTGTTAATAGGTAATAGTGACAAAGGTAAATGGAGCATGAGTAGGAGAAATAGCTAGTGTCGGTGACTTTGTGGATGAAGAACATAAGGTGGCTGCCTGCGAGGAATCAAAGGCCAGGCCTGCTGTAGCAAAGTGCTCGTTAAACTTATCCATAATAGTATCTTTGTTGGAGATAGGGGTGCCCTGGTAGATGATATTGGTAGGGAGGGTAGGAGACACTATGCTACCTTCCACAAGCTTGAAGGTTCACCATATTTTAGCTGAATTCCCATTCACTTCCTCAAGAACAGTTAAGTATTAAGCTTCTTTTGTTTTTTCTGATTAAGTTGGTACAAGCATTATGGCATGTCCTAAAAGCTGCCCAGCCCACCAAGGTTTTAGTGCGCCTTGTGGTGGCCCATAGAGTATCCCTTTCTGGCATAAATTTTTTAATTTCCCCATTGAACCAGGAGCAGGAAGCATTTTTTACTCTACAAGTGATTAAAGGGGTGTGTTTGTTGATTAATCCACTAATAGTGGAGTTAAAGCTATCTAACGCCTCGTTTACTGTCTGGGCTAGATAGAATTGCTGCCACTTAATGCTTCTTAGATTCATTAGGAAGATGTTTGGGTCAAATTTCCTGAATGATCTTTTTGTTATTACCTTTCTGGTAATCCTTGGCCTAGGTAGATTTTTAATGCAAAGTTGAGATCGTTAGGCCAGACTGCTTGGTACATAATTTTGTGGGGTCTGTTGGTCATAATTAAGTCTAAAAGAGAGCCTGTCAGGGGGGGTTTATGACAGGGCCTAGTAACTTCGGTGATAATCTGTGGCAGGCCCAAAACATCACATAGATTTTTAAGAGGATCAGATTTGGTGGTAGACCAATCCAAATTCAGGTCTCCAAGGATAATAGATTCATTGGTGGTGGCATCTAGGAGGTGGTACAGGTAAGGTAGTATATCCAAACCTGCAGAAAGGGGGTCTGCAATATCCAATTATGTTTAGGGATTCAACAGATGAGATGAAGATTTTGGTTCAAACTGCTTTGGTTTTGAGGTGGTATCAATGACAGTAACGGAAAGTCTTTCATGAGTGTGGATGGCCACTTCACCGCCTCTAGAGGCCCCGTCAGACTGAAAAAGGGAGTAGGACGGTACAGCCAAGGATTGATTTGAGACTGTATTTCTTAACCACGATTCCATTAAAACAAGGATATCAGGTTGCAAGTATGATGCCCATACTTGCACTTCCAGAATTTTTTTCTGCAGGCTGCATATGTTAATAAGCATAATTTTTAGGTCTTTAGCATTGGCATAGTCTGCAGGTGACATTAGGGGTACCGTAGGTCCAGGGTTAAGCTCAATGTTACCTGAGCAGAGGAGGAGCAAGGAAATTATTTGCAGAATCCAATTTTTGGATGAGATTGCATATAATTTAGTTTGGTGCATTTGTTTGCGGTGAGGTATGACCACCCAAGTCTTGCTAGAAGAGCAATGGAAGCGTGTATAGGCACATAGCAGTATAAGTGCACTGAGCAAGATGGAGTGGGTAGTGATTAATTGGAGAGAAAACCTGATAGTAGCCATGTCCCATTTTGGGTGAGGGTCTCTAGGGCTGAAGGGAGTGATAAGTAAGGTGTTTGAAGGATTGTAGGGAATGGGTGGTTCGGTCACAAGCAGTAACATAGGGGACAGGAGTATTAAAAATAGATATATCACTTTCTAAATGGTTATGCAAGGTGAAAATAAGTGCCGAGAACAATTAGGTAATAATTCAGCTGGGGGTAGTATCAGCTCAATATGGTGCACTAAGAGTAATCATTCCTTGATTACATAAGATTTTAATTTTTTATGTTTATTTATTTTTTTATTTGATATGAGGTAGCGTTGTCGAGTTGTTAACGGAGGTGCTTAGTGGAACATCTTGATTTACCCATGCACAGAAGTTTATTGTTTGATCTACTGATGCAGCCCTAAAGGTTGTTGAGCATCAGAACATATGGGCCAATGGGAAAATATGTAAGCAGCCAGAGGGCAGGACTAAAGTGTATTTAACAGAGGTCGGGGTTGGAGAGGGCAGGTGGGACACAAATACACAGTAGTGAGAGTTACAGTAGTGAGGCTTAGCAGAGATAATAAAAAATAGCAATGCAGCAGGCTTGCGAGTCTTGGACCAATCACTTAAGCATTGCCATGGTCCAGCCAGCCAGGACCAAGCAGACAGGAAAGTGCCTAAAATTGAATTTCGGCATTTGGAGTGGTGTCCGTACCTGCTAGTGGGCTTCCCGGGGGCAGCAGCAATAGAGGCGGGCAGCAGCAGGATGAAAGCCGCACCAAAAATGGTGACTTCAGTGCCCAGTCAGGGGCTCAGAGCTGTGAGAAAGAAAGAGAGGGAGAATATTAAATTAAAGTGGTGAACTGGGGGTGGGGGAGCCAATGAATGTGACTGGGGACTGTGGAGACAGCAAGGCTGGGGAAAACAAAAGAGCAGTTAATCGGGGGGAGGGTTACAGGAGAGCAGGATAGATTTTCTTAGCAGGGGGCAGGGTGAGTCAGTACTGTGCTCCTATTATGGGGAGAGTGCAGACAGAGGAAGGTAAGGTGCAAAAGAAACATAGAGTGAAAAAACAGGAACTGAAGCAGAGGGAAAAATTTCTACAGAAAGATTATAAACAGGTCACAACAAAAAGTATTCCCATACAGCCTAGGCTAGTGCAAAAAAGGAAAAAGTTTTAGAAATGCCTAACCCTTTTCCGCTGATACAGTTCAAAATTTGATTTTACAAAAATTGGTTCTTAAAAGAAAGATTCTGCAAAACAGACAAAATACACAGTAGTGAGAGTAACAGTATTGAGGCTTAACACAGATATTAATAAAAATTATACAATGGCAAAGAAAAATCCTGGGCTCCCATTGGTCAATCTGGGACTGGACCCATGATGTTATCCCAGTACAACATTACGGCTCTAGTCCCAGCAAACAAATGACCAGGGCCACTGGAAAATTCCGGAAAAAGCTACTCAAAATTGAGGCGCATTTAGCAAAAATTGCTGGAAATTGCAGGGGTTCTACTATAGACCTGGAGTGCTTCACAATAAATCTTTTAATATTTTCTGCAGCATATATTAATCAGTATACATTGCTAAATGAATACACTGACACCTGAATATGTTTAAAACATAAAGAAAAGTTTATGTTCCTAAAATGAATACTAAACTGATAAGCTATCGTAAGTGTTGCCTATCTTCCAAAATTTAAAAGCATCTGCCTCATACAGTGCTAAATAGATTCTATAAAGTGAGCCACAGCAAATCAATGTTAAATAAAGCCAGAAGAATTTTTTTTTCTGGCTGTAGAATAATGAAGCATAATCAACAGCTGTTTACAGTGCTCTGCCAGCTTTTCACCCACTTTGGTACAAGGAAAAAATAAGTAGATAGAGTGGTGAATAATTGAGTTTTAGTAAATGTTGTTGAAGTATTTAATGGTCATAATTTGTACTGTAGGTACTGTACACTATTTTTGAAATCGCATATTTAAACATTAAATCTGGGGGTTTTGGGGGCTGGCAGTATAATCTAGAGGTTAGAGTAACAAACTGTGAATGAGTTGACAACATCTAGCAGACCTGGGTTTGATTCCCACAACCTCCACTTGCATACTGAGTGATTCTGAACAAGTCACTTAACCTCCTCGGGGCTACTGGGTTGTACTTGAAAACAGGCACTTGTGCCTAGTGGGACTTACGTGGTTACCAAAAAATGTGAAAAAAATACCAATATATTTTTACTGCATCATACAGTAGTGAGGGTACCCTGTAATTTGCTTTTGTTTTACTCAGGCTGAAATTGTTTTGTTTAAAGATAAATGTTCAGATACATTTTGTGTTTTATAAGCTTGTTTTTAGACTTTAGTCAGGTTTTTATTGTAATCTTTGCATGTGAGCATCTAGGGAGTAGTTGCTAAAAGTGAGATCACTGTTACCAACTAGCTTATTCAAGTTTAAAATCGGCAGGGCCATCCAGAAATCCTCAGCTGTTTGAATCAAAAATAGTCTGAATGAAAGTATGCTCACAAGGAAAAACTTGCCCCGTCTCTTACAAAAAGGCTTCATAGTTAGCACCCCATTTAAGTGAATGGGATAATTTGCACGTTTTCTCTCATCTTTTGTTTTAGTCTGTGTGGCAACAAAAAGTTTTCTGATAGACTGCTTCAACACAAAACAAATGTTAAGTGTTTAAGTGTACTTATGCTTGGCCGGTGGATTTTGAAACCAAACAAGACAAGGATTCAAAAGAAATCGGTGTCACATAAAACCTTTGCCCTACCTTGCTCTGCATTGTTTCAGCCAAACCCAAGTCTGCATGCAAAATTGTCATTACATTTGAGAGTATTTTATTAAAAATGTTAATACTTTTTACACACTTCAATATAAAAACTCAAAAATTGCAAGAAATTGCAGAATATGTCAGTTTTTGCGGACAACGGTGAAAATTGCGGATTCCGCAAAAAAATTGCGGGCGCAATTTTCCAGTGGCCCTGCAAATGACCACATCAACCAGCATGAAAATTACTCCATGCAGCCTACATAAGTGATCCCTGCTCTGCCGCTCGCTCTGCTGTTCGTTTCACCTGCTCGCAACCTGCATTACTAGCTCCCGAGTCCTGACTCCTAAAAGTAAGATACCCCCTCTTAACACTCCCCCAGCACTGACCATTCCCTAAAGAAAACCTCACTTTCTTTTTTTCCCTTGTCATACAGAGCCGTAGCATCCACTTCACTTTCAATCACACAGGCACAGCGTCACAACAGAGCACGAGGTCAGCCGTTGTGTCAGGAAGCAGCAGATAGTGGCTGGTTCAGAAAGCGGCAAACTTAACTAATTTTGGCCGTGTTCCTTGTAGCGCCCTCTCCCAACACCTGATGCAGACCCAAAAGCTCACCCATTCCAACAGCTGCTCCATGAGTGGACATCACCTACCATTCACAGAAATCAGAAAGTCTCCACAACTCGCGCTTCCTTCACAACACGTTTTCTTACGGAAAAAAAAAAAGAAAACAAGACGAACTTGATTACATCGGAGGAGCAGTAGACCTAGGGAGCAGACTACAACAGAAAAGAAAACATGTTTCTATACAAAGAATGGGCAGGGACAGCAAAAAAAGTAGCTAACTAGCAGTAGCACCACCTGCTGCACAGAATAGAAATTGGACTTTTTTGTTAAAAAATATACCTCCACATACAAAAAACAAGCATTTGTCAATGCCGAATGTTGCTTGCTTCTATGTGCTGTTTAGGTATTTGGAAGTCATTGGAGTGTAAATATTGAAAATTTGCTTGAAATGCGTGCGTAGGAACTGCGCAATGCACGCTCGTAAAACAGTCATTTTTAGGATTTTTCACCAAATTTTCAACATAGCCATTTTAAGACCTCTGGTCATGAACAGTGTCACTGTGATTTTGTTAATGTGTCCCATACATTGAGTTTGCACACCGACTGCGCCATTGTGCACTACATGAGCGGAAACACGTTTTGGGCAGGATGTGAAAAATGACAGCTGTACTGCTCATAAGGAGGTGTGGTAAAATGGCAATGTTGAAAATCTGGAGTGGAAATATTGAAAATTCGCAAACCTACGAGCATGCGTGGGAACTGTGCAACGCACACTCGTAAAACAGTCATTTTTAAGAATTCTTTCACCAAATTTTCAACACTGCCATTTTAAGATCTCTGCTCATGAACAGTGACACTGTGATTTTCTTAATGTGTCCCATACACTGAGTTCGCTGCTGACTGCGCCATTGTCGCTACATGAAACACGTTTTGGGTGAGATGTGAAAATGACAGCTGTACTACTCATAAGAAGGTGTGGAAAAATGGCAATGTTGAAAATCTGGAGTGGAAATATTGAAAATTAGCAAACCTACAAAGTGCGTAGGCACTGTAGCACTGCGCTAAATAAAACAGTCATTTTGGAATTTTGGCACCAAATTTACAACATGGGGTTTAGCCCCTTCTCATGAATGATGTCACTGTCATGGCGGTATTCAGGCCCAAAGGGTGATTTCGCAGTCACTGCACGAAATCACCCTTCGAGCCAATAACGCCATGATAGTGACATCATTCATGAAAGGGTCCAAAACCCATGTTGAAAATTGGTGCAAAAATTCAAAAGTGGCTGAGATATGCAATAAAGTTGAAACCCCCTCTCTAGCCCGTTATACAGCTTACCGCATTTCCTCAGTTCGGCGGTCGGCTTTGAAGAGTGCAGACGTGTTCCCGGTCCACCAAGATCGCGCGATGGAGTCGGGTAAGTATGGGGTGAGGGGGATGAAGGGGGTGCGCAGTGAGTTGGGTACGGGTTGTGGGAGGAGGGGTGGGAGCGCACCCTTCGGACCGCTTTTGTCTTACAGGTAAAAAAAGACGTCATGGGACCGTTTGCCACGCTGGGGTGGGCTCCCAGCATGGCACAAGGACGTTAGGGGGTTCAGCCGGCGGGGATTGGGCACCCCTCGGCAAAGGACTGATTGCCACGCCCGGTGGGCTCCCAGCATGGCACCAACTACTGGGGAGGCGACACAGCTCAGCGGCGGGTTGGGCACCCGTCGGCTATACAGTGCGTGCGGCGCACGCCCTGCGGTGGTGGAGTGCGCGTGAACGGCTTCTTATGCTGCTCACTCCAAAGCGTAGCTCCCCCTTTCAACTGTATGCCACTGCATTTTGGAGCGTGTCATAAAGACAGCTCCAAAATGCATTGGCTTACAGGGGCCGCGCCTGCCAGCACACTGCCTGAATTGGAGGAGGAGGTGACACACCTCCGAAATCTCCGATGATGGCACTATGTTTCTTGCACATGCGTGCAAGCAACATAATTAATAAAAAACTTAAAGATATTTTGTAAAAAAAAATTTTTATTTTCACAAGCGAGCAATTGTATAATAGCAATAATGAACTCCAGGGTGTGTGTTGTGCTGGGGATAACATCACTTGGG
The DNA here is from genome assembly GCA_016271365.2 of Neoceratodus forsteri. Classification (NCBI taxonomy): domain Eukaryota; kingdom Metazoa; phylum Chordata; order Ceratodontiformes; family Ceratodontidae; genus Neoceratodus; species Neoceratodus forsteri. The sequence continues at coordinate 1,083,538,049 of CM028131.1, read as the reverse complement.
GTGATGTTATCAGCACAACACACACCCTGTTGTGCATTATTGCTTGAATAGCAATGCAGCAGGCTTGTGAGACCTGGGCCACTCGGGTAGCGCTTTGCCGTGGCCCAGCCAACCAGGACCAAGCAGACAAGAAAGTGCCTAAAATTGAACTTCGGCATTTGGAGTGGTGTCCGTACCTGCTAGTGGGCTTCCCAGGGGCAGCAGCAGTAGAGGCGGGCGGTAGCAGGATAAAAGCCGCATTGCAGACAGCGACTTTAGTGCCCAGTCAGGGTCTCGGAGCTGCCAGTGGGCCTCCCGGGGCAGCAGCAGTAGAGGCGGGCGATGGCAGGATGAAAGCCGTACCACAATTGGTGACTTCAGTGTCCGGTCAGGAGCTCAGAACTGCTGGTGGGCTTCCCGGTGGCAGCAGCAGTAGAGGTGGGCAGTGGCAGGATGAAAGCCACACCACAAACGGTGACTTCAGTGCCTGGTCAGGGGCTCGGAGCTGCTAGTGGACTTCCTGGGGGCAGCATCAGTAGAGGTGGGCGGCGGCAGGATGAAAGCCGCTGTGCAAAAGGCAACTTCAAGTGCCGGTCAGGGGAGCTCGACTGTCAGTGCCCAGTCAAGAACTTGGAGCTGCTAGTAGGCTTCCTGGGGCAGCAGCAGTACAGGCAGTGTTGGACCCCGGTAGGTAAGGGAAGGGCTTGTGGGGGGGGATGGTGGGTGCTGAGTGGGAGGACTGGGTGGGGGGACAGTAACATCTGCAACAGACATCAAGGGACAGTTTTATTTTTTAAAGGGTTTATTTAAAAAAAAAACTAGCAGGGATAGTTTTCTTTATTTCAGGTCACAACACTGTGGGATTGGGAATCCCCAGAGTCAGTGTTATATTGGGCAGGGTAGGGGGTAGAAGCCGGCATGGGGGATTGAGCATCCCCATGCCGGAAGATTAACATAGGTTGGGCTTGGGGGGCAGTTACGGTGAGGCAGAAACAGACATCGATGGATGTTTTTCTTTCTTACAGGGTGTATTTAAAAAAAATAAACTACAAGGGATGGTTTTCTTTATTTTAGGTGGAGACGCTGGGGACAGGGCACCCCCAGTGTCAATGTTATGTTTGTGGAGGGGGGGAGGTGCTGAGTGGGAGGGTTGTGTGGAGGAACAGCAAGGGCGGTGACAGCAACAGACATCAATGGACAGTTTTCTTTGTTACAGGGTGTAATTCAACCTCAGCAGGCTGATCATGACCGATAAGTTGTGCTTGCTGGGTGACATAGATCAAAGGAAAGAGCCGACCTATAATTGGGTTGGCTTTTTCCTTTGAAATACATGAAGTTTCCACCAAGCAAGCCAGAACACTGTCATGACCAGCCTGGCTGATGATTGGTGTGACACTGATGTGCCCCTTGCAGACCATTCTGTATTGGACTGACAGTGTCACACCCCTCAAAAGCCACTCTCCTAACAAAATGTTCACTGCACATGCATGCACAGCGAACATAAAAAGGAGCCTGACACACATGTAGACAGCCACACAAATGTCTATACATGATCTACATGAAAAAAAGAAGGCTTTATTACTGGTGAAGCTAAAAATAACGATAAAATAAAGCCCAGGACTGACACCAATGCCACACAGAAACATAGAAACATAGACTTTAATGGCAGATAAGGACTGCTTGGCCCATCTAGTCTGCCCATTTCCCTACCTACAGGATAGGCCACAGATCCTAGTTAACCAACAGCCTATTCCTTCCTACCCCCCGCAAGAATTGCCTTATGTCTGCCCCATGCATTCTTGAATTCTCCCACAGTTTTAGACACCACAGCCTCCTCAGGAAGGCTGTTCCATGCATCCACCACCCTCTCTGTGAAAAAATACTTCCTCACATTGCCCCTGAACTGCCCCTCTATCTTTAAATTGTGTCCCCTTGTTCTTGCACATCTCTTTTTCTGAAAGATGCTACCCTCTTGGACTTTGTTGATTCCACTGAGGTACTTAAAAGTTTCTATCATGTCCCCCCTCTCCTTCTTTCCTCAAGGGTATACATATTAAGCTCCTTAAGTCTCTCCTCATATGGCTTCTCTTGCAGACCCTGCACCATTTTAGTTGCCCTCCTCTGGACTGCCTCTATCCTGTCTATGTCCTTGCGGAGATGGGGTCTCCAGAACTGGACGCAGTACTCCAGATGGGATCTCACCAACTGTCTGTACAGTGGGATAACAACTTCCTGTTTTTCTGCTGGTGATGCTTCTCCCTATGTATCCCAGTATACCCCCAGCCCTCCCTACTGCCTTCTCACATTGCTTGCTAACCTTAAGGTCATCTGATATGATTACCCCCAGGTCCCTTTCCTTTTTTGTTGTTGTTACTACCTCCCCCCCATGGCATTAGTGGCATTTTATATAAATTCAGAAGGCATATCCCACGGGACACAAGACTAAAAATAGTCAACTCAATGGTTATTCCCTTGTTTGATTACAGAGACACCCTGTTTGGGGGGACATCTGGACTACTGCTCCATAGATTGGATGTGACCTATAATAGATTCAACCAATACATTCTAGATGTACCATGGAACACCCATCACTGTTCCCTTTATACAGCCCTAAATTGGACAAGTCTATCTGAACATTGAATTATCCACATGATCCATCTAGTTTTTAGATGTCATCTCCATAAAGTACCTATCTATCTATTTGATATAGTAAAACTTAGAATTGCAAAGAGTGGATTATGCTCGGCTGTATTGACTGAATTCGATGTGCCAGTTATGAAAACAGTGAAAGGGCACTCTAATTTTATCCACCTAGCTCCTAAGTTATGGAATAACTTACCATGCCACTTACAACTACAGAAAAATGTCCTTCATTGGAATTCTATAAAGACCTGGCTGATAAAAAAATGCTACCCTGCCCAAGGTTTGCTGTGACTAACTTGGTTTATACTTCTATTAAATCTGTACCTGGTTTCAACATGCACTGTTTGTATATATTGAACATTCTGTATACTATACGTGTAACTTGTTTTGTTATTTTATGCTTATGGGACCCTATTTTAAATGATCCTCAGCCCAACTGAGTTAGCCTTTTCTGAATATCAGAATGAACTTTGACTACTACTACTACTACTGGTGTTGGTCCTGAGCTGCATTTTATTGGGATTTTTACTGCCTCAGCAATGAAGTATTTTTTTCACATGTATCGTATATAGACTTTTGTGTGGCTGTCAACAAGTGTGCCAGGCTCCTTATATATTTCCCGTATTCGTTATGACCACCCTCACTGTAAGAAAGGCAGTGTCACCTTGGTTTATTATAGATCCTACTTTAATGTAATTGTGCCGAGTCATTTTCCCCAGCCTGAATCCCCCATCAGGTGCTGCTATGGTGTGCTTACTCTCGGTAATACTAAAAAGCTCCACCTTTTCTGCATTTATTTACCACCTGCTGGATGATCAGACTTTCTATAAACCCCCCTCCACAGACACACACACACACACACACACACACACAGGTGGGACTTACCTTATTTCGCCTCCCAGCCATCCGCTCAGTACCAGTCCTGTATGCTTGCCCTTTTTGCTCCTGCCAGCCCCTGGGTGTGATCCTGTGTGAGGGGACTGGAAGAGCACTGTTAAAAATGAAATTGCCTGTTCGACAAGAGAAAGAAGCGTACCGCCACGCAGCTCACATCAGGAATGTGCAAGCTGGCGAGGTGCGTATGCGCAGTAGAAGCACTACGGTGCTTATTGTAAACACTGCTCTGGCAGCTTGTATGCAATTTCCTTGCTCCAACTGCTGTGGACTACAAAGGCATTTTTGGGGGTTGAAGGCACACAAGGGGGGGGAGTTAAAGATGTAAAAGCCCTCTTAAGCACTAGTATATTATAGAATGCTACCACTTTAAGAGCAGTTATGGCTGTTATAAGTAAATGAAAGCCCTGCCTGCTGCCTAGGGAGTCAGAGCAATGGCTCTAGTGACAGGCAGGAGGAAACTCTGCCATGCCCCGCTCTGCCACCAAACAAAAGGGCAGAGAGGCAGCAATCGAACTATGGAGCAGTTATTTATAAAAATAATTCAGTTTGCCTGCAGCATTAATTTAAAGTTGGGACTTTGTGAAACTGTTTATACTGCAGCCATATTTGTTACCTCCAACCCTTCTACCAACCAATCAGGGATCAAGGAACCCAAAGACCTGCAGCTATGACTCCTGAGTAGGAGATATGGACAATGCCGTTGGTGCCCAATCAAGCAACCAATGAGGCATCGAATGGGCCTTGTACATATTAATTTTAAATATGGCCAGCTGTTTCAGCCAATCAGAAGCTGCCATTTTCCCCTGAAAGCCTGGAACAGCTTTCTGCTTGGGGCAGTTTGTGGCACAGGCTCCCTGATGACAGGGAGGAGTTGTGTCTGAGAGAGAGTTAGAAGAGTGCAGACCTGCTGCTAGTGGGAGAGAGATAGAGGTGTAGCCTGTCCAATAAAGCTGGTGAGCCCTCTCTGGGGTTCAATCTGAATTCTACCTGTGAACCTTTCCCCAGCTTCACCAAAGTCAGATACTGTTCCAGAGAGTCTTATGTGGAAGAAATTATTGAAAGTGTGAAAGCTGCACTCAAATGTTTCAGAGCTGAGCCAAGCATGAACCAGAATCTGCATCCTACCCAGGCTACTCTGGAACCAGGTATGAGGTCAGCTAGCCATTATCCAGTGGAGTGGATCAAGGAACAGGGAGCCATGGGCATGTGCCTGAGTGCAGGTGTACTCTTGATCCATAGGGGAGTCAGACCGTGGGTTCACTTCTGGGTCTGGGTTTCTTAGGAACTAGAAAGCCACTGCGTAGTGTTCCTGCTTCATGTTTTAATTGTGAAGCACTCTGAGTCCCTGAAAAGGGAGCACTATAAAAATAAAGTATCTATCTATCTATCTATCTATCTATCTATCTATCTATCTATCTATGTTGGTGTGCCAGAAAGACTGTTTTCCTAAGAAGTGGAGGCATGAGGGCTGTTGCCATAGAACTGTGAACCAGAGGGGCTTAGCTGTTGTCACCTGCTTGAAAGGATCCAAGTCTTCGAAACGGCTATCCTGCTCCAGTGTGTTGCTCCCTGCATCTTCTGACTGGATAGTCTGCTCCAGTGTGCCACTGCTTGTGTCTTCGGAATTGCTCTCCTGCCCCTGTGTGTTGCATCCAAGGGTCATGTGAGTGCTGGCATTGCTGGTGAGACTTTCTATTCTCCCTGCTGGATTACAATTGTTTTTTCCAGTTTGTACGAAACAATACATACAAGTTTGGTTGGAATTTCATTCTTTATTAAATTTGCACTAGCACACTATGGCTTATAGGGGGGTTAAATTGCAAGCTTGCTAAATTTTCACCAAGTGCACCACCGCGAGATCCCAGGCAACTCTGCAATCAGGTCTGCAACTAATCCTGGGTACCCGGGCAGATTCTAGGGGGCACTGGTACCAGTGGGGAGGTGGGCACCATGGTTGTTATTGCTATTGCTCGAACATTCATACTGCTATTTTTTCTCTGCATCCTCATTCACCTTCCCCTTTTAAGAAATTGTTTCATGTTGTTGGTTAAAACTGTCTGTGAGGATATTATTAGCTATAGTCAATAACTGCATGCAAAGTAAAATATTACAACTGTTTATGGTATTCCATGTGTGGGATGACTGGAAGGGGAGGTGGGTAAGTACAGCATCCCTGGGGGTTGTACGGGTTGTACCCTACAAACATCTGGCCCACTATATTTACTCTGGGTGGAGGCACCACGCTATTATTTATTTCTGTTTGGGAAAGCACCCCAGTCACCATCAAAACAGAGCCCAGGTCCCTCAACCTGTTTTGTGGCCACCAGGCAGGGGTAGTAGCCCATTGGTACATGGCACCCGGGTTGCACATCTCTTCTCCCTGATATGTAACCATTGGCTCCCTCGAAAAAAACAATGTGTTTATTCTTTTCGGAGACTTTAATATTAACTTTGCTGTCTGACTGCAACAAAATCATAGTGCAGGCCCTCAGCAAACTTAACTTATCCCAGTTAATTTCCGAACCCACTAGACAATCCAATTATGGTAATACCCTCACCTGCATAGACTGGATACTAACCACTAGAACCAATTGGATTATATGCTCAGGTGTACTCTGTGATGCTATAAGCGACCATTCACCTGTGTATTGTGTATGGCGTGCAAAGTTACTAAAATCCCGCCAGAATCATTCACTTTCATAAATTCTCTAATCTGGACCCTGAACTTTTCAGGAAAGTTGCCTCTCACATTGAGTCTTTATGAGACTTCTGAAGTCAACTCAGCAGTAGTATTTTTACTTCTGTTTTCACAGTCCAGCAAAACAAATTCACCCCGTTACAAGGAGAAGAATGAGAAGTCCTGCCACTAAATGGCTGGACCATCTTTTCCTAACCAAGCTTCTCCACAGAGATAGAAAATGGTGTCATTTTAAAGCCTTTTTTTTCTTTTTTTATCAGACAGGGTGGCATATAGGATATAGCAAAATGATTACAGAAGAGCTATAAGAGATGAAAAATTAAGCATATGCTGGGTCAAAAAGGGGATCACTCTCCCTCTGGTATGATCTTTAATGGTGTCAGCTGCGCTAGCAACTCCACCATAGCTAATGCGTTCCATAGCTTTTTCTCTGACCTCTCTTTATACACCAAGGCCTTCCCTGTCACACCTACATCATCATCTATTAGTGGCTCCCCTCTTTGGGCCCCCCTCAACTGTACAGCCCCCTTTTTATTTTAAGAGGGTTGGCATATCTGAGGTTTGCAAGCTCCTCATACAGGTTTGTGACTCAAAATCTGCTGGCTCTGATGGAATTGAGTCTAAATAATTCAAGATCACAGCTTATGAAGTAGCCCACTTCACAAATGAATCTGTCCCTGTCATCTTGTGTGGTATCTGAATTGTGGAAAATCTCCAGTGTAGTGCCAGTTTTCAAGAAAGGAAACCACAAACTGATTGATTATAGGCCCATTGCCATATATCCAACATTAAACAAACTAATTGAGCAAACTGTCTCCTGCCAGCTCACCAACTATCATACTGCCCATGACCTCCTCTCCCATGCAGCATGGCTTTTGCAAGGGGCCTGGCACTTACACTGCCCTGTTCACATTCACTAATCATATTGGCACAGAAATGGACAGAAGCTGTATTACAGGTGTTGAGCTGACAAAGGCATTAGACCTTGCCAACCACTCATTACCAAGTAGCAACCTCACTAGTCTGGGTATCTCTTCCTCTGCACTCCTTTGGTTCAGCAATCATTTATTGAACAGATCCCTACGGCTAAATATGGATCCTCCCTGTCAGAGCCTGCCCCTACAGTTGTCTGGTCCCACATGGATCTATTCTAGCCACCTTCTATTTGCCCTGCACATAAATTCCGTTAACCTATGTCTGTTCCACTGCTCTGCCATCCTAAATGTAAATGACCTGGTTCTTTATACTGGCTCAAAGGATATTACCAGTGTCACAAACCCATTCAGCAGGTCAGCCCTCTACTCCCAAAGTGCCAACCTCAGAGCGCAGTCTTGTGAACAGTTAACAGAAACAGGGTAACCCTCCTGTCTGTTTTGTAGGTTCGAATCAACCTTTGGTCTGATTTCTGGAGAGATTCAAACTGTGAACCTCTTGCTAGCATACCCAATGTACAGGCCCAGATAATTCTGTCTTTGAGGGGCCAGATATCTTTGCCTGCGGGCACCTAACCAGGTGTACAAAATGAACCCTTAAAAATTCTAATAAAGACCTCAGAATACTCTTACCTTTTTCCAGTTTGGTATAACCATTCAAGCTTATGCACAGTGTCTGCTTTAACCATATATACTCCACTTGTTAAAGAAAAGAAATGCAAAGACAGACCAAGTAGGCTCTAAAAATAGAGTTTTACTAAAATAGATAAAAAAAAAATATGTAAAACATAAAATACAGAACTATATATCACAAGAACCACACAATCTTTTATAAGAATAAGGTTTTAACAGTGCAATTCCTACTACAGTACTTAAATTTTGTCTCTCTGTCTAAATACCTGCTTAAAGTGCTCAAAGATGTTTCTTTGTCAGAGAGTAGATAAAAGTCTCTGAAGGAAAACAGAATACTGTTTAAAAAACTGTCTTTGACAACCCCTTTGTGTGAGGTCACCTAGCTCCTCCTCTGTTTATTAAAAATCATACACCCGGGAAGTTTTATCATTTTAAAAGGAAAGTTAATTAAGGTTACATCAGCAGAAACTCCTTTCCCCATGTGACTTCCCCAATCAAGTTTGTAAATTTCCTTTCATCTATGAGCAGTATCCCCTCTCACACAGACATCAAAGCATTTATGATCTCGCACCAGTGTGCTAGACCTGGTTTCCTCCTCGAAACGTCATAAAATGGATACTGATTTCCCTCTTAGCAGTTAAAGCTATATTTAACTTAGATAAATAGGAGATTCTTGATTAAGGCCTGTTCTAGTCTGTAATTAGCTTCTGGCCTTCCAGGTAACACCTTGTATCTAAAACCTGTGTGTGTGTGTGTGTGTGTGTGTGTGTGTGTGTGTGTGTGTGTGTGTGTGATCTCACATGCTGTCTCAGCATCTCTCATGAGAGACAGTCCATAACACATTTTTATATTACAAAAAATCATAGTGTACTCAGAACTGGCTGTCCACGTGTCACAACTAGTATTAATCAGTGGCCAATGTCTGACTTCCAGTTTGTTCACAGTTGACTGTCTCATAAGAATTCTGCTTCTTAATGTGACCAAAACCCAGTTAGTGCTGTTTGGAACACCCTCAAGATTGAGGCACCACCCTGCTCGATTATCCATTACTTATTATAACAGCATTCCAGTTCACTCAGTCGCCTCCTTCACCTGCCTTGGAGTCACCACTGAGCCCTCCTTTGACTATTCATTGCATGAGAGGGGTATCTGCAAATCTGTAAATTCCATGCTTGGTGTCTCCTATAAAGTTGACCACTATCTGACTTTGCAAGCTCATCTTGTTATTGCCCATGGAATGCTCCTTCCTAAACTCCTCTATGAAGCTCCTGTATTCTCCATAGCTTTGAAAACTGCACTCTCTCAAGATATGATGTAGCCACTGGCCTAGGGACATGGAGGACTGAGGTGCTGTGTTCCTTTCCTCCTGCCATGCCCTTGATCTGAGCTCAGAAATAAGCTTGTTTTGCCAGGGGTCGGATGGGGGGGGGGAGATCAAGCATCTGGATGACTGCTCTCCTCTCCCAGGGTGGAGAGGTTTGCCACCTCAGCCCCTTGGATGCCCCAAGTGGAAGCTTGGGTTTAGCATCAGTGTCTGAGCACCAAGAAGGAAGGGCATTTGGTCTTGTGGCATGTGTGCGCCTCCACACATGTACGCTCATGCTGTGGCAGAGAGACTCAGGGAGAACATGGAAAAGAGCAGCAGACTCGGGCTCCATGAAGATCCACCTGCCCTGACCCATGTCCCCACCCAGACCATTGATTCACACTGGATACTACAAATCCAGGTGGGGGGAGGACGATTCTCCCCTTCCTGGCCCCACCATGGAGGGAGGGAGCCATGAGGGTCACTGGACCCAGGTGAGTGCTGGGGGAGGCAGTGGCCGGTCGAGGGTGGGGTGGGACAGATTGGAGTAGCCCCTACCTGAGCCAGCAAGGGAAGAAAGCAATTGTAGCCTATAATAATATTTGCCATTTAACCATTGGCTGAGCCATCACTGCTCATGACAGACTAGGTGGCCTTCCACCATCCCTGATTTGTGACCAAACCCTTGGAGTTGTAATTTTTAGTATCCTTGATAATCATCTGCCCCGATTCCTTATAACACCTCAAACCTGTGCACTGTGTCTACCCTTTGAGATCTGGTGAAAATGCTTTTTAAATGCTCCCAAACTTAAAACTAGGGTTGGAGAATCTTCCTTGAGCTATTTTGCACCAAGGTTATGGAACTCCATTCCTTCTGAGATTCGTCTTTGTACTTCAGCAGCCGCATTTCTTAATAGGTAATGTGGCTATCTCCTCAAAGGGTCCAGGTGTTCCTGCCTTTGAATTGTACTGCACTATTAAGAATTTCTTAACTGGGTAATCATATTCACCCATATACTTCTGTATTGTATGATCATGACTTCTTATGCAATATAAAATCGACATGTCCCTTTTGTGCCATGTGTAAGCTTGAACTTTTCACTGACCCTCTTGATGCTTTGTACTGTATCCTGATGCTAACTAACAATGACTGCTCTACCATTCCTACTGATGCTGTATTGTATGCCAAACTGTACTGTCAAAATGGTACTTTATATGTCTTGCTCTGTAAACCCTTGTTTTGTAAAACATTTTCTATGTAATCTCCCAGGTCATGTCTGAAAATAGGCATTTGACAGACTGCCTAGTGCACCTACCTGGTCAACAAAAACTAAATAAATAAATAAATAAATAAAGAATAACTCCCCAAATCCTTGACACCCTCAGCAGCCGACATTAACAAATTAACTTCACTAGCCCCCACTCCTAGCACCCAATGCCCTCGATGTACTCACCTTTTTAATAAATACCCCAATAGGGTTTAACAGCACCACTGATGAGCACTATCCTCCCATTTTCAGTCTTATGGCCAGAACCCACCATCCTCCATTTCTGAGTGAAGCAGCCAGAATCCAAAGCAGCACCTGGGACCAAGCATCAGTTACAGCAGTTCATCAGAGTGTATGATATTATTCATGTAAGATGCCATTGGGAATAGGCTCTTCTGTGGCTGAGTGTCCTCCCAGATACCTCAAGTGTACCAGGCACTGCTACCTTACTATTCCACTTATTCACCATAGATATCATGGTGGCAACAGAGTTTGTGATGTCTCCATTGAGATCTGTGGTAGTTCAAACCTATTGATAGTTAAAAATAGCGAAGTGCTTCCACACAGAGAAAAGGTATAATGGCCTGGTGAAAATGTGGTAGAACCCTCTCAGATGCCATACCTCTCCACCTTTCAACAATGGTCATCCCATCCATGGACCTACACAATGGCTGTACAGTCCCCAGGAAGCATGTACTTAAACTCTAACAGAATTGTTACAGACAAGGAATTCAAATAGTAGAATCAACTTTATTAGGGCAGCAGACTGAGGGTGGTGTGGGATGGTAATGGCTCAGCAAAATGAGGTAGATAGTATAAATATGGTGGATCTTACAGTGCCCTACATAGGCCCAGCCTGTTTAGCATGTTCGACTGCTGTTCATGTGCCCTGAGCAGGTGCAGCAAAATCAGGTGTGTTCCTCAGCCTAGCTAAAAGGAGGCCAATCAAGGCCCAGCCCTCACCCCACAATTCAGTGTGCAACACAGTGTGACACTTTCCTCTCCTGTACTGGAGGCAATACCATCTCCCAGTGGTACCAGTGATCTTACCTTTAAGGGAGCTCTCAAATTATACTGGGTATCCAGCTGTGGAATCAGTACAGGCCCACTGTCATTGCACGTGGTCGGCTGGCGGTGGTGCACTTTAAATTAACAGAGTAGCAAGCTCAGTGAAATGGGTGAAAGCCCCAGAACCAAAGGCCATGCAAATGACAAAACCCAAACCTCAAACAAAGGGTTCCATGTGATAATGATGATCACAGAAAGGCGATCACCATTTGGGCGTGTGTACATAGCTGAAAATCAGTTTCGGTGATGTACACTCGTAGCAAACATCAAAAGGCACCAGAGACTTAGGTTTTCTATGTTTTACAGCCCCCCCGCATCCCCCTACTAAAGGATTCTCAACTCCAGGAGGGTGCATGTCGGGGGGGTGCAAAAGTAAAAAAAAAAAGAAAAAGAAAGAACTCTGCTCAGAAAAGGAGCACATCCAGAACCGAACCCGGTACCCTCCCAACCCCAGCCTACCACAACCCACCACGCCACACGGCCAGCTCAGCAGCCACTGCCACACTACACCCACAAACCCTTCCTCCCTTCTGCCCATCACACAGCATGATCCCTCCCCACCCCCCCACGCTTTCATTGTATAGAAAGCGACATCCTGTCGCTATATTCTCCTACCCCTCCATCCGGTCATCCCCCTACCAGGTAGCCCTGTGCACAGGTGCCGTGATTGAGTCGCCCTTTTTCAAAGCACTCAATCATGGTCACCATCATCACAGGCTACCAAACAAAGGTATCTGTAAGTTCCTGGCCAGCCGGGCAAATCCAGTAAATAAATACCCAGCCAGCAACAGAGAATTCATTTTCCCAGTTACAGGGCAAGCCCTGATTTTTACTTGCAGTTCTGGTGACACTAGTTCTCCCTTGATATGCAAGGGTTTGCTGTTGCAACATGCAGCATTCACTTTTAGACAATCAGTTAGCCGGTCTCTTCTCTCCTCTGTCACTCACTGTCAGTCCCTCTCTCACTGTGCATCTGTTACAGTGATTCACTTCAGGGGTTAACTGTCCTCTGGTCAATTAGGCCACCAGGATCCACTTCACACTCCAAGTCGAGGCATCCAGTTCCACAGGGTCATGAAAGCCTGGTCTTGGACTATAGCATGCACTGATTGGATCCCTCAGCATCTGAAGCAGTCATTCAGCTCTGGCTCTCAGTCTCTGCAGCTGGTGATGATAACTAGTATTGCATTGCAGGTGTTCTTGGCTAGTAGGAGGAAGTCTCCTTTTCTCACAGCAGGGAATCTGTTATAAATTCACACAGTTTGACAATGGCAAGCGTGTAGTCTGTTGCTGCCCAACTCTCAGTAATGGTCAGCAGGTTTGCTCCTCCAGAGTTCAGCCAGAACTGACTCAGATCCAAAACAGCTCCTGCTGTACATGAGGGAACAGCAAAGTTGGTTGGTCCAAAGGGCTGTCAGTCAGGACAAACATTCCTGAAGGTCCATCTCACAACAGGCCATTGGCAGCAGGAAAGGTGCATGAATTAATAAAGTTCATATGTAGTGAATGAGCTCCTGTGGTGTCCTGAGTTAACAAATATTCCTGGCTGGCTGGTACATCACCCTTCAACCCCATCGCCACACAAGGCAGGTCAAAGTGCAGTGAACATAGCTGCCGATCTGTAGTCCCAATGGCAGTTTCCATAAAGGTCCTGATTCACAGAAAGCATGGAGTCCAAACACGTATCCACTTTATTAATCAGTCCTACATTGGGGAACTCATGAGCGGGGCAGTCAGCACAGAGATCGGGGTGATTCCCGGTCATGTCACTGACATAGCAGTTTTAGCTTGATTACCAGTGGTGAATGTCTTTAATGTTCGAGGAGCAAGGGGGTCCGAAAGGCACTGTAATCCACAGTGGGGTTCTATTTCCTTGTCTGTATGGCCTTGGTATTTGGGCTAGAGCCCCCCTCCCCCCCATCTCCCACTCAGCTCGCTTAAATGAATACTTATGAATACTTAGGATAGCTGGGTAGTTAACAAGCTTGCCAAACTTTTATTAAACTTTTTTTTTTTGGGGGGGGGACAATTTCTAGGCTCCTCAGCCTCAAGCTGACTTTGTAATGTTCCTGATGAATGGGTGGGATTGTCTAGCTGAATGGGGGTTGGCAAGTAAAGAAAATATATTTATTTAAATTTATTGAGTCAATCAGATTTACAACCTTTGAGTCAAAGACTTATTTACAAAGGCTCCTTGTCAGAGTACAATACATCAGTATGCATGCAGTATACAATAATACAAAAGTGGTCAAAAGAAACACAGCACATGACCAGTACATACAAAGAAGGGGGGAGAGGTCTGTACAATTGGCTAGCTGTAAAAAGTCCATCTAAGGAGTTTGTACATGACAACAGACAGTACAAGGAGATAAGGAGGGAGGTCTGAGCATTTATTTGCAATACAGGCCCGGCTATGGGGCTTGTACATGCTGTAATGCAAGCAGTCGGGATACCGACTTTGTCATAACACAGTCTATCTTTTTTTGAGCATTGACAACAGTGGGATACAGAGCACTATGGCCCAAGCTTGCTCCATGTAGTAAGGGTGATACCGATGGTTTATGTGCACCTGCTGGCATCTGCATCCTAGCTCTAATTCAGTGACAGGATCGGGCAGGGCTGGCCAGTGCCAGATTGCCAAGTATTGGAGGTGCTGCACAGCAACCAAGCTTAGTTGGAGCACTGGCAGTGGTGGGTGGAAAGTATGTGGTTTTTGAGGGCAATTTTGAAAGTGCCTAGTTTGGTGACAGAGGTAATGGCCGGGGGGGGTGGACTTCATTGTACCATAGTGGGGCTCTCTAGGAGAAGAACCTTTGGGCCATTGAGGTCGAAACCCTGGAAACAGCCCATATCAGTTTATTTGCTGAGTGGGTATTTGCTGAGGCATGGGCAGAGTGGAGGGAGGCAGAGACACCAAGGGGGGTTAGACCTAGCTGAATTCTTTTGGTGAGGAGACTTGTTTGGTACCGAACTCTTTCATCTAAAGTGAGGATGTTAGTTAGGGCATACAGGGTGCAGCTGTGGGTACGCCTGTCAACACCAGCAAGGAGTCTGCAGGCTTTGTTGATGGCTAAGTGGATTTTATTTAGTGCTGTATGGTCAGCTGCTGCACATACGGTTAGTCCATAATCAACTAGAGAGAGAACTGAGGAGGTGACAGCAAGGTTAAGTGCCTCTGGCGATAGGCAGTCTCTATGACGATACAGTAGTCCTGTGAGAAAATTTATGGCTGATGAAAGGTTATTGATGTGTGGGTGGAAGGAGAGGCTGGGATCAAATGTAATGCCCAAGTATTTGTAGGTATAGACCTGTTCCAGTGGGAGGAGGGCTTTGGAGAAGATTTTTAGTTGGGCATCGCAGATCTTGCTCTGCTGGTGGGCAAAGAGCATGGACTTTGTTTTTTTTACATTGACTATTAGTTTGTGGTCACTAAACCAGTTCTCAATGCGGCTGAAGGCAAGTCGCAGTGAGGACTGTAGCTTTGTGTGATCTTTGTGGGAAGCAAACAGTACTGCATCATCTGCGTAGAGCAGGAGATTACTTGGGCAGGCTATTGGCAGGGTGTTCAAGAAGATACTGAATAGTAAAGGACTGAGGATGGAACCCTGAGGGACTCCAGAGCAGACAGGCAGAGTAGATGAGACAGTGTTGCTTATCTTCACACTTTGGGACCTACCTGAGAGGTAACTTGTAAACCACGAGATGGGCCCAGGGGACAGCCTGGTTAGGCAGAGAGTGTTTAGGAGCAAGGAGTGAGAGACTGTATCGAACGCTTTTGACAGGTCTATAAATACAGCTCCTGCTAGGTGTTTCCTATCTAGGGCATTGTGCAGTGAGTTAGAGAACTCTGCGACGGTGGTTGTTGTGCTATGCCCTGCTCTAAAGCCGTGTTGTTCTCTGCATAGTATGTTGTGCATAAGGTAGTCGGTGAGCTGGGTGGCAATGATTTTTTCCAGAGCTTTAGAGAGGGGTGGAAGAATGGAGATGGGCTGATAATAATTGGGTGAGGTGGGGTCACCACTCTTCAGTATTGGCATGATGGTAGCCGTCTTCCAGTCAGCTGGAAACTGCCCTAGACAAAGAGAGAGGTTAAGGAGAACAGTCAGTGGGAAGAGTATTACATGTTTCTGAGTGAAGCAGCCTGCAGCAACATTTGTGCAAACCTTTTGTTTTATTACCCCTTCTCTCTGGAGCTCCTTATCAGTCTGCTGAGGCCCCAGTTATGGCCCTTTTCCTTCTACTGCTCTATTATCTCACTGGGTTATTAGTCAAGCCAGTGTTCTATGTAACTGCCTTTGAATTTACCTGTATATTTAGTATGTATACATTTTGTATCATATAAATCTTATTGTATTGAATTTTGTTTTTATAATTATGACTGTTCAACTATGTCTGTAATTTTGCACATGCTCCTGGATATCGTTGTAAAGAAGCCTTGCTCAATGGTTTTCCAATTCTTTCTTGAATAGACATAATGAATGAAAACATATTGGTGGACAGGTAATGATGGAGTATGAGAGCTTACATCATTTTCTCTGTAGACCAAGGAGTGGGGCTAGCCCCCTCCCCCTTCAATCTCCACCAGTGGCTTTAAGGAATGCTTGTGATGGGTATGATGTTGGCCAAATGGCCAGATAGTTATTTAACATTTTTTACAAAAAGAGTCTCAGAAATGCTGCAATCTGATTGGTTGTCAGCATTCGAAAAGCTCTGTGTTAATCTCCTTGTTAATGTTTGTGGAGCCTGATCACTGGAAAATTGGCAACCTACTTTTTTAAAAACTTCCAGTCTCAGATAACACCTGCCACCAAGGGTAAACAGAAACCCTGTTAACTTGACATATCAAATAAGTATAGGGTTAAACAAAGTTGTAACTTTTAAAAGATTTTATCTTTTATTTCTTTTGATGTGTGTCTCACTTCATATTAGAAAATGGGCAAGTTAAATACTGTTCCAATGGGCTGTTGCCATTCTATTGGCATGTTTATATAAGCAATAAGACCTGATAGGGTGTGGGGTATTGATGGATACCCACATGACCAGGGATGTGATGAGGCCCCATGCCACAGCCCCTGGAGGTGTGGGTATCCACCAATACCCCACACCCTGAAAGGTCTTACTGCACTTAGAAAATGGGTGTGGTAAGTAAATAAAAAAAAAATCATTCTCCAAATGATAAAAAAGACACAAAAGATACAGTAAAATATTGCTTAGAAAATGTAACTAGTCCCTCCATAGATGGTATCTGTCAGCCATTTGTCTTTCTACACATGCAGCAGAAGGCTTGTTTGTTTACCATGGAACGTAAGAATTCAATATTCTGCTGTATTCCACTGAACAGAACATCTCCACCCCACCCACCCACGAAGCATGGATTGTTAGCATGGAAGGCATTAATTCAAAATTCTGCTAAATTCTCCAGGAATACACTCACACAGACACACACAGGCCTCATACTGTATAGAGTGAAAGGCTCAACTGTATCTGGGGCTGGGTTAGCAGAAGAGATTGCTCTGTCAAGCTGGTTAGGCTACGAGGGGGAATTTTCATGGTCATCAAAGAAACACCAGAAATAAAAAATCTGAATAATGCTTGATTTTTTTTTTATATTTTTTATGCATATAAGAAATAGATCATGAGTAGAAAGAACATTCAGTTATTTATGTATTTTTAAAATAAGGGAGTTTTATTTTTAGAGCCTAGTTGGACATTTCTATGTAAGGGTAAAGGTGGCAGCAGCAGTATTTGTGATGGAAATCCAAAATGAGGGAAGTGGCTCATGAATTCTGTATGTGATGTGCCCAAATTCCAGATTACATTTTGGCAGTGGCATGCAGTCACTGTATGCAACACATGTATTACATGCCCCAGAAAATTTATAAAATAATGAATTAGTATGAATTAGTGTTTTGTTCAGTCACATACTATAAAAGGGGGGACCAGGAGCACCATCAGTGCTCTGATGTTGACTGTCATGCTTGTCAATGGCATGCAATGCTCCAAGTTGCATCAGGTTGCCTAGACAATGGTGACATCATGCAGCTGACCTTCCAACCAGCACTGCTTTGGAAAAAGTAGCTAAGGCATACAGCTGAAGGACTGAATCAGGGCCGGAACACAGCAAGAGAGGAGACATTACATGCAGTACACCACCAGAGGCGTGAGGGCTTGGCGGACATTCCGTGGAGCAGATAAATGTCAGTAGCCAAAAGGCAGGGGCAGTAATTAATTCACAAGTACAGTGCCAGTTCTCCTGTGGAGTGCTGCATGCTGTGTGTGATCCAAGTTGTGGGCGGCCCAGGTGTTGCACAGAAAATGCCAGCATACTAGTTTCAGTCCCAGCAGTGATGGTGGCAGTCAGCTGCCGATCCAATAGTGGAGACCAGCAGCCAGGGAGCCCCTGGAGGAGGATCTGCTGAATTCAGTGAAGCAGTGGGAAATCCGGCCGTCAAGGAGCTGCACTCAGAAAACAAATCAATGATTATATAAGGTAAGAGGAACAGGAAGGCATCAGAGATGAGAGGCAGAGGGGGCGATGGACATGGACCTTAGTTATTTTGACTTCTAAATTTGAGGGGGAGCTCAATGTAATTCCAGCAACACTGGGCTTTCCAGGGCACTTCCGTGTGTGTGTGTGTGTGTGTGTGTGTGGAGGGGGCAGGGGGGTGCCATATGTGTGGAGTTTTTAATCTCTAGTGCTGCCTGCTATGTTAAAATGTATTTTTAGCAAACTAGAAACTTGTAGTAGCATAGCAGCTGCTACCAATGCCATTCACTCCAGGAAATTCCTGCTGCATGGAGGAGGGGGTGGGGCACCACTGAACTGTCTGAAACTCTCAGGGCTCCTCCAATCACCCCCTCATCCTGCTGCAGGGAGTTCATGTCCTCCTCCTGGCTGAAATGGCATCAGGTGACTAGGTGAGGGCTGCAGGTAAGAGCTTGTTAAATCTTTGCAGCACCATCAACCAGGATTACAGTGGGGGGGGGATTTCATCTCATCAGTTCTAGCCTTCTGGGACCTCCCATGCCCAAGGTCAGGTGCAGTTGCCACTTGCTGCTTTAATTTGATTTTTCATTCTGGTAGGGGGGACCCCCAGCTCTGTGCAATATTTGTATGAGCACTGGATTACTGCAATGACATGACCTCTGACCTTATCTTCTTTATATGTCATCTAAAAAGTTGTTGCATGCCTTGCTAAAAATGTCACCACACACCACTGCATTTTGGACCTTTTTCTTTCCAAGTGGGTACTGGCACATAAACATTTGCCAGTGGACTGGTAACAGCCATACAGGACACAATATTTAACGTGCCCATTTTCTAAGTGCCAATGCACCCATTAAAAAGGTCCAACATGATCTCACACTCAGCACAAGTGGTCTTGTCTCTCTTCCTTATATGCTGAAGCATGATGGAAATGTGAAAGGAAAAGTGTGACTCCCACTGGGACTTGAACCCAGTCCCCTGGTGTACTATGCTGGTACTCTAACCACTAAGCTATGGGAGGCTCAGTGATCAGCAGGCCTCTGGGCTTTCCCTTGAGGCACACACATTTCTTTCTATTTGTTGCATAACCTGCAACTTAGGTATATGTCAGAGACACCAGACAATTTTCTCAGTGCAGTAAAGTCACTCCGAGGTAATTTTTAAATCATGATAGAAATGTGAAAGGAAAAGTGTTACTCCTACTGGGACTTGAACCTAGACCCCTGGCATACTGTGCCAGTACTCTAACCATGACACTGTGGGAGGCTCAGTCATCAGCACGCCTCTGGGCTTTCCCTTGAGGCACACTCATTCCTTTCTATGTGTTGCATAACCAGCAACACAGGCATATGTCAGAGACACCAGACAACTTTCTCACTACAGTAAAGCTACTGTAAGGCAATTTTATAATCATGATGGAAATGTGAAAGGAAAAGTGTGACTCCCACTGGGACTTGAACCCAAGCCCCTTGCATACCATATGTACTGAAGGGATTTGCTAGATGCTTCTTTTTGTTTTTGCTGATGACAAGGTAAAACAGTAAGTTCACTTGGACTTCACGAGCAAGCACTTACACTGAGGATTGGGTACATTTGTCAATGTAGCAAACCAGGTGGCTTCTGGGGAACACTCTCAAAGAGAATACAGACCAAACACCAGTTTAAATTAAATGAAATCTGGTTTAATTTCATTAACAGTAAAAAGAAACAAACAGCTTGTATTCAACTTAAAGGAAAACTACACCCAAAACTTGAAAAAATATATGTTGTGCAGAGTGTTTTAATTTGTATGTGAAGTTCTAGTGTTTCCTTCCCTCTGACTGGTATTAGAAGTTTTTCCTAAATTAGCCTGCTAGCTTTAGAGTAGTTTTACGACCCCTGGAGATCTCTATATCAAATAGCTTAATTGTATTTCTTTGTCCTACAATGCACCTTGTTTCATGTGATGGTGATATAGCAGAGCCCATAAATCCAGCAGAAAGCATTGCATTACAATCAGTTCACAACAACAGAGATGGCTATATTTTAAAATCTGTAGAATTCAGCTTGGTGACCACCCTCATCCTAAAGGTTTTACTGTCCTGAAAAACTTTGCTGCTGGTAATTTTTGTGCAGCTTGTAAAGCTTCCAAGATATTTAGTTTGTTTGGCATGTGCATGCTGAATGTTGGGTCTCTCTTACATCACAGTCACATGAGACAAGATGCACTGTAGGAACAAGAAATACAATTAAGCTATCTGGGATGAAGATCCCCAGGGGTTGTAAAACTAGCATAAAGCTAGCAGGCTAATTTGGGAAAAACTCCTAATACCAGTCAGAGAGAAGAAAACACTAGAACTTCACATACAAATTAAAACACTCTGCACAACATATATTTTTTCAAGTTTTGGGTGTAGTTTTCCTTTAAGAGAAACTTCTTGCAGGTCAGTCTCTTGCTGTCTCCATTTGCATCTCAATGAAACAGAAACTTCCTTCTGCTTGCTCACCCTCCTCCCTTTATTAAGCTAAGGTGTTGCTTGTTAACACTCCCCCTTCCCCTGATAGATAGCCAACAGGTTGAAAATCCAGTGCAGTGTGAGGCCTTAAAGAGCACCTTTTCTTGATTTTTTAACTCCTCCCCCTTAGAACCACAGTACCTCCCTTAGCTGCCCCAAAGTCCAATGCTGGTAAAGGATTAATGTAATTGTGCCTGTATTATGGGAGGGAAGGCATCGTAGCCAAAAGCCCAATCCCTTCCACTACCTGATTCCTAGACATGCCCCCACACTTTCAGGTTTTGTGATGTAAGCATTGGGAGAGCATGGGGGCAAGTGCCATAGACTTGTATAGGGCTGCATGTTAAATTACTGTTTTGACTGTTTTAGAGGGCCAATTCAAGCAAATCACGGCCACTGCTAGTGAATGTACAATGTCTCAAGACTGGTAAGGTAGTGCATGACAGAGCTTGCTTGTACCTGAAATTGCCAAGCACTAACTTGGGATCAGATCTCAGGGAGTAAAGCAATGTGAAAAACATTCATCAGATTCATTCAGGAGAAGCAAAAGGTCAAAGGGGACATAGTGGGGCTTAAGAGGAAGAAAGGCTAGGAGGAGGGGGGACACATGTAAAGAGGAGATTCTGAACAAATACTGTTGTTTACTATTTACCAGGGGGAAAAAGGTACCACCACCAGAATGTGGGGTAAAAAGGGAAGCAGAGGTGGGCAGGTGCACATGCTACATAGGTAGTATAATGGGGGAAGGGTGCTGGAAAAATAAAAGGGTTAAAAGTAGATAAACCTACAGGACACAATGGATTACAATCAAGTATGCTGAAGGAGACAGCAGAAGTAATAGCAGCTACACTTGCAGATACAGTATATTCAACCTCTCGCTGGACAGAGGGATGATCCCTAAGGGCTAGAGGACAGCCAATGTGGTCTTTCTGCACATAAATGGAAGGAAAGCTGGGCCAGGAACCTATAGACCAGTCAGCCTGATGTCTGTCGTAGTGAGGTACAGTAATTGGGTCTATCCTAAAGGAAGAACTAGTGGACTTCCTAGAAGGAAATGGGCTACAGGACTCAAAGCAACATGAGTTCATGAGGGGGAGGTCTTTCCAGACAAATCTTAGTGATATATTTAACTGGGTGACCAGGGAGACTGACAAGGGCCAAGCAGTTGATATAATATATCTAGATTTTAGTAAGACCTTTGACTCAGTTCCCCACAGGAGTCTGGTCAAGAAGCTAAAGAACAGGAGGGTAGAGAAAATGTTGGCAACTTGGGTAGAAAGCTGGCTGAGAGGAGGGATGCAAAGGGTTGTAGTAAATGGGGAGTTCTCAGAGGTAAGGGAGGTTATGAGCAGAGTACCACAGGGATCAGTGCTGGGCCTTGTCCTTTTCAATGTGTTCATTTGTGACATAGGGGAATGTGAAAAGGGCAAGGTCTTTCTCTTTGCAAGGCCTGCCTCTTTACAGATGACACAGATTTGTGCAAGGGTTGACTGAGGGAAGGAATAAGAGAACTCAGGGAGGATCTGGCAGACTGGAGAACTGGTAATGATCCAGCAGCTGTGCTTCAATGCAAAAAAATTGAAGGTGGTGCACATTGTGAAAAGAAACACAAGGGTGCAGTACCAAACTGGGACGAGGGCAGTGCTGGAAAATACTGACGCAGAAAAGAACCTAGGGGTCAAGATATCAGAAAGTTTAAAATCCACACCATACTGTAATACAGCCATGGGAAAAGTGAACAGAATGTTGGGAAGCATACGGATGGGGGTCAACAGCCAAAATCAGGAGGTAATCCTCCCACTGTATAGGTCATTGGTGAGGCCACATCTGGAACACTACGCCAAGGTACTGAAGTCCACACATGAGGGAGGACTGTGACAAAGTGCTAGCAGTACAGCCCAGAGCAACCAAGATGGTCCTGGGACTGGGGGGACATGACATACAAGGAGAGGCTTCAGGACTTGGGACATGTGCACCCTCAAGAAGAAAAGGGAAAGGGGTGACATGATATAAATATAAAAAAACCTGCAGTGGATTAATAGGGTTGATGTTAAGGAAAATGTTTCATTTAACTCAAATACAGGGATGAGGGGGAAGTCACTCAAACTAGCATAAGGGAGATTTAAGAAAGATGACAGGAAACATTATTTCATGAAAAGAGTGGTGGATAAGTGGAACAAGCTTCTGTCAGAAATGGTAAGGACCAAATCAGTGAGCAGTTTCAAGAGGGGATGGGACAGGCATATAGGCTTAGTCAGAAGAGGGGCAGCAACTAAGTGGGCAGCCATTAGGGTCAGAGCAGAGCAGTTAGGATTAGGGAGGGTGTATTGACTGGATAGGCCAGTGGGCTTTTATCTGCTGTCAACGTCTTTGTATCTATGGGTATATGGTCAGGTGTTGCATTGAAATGAACTGAATTGCATGTATTTACTGACATGCCCAGCATGGCCAAGTATGAGACTGTGTTCAGCTTGTGTCTGAACAACATGTCCAGCATGACTACTGCATGAGATGCACTTTAGTCACCTGCTGTATCTTGATGTGCCTTAGGAAGCTGGGATGGAGGAGGAAGAGGAAGCTTCAATAATAATTGCAGTGGTTGTGGGGGAACTGTTGAACTGTCAAACTGGATGTCATCAAGCTGGTTAAAACTCAACCCAAATAAGATGGAGGTACTAGTAATTGAGCCTGGTTGAAGGTGTGGTGCAGAGGCAACAAGGAGGTTACTGGCCTTGGCCTTGTGCTGGGCCCTACCAGGTTGGTAGCCTCTGCTAAGGTGAAGAATCTAGGGGTCATTCTGGATAAGAAGCTGACACTTGAGGTTCAGGTGTCTGCAGCAGTCCAGAGTGGCTTTTACCATCTTAGGAACATCCCCCAGATTGAAACCTCGATCCTGCCAGAAGACTTGTAATCATTGGTACATGCATTGTGACTTCCAGATTTAAATACTGTAATGCTGCTTACCTCTGAGTTGGGGGATGTGTTCAACGACATTTGCAGCTAGTGCAGAACGCAGCAGCCAGGTTCTTGACAGGCATGTCAAGTTACCCTGGTTCTGCATGATCTGCACTGGTGGCTGGTGAGGTAGCACACCACCTTCAAGGTCAGTTTTGTGACCTGTAAATTATCTATATAGACTGGGTCCTGGTTACCTGAGAGACCTTCTGACTCATTGTGCCTCTCCCCCTCCATTCCTCTGAGGTGGGCCTCTTGGCTGTTCCCACAGCAAGACTGAAGTCATCTGGAGATACCTTTGAGATAGCTGGCCCAGTCCTCTGGAACACACTTTCAAGATCCTTGAGGGAGGTCTCCTCGGTGGAGGCCTTTAAGAAGGGCCTGAAAACCTACCTTTTTAGAGAAGTTTTTGGATCAGGCTAGCTGCCTCCACATTTGGGTTGCCACTTTTTAGTAGGTTTTAATTATTGCTACAGTTACCTTATTTAAAAGTTATTTATTATACTGTTTCATAATTTGTTCATAATTGTTTCTTTTATGAGTTTGTAATGTCTGTAAAGTGATCTGTACCTCAGGAATGGATGCTAAATAAAGATACTACTACTAAGAATGGAATATAATTTGTGAGCACTGGAATAAATGCCCTTTGTAAGAAATGAATACATGATTGTGGACATCATAGTTGCATTCCTCCCTTGAGGCAGCATGGCAAATGACCTGCATTACTGTCCAGGATGTGGACAGGCATGGTCCAGGGAACTCACACGTCTATTGGTACATGGAGTTACTGCTCACCAAGAACTCCTTGCATTCAACAGTTCATGTTGCTTGACTGACTGCTGAAGCTGGTGAATGTGGGCACCTTAGATAGCAGGACAAAACACACTGGGCTACAGGACTTCAAGTACTTGATTTTACTGGAGGGCTTCATATCAAAATTCATTTGCACTCTTTAGTAATGATAGACCCAGGGACTCCAGTTCATTAGCTCTCACACAGCTTATTACACTACTTCAGCTACTCCAAGTATCCATTCCAACCTTTGTGTCAGATGGCACAGCAGAATAAGGAATCTATAAACTGGCACTTCCCTTACCAGACCTCCAGGTCTTCTTCGTATTTACAGCTAACATGACTTTCCAGGAATTGCCAGTGCCATTACCTTAATGCGGACAAGGCACACCCTACAACCCTCCCTAACAGGACTGCATTCTGGCAGTGCAGGCCATGGATACTTATAATGCTTTCAGGGGCTTCTCCCCCCACACTTCATGAAGATGAGTCTCCTACCTGGCTCCTGCTGCCTTTATATTTTATTTTATTTATTTTAGTCTTTGGTAACCGGGTAAGGCCCACTAGGCACAAGTGCCTGTTTTCAAGGGGGACCTGGGAGCACTGGCCGGTTAAGTGACTTGCTCAGAGTCACACAGTATGCAAGTGGAGGTTGTGAGAATCAAACTCAGGTCTGGTCTGCTGGATGTATGAAGCTCATTCACACCTCGTTCCTCTAACCTCTAGGCTATACTGCCAGCCCAATATATATATAAATTATGTAGTACCTGCTTTGCCTGCTTCATATTACCATTTGAAACCTTGTATAGATTTGACCTTGTGTTTCAATTAGGGTGGATCAAGTTTCTTTTTGTGTAGGTAGTTTGTCACTACGGAACATGGTAATGCAACCTCTTCTTGCAATAACAATGAAAGTCTGCCAAGCGTGTATAACACCGTGAAGACTCCAGTAACCTAATACAGGGTTATAATCTCTAAACACATAAGTCTTCACAGTTTTATTTATTTATTTATTTATTTATTTAACAGAGTTTCACCAGGAAAGACGTACTGAGTTTTAAAATAGCTTATTTCCGGATGTGTCCTGGGGGGAGGGGCAGAGGGATCACTGCAGTGCATCAGGGTGCCAGCATTAAGGCACCGAGTCACTACGGTGCCAAACTCTGAGTTTGCTGCCCCCTTCCTGGGGTCTGCCCCCCAGGTTAGAATGTATAGTTAGGGAGGGTGTGGAGGGTACAGCCCCCCACAAGGGAGGGTGCAGGGGGCTGAAAGAGTGGTCAGTGACTTTGCCATTTGGCACTGTAATGCCTCTGCACCCTAATGCTGGTGCAATGTGAGGGTGGAACCAAGAGGGATAAGTACAGAGTTCAAACTGCATATACAATAGTACAATAAAACAGCAGATTAGACATGTTTACAATAGTATGCTAATAAACAGCAATTGTACATGTTTACAATAGTACAATAATTATACAATATTTACAAATAAGATACAAGGTCATAAGGGAGTAAGTATTAACAGTGCATGAATGAGCAACAGGTTACAGGAACACCAAACTCACACAGGACATTTATGATAGTTATCCAGGTCAGGGCATGGGGGGAGGTTGGGGGACTGGTATGGGAGGGATGGAAGTTGGGGAGAGGGGAAGAGAGGGTACGGGTTGGGAGAGGCGAGGAGTAGGTGGAAGCAAGAGGGAAGAGTTGGGTGATGGGGTGGGGTCATTTACCAGGAGCACTTACAGGAGGAGGAGAAATGAAGGGAAGGGGAGGGAGGGGTATAGGATTAGCGAGGGCATGAGTAGGTGGAAGTGCAAAGAAAGGGAAGAGTTGGGTGGGGGGTGGGGCAATTAGCTTGGAGCAGTTAAAAGAGGGAGTGATGTGGACTTGGAGAAGAAAGGATAGAGAGCATTTGAAGGAAGCAGAGTGAATGGTTAGGGGAAGAGAGTTCCAGAGTTTAGGAAAAGCGAAAGGAGAAATCAGCCTGACCAGCAAGGGATTTATGAGTGGGGAGCGAGTGAGAGCGATAGCTCAGG
The DNA here is from genome assembly GCA_016271365.2 of Neoceratodus forsteri. NCBI lineage: Eukaryota > Metazoa > Chordata > Ceratodontiformes > Ceratodontidae > Neoceratodus > Neoceratodus forsteri. The sequence continues at coordinate 1,083,511,860 of CM028131.1, read as the reverse complement.
TTACGAAGGGAATAGGAAGAGGGGGCATAGGCAAAAGAAGGGAGCTCAGACTTGGGAGGGAGAAGCCAGCCAGAACTTATTTTCCCCACTACGGACAATTTTGAAGATGTCCTTCAGAAAACAGATCGGGTTTACCAGCTCTACATTCGAGACCTCGGCTCTGGTTCAAAAAAAGGTGGCCATGGTACAGTCTACCGATGAGTCCACAACCCACTACACAATGGAAGGCAAGGCCGAAGAAAAGAAGCCCACATCTTCAGACAACTGACAACATCACCAGTACAGAAGTAGGAATTGGAACCACAACAAAAACAAATGTAATTGGAATTCTGATTCCAATTGGGGCAATCAGAACAATCAATCAGGCCCCTCATATAGAGAGATCGTAGAGGAGAACAAAAATCTCCAAAACCTCCTCGGTCAGGTCCGCTCTGTAGTAGATGTGGTCCCGGCATGATTCCTTGCAGCAATGGGCCCAGGACAGCAGGCCTCAACAGCCCACAGGGATTCACAAACTGCAAGGCACCAGGTCACAACAGGCCTGAAACCTGACGCCACTCCCTTCATGGCAGCCATCCAGCACGGGGATGAGGCCCGATAAGAACAGGCCCAGATGCTCTTCCAAGAGCACACTGCTGCTGGCACTATGGATTGACAACTACAGGCCCCAGTCTGTATTGTGAACAAGCTGGCGTTGAACACAAACAGAAGGCCTTGTACGAAAGTCGTGGTCAAGGGACACCGATTGACAATGCTATTAGATACAGGTGTGGCTGTATCTGTATTACATAATGAAGATCCGGCAAACTCTCCTTGGTGTACTGGATGGCAGACCAATTTATCAGGTGTGGATGGTACAAAGCTATCCACATACTGCTCAATAGTGCTCTTAGTGACCATAGGCAACCTAAAGGCACACCATACCTTTGAGCTTATGGTGTTGCGTAATCATCCCAGCATCATGGGGATTGATTTTCTTGCACCACACGGCTGTGTGGTAAATCTGGTTAATATGCTATTGATCCAAATTGGAAGACAATACCATACCATACTGTTATAATTTCTGATTTGCATGTGGTTGCAGCTGTTTTATTTTAGTCTTTGGTAACCGGGTAAGGCTCACTAGGCACAACTGCCTGTTTTCAGGGGTGACCTGGGAGCACTGGGCGGTTAAGCGACTTGATCAGAGTCACACAGTATGCAAGTGGAGGTTGAGAGAATCAAACTCAGGCCTGGTCTGTTGGATGTATCAAGCTCGTTCACACCTCGTTCCTCTAACCTCTAAGCTATACTGCCAGCAACAACAAGAAATATGATGTCATAACTCTATTCCAAAACCATGAGTTTTTCAAAAGACTCCTCCCCATCCTGCAGAAGCATTTGGATGCTTTCACCACACACAGACATGATTGTGGTAGAATGCAGACCATCATCAAAATTCCAGGCCCGGCACATGAAAGGCAAAGACAATACCCATTTCCTGCTGAGGTCCTACCGTCACTCAGAAAAACCATTCAGTCGCTCCTCAAACAAGACGCAATCAGGACTTGTGTCTCTACTGTCAATTCACCTATTTGGCCTGTAAAGAAACCCGTGGTAACTTGGAGAATCACAACTGATTACAGGAGATTTAACCAAGTCACTCCTAGCTGCTCACCTACAGTAGCATCAGTACCTGATGTGCTCAAATTGCTGACACCTGACCATAAGTGGTTCAGCACTTTTGGTTTCTGGTCACTGCCACTGGTCCTAAAAAGCCAATACAAATTTACCTTCACCTTTGAAGGTTGACAGTACACATGGACCTATTTACCCCAGGGGGGTTTCACAACAGCCCCCCCCCTTCCATCTACACATGATGGACGCACTGGAGGGTTTCTCTGCCCCACAGTGTATTCTGCAGTATGTGGACAACCTATTGTTGACTGCCACAAAGGAACCACCCTTTGACTTCTTAAATAAACTACTGACCCTCCTGCAGCGGGCAGGCCTCAAATGCAACCCTGCAAAGGCACAACTCTGCCAGACAGAAGTCATTTTTCTTGGCTTACACATTTATTTATTTGATTTTTGTTTACCGGGTAAGTACACTAGACAACAATGTTGCCTATATTCAGGCATGACCCGGGGAGAGTACAGACAGGGTAGACCAGAGTCAACATTAAAGAGTATTTCATGACGCAGCATGAGGTGAGGACAAACATTTGAACAGTATACAGCCAGGTAGAGTCATTATCAGTAACGACAAAGAGAAACAGATAACATTACATTCATTATTTTCATCTGATGATACATCAATGACTAAACTGAAATGACAAACAGCAAACAAAACTTAAATGAAGTAGCATTATAACAATAGGATTTCTGCTGGATGTGGGAAACTTTCAGATTTTGGAGACCAGTAGGAAATCAGTAAGTGCCACAGGGAGGAGAAAATGCTAGGAGAGAAGCTCAAGTTACAGCACAAGAGCAGCAGTCGGATTCTAATAGGTGCACCAAGACCCAGTTTAAAGGCCTTGTGGGATTTGGAGAGTTTGATGTGGGAGGAATGGAGTTCCAGAAGCGGGGGCAGATATGGCAAAGGATCGTTCTCCTTTTTGTATGAGATATCTGGGAATTTCAAGTTGGGTTTGAGCAGATGCCCTGAGGAGGTATGCTTGGGAGGGCTGAGTTAATAGTTCGGCAAGGTATTTAGGGGACCCGATTCTGATCATATTATCAATTGTACAGCCTGCAGAATAGTGTCTGAGCGAGTCTGGGGAGAGCCAATTTAGTTCTGAGTAGAGCAGGCAATGATGGGTAAGTCTGTGAGCGGAGAGAGCAAATCTGCATATACTGTTATAGCAGGTGCTCCATTTCTGGAGTGCTCTTTGCTAGCTTTAAGGTAAACCTCAGAGCAATATGTTAGAGCAGGAGGAGAAATCCTTGTGCAATAGCAAGCCGGCAGCATCATTGAGGAGGACCTAATTTTAAAGGCAAGACCAAGTTTTGAGTAAACTGTCTTACATGTAGCCGCAATGTGGAGGTTAAAGTCAAGAGATGGGTCGAGAGTGACTCCTAGATACCTGAAGGAAGTAATCTAATTCAAGAGGGAGTCATCTAGAGAATGTATCAATAAGTCTGGAGTAAGAGATCTGATTCTTGACGGGGCCAAAAGCATAGTTACAGTTTTCTTAGCATTCATTAGGAGCCTGTTCTGTAGTAATCACTCCTGCAAGCAGTTGAAGTCTGCTTGAAGATGTGCTCTTACTGATAAGGGATCTTTATCCCTGGAGAGAAGCACTATGTCATCGGCTTAAAGGATTAACGAGGAGGAGCAGGGAAGGGAGGGCAAGTTGTTAATGAAAAGGGAGAAAAGTAGTGGGCCAAGAATAGATCCTTGGGGGACTCCAACAGAGGTAGGGGAAAGATTTGAGACGGCGGATTCAATTTGGACAAATTGCAACCTCCCTGAGAGGTAGCTATCGAACCAGAAAATGGACGACAGGTCAAAGCCAAGGCGGACAGTTTGGAAAGTAGCAGAGAGTGATTCACAGGTCAAATGCCTTTGTGAGATCGAGTAAATATAGCCCATTGAGCAGGCTCTTATCCATCGCTGTAAGGACTGCATTTGTCAGCTGAAGTAGAGCAGTTGTGGTGCTGTGTCCTGTTCGAATCTGTGCTGGGTAGGGATATATGTTGTTAAGGTGCAGGTAATTTCAGACCTGAGCAGCGATGGCCTTCTGAGAAGTTTATTTAGGTAGAGAATGGCAATTGGTCTATAGTTTGACATATTTTTGGTATCCCTTTTTGTGAACAGGGACAAGGCAGCTTTTCCACAATGTTGGTACCGCTTAGGTTATTATGGAAAGATTAAAGATTCTTGCAATAGGAACAGCAAGGGCAGGGCTGCCTGCTTCAAGAAGCTGCAGTAGCCCATCCGGGGCCAGCAGATCCATAGGTGGATACTGATTTGAGGAGATGCAGCACTTCGGAGGAGACTTAATGAGACTAAAAGGGGTTTCATGCGAAAGTTGCACCTCAGGAGGCGGTGAAAGAGGTTGGTTGAATTTCTCAGTGTATTCGGAGAGATCCGAGACTTGTGCATTAAGAGCATTAGCAATAGTAGGTAACTTGTTACAGTTTGCGTCATTCAGTGTCATGTCGGTAATGGCCGTCTTGGGCCTTTGCCCAATGACATTTTTGATGTGGTTCCAAAAACCCCTGGTATCACCCGCTGAAGATTGGAGAAGCTTAAGGCAGTAGCTCCTTTTAGCCTTCTGAATATCTTTTTTGCAGGCATTTCTCAGTTGTTTATAGTTAACCCAGTCTTCTGATTGTTGGGACTTCTTTGCCAAGGTCCAGGCCTTGTCTCTTTTTATCATGGCTCAAAGGAGGTCTTTTTTAAGCCATTTATTAGGGGAGCCCCTAAGACGCCTTTTTTTCAGAGGGATGTGCAGATCCTGAAGGGCCAGAAGCTGAGACATCAGGTATTCAAGTGCTGTGTTTACATCATCAGTGTGATAGATGGGAGACCAGTCTATATTATTAATATCCTTGAGAAGTGCAGTTCGGTTTAGTTTGGCAAAATCCCGAAATTGAATGATTCTTGGGGGGGGTTTAAGGAAGTGGCCATTCCAGATACAGAACGTAGGCAGGTGATCACTAATAGAATCCGAAAAGGTCCCTGCAGCAATTATTTTATTTGCTCTATTTATAGCCATCCAGTCCAGGAGAGATTGCCACTCCAAGTTGGAAGAGATGCATGTAGGGCTAGAGATAAGTTGAGCGAGGTTAAGTCGGGCGAGAGCTTCAGTATATGTACCGGTGTGACTCCCTGATAGGTCTAGGTTGAAGTCTCCCATTAGTATGACTTCAGATCTACCGTTTAGAGTGGCCAGATAATCCAAGAGCCCATTTAAGCCAGGGAGAGCCTCCTTTGGAGGATTGTAGGCACAGATCAGATTTAGCCTTTTATCACCACCTAGTTGTAGAACTGTATGCAGAGCTTCACAGTGATTTGTTATCCAAGACTGGAGTACAGAGACATTGAGATGCTCTTTATAATAAGGACAACCTCCACCCTTTTGTTTGGTGGGGCATCCAGATCTGGACAAGCTGTAGCCAGGTATTTTGTACATGGAATCAGGCATCTCTGGCCTGAGCCATGTTTCAGTTAGTCCAAGTATGTCCGCGGTACAGGGCTATCCAGGCTTCAAGTTCAGGAAAGTTTGCTGCTAAACTTCTGATATTCATGTGGGCAATTTTCATGCCCTTAGTGGAAAACCAAGAGAGTCATCCGTGGACCTGGCATTCCAATGGGGCCAGGGTTAGATTCTATGTCTCCTGACAAGCATAAGCACAGAAGCATCACCCAAACTTCTTTGTAGAATCTGTAATTGTGCTTGAGGTATTTGGGCATGCTAGGGGGTGATAGAGAAGAAATGCCCCAATTTGGAAGGATGAGTTATATGGAGGACAGGTTAGGAGAAGGAGCAAGGTTCTAGTTGGTATAAGGTTGGAGAATACAAAGGAGAATTCTTCATGGCAGTGGGACCCAGGGTATCCAGCTGGTATGTTACATGAGAGATAGGAGAGGATGATTATGGTGGGTAGTAATCCTGATACCACCAGAAGTGACCTTGGGCATGCAAGAGAACATTATGTATGCCTTGTATGAAACCTCTGTAAATCAGAAGTAGATTGTCCCTTATAAGAGAAGATTATAAGTGACAGAAATGGTGACTTAAGGGCAGGGTGACACCTATAGTGAAGGCAGTTTGAGTGAGACCCTTAGTGGACAGAGGTTGGCAGTCAATTATACAAGTTATTCACAAGAGGCAGGTATTCCGATAGAGTGCAGTTTATGAGGAGTGGACAGAAGCAGGGGGAATTTGAAAAGGTGAGGGGAAAAGATAAAACTGGGATACCCTCAGTCTGAGTTACTTTTCCATACAAAATAAGTGTGGAACAGAGGCAAACATAGAGAATAGGCAAGAGTGAGTGGAGGGGAAAAAAAAAGGACTGCCTCGCTCGTTTGAATTAGGACTGATGCAGCAAGGGGGAGGGGTAGGACTGCCCTCCAAGTGAGTTTATAGGTTGGAACAAAAGTGGGTGGGATTACCAGTGTATTTAATTAATGGTAGAGGAGGGGGTGCGGGGGTGGGCGAAAATTTCAAGCCTGCAAGCAGCTGCTGTGTTAGAGGATATGCTAAAATTAATTAAAACAGCAGCTGCAGTGTACCAGAATCAGCAAAAGTTAATTAAATCAAGGTAGGCAGACCAGAGTGTATCATAGGCACAGTCTTAGGCACAGTCTTGTGAGTCAAAATACATTAATTTCCTTGGGATTAAAGTGGCTGCAGCAGTGAGTACTACAGCGCCAGGGAGCTGAGCAGAAAAAAGGCACCAAGGTTTAAAACCGAGCGCAGTCTTGAGATCGCGTACCTTCCTGCTGCCAGCCTTGTAGCTTTGGGGAACCGAGGGGAGCTGGGGAGGGCTTTTCAACAACCATAGCCCTCTCGACCCTTCCTGCTTCCAGCCTTGTAGCTTTGGGGAACCGAGGGGAGCTGAGGAGGGCTTTTCAACAACCGTAGCCCTCTCGACCCTTCCTGCTGCCAGCCTTGTAGCTTCAGGGAACCGAGAGGAGCTGGGGAGGGTTTTCAACAACCGTAGCCTCCTCAACCCTTCCTGCTGCCAGCCTTGTAGCTGGGAACCGAGGGGAGCTGGGAGGGCTTTTCAACAACCGTAGCCCTCTCGACCCTTCCTGCTGCCAGTCTTGTAGCTTCGGGGAACCGAGGGGAGCTGGGGAGGGCTTTTCAACAACCGTAGCCCTCTCGACCCTTCCTGCTGCCAGCCTTGTAGCTTCGGGGAACCGAGGGGAGCTGGTGAAGGCTTTTCGACAACCGTAGCCCTCTCGACCCTGACAAAGGCAAAACCCCAGCCTGGAAGAAGATCCAAGGCCTACAAAATTTGCCACTACCTACCAGCATGGCAACACTCAGATGTTTCCTGCAAATGGTTAACTACTCAGGGGACTTCATTTGTGACTTTGCCCAGTAGGCTGCCCCTCTGTATAAGCTTCTGAAAAAGGACATCCCTTGGACTTGGGGTCCCATACACACCCAGGCTGCGACATCACCAAAACAGGCCTTGGCCTCTGCTCCAGCCTTAGTGAACCCAAATCCAGCATTGCCCTTCCATCTGAAATCAGCCACCTCAGACATTGCTATGTCTGCAGTCCTTGCTCAGAAAGTTAATGGTACTTTGAGACCTATTGCATATGCATCCCAAAGGTTGTCATCAGTGGAACAGAAATACAGCCTTTGTGAAAGAAACCTTATGTCTACCTACTGGGCTGTCAAACATTTCTTGTATATCATTGGATACTCACCTATCATTATAAACACCAACGACACCCCCACAACTTTCTTGCTATCAGACAGAGTGAAAAATGGATCACTATCCAACACCAGACTAACTCACTGGTCTCTTCTTCTCCAAGACCGTGACATCCAGGTCCACACTGCCAAAATGCCTTCCATTCTGGCCCTATGGGCTCCTTTATCAAGGAGAGCCACACGATTGTGCACTACAACCCCCTGACTTGCCTGATCCAGGCCCATTTCTCCCCACTACTCCAAAGCTCCTTGAAGACACCTCCCTGTGTCATAACTTTACAGGTGGCTCAGCCTCATATCACCAAGGAAAACAGGTGGCTGGATTTGGGGAGATCATTGTGTAGCCCAGTGGCAACACTGTTTAAATTTCCAAGTATTGTAGTGTTGCATCATCACAGTATGCAGAACTGGCAGCTGTGGCCTGCGCCCTGGAGTTCATACAACATGGCCTGAGGACACCATTATTTTCACAAATTCCAATTGGGTCTGCTGCTCCCTCACTGAATTTCTACCATTCTGGCAAAAGAACTCCTTTGCATATTCTGATGGCATGCCAGTAAAATATAAAGCACTTATGATTTATATCCACGAACTGGCCCAACACTTTAAACACAAGCTTTTCGTCCACAAGGTTAAAGCTCATTCTAAAACAGACCCCTACCATTCCTTTAATGACCAAGCAGATACTCTTGCAAAAAAGTGTGCTCGGGACATATGGATGATGGATCATCCCAATGCCCTAGCAACTGTCCAAGTAGCAGCTATCAAAAAGAAACCAGAACCATTTGAGCCATTGGACTTGTCCATGGCACAACATGCAGATCCCCAACTAAAAGATGTGTTTCGGTTCCTTGACAAAGGAACTAAACATGACCTACTTACCCACAGTCCATACAAGAGACATACAAGTAAGTTACATTTGTCACAAAATAGCAAATTAATCTGGTATCAACCAGAGGACTTGCCCTACAAACTGTGGGTGGTCCCGCAGGTATTGAGATCCAAATTTCTCCACCAGGTGCATGACACCCCCACTGGTGGACACCAAGGAGTAAAAAATACACTCCAAAGACTCAAAACTGTTGGTTGGTGGCCTGGCATCACCAAAGATGTCAGACACTATATTAACAACTGTCTGATTTGTGCACATAACCCAATACCAACCAAACATAATGCCAAGTTACTGCCACAAAGACATTCTGGCCATTGGCATGAGATATAAATTGACTTTATTGGTCTCTTGACCAATACCAGCAGAAACAACAAGTATGCACTTGTAGTTATTGACCTCTTCTCTAAGTGAGTTGAAGCTTTTCCCACTAAGACTTGCACCGAAAAAGTGACTGTGAAAACTCTAGTAAAACAGATTTTCTCCAGGTGGGGCCTACCACTAAAGGTAGACTCTGACAAAGGAATCAGTTTTACAGGTGAGTTGATGAAAGAAGCACTTGAACTTCTAGGGGTACACCAGAAGTTTCACATACTCTACCACCTTCAATCTTCAGGTCAAGTAGAAAGAGTCAACAGATGGATTAAGCAAATGTTTTCCAAATTCATTGAGAACAATCCCAAGGATTGGGATTCCCTGTTGCCTTTACTTCTTATGGCAATTAGGGGTACTCCTTCAACCACCACCCAGCTGACACCCTTCAAGGTGATGACTGATAAAACTATGAGATTACCTAAACATCTGTTGTTTGACCTGAACACCCCCACTGCAAACAAAGTGACTGTTGACAAGTATGTGGCCAAACTCAAACAAGACATGGAAAGACCCATCTGTATGCTGCACACCACATGAGCAAGGCCCAGCAACAGTCTAAAATCCAGTTTGACAAACACGCACAAGAAGTGGATTTGCAAGTTAGAGATCAGGTAATGGTACTCAGATTTGGTCACCCTACACATGCCTTCTCCAATAAGTGGGAAGGATCCTACCCCATTGTCAACAAACTCAGTCCCACAGTCTATCAAGTTAGACTTCTCCAAAACAAAAAACTTACTGACAAATGGTTGCATGCTAACCAACTAAAACTATACAAAAATGTATAATTACGTTTGATAATCCCATTGGGCAAAATTGTACCAACTGACCTTTTCTTTTTCCTTACAGGTATCCCTGCAAGATATCTATCTTGCATTTGATAAGGTAGAAAAAGAAATGGGCAGACTAGATGGGCCTTGCGGTCCTTATTTGCCATCAACTTCTATGTTTCTATGATCCTCCTCATCTTAGGCGCTTTCCCCTGCATCCAAGGCATGGTAGATCAGCTCCTTCCATATCTTGATCATCCTCCTACTACTAAAATTTCAGAAGGAGTTAGTATTACAGTCCCAAACAAATTAATTACAGTTCAGGAATACAAGGATGCCTACCTCACTGCCTCGGTTGCAGCCCCTGACAAATCTACCCTACAAAATGAATGGCAAACAGATTTCAATAAACAAATTCTCCCTGTGGCCTGCCTATCCAAAGGAACCTTCCATGGTTGGCCAAATACCAAAATTGCCCCAAATGGTACCCTGTCTATTCAACAAGCCACTCATTGACATTCAGGTTTATATAATCTTATTGCTCTAATTGACCCTGCCTATTGTGAGAGGTTCTCCAAAGACTCCGCAAAACAATATTGTGCACTTAATTCTGTGGCCTCAGCTGCCATGTTTTTGTCTGTTGTTCCTCCAACAGAAGCAAAACTCCTTAAATGTCACCCACAGGAACCTGGCCCACTTAGTGGCTTAACTGCAAATTCAGTACCAGGTACTCTTATCAACAATTTGTAATACATGTATGTCCCTGTAATTCTCAATCTCACACATTGAAATATGGCAGAATTTGATATGTGTTTCACTGCTAACACATAAAAGTTTTTCAGCACTATGTTATTAGATAGTCTGGCAGCATACCAGACACATATACAAGACCCAATTTAGGGAAAGCTGATTTAATCTGAACCAATTCTGGACAGCATCAAAATCAGGTTGAAGTCTGGATATTAACGCAGCTGGAGAAGACCTAGAGGCAAACAGGACCATGTCTTCCACTTACATGTGGATGGACGCAGATGGGAAAGCAGAGGGAAGGTCATTTAGAACAATGGAGAAAAGCAGAGGGCCAAGGATGGAGCCTCCGGAACACCAATGTGAATGGGAAGGGGTGGGGATAGGGTTTCTCCAGTTCTCACTAATTGCGATCTACCTATTAGGTAAGAGCTGAACCAGTTTGTTGCAGAGCTTGACAGACCCACTGACTTCAGTTTGTACAAGAGAAGAGGTTGGGAAACAGTGTTGAAAGCTTTCGCTAGATTGAGAAAGACTGTGGCAGTGAGGAAGCCCTAGTCCATTCCTGTGTGGATGGTTAGGAAGAGGAGTCGAAGAAAGAAGAGAGTTGAGACAGAACTATGTACTCTTGGAGTCTGGATAAGGTTGGGAGGAGGGAGATAGGATGGAAGTTGCCGAGAGAGAGGAGGAGTCACCTCCTTTTAGCAAGGGTATGACAGTTGCATGCTTCCAGGTGTCCAGGACAGAGGCAAGAGAGACGGAGAGGCTGAGAAGGGAGGAGATGAGAAAGGCAATAGCAGGAGCAGAGAGGTGTAGGAGCTTAGAAAGATAGAAACATAGAAATTGTCAGCAGATAAGGACCACTAAGCCCATCCAGTCTGCCCATAGGCCCTATACATTGTATGTAGCCACTGACTCTATGTGATCAATGGCTTTTTCATTACTCCCTCCCCTCTCAAGCTTCTCTTGTGCCTGTCCCAGGCATACTTAAACCCTTCCACTGTGCTTGCCCCCACTACCTCCTGTAGCAGACTATTCCAAGCGTCGACTACCCTTTCTGTGTAGAAAAACTTCTTTACATTACCTCTTAATCTACCCCCTTCCAATTTCATATTGTGCCCCCTTCTTCTAGTACTTTTTCTTCATTGGAAAAGGTCCCGCACCTACACCTTGTTTATGCCCTTGAGGTACTTGAAAGTTTCAATCATGTCCCCCCCGCTGTCTCCTCTCCTCCAGTGAGTACATATTGAGGTCCCTAAGTCTTGCCTCATATGTTTTGTGGTGCAAGACCTGCACCATCTTTGTTGCCCTTCTCTGGATAGTCTCCACCTTATCTATGTCTTTGCATAGGTGTGACCTCCAGAACTGCACGCAGTACTCCAGGTGAGGCCTTACCACTGCTCCCCAGGGTTCCCTCTACCTCCTGCTAGTGATACCCCTGCCTATGCACCCAACATGCCAATGGCCCTCCCTGCCACCTTTGTGCACTGCTTTGATCCCTTAAGGTCATCAGAGATGATAACCCCTAGGTCCCTTTCCTCTTTGGTGACAGTCAGCTCCTCCCCCCAACCTGTAGCGCTCCCCAGGGTTCCCTCTACCCAAGTGCATTATTTTGCACTTCTTTACATTGAACCTCAGTTGCCACATCTCCGACCATCTTTCAAGCTTCTCCAGGTCCCTCTTCATTTTCTGCACCCCTTCTGGAGTAGCCACCCTGTTGCAGATGTCAGTGTCCTCTGCAAACAGGCAGACCTTTCCTTCCAGCCCCTCTGCAATGCCACTAATGAAGACATTGAACAGGACTGGTCCTAGTACTTATCCCTGTGGTACCCTGCTGGTCACCCCCCTCTCCCCAGATTGTACCCTATTTACCACCACCCTCTGTCTCCTGTCTGTTAACCAGTTCCCAGCTCAGTTCACCACCTTGTCTCCCATGCCCAGACTGCCCATCTTGTTAATCAGCCTTCTATGTGGGACGGTGTCAAAGGCTTTGCTGAAATCTAGGTAGGCGAAGTCTACCACCCCTCCCTGATTTACTTCCCTGATCATCCAATCAAAAAAATCTATTAGATTCATTTGTGAGACCTTCCTGCTGTGAATCCATATTTCCTCAGATCCTGAGCATCACTGGATTCCAGATGTGCCACTATCCTTTCTTTCAGTAGTGTCTCCATGATCTTTCCCACCACTGAGGTGAGGCTGACTGGCCTGTAGTTCCCCACCTCCTCCTTACTGCCGCTTTTGTGCAGTGAGACTAAATGTGCCCTCCTCTGATCCTCTGGAACCACACCCATATTGGGTGACTCTATGAACAGGGCCACCAGAGGCTCTGCTAGTTCCCTTCTCAGTTCCCTTAATATCCTCAGGTAGATGCCATCTGGCCCCATGGCCTTATCCACCTTCAGTTTTGTGAGTTCTTCCAGAACTCTGTCCACTGTGAATGGACTGGTGTCCACTCCCCCCCCATTGCCTCTACAACCCAACTGTGGTCCTTGACCCTCCCCCTCCTTAGTGAATACTGAGCAGAAGTATTTGTTCAGTATTTCTGCCTTGTCCAGATCCCCCTCCTTACACTCTCCCTTCTCCCCTTTGAGCCTCACAATCCCCCCTGATTTTTTTCTTCTTTCACTGATGTACCTATAAAATGCTGTATCCCCTTTGTTTACAGACTGTGCTAAACCCTCTTCTGTCTGCTCCCTCGCCCTCCTTACAGCCTTCCCTGCTTCCCTTAGACATTCAAGGCACATTTCCCTGTCCTCCTTCCTTTGGCTACTCATATATTTCCTAAAAGTCAGCCTTTTAGCCTTGACTTTGTCCCCCACCTCTTTAGAGAACCATAGTGGTTTCCTTCTTCTTTTTCCTTTGGCCACTATCTTACTGCATTGGTTTGTTATCTCCACTATGGCTCCTTTCAGTTTCTCCCATTGTTCCTCCACCATCTATATTACCACTCCCTTCCCCAGGACTGCCTGTATACATCTACCCATTTCAGTGAAATCCACCCTCCTGAAATCTAATACCTTTGGCCTTTTGTGGCTTAATTGAGTCCATGTCTCCATGCTGAACCACACCATATGGTGGTCACTGGACCCCAGGTGCCCTTCCACCTGTATTTCTTTTACTCTATTCCCATTGGTCCATACCAGGTCCAGAACTGACTTGTCCCTTGTTGGCTCATGCACCAGCTGCCTGAGTCCAACCCACTGCAGGGATTCTAGGATGGCTGTGCTTCTGACTGAAGCAGCCACCTGGGTGGTCCAATCAACGTCTGGCATATTGAAATCCCCCAGTAGCAGGCTTTCGCCTTTAGCTGCCATGTTGTGTATGTTCTCCACTAGTTCCCTGTCTACTTCCTCCCTCTGTGTCAGAGGTCTATAAATCACCCCTGTGCGTATTGCTGTTCCATTCCCTGGCTCCAGGGTGACCCACGTTACCTCAGCCTCCCCCTGTCTTCCCTGAACTTCTGCAGCCTTTATACCATCTCTGATGTACAGGGCCACTCCCCCACCCTTTTTACCCTCTCTGTCCCTCCTGAACAATGTATAGTCTGGTACACTGACTTCCCAGTCATGATTAGCAGAGTACCACATCTCTGTTATTGCTGCTATGTCAAGGTCTGCATCTGCCAATAAGGCCTCCAGGTCTGTAACCTTATTTCCTAGGCTACGGGCATTTGTTAGCATGACCTTCCATGTTTTAAAGTCTGCCCTCCCTCTGCTCTTGTTCTCCCTCACCAGCATCTTCCCCCACTCCAGTTTCCTTTTCTATGTGCTCTTGTCCCCCCATATCACTCGTTATACATTCTTTACCTGCCTGCCCCTCCCTGCCTGCTTTAGCTGTTCCTGTAGTCAACTTATGTTCCTGCATGTTCCCATAGGGGGTGTTCCTAAGCCTCCAGACCCTCCTGGCTCTCCCACCTTGGCCAGTTTAAATTCCCACAGCTGAAGCATTAAAACTTCTCACTAGGGAGGGAGAGAGGTGACATGATAGAAACTTTCAAGTAACTCAAGGGAATCAACAAAGTCCAAGAGGGCGGCATCTTTCAGAAAAAGAGATGTGCAAGAACAAGGGGGCACAATTTGAAGATAGAGGGGAGACGGCTCAGAGGTAATGTGAGGAAGTATTTTTTCACAGAGAGGGTTGTGGTTGCATGGAACAGCCTCCCTGAAGAGGTCATGGAGTCAAGAACAGTGGGGGAAGTCAAGAATGCATGGGACAGACATAAGGCAGTCCTAGTGGGGGGTAGGAGGAAGTAAGCTGTTGGTTAACTAGGATCTACAGCTTATCTGTTAGGTAGGAAAATGGGCAGACTAGGTAGGCCAAGCGGTCCTTATCTGCTGTCAAATTCTATGTTTCTATGTTTCTAAGGACCAAGGTTCCCTTCCAGGACAGATGCAGGCCATCCTCCTTATATAAGCTCGTATCTGCCCAGGTCAGGCCCCGGTCCCCTATGAAGCCAAAACCCTCCCTTCCACACCAATCCTTTAACCAGGAGTTGAAGGTACGGATGTGGAGTGCCCAAGCTTCCCCTGTGTCCTGGACAGGCAGCACCTCTGAGAATGAGATGGAGTGTGCTATCTGTTTCAGGTTTCCCCCCAGCTTCCTGAAATACTCCTGGACTCTGGCTAACTCCACCCTTCTTCTGGTCAGGTCATTGGTCCCCAGGTGAACAATGACATCCAGCTGCTCCCTCCTAGCTATTACCCTAGCGATCCTATGGATCCGCTTCCCATCCCTCCATGCAGCACTCCCTGGAAGGCACTTGACCTTCTCTCTCCCTTGCTAGGTGTCCCTAACTCCACTCCCCGGACAATAGAGCCTCCCACTAGGAGAAGCTTCCCCCTCCTCCAGGGTCTGCTGCCTCCCTTCCCTGGAGCTCCATCCTGGAGGACCATCCCATCCTCCCTGATCCCAGCCTCAGGTTCCTGAATGGGGCTTTGCCATTCCTCCAAAACAGTGTATTGGTTACTAAGCATGACCAGTTGGGGGATATGCTTTTGACACCCCTCCCTCACCCTCCCTGAGCCCACCGTAGTCCAATCACTCCTCTTCCCTGGCATCCTTTGAGGTACAGGTTGTGGACCCAGTGGTCTCTGGGTGGGGGTGGATGCTGCCTTCAGCTTGGACAACTCTGCTCGGAGACAGGCAGCCTCCTCCCTCAGCCCAGAGAGAAGCCTGCAGATAGGGCAGTATCACAGCCTCCAGAACATCTCCCTGAAGACAGCTGCTCCACAATCACTGCATTGCACTGCACCACTCCCATCATGTCTGTTTCCTTCCTCAATCTACTGCCTGCTTAAGATGGCTATTTATCTCCCACATATTTGTGTTTTTCTTTTTTTTTTTGTCATGCTTTCTCTCTTTGCTACTCCCTGTATGGAAGCAGGATGTTGCAAGGCCCTATGAGACCCACCCTAGAAGTGTAGGCCGAGCCCTGGGGTGGGTGAGTTGAGGGGTGGGAGGGTGAGACTACACCACAGAATGTGTCCAAAAACAATCAGCCAAGGAGTCCTCTGGCAGTGGCTCCTCACTCTACTCACCGTGGTCCAGACACAGCCAATTAAAAACTCACAGTCACAAACTTACCAACTAGAATTCTTCAATCCTTCCAAAACTAAATGGAGAAGCACACTGAAATGGCAGTTAAGGAAAGACCTCACATTCAAACTACACTAATCCCTGTAATATGATGCCTGAACTTAAAGTTCAGACACAGCCACTTACAAACACACAGTCACAAACTTATCAGCTAGAATCCCTCAGTCCTGCCCAAACTAAATGGAGAAGCACACTGAAATGGCAGTTAAGAAAATACCTCAAATTCAATGACAAACACACAGTCACAAACTTACCAGCTAGAACCCCTCAATTCTGCCCAAACTAAATGGAGAAGCACACTGAAATGGCAGTTAAGAAAAGATCTTACTTTCAAAATACACTAAGCCCTGTAATATGATGCCTGCACTTAAAGTTCAGACACAGCCAACTACAAACACACAGCTGCAAACTTACCAGTTAGAATTCATCAATCCTGCCTAAACTAAATGGAGAAGCACACTGAAAGGCAGTTAAGAAAATACCTTAAACTGAATTACAAACACACAGTCACAAACTTACCAGCTAGAATCCCTCAATTCAGCCCAAACTAAACAGAGAAGCACACTGAAATGGCAGTTAAGAAAAGACCTCAAATTCAATTACAAACACACAGTCACAAACTTGCCAGCTAGAATCCCTCAATTCTGCCCAAACTAAATGAAGTCTAGTCCATCAGGGCTCCCGCCTTTCTGGGGGCTGAGAGCCAGGAGGGTGCTCAGAGAGGTAGCTGGGGTAACTGGTGAGAAGGAGAATTGATGTTCAGGAGTGTCCAGGGAGGGGTAGAAGGTGGTAGGGAGGAAGGAAGAGAGGCATGAGGAAGTGTAGGTGGTAAAGTAGGAGTTGAAACAGAGGCTGCAGAAGGAGGGTCAGAGATGA
Source organism: Neoceratodus forsteri (assembly GCA_016271365.2). Lineage (NCBI taxonomy): Eukaryota > Metazoa > Chordata > Ceratodontiformes > Ceratodontidae > Neoceratodus > Neoceratodus forsteri. The sequence continues at coordinate 1,083,495,226 of CM028131.1, read as the reverse complement.
TGGAGTCACCTACCTTAAAGACAGGAGGGGCAGACTGGTTGTGGGGGGAGGAGAGGGCATGGATGACTTTCCAGAACTTGGAGAGATGGTCAAGATTTTTTCTGGAAAGAAGAGGAAAAGAACTCAGCCTTCACTAGCCTGGTGGCTCTAGTACAAATATTCCTGAAGGAGCTGTTCCTGTTAAGGTCTGCCAGCAAGTCAGTGGAGTTGTACATTTTCCATGCCAGGTCACATGCCCAGAGGCATGCCAGAAGTTCATCTGAGATCCAGGGGAGGTGAGAACTTCTGACCCTGGTTTTCCAAATGAGAGCATGCTGATTCTAGATTAATAAAAATTTGGAGTGGAAGTAGTCAAGGGCTAGGTTTATGTTGCTGGTCGCAGAGATAGGGGACCAGTCAGTGTTTTCCAGATCAGCGTGAAGTGAGGATAGGTCAATCGACTGGGAGGACCTGATTTGGATAATTTTCAGGGGGATTCTGGGGCTGTGAATTTTGTGCATGCAGTATACCTTATGATGGTCACTAAGTGCATCAGGGAGGGTGCCAGCATCAATGATGCAATATGGGTGATTTGTGAGTACCCAGTCCAGTAGCGAATGGTTTGGGGATTTAGAATTGTGACGGATCAGGACTGAGATAATTGAGTAAGGTGTAGGGACCTAACATATTGACAGAGTTTAGAGTTAGAAGGAGAAAGCCAGTTGAAATCTCCCATATAAGAAGTTCATCAGAGGGGTCATGAGAGGAGATGGTAGTTAGGAGTTCTGAGATAAGAGAAGCAGATAGTTCAGGGCAGCAGTAGACGCCTGCCACGAAAATGGGATGGGAGAAAGGGGGGGAGAGTTTGAGGATGAGGAGTTCGTATGCAGCCAGGGAGGAAACAGACAGCACTCCGGTAAACTGAATAGAGGAAGAGAGGTAGATGGCGATACCGCCAACCTTCGTGGAGCAGTCTTGGTGGGTGAGGTTGTAACCAGGGATGGAAATAGCAGAGTCAGGAATCTTGAGGGAAAGCCAAGATTCTGATACTATCAGGACATCAGGGAGGAGAGAAATTATATGGGGTTTTAACTGATCAATTTTGGGCAGGAGACTACGGATGTTGATGTGGGTTACCCCGGAGTCCTTTGGGGAGATCGGTGTGAAGGGAGTGGGCAGGGATCAGGTTAGGCTCAACATTGCCAGCTATGAGGAGAAGCAGAGGTAAGATGAGCTTGATGGGAACTAGGGAGTGACGGCGATGCAGTAGAGATGATGGGGTGGCAGGAGGGCGGGGGAGAGGGAGGTTTTGAGGGATACCAGGTGGAGCCAGGAGGAGACGGATGGGAGGAGGGAACATCCTGGAAACCAGGGGAAGTAGGGAGGGGGAGGAGGCAGGAGGAAGGGAGTATAGGAGAAAGAGTGGGTGGGGTGGTGGGAGAGAGGACAGAGGAGGAAGAGGGGGAGCAGGGAAGCTGGCGGGGGGGAGAGAGATTGTGGGAAACAGAAAGGGTATGAGGGAGAGGATGATGGTAAGTAAACAAGAAAGTTGCATGATTGGGAGAGAGGGGTGGTAGCTAGGAGGAGACAAGGGAGGGGAGGTAGCTATGTGGAGTCACAGCAGTGAGGCAAAGGACAGTCAGCTGCAAGAGGTAAGAATTTAGCAGTAAAATAGGAGGCTGCGAGGGGTCTGTGGCATTTGGTGAAATGATTACAGTTTGTAGGTAATATAGTATCTATTGCTAGATGATAAAAATAAGTAGCAGGGGAGGTGAGGAAGCTACAAGTAGGTAGGTAGGTAAGTAGGTAGGTAGGTAACATTTATTTATATTGCACCCCATCCCGAAGGCTCTGGGTGCCTTACATAAAAACAGGTATGGTGATACAGGTAAAATACATTTCAAAAACAAATTATAAATACTTTCATAAATACAAATTAAAACAATAAATACAATCTTTAAAACATAAACATAGCTCTAGTCAGTCCGTGTAGGCCAACTTAAAGAGATGAGTCTTTAGACCCCTTTTAAAAGCTTCTACTGTCGGGGCCTCCCTAACAAAGATAGGCAGTGAGTTCCAAAGGGCCGGTGCAGAGACCTCAAACACTCGGTCGCCGGATGTTTTTAACCTGGCCCTTGGAACTGCAAGGCAACCCCAGGTGGAGGAGTGAAGGGAGTGGACCAAGGTGGCCGGTGTCAGAAGTTCAGTCAGGTAGCCAGGGCCCAGTCCATATAGGGCCTTATAGGTGAGCAAGCCCACCTTGAAGATGATTCTCCACCTGACAGGCAGCCAGTGCAAAGCTCACAGGACCAGGGTCATATGACAGGACCTAGACGGGTCCATCAGCAGCCTAGTCACCATGTTCTGCACCAGCTGCAGCTGGCAGAAGTTCTCTCCATTGACCCTGAAGTACAGAGCATTACAGTAATCAAGCCTGGATGTGATGAAGGCATGTACCAGTGTCAGCAGGTCTTCAGGTGGAACTAGGGGTTTAATCCTGGTGACATTTCATAAATGGTAAAAACCACTTTGGACCACAGAGGACACCTGTGCATCAAGTGTCAATCCGTCATCCAGGAAGATGCCAAGATTCCTCACCCTAGGGGAAGCCATCAACAGAGTGGATCCCAGGACCAGTCCTGTCACCACAAAAGAGGCACTGCCATCACGCCCGCATCCTGGCTCAATCACTAGGACCTCTGTCTTGTTGGGAATCAGTCGCAACCAGTTGGAGGACATCCAATCATTAATCTCAGCCAGGCAGTTGCTAAGCATTTCCACGTACAAGTAATAAAGAGGGACTCCAGTAAATTTCTGGCAACCTAGTGAAATAACTAGTTAGGCAGGATGCAGTGCTCAGCAGGCAAGCACTGCTGACTGAGGACTAGGAACTAATTAGAGGGGAGAGAAGAAAGGTGCAGGCCCTTGCACTTGATTTGCCATGGTATAAATTAAGGATTCCAACTATGGGCAGGAAAGTGCAGGGTGGGTGGGTGGGTTAGTGCACACACCATAACTAAAGTGCTTCTGTACCTGGGGTTAGCCAGAGGGGTCCTCTTCAGGTTCATGGAGCAGGGAGGGTGGCAGGGTGAGCCCTCGCGACCCTGTCTCTGCAGTGGCCAGGGAACAGTAGACTGTGGCTGGGGAAGGAAAGGAGACAATATTAGAGCAGTGGGACAGAGGGCTGTCTAATCGAGGGAGGAATGGGAGAGAGTAGCCAATGAGCAGGGAGGTAGAGTGAGGCAGGTTGGGAAGAAGGAGTAACGGGGGGAGGGCTGCAGGGAGTGGGAGCACAAGGAAAACACACGGAAAAAGTATACAGCAGGTAATATACAATATACAGCAAGTAATATGCATAGGCAGGTACATATAATGCAAGTACAGGCTCAATTAACAAGTGTAAGCAGGGCAAAAAAAACAATCAGTGAAGGATAGAGGAGAACTGTGTGGTTATCTTTAATACGAGTATTCAAACTAAAATATGATCTGCTGGTACCAAAATGTTAAAATCATTCTATTTACAACAGATGTACTGATGGTTCTGGACATTGTCCCATTTTTGGTCAATGAGATATTTCACTAGTTACTATTACTTATCTGATTGTCACCCCTCCCGGTTGCAGTGTTGGTGTCATCGTGTTATGCTACTATGGAAAGGACTTTGATGTCACACACAAATGCACACTGAGGTCAGAATATCAAGCCCATGTTAAAACACAGCTGATAGTGCCACACAAAGGACAGTGCAGCAAGCTAATCAGTGTTCTGCTGTTCAGCAGCCCTATCTAGCACGTACTGCATGCATGAATGTAGGTTGGTGGTGGCACCGCACAAAGTGTAGTGGCACAGTGCATTACAGCCCACTGTTGGCAACAGACGTGCAGGAGAAAGGGAGCTAGCACATTCCAAATGGGTTAGTGCTGTTGCTCTTGGCTGCCATATTGAATGGTCAGCATGCTAATATAATAATAATAATAATAATAATAATAGTAGCATACCACGATGACACCAACACTGCAACTGGGAATGTGCAGCGCCTTGATTTGTGAAAGGCGCTATATTAAATAAAATGTATTATTATTATTATTATAATTATATTGAATGGTCAGCATGCTAATGATCACATAAGACATGCAAGGAACTAAAAGGCCATTTGCATGAACTATTGTGGCCGTTAGCAGCTCTACACAATACGTCTATGCTGTTGTGTGCATAGAGGCATGGCACAGAGAGACGTTTGGTGCCCCCTCCCACCCCTGAACCTCATTTGTCTTTCAGTACTATACCCTTGGTACTAGTGATACCCTCTCCTTCATCCAATCCACTTTAAATAAATCTCCCAGGTGCTAGTGGTACCCCCTCCCTCACCTGATCCCATGCTGTCAAAAATCCCTCCCTGGTAGTTTAGTGACCCATCTCGTCTTGGTGCCGTCCTCTGCCCATCCCCCACTCTCTACCCCTGGCCACAAGACAGCAGCTGGTATTCACCCTCCACCCAGCTCCACTGCTGGTTGTAATCTCATTCACGCAATCAGACACTTGCCTCACAGAGAAGCGGAAAGGGGTTGTCAACCCTAACACTCACCCCATTGCAGTAACAGAAAAGCTAAAACGTGAAGGAGACAGGTGTGTATGTTTCATGAGTGCATACCATGGGGTGAGCATTAGGGTTGACAACCCCAAGGAAGACTCCACCCCGCATTTGTTTCAGGTGTGGGATAGGGGTTTTAGGGTTGGAAACCCTAACGTAATGTTTCCCTACTTTTGTTGCTTTATCCTCAACCCCAACTGATGCAGTTACATAGTTTTTTTCAAAGAATATATATATATATATATATATATTTATATATATATATGTATGTAATGGATAAACCACTCTGAGGTATGCGGTCACACTGTGATATACGCAACCACCCAAGGCGTGCATAATATCAGAGCGCAACCACACACTTCAGAGTGGTTTATCTATCTTATAAAATGTCAAAATTGTTTTGGAGAGGGTTAAAGGGCTGGTGTGCAGTCGCACTCTGATATACGCACGGTCACCTGATGATCTTTGGCCACTAGATGAGCTTCTTTTTTCCTACACATTTTATAAATATATATATTAATTACACTGGTGCGGTAGTGCCTCTATAGTAAGGGTTGAGTGACAGGTTTTATATTGAACCCCTTACTTTGCACCTTAATGGCTTTGGCAGTGTTTGACAAAATTAGCTGAAATTTGCATGCATTGTCTAGTAAGTAAGGTTTAAACATATGGAAGGTTTTGTGACAGTAGCTTGTGTGGTTTCAGAGATCTGCATATGTCATTTTTCCTGTAGATATATAATTTGTTTCCTATACTTAACATGAGCTTTTGGTTTTTCTCTCACAAACAGCCTGCATGGAATGGAATTTTTTTCAGAAACTTTCAGGGTAGAAGCATGCTTTGCCAAGGTAGTGCCCTTGGAAGGTTTTGTTAAAAAATATTAAATGTTTTTAGAGTTACAAGGATTTAAAGGAAAACTACACCCTCATTTCTTGTAAATTTTGTTTCCATGTCAACAGACAATGCTTTCCGTGTAGCTGTTAACGATATATGCATTTGCTTTAGTTTGTTTTCACTATTCATGCTCTCCCCCTGTGACTATCCTGGGGGTCTCAATTTCATGGTTGCTGAAATTTCATTATCCATGACAGCTGTTTTAGTATACGAGAACATGATGTCACATCACCCATTTATACCATGGGCCGGATATTCAGAAATGCGCCAAAGACATGTGCAACCCCGGCGCAGCACAAGTCAACTGCACAATGGCACAGTGACTGCGATATTCAACGGTTGCGCACCACAACATGCACCAGCACAACATGGCTGAATATCGCAGGCAGTGCACCATAGAGCAGTGAGAGGTGCACCAGGAAGCAACCAGAGATGTGAAATAGTCAACCAGGGATGCGCAAGGGGCAGAGGAAGATGCGCCAAGGCACAGCAGGAACAGCCAGAGGCACAGCAGAGAGAGAGAGAGAGGCAAGAGGGAGTGGAACAGTGTGGGAAGGCAGGAGCACCAGGCCAGGAACACTGGCAGGGACATGGCCAGCACACAGGTCACCACTGCCCATGGAGCGCAGGCATGCATCTGGTGCCCCCCCGGGGAGGATGCAGGGCACAGGCAGCACTGACGTACAGGGGTGGGCACCCTAGACCACCACACACCGGAGGGCACGCAGCTGCCTGGCCAACAACAAGCCACACCCAAACACATGGCACCCACCACACACACACGCCACACATCCCGAACTGCCATCCCAGGGCCACGCCAAGGCACAGCCACCGACTGAAGGGCATGCCAACACCATGCACACACCACCCAACAACACAGGTGCACCACAAGGCCACGCACCACATGACTGCAGCATGGACCAACTCACCAGCTGCAAAGCAGACATGGACACAGAAGGGTAAACAGGTAACAAATATAATGGCAGAAAGCAACACAGCTGAACAGAACACAAAAACAAAGGGGAGGGTAGGCATAGGTGAGAAGGGGTCAGGGGACAGTGTCTGTACAGGTGGAAGGGGGAAGGGAGAAGGTAGGGGAAGGAAGGACAGAGGTGGGATGGGGGCTGGTGTTCTTCATGGCCGGCCATGGCCTGCCAGCACCTGGGGCCTCCCCCTGCAACGGTCTCAGAGCAGAATCCGCTGGTCTAGTCTGCTATTTCCATTGTATGTAAGGTTATAAGTATAATCTGTCACAGCAGACGACAGTAGAGTGGGAGCCTGGCACCCCTCCAGATACCTATGGCAGAGGAAGGGACAGGTGATCAGTGCATGTCCAAAGCACCCCAGCCCCCTCTGTGCACAGCGGACAGTGGGAGCACATGCCCCTGGAGTGGCACCCTAGCCACCCACAGTGGGTGGGCCTATGCCTGCCACCAATCTGGCAAGCCACAGCAGTACACAGTGCTGGAATCCAATGCCCAAGGGCCACCCGACGGCACAGCGGCAGACAGGTGGCATGATGCTGCAGTGGAACAGCAGTGGCACAAGTGATGGCTGGACACACACCCAGCCCACCAACAGCTGCCACACATGTGCAATGGCTGCCCTGCTGTGCCACGTACACTGCACCATCTGCTGAATACAGCTGCCATGGCACATGGCACAGGGGACCAAGGCCGTACCCCCACCCCCACCGCCCACCCTGCACAACAACGAGGGGCTGCACAGTGCTTACCTGCTCCCCGTGGTGCTTCACACACTGGTCCTGGCACTGCATACCAGGCTGGGCCGGGACTCCTCCAGCTACTGATGGGCCCGCAGTGGCCTGCTGTGGACTGCCAGGTGCCCCAGCTACCCTGGCTCTCCTCTGGTCCACAGGTCCTAGGATGGGAACACAGGCAGGCGCACACATCAGAACACAGCCACAAGGGCCCACTGCCCCCACCACTCATGCACAGAGTGCACCCCAGCCAGGCAGGGCCGCTGGGCAGTTTCACAGCACACACAGTGACTAGCAATGCCATGCCACAGGGCATGCTGCAACCGCACCCCCCCACACATGGCATGCAGCCCTGCCAGCCCCATGGAACAGTGGACTTGCACAGATGCAGTCGAGGCACACTTACCTGGCCATGGCACTGCCCCCCTTCAGACGTGCACCTGCAGCGCCCTCAGCTTCTCCAGGTCCCTCCGTACCAGGTCCCCGTACCGGTGGTGGCATGTGGGGAAGAGGTCTTTAGGGGGCATAGACCATGGCAGCGGGGCAGGGGCCAGCACCACCTCAATATTGCGGGAGGCTATTGGGCCCATGACACATACTGCGCATTAGGGCCATGAGGACAGCATGCCTCATAGGTCCAATAGTGCCCAAGCACCATAGGCCCAATGGTGCCCGAGCACTATAGGCCCAATGGCACTTGAGCACCATAGGGCCCATGGTGCATGGGTGAGATGGACCCTACAGTGCACGCTGCACAATAGGTGGCAGTGTATGCCGTTGCACATGGCATTGGTGAGTCCACACTGCGCATGTCATGGCATTGTGCAGAACATGTGCTGGAGCAAGTCTATTGCGCAATGCTCAACAGCGTGATATTCAGCTGACGTATGTAGATTAGCTCATCAGCCTATCCATGGCGCAGTGAGGACATTTGCATGTCATTATAGTTGCGCATCAGCTCATTTGCATGCGATGCACTATAAAAGCACCACACAACATCACAGGCCATAGACGGGTATTGCAACCATCAGAGGTAGGATGCGCCTGCCGAGGTGAGGGCCAACACAGGGTGCTTGATGGCCATGGTGGGCTGCTGCAGCCACTAACCACATGTCCATGTCCACAGGTAGCAACACGTCCGAGCACAAGGAGTGTGAGGAGCATGGGCCTACCCGGAAGCACAGGCCCAACTTTACGAGAGTGGAGGCAGATGCCCTGTTCAAGGTGTACCTCGACAGGGAGCCATTTTTGAGTGGTGCCACTGGCACACCCCAGGCCAGGGCTGCAACCTGGGAGGAGGTGGCAGAGGCTGTGAACCAGCAGGGCAGAAACCAGTGGTCTGCACAGGAGTGCAAGAAGAAGGTGGGCACCGACAAGCGTTGGATAAAAGAGAAGCTGGTGGCCATCTGGGCCACCAGGTCGGCCACAGGTGGAGGCCAGGCCACCGTGACACAGCTCACGCCACAGGAGGAGATGGTGGTGGCTAGCATGCGGTGTAGTGCGGTGGAGGGTGTGCTGGGTGGTGGCTTCTAGACTGGAGGGAGCCCATCACTGCATGGTAGGTCTGGCAGGTGGGGGAAGGGGGCCTGTCAGGTCAGCAGCTCTAACGCATCTGTGTTCCCTTCCAGCACTGGCTCACCAGCATGCGGTGACTGGGGCACCTGCAGCTGTCATGGTAGCCCACCCAGCCCCAGAGGACCGACCATCCACCTCCATGGGCATCCAGGGGCCCGATATGCTGTGGACCAACACCGCCATCCAGATGGATGTCCCGGGTGTGGTGGCAGATGAGGCCCTGGCTGTGTTCCAGTGAGATGCCAGCCACGGGGTGCTCTGTGTGGAGACACAGATCGGGGCCGGGTCCGACACTGATGACGATCAGACCATTGTCCTGGATGGTGGGGGGCTTGTCGGAGGGGAGTCACCCATACAATACACCAGTACTGGCTGCGTGGCCAGTGGCCTGTTGGCAGCAGAACAGCTGCCTGCCATTGACCTTGGTACTACTGTGTGCACAGGCACAGTGGTGCAGAGCAGTGGGGCACCTGCACAGGTGCTGGCCAGTGCACAGGGGCTGGAGGGGTGGCAGCAGCAGATGGCTGGAGATGTTGGGGGGGCCGGGCACCGTGTCCACCACTGGAGCACCTGATATTGCCCATCCCCATGAGGGCCACGCTGTGCAGCTCCCACCTGAACAGGGGGCAGTGCAGCGCAGTCGTACGACACCGGTGGGTCAGCGACATGCCCATGTGCCCCAGGGCACCAATCTCTTGGCAGAGCACACCCGATTGCTGCGGGCCTCCTTGGAGCAACAGGTGCTGTTCGTGGCTGGGGTGTGGGCACTCTACGCAGAGGTGCACCAGGCAGCCAAGCAGCACAAGAGGGGCACCGCACAAGTCCTGGAGGCCAGTCAACACCTGCGGGAGGACATGACCGCAGCCCTGCCAATGTGATCTTGGTCGGCCTTGCCCCACTGGCTGCCACAGGGCATGGCTGACTGCCACAGACACCACGGAGTGCAATGTCCACCCCATGGCCCAGATGTCCAGTGACCCCATCTGTGTCAACTCCAGGCTCTGCTGTGGGCATCCCAGGCATGCCTGGTGCGGGCCTGTTTGGGAGCCTGCAGAACCCTGTGAGGACCCCGGTCATGGTCCCGCAGTCCCACCCCTGGGGAGCGGTCGCAGACCCCCCTGAGGCCATCACTCAGCCTGCGACTGCTTGGCGATGCAGCGTGGCCACCCCAGTGTCTGTGGTGGCCATGTGACTGCGCAGTGGTACTGATGTGTACGCCCCCCCTGTCAGCTGTCTGCAGTTACCACCCTTTGTGCACATGGGAGTTGTGTGCGTGTGTGCATGGCATGGTCATGGCAGCCATGTGGTGTGCCACACGTTGCCCATGTGCACCTCTGCCTGGCTGCTGGCCTATATGGCATGTGCGTGATGATGCCATCTCAACACTGGTTGCACATTTGCACCGGGTGCCCTGTGTCTGATCCATGCCATGCACTGGCACCCAGTCACATGCATGCGGGTACCAGTGTGTGTGTGTGTGTGTGTGTGTGTGATGCTGTGCAGTGCTGTGTGGTGTGGTGTGTGTTACATGTGGTCGTGTGGCACTGCCCCACCACTGCACCGCACCAGTGTGTGCATGTCCCTGGCCATGCCCACACATGGCTGTGTGTCCTGCCACTGTGTCAGTTCTGTGCACTTGTGGTTGTCCAGCTACCTGCATGCACCATAGCGCTCCTACACTATTAGGTCTCGCCGGTGGCATGCCAGCCGCATTAGCCTGGGGGGGCTGCCCGCCACCTCTTGGCCCAATGCCCGCATCGTCCCCTCTGCTGTTCCCCTCATCAGCCTCGACAGTTATTCCATGGTCAATAGCCATGTTGTGCAGCATGCAGCAGGCCCGGAATAGGCCACAGGCTTTCAAGGGGCTGTATTGTAGGGCACCACCAGACCTGTCCATGCAACGGAACCATGCCTTCAGCATTCCAAACACACACTCAATGATGTTCCGCATGCTGGCATGTGCCTCATTGTAGTGCTATTCCACTGGGGTCGACGGGTGCACTTAGGGGTGAGCAGCCAGGGCCTGAGTGGGTAGCCACTGTCACCTGTGTGTGGGGAGGGAGGGAGAGAGAGAGAGAGGAAAGTTTATCCTGGTGACCCCATCACTGTGCCCCATGCCCTTCCCAGTCACACACGGTGGTTCCCCCACCCTGAACACCCCCCTTCCATGCCCTGCTGTACCCTGCTGCCCGTGGTCTCACCATACTCACCCACTAGATGTCCTGTGGGGATGTCCCCACTCTCGAACCTGTTGCACAGTGCCGAGCTGTGCCAGATGTAGGTATCATGTGCTCCCCCAGGGTGTGCGGCACAGACATTGGTTATGCACCCTCTGGCATCGCACACCACCTGGCAGTTGATGCTGGTGTAGCCCTTCCTGTTGATGTAGGTTACCCCCTCCACACCAGGTGGCATGCGGATGCCCACATGGGTGCAGTCTATGGCTCCTAGCATGCCAGGCATACGTGTTACCCTGTAGAACTCCTGCATGGTTGCTGTACACTCCGCCTTTGTGCTGGGGAAGTAGATGTGTTCCACAGCATGTGGCAGCAGGGCATTGAGGAATTAGTGAGGAGCCATGACGTGGCGGACTGGGTTATGCCTGTGGTGTCTCCTGTTGGTCTCTGGAAGGTGCCCATGGCAAGCAGGCACATGACAGCTGTTACCTTTGTCTCCACTGTCAGACCGTGGCTCCGTCTAGTGGGTGCCTGCATCTTCTCACTGCACAGCTCACAGAGCTGCCTCAGAATCGCCCAGTTCAGGCAATAATGGCCCACGATCTCTGTGTCAGCGTGGGCCTCGAAGCTGATGCGGGGCCGGTACCACCTGTTCTGGGCGTACCACCGATGGGCCATTCCACATCCATGTTGCTCTGCCTTCTGCCTCCTCACACCCCTCATTACAGCCTCCATCTGGAATGCCACACTGGTCATGGCCCCTGTTGTCCTGTCACCCCCTGGGCATCCAGCTCCACTGGCCCCCCCCGGCTCTGTGGGGCAGTGCATGTTGCTTGGATGGACCCCTCCTGTGTACCATGCCCCTAGCTGGCTATTGTCTGCAGGCTCTGTCGACCACCCCTGTGGGTGCCTGTGTCTCTCCCCTTGGGTCTGGTGGCTCTGTCTGGCACCCACTCCCTCTCCCTCCCTCCATCGGCCTCCCTGTCTGTCACACTCTCTCTCTCTCACTATCTTTCTCTCTTTCTCACTCTCCCTCTCTCTCCTGGTCTCTCTCACTCTCTCTTCTCTCTCTCTCTCTCTCTCTCTCTCTCTCTCTCTCACTCTCTCACTCTCTCACTCTCTCTCTCTCTCTTTCTCTTTCTCTCTCCCCGTCTCATTCTTCCTCTCTAAGACAGCCTGTCTGTCTCCCTCTGTCCTGCTCCCCTCTGGTGCAGGTGCCCTCCTCCTACTTGCTCCTTGTTTTGATAGGCTCAAGTCTGCTCTGCGCAACTGGCAGTTGCTTCTCACTTGTGCCATTGGTCAGGGGTTGAATATCGCACTGTGCCGCATATTCATGGGTATACCACCTGCCCTTGCACATGCATACATTACTAATGTGCGCATTGGCGCACTGTTACCAGCTCGTGCAGTTGCTCCCGAGAATATCGCTTCCATGCCAAGATCTCCACAGTTATGTGACAAAGAACCCTGCTGTGCCATGCACAACTGCTTTGAATATCCAGGCCCATGTATCTGTATGCTGAAAGCACAAATATCCTGAAAAAAAACTCTCTGGAAACATACAAATTGAATGCAGTTTAAGGGGAAAAACTATGCATACTGTGGAGTCTAAAGGGTGCTGACACATCATGTTCTTACCTGCTAATGCAGCTGTCAGGAACAATGAGATGTCAACAATCTGAAAATGGAGACCCCCAGAATAGAACAGGTACTAGTATGAACAGTGAAAATAAAATAAAGCAATCACGTATATCTCTAATAGCTACACAAAGAGAGTTGTCTGTTGACATGGAAACAAAATTTACAAGCTATGTGGGTGTAATTTTCTTTCAGTTTTTTTTTTTTTTTTTTGCTGTTTTGAGCATGCTCAGTAGGGTTTTTGGGATAACCTTCTGATACAACATAAAATATTCTATGTCATAAGACCCTTTTTTGTTTTCTCACCACTTGCATCACACAGCACAAAAAAAAATTTTTCGTGTTGTAATGCCCACCATCTTGTTCCCCCAACAAAAAAACATGGAAAATATATAAAAACTGTAATAAAGAGATCATGTGATGTGCTTGGCGGGCTAGCTACGGCTCCTCTAAGCTCCCGCTCCATCTCCGCATAATTCAGCTAAATTAACAATTTCCAAACCTACTTACGTGGAGCCCATTTGCTTGACACCAGCCTTAACCTGTCCAGAAGCTCCCTGAAGATCTTCGGGCTTATAGCCGACAATTACAAGCCGGAAAATGGAGACAGAGATGAAAGCGGCCCTTCCTAAACATACGCCGCTGGTCTCGCCTGATAAACAACCTAAGAAAGCGAAACCACATCAACAGACGCCCTCAGCTAAATAACTAAGTGCCCTCTCTGCACCAACGCCACTATCGGAGGAGCACTTTTTACAAGAAATGCAGCCATTTAAGGAGTCATTATTTGAGATAACGTCAGAATTAAGGAGCCTTCACAGTGAAATGGCTAGCATGAAACAAAGAATAGCGGATAACGAGGCGTGTACCCACTCGTTAGAATCATGGCAAGATAAAACCGACCCAGAACTAGTCAAATTAAGGCAACAAGTCTCCAAACTACAGCAGAAAACCGAGGACTTAGAAGGCCGTAGCAGGCGAAACAATATTTTAATCCTTGGTCTCCCAGAAGGAACGGAAGGCTCCTCTCCTATTACCTTCATACAGTCACTGCTTGCTAAGCTCGTGGGACCCTCACCATATAATCCCACATATATAATCAAAAGAGCGCACAGGTCATTGCGACCAAGACCAGAGGCACCGGCCCCTCCCAGGCCAATAATTATTCGCTTGCTGAACTACCTGGAAAGGCAGCACATCCTCTTAAAAGTAAAGGAATTGCAATCTATCACCTGGGAAGAGAAAAAGCTATGTATCACCCAGGATTTACCGCTCGAAACCCACCAACGAAGAGTTGCCTTTCATCCCATGGTCAGCAAACTAATAGCTGCGAGTATTAAATTCAAGGTGACCTATCCTGCATGCCTTCAGGTTCTATTGGAAGGAAAATGGCAATTGTATGATTCAGCATCTCACGCTCAGGCAGATCTAGCACAGAAGTTACCTTCTCTGTTTAAAACCCCCTGAAGCAATATTAACAGAGGGCCTAATGATGATGCTGGCTCTGATATCTCTGCTGATGTTTCTTTTTCCTTCACCAGATATATTGAAGCATTACCTCACAGATTACTTCTTTGCCTTTCCCTGAAATAAACATCGCCTACCTGAGGGTTGTGGGGAAGAGAATGGCCCCATATTGTCCTCTTCGGCTAGCCCAGTGTGATCGACCCTGATAGGACCTGCAGGAGCACCGTGCGCTTGAAGCCCTGGTGGCGCTATGTTGTTACTTAGCGAGGAACCTATTTTAAATATCATATGTTTCCAGAAGACCGATACACCGCTACGCTATTACGCTGTCTGTCCATTGACACGAAGTGTCCCAAGGGAAACAACATGCTTCTGGCAAAGTGGACTGTTCATCTCACGCCACGACTATCACACTGCCTTAAACAAACCCTATTTTGACACAATATGCCCCCAGGGTAGCAACATGTCTTTGGCAAAGTGGAGTTTCATCCTACACTGCGGTTATTTAAACTGTTTTAAACAAACCCCAAATTCCTCCCCTTTTTTTTTTTTTTTCTTTCTCTTGAGTTTATAAGGCTGGCATCGGACGGAGGACTTTGGGGAGGGAGGCGGGGAGGGGATGGCATGGGGTTGAGCGTCCCAACCACGCGCACTGCGAAAAGGGGGGGGTCTCCTAGCCTCTCTCATAAACGCGATTGCATTTATTAACACAGCAAAGTTAGATGTATGGCCCCTTATGAGTTATCCTGTGATAGACACCATGGAGGAACAAAGGTACGATAATTCTGATCCGTTTAATGCCTGTGGGCCATTCTCAAACGCGTCTATGAGGAGAGATTATACTAGGGTACCAAAAAGAACAACTGTGAGCAAAGTTAACATGAATAACTTACTCCATGGGTTTATAAACAGTGTGTTTGTTGTAAATAGTTGTCAGTGGGTTAATTTAGGGAGCGGTGGGGGGGAGTTGGCCTGGAATTACTCCAATTTCTGTAGTTGCATCTTTCATACGAGATTTCCAGGATGAGATACAAGTTCACTGTTTTGGGGGTTTACTAACTGTCTATGGGATGTTGATGATTTTCAGTATTATAATACAGAAAGGTTATGGATATGGGGGGGCGCTGTGGTGTATTTTCTTGTTTTATTCAGTGTAGAAGCTATGCAGAAAGTGTTAGGAATGAATGGCCTATAGTCTTAAAAAATTTGTAACGTGGAATGTGAGAGGAGCCGGCACACCCAGCAAGACAGCCCAAATACTCAAACACTTAGCTCTACTGCAAGCCAAAATATCTTTCATTCAAGTGACCCATCTTTTACCAAAGGAAGCTGTTAGCCTGCGTAAAAAAGAAGTTGGGCAAGTCTTTGTGTCGGGCACGTCATCTGCATCAGGGGGAACAGCTATTCTAATCCATCGTTCAATAGCCTTTCAAGCCAAAACAACTATTATAGATCCATCTGGGAGATACACATTAGTCCATGGCCTCCCAGATCATGTCGAGGTAGTACTAGGGAGCATATATGGCCCTATTGGAAGGAACCCTGACTTCTTTATAGACTTACTAGATAAGTTACAAATGTTTATGTCTCTACCACTGATACACGGTGGAGTCTGGAATTTACCCCCTACACAAGACCTAGATAGGTCCAACTCCTCACTCAAGCCCCTCTCCATTGCTCAGAAAGCGCTTTTGGAATTTATAGATTCTGCCAGGCTATGTGACCCGTGGAGATTACAGAACCCCGTGACCCGTACTTTCACCTTTCAATCCATGGCACACTCCTCGTGGTCTAGATTGGACTATATATTACTTAGTCATTCTCTCTTGCACAGCATATGTAATTCTGATATAGAACCAATAGTTATATCGGACCACGCAGCAGTGTGGGTGACCATGGTATTAGACAAAAATTCTCACAGAGATCCGATCTGGCGATTAAACACCCAACTTTTGAAAGAAGATTATACCGTCACTAGAATTTCAGATCTGATTCAAACTTTCTTCAATCACAACCAGGGCTCTGTCGTGAGGGTAGATCACGAATGGTGCGCGCTGAAATGCTATCTGAGAGGAGACTTCATTAGACTAACCTCCACACGTGAAAAGAAGAACGAGGCTACAACCACTGCACTTTTAGCTCAAATCAAAACACTTGAGCAATCCCCCCCCTTCCTCACCAGATACCCTGAAAACACTTCTACATTTAAGGAATCAATACTCCCTTTTACTGCAAGAAAAAGTTGAGTTTGCTATATTAAGAACCTGTGCAAAATACATTGAGCAGGGTGAAAGAGCAAGTCATCTCTTAGCCTACGGCTAAGGAAATTAGAAACTTCCAGACTAATTACTTCCATTGAAGACCCTAATGGGGACGTTAAAACTCACCCCAGAGATGTTGTCTCAGTACTCAAACACTATTTCTCCTCACTATATAACAAAAATACCCCTTCCTCTTCTCCAAAAGAGATGCAAAACTATTTGACTTCATTTCCCTTGCCATCTCTCTCCCCTGGGCAACAATTATTGCTAACTGCCCCTATCTCTATCTAGGAGATAATGTCTGCTATTAAAGACCTGGCACCAGACAAAGCCCCAGGCCCTGACGGCCTACCTTCAAACTTCTATAAGCGATTTGCTTAAGATTTAGCACCAGGCCTGCTCCGTGTTTATACCAGTATTTGCTTTCAGGGCATACACAAGACCCAACACTATTGAAGCACTCATCATTCTCCTCCATAAACCAGGCAAACCAGCACATTCTCCAGCAAGTTATCGTCCCATCTCCTTATTAAACTGTGACATTAAAATCTTAGCCAAAATATTAGCCAAGAGGGTGGAGCAAGTCTGGACCTCTTTGCTTAGCCCTGAACAAATAGGCTTTGTTGCCGGCAGAACCCCGGCAGATCATCATCGCAAACTTCATTACATCATCAATACAGCAAAATTGTCCCCCGTCCCAATGGCCCTAATCTCGCTAGACGCAGAAAAAGCATTTGATAGGGTAGACTGGACTTTCCTTTGGACAACATTACAAACCATGGGTTTCCCTAATTTATTCATAAAATGGATTCAAGCCTTGTATTTTTCTCCTAAAGCCAGAATATACTGCAACGGAATCCTATCTGATGTTTTTCCCCTTACCTCAGGCACACGACAAGGCTATCCACTTTCTCCCTTTCTATTTAATTTGTACCTCGAACCCCTTCTCAGGCATTTAAACTCATCCCCTTCAATTGCCGGCATCCCCATAGCCAATAATACCTCCAAAATTTCAGTCTACGCTGATGACATACTCCTTCATCTCTCAAATCCAGTCTCTTCCCTTAAAGAAACCCTGGCAATAATTGACGATTTTAGTAAACATTCGAATTACAAACTCAATATCAATAAAACCGAAATCTTCCCTCTTAACCATGTTATACATAGCTCAAACTTTACCAATTTGGCATGAAATGGACTCCACGCTCCATAAAATACTTAGGGATCCATATTACCCTGAACTCAACCTTATCGCTTAATCTAGAGGACTTATGGCATGACATTCAACAAGATTTAACAAGATGGAACAAACTCCCACTATCGTTCTGGGGCAGAATTAACACCATTAAGATGAACGTTCTGCCCAGATTGTTCTATCCCCTGAACATGCTGGACATCTGGTTACCAATATCTTACTTTCAACGCATTCACTCAGGAATCAACTTGTTCATATGGCGTGATAAAATAGCCAGAAAATCCTATTACAAAATATCCCAGTTTAAGGACCTTGGTGGGCTCCGTCTCCCCAATTTCCTACTATATTATTGGGCCTTGCATCTACATAAATATGGAAAATGGCTATCTTTACCTGATTCCCTCGCCCATCATGGATATAGCCCATTATGGTTGCAAGCGGAATTAGAACTATTTAGGACTCATAATATAGCTCCAGCGTCTCTTTTTTATATATCAACAAGAAATATACCCAAAACATTTCAGTCCCTTCCGATTGGTACTTCCCTTAGGGTTCTCTCCCAGCTTTTCAGGCATCTCAAGGTTTCCCCAATCTTAGACCTCTCCCAACCCATCTGTGCCAACCCGAACCTTCAAATAGGTAATTCCTCCATAACCAGAAGATGGTTACCAGTTCCCTCCGAATGTAAGGTTGCTGATTTTTATTCACAAGATCATATTTTGACTACAGAAGAAATCTTATCAAAGTTTGGTTGGCCGGCATCGGTAACTTTTAAAGTTACCCAGCTTAAACACCACTTAAGCAAAACGTTTGGGTGTAAAACCAAAACCTCTCAATTCGCCGAATTCTTCCACCAAATCTCTATACTGGTTAACAAGCCACATGGTCTCTCAAAACTGTATGGTTTGTTTCATACATTTCCAGAAACCCCATCGGCCGCTGGCTCCAAAATTTGGCAATGCCTTTACCCGAGCAAAGACATCAACTGGCAACGTATCTGGAGAGACTTATACACATATCACACTCAAGATCGATACAGGATAACACAATATTGTATCATAAATAACCTTTACTATACCCCTATCAAACTGGTACAAATGAAACGTATACCCTCTGCAACATGCTTCAGATGTAATGAGAAGGAAGGCACACTTTTACATATTTTATGGTCATGTGATACAGTATCTCCCTTATGGAAACAGATAGAATCAACTCTAGATCCGGTGTTGGGGTTGCGTGGCCTTTTTTCTCCAGAAACTTGTATTTTTGGGGACTATTCTGAGATCCAGGTAAAAGGAAAAAGATATCACCTGGCTCTAATATCAATGGTGGTTAAAAAACTGGTACTCAGTCATTGGAAGGACCAGACTCCAATATCATATGCGGAGTGGCTGCACGAAATGTCTTTTGCACTTCGTGTTGAACATTTAATAGCACAAGTGAACCACCGCCAGTCCTCCTTTATGAAGAAATGGGGAAAGTTACATGCCCTTTATCTGAATTGACATCTGTACACAAACTGGGCTGCAGGTCTCTCTACTCCACCGTCTCCTTTGAATTGCTCCCTTTCACATTATCTTAAAGGGGAGGCACACCCTCTTATAAGGTTGCCTCTCCCTTTTTCTTTTTTACATGTAACCTCTCATGTCCTTTATTTTGAACATTAGCATAGCCATGTGAATTGACATTAGTATACACCACAGCAGGGAGGGAGGCAAGGGATGGGGGGTGTCCAAATTGTTAAACTCAATTCTCTGGAATGTTCACTTATCTGGTTTATTGATTTTTCTTAGTTCTCTCTCTTCTATCCTACCAGTATCTATGATGTTATTCTTATAACATTGTCAATTTTCTGTTTTGTCTTAACAATGTTATGATTTTGCTAAGCAATAAAACATATTAAATAAAAAAAAAAAATAAAAACTGTAATAAAAAAAGACACCTGAACCTAGCTAAATTGGACCCATTTAGCTAGATTCTGGTGTTTGTTTTTTAAAAAGAAAGTGCCCAGAAATACCTTTTCTGGGCACCCCAAAATCCAGGTGCCCGGCTTAGTGAGACAAGCCATTCACCTGCATTCTCTGTATGAGAATAGCAGGAATTTCTTAACTGCTAAAGCCACAACTGGAGATGTGCTGCCGGCTTCAGTTGAAGCAGTGAAACAGCAATTCCCCATTCTATCTATCTATCTATCTATCTAAATATTTGTTAAGTTGACTGGTGTGCCCACCCACGGTATCGCTTCTTTCTCCCCCTCCCTGTTTATTTGTACGTTTGTTACATCTATAGATCTGTCTGTCTGTCTAGCTAGTTTGCTAACTATCTTTCTGTCTATAGCTAGCTAGCTGTCCCTTTTAAATATTTGTTAAGTGGATCAGGGTGCCAACCACCAGTACCACTTCCTTCCCCACCCTCCCCTCCAGGTCTGAAGCTGTAAGCCAGTAATCTCCTATTTATTCATTCACTCCATCTATCTATCTATCTATCTATCTATCTATCTATCTACTGCTAGCCAGCCCATTTAAATATTTGTTAAGCAGACTGGGGTGCCCACACCCAGGACCACTTCTTTCTTCCTCCTCCCCTCCAGGTTGCCTGTCCCCCACTTCCCAATGTTTAAGTATTTTTTAATTTGTATTACAGTGCAAGCCATTTAGACAGGACACACTTAAGCGGGATGGCCGCTTAAGCAGGACGTCTCCTCAGGAACATTTTTGCCCTAGTAATGAAGATAGGTGTTAAAGTTCTTATAAACGGGACACAGTTAATGGCTCACTTCATTTTGTTGGGATGCCTAGCAGCTGAATCCAGCTGTTTACAGCCAATGATTCTGACAGCTGATCGACTATTTTTGTGCACTGTAAGTGGCTGTTAATGGCTATACTCAGCTGCTGACACTCTTTAGTTAATTGTCACAGATAAAACAAGGCCTACAGAGCCACACTTTATTCTGACTTACTTTGCTGCAGAGTTCCATGATGTCAGTCCTTCCAAGAAATGAGCTCACGCTTGCTGAGCGTGTACAGGTTCTCAAAGTGCTCAATGATGCTATTCATTCATTGTCCTCCATAGCTGCTGAGTTCAAGATCTCTAAAAGTCAGGTAGGGAGGATCACTAAGAATTGTGAGATTATTCTGGTCAAGTGGCATGCAAATTTGAATCCTAGCAGAAAGAGGAAATGAGAGGGCAAAGATAGCAATGTTGATGATGCCCTCTTGTTTGGTTTTCTCAGGCTTTGGAGAAAAGGGCTCACATATACAGCCCTATGCTGAAATCCAAAGCTGTCAATTTGGCCACACGAATGGGACATTCATGATTTGAGGCAACTGATGGCAGGCTATCGAGATGGTCTTTAAATGAGAGCATGGTGAAAAACAGGACGCTGATTCCAACATTGCTAGCTCCTGGATAAAAGAAGTGCTGCCAGGTCTGCTTGCCGGCTATCAACTGGCAGATGTGTTTAATGCAGATGAAACTGGCCTATTCTTTAGAGGTTATCCAGACCATGGGCACTCACACAAAAGCAAAGATTTAGTTGGGGGGAAAGCCAAAGACAGAATATCCATCACGTGCTGTGCTAACCAGAGTGGGACTGAAAAGCTTAAGCTTCTTGTCATAGGCAAGAGCAAGTGACCCAGATGTTTACCCAAAGACCTTAAGTCACTGCCGGTTACATACACAAACTCTGCTAATGCCTGGATGATGGGCTCCATTTTCCAGGAATGGCTTTTCACCTGGGATGCAGAGCTTCATCGTAAAAGAAGGAAGATTTTGTTCCCGGTCGATAATTGTTCTGCCCACCCCCATGAGCTTGCCAGATGGTTGGAGTTCATAAAATTAGTGATTTCCCCTCCTAACACCACAAGCATAATCCAACCTATGGATATGGGGGTAATCAAGAACCTTAAGGGCCTCTATCAGTCCTGTGTGGCTGGCAAAATTCTTAGCACTATCGATGAAGGGGAGTCAGCACATGCCACAGAAATCGCCCGCAAAGTAAATCCGCTGGATGTGATTTTTATGCTTCATCATGCTTGGCAAGCTGCTAAAGCAGCCACAATTGAACACTGTTTCCAAAAAGCTGGTTTCAGTAGTGATGTCAGTGTGCTGCCAGAAGAAATCAGTGTGACAGGACTAGAGGATGTCATCATTCCAAGCTTCATGAATGCAGACACTTTCACTGACTTTGTTGACATGGACTGTGATGAGCCAACTGTGGGGGAACTACGTGACTCACAAGTTGTAAGTGCTATTTCCGGAGCAGCTGGAGGAGCCACGACAGATGAATCAGAGGAGCAGGAGCAGGAGGAGACTGTGTCCGCAAGTGATGCTCTAAGCAGACTGCACTCAGCCATGCTGTGGTGCCAGCAGCGTGGCAAAATCGAAACATGGGAGGCTTTGTTTGAGGCAGAGCAGACAATTCAAGCACATGTGATAACCGAAAAAAAAAAAATCAATCCTGGATCTTTTTACTCCTGCCTGTGCTTCCTCTACTCTGGTAACCATACCTGCCTACAGTACAGCACCCGAGTGTGGGAATGATGCTGAAGAACCCTCAACCTCGTACATGGTGTTAGAAACAGCACATGTACTGCTGCAACAATACGAGGAGTACCCAGAGTACGAAGATGAAGAATGTGACGACAAAATCTACACTGTACTGTAAACAGTGTCCAGTACACAGTACACAGTGTTCATTACCAAAGTGAAATGTCACAATCATGAGTTTAAGCACAAACAGAAAAAAAAGAAAAAAATATATCACGCGCATAAGCATAAAGAAAAGCATAAAAAAATGTAATGAGCACAAGCACAAACAAAGCAGAAACAAATTCATTTATCATAACTCCTCCACACCTCTAATGCTAATGCGGCAATTACTTTAACAAATTCTGGCAAGAGCCAATAGGGCTGTGAAGCACTACCAAGTGATGAAAGTTAGACATGTGCATAGAAATTATTCAACATCCAGGTGTAACTTGGCCATATGTTGGAGGTCTTGCACTAAATTTTCAACATGGTCTTTTTTGGACCCCTCCTCATGAACAGTGCCAGTGTCATTTTGTTCAGTTGTCCCAAAAGGTGATTGCGCAGACCAAACGTGCTATTCTGCGCCACAGGTGCAAAAACATGGTTCAGGCAGGTTGTGGAAAATGACAGCTGTACAGCTGTGAAGGAGGTGTACAAAAATGGCTATGTTAAAAATGTGAAGTGAAAATATTAAAAATTAGCGATGTTAGGAGCATGCATAGAAACTGCACAGTGCATGTTCATAACGCAATCATTTTTTGGAATTTTGCCACTAAATTTTCAACATGGCCTTTGTTGGACCCCTCCTCATGAATGGTGCTACTGTCATTTTGTTTAATTTTCCTGAAAGGTGATTGCACAGAGCAAAGGCGCTATTCTGCGCCGCAGGTACAAAAACACATTTCAGGCAGGTTGTGGAAAATGACAGCTGTACTGTTGTGAAGGAGGTGTGCAAAAACATCAATGTTAAAAATGTGGTGTAAACATATTAAAATTTTGCGACATTAGAGCGTGCGTAGAAACTGTACAATACCGCGCAATGGCATGATCATTGTTTGGAATTTTTTCACTAAATTTGCAACATGGACTTTTTGGGAACCCGCCTCATGAATACTGGCACTGTCATTTCATGAATCAGTCCTGAAAGGTGATTCAGTGAAATCACCTTTCAGGGCTGAGTAACAAAATGACAGTGACAGTTTTCACGAGGTGGGGTCCCAAGAACCCCATGTTGAAAATTTGAGCAAAAATTCCAAGAAATGGCTGAGATATGAGCATAAGTTGAAAATCCCATTGAATGGCTGTATAGCATGCTTACCTTGAATTCTTCAGTTCACGGTTGGGCTTTGCAGAGTGCAGACATGTCCCGATCCAGAGAAGATTACTGCACCCAGCTCCAGAGATAAGTATGGGGTAAGGGGGGGTGTGGGGAGGAGGGTGCTCAGTGGGAGGGTGGGGAGAGGGACTGCAGCGATGATGAGGGACTGTTTTCAGTTTTGCAGGAGAAACAAACTGCTGAGGGTCCATTTTCTAATTTATAGGACCATTTTTACACATTTAGGTACACTGGGGGTGGGCTCCCAGTGTGCCACATGGGGTAAAGAAACTGACGAGGGACCGTTTTCTAATTTAGAGGACTATTTTTAAACATTTAGGTAAACTGGGGTGGTCTCCCAGTGTGCCACATAAATGCCGACATGGGGATTGGGCACCCAGATGTCAGGCATCCGTGGGCAGGGGGCACCAGGATAACAATGCAATGAGGGACCGTTTTCTGTTTTTCAGATAAAACAACATTTCACACACTGGGGTGGGCTCCCAGTGTTGCGATATTAGGATCTGTGGATGACTTGGGAAAGGGGGCACAAAAAGAGAATGGCACTGTGCCATTCGCAACATGCCGGCACCACAGAACTGCGCATGCATGCGACTCATGCGCATGCGCAGTGCACGCATCAGAATGCAGAAGTAACAGCCAAAATAGTGCGGCTGTTATTCCGTACACTGATTGCAGTGAAGGGCTTTCAGCTCCATTGGGCTTTCAGAAGGATACTTCCAAAAGTCCACCAGAAGAGGTTGTGAGTTCGGCCATTTTCAGAGCTAGAAAGCTCTCACAAAATGGCTGTAGGCTCCACCCACAGCCCTAAAAATTAGCACTTAGTGCACCACAAGTACTGCAAGTAAGTGGGTAAAGCACTTCCCCATCCCATTTCCCAGTTCCACAATCCCAGTTATCAAACTTCAGTTTTATGGGACAGCCGCTTAAGTGGGACAATCATCTTGCCACCCAGCCATCCCGCTTAAGCGGCTTCTACTGTATAAGCATACAGGGGTGCCCACCGCTGGTACTAGTTCTCTTGACTTCCCCTCCCCTTAAAGTCACCCACCCTCATTCCCATAATGGATATGGCAGCACCAAGGTGGCCACCCCTGGTACAGCTGCAGGGCCGGATTAAGGCATAGGCAACATAGGCATGTGCCTTGGGGCCCTGCCTGCCAGAGGGCTTACAGCAATCTCCAACATATATTTACTATATACTGTATGTTTATATATATATATATATATATATATAATTTTCTTCTACCTGAGATGCATTATTTGTAAATGACTCAACTGCTAGGTAACCTGAGCAAGGCAGAGACTGAACTGTGACATGATTCTCACCTAAATGATTAGGTGTTAAGTGTCGCTGATTGCTTCAGGAGCCCACGGCCAGGCTGACCTGTAAGGTGTGAACATACCCATTCCCTTTGCTTTGTCTCTCCCTCCCACTTAGAATCTCCACTTATCAAATTTTACTCTTAAATATAAAAGATTAACAGTGCAATTCAATATGTATGCTTTATATTTAAAGAGCCCCTGAGAGCATTAGGAAAACTTTAGAAAGTAAGATTTATATTCAGCTCCATCCCATTTTCTTTATTACTTCATATATATTTAAGTACTTAATTCTCAGTTTTCTTTATGACTGAAAACAGTTGCATGAAAACAAGATCCCTATCTTGTAGACTAGTTCACGTTTCAAGTTTATTGCAGTAATAACTCCATTGAGCAGGCTCATCCACAAAGAGGTCCTGAGGACATATATCAGGAACATATACAAATAAAAGGCAGGTAAATACATACAGTACTAGCACATAAATAAAATGGGGTAAATAATGTTCAAATAATACATGGCGAATACAATATTTACAGAGCAAAACTTTGAGAATACGTAACAGAATATAGAAACTGTCAGACTAGGGAATTATACAGTATTTACTCTGACTGCTTCTCTACATATTGCATCACAATCTCCTGTTTATGATAACACCGATCTCTTCACAGTAACATATTTTAATGTGACAGTTATGATGTCAGGTGTAGACAGGCAGCCAGAGCTGAAAAGGGCAGAGATACTTTATTCTTACAAATACCCTTAGTAATAAAATACAAAATATAAGCTACATCTATGCCCGAATGTTACATTTTTTTCAAAGTTGTCTCAACTGTGTCAGGAACTCTTTAATCTCATTCCTAAAATCATGAAATCTACAATGCATTTTAATTGTAATGTTAAGAATTGTACTCTTTTTTTTTTTTTTTTATTTTATTTTTTTTTATGCCCTCATTCCACTCATTTTGCAGTTCTGGTGCTGATGTAGTTCTGTTTTCAGGGTGAACCACTGAGTATAGTTCCCGAGTCCCATCAATAAATCTTGCCATTATTTGATCCTGGCTTATTATCAATAATATAAATGTATGATCCCTGAAATTATTTCTTCCAACAGTTTATCACTTCACAACATAATCTCTATCATTCATCATGACTCATTTAGTAAACCACCAGTTTAACTCCTACACCACCCAGGACCTATGCTTTTTCAGTGATGGTCCCTACCCGATAAAACTCTTAAATCCTGGTTCATACTACCTGACAGGACAAAATAGTTTGTTTTTTATTTTATTTAGTTTTTTGTTGACCGGGTAAGTGCACTAGACAAATTCTGCCTATTTTTAGGCACGACCTGGGGGAAGGGGATACAGATGAATGCCAACTGTCCTTAAACCAGATTAAGCTGTAAGTGGTATTTTTAATGAATGAGGGGGAGATTTGGCCAGGGCAGTGGGGGAAATCCCCTGACTCCTTTCAAGAAGTGCCATTGGATGTTTAACATCCACTGGAACTAGAGCAGACATATGGGATCTAAGTTTATTGTCTCATCTGAAAGATGGCACCTCAGGAGTGCAGCACCCTCTTGTGCTGCACTACAGTGTCAGTATTGGGATTTAACCCAAGTGTCTGGTGTGGGGATAGAACCCACAGCCTTCTACTCTCCCAGCCTCAGAGGTGAGTGTTAACTCCCTCACTGCAAGTGCACATGCGTCTGTTGGGGGGGGGGGGAGTCAGAAGTGCAAATCAAGACATTTCATACCCGAAACAATATTTGTACCAGGCAAATTAGAAAACTAGTTTCTCTAAATAATCAAAACTAGGGCCAATGATTTTTTTTTCATACTGATATTATTAGTTCAATTAATTTTTAAGCATTTTAGTTAGGTTTTTTTAGCTATTATGTCACTTTTAATGGGCAGTAAAAAAATATGTTTTGAAAATTTCAGTAACTGATATGCAATGACCAAAGAGTGTGGTCATAGTGAAGGGGCACTGGTGCGGTGAGGGGGGCCTCAGATTTCTCCTGGGTCTAGGGCCCTAGGTTGCATTAATCTGGCCCTGTACTGCTGAACAGTAGCCCGACACGGGTGACCAATCCCCAGTGTCAGCTAAGTCATCTGAAAAAAAAGAAAACCTGCAAAAAAGAAAATGGTCCCTCACCAATCTGACCCCACACACACCCCCACCCACTCCACCCCGAAAAACACTCAGCACCCACCACCCCACCCACACACCATCACTCACCTAAACATGTCTCATGATATAGATCCACTTTCCGATCAAAAACGTCTTGCTGCTGGAACTGGCGACTTCAATCTGAGAAAATAAGATAAGTCCAGTTTAATGTATTTCAATGGGGTTTGAACTTTTATTCACAACTTTGTCATTGTTACATATCTTTATACCAAATTTTCAACATGGGTTTTTTGGGAACCCACTTCATGATCAATGGTGGTGGAATTCTGCAAACCTGGCCCAAAAAGGCAATTTTGTGGGTGCTTTGCAAAATCACTTTTCAGGTGGGATTTGAACATTTTCAGCATCCTTGTTCATAAGGTGGGGCCATAAGAAGGTAATGTTGAAAATCTGGAATCAAAATATGTAAAAATGACAAAATTATGAGCATATGTAGAAATACTTTTATGCTCACTCATAACTTTGGTAATTTTGTGTATTTTGACACCAAACTTAAAAAAAAGTCATTTGTTCACACCACCTCATGAACATGACAACTGCCATTTTACAAATCCTGGTAAAAAATGTATTTTCGAAGCCAGCCCGGTGGTGCTGAGGGTTGAGGAGCTGGACGCCACACCTCGTGTCATGCCAGCGACCCGGGTTCGGGAACGAACCTGAATCTTCAGGGGTCGGTAGGGGAGGGAGAGGATTGAGCATCTGAGGGACAGCTCTCCTCTCCTCTCCTGTGGGGGGGGGCATTCATCCAGTGCTTGGCTGGTCTCTGGCAGAGGCCGGAGGAACAGCAAGCACAGGAGCACGTACAAGAGAGGGCTGGGAGTGGTGGTCATTGGCATAATGCCTTGATGTCAGGGCGCCGGCCACTTCCTCAGAAAGGGGAAAAAAACACCACCAGAGCACGGGTAGAGGGAGCACCAAGAACATCGACCCTAATGGCAACTGCCTGCCTGACCACCGGGGAACCCGGACAAGACATTGAATTATCGGAACATTCGGGTCCTGTCCCGTACCCGCCTGGGGGGTATAGCCATGGCTCCATGGGGGGCAGTCCTGGGGAATCTGGTAAGGCAAGTTGTGGGGGTGATGGTTGGTATATCCCAAAGAAGCGTAGCTCCGGGGTGAGAAGGTGGATAAACAGAAAGTAGAAAAAAAAAAGTATTTTCGCACCTGTAGTGCGGAATGGCATTTCGGCAGGGATTTTAACATTTTACTGGGATCCGGAGGTGAGGTAATAACAAGGCTGTGCTGCAAATGTGGTGTACAGATACGGCAGAATACCTAGGTTATAAGTGAACATTGCAATGTTTCAACGTTCACTCATAACTTCACTAATTTTCAATATTTTAACTCCAAACTTTCAACATAGCCATTTCTACACACAATCTCATAAAGATGGCAGGTGTCATTTTTAAATTCTGGAAGAGGCAACGAAATTACATTTCAGACAACATATTATAAATGCTACATGTCATGTTTATAAAGAGAATCATAAAATGACTATAATGAACATTTGGAGTCAAAATAAAACAAAAATTACTATTATTAAGAAACTTCCTGTGTAATGCCAGTCTTCACTCCATTAGGTATGCTTTGTGATCCCATGCAGGTGAGCTGAGTTCTGGAGCAAGCTCAGTGATCCAGTTACATGGGGTGATGGTGGTTGGATGGTGGTGTTTTTCAACCCCCCCCCCCACCAAGGAATGAAAGCTGCAGTGTTGCTCACATATGCCCAGGTATCATATAGTGTTGATAACACTTCTCTTGCATAGGGCCCTCTGCACTGGCTGACAGATGGACTCTTTGCTCTGTGCATTTGTATCTGCAGCCACATGGAGGTACAGGGACCAGAGGACCCTGCACTTCTGCAGCCCACCAAACAGACCTATGACTTTTTGATATCTGTCACTGCACAGAAGTGCAGGGCCTGCAAGGGTCCTTCACTTCCATAGCAGATGGAGTCTTTCCTTGATTCAGGCCCAAAGGGCCCTGCACATCTGCATCTGTTCATGAAGATCCCAAAGACACCTGTGTGAATAAGGATATGGCTCCACTATCTCAAAAAGAAAGGAAATTCAAAACTTCATTAATGCACCAGTTAGGGTTCAAGTTAACACCACAAGAGTAGGGAAATGTGGCATTCCTCACCCCCAAGCATAAAAAGGAAAACACATTAGGGTTTTGGGTCCCTGAAGTACTGACGAATCAATGGTGGTGTCTTCCTTGTGGTTGTCTACCCTAATGCGCACCCCATTTCCTAAGCAAACAATGTCAAACATGATCTCCTTTTTTCATGGAGGGCCCGCAAAAGCTAAAGCACATTATATTGGCAACATGTGGTGAGACATACTTCTCTCCTGTGTTTGTATGTGCTCCATAATATGCACACCACAATCCTGTGTGATTGTTACAAGTAAATATTTGTGTAGCCATTGGGTTGTGTATTTGAGAAAAAGTAATGTGCTCAGAGACAGCCCAGGTTCCAGTTGTCTCAGTGGCACAGCTGGTTAGCGCAATTAGAATGGTATTCCAGGTGGCCTGGGTTCAAGTCCCAGGTGAGGCACTTACTTCTTTCTCTCCTGTGTTTGTATGTGTTCCATAATATGCACACCACACTCCTGTGTGATTGTTATAAGTAAATATTTGTGTAGCCATTGGGTTGTGCATTTGAAAAAGAGAGTAACATTCTTAGGGACAGCCCAGGCTCTAGTTGTTTCAGTGGCACAGTTGATTATCGCAATCACAACGGTATTCTGGGCAGCCTGGGTTCAAGTCCCAGCTGAGGCACTTACTTGTTTCTCTCCTGTGTTTGTATGTATTCCATAAAATGCACACCACAGTCCTGTGTGATTGTTACATACTTCTCTACTTTTGAAGAGTGTATCACTATAAGGCACTGGCTTGGAACTGTACCTTGTGCTTTGGATAGGAGGCTGCTGGCTAGGGGAGGGGGAAGCATTAGGGTTGACAACCCCAAGGAAGATCCTACCACTGATTTTCCAAGACTCTGGAGACACAAAACCCAAATGCTTTTTTCCTTTTGGGGGGTGGGGGTGGGGAGTTAGTGTTGGAAACCCTAACACCACATTTCCCTACTTTTGTGGCGTTAACTTGAACCCTAACTGGTGCATTAACAAAGTCATTTTTGCAAATAATATATATGTAGTGAAACAGACAAAGAACCCCAGCACAAAAGCACTGAGGCAAGGGTTACCCAAAAAAGGGCATTGGTATGTATATGTTTTCTGTGAAAAGTAGCATCTTCATTGTTACTATACTTACTCACTTAAATGCTGTGAAACAAATGCCTTACAAAGAGTCATTTCTGTCCACAGCCTCATTGTAAAACACATAATTTAGCGATGCAATGATTTCCCCAAAAGCTAGGTTTCTCTACAGTACATAAAAATATTAGCATACAGTACTTGTCAACTCTGCTTTTCTGGGTACATCCTATGCTGTGCACCATGTGTTTTTTTTTTTATTTCTTGACCCTAATTTTTGCCATTTCTATGCCAACTGTGGCGGCAATTTTTTTTCTTGAGAAAAAACTAAATTCAAACATTTAGAAAACACTCAAATGTTGGTGGAACTAGAAAATGTTACCACCAAATAAAACTGGAAGATGCCTAGTTTTTTTTTTATTTTGAAAAAAAGGTAGAGGCAAATGTTTTGCCCAGTTTCATTGCACTGCTGCTTTAATAACCAATTAAGTCAGAACATAATCCTACAATGTGTTCCACTTTACTTGCTCCTTATAATTCCCTGGATTTTTAAAATCTTAATATGGCAAATATTCTCAGCATGCCCACTGCTGACTGTCTATGTACAATGAATGTAATCCAAATGATATGTTTCTGTTGGATACTAAACATAACGCTAAGATACTAAATTGCCAAAGCAGAAATATAAAGATGCATTAACATTCCCCAAACCTCACCAACTGAATTCTGCTACACTAAAAGTGCAGGCCAGGTCACATGATACACATTGCATGCCAGTGGAGAAGTTGCTTTAGCAGCGCTTGCAAGCACTGGGAAGGACATCCGTGCCTAAGATGGTAAGGGCGCTTTGTTTTCAAATATGGAAATGACATTCACCAAGGCCACTGCACTTGCAAAGGAGGAGACGTGCCTCACTGACAGACACCACAACTGCAAGGACAAGGTAGAGCAAGAGAGCAAGACAGAGAGAGGGGGAAATAACCTAATTGTGATAGTGTAGGATTACTCCCATGTAAACCTCTTTGTTTTATTACCTTATAAGAAGTGAGGGATATTAAGAAGTGATGTCACTAGTACTAGGTGATAATTAGAATGGAATCCTGCAGCTTTAGAATTTCAAAAGCACTGACAGTGCTATGCTGAACTATGCCAGCTGTTCTCAAATATGAATGTAATCATTGTATACAATATGTCTGCATGACATGTAACTCAGAGACAGCTATTTTTCTCAATAAATGGAAGTTAAAAATAGAAAAGAAAAATGATATCTCTGTAGTGAAACGTGCTTGCTGTTGCTGTTGCATTTACAAAATGTGTATTTATTTGTTTGCAGCTACTATAACAATAAAACATACCAAAACTGTATATCACAAGGCAGTAAATCCATCTCTGGTGTGGGGTGACTGTAACAAACCCCTCAAGTGTTACTGATTGGATTATGCTGTTGCCATAACCACCACCCTCATGGAATTGCAGCCTTTTAGTTAATACACCAGTGAGCATACATTATGTAATATTAAAACACAACACAGTGGGATTTATGCTGAGATTACCACGCAGCCAGGGGTGTGCTGATGCCCAATGCCACAGGCAGAGAGCCTTACAGCCCATGGAAGTGTGGCAATCTCAGCAGAAATTCAACCCTGGTGTGTCTTACTGTGCTTATAAAATGGAGCTTGTGTCACATTGTTAAAAAATCAATCAAAACATTTTTGAAATTTTTATAATGCTTTTTGTATCTGAATAGGTCTTTCAGCTAGAGGAAAATGTGCTATTTTATGGGGCTGTGGCATGCCCTCTTTAGTGTGCCATTTCTAGCTTTCATTTGCTTTTCTTTTAGTTTCTTTGCAAGTTTGCTTGTTTTTTTGCAAGTTTACTTTATATGTTAATAGGTTATCCATGGGGTGTCTCTTATGGTATAAGAGACTCAGGATGTAAGGTTTGGGTGCAAGGACTGTGAAATGAAGTGAGGGGTCCTAGCTGCTCATACCTCACAAGAGGAGTCTCATGTACCACAAGAAAACCCCATGGAGACCATATTAGCTCATTATAAATCACTTGAGTTACCTAGAGTGATTTATAACAAGTGATATAGTATTTTGTTTTATTTCAAAAGTTAAATACAGCTGCTTCCCCTCTTGATGTGAAGTGCAATGCTCCACTCTTAATGTTTCTGCATGAGAGACCACTGTATGGAGGATAATCAGTAGGCATGGGATCATAATGTCACAAGGCATTATGCTGCTGCAATATACCACACTGCCAATACAGAGCAATAAATTGCATGCAGCATAAGTCTTGTTTTTGCATGGGGGGCTCCGCCCCTGCACTCCATGTTACAGGGAACTGTGCCTCCCCGAACCCCCCAAACTAAAATAATTAACACGGGGATTAAAATTAAATATCACACAAAGTGAAAAAAAAGGAAAAATTCCATGCATCTGGGAGCAGGAATCAAACCCAGTACTAAACACATTGCTTGCCTCCCTTGCTGCTAGTGGCTCATCCTGTCAAGCCACAGCAGCTGCTTAGCAGATTCCCATCCCAGCAGAGGTCTTATCCTGTGCCTGGGACAGTGAGAGGGAACAGTACTGCACACAGACCTATTCACGGTAATATACCCTCTCACTGTCCTATACTGCACTGTTTCTCTTTCAGGGTTTTGTTGTACACTTTTAAACGTATGACATATTGACCTGGTAGGTAATCAGTACAGTGGCTTGGCTGAATTCAGGTAAGTGATTTATAATTCTTTACACTGACATTGCAGGCAGAACACAGCAAGCTCAGCAGCTAAACAAAAAGTTAGACCATTTATGTTTTTTTGATTATTCTCTGTTGCGGTGGGGGGGAAGGTTGTGGAAATTTGGAAGGCACAGGGATCTGTTTGTTCCTGAGGTAGGCTGCCACCAGGACCTTTTTATGGCAACGTAGTAAGAGCTTTGCAACATATTACTAACAAGAGGAGAGGGAGCAGGACAGAGGAAGTATGCATCAGGAGCTGATGCATTTTGTGTTCTACTTCCACAGTGGAATCTCAGCCCCTTACTGGTATGCAGGAGATCCCTGCTTTTCTATGTCTGTCTGTGCTCCTATCCCCCTTCCCTCCCTCCTATCAGGTCTCCTTTATTCACGAATTAAAGGTTGTGGCACTTTTTTCTGTTTTCTGTGCCACCTCTGCAGATGGAAGGTTGCTTCTGACTGTAAAAAATACTTAACATAGCAGGGGCAAGTGACAGTGACTAAAGAAATAAAAGTTACTTACTATAAATGTTGGTCTTCCTGAATATCTTCTCCATAGATTACCACTAATGAGTCTCAGCTGGAGGCACTAAGACCCCATGGGAGCCAGAATATTTCTGGTGGGGGCTGGTAACATGAGGAGGCCTCGCGCATACAGTACTGCACACGTCCACTGGTATACAGTGGCACCAGCCCCTGACCTGCCTCAGTACCTTTTTTGCTGAGGAGATGTGCAACACAAACCTAACAAGTAATCAATGCACTTAACCTAAGGGCATAAAATAGCCTATGGTGGCCCATGTAGGAAGGGCCACCAAACACAGTAACATAGTGTCTTCACGACTTAAACCAAGTACAAAGGGGTGAAGACCATAACACAACAGTACTGGAGTGAGGGTAGGCATGGTACTCTATGGAGAGGATATTCAGGAAGATCAACAGTTACAGTAAATATGTAACTTTCATATCTTTCAAGCATCAATCTTCTCCATAGATTCTCACTAATGGGTCAGAGTACCAAGCTCAGAAAAAGGCCCCTGGACTAGGGAGGCTGGAGCTCAAGGCTCATTTCAGTATTGTAATCCATTCAGAATTGTCCTGCCAAAAGTAGGATTCTGCCTGATGTGGACATGCAGAACACAGTGCTTGGTAAAGGTATGCACTGTGTGCTCCAAGTTGCAGCCCTTCAAAGTTCTGCAGTTGGCACACAGTGTATTTCTGCCAAGGAAGTAGCTACCACTTTGGTGGTGTGGGCATGTACCTGCCCTCTAGTTTTATCTTTGCCATGGCATAGCAGTGGTGAAGGCAACTCACAATGCAGGCTAAAATGCACTTGATTGTGACAGGTAGTCCCTTTTGACTGAGGTTGAAAGAGGCAAGAGCTGCTTTGCCTGTCAGTAGTCCTTAATCTTGTCCAGGTAAAAGCTAAAGACCCACTTTACATCCAGTGAGTGGAGAGTCCTTTCTCCCCCATTCTGGAAGTTGGTAAAGCAGGTAAACAGAATCAGAGACTAATGCAGATGGAACCCCAACACCACTTTGTGTAGAAGCTTGGGGTGCATATAGAGCACAACCTTGTCTTTTTGGAAAACATTATATGGAGGATCTGTGACCAATGTATGGATTTCAGACACTGCATGCAAAAGTGCTGACCACCAGAAATGTTACTTTCCCAAGTAAGATATTTCATGTTGTAGGTTGCAATAGGCTCAAAGGGCTTGTGTGCCAGCATACCCAGCACAAGAATGAGCTCCTGGGCTGCCACTAGCTTTCTAATGGGGGGGACCTTGTGTGCAGAATGCCCCTGAGGAATCTCTTAAGCAGCAACAGCTGTGCAACAGAGATGGTATCAACAGGTTCAGGTCTAAAGGTATGTAATGCCCCAAAGTTGGTCATTCCATAAAAATAAAATGAAAATAAA
Source organism: Neoceratodus forsteri (assembly GCA_016271365.2). Taxonomy (NCBI): domain Eukaryota; kingdom Metazoa; phylum Chordata; order Ceratodontiformes; family Ceratodontidae; genus Neoceratodus; species Neoceratodus forsteri. The sequence goes on along the minus strand of CM028131.1, from coordinate 1,083,460,462 downwards.
TAAACTAAGAGGACAAGGTGCTCAGGGTACCTGCTGCAGGTGTAGGCAGCAGGGTACAATGCTAAGGGGCCCCTAGACATAAAGATTCAACCTCCTGGAACAAGGGAAATACTGTAAATAATAGAAAAGTGCCTTGTGCACTTACAGCTGGTCCAAAGACAGATTTTTACAAGCAATAGATGTCATAATGGCCTGGATGGAATGCTGTGCTGAGTGGCTCATGCACAGCATTCCAATCCAGCCAATCTAGAACCCAGAGAAGTTCAAGTTTCAAAAACAATTCCACAGTTAGTCAGTTAGTCAGTTGCTGTGGGACTGTGGAGTAGAGAGGATCACAGGAGTGCAACAGGGACTTGTGGCTTACCTAGTGGTTGTGAAGCTAGTCCTGTTGACTCCCTGGTGAGTCCCCTCCTCCAGTCCACTGAAGCAGCCTGTGCTGCAGTGTTGCGGTCATCGGTGGTGCCATCGGGGCACCACGAAGAAACAAATGCCGTTTCCCCACATTTTAAGGGCTTTTAAGCCCTCCGTTTATTTATTTTTGGCCCCGAGGTGTTTTCAAAGTTCTTCCGATCCCACGTCGGCGGAAGAGAAGCGCTGCATCATTTTCGGCCGTCGGAGGCCCCCCTAGTCATCCTTCTTGCTGTCTGATACTCCCTCCCACTGCCAGCTCACCTCCCGCCTCCCTGTGACTGCAGCGACCTCCTCCCAGACCGCAGAGCAATGAGTCGGCGGCACCACACGCAGTGCTGACCACCAGTTTGTTAAGGGGGACTGTATTGTTGTGAAAAAGCACAGTAGGCACTTAGGAAAGGTGGCCAAACACCACAGGGGCATCAGGTCGTTTGGACCCTTGATTTTAATAGTAATTTTGGAGGCGGGACTCAGCGACGCCCACAGGGAGGGGCCAGTGCATTAAGGCCAGTTTAAAGGCCTATGACTATTTAAAAGAGGGCGGAACTCAGGCAGGGTTTGCCAAGATAAGTGACAGCAGGCTCAGGGAGCCTGAAAGACTTAAAGGGGCAACATATTTAAAAGGGCAATTCAGGCCCAGATGTAAAGAGGGGCATCAGGCCCATTGTAAAGTGGGGCACCAGGCCCAGTATTACGAGGGGCACCAGGCCCAATAGGAAGTGGGGCACCAGGCCCAAAGCAACGTGGGGCACCAGGCCCAGTACTAAGTGGGGCACTAGGCCCAATATTACGAGGGGCACCAGGCCCAATCTAAGGTAGGGCACCAGGCCCAAGATAACATAGGGTGTCAGGCCCGAGGTAAAAGTAGGGCATTAGGCCCGAGGTAAAGCCTGGTCTAAAGGGAGGCCCCAGCCTAGCAGAATAGGGTAAGCCAGCCTAGTGGTACTAAAGGGAGGCCCCGGCCTAACGGAATAGGGCAAGCCATCCTAGTGGTACTATAGGGAGACCCCGGCCTAGCAGAATAGGGCAAGCCAGCCTAGTGGTACTAAAGGGAGGCCCCGGCCTAGCGGAATAGGTCAAGCCAGCCTAGTGGTACTAAAGGGAGGCCACGGCCTAGCGGAACTATTGGTCCAAGTACCTGAACTATTGCTCTAAGCACCTGGACATTGGCCCTTATCAGTAACAATTACCCCTGAAGGTATAATTTGCCCTCCACCAGCAAATTATTGTAGTATTCTACAGTTCTTTGGGCATTCTTCAGTTATATGTTTACTACTGTATGAAGACAGTCTCAATCTTCTACCACACTGCAGTCTCATAGTGTGGTCTGTAACACCACGTACGCAGAATCAGTCTCTACTCAGAAGAAGACATCCTCCCAGCATTCTTCACTCCTGGGAGATCATCCATCAGCTCATCCCGTCAGTTTGTGTCATCCGCCGAAGTCGAGTCCTTCACCAGTCGTACAAGTCGTACCCGCCATTTTCTTGTTTTCACAGCTTGGAAGTATGTCCGCCGGAACGCATGACAGCCGTGCCAGTGTCGTTCCCTATGGTTCCTGTTCCAGATGTCCTGAAGTTGGTCGCCCTCTACAGAAGAGTGAGCTCATCCTGGAGAACCTAGTTCTGCGCCCCACCTGGTCGTTCGCCGAAAGTCGAGTCCGTCGAAGCCCAGTTCGGGACGCGTCTGCCGTTTCTTTGTTTTGTGTTAGTTCCTGATCCCAGGATTTCAGAGTCAACCATCATCTCCTCAGATTCTTATGGTTCCTGGTCCTGTCAGAGTTCCTTCTGAGTTCAGCTGGCCCTTGGAGTGCCGCAGCATCAGTCAGGTTGTGGTAGTCCTCCACTGGATTCATCGCCACACAGATCTTGATCTATCTTCGTGCTTGGCAACCCTGGAAGTGGGTTTTGGCTGAGTAACCCTTTGTTTTCAGTGTGTTATTTCAGGAACCAGTTGCTTTGATTCTACATTCCGGCAGCCTTGGAGAGAGTGGGCTTTTGCCAAAGATATATGGTCTGTTTACCAAACCTCTCACCACCCCAGTGGTCTTAACTAGGTCCTTGCTGAGAATTGAGATTAGGGTTCTACAGTTCTGTTTTACTTCCCTTGTAGCTACCAACGAAGAATGACGGTGTACACAAAGACACCGGATCTCTGGACTCTTGTAATTTCTGGACTCTTATGGAAATGTGTGATGCTAATCACCCTAATGCAGTGCTGAGTAGCTTATGTAACCTGATTCTCATTTAGAGTATAGAAGCAAAGTGTCAGAATAAGAGTGGCAGTAGACCTAAAGTTTATTCTTGTAGTAATAACTGTAGAAGTGGTAGATGAAAGTATTTCCCTGTTTCATTGCCCTAATGTTCTCGGGCAAACCCTCCTCCTTCTTGTGACTGTGTCTGTCTACCCTTGGTACAAAATAAACGCCCTGCGGGCATCGCAGTACTAAGTTGACTCCTGCCTCTCCTTGTCTGGATAGCAGTTATCCTATCCACATAATTCGGACCTTGGTGCCTTGCTCATCTCTTTTCACCACCTTAGAGTAGAGCACACTCTCACCTAACAGAGCACCGCTTTAGACCATCACAGGTAAAACAAAAAACACTCCAGTTTTCTGATTCTAATAAGAGAACTGTTTAAAATGACACCCACAAAAAGAAAATAATAGAAACACAGAAACGTAGAACATAGAAATTTGTCGGCAGAGAAAGACCCCATGGTCCATCCAGTCTGCCCGAGTTCTCTCCTCTAGGAACACCTCCAGCCTTCATTTTCTGTCTTCCCCCTGTTGGTTAGGCCCATGTATGTATCCCAGGGCACGGATATTCAGAAGGGTTGCAAATGACGCAACAGTTTGTGCCATGCACAACCCACTGATGCGCCCTGGCGCGATATTCAAATGTGGATTGTGCCTGTCACAAATCCCGATGTGCTGGAGCGCATCAGTAATGTATACAGCACAGGTAGGGGAGGCGTGCCCATGCATACACTGCACATCCCGATATTCAGCCCGGGATGTGCTGAGCCCATGCATGCGCAACCCCTACTTGCGTTGCACACAGGTGAGCCAAAAGAAAAAAAGAAACAATGGCTGGCCACCCACAGGTGAGCTGCCGTATTGCAGGGCGCAACACGGCAGCTGGCATCTGTGGGTGGCCACCCGAGCTGCGGCTGCACCTTCGTGGCGGTGCCCCCCCATGCCCTATCGCGAGCAGACGTAGAAGAATAGAAACGCCCAATATCCCTGGTGGTCCAGTGGACTGCTTGCAGCCTGATCGCCGGCATATGTAAAAATAAAAGTACAGTCTAATATCCCTGGTGGTCCAGTGGACCGCTCGCAGCCCAATCATGGGCATATGTTAAAATAAATGTAAAGTCCAATATCCCTGGTGGTCCAGTGGACCGCTCGCAGCCCGATCGTGGGCATATGTTAAAATAGAAACATACATAGAAACATAGAAGTTGACGGCAGATAAGGACCGCAAGGCCCATCCAGTCTGCCCATTTCTTTTTCTACCTTATAAATGTGCCATCGGCCTTTGCTCTGTCAGTGACCTATCTATTCATAGTCATTTGTATTGCTCCCTTATGCCTATCCATGCCTGTTTGAAGCCCTGCACTGTATTCATAGCCACCACTTCTTGTGGTAAGCCATTCCATGCATCCACCACCCTTTCTGTGAAAAGAATTTCCTCACATTCCCCTTAATCGGCCTCCTCTAATCTCATGCTGTGTCCTCTTGTCCTGCTATTTTCTTATATTTAAACATGTTAGACTCTTTCACCTTGTTTATGCCCTTAAGGTGTTTGAATGCCTCGATCATATCACCTCTCTCCCTCCTTTGCTCGAGGTATACATATTGAGCTCCGTTAATCTGTCCTCATATGTCTTCTGATGCAGTCCTGCACCATTTTGGTTGCCCTTCTCTGGACTGCCTCAATTTGGTTAATGTCCTTGTGAAGGTGTGGCCTCCAATACTGCACGCAGTACTCCAGATGGGGCCTAACCAGTGTCTTGTACAGAGGGATTATTACCTCCCTCTTACGACTTGTGATACCCTACTAATACACCCTAACACCCCCTAGCCTTACCTACTGCTTTAGAGGTCTGCTTGGATGATTTTAGGTCATCAGTGATGATGATGCCCAAGTCTCTTTCTTCCTTTGTGACTGCTAGCAACTCCCCTCCCAGCCTATAGGTAGCTTCAGGGTTTCTCTTCCCTATGTGCATGATTTTGCACTTCTTTGCATTAAATCCCAGTTGCCACTTTTCTGACCATTCTGCTAGTTTATCCAGATCTCTTCTCATTCTGCCCACCCCATCTGGATCATCTACTCTGTTGCAGATCTTGGTGTCATCTGCAAACAGACAAGCCTTACCCTCTAGTCCATCTGCAAGGTCACTAATGAAGATGTTGAAGAGGACTGGCCCCAGAACTGATCCCTGAGGTACCCCACTTGTGACTTGCATCTCTTCTGACTGTATACCATTTACCACCACTCTCTGTTTTCTGCCCGTCCAACCAGTTTGCCACCCAGTTGACCAACTTCTGACCACCCGAGCCTACCCAGCTTATTTATCAATCTTCTATGTGGAACAGTGTCAAAAGCTTTGCTGAAGTCAAGATAGGCGACATCAACTGCTCCCCTTGGTCCACCACTCTGGTTGCCAGTCAAAGAAATCTATGAGATTAGTTTGACAGGACCTTCCTTTGTAAACCCATGCTGTCTTGGATCCTGTGCCCTATGGATTCCAGGTGTTGCACTATCCTTTCCTTAAGGTGCCTCCATAATCTTTCCCACTACTGAGGTAAGACTGACGGTCTGTAGTTCCGCCTCCTCCCTGCTACCACTCTTGTGGAGCGGGATCACATAAACCCTTCTCCAGTCTTCTGGGACCTCTCCTGTGCTCAGAGACTCACTAAACAATTCTGCTAATTGCTCTGCTAGTTCCTCCTTTAGCTCCTTAAGTACCCTGGGATGTATGCCATCAGGTCCCATTGCCTTATCCACCCTGAGCTTAGCAAGCTCTTGTAGGACCCTTTCTTTTGTGAAGGGTAGTGCTCCTCACCTCCCCCTGTGTCCATGATGCTGAGCTGTGGGCCCTGCCCTACCTTCTCTTCAGTAAATACTGAGCAAAGTATCTATTTAGGATAGATGCCTTTACAGGGTCCTCCTCCTCACATGCTCCTTTTCTCCATTAAGCTTAGCAATACCCCTCTGGACTTTCTCCTTTCACTAATGTATCTATAGAAAGTCTTGTCACCTTCTTTTACTGTTCATGCTAGTGTTTCCTCAGTTTGGGACTTTGCCTGCCTTACTGCCTTACCTGCTTCCCTTAGGGCAGTTTGGTATGCCTCCCTATCTTCATCCGCTGTGTTCCTTGTATTTCCTGAAGGCCAGCCTTTGGCTCTGACCTTTTCTGCTACTGTATTTGAGAACCAAAGTGGTTTCCTTCTTCTTTTGCACTTCCTTTTCTGTCTAACACAATGGGATGTTGCTTCAAGTATTGCATCCTTAATGCTTGCCCACTCTGCCTGTACCCCTCACCTGTGTTTCTTTTGCCAGGGCTAGCTTAACTCTGTTGGCCATCTTATCAAAGTCAGCTCCTCTGAAGTCCCATATTTTTGCCTTGGAATGGGATGATTTAGATGTAGTAGCCAAATTGAACCATACCATGTGATGGTCACTGGCCCCAGGTGACCTTCTACCTGGAGATCTGTGATCCCTTCTTTGTTAGTCAGTACTAGATCTAGGATAGTCCTGTCTCTTGTGGGTTGCTGTACCAGTTGTTTGAGGCCTTCCCCCTGCAGGGAATCCACTATGAGTCCAGTTCTGGCAGATGTTCCTGCTGGTATTGACCAATCTGTATCTGGCATGTTGAAGTCTCCCATTATCAGAACCTCCCCTTTAGCTGTCATGTTTTGTATATCTTCTAACAGTAATGTGTCTATGTCCTCCCTCTGGTCTGGGGACCTGTAGACAACCCCAGTTCTTATGGCTGTCCCATTTCCTGTTTCCAGGGTGACCCACAGTTCTTCTGGCTCCTTATGTGTATTCTGAATTTCTGTAGCTTTGATATTTTCATTAACATACAGGGCCACTCCCCCCCTTTTGCACCTCGGTCTCTTCTGAACAATACATAGCCAGGTACTGAAGTCTCCCAAGTGTGGTTACTGGTAAACCACGTCTCACTAATTGCTACTATGTTCAGTTTAGCCTCTGACATTATTGCCTGCTGGTCTGGGATCTTATTTCCCAGGCTGTGAGCATTTGTGTACATGATTTTCCATTGGCCAGATTTTGGTGTGTTAGTTGTTGGGTGAAGTTTGGCATTACCCCTGTGCGTTGTATGGGGAAACAAACCTTTTTTCTTACCTGGTGATGCAAATGAACAGCAAACACGCTGAATTCCTGTTTAACCACTAGCTGAGGGGAGGGTGTTCTTCCCATTCGACGTATGGGTGCTGCACCTCTCCCCATTTGCTAGTTTAAATATTCTGCAAAGACGTCAAACTTCTGCCCCAATGCACTGACTCCTCTTTAGTCAGATGCAGTCCATCAAATTTAAGAACTTTCGCTCCCAGAACTGTTGCCAGTTCCTACAAATCTGTGTCCTTTTCCTGGCACCAGTCCTTGAGCCACGTGTTTAGCTCCCTATCTCCCTTCTCTGACCTTCCGTCCATCTGCTCCCTCTCCCAGACTGGCAGGATCTCGAGAGAAGGAGATGCCGGACGAAATAGATGATAGTTTGTCACCCAGCCTAGTCAGGTGTTCCTTGGTCTCCACAACTGACCGGCTGGCGAGATCATTAGTCCCTATGTGTACTAGGACATCAATGTTTTCTCCTGCTTTGTGAACAATTTTATAATGCGGTCAGTGTTTCTCCATGCTGATGTACCTGGGAGACATCTGACCATCACCCCTGGCTGGAGATGGGTATCAACTCCCCGAATCATGGAGTCTCCTATGATCAGAAGTTTTTTGGATTTCCTTTGTGCTTGTTTAGTTTTGGTTCCTGATATGGGTGAGTTTTGTTGTGTTAGCTCCTTTGCCGCAGTGTCCTGCTCTGCAGTGTCTTCTGCCTCTTTATTTGATTTCAGAGATAGAGGCAGATACCTGTTTGTAGTGTTTATATGGTTTTTGGAGGTAATGTGTTGGAGAGCAGAGAGTGATGGGGTACCTGATTTGCTCCTCCTAACCACCTGCCAACCTCCTGAACCAACTACCCTCTGCGGTCGAGGTTTTTCTGTTGGATGCTGGGGAAATGGCGGGTGGTTCTTATAATGTATTCCTCTTCAATATGAAATTTGAGGCGCAATCTCTGCCCATGCTGCCGGAGCTGAGCCCTAAGATCTCAAAGGCCCAGCATGTAGGACAGTGTCCTAAATCCTGAAGACTGTCCTTCTAAAATTGTTCCACAGTACCTGCAGTTAATGAAATCCATTCCAAATAAGTTGCTGGGTTTGTAACCTAGTCAGAGTAATTAGAAGGAAAAAAAGGGAAAAAAATGCAAGTAATGGTTTAATGTGCTTTGTTTAACTTGTCATAACAAGTTAATTACTAGTGCCCTAAATGAGATCACCTTGTGGAGGCCCACTGATCCGCCCTTCCTGCTGTGCCACAGAAATGTCACAACTGTGGTACCCTATAAAAGGAGTGTGGCGTGGGGTGGTTGGGGATGGAGGGGTGGCTGGGCCCTTCTCCTGCCTAAAAAGAAGAACCACGGACGAAAGAACAAGGAGGTAGAGCAGAAACAATCAGTCAACAAAAATGCAGTAACCCTGAAAGCTTATCCTAATGTTAGATAAAACTGTAAAGCACCACCTGTAATAATTTCAGAGAAGATATACCCTGTAAGAAACACTTTGCTCCAGAGAAAAATAAAGCAGTAACAGAAGATATACCTTGCAAAAGACAATTTGAATCAGATTACAGCAGTAATCTGTTAGCACACACCTGTAGGCACACCTTGTAATAATGCAGAAGAAGGTATACCAGCAACAACAATTTGAATCAGAGAAAAAATAAAGCAATGAAATGTTAGCAACAAACAGTAGCAATCCCTGTGAGTAAAAAATAAAAACACCACCACACAGTAAATCTGCTTAGCCAAACTAAGTCTTAATCCTTCTCCCTTGCTCTGGTAAGTTTCTCTACTCTGCCTTTCAAGCAGTCTTAGAAGGAAAGAGCTCAGGTGAAGCTAGGTGCCTTGGCCAGCAAACCAAGTCTTCTACCTCCAAGATATCAACTAACCTGACTTTTAAACCCTTCTTTCTGTTGGAAATTACTGACAGTTTGCCAGCTCCACCCCCCACATACACACCTAATCCTTTGGAGGAGCTGTGGGAGGAAAAGCAATTAGCTCCTTCAATCTGAGAAGGAGACTGAAACACCTCTGAGACAACAAACAAGAATAAAATAAAACACAGTGTCAAACAGTAATTTTGCTTAGCCCAATGATAAAAAAAGTCACAAAAATGTAAGCTCCACCTGTAATACAGTAATTTCAGAGAAGATATACCCAGTAAGAATCACTTTGCTCCAGAGAAAAATAAAGCAGTAACAGAAGATATACCTTGCAAAAGACAATTTGAATCAGAAGATTACAGCAGTAATCTGTTAGCACACACCTGTAGGCACACCTTGTAATAATGCAGAAGAAGGTATACCAGCAACTACAATTTGAATCAGAGAAAAAATAAAGCAATGAAATGTTAGCAACAAACAGTAGCAATCCCTGTGAGTAAAAAATAAAAACACCACCACACAGTAAATCTGCTTAGCCAAACTAAGTCTTAATCCTTCTCCCTTGCTCTGGTAAGTTTCTCTACTCTGCCTTTCAAGCAGTCTTAGAAAGAAAGAGCTCAGGTGAAGCTAGGTGCCTTGGCCAGCAAACCAAGTCTTAACGTAAACGTAAAGTCCAATATCCCTGGTGGTCCAGTGAACCGCTATGTAGCCCAATCGCAGGCGTCAGTAAGCCAATAATACCACAGAAACCCAACCCTGGTCATCTAGCGGTACCCCCCTCCCACCACCACTGAGCCCCAGCGCCTCGCTCCCCGTCAGTGGCGGACGGCAGCTCCCCGCTTGCCACCCTGCCGCCTTGACACTGTCCGGTGAGGCTGTACTCCCATTGGTCCAAAGCATGAGCCAATGGGCGTGCAGCCATACCGTACACCAGTCAGATATATGAGATGGATTCATTCACATATCTGGACTATATGGCTGTCTGCAGAGCTACATGCCCATTGGCTCCCTTATCAGACAATAAGTCTCTAACCCCACCATCTGATGTCAGTCGGCGGGCGGCGGGGCGGCAACAGGGTGGGGAGCTGCTGCCCGCCACTGACAGGTTTACTGACACCCGCGATCGGGCTGCAAGCGGTCCACTGGACCACCAGGGATATTGGACTTTACATTTATTTTAACATATTCCCATGATCGGGCAGTGGGGCACATTTCCACGATGTGTAGGGGGCGTCGGTCCCCGACAGCTGCAGCCTGGCAGGGCACCAGGTGCAAGTCACCGGGGATCGGCGCACCTGCATGCAAATGGAGCCATAATGACATGCAAATGGCCCTATTTGCGCCTTGCATGCATTATGGTCCCATTTGCACGTTCACTCGCGCTAGGCCATCCCCCTGCTCCACTCTGGCCACTTGTGTTGGTGCAGTGCCACTGCGCCATGTGCACTGTGGGTGGCCAGGGTGCGAGATTCAGCGATGCTGTGCCATGGCGCAGCTCCGTTGAATGTAACCCTGTCAACGCCCCTGCACAGCCAAGTTGCGCAGCGCCCAGGCTTGCGCCACAGCCTGGCACAGTCTGAATATCCAGGCCCAGGATTTTTTAAATTTGCCCACTGAATCAACCCCCCCCACCCATTCCAGCAGTCTGTTGCATGCCCCCACCACCCTCTCAGTAAAGAACGTCCCCCTGATCTCTCCTTTAAATCTGCCCCCCTCGAGTTTTAATGCATGCCCCCTAGTGGATTTGTTTTCACTTAATCTGAAGATATTGTCAACCCTCACCCTATTTATGCCTTTCAAGTACTTGTATGTTTTAACCATGTGCCCCCCTCTCCTTCCTCTCCTCCAGTGTGTACAGGCCCAGCACACCCAGTCTCTCCTCGTATGACTTCTTCTGCAGCCTGCTCACTATCCTGGTAGCCCTTCTCTGGACCCTCTCTAGCCTGTCATTGTCCCCTTGTAGGTATGGCCTCCAGAACTGTACCTCATATTCCAGGTGTCGGTCTGACCATGGTCTTGTATAGTGGCATGGTCACCTCCCGTCTCCTGCTTGTAAAGCCCCTCCCTATGCATGCCAACATTCTAATTGGATTCCCCACTAACTTGTCGCACTAACTCCGAACCTTCAGGCTGTCTGAAATGGTGATCCCCAGGTCCCTTTCCTGTTCTGTTGTCTCCAGTTCTCCCCCCCCCCACCAAAGCCAGTATTTTGCCTTCAGGTTTCTATACCCTATATGCATAATTCTGCATTTCTTTGCATTAAATTGTAGCCGCCATCTTTCTGATTCCTCTTTCATACTTTCCACACCCCTTGTTGTATCCACCCTATTACATATTTTCATGTTGTCTGCAAACAGACTCACCTTCCTATGTAGACCCTCTGTAATGTCCCCTGTGTAAATGTTGAAGATTATGGGTCCCAGCATTGAGCCCTAGGGAACCCCACTCGTCACCCTTTCCTCCTTTGAGTGCACCCCATTTACCACAACTCTCTGCATCCTTCCCTCTAACCAATGCTCAACCCATTTTGTGAGCTTGCTCCCCACACCCAAGCTGCCTACTTTGCCTACCAGTCTCCTGTGAGGGATGGTGTCAAAGGCCTTCCTGAAGTCCAAGTAGGCCAGATCCACCGCCCCTCCCTGGTCCCACATCTCCATAATCCTGTCAAAAAATTCAATCAGGTTAACACAGAAACATAGAAACATAGACTTTGACTTCAGATAAGGACCGCATGGCCCACCTAGTCTGCCCATTTCCTTACCTACAGGATAAGCTGCAGATCCTAGTTAACCAACAGCCTATTTCTTCCTACCCCCCACAAAAATTGCCTTATGTCAGTCCCATGCATTCTTGAATTCTCCCACAGTTTTAAATCCCACAACATCCTCAGGAAGACTGTTCCATGCATCCACCACCCTCTCTGTGAAAAAATACTTTCTCACATTGCCCCTGGACCATTCCCCCCTCTGTCTTCAAATTCTGTCCCCTTGTTCTTACACATCTCTTTTTCTGAAAGAGGCTACCCTCTTGGACTTTGTTGATTCTGATGAGGTACTTAAAAGTTTCTATCATGTCCCCCCTCTTCCTCCTTTCCTCGAGGCAATACATACTAAGCTCCTTTAGTCTCTCCTCGTATGGCTTCTCTTGTAGACCCTGCACCATTTTAGTTGCCCTCCTCTGGACTGCCTCCATCTCGTCTATGTCCTTGCGGAGATGGGTTCTCCAGAACTGGATGCAGTACTCCAGATGGGGTCTCACCAACTGTCTGTACAAAAGGATAACAACTTCCTGTTTTCTGCTGCTAATGCCTCTCCCTATACATCCCAGTATCCCCCCAGCCCTCCCTACTGCCTTCTCACATTGCTTGCTAACCTTAAGGTCATCTGATATGATTACCTCAGGTTCCTTTCCATTTTTGTTGTTGCTACTACCTCGCCCCCATTGCGTAATCTTCCCCTGGGTTTTTGTTTCCCAGGTAGGTGCATTATTTTGCACTTCTTTGCATTGAATCCAAACTGCCATACTTCTGACCATTCCTCCAACCTTGCCAAGTCCCTTCTCATCCTTTCCATGCCTCTTTGTATATCAATCCTGTTGCAAATCTTTGTGTCGTCTGCAAAGAGGCATACTTATCCTTCCAGTCCTTCTGCAATGTCACTTATAAAGACATTAAAAAGGACTGGACCCAGTACCGAACCCTGCGGTACCCTATTAGTAACTCCTCTTTCTTTAGAATGGACTCCGTTTACAATTTCCTTCTGTGTCCTGTTGTCCAGCCAATGTTTTACCCAGGCTACCACCCTGGGACCCACTCCCAGGCTGGTTAATTTGACTATTAATCTTTTGTGTGGGACTGAGTCAAATGCCTTGCTAAAGTCTAGGTAGACCATGTCCACAGACCCTCCCTGGTCTACTACTTTGGTCACCCAGTCAAAGAAATCAATTAGATTTGTCTGACATGACCTTCCCGCTGTGAACTCATGCTGCCTTGGGTCATGTGCCCCACTGGCCTCTAGGTACTCAGAAATTCTTTCCTTCAGAAGTGATTCCATCACTTTCCCTACCACAGAGGTCAAATTGACAGGTCCGTAGTTTCCTGCCTCTGTCTTCCTCCCACATTTGTGAAGGGGAATCACATCTGCCTTCCTCCGGTCCTCAGGTACCACACCATCCTCCCATGATTTGCTAAAAAAGGTAGTCAGTGGTGTCACTAGTTCTTTCCTTAATTCTTTTAGAATTCTGTGGTGAATTCCATCAGGCTCCATTGCTTTGTCCACCTTCAGTTTTAAGAGTTCTTTCAGAACCCTTTCTTCTGTGAAAGGACTGGGATCAACCCCCCTACCCAGAGTGCTTCTGTTAATTGGATTAGGCACCTCCCCTCCTCCTCTTTTGTGAATACTGAGCAGATGTATTAGTTCAGTATCCCTGCTTTTTCACTGTCCCTCTCTGTCCACCCACCGTCCATTCTATTCTGCCTCACTATCCCTCCCTTTGTCTTACTACGCCCCTGATATACCTATAAAAGGTTTTATCCCCCTTCTTAACCGAATTGGCTATCTTTTCCTCAGTTTGGGCCTTTGCTATTCTGACTACCCTTCCTGCTTCCTTCTGCCTTAGCTGGTACAGTTCTCTGTCCTGCTCCTTCTGTGTTTCCTTATACTTCCTAAATGCTATCTTTTTCTCCCTAACCTTCACCACCATCTCTTTTGAGAACCACAGTGACTTTTTCTTTCATTTTGATTTGTTTATTTGCTTCACACAAAGGCTTGCTGCCTCTGTGATGGCAGTTTTGATGTTTCCCCATTGGTTGGTCTGGCAGGACCTACCATCTGCGAATCCATGCAGGTTGCCATCCAAGAGGCCCTCTGTCTCCAGATATTTAATCAGCCTTTCCTTTATAAGTGTCTCCATTAGCTTACGCACCACAGAGGCAAGCCTAACTGGGCAGTAGTTTCCCAGTTCCACCCTTCTTCCCCCTTTATGTAATGGCACCACCTCTACCCTTTTCCAGTCCCCTGGAACCCTTCCCTTGTCCAGTGACATATTAGATAACCTCATGAGTGGTGCCACCAACACCTGCTTCAGCTCTTTGAGCACTCTCGGGTGAATCCTGTCCGGGCCCATCGCCTTATCCTCCCGCAGTTTCCCTAGCTCATCCAATATCCTATCCACCTTGAATGGACCTGAGTCCCCTTACATGCCCTCCCTTCTTCTGACTTCCAACTCCGGCCCTTTCCCCTCCTCCACTGTGAAGACTGATGTGAAGTAATCATTCAGAACATTAGCCTTTTCCATATCCCCTTCTGCTACTACCCACCTTCCCCTTTGAATCTAATAATCCCCATCTTCCCCTTCCTTCTGTCACTCACATATCTAAAAAAATTCTTATCTCCCCTTTTCGCCTCCCTCACTATATTCTCCTCTGTATTAGCCTTTGCCCTTCTGATTATTTTTCCTGTTTCCCTCAGTTTTGCCTTATATACCTCCCTGTCCATCTCTTTCTGAGAGGCTTTATATGCCCTGAATGCCCTCTGTTTCTCCCTAACTGCTACCCCCACCTCCTTTATGAACCAAAGTGGTTTCCTCCCCTTCTTTTTTTTGTTCACCATCCTAACACATAGTTCTGTTGCCTTCAATATACCTCCCTTAATTTTCCCCCCCACAGCTCCTCCACATCATCCACATTCTCCTTTCCTTCTAGTTACTTCCTCACTATTTCTATCATCCTCCTAAAATCTGTCTTCCTAAAGTCTAGCACCTCAGTGGTGGAAATGCACTTAACTGGCCCTTTCCGAATTTTAAAGCTTACCACCCTGTGGTCACTGTCCCCCAAATTTTCCCCAACCTCCACCTCCTCAACCGCTTCCCCATTTGTCATTACCAGATCTAGTATGGTCCTCCCCATAGTAGGTTCTGTGACCAGCTGGTACATGAACAATTCCTGCATGGCTACCAGCACCTCCCTACTCCTTTCTGAGGATGCTGCCAGAATTTCCCAATTTACATCTGGTAGACTCAGATTCCTGGCTATCTGCTGTATTTCATTAACAAACTCTCTATCCACATCCTCTCCTTGATTTGGTGGTCTGTATTCAGCCCCTACCCTCAATACCTCCCCCCGTTCTGCTTAAAGTGACCCATAGTGTCTCCGCTGGTCCATCTCTTCCCCCCTTGCAATTGCTCGAATCCCCTCCCTTACATACAAGGCAACCCCCCCTTCTTCCTGTCCTGTCCCTCCTGTAGAGTCCATACCCTGGTATTTCCACTTCCCAACTGTGGTTGTCAGTCTACCAGGTCTCCGTGACTGCAATTATGTCCAGGTCATCTGCCGCCACTGCTGCCTGCCGGTCCTCCATTTTATTACCAAGACTTCTGGTGTTTATTAGCAACCATTTCCACCAGCCCTGCCTTTCACCATTTCCCTCCCCCCAATGTCTTCTGCCTCCAGCTGTGGGGAAATGTGAGTTAGATAAGTCCCACCAGACCTTTTCCCTAGACCACCCCTAGCTGCGCACTACCTCTCCCCTAGTTAAATCACTCCCCAATATTTTATCTATGTATCCCTTGAGTTTCCCCCTCAACAGTCTAGCCGCCTCATCATTGATATGCAGTCTGTCCCTCGCATACAGATGCTGGTCTACCCATGTGTCCCCCCCACTCACCTATGCATTCATAGCCCTCCTTTCTACACCACAGCCTCAGCCAGTGGTTCAAGTCCATGGTTCTCAATTGCCTAGCCATACTAGTGCAGTGTACTGGCAGGATTTTTGAAAAAGCTATGGATCTCACCATCCCCTTGTACCCTGCTGCTAACTCTATGAATCTCTTCTGCACCACCTCCAACTCCTCCCCAGCTATGTCATTTGTTCCCAAGTGTAAGACCAGGTGAGGTTTCCCCCCGACCCGCCTAATGCACTCCCTAATTTTTGGTAGCGCCCTGCTCGCCTCCATTCCTAAATCATAAAAAACTGATCTCCCTTTAAAAGCCACCCCTTCCTTAACCAGCGGATCCCTCTGATAATAGAGTCTCCATACACTATCACTGATTTTTCCTGCCCTACCCCTAATGGTGCATCTGCATCCCTTACCTCATTTCTCCCGGTGCTACATACGTCCCCCCAGCCACCCCTTATCTCCACTCCTGCACCCCCATCCCTCTATCCCTCCGCCTTCCCTGAAGGTTCCCCATCCCACCACCTTCCCCCTGCCTCCCCCTCATGCTCCTCTTTGTCCTTACCCATATCCCTTACTCCCCGAATCCCATCATCTACCCGTTTGCCTGCAGTCTGACTCCCTTCCTGTTGGCCACCTCCTACTTCTTTCCCATCTCTATTTCTGCCCTCTTCCTTACCACCTTGTCCATCCAAAGTATTACTCAGTTCCTTCAGTGTGCCACCCCTGCTGCTCTTATCTTGTAACCCCTTTGTAAGATCCGCCCTTGCCTCTGGCTTGTTACTCATTCCTTCAATCTGTCCCCCCAGCTGCTTTTATTTCATAGCCCCTTTTTGAGATCCTCCCTTACCTCTGGTTTAGTCTGCCTTTCATGGCCCAGTTCCCTATTACCCTTAACTTTCCTCCCTGATACTTCCTCCTGTTCCTCCATCTCCCTTAAGGACCAATAACTGTTTGAGCCTATTGTGTATCTGTGCTCATTGATGTTGTCATACATGCACATATTTTATTTTTTATTTTATTTAGTTTTTGTTGACCGGGTAAGTGCACTAGACAAATCCTGCCTATTTTCAGGCACGACCCAGGAGAGGGGGATACAGATGAATGCCAACTAACCTTGAACCAGATTAAGCTGTTGGTGGTATTTTTAGTGAATGAGGGAAATTTGGCCAGGACACCAGGGAAATTCCCCATCTCTTTTCAATAAGTGCCATGGGATTTTTTAACATCCACCTGAACTACCACCAATACAGGCAGATGGGACCTTGGTTTAACGTCTCATCTGAAAGATGGCACCTCAGAAGTGCAGCACCCCTCTCATGCTGCACTACAGTGTCAGTACTGGGATATTAACCCAGGTACCAGATGTGGGAACTGAACCCACAGCCCTCTGATCTCCCAGCCTCAGAGGCGAGTGTGCTACCTACTGAGCCACTGACACTGTAATTGCCCCTGAATCCTGCCCTGGCACCTCCCCTCCTGGTTCCCAGTGTGTCCTGCTTGCTCCACCTGCTTTCTTCTCCTTCGTCCTGTCTCCTGTCCACCCCTTTATTCTCCGTGTTTCTCCTTTCCCTTTCTGCCCATGACAGTTCCTTCTGCAGCCTTAATAGTTCAGCCTACATCCTCCTTAGCCTTTGACAGATTGGACACTCCTCCAGCCTCCACAAAGTGCTCATGAATATGGTCGCTCCACAGTTGTTACACCCCACGACCCTCCCTCCACTATGTCCTCTGCCTGTCTCCCTTCACCTGTCCACCATCCCCTTTTGCTGTCCTGTCGTGCCTGTCTGTCCTGCTCCCTCCACCAGTCTCCACCATCTCTCCTCCTGATCTATGCCCTCCTGTCACCCATGTGCCAGTCTTGCTCCATGCTCCAAATGTTAATTAATGACCTCAGAACAAGGACAGATGCACACTCTTTTAATACCAGTCAACCGAAATTTGTACCACTTTCAAAATTATTGCAAACTCTAAGAAGACTACTTTGTTAATGCCTATAAATCAATAATTTGCTTGATATTCCACATTAATTATCTCCCAAAACAGTCCAAGTTCAAAATTTCCACATTGATTAATTAGTCTAACCAAACACAAATAGATTTTTCACAACTTTTATTCAGGTAAAATTAGAAAAAATAATTTGAAGGCATAAATATAATTTCTGAAAATAGACACATTTGTGGCAGCTGCAAATTGGCACACATTCCATGTTCCCTGTACTAGTGTGCTAATGTCAAGGATCTCTTATGAGTTCTTGTGGTATTGTTGACACTATACTCTGCTCCTTTTAAAATGGGTTGAATTGAAAGTTGAAAACTGCCAATATTTTGACCAAAAATTCTAGTTCTCTCCCATTGGGCTTTGACTCCTCCCTGTGGCTCACAACTAGGCCAGCTGATCCTGTATTTTGTTATTATTCTGTTTATTTCCCAAGTTCCACATTTCACCTGTTGCTAGCCTGATGCTTGGGGTTCTCATAAATGGACCCAACTCTGGCAGGGAGGGCAGACGAGCCACTGCCCTCACAGGTAGAAGCAATACTGCTCCTTGACTGGCGTGTAAGGGGTGCACAGATGCCTGGCAGCCCAGCCCTTCCTTCTCAGGAGTCAATTACCACACCTTCATGAAGCACTTGGCCCACAGCTAGCTCCAGGATTGGATTCTTAGGCTCACACATGAATTCTGATCTTGCAGATGGCAGCTTAGCCCCAGTATTGGATTCTAGGTCTCACACATACGAACACGCATACAAAGAAGCCAGCAGAAGAAAGCCATTTGGTCTATCTAGCTGCATGTATTGCAGGGTCCCCAGGTTGGCCTACTGTCCCTGCCCCCCCGCTCCTCCCATCCTCCCTACCCAGTATCCTTACCTTCCCCCATGCCTATCTCTGCCACTCTTGAAGCTGCCCACTGTCTTTAACAAAACCACGTCTTCTGGCAGCACATTCCAAGTGTCCACCACCTTCTCCATGAAGAAGTGCTTCCTGATTTCCCTCCCAAACCTCCCCCTTCCAGCTTAAGACTGTGCCCCCTTGTGTTATGGTTGCCACTCAGCTTAAAGAGACGCTCCTTATCCACCTTATTTATCCCTTTCAAGTACATGAAGGTCCCAATCATGTCCCCTCTCTCTCACCCGTCCTCCAGGGAGTACATGTTCAGTGCCCTCAACCTCTCCTCATATGCCTTACCCTGCTGACCTGCCATCATCTCTGTAGTCCTCCTCTAGACCTTTTCCAGCTGGTTAATGTCCTTTTTGAGGTGTGGGCACCAGTACTAAACTCCATACTCTAGATGTAGCCTCACCAGTGACCTG
The DNA here is from genome assembly GCA_016271365.2 of Neoceratodus forsteri. Lineage (NCBI taxonomy): Eukaryota > Metazoa > Chordata > Ceratodontiformes > Ceratodontidae > Neoceratodus > Neoceratodus forsteri. The sequence goes on along the minus strand of CM028131.1, from coordinate 1,083,441,817 downwards.
CACAAGGGTAGTATAACCTCTTCTCTCCTCCTACTGATTCCCCTAGCGATGCATCCCAGAATCTTTTTTGCCCTTGCTGCTCCTATCTTGCACTGTGTGGAGTATTTCAGGTCACTGTTGATCATCATGATGTCCTTCTCCTCCTCAGATGCAGATACCTGGACTCCACCCAGGTAGTACTCTATCCTGGGATTCTTGGCTCCAATGAGCATAACTTTGCATTTCTTGGCATTGAAGATGAACTTCCAGATCCTGGAGCACCTCCCCACCTTTTCCAGATCATCCTGTACGTCCTGTATCTCTTCAGCTGTGTCCACTCTCCCGCAGAGCTTGGTATTGTCTGCAAATAGGCACATTTTACCCTTAATGCCATCTCCAATGTCATTGATGAAGACATTGAATGACGCGGGCCCCATCACCAAGCCCTGCAGGACCCCACTGGTGACTTCTCTGGTGCCAGATGACTCTCCCCCACAATCACTCTCTGGGTTCTGTCCCACATGAATCCTGATCTTGCAGATGGCAGCTCAACATGCTGCTGCTGTACCACTGGATCACGTACTTTAAAGCAGGAAGCATTCAGAGTCAGTGACCAACTTTGAGAAGTGTAGCCACCACTAATGACAGGAAGTATGGTGGGAGGATACCACTGGACAAAACAGGGAAGAAGGTGCTGTAGGACTGGAAGTGGGCTGCAGAACTATCTGTACCACAGGCCATCTGGCCAAAAACCTCAGGACTCCCAGGTGGACTTGCTCATTAAGAGGAGCATGTATAAACTGTTTTTATCATACAGGACAGGCATCATTTAAGCAACTTTGCACCGCATTGCCAACTCAGTACCAGCCAGATGGGACACCTTCCTTCAAGCTGGCTTCTAAAAATGGTCAGTTTCAAATGAGAGTGAATTGCTAATGCAGTGCCAGTTACAAAATACCTTGCAAAACAGAATGTTTATTTCACTGGGAACTCATTTACAACTCACTGCTGCTCCTGAAGTCAGTGCATTTGCAGCTCCACCAAAGCTCATTACTGTCCAAATACAAAATTACTTTAATACTGTCTGTACTATAGTTTGCAGCCCATCAAAATCTCATTCAAATGAGGCATTGGACTTACCTGTAACTGACAGCAGACCAAAGATATCCTCATTAAGTCTGCACTACACTGGTGCTGCACTGCTGCCACTGTTAAAGCCTTGCGATGTCACTGAAGGGGAAGCTGTGCCTAACCACATTGTAGCTAAACATAGCTTTACCATATGTGACATCACAAAGTTAAAAGAGAAAGGTTTCAGCGGAGAATTAATATAACACATAGCCTGGGATACCTCAGGACTGCTTGCCAGCTACATATAACCCAATATCTTATTTAAAAGAGCTTTACATGTGCTTTCAAATGACAGTGGGCACTTCTTTAAAATGGTCAGTTTCAAATGTGAATGATTTGTTAGTCACCCGGTGCCCTTGGTTAATGACAATGATGATTACGATATATAAAAACATTTTAAAAGTACCCCCCATAGACTTTAATGGAGCATGTCCCCGCACTCTCCTGGGCACATATCATTACGTGCCTAAGCATGAAGGCAAGTCTTAAGCAGCTCCCAAGACTGGGAAGAGGAAGGGATGGGCTGAGGACAAATTTACAATATCTTCCACTCTTATATATGACAAAGAATTTTTATCAGACATAGCCAGACGGGGTGTCCCAGAGGTAAGGCACCGCAACATGTGGTGCAAATCCCTCTTTTTAAATAACTTGAGGAATCTCTTTAAAATACAGAGGAAAAGGGTACAATAAACATCTGGTGCTACCCAATTTGCATTCTCTAACTTCTGACTATCTGCTCTGCACTGGGACAATGGAATCGGGGGACTCTTTTCCCCGTGACTTGAGAATCTGTGTATTGAGCAAATAGCAGTGACCCAAGATGACAAAAGAATACCCATTTTGGCCTGCCAACCATTGCATCAGTGAAGGTGTTTTTTTTTCTTTACCTTTTCAGCTTGTAAAGACCGAGAACAGAGATAATTGGGAAAATCTGGTCAAACACAATATTTAGACTGGAGACACAGGCATGGGGAGAAATTAAAGGGACCATTCTCGAGGTTGCAAAGTCACGCTTGAGAATGGTTACCAAGAGACCAATCTAGTTCTCTAAGAAAGTCAGGGAGGCAGTGAGTGCCTAAAAGAAGATCTTCTCCAGGTACAAGGAGAAGTACAGCAGGTGGATGAAGAATGGAGGGAGTACCAGGAAAAGCTAAGAAGGCCAAAAAGGTAGTCAGGAATGTAAAAGCAGAGCTGGCCCAGCAGCGCAGCGGTAGGGTTACCGCTCACAGTGCCAGCAACCTGGGTTCGGGAACGGACTCGGACAGCTGGAGGGCCGGGCGGGGGGAGGAGGATCGAGCGCCCAGAGGCTGCTCTCCTCCTCCTCCGGGTGGGGTGGGATGCGGGTCCCGCTGCGATACCACCACCTGGGTGACCATGGGTGGAGGTGCAGTGAAGATCACATGTAGCAGGGAGGGAGGACGTCTGCCAGGAGCTGGAGCGTTAGCACGTTGTGACGTGCGTCGTTCCTAGGCTCTCCTTGCGTGCAGATGCCCTATGGGGATGGGCGAAACAGAAGGAAAAAAAATACCCTCTGGTGCTCCCTGTAGATGGAGCTTCAGGCCCCGATCCCAGGGCCCCTGCCAGCATGGGCGATGGATCCCTGACAAAACACAGATGCTCGGGGTAGGAAGGGGAGCCCCATCAACGGCTCTGGGGTCAAACCAAGGCAGCATGGGGGGATGACTGCACCCGAAGCTGACAGACAAGCAGGGACGTACAAGACTGTAGGAGACTCCTGAAGGTGAGGAAGTACCGGGGTGAGACGGGGGCCTAAAAAGAGAATATTAAAAAAATAGCAGACACAGAGCTGCCAAGGGCGAGCAAAACAATTTTTCTAATATATTTGGGTAGAAAGAGGACAGGAGGGGGAATTGTTAGGCTGACAGAAGGGGGTAGGGTAAATATAGGAGAATGAACAGAAAGTAGCCTTTCTCAATGACTACATCCACTCAGTACTGCATCACAGGGAAGGATAGCGGGTCTGTGCTAGAGAATGGCATAAAGGTTGCTGAAAGGGGATTCCAGAAATGAGGCAGAAGGTATTCACAAGTGAAAGGGTCAGAGAAGAGTTTGCAACCCTGAAGATAAATAAGGCTCCAAGTCCAGATGAGATGTATCCAAGAGTGCTCAGGGAATTGCCATTGGAATTAGTAGAACCCCTGGTAGGGTTATTCAGTAGCTCTATTCAGTCAGGGGGGTCCAAATGACTGGAGGGCAGCAGATGTAGTTCTGCTCCACAGCAGGGAGGACAAGCAGCAACAGGGTAATTATAGACTTGTTAGTCTTACCTCTGTAAGCCCCCCAATGTGTTGGGCTTACTACATTGTCCAGGGGGCATCTGCACCCGGCACAGTGCCAGGACCCATAGTTAGGGACATTAGACTGGCACCACTATAAAAGGGACCCACAGCGGGAAAAAAGGGTCTTCCATGAAGGTGTGCCATGGAGTCCCAGGGAGGAGTAGTGGTCAGGGCTGTGGGCCTGGGCCTGGAGTGGGGTGATTGCCACCCCGGTCTCCCAGGAATGTGGTATCTGCTGTGAGCACAGCCGATGTGTGAGCGAAGAGGAAGTAGGCACCTTGGTGCCATAGTGGAAACCCTCAATATGCTGTGCCACTTCCACTTCAGTCAGAGCCAAAGTCAGGGGAGAAGGAGCAGCCTGCTCCATGATTTTGGCACTGGGGTGGGTCTGGCATCTGGCAAGATCAGTGAGAAAAGTCCACATCAGTGCCCAGAAGGTGGGTGATTGCTCCGGGTCAGAGAGTGATAGACCAGCTCGAGATGGGCCGCCGCATGGTAGGTCACAGCCTGTTTGCCGAAAGCCATGTCCACCCAAGTCTTGAAATGTTCAGCTGTTGAATAAAAGAGACTGTTTTTGGTGCCCTAGAACCCCTGGAGTGGCAGCAAGGTTGGCAGTCAGCCCTGGGGAGACCGCCCCCTTCAATGGGTCCCTGGGATAATTCCGCCTCAAGTCGTACCTGCTCCATGGTGGGGAGGAGAAGTGACACTGCATAGTACATGGGGATTCAGGACATATCTTATACCTGTAGCTGTTGTGAGAACTTACAAATCACCCCAAAAGACTGCTGCTGTGGGAGAGTAATGCATGGACTGTAACTGGGTGTACTGCCCATTACGCTTGCCCTGTGGTGTCTGTCATCTAACCAAACTGAGTGTGTTTACACTCTTTGAATGAGAGAAGGTCTGCCAGGTGATTTCCCTCAAAGACTGGTGCCATGGCTCTGTGCCATTGATCAATTGGAATTAATCAACTGTGCCCCTAGCCCCATGGAGATGCTGTTTACTTGAGCCTTTGTGACTACTGTTTGGGAACAAATCAAATAAATCCCATGCTATTGTGTTAAAAAGCCATCTAACTGGACATCAGTTTCTACCAGCTTAAATGGACTATCTGTGCCAAATGAAATGCATGGAGATGGTTGTTTTTTTCTAACTATTTTCCCCCCTGGGATCTGGTACTGCAGCCCTCTGGTTACCCGAAGTTGCACCTCGACGGAGTTCATTCTGTCACCTGCATGAACTCCAGAATTTCTATCAGGTACTGTTTTCCAGCTTTTTTAAACAACTGACTAGGTCTGGACTGTGTTTCTTGGCTGTAGCACTCCCTCACCCGTGAACAGTAAATACCATCTAAATCCCCTAGATACGGGGGGGGGGGGTCTACACCTCTGTTGTGAGTAACCTGATGGAGACACTAGTCAAGAGGGCCTAGTGGGCTACTTAGAGAAAAAAATGCACTCCAGGACAGTAAACAGCACAGGTTCATGTCAGGGAGGTCTTGTCAGGCCAACCTGTGTTCTTTAACTGGAAAATTAGGGCAGTGGATAAGTGACATGCAGGGGATTTACTCTACTTTGACTTCAGCAAGGCATTCGATGTGGTACCACACAGAAGGTTGCTAAAGAAGTTAGAGGATCCATATGCAGCAAAGGACATAGTTAGATGGGTAAGAAGTTGGTTGGGGGAGACAACAGATGACGGCGGTAAACAGAGTCAAATCTGATGGGGGCGGGTCACCAGAGGAGTATCTGAGGGATCAGCCCTAGATCCTGTCCCATTCAATGTATTAACAAATGACATAAGAGAAGGAATTCAGAGCAAGATGTGCCTCTTCACAGAAGCCACTAATCTTTGTGGTAGGGTAGACAATAAGGATGGAGTAAGGGAGTTGCAGAGGGATGCCCAAAGATTGGAAAGGTGACCCAAGGTTTGGCAGTTGAAATTCAATGCCAAAAAGTGCAAGTTAATGCACATGAGGAACATGAATGCCTGGACATAGTATTGCATGGGAAGGGTTAAGGTGGGCACTGCTTCTGATGAAAGGGACATAGGAATCATCATAAGTGACTCCCTTAAACAATATAGCCAATAACAAAGCCTACAGTAAGGCAGATGAATGTTGTGGTGCATCAGGAGGGGTTTTGATAGCAGGAGGAAAGAGGTATTATTACGTCTCAATCAATCACTGGTGAGGCCACACCAAGAGTACTTGGCCCAGTTCTGAAGTCCTCATCAAAGGAAAGACAAAGACATACTGGAGACAGTGCAGCATAGGGTGAACAAAATGACTCAGGGCCAGCAAGACAGATCCTACGAGGAATGACTCGGGGCACTGAACATGTACCTGCTGGAGGCCAGACAAGACAGGGTAGATATGATAGAGACCTTCAACTTCCTGAAAGGACTTAACAAGGTGACCTGTGAGGAAACAGGAATAGCAAAACTGTAACACGGGGACATGAGTGGAAGCTGGTGGGAAAGGGGGAATTCAGGAGGAATGTGAGGAAGTTTTTATTTTACAGAGAGAGCGGTTGAGCCATGGAACATTCTACCAGCTGAGGTGGTGGGTGAAAAACTTTTAATGGTTTCCAATATGGCTTGGACAGAGTTAAAGGCTTAGTAGTTACTCAGGGGAGTAGCGGGTAGGCAGGGAACATACAGACTGGTAGTGTGGACAAACACCCCAAATAGACAAGAGGTCTCGGGATAAGTGTTACGGGCAGGCTGGATGGACTGATAGTCTTTTGTTCCCTTCATTGTCTACATTCCTGTGATTGACAGTTACATGGACCATTCAGGAGGTGCAATTCCCCAGTGAACAGCAGGGGCTGGGCCAGAACTGATTTTGTCTGCAAGTGTCTGTAGTGAGAAGCAGATTGGTGAAGCTGCTGCAGAGGAAGACTGCAGATCTAAAAGAGACAGACAGGAAGTGAGAGAAGCATAGAAACATAGACTTTGACGGCAGCTAAGGACCACTTGGCCCACCTAGTCTTCCCATTTCCCTACCTACTGCATAAGCTGCGGATTCTAGTTAACCAACAGCCTATTTCTTCCTACCCCCACAAGAATTACCTTATGTCTGTCCCATGCATTCTTGAATTCCCCCACTGTTTTTGACCCCATGACCTCCACAGGAAGGCCATTCCATGCGTCCACCACCCTCTCTGTGAAAAAATACTTCGTCACATTGCCCCTGAGCTGTTCCCCCCTCTATCTTCAAATTGTGTCCCCTTGTTCTTGCACATCTCTTTTTCTGAATGATGCTACCATCTTAGACTTTGTTGATTCCCTTGAGGTACTTCAAAGTTTTTATCATGTCCCCCCCTCCCTTTCCTCAAGGGTATACATATTAAGCTCCTTTAGTCTCTTCTCATATGGCTTCTGTTGCAGACCCTGCACCATTTTAGTTGCCCTCCTCTGGACTGCCTCCATCCTGTCTATGTCCTTGCAGAGATGGGGTCAACAGAACTGGACGCAGTACTCTAGATGGGGTCTCACCAACTGTCTGTACAGAGGGGTGACAACTTTGTGTTTTCCACTGGTGATGCCTCTCCCTATACATCCCAGTCTCCCCCTAGCCATCCCTACTGCCTTCTCACATTGCTTGCTAACTTTTATATCATCTGATATGATTACCCCCAGGATCCTTTCCATTTTTGCTGTTACTACCTCCCCCCTTCCCCCATTGTGTACTCTTCCCCTAGGTTTTTGTTTCCCAGGTGCATTACTTTGCATTGAATCCAAGCTGCCATATTTCTGACCATTCCTCCAACCTTGCCAAGTTCCTTCCCATCCTTTCCACCCCCCCATGTGTATCAACCCTGTTGTAGATCTTTGTGTCATCTGCAAAGAGGCATACTTTTCCTTCCAGCCCCTCTGCAATGTCACTTATAAAGACATTAAAAAGGACTGGACCAAGTACTGAACCCTGAGGTACCCCACTAGTAACCCCCCTTTCTTCAGAGCGGACTCCGTTTATTATTACCTTCTGTGTCCTGTTGTCCAGCCAATGTTTTACCCAGTCTACCACCCCGGGACCTACTCCAGGCTGGCTAATTTGTTTATTAATCTTTTGTGTGGGACTGTGTCAAATGCCTTGCTAAAGTCTAGGTAGGCCATGTCCACAGCTCCTTCTTGGTCTACTACTTTGGTCACCCAGTCAAAGAAATCGATTAGATTCATCTGACATGACCTTCCCACTGTAAATCCATGCTGCCTTGGATCCTGTGCCCCACTGGCCTCTAGATACTCAACAGTTCTTTCCTTCAGAAATGATCCCATCATTTTCCCTACCACTGAGGTCAAACTGACAGGTCTGTAGTTTCCTGCCTCTGTCTTGCTCCCACTTTTGTGAAGGGGAATCACATCCACCCTCCTCCAGTCCTCAGGTACCACACCATCCTCCCATGATTTGTTAAAAAGGGTAGTTAATGCTGTCACTGGTTCTCCTCTTAGTTCTTTTAGAATTCTGGGGTGAATCCCATCAGGCCCCATTGCTTTGTCCACCTTCAGTTTTAGAAGTTCTTTCAGAACCCTTTCTTCTGTGAAAGGACTGGGATCTACACCCCTATCCAGATTGCTTCTATTGATTGGATTAGGTACCTCCCCCTCCTCTTCTTTTGTGAATACTGAGCAGAAGTATTCGTTCAGTATCCATTGCTTTTTCACTGTCCCTCTCTGCCCACCCACCGTCCTCTTTATTCAGCCTCACTATTTGTCTTTTTTTCGCACCCTAATGTACCTATAAAATATTTCAACCCTCTTCTTAACTGAGTTGGCTATCTTTTCCTCGATTTGGGCCTTTGCTATTCTAACTGCCTTCCCTGCTTCCTTGTGCTTTAACTGGTACAGTTCTCTGTCCTGCTCCTTCTGTGTTTCTTTATACTTCCTAAATGCTATCTTTTTCTCCCTAACCTTCCCCACCACCTCTTTTTAGAATTATAGTGTTTTTTTTCTTTCATTTTGATTTATTTGCTTCACACAAAGGCTTGTTGCCTCTGTGATGGCAGTTTTGATGTTTCCCCATTGTTGCTCCATCCCTCCTTCTTGCCGGTTTGCTAGTGCTTTTCTGAGGCACTCTTCCATTTTGACAAAGTCAGCCCTCCTAAATTCCAGTACCCTCAGTTTTGTATGGCTTGACTCTGCAACTGAGTTTATCGTGAACCACACTGTTTGGTGGTCACTTGTCCACAGATGGCTACCCACTTCTAGATCTGAGATCCTATCTCCATCCCTATTTGAGAGTACCAGGTCTAAGACTGCTCCTTCCCATGTGGGTTCCAACACTAGCTGTCTGAGGCATGCCCCCTGATGGGCATCGAAAATGGCCCTGCTCTTGGATGTGGCTGCAGCAAAGCTGCTCCAGTTAACATCTGGCATATTCAGGTCCCCCATCAACAATATCTCCCCTTTCTCTGCCATCTTAAGGATGCCTTCTATCAATTCCTTGTCCATTTCCTCCCCCTGAGACGGGGGCCTGTATATAACCCCTGTGCTGATTGTGGCAGAGAACAGCAAGAGAAAGGAGGTGCTATTCAAAATGTACTACTCTACTGGGTCTAAAGAACTAGAACTCTACTACTGGGACCTTCAATTTAGGGTAAAAACAAACAAACAAAAAAAGAGTGTGGTTGTCTGAATTGGGTGAAGTGAATTGTTATCTGTGCAGTTAGCTAGGTGAAGAAGGAAACTGTGAATTTGGGGAAGTGGCTTAGGCAGAAGGAAGCCAGGTGTTCTGGATTTAAAAACTGCCCTAGATAGCTTTTGGCAGAGAAAAGCAAGAGGAAGGAGGTGCTGTTAGAACTTTACTACTCTACTGGGACAAAAGAAATATACCTCTACTACTGGGACCTTCACTTTAGGGTAAAAACAAACAAAAAAAAGAGTTAGTGTGTTTGAGTTGGGTGAAGTAAATTTTTATCTGTGCAGTTAGCTAGCTGAAGAAGGAAACTGTGAATTAGAGGGAGTGGCTTAGGCAGACGGAAGCCAGATGTTTTGGATTTAAAAACTGCCTTAGATAGCTTTTGGCAGAGAACAACAAGAGGAAGGAGGTGCTGTTAGAACTTTACTACTCTACTGGGACTATATAGCCCTCCTTCCCTCCCTCCCCTCCACCCCCACCCATAGCCAGTTCTACTTTTATAGGCACAGGGTTTGACTGACAACAGGAACTTCCTGTTTGGGAGCAGGAAGGGAGTGATCACAGAGGCACAAAAGACTCGTCATCCTAGAAAGAAGAGTAGCTCTCCATCCCCCCCAGTTGCTGGAGGTCTGACTCTGAGCAAGTAAGAAGGAGACTGCTGAGGAGTATAGGAACTTCCTGTCCCAGAGCAGGAAGATCAGGAGCTTTAAGGGCACGGAGGCAGTAGGAAAGTACGGAGAAAAAAAAATTATATATAAAAATAAATAAATAAATAAACAGAGAGAGAGGAAAGAGTAAGTATACAAAGCAACAGTTAAGGGGCCACAAATAAGACATGATGGGAGTGGTGCAGTGCAGTGGCTGTGGAGCAGCAGTCTTCCGGGAGATGTTCTGGAGTATGCGGTATTGTTCCATCTGCAGGCTCCTCTCTGGGCTGAGGCAGGAGGTTGCTCATCTCCAGGCTGAGTAGGTCAGGATTTGGGGGGCCTCCTCTCCCACCCAGAGACTGACCACCAGGGCCACCGCCGATGCCTCAGAAGTTGCCAAGAAAGAGGAGCGGTTGGACCATAGTGGGCTCAGGGAGGGTGAGTGTGGTGGAACAGAGGCGCAACCCTCCAGTTGTACCTCTTCACAAGTCATCTGCCATTCTGGCTGACTTTGTCAAAATGGGAGAGTGTCTCAGAAAAGCACTAGCAAATAGGCAAGAAGGAGGGGTAGAGCAACAATGGGGAAACATCAAAATTGCCATCGCAGAGGCAACAAGCCTTTGTGCGAAGCAAATAAACAAATCAAAATGAAAGAAAAAAACACTATGGTTCTCAAAAGAGGTGGCGGGGAAGGTTAGGGAGAAAAAGATAGCATTTCGGAAGTATAAGGAAACACAGAAGGAGTAGTACTCCTGCTGCAGAAAATGAGATAATCGCATGCTAGCTCAGCATAGAAGTGATAGCTGCAGCTTTATGTAGAGACTTTTGCTGTACTGCAGCTCTACTAAATCTGAACTGTGACTGCAGCTAAGCTGAGGAAGCCACCCAGGCAGTGCTGGTTGTCACCTCACACCGAGGTACTACATCACAGGATGTGGCTGGTGAGTGGTAGGCACGTTTTTTCTCAGGCTAAGCTGCCCTCATGCATTGTTTTTTCTTTCTTTTTTATAACTCATTTTCCCTCCTGTCACCAAGGTGATGGCCTCTCTCAGACGTCATGAAGAAGTATCTCCCACCCAGCCTGAACCCCCCTCTCACACTGGGTCTCCTCCCGGAGCTCTGCTGACACCGACCTTACCTGGCAAGGGACCCCCTGGCTTGTACATCTAGGGTGGGGCCACCACAACTCCAGCACTCCAGAAATCTAATTTCATCCAGGATTCGGTGCGGTTGACAGAGGATCAGGACCCAGGTGGGTGGGGTCTGGCAGTGGGTGTGGGAGCCAGGACATGTTGTCACCTACCACCTCCTTGTTCTGGTGAGTTCCGCCCCTAACCCTCCCACAGCAGGTACAAACATGCAATGACGTCCAGGTAGCTGACATCTGCCGTGCTCCACCTCCCCTTCAAACCAGGCTGCCCGCTCAGTACCACCCAACTGCCACTGGGAGGCATCCTATTGCCTACACCTGCAACTCTCCCCAGGAGAAAGTGAGCTGTCTACAGACGCTCCAGCCTTCTCCTCCCCTCCCAAACATGGGTCATCGGCGTGGCATGTGGTGTGGCATCCAGAGCTGCAACCCTCAGTGTCACTGGGCCAGCTTCTCATGCACTGTTTGTGGAATGCTGTGGTGAAGAGAGGCCTGTCTGGAAACAGAGAGACAGTTGCCAACCAACTTGGAGGCCTCAGGAGGAGGGAGTGACTCTAGCCAGAGGAGAACTTACTGACAGCTGTGCCATTACCCTGTGCATGATGGGAAATCACCTGGTCTGGGTACTGTGCATATATTCATGACTTGCCCTGCCACCACCAGCCAACTATGCGCTATGTCATTAGGCCTACACAGATCTGCTATTAAGGCACTCCAAGTGAAGCACAGGGAACTCCCTAATTGTCGTTAAAGGGTTATACACTAATACCAGTGATGCGAGGGTAATGCCTCCAGTACAGGTGGACAGAAAAGCAACAGTATTGTGCTTGTGTTATTTGGAGGTGGGCTACTGTAATTTTGGACTGAACCTAGAAGTGCACTGGAACTAAAGCCGGATACAAATATTTAATTTGGCTGCACCTAGTGGGGCAGCTGAAGAATGGCCCAGTGACTGTGTGACTAGGTCTGGAAGGGCATGAAAGAACTAACCAGGGACCAGTCTGACTACCTCATTGCCTAACCCCCCTTTTCTTTCAGGGCTGTAGAGCACATTAATAAAACCATTATTTTGTTCATTTGTAATTACCGTCTGTGTGTCTTCATTTTATAGAGTATAAGATGCGTTCTCATTAGGGTAACAGTTACTGCACTGCATTGGCTCATGGGTGCAGTGATCCTCTTGGGAAGTGGGGGGTACTGCATCCCAGGGGTTTGTACAGTACTTCCATCAGTCACACATAGGAACACAGAAACACAGAATTTGACTGTAGATAAGAACTGCTTGGCCCATCTAGTCTGCCCTTTTTCCCTACCTGTTTCATATACCACAGATCCTAAATGATCTGCGGCTTACCCTCTCTTTCCTATCATTAGAGTTCCTTTAATGTCTGTCGCAAGCGTTTTTGAATTCCCCTACCATTTTTGCCGCTACAGTCTCTGCTGGGAGGCTGTTCCATGGATCCAACACCATTTCCATGAAAATAATACTTCCTCATGTTACCCCTAAGTCTACCCCCCCCCCATCTTCATGTCATGGCCCCTTGTTCTTGAACCCTTAACCCTTAAGGCTTTCTTTGGGTGAGGAAACACACACAAACTTAGACATTGAGTATGACCCCTTCCTCCAAGTCAGGAGTTTATCATCTCAGGCTCCTCAACCTTGTTTGAACCCACAAGGCAGGGGTAATAACTGCAATATCCTTGGCAACCTGGTTACATGTAAAATACCAGCTGAAATGTGTCTAAATATGACATTTTTAAAGCGCATGCAGGTGTCTGCTGCTTTTAACTCAACTGAAAACAGATTCTCCAATTTATAACTATTTAATCAAAATCAGTTTTCTTTCCTGTTTCTAAAGAAAACAATTTTGTTCTGCCTGAAGTTAAAATCAAAGTATGGCAATACTGATGATGCTGGGGAAGAAATTACACCACAATATAGCTTTAATCAAAGTGGAATTACTTAACCTAGTCAGACTGTGTTTTATGACATCTTTAAACAGACTGTATAACACCTACACAGGCTCCTAGCATCAGCAGGAGTACTTTCATAAATCCTGTTAAGGCAAACATCAGTGGTAGGAGCTCAGTGGACAACACACTACTAGTCTAAGGGATCAGAAGATTTGAAGGTTTTGGGAGTCTAGTCCCACAAAGGAACTTGGGCTAAGCAAGGATTAACCCATGACAGAGCGTGGGTCTTTCATGGATTAATGTATGGCTGGGGGGGGTTGAGCCATGAGACCGAAGTCTGAGTGGTTCCAACCACCCAGACATACATTAATCACTACAGGGTTGATCCTCTTGTAACAAGGGGAAGAGAACGGGTTCGGCGCTCTTTTTATATGTTTCTCTTCCTCATGTTACGTTTGAGTAAAAGTAATTTTAAAGTGCAAAATTACAAAGGTTCCAGGAGGATATTAAGTTTCCTACCATGGGGAAGAGAAAGGGGGTTGCAACTGGCTGCTGAACATTTTTGTATTGTGACTGCAACAGTGAACAATTACTGATTACATGCAGAAGTGATCAACATTTCAGAATATGTGCTCATTTTGACTGACTTAGTTTTGTAAACTGTGGAATCATCTCCATTTTTCTGCTATGTTTGATGTTTGGGATTTGGCTACTGTGCGTTATGGGAAATGCATATATTTAAATGCAGAGGAAATTTGAGATCTGGTAGTTGTTGCTGCAATTCCCTTAGCCAACCAACAGATGGTAGTACACTGAGGCTTACATCTTATTTATCTGTGAATTTTACAGCCAACGTTGCACATTAATAACTTTCCCCCTTTCAAATGATTTACATGAAATTTAGAAAACGCAGCTTCTGTGTCATGAGCTCTTGATCCTGTAAATTTCATGTAGATCGGTTCATGGGAGGCAAAGTTACAGAGGTGCAAATAAAATGCAACAATCTCAGTTTTTTTAAATGTTAAAGCCTTTTTTTTGCCATCCGATAGCTACAAAAATAGGAGATGTTCAAAACTGAACCTTTCAGGTTGGATTGAGATTGGCCCAAGGTGTGTGCTTTTGTGGGTTTTAGGTCCCACTGTTTAACTCATTGTACCCAAAAGCTCTGTATGAAGTCCACACCATCCATTGATTCTCCTGATACAAAATGGCTGCCCAGGGTATAATGACAGTTTTTTTTAAATATTTAAAAAAAGACATGGAGGCAATCTGGGAAATCAGGCAATCTGGAAAATCATTTGTGGCATATATTACTGTGTACTTACTGAAATGGTATGTGTTTCTGAGCCAATAGACCAAGTAAAAAAAATACATTGCATAGTCACATAGACGTTTTCAAGCTACTTATGACAGAACTACCAGAAATTTCACTTAAGCATATTTTTTCTTGTTTGACACCTATCTGTTGGTCGGCCGTGAATTGCAGGCTAAGACTGAATGGTACTACTGCATCTGTAAGAGGTTCTTTTGAGAGGAGGAAGACAATGTCGGTGGACACAACCATACATTAATTGAGGATTAATGTGTGGTCAGTTGATGCAAGTTGACCAATCCTACACAACCATTTCTCTCCCCCCATGTTACAATGCTAATTATACAATGTAAGTATAAAATGCTGCATTGTGATTGATTGGAACATATTGGGCAGGATGTTGGAAGCTCAGATATTGCTCCCCCTTAAAACCTGATCACAGTGCCTGGAGCTAACACTGGTATATCCACACATGCATAAAGCATACTGTGAGTGCTAAAAGCATTTTTAAATGTACCATCTGAAAGAGAAGCACACACTGAGGCACTCATCTGTTTGCTCCCACAGACTACAACTGCCTAGTGTTGCTCAGATAGTGCCACCATGGATCCACCAGTGACCTGGTGGATGTTGGCATTATTCGAGTTAGATTTGGCCCAGGATCTGGCCAAATACGGAGGTCAGATCCCAGGTCAGATCCCATGTTATCCGGCACTGGATCCAGGGATCCAGATCCACGGGCAGATAGTGGAAGTATCTGGCAGATCCACTATCCTGCCACAAAAGGACAGATACCAGTGGATCCGGATTTGGCTGGCTCCCTCTGAGCAACACTACAACCACCCCTTATTGGCCACATGAAGTATGTGTCCAGTAGGGAACAATAGGGATCTGAGGCGTAAAGTAGTCATTACTGGGTATCACAGGTACAGTGTCAGTGGCTCAGTAGGTAGCACAATCGCCTCTGAGGCCGGTAGATCAGAGGGCTGTGGGTTCAGTTCCCACATCTGGCACTTGAGTTAATATCCCAATACTGACACTGTAGTGCAGTATGAGAGGGGTGCTACACTTCTGAGGTGCCATCTTTTGGATGAGATGTTAAACCGAGGTCCCATCTGCCTGGATTGGTGGTAGTTCAGGTGGATGTTAAAGATCCCATGGCACTTCTTGAAAAGAGTAGGGGAATGTCCCCGGTGCCCTGGCTAAATTTCCCTCACTTTCCCTTAAAATACCACCAACAGCTTAATCTGGTTCAGTTTCAGTTGCTTTATTCTGTATCACTCCTCCCCCCGGTCGCCCCTGAAAAAGGGACTTCTAGGCCCAGTGGGCTTACCGGGTCAACAAAATTCAACAAACAAGGTGATTGCTCCTGTGGAGCAATGTGTCATATTCAGTGTTCTCTATGGAAATTACTTCATAGCACATTCAAGTCATCTCATTATGGCCTCAATAAAGATGAAGAGCAAATGTTTGCTTCTTGGGATACTCTGGGTGAGTGACTCCATAACACCAGTGCCATTAACTATTCCCATACCATGGACTCCTCCTGTCTCCAATCCCCATACCCAGTATACAGTAGAGCCCACCAGGATGCAACCCAGTGTCTCAGATTCCTGCATAAGAAAATGGATTAACTGCTATTGAAACTGGCCGGTTTTCTGAAGTAACTGCAGAATTCTACTGTATTCTGCATTGCATCTTGGCTGGCTCAACTGTACATTAACCTCTCTGGTAGTCTAGTGGACCCCCTACTCTCACCCAATCCCCAAAGTAAGTAATTCGCTGGGGCTGGATTTTTGAATGCTCAAGATTACCGCAAGCCCCGTGAGTGCCAAAGATGTGGTGCACCAGGCTTGTAGAAATTTAAAGGGAATTACTCACAGTAAAGAACCTTTACTGGCACACTACTCTAACATCCAAAACTTAAAATACAAACAAAATCACTATACCAGACCCACAGTTGGTAAATTTAAAAACTCAATAGTTCTCTTTCAGTATTATTCTCTGTCTGAACTTCTCTCTTTAAATACTTTGCGCTTAGTCTCTCTCTCTCTCTCTCTCTCTCTCTCTCTCTCTCTCTCTCTTCCGCTCTCTCTCTCCCTCCTTCCATCCTATGGTAGAAATCTCCCTCTTCCTGTCTCTCAGTATCAGCCTCATTTCTCTCTCTCCCTTAAGTGCAGCCCATGTATAGCTAGAGCTCCCCAGCTGGGCATTAACTCAGTAATCAGTATTAATAGTGTCACAAATCCACTCCGGGGATCAGGCCCTCTGCTCCCACAGTGCCCAACCTAGAAGTGCGATTCATGAACAGGAGACAAACAGGGACACCCTCCTATTTGTTTTGGGTCTGAGCAAACTACCAGTCTTGAGTCCTGGGGTCAATTATGAACCCTTTTTAGCTAGCACACCCAGGTAACAGGTCCAAATATGACACTTTCTTCTGGTAAAGCAGCGCAATATTTGACCCAGCAGGCAATATAACCAACCTGGTTCACAAACCCCTGCCGGCTCAATTGAGACGCTGATATTTTCTTACCTTGCTAGATCTTTGCACAGATCCTTGTTAGCATGGCTGCATATGGTGACACTCTGAGCACTTTAACAGTCGTGTCAGAATTATTACTACTGTCCCACCATTCACACTCAAAATGAGTAAGTTCCCAGGCAGGTTTAAGGAAAAACAAGGTCTACTAAAATTAAAAATTGTAAATAAATACAGAACATATATACATTAAGGTTATAGTCTGAAAAGAAATGGGCAATTACAAAACAAAGTGCCTTGTGACTGATTTAGCTAATTCTACCTCAGGTTTTCAGTTGCCAAATGATTTGGGTTGTTACCTATCTTGGCAGAAGTGTCCCTTAGAGGTCCAGAAACAAAGATGACTCTTAAAAATCCAGAAAAGAGTGTTAGTCCTTTCAGCCAAGCTTCACCAATATCAGGTAGGCCAGAATGTCCCTCCCTCCTTGTGATGTCACAGCTCTGAACTGTTAGTGTGAGGTCACACTCACTCATGCATACTTAATTTTGTAACACGCAGCTGCATAGGCAAACAAGTCAGATTACTACTTGATTGGAATCCATAAATGCAACAATATTATTAATTATAACAAGACAGTCTGTCTTCCTCAGAGTATGGTTTATGACACATTTTGTTGTTGCAGAAATATCCTGTAAGGTTAATTCATATATGCTTTCCAAAATCAATCTTCCTCCTGTTATCCTATAAAATGTAACCTTTTACAGCAGTCTTCCTAAGTTCAAAGCAGTTGTTTTCCTATAACTTGGTTGTATAACAGCTACACAGGTTTTGGCAGGTAGGTGTTAAAACAGGAAAGGAAGCTCTAGCCAGCTTATCTTCTAGGTCAGCGAGAGGGCAGAATATTTTTTTTTCTTCAGTTTTAAAATCCAATGTCCCATGAGGCTCTGCTGCTTGGCCTATTTTCTAAGCAGGACTGCCATACAAAACATAGATTTATAACAAAATTATATACACATAACTGGCAAATGGCTATTCCCATTACACCCCTCCCTCCTAGGCTGAATTTGTGGGAATCCATTCTCAGGCATGGGATGAGTTTCACAAATTCAGTTCACTGCTCTAACTGTTTGGATTGCCCATCTGCACTGGCATTTGCTGCCCCTGCCCTGTGACTGACAGTCATGTTGTAACCCTGTAAGGCAAGGCTCCATCATAGAAGCCAACCATTCATTTTACCCATTTGTGACAGCCAAACCAGGGGGTTATTATCCGTCTGTACCTCAAAGTGCCTTCCGTACAGATATGGCTCCAATTTCTTCAGTGCCCACACCAGTGCAAGGCATTCCTTCTCCAGTGTAGAATAACCCTGTTCCTGAGGAAGTAATTTCTCACTGAGGTACACTATTGGGTGATCTTTCTCTTGTTTAGAAGTCTGACTAAGTACTGCCCCAATACCCATGTTTGTGGCATCTGTCTGGGCTATAAATGGTTTACTGTAGTCTGGACTGGCTAACACAGGAGCACTGCACAGTGCTTCCTCTAGCCATGTAAAGGCTCGTTCATAGGCTGACTCCCATTTTACCTTTTTAGGCATTCCTTTCTTTAGCATGCCAGATATGGGAGCTGCCAGGGCACTATAGTTTGGTACAAACTTTCGGTAGTACCCTGAAGTCCTTGGAAAACTCTAGACCTGCTTCTGTGTTTCAGATCTGGGCCATGCCTCTATTGCCTCAATCTTTGCTCGATTAGGATGGAGCTGTCCCAGTCCTACTACATGCCCTAGGTATGCCACCTCAGCCATGGCCACCTGGCACTTTCCAGCTTTGACAGTGAGCCCGGCCCTTTGTATCCTGCCCAGCACTTCCTTAAGGTGGGACAGGTGTTCCTTCCAGCTGGCACTGAAGATGGCAATATCATCCAGGTACACCACGGCATACTTTTCAGTACCATATAACACCTGGTTCGCCAACCTTTGGAAGGCGGCAGGGGCGTTCTTCATTCTGAAAGACATTACCTTGAACTCAAATAACCCTATCGAAGTGATGAAGGCCAACTTTTCCCTAGCTCAGGCAGTTAACTCCACCTGCCAATACCCTTTCGTCAGGTCAATAGTGGTAAGGTATGTCGCCCCTCCCAACCTGTCCAGTAGTTTGTCTGTCTGTGGCATTGGGTGGGTATCAGAGTTCGTGACTGCACTGAGTCCATGATCATCCACACAAAAGTGAGTAGAGCCATCCGGCTTGGGAACGAGGACCACAGGTGAGGCCAAGGGGCTGTGGGAATTCTGGATTACCCCTAAATCCAGCATTTCTTCCACCTCCCTCCTAATGTCCTTTAGGACAGCCTCAGACACCTGATATGCTGTCCACCATATGGGCAATTGCATCCCCATGTCTACATCATATGTCACTAAGGGGGTTAGTCCAGGCTTGGCATTAAACAAAGGGGCAAAGTCTGCTAAAATCTCCCTTACTTCCTGAGTCTGTTCTGGGGTCAACTGGGGTGACAGTTTGATTGCCTCCACAGAGGACTCCCACTTGCTTTCCTCCAGCAAGTCCAGAAGGGGATCTTCCTCATCCATCCCCTCCCCAGGACTACACACTGCAAATATCATGTCAGCCCTATTTGCATATGGCTTTATCATATTGCCATGGTACATCTTTGGGTATGTCTCCTGTCAGGCAGTTCCACAATGCAATTTACGTCATTCACCTGTTTGATTACTTTGTACGGTCCTCCCCACTTGGCCTGCAGTTTATCCTTCCAGACCAGGATTAGGACCATGACTTCCTGACCTACGGTGTATGAGTGAGCACTGGCTCTGTGGTCATACCAGACCTTTTGCTTCTGCTGGGCGGCTGACAGGTTGCTCTGGGCTGTTCCCATAAGCTCCTTCAGTTTTTTCCTAAACTTCAGAACATATTCCACTGTGGGAGTTCCCTGGGTGGCATGCTTGCCTTCCCAATCTTCCTGGACCAAGTCTAGGGACCCACGCATCCTGCTTCCATATAAGAGTTTGAAGGAGGAAGAGAACCCTGTTGACTCTTGGGGCACCTCCCTGTATGCGAATGACAGGTGGGGAAGGTATTTCTCCCAGTCCCTCCCATGCTCTTCAGCAAATGCTTGGAGCATCAATTTTAGGGTAGCGTTAAACCTTTCTACAAGCCCATTGGCTTGTGGGTGATAAAGTGTCATGCACTCTGCACCACCCCACACTTCTCCCACAAACACTTCATCAGGTCTGACATGAAGGAACCCCTTTGATCGGTGATAACCTCCTGCGGAAATCCGACATGGGAAAAACTCCCTAGCAAGGCATCTGCCACTTTGTCTGTCCTCAGTGAAGATAGGGCAACTGCCTCTGCATACTGGGTGGCATAATCCACCACTGTCAAGATAAACCTCTTCCTGGATGAGCTGGGGGTAATCAAAGGTCCCACATTATCCATTCCAACCCTCTGGAATGGCTCCTCCACGATGGGCAAGGGAATTAGGACAGCTTGAGTTTTACTACCCACCTTCCCTACTTGTTGGCACTGGTGACAAGACCTGCAATATTCCTTCACCAGCTGGGTGAAGTTGGGCCAATAGAAGTTCTGGGCCAATCACTGAGTAGTACACATGATTCCCAGATGTCCAGATATGGAGATATCATGAGTGATCTTGAGCAATCGCTCACGGTACCCCTAAGGAACGACAAGCTGCCTGCCCATCACCCCTCCCTCTGTCCTTACATCCTGCGTATACAGTAGTCCATTGTCTCAATACACTCTATGTCTCCCATCACCTCCCTGTTTCCTGTCAGATTCTGCACAAACCCTCAGCCTCTCTAAACTAGGGTTCATCCTCTGAGCAGCTGCAAAATCTTTACATTTTCTCAAAGCATTGAACATGTCCCCTTTAGTCTCTAAATTGGGGTCCATAGCTCTGGTGTCAGGACATTCAGGATCACTGTCATCCATAACCCTCTGACAATTGGCTACCCCACCCTCCTCAGAGTAACCTTCTGTAGCTGTTTTGTTAACTGCTACCTGGGGGAGTTCTATCTCCCTTTCGCTACTCTCCATTGCAGAAGACACAGGCTGGGGAACCAGCTTCCCAGTGTTTTCCACAGGGGATTCTATGAGGTCCAGGGAACTACAATCTGCCTTTGCCGCCTGACTGTGAGCAACTGCACACACCACCCCCTTTTGTAGATTATTCCCTATAATCACATCCAGGGTGAGATTTTCTACCACAACCACTTTCTGCACTCTCTCACCTGTCTCACCCCAGTCCAGGAGAACACTTGCTAGGGGCAGAGTTTTTTCCTCCCCAGTAAATCCCCTTACAGTTATGAACTGATTAGGCATAAGCTGTCCAGGCTCAACCAAATTCCCCCTTGCCAAAGTAAGGGACTCCCCCGTGTCCCTTAACCCATGGGTGCACCCATTTACAGTAACCAGATGAATGTGCTCCCTCATGTTTACAGGCATGCTGTCAGGGATACACAGTGCACCCACCTGTGTTCAAGCACCATTTTGTGCACTCTGTGCCTTTTTAGGACACTGTCTTGCAAGATGCTCTGGTTGCTTGCAAACCCAACATTCATCATTTCTTTTATCAGACAAATCCTTTCTCTGTAACCTGGGGCTGCCCACTTTCTGGGGAGGCAGTGAGGGTTTTAGCTGCCCGGAAGGTATGCTTTTTCCTTTCTGTACTGCCACACCCACCCTACTCCCTTTCAGAGCAGGCCTATTCCTGGCATAGTGGTCCGAGAGCTCGGCAGCCTCCTGCACTGTTGTTGGAGCTTGGTCCTCTAGCCAGATTTTCAGCTCTGCTGGGCAAGCCCAAAAGAATTGCTCCAAAAGTACTACACCCTCAATTTTCTCTACAGACTCTGCTTTGACCCCCTCTCACCAACATTTCAAAAACTGAAGTTGCTTTGTGGCTAGTTCCTTATAGCTCATGTCAGGGTTTCTCCTGAGCTTATAGAACTTAACTCTGTATGCTTCCAATGTCAATTCATACTTTTTAAGCAATACAGCTTTAAGTTTGTCATAATCATTACTGTTCTGATTGTCCATTTGACCCAATGCATCATGAGCTTTCCCAGTAAGCAGCGGGGATAACTGGAAGCTCCAGGACTCTTAGGGCATTTTTGCCTGAATGCATACCTTTTCAAATGAATTTAAAAATGCATCCAAATCATCCCCCTCTTTAAACTCAGCTATCAATTTAGAATTTAATTTGTACCCCTGTCCTGGACATACAGGTTCACCCATGCCACTTAGCTGCTCTGGCTTTGGATGCTGAAGTTTTAGCTTCTGCAGTTCAAGCTCCTTCTGATGCTTTCTCTCCTTTCACTCGGCCTCTCACTGCTCCCACTCGACCTCTCTCCAAAGCTGGTTTTCTTTTTCCTGCTTCTCCAGCTGTATCTGGAACTTCCTCTGTTCAAATTTCAGCTCCATTCTCCTCAACGTTAGCTGCAGCCTTATCCCTTCTGGCTCCAGCATGGTGGTGACATTTCCCTACTGCTGTGGTCCTGGATTCCCTCTGGTCCCACTGTCCTCCTCCCTGGGACTGGACACTGTGTTGGACCCTGGCCCCTCCATGTCCAAGGTCTGGTCCCTTTCAGTCACTGACTGACTCGATGTCCTGGGCAGTTGCTTGTGCATCAGCTGCCACAAGAGCCTCCACAAGGTGCTATTTGGTTACCCCTCACACTGGACTCCTCTTTCCTGGCACAACTGCCTCAGGTATTCCGCTGTGTATTCACTGTAGGTGGAAGCCATCTTCTTCCTTAATCTATGGCTACACTAGCTTGGGACCCCCAAAAAATAAAACAGATATGGAACTTTAGACTGTAACCAAAATTATATATTTCTTTTAAAATCTCTGCCTTGTTTGTGTGCGAACTGTTACAGTTTATCAATCCGATACACTGGACTGTTAATGCACATGCCACCAAATAATTGCACAGTATACAAACAAATCTTTCAGATCCCAGCACTGTGTACCAGATCTATCACAAATCCACTCCAGGGGTCTGGCCCTCTGCTCCCACAGTGCCCAACCTTGAAGTGCGATTCATAAACAGGGGGCAAACAGGGACACCCTCCTGTTTGTTTTGGGTCTGAGCAAACTACCAGTCTCAAGTCCTGGGGTCAATTATGAACCCTTTTTAGCTAGCACACCCAGGTAATAGATCCAAATATCACACTCTTTTCTGGGAAAGCAGTACAATACTTGACCCAACGGGCATACAACCAAACTCGTTCATAACCCCCTGCTGACTCAGTTGAGACACTGGCATTTTCTTACCTTCCTGGATCTTTATACAGACCCTTGTTAGCATGGCTGCATATGGTGACACTCTAAGCACTTTAACAGTTATGTCAGAATTATCACTACTGTCCCACTATTCACACTCAAAATGAGCAAGTTCCCAGGCAGGTTTAAGGAAAAACAAGGTTACTAAAATTAAAAATAGTAAATAAATAGAGAACATATAAACATTAAGCTTACAGTCTGAAAATAAATGGACAATTACAAAACAAAGCACCTTGTAGCTAATTCTACCTCAGGTTTTCTGTTGCCAAATGATTTGGGCTGTTACCTATCTTGGCAGAAGTGTCCCTTAGAAGTCCAGAAACAAAGATGACTCTTAGAAGTCCAGAAAAGAGTGTCAGTCCTTTCAGCCAAGCTTCATCAATATCAGGGAGGCCAGAATGTCCCTTCCTCCTTGTGATGTCACAGCTCTGAGCTGTTAGTGTGAGGTCACACTCAGTTCTGCATACTTAATTTTGTAACATGCAGCTGCATAGGCAAACAGGTCAGATTACTATTTGATTGTAATCTGCAAATGCAGCAATATTGTTAATTATAACAAGACAGTCTGTCTTCCTCAGAGTATGGTTTACGACACCCTTTGATGTTGCAGAAATATCCTGTAAGGTTAATTCACATATGCTGTCCAAAAACAATCTTACTCCTGTTGTCCTATAAAATGTGACCTTTTACGGCAGTCTTCCTAAGTTCAAAGCAGTTGTTTTTTTATAACCTGGTAGTATAACAGCTGCACAGGTTTTGGCAGGTAGGTGTTAAAACAGGAAAGGAAGCTCTAGCCAGCTTACCCTCTAGGTCAGTGAGAGGGCAGAATATTTTTTCTTCTGTTTTAAAATCCAGTGTCCCATGGGGATCTGCTGCTTGGCCTATTTCCTAAGCAGGACTGCCATACAAAACATAGATTTATAACAAAATTATATACACATAACTGGCAGATGACTATTCCTGCTACAAGTAGCAATAGCCAGAGCCTCTCACACTGTTCTTAAATGGTAACATATACCCTGTCACTGCAACTTAGTTAAACAGTTCTGAAAACTATTGACTTTTATAAGAGATCCAGTAAGATCTCCATGAAGAACAGATATAAGGTCCACAAAATTGATCTCATGTACAAATGTACTGCCAGCAAAGTTTCAGCATATATTACTGAGCATCTGCATAATCATATTGTAAGGTCTAATCTCAGGACTGCAAGCTGCCTTGAATTTGAGCTCCCAGGAATTAAAAACAGACAGAGCCAATATGCGTTTTCCTATGTCGGTCTACTTACAGTATATGGAACTCCCTACTGCCCCAGTGGAGACCCTGCCCTGGTTCTATACCAGAAAATACTTCAGTAAGAAAATGGTACCTTAAGGCAGAATATGATTCTTGCTCAGGTCAAGGCACTTGGTGAAAAAAGACTCAGAAGAACTGCTTTATATCAATGTCAGATGCCATTTATTGCCAATGTTGCTATTATGGCATGATGGAATTGGACTTGTTTTGAATTAATATTCTTGTATTACATTGTATATCATAGGTATTGTGCAATCTTTATAGGTATAATATTGCTAATATCAGAGTGTTCTCTCCTACTGTTCCTGGTTGGACTCATACTGGTGGTTTAAAAGTTGTGCATGTGAATATTAACAGTCTGAAGCCTAAAATGCATGAACTGCAAGCTTGGACCAACCAATATGACCCCGACATAATTGGCGTCTCAAAATCATGGCTAAAACCAGATATCCAAACCTACAAGAGTGAACTCCAAGGGTTTTGTGGCCCTTAGGAAAGATAGACTACAAAGAAAAGGGGGAGGAGTTCGGCTGTGTGTTAGGTCTGTCCTCTCTGCCAGGAAAGTTGATCTGTCTTTCTTGAAGAATACACTCGCAAGTGCATACTTGTGTCCTTAACCCTGGAAGGGATGACATCTCTCTGTATAGGGTGTATATACAATCCCTCAAATGTTGCTCTCCAAGCGCTGACCTCCCTTACTAACTGCCTCTCCGAACAGTCATTAGGAGAACTAATACTGCTTGGAAATTTTAATCTAAATTAGCTCAGTTTAGGCTAGAGATAGTACAAATCAGTTCTCGCGGATGCCCACCTTGCACAACTAATGGAGGAACCCACTAAACTAAATTGTAAATCTAGGAATGACATGCTCCTCAACTGGGTCCTTGTCAACAAAACTGAAATAATTGAAACTGCTGGGATTTTACCCAGCTCCATCAGCAATCACTCTCCAGTACACTGCATCTGGAAAAATAATTTTCAGATCCCCTGTCTAAACTCATAGAAGCCAGGGACCTTTCCCAATTTGATGAGTCCTCCTTTCTCCACAGTCTAAAAGATATTAACTGGAGACCAGTAATATATCTCGGAAATGTGCACCAGGCTCTGGACTATTCCATTAACAATTTCAATACTGTGTCCAACAAGCATACCCCCATAACGTGATGTAAGGCCAAAGGTCTCTGTACCAAATGGCTAAACAGCAATCACCAGAAGGCCATGAGACTTTGAGACAATGCCTGAGGACAATTTAAGAAATCTGGCCTATCGTCTGAGTGGCATACTTATGGAAATATGAGAAATGCCTGAAAGTTTAGTCTTAAAGGCACCAAGAGGACTTACCTAAAGTTCCTCCAGACCAAAAATATGTCTAACTCCCAAAATGTCTGGATTCAAATATACTGTCTTCTCAAGGGTCCAGCATATCTTTATATGAAATTATAGTTAATGTACAAGTAATTTCTGACCCTGCATTCACTACAACTGAATTTAATAAGTTCTTCACAGACTTAGATCTGTTTAAGACCCCCCAAGGGGTTACTCCACTAGTCCTGCACCTCCTTGCCAACCACCAACCCCTGGACCTCAACCTAAGTTCATTTTTAGACTAGTGTCCAGGAAGGAAGTTCTCAAGCACCTTAGGGGCATAAAAAGTGAAGGGACACCTGGATTTGTGGAGCCCACATTCCTCAAAATTGTGGTCCCCATCAACACTACTCCCTTCAAATACCGTATCAACAAATCTCTCCTCCTGGGTACAGTCCCTGGAAAATAGAAAGTTCCACTGGTGGTTCCTATCCACAAAGGTGGGCAGAAAGAAATGATTGAAAACTAGGGGGTGCTGTTGAGCAGTCTATAAATGCTACACGTTTGTTTGGAGCTCTGCAAATCTCAATCTAAGAACTCACTTTTAAATCCATTTACTTGAATATATTTTGATGGGAAATTGATATCGAAGTAAATGAGTTCTTAGAGGTTTGAAATGGAAAAGTTTGTTTCTCCCCAAATCTACGATAGAGATGCTACTGCGCGGGGGCCTGAGGGCTGTCTGGTTATGGCCACAGCAGGAATCTATTCCGGTATACAGATGCACCCTGATCTGGGAGCAAAGCTCAAAGCACAGGCTAAACCAACCTTGGCACCCATCCAGTCCCTCCTGACTGAATTCCAGGCTGAGGCTCATCAGTCAATGACTCAAATTGAATCCTCGCTCATTGAGATAAATGCCAGGTGTGCAGCTATGGAGCTGAGGGTTGAGAAAACTGAATTGGCTGTGAAGAGTAATGAAAAAGAGCTCAACACCTTATCAGCCAGAGCTCTTACCTTGGAGGGGACGGTGAATGCCGCGCTTCACAATCAACTGTCTCAGGCATCTAGGTTGGAGTGCTTAGAGAATAATGCACTCAGAAAAAAAATAAGACTAATCAGGTTCCCTGGATCTGTTCCCGTCAGAATTAAAAGTTTCAGTTGAGAAGGCATTAATGGCTGTTTTTTCTTTGGAGTCTCCCTTTGAGCTGGAAAATGTATACAGACCTCCTTCACATTCTACTGAATCTGAGAAGGCAAGATTTGTGATACTAACTTTTCAAAGTTGGGCTGAACAAAATAAACTCCTTCAATTAGCTTGAGCGAAAAAACAATGTTTTTACGAGGGGCATAATTTTCATCTATACCCTGACTTCTGCATGTAGACCCAGCGCAGACTAAAGCATTTTTTGCCGATTATGTCAGAATTCAAAGAAGCAGGACTAATAGCTAGTCTTTTGGCTCCAGCACACTTGCAGGTCCAATTCCAAGGGAAAATTTATTATTTTGAAGACATTGATTCAGCAAAGGCATTTTTTGAGGCAAATGTTAAGCTTCCAGAGGATATAGGCTTTGATCTAGATGAAGAAGAGGCAGATCTTATTGAATACCATCCTATTAATATTTGAAGTTACTGGTGACTGATTTTTCTAATTTGTCTATCATCTTTATTATTTTTCTTCTTACTGACTCCTAGGTAATGGATTCAGAGGTGGATGAGATAGGACACTCGCAAATTGGGCAAACTTTATTATAAGTAGAATTGATTTAAGGCTGGGAAAGTCAAAGCTTGGAGCACATTCAAAGGTTTATTTGATAAGATACTGTTTATTGTGCTCAGAGAGAAAGATAAGTAATTGGATATTTTTTCTTATAACCCTCTAAAAAAAAGAAACAATTCCTTTATTCTTTAATAAGATTATCATTGTTTGTAAAGTTTGTTTTTCTTAATGTTTCCTAAAGTTTGTAAATTACTTATTTTTCCTCTTTTCTTTCTTAAGGAATTGAAAAAAATAAAGTATATAAAAAAAAGAAAACTACATATCCATCTGACTCCGAACACTTGCTAAAATCCAGGAGAGACTGCTGTATAACCAACTCTGGGCCTATCTGGAGTATAGTCACTCTCTCACAAGTGTACAGCATGGCTTTCACAAAAACCATGGCACTGACACTGCATTGGTGTGTGATCTCAGACATCCTCAATACCATGGAGAAAGGCATGGCTATGGACGCAATTTTTGTCAACCTTACCAAGGCATTCAACTTGACCAATCATGACCTCCAGCTGGCCAAACTAAAGTTAATACAGCAAGATGATCTTTCCTGCCACTGGTTCTACAACTACCTGAACAATTGGAATCAAAGTGTAAAGTGGCAAGGTGGTATACCAGATCTTAGGGTAATAATGGATGGTGTACCACAAGTCTGTATTCTTGGTCCTCTCCTATTTTCCATATTTATTAATGACATGCCAAAAAACTGAGGAGGGGTTATGTTACAACTCTATGCAGATGATGCTATTTTGCATAGATCTTCTGCAGACATGAATTGGATAGGCAGTAACCTGGAGAGTGACTTCCAACAAGTAGAAAACTGGTTCCTGACAATCAAACGTGTCCTTAACTTGAAAAAAAAGCCATGTTCATTGGATACAGGCAGCTAGGCACTGAGAGACAACTCTCACTCAACTTGTCCACTACTGGTGGCACTCACCTCGAAATGGTGGGGTCACTAAAATACCTTGGGGTTGTGCTTGACAAAAACATGACACTTGGACCCCAAGTGGTTGCCATAGTCAAAACACAGCATCAGAAACCTGGCCTCCTCTACAGGTTTTCCTCCTATCTTACTAAGCAGGCATGCCTTGCCATTGCAAGCCACCATAATGCCAGTACTCTTTTGTGGTGCCCCCATCCTACAGTCCATTTCAGACTCTGAACTAAGCAGCCTAAAAATCCTGTATAATAGAGTTGTACGCTTTACTGCTGGTGCCTCATCCAAGGACCACCACTGCAGAGCATTTGTGATTCTTGGTTGGCCCTCATTTGATCCACAACTGCTATATCCAATGTACTGCCTAACCTGCAAACTTGATAAACTCCTTATACCTCCTGGCCTTATGGGGATACTTAAACTTGAGCAACATGCAAGGCTCCTGCGATCCACTGCTAGCCCATTACTTGAAATCCCTAGGGTATGGTCAGCATCTGGTAGGAGATCCTTTTCATTCATACCCCCCTTCTCTGTGGAACTTACTGCCCTGTGAGATTCTAAACTGCCCCACTCTTGCATAGTTCAAAAAGAGAGTCAAAGCCTACATAGTTGGGGTGAACCACTGCAAGTGCAAACAGTGATTTGTTGCATTTTTTGGCCAAGTAATTTCTCTGGGGATAGCCTGGCTAACTAGTATCTTCCTGATGGACTGGTACCTAGCCAACATACTTTTTTTCATGAATGATGCATTGCTGTAACTGTTGACCCTGTAAATTGTTACTGAAAGTATGTTTCATTATGCCTGGATTGTAACCAATCAGTCGTACCTTGTATGTATGATTACTCCACCGCTATTTATTTTCTTACAGTGGTTATTTTTTTATCGCTGCTCTACTCTGTAAATATTGTGAGTTTTTCATTCAATGTATGTAACTAATTCTGGGTCACCCCTGAAAAAGGAACTTGCATGTCTCAGTGGGCCTACCCAGTTATCAAAATTCAAATACATAAAATAACTAATAAATATGCACAGTGTGACTTTTTGTACCTAAATAAATGAGTTCACATAAAGGACACCATTGAAAATTAGCTTCGCCTCAAGTTTGCTTTGGTAAATATAGTTTATTGAACAGGTAACAGATCAACAGTTACATGCATATAAATAAGGAAATTTATGTGAAAACCTTGTTTAACAGAAAGCTGAGTCATACCCAAAAGAGCTTCATGTGAAACCAATTTTTGCTGTAACATAAATTGACAATGGATCTGCCAGATGTGGTACTTGATACAAATCAATAATACCCATAAAGAACTGGTAAGATAGTTCTTCCATTCTTGTGGGAAAAGACCAAGATTCAATGTCTGGTAAGAAATTGCTGTGAAAAATGGCCCATTTCCTGGCCACCAGATTCCAGTAAGGCTTAATATATGGACAATCCAAGTAATGGTGCGATACTGTTTTTATTTACTGCATGCAAGAGTCTCTGGGACAGTAACACTCTTCTAGGGCCTTATGTTTATTGTTGTCTCGAACTCTTTAATGTCCATGGCAGCCCAACCAGATAATCCCTCACAATCAAATGGGAATACATGCGTCAACCAATTGTTTACAAACCTTGGAAGTCTGATCTACAGCACAAATAGGGAATTGAGGCCCTAAGGACAAGGCCAGCTGGAGAATTCACCAGTACAATCCCTTTCTGGGTTCGTTAGCTAACATATGTGTGGTTATTTTCCATTTATGTATTTTCTGACTTGTGTCCTTTAAATAGGAAGAGCTATGGGGAAATTGAACTAATTTCAGTACCAATCTATCTTTTTGTAAAAGTGGCAATAATGAAGTACAGTTTCTCAATAACCAAGGAACCCACAATTTCTAAGTGGAGGAAAGGACTGGAGGGAAGTTGGTATATATATATGCTATAATACAGGAAGGTGGTGTACCATATTCAGTCCACCCTGTGCTACCAGTAGGTATATTGCATCTCATTTAATAGGACTAAGGTGACTTGCCTTAACCCCTTGAAAGAAAAGACTAAATAATGTTGCTTCTAATTGAACTGGGGGAAGGGAACATGACAAATATATATAAAGATTGGAAGTAGAAAATGTTTAATCACATACTGTACTCCTTTTTCTTCCTAGACATTTGGCAACTTTTCCACCTATCAACTTTGGTTTTATATGATGAAATAAGAATGGAACAATTTCAAGTGCTGGATTAGATCATCATCATCATCATCATCCTTTATTTATAAAAAGTGCCTTTCCCAGGATTAAGGCGCTTATACATAAAACCACCACATACATAACAGTAATTTAAAAAACAATTCCAACAATCCATTAATAAGACTATACCCAAATGACTAAATAGCTAAAACACAGGGTATGCTAGGTTGAATAAATAAGTCTTTAACACTGTCTTAAAACTCTCAACAGTCAGACACTCACGTACACAACGAGGTTGAGAATTCCACAGGGTAGAGGCTGCAAAAGCAAAAGATCGGGCACCAGATGTCTTCAACTGAACCCTGGGAATCTCTAGCAATCCATGTTCAGTGGAGCAGAGTGGATGGAGGAGGCAGTAAGGGGAAAGGATATCTTGTAGATAACATGGTCCCTGTTCATGTAGAGCTTTATAGGTCAGTAATCTGACCTTGAAGGTGATCCGCCACTGTACTGGCAGCCAGTGCAATCCACGGAGCACAGGTGTAATATGACTGGCCCTAGAAGTGCCAGTCAATAGCCTAGCTGCCACATTCTGCACCAGCTGCAGGTGGTGGATATCAACCCCCGGTATCCCTAGGTAAAAGGCATTGCAGTAGTGAAGCCAAGAGGTCACAGAGGCATGGATCAATGTTTAAAGATCATTGGGAGGAACCAGGTGCTCCATCCAGGTGATATTCCCCAGATGGTAAAAAGAGGTCTTGACAATGGCCAATACCTGAGATCTAAGGATCAAGCCACTGTCAAAAATAATGCCCAGGTTCCGCACCTGATCTGAGGTAGCCAGCTGAACCCCTCTGAGCCAAAGCCCAGAGGGCTGTCCAGCCGACGAACCAGCCTCCTGATGACCTGGATCCACAATCAACACCTCAGTCTTATCTGGGTTCAACTGCAACCAGCTGGCACTCATCCAGTCCTGGATCTCGGTGAGGCAGTTGTTAAAAACCGTGAGGACTCCATCTTGCCCTGGCAGAAAGGACATGTACCGCTGAGTATCATCTGCATAGTAGTGAAAACTCAGACCATACTGCCTAATGATACCTCCCAATGGCAGCATATACACTGCGAACAACATGGGTGATAAACTGGAGTCCTGCGGTACCCCACAGGACAGGGGGAGAAGGGCCAAGGAGTAAATCCCAGACACCACTCTCTGAACTCTAACCTTAAGGAAAGATTGACACCATCTGAGGACCATACCAGGCAGTCCTCAGATGAACCGCAGGTGCTCCAATAACACACCATGGTCCAC
Source organism: Neoceratodus forsteri (assembly GCA_016271365.2). Taxonomy (NCBI): domain Eukaryota; kingdom Metazoa; phylum Chordata; order Ceratodontiformes; family Ceratodontidae; genus Neoceratodus; species Neoceratodus forsteri. Next base: position 1,083,410,151 of record CM028131.1, on the reverse strand, counting down.
AGTGTCAAAAGCTGCAGAGAGATCTAGGAGGATCAAGATAGAGCAGGATCTCCAAACTCTTGCTATTAGATAATTTAGCACCCAGACTAGGGCCATCTCAGTACTGTGCCTCTTCCTAAATCCAGACTGGAGATAATCATAGACATCGTGGCTAGAAAGATGATCATCCAGCTGCAGGGCAACCACCTTCTCAACAACCTTGCCCACAAAGGGCAGGTACGAGACAGGTCTGTAGTTTGCCAGACAGTCCGGGTCAAGGAAGGGTTTTTTAAGGAGGTGTTGAACAACCACCTCCTTTAGGGGGTTCAGATAGACCCCCTTCTCCAATGACCTCCAAACTTTCTCAGCTAGGACCAGGCCAATTTCATCAACACACCCCACAAAGAGGCGCGTTGGGCCCAGGTCCAAACCACAGCTGGTTGGCCACAAAGTCTGGATGATTCTCACAACATCAGTGATTTCCAGTCAGTCAAAGTCAGACCAGGCCAACTGAGGGCACACAGCCTCCTTCCGACCTCCACAGTGCCCAATAGAAGGGGATAAACAGATCCTGGACCTGATGATGTCAATCTTATCTGTGAAGAACTGAGCAAACTCATCACACCTCTCTTGTGAAAAAGCTCCACCAGGCTGAAGAAAGACTGGATTGCACCATCTGTCCACCGTCCAGAAGAGCTGAGCAGGTCGGTTCCTCGCAGTGGCAATCTCTCTGGACAGAAACTCTGCCTTCTTATGGGTAATTGCCAATTGATAGACTGCATAATGGTCCATCAATCTAAGTCTGTCACACTCCAGGCCCAGGTGAACTAAAAGTGATCCCCAAAATCTTTATGGGGGCTTGTGAAATTGGAATACCTCCTGGTTGCACAGAATTAGATGTCCCTAGATTAAATGAAAAACAAATACACTCTTCTGTTTGTTGATTTTAGAGCTGGATGCCAAGGGAAAGGCATCTAAGTGCTCTAGAGCTCTGATCCCCAAAGCTTCAATCTGTACTGTTAGACACATATTATCTGCATATGCTAGTACAGTGGTAGTGAGGGACAGAGGGAGCAAAGACATCCCTCTGATGGATAGGTCTGCAGCAATTTTCCTTAAGACAAGATCTAAACAGAGCACGTACAACACAAGGCTTAAAGGATGACCTTGCCTGAACCCTCACCCCACCACAATCTAATAGGGTAACCCAAAAAGTCATTAACATTAATCTGCATCGTAGCAGACTGTTTCAAGTGTGGTTATCCATTCAACAAACAAATCAGGGATACTGAAATGGCACAGAACCAAAAATAAACAAGCATGTGAACTGGCATCAAATGCCTTTTCTTGGTCCACAGACATAACAATACCTGATAATTCCTGCTGCTTCCCTGCATCAAAGATTTCTCATAACAATCATACATTTTCTTGAATTTTCCTGGAAGGTACCAAGCAGGCTTGGTGATGACTTAATAGCTGCTCAGCAGCTGAAATCAGTCTAGTACAGAGGATTTATTTAATATTTTACTATCTGTATTAAGGAGACTGATAGGTCTCCAATTGGTTATGTCATCCACTGACCAGTTTTTATGTAAAAAAAATCATGTATGTTTGGGACACTGATGGTGACAAGGAGTCATTGTTAATGCACCCTTGAAAGACACATGCCAGATCATCAGGTAAATAGTCCACAAAGTTTTTATAGAATGGTGTACTGAGTCAGTTACTACCAGGAGCTGGGTCTTTGGAGAGGGTATGAACTACCCTTAGTGCCTCATCCCATGTAGTATCCTATGTCAGAGACTGAAGCACCTGCAGAGGAATGGAAGGAACATGGACATCAGCCAAGAACTCCTCTATCTCAGGGGGTGAAACTTTATCTGACCCAAAAAAAGATCAGACTTATTGCTCCACAGAGTGTGAAGGTTCTGGACCAGTAAAATAGTATTCTTTCAGAAGATTTAAAGGTTATCATTACCCATTTTTGAACTCTGTCCTAGCAACATTGGAAATGGTCAGTAGTAAATTTTTGCCTTGGTTGCCAAACTGTTGCTTGGCTTTTAGGGAAGTCAAACGATTATACGGATACTTCTGCATCTCTTGCCTAATATTTTGACTCTGATCTGAAAAATTCCCTAAACCACTGTTATCAAAAATTAATCAAGTCAAGTAAAAATGCAAAGTAAGGTATTTATAATAAGTGGATTGTTGAAGGTGGGACGCTTGACTTGGGATTGGGATCTACATTTTCTAGAATCTTCCTACCACAGGAGAGGATGGTCGTGCATTTCTTGAACAGACTTACGTGTCTGTAAGACCTCTGGTAGGAACTGAATGACCATATCATATTGCAATAAATTATTATCCAACCTCCATTGTCCTTTCTGAAAAAGGAGAAAGTCCATGGACGAAATTTGCCTTGTAACAAGAAATGATCCAATGCTTCAATAGGTAAAATAACTGCATCGACAAGGGATAATAGTTTTGAAATGAAAAGAAAGTCAATACGGGTGGAAATAGAGCCCCTGTCATAAGTATGCCCACTCCCCTTATGTATGGAGTCATACGCATCTATTAAGCCAGCATCAGTATGCAATATATATATATATATATATATATATATATAGATAGATATATGTATATATATATATAGATAGATATATATCTATATAGATATATATATATACACATACACACATATATATTGGCAGTATAGCCTAGAGGTTAGAGTAATGAGCTGTGAATGAGCTTGGTACATCCAGCAAACCAGACCTGGGTTTGATTCTCACAGCCTCCACTTGCATACTGTGTGACTCTGACCAAGTCACTTAACCTCCTAGTGCCCCCAGGTCGCCCCTGAAAACAGGCACTTGTGCCTAGTTAGCCCTACCTGGTTACCCAAGGCTAAAAAATAAAATGTATACAGAAAATGAGAATCACAAAAAAAACTTGTGAGTAATAGCACCTTTATCTGCACTAGATAAGCCACAGTCTCCTCCAAGAATACTGGTTCCCATGGTGTGCAGAAATTAACATCAGTAAACAATGAAACCTGAGCAGCCTTGGATTGTGGGGAATATATATTGATAAATGGGAGCATCACTCTGAACATGGAGCCATCCAGAATTATACAATGGCAAGAAAGAATCTTGGACTGTGATTGGTCAGTTTGGGGCTGGACCCATGGCGTTATCCCAGCACATTGTCACAGGTCTAGTCTCAGCACTGTGAACCTGCTCCTGACCATCTTATTGATTGTCTTACTGACCATCTTATTGATTGTTTCATCTTCTCTTAAAAACAAGAAATATGTTTCCACACTAAAACATCTTTAAAATAATTTTTTTTATTCTGTATAACAACGAGCCATTGTATAATAGGAATAATGCACTCCAGGGTGTGTGTCATTTTGGGATAACGCCATACCTGGGGCATTGGGCCTTTTTACCTGACCTCGTTACTAACCCCCAGGAGTGGCGTTATCCCAGCACGACACACACCCTGTCGTGCATTATTCCTTTATTAAAGCATGACCTGGGATAAAATCTATGAGCTTGGAAAGGGGAATATTAAAGCCAAAAAGCATACACCAAGGCCGGCACATTCTTCCTCAGATAAAGACCAAAATGATGTTCCCCCATTTCCGTGCCCACTTGGCCAAATTAAGGTCAGTGGATGTCCTTAACCGGGAGTCCTGCAAAAAATAAATTGAACAGTCTAATGTTTGAAAAATGGAAAAAGTAGTGTCCTGTTTCACACTATTCTTTATGATATTTACATTCAAGGTGCAGCATGAAAAGGGTAGATAATTGGACATTAAGTTAAATTAAATAGGTGAAGATAACAGCTGAGGGAACTAGTAAATCAATAAAAAAACAGGCACACAGAGGCTTTGCCAGGATAAAACATGTCTTCTGTCAACTCTAAATGTTGCTTTTAAAGTACTTTATTACAGTGCTCCATACCATGCAATTAACTACAGACACTGGGGGCTAATGATTCAATGTTTCACACGTGCATGCACTTTGTCAAGGTTACTGACCTCTGTAGTTTAAGCCCTTAAATACACCTGGTGCCCTTACACTGAAAGTGTGTAAATAGTAAGAAGTATAAAAATTTTGGGCTATAACTAGACTTGAATTACATCCAACCACATCAGGTACAAAGTTAGTTATAAAGATCAAACATATGTACAATATAAACATGTAGTATAAGTCCCAAAGGAAACCTCAGTATATGGTAGAGATCCATTTTGCATGCAAATGTCCATGGAGTAAAGTTCATAAAAGATCAATATCCCTCCAAGTATTAAGATACTTATACATTGGATCACAATATAATCATATACTGGGGACTATATTTCATACTAAATAACATCTGTGAAAAGTATCCAAAACCAATAAATTTTATAGATAAAACACAGACGTAAAAAATCCACTCAAAGCATTAATTGTAGGCAAATTGCTCACTCTTTCAATGCCACAGAAGGTGCGTCTTGATCCAAAGGGTGGAGACCTGGACAACTTGTTACTCAGGCATGAGTCTTACTGGGTCTATATATTGCCAGCTTCTGTGCTGCCTGGTCTGAATGAGAGGGTGGGATTGGTTCCTTTCTTTTTTGATGAAATGAGCAGAGTGTGCATGCCTGGAGTCCCAGCTTTCAAATCCATATTTGTTTTATGTTACAGCACTTATTTTCACTTTAAAGAGAGTTTAGTAAGTTTAGGTGATACTCGTGCACGTATGAGTTTACGGGCAGCTCAGTGCCATATTGACAACATGATTGCGCATCAGGGTCTGGTGGCACCTAAACAAGGGGGGTCACTCTTATCAGGATTTTAGTAGTGAATTGCATTTTGGGCCATAGGAGAACAATGCAGAGGAATCACAGTAGCAACTTCTGTCCGCACAGATAATTTTACCGTGTAAGGGTTACAGCCATTTTCAAAACCCTGCTAAAACCCTTGTTTCATTAGGGTTCAAATTAATTTCTGAAACACAGTTTTAAAACATTATCAGTCTGGATGGAACCATGTTTGGCATTCTTAGAATGTCTGTAGCATTATAAGAATGCCAGTGTGGACAGGGCCGAAGAAGCTGACCCTGTTGATCCTGGTGAAGGGCCCAGTAGCAAGATGGTGACAAATAGCCCTGCTCTGCCAGTGGACAGAAGCAGTGCCAGACCACAGAGAGTGTGTATGGCTCCTAGTTAGCACAAGGACTATGTTATGGAAAGTGATTCAGTCCCGAGTTGTACCAGATGGATGCGGGGATGCAGCCTCGTATGGGAGGGGGTGGCGTAATGGACCCTGCCCCAGCACTCAGAAGCCTTGCAGGGGAAAGGACTCCATGAGGCTTCTAGGTAAAGGAAGGATGTCAGTTTCAAATGCCTTTCCTGTGTCCTGTGGGCTGTTAAGTTTCTGGAGTTGCAGCCCCAGATACAAACCAGGACAGACTGTGAGTGGGGCCTATAAAGGTAGAACTGTACTGAAGTAGAGCGGATCTGGTGGAGATCCTGTGGTGGAAAGGTCTGCAGTGCTGGGAGTGGGTGCAAGCTGACCCTTCCCCTACCTCAAAAGTGGAAAACAAACTGTCAACAGAGCTGCTGCATTCCAGAGAGGAACAGAGTGGCAACCATGTGTAAGCCAGTATGTAGGTAACTCTGAAGAAATAGCATGGAGAAAAAGACCAAGGGCTGCTGATTCAGGTCCTATAGCAGGCACTACAGAATGGTACTGGGCTGCCTCTGACCTAGGAGTTTGGCATTTAAACATGTAAGCTTGTAATTCAGTTTAAAAAAGCTGCCCCCCCCCCCCATTTATGTAGGGAGAGAACATTACACTGACGACAAAGATAGGATCACTGCCTGTAGAGAAACAAACAAACAAAGAAGGCAAATAAAAAGGAAATGATGTAGTGTGGACAAGCCAATATGGCAGTAGCCAAGCAGTAACACTAATCTGAGCTCCTATACTCGGGCTTAAAAAACATTTAATTATAATATAGCTATAAAAAATCAATTATTCTGATTGGCTGAGGAGCTTGGAACCCAATGCTGATGTCCCATGACGACAGCACTGGAAGAAGGTCCAGTAGCCTCTTCACAATTAAATCAATAGTACCAGCCATTCCTGACTGCCATTACAAATGTGGCTGTCACCTTTACTCACTAAAAATCTTCAACTAGGCCCTAAAAATAAAAATTTATAAACATAAGAATTAATTGTTATTTGCCCTCATAATATTCTTGTTACACACACACACACACACACACACATACTGTACATAACTTAGAAAATGAAGTACTGCAGTACTTAGAATTGCAATTTATGGTGTTTCTTTGCTGACCAGACACTGAAATCGGTCCTTGAATCACCTGTCTCAGAGAGAGCTGCTCTAATCATTCAGAAAAAATTAAACTTCCTGTTAGTAAAGGTGTAAGACAGATCTTATTTTTCATAAGTTGCAATCACAACTTTCTACACCAGATGGTACACTGTAGCTGGTTACTGATTCTGTAAACACTACACTTAGAAATATTGAAACATAGAAGTTCACATCAGAAAAAGGCCAATGCCAGGTACCTCTAGTCTGCTCATAATACCTTATCCTACCAAGATCTAATGTCTATATGGGGTTTATGCCTTGCATTTTGGATGAGATATTAAACTGAGGTCATCCCTTTTGTCAGTTCTGGATAGTCGTGGTTTGGGGGCATCAGCGTGTCAATACTCATCACATTATTGTCCTCATAAGGGCAAATATTCAAAGAAGCTACACAGGCTTAATGAAAGCAATAGAACAAAACTAAATAAAATGTAAATTTCCTGCATCACTTAATGCTAGAAACAAGCAGAGTAGAATCTCTGCTCCTGGAAGCCCAAGACAATGTCAGCTATCACCTAAAGGAAATAAAACTTTTTTTTTTAAATGCAATGTTCAGTATCCCACTTTAGTTGTTTTTATAGTTCACTTTCACTGTTGACCAGAACCATTATTTTCTGGGGGGAAGGGGTTATTTGTATTTTCTACCCCCAGCCATGCACTGCCAGGTGTCTACCCTGGTTGAAGGGAGGTACCCAGATCAGCCCTGTTGGTCCCTGGCCCACCTCAGGCCTCTACCCCACAGCCGGCATCTCTCACAGCATTCCTCCCCCCCAGTGGCAGGGACCCCAGAGGGAGGGCCATCCTTCCCCCTAGGCAGCTCACTAAGTGAGCTAGGATCCAGTGGAGGCAGGCACTAGGACCTAGGGGAGTCAGGAAACCTAGGCCATGGTAGGGACGGTGCAGTGGGTTTTGTTTTCCTCACACCTCTCTTCTCCCCTGGCATACATCAGCATTAAGACCTCGGATGCATACAATGACATCACTGTGGAGGAAGCAAGCTCTCCTGGCCCACCACAGGGCAGGGGTCACTATGGCATCGGTTGTGTAGTACCAGCCTTCCCCCACCACAGCAGAACATTGAGTGGCAGCTACTGCAGTCAGGCCCAACCCCAGTGCTGCATCTCGAGCTCACTCCTGAACTCGGGTCACCTGCATGGCAGCGCAACCCATTGCTACCAGGCCACTCGGGAGAGCACCATTTTAACAGTTCCCTTATTTATATTCTGGGTGAAATAGCCATTTCAGGGTTGATGTTTTACATTGGCTGCAACTTCCATTTCAGTTCTAACTCTGTCTACTCCTTTAACACTTTTCTAACCTCATTCAGTTTCACTTAACCTTCTGGTGAGCATCTTAACAGCTGCCACCAACTGTGCAGCTAGAAAAGCACCTTGGAATACAATGTGTACGAAAGGATGAAAAGCCTTATGTCAACTTAAGTCTCTTGCCTTCTTTTCATTATTGTGTAACCCCCCCCAGTCCCCATCTAGGGGCATATACATCACAAATCTTCCAGAGGCATTTAGGAGGGGGCCACCTCAAGCACTAAGTCACCGAGACAATGCACTCCCATACAAGACAGGAAAGATGTGGCCTACCTTACTGGCGTCTTCAATCATCTGTGCACTCTCAAATGCACCCATCAAACCTGGATTCTACCCCCAGTGCTGGCACAGTGGACCATAAACTCCACACTGCACATCACCCGAATCTCTTGAGCCCCCAGAGCCCCTCGATCCCGCCAAAGGCGGGCTGGAAATTTCATTTGGAATCAAACTTATGACAAATTAATTTAACTGCAAAAAAAATTGGAAAAGAGGAGAAGGCTTCCATTTCATTAGCTCCCCCCTTTAGTTTAAATAAAGCACATCACTGCTATTCTTCTCCCAACTAGCTTCCTTATTCCGCTCCTGCATAGCAAATGATTCCCAGCAATGCAGGGGTCACATACGTCATACAAATAAATAAAGCAGCTCCATGGGGCTAATTGAACCTTTTCATACACATGCTGGCTGGACATTTAGAGCAGCAGAAATGATGGATTTAAGGCAGTAACAAGCAAGGAATTTTCTTCTCTCACTTTTGGATGCTTTACCCAAGGATCTCCCGACTCAGAACCCTCAGTCTCCTGGCTCTCTCAATCTGGTAAGCCAAACCTTCTTCTCCTTACTGCTGGGTTACCCTTTCACTTGCACTAGTTGTCACCCCAACTCCAGTGTGAGAAAGCTAGCTGCCTCCCCCACCTGGGTCCCTGGGCACTAGCCCAAGCCACAAGGGGTCCCAGGATTTTTCCTTATGACCCTGGCCCCGTAACCCACTTGAGCTTTGCTCTGTGACTGGTGCTACCTTTTCAGCACTTGCTCCCGCATTTCACTCAGCTTCTCATCTCATCTTCATGGCTGTCTGAAGCAGCAGCCCTAAAACCCAGCCCTGCTCCAGCACTCTAGCCCCATACTTCTAGCTGTCCTGCCACTGGGGAGCACCTGGGCACTGCCACCACCCAGGTCCCTCCAAACAACCTGCCTTCTCAGAAGTTCTGGCCCAGATTAGCTCTGCTTTCTGCTGTCCCTTCTATGGGGAATCCTTGCCAGGCCCACATCCCCTTAACACATCTTGGGCTTGCATTAAGCTCCGGCTGAGAGCTACCCTCCAAGGACTGTCTTTCAACCTGCAACTAGCCTGGCCTTCATATACAGGTGCCCCGGGACCTGCCCATCCAAGCAGGCCCCATATTTGGGTGAAGGACCCCCTGGCTCCCATTGCATACCCAGGCCACCCTGCCACACTGGGTGCAAGGGAAAACCACTGCCACCAGCTCCCCTCCTGTAGAGGCCCTGCCACTGGCCCCATAGCCCTGGTAGCACAGGAAAACACACTTTACAGGGGTCTCTAAAGGCTCCTACCTTTCCTGGCCCCACATGGCCACCTACATTCCTTGCTCCCAACAACGCAGGACCTGACTAACCATACTTCCACCATGGCGCTCCGATCCCCCAGCTCCTTGTCGACACAATGCTGAGAAAGCCATCCTGTCTACACTTGGGGGGTGTCCCCTCACTGGCCCACCCAGATTGCTGAGCTACCTTACTTGCCCACCTATCTCTGCTCCTCCAGCCACCCCCCCAGCCCCAACCTAATGCCCAGGCTGGAAACGCCCCAAAACCTCCTGTCTGCTCCCTTCTATACTCCCTAAACCTACTCTCTGCTCCGACCTTGAGCCAGAGCACAAAAAATTCCCTGGGCCTGATTCCAATAGGTATGGCACAATTCATGGGCATATGCAAGTTGCACCATGTGGCGCTATGCCAGGAACCCTGCACCATATTCCAGGACAAGCTGGGTCCCTGGCACTTACGCCCGTGTCTCGCAGCAGCCGCAGGATAGTGCCACACACATGGCCCACCAGACTTGGGTGCCGCAAGTCACAGCATGCATTCTACTGCCCTCTGGAGCCCCTACCCCACCCTGGAACACCACCGCAAGCACCAGGGAGCATGGGGGGCTGGACAGGTGGCACTGTCATTCATGGGGCAATTCAAAACACGGACCCTGGGGGTCCCTGACATTCGGGGGGTTGGGGACATGTATGTGCTGTGGGGGGCAATGGGAGCATTGCTGGGACATTGCTGTGGTGCTGTGGAGTGGGTATCCATCAATTGGCATGGACGAATGCCCCTTAGACCATCTCCCTGCTGGTCAAACTCCGCTGCGCCAGTGCGGCTCTTGGAATGGCATTCGTGGTTATGGCAGCCACTCTTTTAGAATAGGGTGCAGTTGCTGCCATAACCCACCCTTGCGCCATGACACTGCAGGTTGTGGGCGTAGTGGGTGGCATAACCCACGCCTGACGCAACCTGCATCTTTTGGGCAGTCAGTTTAAATGCTTCATTGGCAAGCTTTTAAACTAGTCAAGGGGGGAGGCACTGATAAGCAGCAGGGAATTCCCAGCCTCCCCCTACAAAACAGGGTACTAAATGAGGAAAAGACCAAGGTAGAAAGGTCAGTGGGGGATGTTGCTGCAAGAGGTAAAGCCATCAAAAAATGGAGAGCAATGAGTACCAATGCGCATAGTCTGGGTAACAAGCTTTCTGAATTAGTGGCCTTGATGGAAGAGTAACATCTGGATATCATGGCAGTCACAGAAACATGGTACACACAGAACCATGATTGGGATGTAAACATACCAGGATATACTATCTACAGGAGGGACAGGGAGGGTAAAAGAAGAGGAGGAGTAGCTCTCTACATAAGGGAAGGAATCAAAGCAACAGAACAAAAGGGTAAACAGGGAGGAGAGGTAGCACTGTGGGTCAATTTGAAGACAGGCAATGACACCACAATCCGCACGGGGGTTGTATACAGACCTCCCTCCCAAGGGGAGGAAATGGACAAGGAAATGATAGAAAGTATACTTAGAATGGCAGAAAAAGTGGAGATATTGCTGATGGGGGATCTGAATATGCCAGATGTTAACTGGAGTGCAGTTGCAGCAGCCACTTCTAAGAGTGGGGCTATTCTAGATGCCCTACAGAGGGCATGCCTTAGACAACTAGTATTGGAACTTACTCAAGAGGGAGCAATCTTAGACCTGGTACTCTCAAATGGAGATGGAGAGAGGATAACAGATGTAGAAGTGGGTAGCCATCTGGGAACTAGCGACCATTGAATAGTATGGTTCACGATAAACACAGTAGTAGAGTCAACCCATACAAAGGCAAAAGTACTAGACTTTAGGAGGATTGACTTTGCCAAAATGGGTGAGTGCCTAAGGAATGCACTAGCAAATGGTCAGGAAGGAGAGTTGGAAAAACAATGGGGAATAATCAAGACTGCCATCGCAGAGGCAACAAGCCTTTGTGTGAAGCAAATAAACAAAACAAAATGATGTAAGAAACCACTATGGTTCTCAAAGGAGATGGCATGGAAGGTTCAAGAGAAAAAGAAAGCATTCAGGAAGTACAAGGAATTACAGAAGGAGCAGGACAGAGAATTGTATCAGTTAAAGCAAAAGGAAGCTGGGAAGGCAGTCAGAACAGCAAAGGCCCTAACCAAGGAAACGATAGCAAACTCAGTTAAGAAGGGAGATAAAAACTTTTATAGGTACATCAGGGAGCGAAGGAAGACCAAGGGAGGGATAGTGAGGCTTAATAAAGGGGAGGGGGTGGGCAGAGGGTGACTGTGAAAAGGCAGTGATACTAAACAAATATTTTTGCTCAGTATTCGCAATTGAAGAGGGGGAGGTACCTAAACCAAACAATAGAAACACTCTGGATACAGGAGTTGATACCAACCCATTTACAGAAGAAAGGGTTCTGAAAGAACTCTTAAAACTGAAGGTGGACAAAGCAATGGGGCCTGATGGGATTCATCCCAGAATTCCAAAAGAACTAAGGGTAGAACTAGTGACACCACTGACTACCCTCTTCAACAAATCATGGGAGAATGGGGTGGTACCTGAGGACTGGAGGAGGGCAGATGTGATTCCACTTCACAAAAGTGGGAGCAGGGCAGAAGCAGGAAACTATAGACCTGTTAGTTTAACCTCAGTGATAGGGAAAATGACGGAATCACTTCTGAAGTAAAGAATTGTCAAGTACCTAGAGGCCAGAGGGGCACGGGACCCAAGGCAACATGGATTCACAGCGGGAAGGTCATGTCAGATGAATCTAATAGATTTCTTTGACTGGGTGACCAAAGTAGTAGATCAGGGAAGGGCTGTGGACATGGCCTACCTAGACTTTAGCAAGGCATTTGACACAGTCCCACACAAAAGATTAATATACAAGTTAGGCAGCCTGAGAGTGGGTCGCAAGATGGTAGCCTGGGTAAAGAATTGGCTGGAGAACAGGACACAGAGGATAATAGTAAACAGAATCCACTCTGAAGAAAGAGGGGTTACTAGTGGGGTACCGCAGGGTTCAGTACTAGGACTGGTCCTCTTCAATGTCTTTATAAGTGACATTGCAGAGGGACTGGAAGGAAACGTATCTCTTTGCAGATGACACAAAGATCTGCAACAGAGTTGATACACAAGGTGGGGTGGAAAGGATGAGAAGAGCCTTGGTAAGGTTGGAGGAATAGTCAAATGTATGACAGCTTAGAGTCAATGCTAAGAAGTGCAAAGTAATGCACCTGGGAAACAAAAACCCAGGGGAAGAGTACACAATGGGGGGTGAGATACTAGCAACAACAAAAATGGAAAAGGACCTGGGGTTAGTCATATCAGATGACCTAAAGGTGGGCAAGCAATGTGAGAGGGCAGTAAGGAGGGCTGGGGGATACTGGGGTGCATAGGGAGAGGCATCACCAGTAGAAACAGGAAGTTTTTATCCCTCTGTACAGACAGCTGGTGAGACCCCTTCTGGAGTACTGCGTGCAGTTCTGGAGACCCAGTCTCCACAAAGATATAAACAGGATGGAGGCAGTCCAGAGGAGGGCAACTAAAATGGTGCAGGGTCTGCACCAGTAGACATATGAAGAGAGACTTAAGGAGCTTAATATGTATAGCCTCAAGGAAAGGAGGGAGAGGGGGGACATGATAGAAACTTTCAAGTACCTCAAGGGAATCAACAAAGTCCAAGAGGGTAGCGTCTTTCAGAAAAAGAGGTGTGCAAGAACAAGGGGACACAATCTGAAGATGGGGGGGGTGGCTCAGAGATAATGTAAGGAAGTATTTTTTCACAGAGAGGGTTGTGGATGCATGGAACGGCCTTCTGGAGGAGGTTGGGGAGTCAAAAACAGTGGTGGAATACAAGAATGCATGGGACAGTCATAAGGCAATTCTAAGGGGTGGGGGTAGGAAGAAGTAGGCTGTTGGTTAACTAGGATCTGCAGCTTATCCATTAGGTGGAAAATGGGCAGACTGGGTGGGCCAAGCGGTCCTTATCTGCCTTCAAATTCTATGTTTCTATGTTTCTATTCGGCATGGCACAAGGTGCCTTTTGGAATTCCAGCTGGCATTATGCCTGGCATAAGTTGCAAGTTGCACCATTGGGTTCAGCGTAACTCACCTTGCGCCAGGTGGAAGCCTTTTGGAATCGGGCCCCCTAGCTCTGGGAGGGAGTAGGAGGGAGAAAGGGATCCCTAAATTGGAAGCATAAGCCGCTCCTTTAAGGGGGGGCTTACACTCTTCCCCACCCAGGAAATCATTCCCTCCTGGGAATAATGGCAAGGGCCCAGTGATGGTCTCCTCCCATCAGATTAGGTATGCATACTCCCCAGCCTTCTGGCAACAGACCCACCATGCCTGGCCACAGGCACCACCCAACCTGCCTCTCTAGCCCAATGCACTTCTAAAACTTTATAACCTACCTGCGCCAGGAGATAATCTAAATGGTTAGGAACAACCTTCATTATTTCTTTACCAAGCAGGCAATCTTAATCATGCGTCATAATGATTAAACTTCAGTATTAAACATTTACATCAACAGCAGTGAGGTAGTCTTCTAACAGTTAAGCTATACCCCAAATACTTCCCACCAATTTTGAAACAAGTTACACTGTGTACAGTCCCCAAACCACTCACTCACACATTCACTCACAAATTCTCTCACCAGTCTCCCTTATCTTTCGAACCAAACATTTCTCTCATGATTATAAAATGGTTCGTCAACAACATAATTTTTTTTTTAATTCAAAAATGTTCTGCTTTTAAGAAGAAGAACTGTATACAGTCACCGTAACTCAGCTCAAGTTCAAAACTCCAGAAGGCCTAGGTTGCAGAAGTAGTAAGCAAAATCTTTATTTTTATACATGATAGTAGATGGTCAATATTCACATCATCAGGACAAAGTCCTATTTTCAAGATGGTCCTGTGATTTAAAATATTGTTTCATAAACAAAATATACACATAACAATATTGCACAAGATGACAAATATACAATATAAATATCATCATTACAAAACCACATAACATCTTATGCCACAACACACAAATAACAAATATTAAATATAATCCCACAATCCAATATTGTAAGAACACTCTGGTCAAATAAATAATTTATCCATAGTACTCACATTTTGTCTTTAATTCTATTTTTAAAATAGATGAAAGCACTTTAATGCTTTCATACTGTTTTCCTATAATTGATTTTAAGGAGCTCCATAGTCTATTCATAACTATTGGGAATCGCATATGACTATACCTATTTTTCAATTTAGGGAACTCAAAACTTCTAATACTCGAAATTCTCATGTTATAAACATAAGATTTTTTTTCCAATTTTTCACAAAGATACTCTGGTTGTTTTGTATTTACCACTTTATATATCTGTTTTGCCCAAAATAATTTCCTTTTACTTTCCTGAGTCAACCAACTCAATTCCTCTTGTAATTTATAATGATGTTCACGATAGTCCTTTCTTAATAAAAATGTCTTAAAAAATTTCTTAATTAGCAGTGTCAGTGGCTCAGTAGGTAGCACACTCGCCTCTGAGGCCAGGAGATCAGAGGGCTGTGGGTTCAGTTCCCACATCTGGCACTTGGGTTAATATCCCAGTACTGACACTGTAATGCAGCATGAGAGGGGTGCTGCATTTCTGAGGTGCCGTCTTTCGGATGAGATGTTAAACCGAGGTCCCATCTGCCTGGATTGGTGGTAGTTCAGGTGGATGTTAAAGATCCCATAAGCTTATCGAAAGAGTAGGGGAATTTCCGGTGTCCTGGCCAAATTTCCCTCATTCACTAAAAATACCACCAACAGTTTCATCTGGTTCAAGGTCAGTTGGCATTCATCTGTATCCCCCTCCCCCGGGTCGTGCCTGAAAATAGGCAGGATTTGTCTAGTGCACTTACCCGGTCAACAAAAGCTAAATAAAATAAAAAATACAAATCGAGCTAAACAGTTATATATTACATCAATTGCAGGCCCCCTCCTGGAGGGAAATAATATTCTGGATCAGGCTTGGTGGCAACATCCCCAAAGGAATCCCAGTCCAGAATGTAATATTTGGTCTGAGTTCCAGCCATGTCCTGGACCAAGGTGAATAACGTTAGGCCAGACCAAGTCCCTGTGTGACACATTGACCGTGCCTGCTAAATCAACTGCTGAGATGGGGCACCTCCTCCACCGGGACGATTCTTTAAGCATTCCATCTGTCCCTTAAAGAGACAGTCCTTCCTCATCTCCTTGATGACGTACCATATCCGTTCCGGCACGTAGGGATAGTTCATATAAGGATACTCTACCTGTAGCCTCCTGCAAACCCAACTTTCAACCTGGCTCCACTCAGGCAGGTCTCGCACACTGGTCCTCCTGGTTTGTCCCATTGGTAGCCATATTGCCCATCAATACTTTAAATTTAACGGGTCACTAGGATTCAACCTGTCCATCTGGGTTCGGAGAGTCTTAGCCCGGACCGGGAGCTGTGGGGTGTTGTCGGCTAAGGTCTTCTTTCTTCTAAAGATATGTGCACTCTCTCATTGTTTACTCTTGCTTTACTGCATGGTATGAACTCCAATTTGCTGTAACACTGTATATATTTCTGCCTTGTACCTATCATTTATTTTTGCATTACTGTATTGTTTGTACTCCCATTTGTTGTAAAACTGTATATATTGCTGCCTTGTACCCATATATGTGAATGCCCAGGCATATCTTGTAAATGAGTTCTTCTCAATTATGCTCACCTGGTTAAATAAAGATTGATTGATTGATTGATTGAAGGTGACTACAGGGCGATGGTAAGGCCTGGGAATTGCCCTAGCCACCTGATAGTCCTGGAACTGAAAGTGCTACCAATATATTTCTCCTCATTCAGCTCCTCTAGCTCCTTTTGATCACCAGTGCCCCCTCTTGCTGCTGCTGGTGCAGGACCAGGCTCTGAGCCACTCCCAGTAGGCTTGATTCTAAACTCGTCTCCTGAGGTAGGCTGACTTAGTCGACAGGGCCTGTAAGCTACCACTGGACAGGGGCTGTGGTGAAGATCCCCTGGGCCCTGGAAGATCTCCAGCCAATTGTCTGAGGCCCCTGTCCCTCCCTCTGTCACTGGGATAGCCAGTAGCTGGTGGCAGGAAGCGGGGCAGACAGCTATGCTCCCCGTCATCTTCCTCCTCAACTTTTGCTCCTGCACCTCCCTCCTCTACAGCCTTCACAATAACATCTGGAGATTCACTTCTGGTCTCATCCACCTGGGCATGATTGCTTTCTTCCAGGGACAGTCTCTCAAAACTCCCGAATCCCCAGTGGTTGGTGACCACTGCACAAAAGGGCTGACAGTGGAACTGGGAGGGAACATCCCCAAATTTTGAACTGGCAGCCTGCCTATACAGTATGGGCATGTAGGCAACCTGGCAACTCCTTCCTCTCTAAATCCACACCTCACACAACGTTCATTTTCTCTTCCTTTTCCCCCCAGCTTTCCAGAGCCAGGAGAGTGGTGAGGCAGGAACCACAGCTAGGAATTCCTCCTGGAGGGTTACTTCAGGTCCATCTTCATTCCCGCCAGAAACAATGTGCTGCCAATCCATGGTGGATGCCTGTTTTAAGTCTCTTCAACCCTTCCAGCACCCACAGCTAAGAATCACTTAATCAGTTGGCTCAATTGTCTGTTTGCTTTATTTGGCAGCCCAGTTCACTTGCCTGACTTTGGGTGCGCACAGGAAAAAATATTTCTCTTTCCCTTTTCTCTCGCTGGGATTGTTCCCTTGTTGTCCTTGTCACCACACTCCCTCAGCTCCACTCTCTTTGATTCACCTAAGATAGTGTGTCTTGTTGCAGCTGCTGTAGCTCCTTCTCCAGCCATCTTCCAATCAGAACCCTGCCTGCGGGTCACTTGACCAGCAGGTCACACACACCACACTAGCACGCTGAGGCCTCCACCTGCTCCAGGCCTACTCCCACAGCTATTTTTTGCTGCGCAACAGGGACCAACCAGGCAGAGAAGCCTGGCAACACACCAGACCGCAAGGCTCAGGGTCTGGTGGCGTTTCGGGGCTTGGGGAACATCCAGGATCAGCCCCCATAGTGTAACCCCCCTGGCTTCCCGTCTAGGGGCATATACATTACAGATCTTCAGGGGGCATTTAGGAGGGGGCCACCTCAAGCATTAAGTCACCGAGACAATGCACTCCCATACAAGGTAGGAAAGATGTGACCTACTTTAATGGTGTCTTCAATCATCTGTGCACTCTCAAATTCACCCATCGAATCTGGATTCTCCTTGAATGCTGGGACACTGGACCAGGAACTCCTCACTGCATGTCACCCAAATCTGTTGAGCCCACAGAGCCGCTTGGTCCCATCAAAGGCAGGGTGGAAATCTCATCTGGAAACAAACTTATGAGAAATTAATTTAGCTGCAAAGAAACAGGAAAAGGGGAGAAGGTTTATATCTCATTAGCTCCCCCTTTAGTTTAAATAAAGCACATCACTGCTATTCTTCTCCTAACTAGCTTCTTTATTCAGGTCCTGCATCGCAAATGAGTCCTAGCAATTCAGGGATCACATACTTCATACAAATAAATAAAGCAGCTCTATGGGGCTAATCGAACCTTTTTACACACATGCTGGCTGGACATTTAGAGCAGCAGAAATGATTGATTTAAGGCAGTAACAAGCAAGGATTCTTCTACTCTTTTTCTTGGATGCTTTACCCAATGATCTCCTGACTCAGAACCCTCAGTCTCCTGGCTGTCTTCATCTGGTAAGCCAAACTTTTTTCTCTTTACTGCTGGGTTACCCTCTCACTGGCACTGGTTGCTGCCCAACTCTGGCATGGGAAAGCTAGCTGCCTCCCCCACCTGGGCCCCTGGGCACTGGCCCAAGTCACAAGGGGTCCCAGTATTTTTCCTTACGACCCAGGCCCAGTAACTTACTTGAGCTTGTCTCTGTGATTGGTACTACCCTTTCTGCTCCCTCATTTTGCTCAGCCTCTTATCTCATCTTCACAGTCCCCTGGAGCAGCAGCCCAAAAACCCAGCCCTGCTCCAGCACTCTAGCCCCATACTACTGGCTGTCTTGCCACTGGGGAACACCTGGGCACTGCCACCGTCCAGGTCCTCAAAACAACCTGCCTTCTCAGAATTTCTGGCCCAGATTAGCTCCGCTTTCTGATGTCCCTTCTACAGGGAATCCCTGCAAGGCCACATCCTGTTAATATATCCTGGGTTTGCATTAAGCTCTGGTCAAGAGCTACCCTCCAAGGCCTGTCTTTCAACCTGCAACCCACCCAGCCTTCATGTTCTGGTGCCCCATGATCTGCCCCTCCGAGCAGGCCCCATAACTTGGGTGAAGGGCCCTCCGGCTCCCTCTGCACACCCAGGCTGCCCTGCCACACCGGATGCGAGGGAAACCACTGCCACCAGCTTCGCTCCTGTGAAGGCCCTGCCACTGTGCCCACAGCCCTGGTGGCCCAGGAAAACACACATTACAGTGGTCTCTAGGGCTCCTACCTTTCCTGGCCCCACATGGCCACCTACATCCTCTGCCCCAATGACACAGGACCTGACTAACCATACTTCTCCCACAGAACTCCATTCCCCCAGCTCCTCATCACCATAACACTGAGAAAGCTGTCCTGTCTACACTTGGGGGTTCCCCCCTACTAGCCCACCTGGACCACCAAGCTCCCTTACTTGCCCACCTATCTCTGCTCCTCCAGCTACACTCCTCCAGGCCTGACCTAATGCCCAGGCTGGAAAGGCCCCGAAACATCCTGTCTGCCCCCATATATACTCCCTAAGCCTACTGTCTGCTGCCACCCTGAGCCATCCAGCAGCTAATATTCCCCAGAGCACTAAAAGACTCCTTAGCTCTGGGAGGGAATAAGAGGGGGAAAGGGATGCCTAAATTGGGAGCATACACCTCTCCTTTAAGGGGGGGGGCTTACAACTGTATTGCCCATAGATTTAATTTTACGTTTTTAGGTTCTGTGTAATTTTCTTGATGTTTATCATTTTTGTCACAAGTTTGTTTTATATCTATTTCATCTGTTCCCTTATTTCTTTCCGTCACTAAATAGAGACGTCAGTACATCTGGTTCCATTTCATTCTCCAATTCATTTCTAAACAGGTTTTCTACATCAGGTTGTTTACATCAAAAACTGTACCATTCGTTTCCAGTAAATAATCAAAAAATACATCAATGTAGTAGAATTCTCCCGTTCAATTAATCAAACATCAGTGATACAGATGTAGCCCCTGACAATCTGGGGCTTACTTGAAGGGGGCTTTCGCATGCAACCACTGCTGCCGCCAGCATTGTCAATGCTGATCTTTGCTCCCAGCCCAAAGAACTGCAGCACAGGGACAAGGAGCACTGGAGGGCCCAAGGACATGTGTCACCCTGCCAGAAGTGACGGGGAGCTGCACACTCCTTCGTGTTGCCAGCCAGTGCTACACAAATTGCCATTCTCACTGAGCCGCACATCAAAAAGGGCCTCCTACCTACAACACAGCAGAATGCTGGGGCACTTCTGAATGCTCCTCTTCACCACACAGTTGCTGGACTTGCAACTGGGACCAGGCACTTGGGGAAATATCAGGAAGCTGCTGCAAGGGACTGGAAGTTTTAATTTTTCTGTTTTTTTAATTGTGTAGTTTTATTTATTTTTATTGTGTGCATTTTAATCTTGTGAAAGGTGCAGGACTGACATCACTGAAAACTGAAGTCCTCTGTTTAGCCACATGACAGATATAGTATGGGCAATCATAGTGTGAGCTTCCCTACACTGTCCCACCAATGTGCCTCAACTCTGTCATAGATGGAGCACCATGTAGATGAGAGGATAGTTCAGATACCCATTCAGTCCTTAGCTTCTCATGTGAGACTGCCAACAAAGGTACCAATAAGTGCAAACTGTGCTGGTGGTTTTGTGATGTGGATACCTACACAATGGGAACTGGACTGAGACCACCATAGCTCATTTATAATATTTCACTGAACAGCCATCAGATGGTAATCACTTTCAGCCACTATAGACCTGGACTAGATTTGAATTAGTGACCTAGAAGTGAAAGGCTCCTTAACACACCAAGTGTGCTGATAACTATATTTTCCACTGCATGTACCTTGGCACACTGTGCTCCTTGGACAATGCCTGAAGGTCTGCTGTCTCTCTCTCTCTTCCATGCACAAACCTTGGCATGCTGTGCTCTTTGACAATGCCTGTCTAGGCAGAACCCATTTGCTGCTGGTGTATGATCTGTCCTAAACCACTGGTTGTACTTGTTAAACACTGCTGAATGTTGCATAATGTAAATGTAAAACATGTAATGTAAATAATGTATACCTCTGTAACCCTATGAACGGACATGGGACCTTTGTAAATAAGCTGCTTGCTCAAAGGTTGTAATCCGATTCATCAAGAAATAAATAAATAAATAAACCTACTTCCAACCACTGAGCCATCCAGTTCCCCTAACTGAAAGTTTTAGAATAATAAAAAGTGCCCTTAAGGGCATGGGTGCTGCCATTTTTATTTATCTCTAGCCCCACTTGACTGTGGAAAGAGGCCAGAGAGGTTAACAGAAAGCCTACACTTGGCTGACCAACCAGGAGGCAGGATCATCTCACATTGCTAAAGTCAGCACAGAAAGCTGCCCCCATATCATTATGTAATATGTATCCCCAACACAAAGCCCACAAACATCAGCCAATCAGAGGGTGGCCGCAGGTCTGAGCTAGGGCCCTCCCCTCAGCCAACCAGACACTGAAGCTGTGCATGTGAGTTTCTGCAGAGGACCAGCATGACTAGACTGAGTATCTGACCTGAAGAGGAAGAAGCTGTGAGACACTATCCTCTGTTTAGGAGTTCGAGCTTTGACCTTTGCTGCTGTTGGAATTGCTAGCTGAATTCCCAGTGTTCAACCTGGAGCTGCCTTGTGTTTTTGAGAAAGTACTATTCACAGAGCAAGGTTGCCTTGACAAGCTCTTGGGAGAGCTATGTCGGTTCTCCCAGACCTCTGCTGCTGGGATTTGCCTTGGTAGAGGGCCTGCTACTATGAGCCCTGAGTGTGTGCTTCCATCAGGGGAAGTAAAAGGACATTTTTAGCATGAAGATGATGCTGAGTTCAGGGATTAAGCCTGAAACATCCTCTGCCACAGCCTGTATCCACCAAATGTGCTAGGTGGCTGCAGAATTTCTGGAAAGGTGGATACACTGTATCCAGAGTTTCTACTCCAAGAGACTGCTTAACCTGGGAACCCACAAATACTGATTCAAGGCCTTCCTCTGCACCAGTGTTGTAACATACTTAGGTAGATAGTGACTGGGCCTGTTCTGCATTATCCTTAGTTTGAAGCCTAGGAGTTTATTTGTACCCATCTTGTGGATTACCATATTTTCAGTAATTAAGATTTTCCATTTGGGACTGCTTCAATTTAATATCGTCCCATCCATCAGCACTTCAACCTTCCTGCTCACGGATCTGTAATGTACTACATCACTAGTATACATATGCACATAATTCACAGAAGATGATAGCCAGGTTAGCACAGACGGGGATGGAGGGGAAAAGTCAGAAAGGAGAAGCAGGGAGAGAATGCAAATAGACCTAAAGCTGACCAGGGAAAGGGTGCAGGTGGTAGATCAAAGGAGGTATTAGAAGGAAGCTCAAGGGGTGTAACAGTGGGTAGAACCAGCAGGGAGAAGCTTTTGGCTAGTGAGGGGAGTATGACACAGGAGTGGGGGGCAACCGAGTAGAGGAGGTCCAGTACAGGGATCAGGAACCAGGATGGGCAGGGCCTTAGCAAGGGGCAGGATAGAGAGGAGATGACAGTTCAGGAGGCAGAAATAGGATCAGCTGGGAAGAGTAAGGATACCAGGATGGGGTAACCATTGGAGGGAGGGGGGCATAAAACCTGAGGGAATATACCACAGTACTGGGGACTCGATTGTGCAGAGTGTTAGACTACCGCAGGAGAGAGCGGGACTACATAAAAGGAGCCCTTTGGGTTCCATGTGATAATGGTGATAGCGGAAAGGCGATCATCATTAGGGCGAGTGTACATCGCCGAAAATCAGTTTCAGTGATGTACACTCCCGGCGCACCCCCCTACTAAAGGATTCTCAGCTCCAGGGGGGTGCATGTTGGGGGGGGTGCAAAAGCGGAAAAAAATTTAAAATGGCCGGGCGCAACAATAAGAAACACGTGCCTGGAACTGAACCAGGCACCGCAATACATAACCTGCCTCCCACCCACCATGCCACAGGGCCAGCTCGGTCACCCGCCCCCACTATACCTCTCACAAACCCCACTTCCTTCAGCCCGCCATCGCATGCTCGCCACCCTCATCGTGTATATATAGTGACATCTTTGTCACTATATTCAGAGACCCTCCATCCAGTCACCCTCCTGCCCAGTAGCCCTGTGGACAGGCACCAAGATGAGTCACCTTTTCAAAGCGCCAATCGCGGTCGCCATTGTCATCGGTTACCACCCAGTGCACCTTCCAAGTATGACAACCAAGAGGATCATACCAATGGTACACTCACTAGTGCAGGGGGATACTTGATGTGGTCCTCCATCTGCATATGAATGACCTGATAGGGTGTGAGTTAGGAGTGGTACAGGACAGGTTCAGATACTGTGGGTGGGAAATTGGGGGGAGTGAAGGTCAGTGGCATTTTCAGAGGTACTACTAGTCCCTAGTTCCAGCTTGTCTTAGGGATTGGTACAAGAAGGAGGGCTTTGGCTTCATGGGGGGGCTAGGGAGGTGCCTGGGAGGAGAAATCCCTTTACTCATCAGACAGACTGCACCTCAAAGAAGGGGGGGAACCAGGATGCTCAGCAGCAAATCAGGGGAGACTACGTGGGACACAGAACTCAAGGTTCTCAAGAGGAGGAAGTAGGAAGCCCTTCACCCAAGCAAAGGGTGCATTAAACAAAAGGGAGTGAGTGGGTGGAGAAGATGGGTATCAGAAGCACAGTGGGGGATGGTAGGAAGGAGGAGGGGGGACACGATAGGGAAGGGAGAAACCAGAGGGGCAGCCAAAGGGAGGGAGTGGGACTGAGAAAGGAGAGGTGGAGGGAACCATGGAATGTAGAGAGTAATATCCATAAATGCCAGGAGTCTGGGGAACAAGATGAATTATATCAGGCTATGATGACAGAGGCCAAGCAGATCAGGTGACCATCACCGAGACTTGGCACCCCGAATCATGGCTGAGATCTGTGTGTTCCTGAATACACCCTCTATACAAAGGACCAGAAAAAGGGTAGGAGGTAGGGTATCACTCTTTGTTAGGGAGGGGATAATGGCCAGAAAGGAAGACATGGAAGAGAGTACAGAGACGTTGTGGGTGCAGCTGCAGTTAGCGGTGGGAAAACATAAGGGTGAGTGTACTGACCACCAAGTCAAGATGAAACCCCAGATCAAGAGCTGGGGAATGAGAAATGGAAGGCTGCTGAGGCAGAGGAAATGGTAGTAGTGGGTGACTTTAACATGTCTGATGTGGGCTGGAGAATTCCACAGGCCAGGAGCAGTAGGAGCCAAGCAATCCTAGATGTGATACAGGATAGGCTTCTGATGGAGCCAACAAGGTATTGGGCCACCCTAGACCTAGTGCTGAGGAATAAAGATTACATCAGAAGCATCAGAACTGCTGAGCCCTTGAGGGGAGTGACCACCAGTCTGAGCAGTTTAGGTGGATATGGGACATAAAGCGTTGAACACAAAGCCACATGTTCTTGACTTTAAGAAGGCAGATTTTGCACACATGGAGTTAATATTAGGGGACAACTGAGTGAGCTCAGGCTGGACATGGATGCATACATAAGGTGGTCATTGATAGGGGAGGGGGGTCCAGCCAGACACTGCTACCTGCCTTAAGCAGAAGATAAAAAGGAATAAGAAGAGAAACCCACTGTGGTTTATGGAAAAGGTGGGCAGAGCAGTGAGAGATAGAAGGGCTTCATACAAGAAGTACAAGAAGATCCAGAGGGAGGATGACAAGGTTGAATACTTAGTGAAGCTGAAGTCATCTAGCAGGGTGGTAAGGCAGGCCAAGGATAGGGACAGAGCTGCAGACAGCTGATGGGGTCAAGAACGGAGATAAGACCTTCTGTTGCATCAACGCGAAAACAACAAAGGGAGGCATTGTGAAGCTGAAAAGGGAGACATAGTCGGTGTTGGGGAACAGAGAAAAAGAGGAAGTGTTACATGGGCAATTTTGCTCAGTCTTCACAAAGCAAAAGAATGGGCTAATTCCACAAGGGAGGACAGGGATGGGGATGGTGGTGATGAGTGAGAAAGCAATTATGGAGGACTAAGTCCTCAATGGGCTTATGGTCCTCAAGATGGACAAGTACCATGGGGCGAATGGCATACACCCAAGGGTGCTGAGACAACTGGTGACAGTTCTTGCAGCACCCCTGGCTGGCCTGTTCAATTACTCTCTGGACGCAGGCATAGTCCCATGTGAACGGAGGATGACTGATGTGGTGCCCCAGTATAAGAGTGGTCCAGGAGATGAGCCAAGGAACAATAGACCAGTCAGTGCGGCATCAATTGTGGAAAAGCTGATGGAAACCATCCTAAAGGAAAGGTTGCTCAAGTTCCTTGTGGTGAACAGGCTCCAGGATAACAGTCAGCACAGGTTTACGATGGGGAGATCTTGCCAGACTAATCTGATCAGCTTCTTCAATTGGGTCACTAAGGTGATGGACAGAGGCCAGACAGTAAACATACTGTGCCTGGACTTCAGCCAGGCCTTTGATTCAGTCCTTTGACTCAAGGCAGCATGGGTTCACAGCGGGAAGGTCATGTCAGATGAATCTAATTGATTTCTTTGACTGGGTGACCAAAGTAGTAAACCAATGAGGGGCTGTGGACATGGCCTACCTAGACTTTAACAAGGCATTTGACACAGTCCCACACAAAAGATTAATAGTCAAATTAACCAGCCTGGGAGTGGGTTCCAGGGTGGTAGCCTGGGTAAAACACTGGCTGGACAACAGGACACAGAAGGTAATTGCAAATGGAGTCCACTCTGAAGAAAGAGAGGTTACTAGTGGGGTACCGCAGGATTCAGCACTGGGTCCAGCCCTTTTTAATGTCTTTATAAGTGACATTGCAGAGGTAATGGAAGGAAAAGTATGCCTCTTTGTAGATGACACAAAGATCTGCAATGGGGTTGATGCACAAGGAGGTGTGGAAAGGATGAGAAGGGAGTTGGCAAGGTTGGAGGAATGGTCAGAAGTATGGCAGCTTGGATTCTATGCAAAGAAGTGCAAAATAATGCACCTGGGAAACAAAAACCCAGGGGAAGATTACACAATGGGGGAGGAGGTAGTAAGAACAACAAAAATGGAAAGGGACCTGGGGGTAATCATATCAGATGACCTTAAGTTTAGCAAGCAATGTGAGAAGGCAGTAGGGAGTGCTGGGGGGATACTGGGATGTATAGGGAGAGGCATCACCAGCAGAAAACAGGAAGCTGTTGTCCCTCTGTACAGACACTAGGTGAGACCTCATCTGGAGTACTGCATCCAGTTCTGGAGACCCCATCTCTGCAAGGACATAGACAGAATGGAGGCAGTCCAGAGGAGGACAACTAAAATGGTGCAGGGTCTGCAAAAGAAGCCATATGAGGAAAGACTAAAGGAGCTTAATATGTATACCCTTGAGGAAAGGAGGGAGAGGGGAGACATGATAGAAACTTTTAAGTACCTCAGTGGAATCAACAAAGTCCAAGAGGGTAGCATCTTTCACAAAAAGAAATGTGCAAGAACAAGGGGACACAATTTGAAGATGGGGGGGTGGTTCAGGGGCAACGTGAGGAAGTATTTTTTTCACAGAGAGGGTGGTGGACACATGGAACAGCCTTCCTGAGGAGGCTGTGGGGTCTAAAACTGTGGGAGAATTCAAGACTGCATGGGACAGACATAAGGCAATTTTTGTGGGGGGGGGGTAGGAAGAATAGGCTGTTGGTTAACTAGGATCTGCAGCTTATCCTGTAGGGAGGGAAATGGGCAGACTAGGTGGGCCAAGCGGTCCTTATCTGCCATCAAAGTCTATGTTTCTGTGTTTCTATGTCCCCCACAAGAGGTTGACCAAAAGGCTGGCAGACATGGGGACATGGGAGAAACTGACCAGGTGGGTGGCAAACTGGCTAGAGGGGAGAACACAGCAGGTTGTGGTAGGGCGGAGCATTTAAGATGAGGGAAGTGAATAGTGGGGTTCCACAGGGGTCAGTGCATGGTCTGGCTCTTTTCAGAGTGTTCATTAATAACACTGGGGACAGCATCAAAGGCAAAATGACACCAAGCTCTGTAAGAGGGTAGACACTGCAAAGGGCATCAGGAATCTGATAACAGACCCACCAAGGTTGGAAAGCTGGTCGATTCTGGCAACATAGAAACAGAAGTTGAAGGCAGATAAGGACTACAAGGCCCATCCAGAGTTCCCATTTCTTTTTCTACCTTATGAATGGGCCATCAGCATTTGCCCTGTCAATGGCCTATCTATTCATACTCATCTGTATTACTCCCTTATACCTATACCATGCCTGTTTGAAGCCCTGCACTGTATTCATATCCACCACTTCCTGAGGTAGGCCATTCCATGCATCCACCACCCTTTCTGTGAAAAAGAACTTCCTCACATTACCCCTTAATCGGCCCCCTCTAATATCATGCTGTGTCCTCTTGTCCTGCTATTTTTCTTATAGTGAAACATGTTAGACTCTTTCACCTTGTTAATGCCCTGAAGGTGTTTGAATGTTTCAATCATATCACCTCTCTCCCTCCTTTGCTCCAGGATGTACATATTGAGTTCTGTTAATCTGTCCTCATATGTTTTATGATGCAGTCCCTGCACCATTTTGGTTGCCCTTCTCAGGACTGCCTCCATTTTGTTAATGTCCTTGTGAAGTGTGGCCTCCAGTACTGCACTCAGTACTCCAGAAGGCCTAACCAGTGTCTTTGTAGAGGTATGTTACCTCCTCTTACAACTTATGATACCCCTACTAATACACCCCAACATCCCCTAGCCTTACCTACTGCTTTAGTGGTCTGCTTGGATGATTTCAGGTCATCTGTGATGATGATGCCCAAGTCTCTTTCTTCTCTTGTGACTGCCAGCAACTCCCTCCCAACCTACAGGTGGCTTCAGGGTTTCTCTTCCCTATGTGCATGATTTTGCACTTATTTGTGTTAAACCCCAGTTGCCACTCTTTCAACCATTTTGCCAGTTTATCAGATCTCTTCTCATTCTGCCCACCCATCTGGATCATTTACTCTGTTGCAGATCTTGGTGTCATCTGCAAACAAGGCAAACCTTACCCTCAGTCCATCTGCAATGTCACTGATGAAGATATTGAAAGAGGATTGGCCCAGGACCGATCCTGAGGTACCCCACTTGTGACTTGCATCTCTTCTGACTGTGCGTTTACCACCACTCTCTGTTTTCTGCCGTCAACCAGTTTGCCACCCAGTTGACCAACCTCTGACCCACCCTGAGCCTACCCAGCTTATTAATCAATCTTCTATGTGGAACAGTATCGAAAGCTTTGCTGAAGTCAAGGTAGGCGACATCAACTGCTCCCCCCTGGTCCACCACTCTGGTTACCCAGTCAAAGAAATCTATGAGATTAGTTTGACAGGACCTTCCTGTTGTAAACCCATGCTGTCTTGGATCCTGTGCTTCTATGGATTCCAGGTGTTGGACTATCCTTTCCTTAACTAGGATTCGATGCGTTGCTGATGTAAAATATTCTGTGCTGTCTCCTATGCCCCTTCCCTCAGGATACATCTGAAATCAAGCGATAGACTGCTCAGTATGCTTTCCTGGTAACATTTTTGAATAAATAAAAATGCAAGGAAGTGCTAAGTAATGCACATAAAGTGCAAGAACCTTAGAGCTGAGTACAAACTTGGAGGGTAAATGTCACATTCTACAAGGAGGAAACAGACCTGGGGATAGCAACCACAAGCAATCTGAAACCTTCAATGCAGTGGAACAAAGTGGCAGCAAAGGTGAACAGAATGCCCTTTTGCCCCTGTCTTCTTCCTCCTGACAGGTTGGGGTGAGGCTCTCTCCACCCCTACCTATTTTTCAAGCTCTCTTTTTCACAATATTTTTTTTTTACCCATCTTCCCTGGTAATTATTGCCACTTCTTGTAGTTTATGCCCATACCTATTTTTCTGTGTATATGCCCATGCATTATTCCAGTCCTTACTACTCTCATAATTGTACCCCAAGTGCCTTATGTTTTTATTACATGAATGCTTTTATTAAATTATATTCTGTCTGTATATTTGCACTGCCCTCCTTCCCCTTCCCCTGAATCGCACCTGGAAAAGAGCGTCAGCTCAGTGTGCCTCACCCGGTTACTACAATTTTAAATAAATAAATATCAAGGGGTTTCACCTACAGAAGGAAGGAGGTCATTCTGCCTCTGTACAGACCCATGGTGTGACTGCACCTGGAGTACTGTGTACTGTACTGGAGCTCCTACCTCAAGAAGGATAAAAATCAGCTTGGAGCAATGCAGAGATGGGCTACCAAGATAATCCAAGGGCAGAAGGATGTCCTGTGTGAACAGAGACTAGTGAACTTGAACATATAATCACTTGACGAGAGAAGACAGCATGATCAAGACCTTCAAATACCTTAAAGGAGAACACAAGGTCGACCTTGGGATTCATTTTAGCATAAGTGAGAACAAAACACCAGCAGGCACAGCTACAAATTTGTAGGGGGTAGGTACTTCAAGAAGGCCAGAAGACACTTCTTCACAGAGAGAGTGGTGACAGGGTAGAATGCACTACCAGAAGGGGTAGTCAATCAAAAATCAGTTGAGGGTTTCAAAAGGAAGTGGGATAAAGTCAAGGGGAAGGTTAAGGTGACAGCAGAGGGGGCAGAGCAACATAGAAAAATAGAAACATGGAATCTCACAGAAGATAAGGACCATATGGCCCACCTAGTCTGCCCATTTCCCTACTCAATGTTGACAGCCCAGATCCTATTTTATCTGCAGCACACATTCTCTGCCCATCTCCAGGGTACCCTTATGTCTAGCCCATGCGCTCTTGAATCCCAGTATTGTTTTAGCCCCCACCACCTCCGCTGGAAGGCTGTTCCTCGGATCTACCACCCATTCTGTGAAAAAGTACTTCCTGACATTCCTCCTGAGCCTTCCTCCCTCCAGCTTCATATCATGTCCCCTTGTCCTCGCGCAATGCTTCCTCTGAAATATGCTTCCCTCCTGTACCCTGTTTATACCCCTAAGGTACTTGAATGTCTCTATCATATCCCCCCACCAGTGAATAGATATTAAGGTCCCTGAGTCTTTCCTCATACGACTTCTGGTGCAGCCCATGTACCATTTTTGTTACCCTTCTCTGGACTACCTCCATCCTGTCTATGTCCTTCCTGAGATGCGGTTTCCAGAACTGGATACAATACTCCAGGCGAGGCCTTACCAGTGACCTGTACAGTGGCATCACCACCTCTTTCTTTCTGCTGGTTATGCCCCTACCTATACATCCCAGCATTCTGTTTGCCTTCCCCACCACTTTTGCTTGGTCGCCATTAGGTCATCTGATATGATGATCCACAGATCTCTCACTTGCTTTGTGGTGGCCAGAATGTCCCCTCCTCCCTCCCTCCCATCCTGTACTACTCCTCTCTTGGATTCTTGTACCCAGGTGCATTATTTTGCACTTTTTAGCATTGAAACTCAACTGCCATACACCTGACCATTCTTCCAATAAGCATAGATCCTTTCACATTCTTTCCACCCCTTCCGGTGTGTCAGCTCTGTTGCAGATCTTGGTGTCATTCACGAACAGGCATACCTTTCCCTCCAGACGCTCTGCAATGTCACTAATGAAGACATTGAACAGGACTGGTCCCAACACCGATCTCTGTAGCACACCGCTGGTCACCTCCCTCTCTTCTGATTTCATGCCATTTATTACCACCCTTTGAGTCCTGTCCCTTAGCCAGTTCTCAACCCATTTTACTACCATAGGGCCCACTCCCAGGTTTTTCAATGTATTTAGCAATCTCCTATGTGGAACGGTGTTGATGGCCTTGCTGAAATCCAGGTAGGTCACATCCACCGCCCCTCCCTGATCTACCACCCTGGTCACCCAGTCAAAGAAATCAATTAGATTTGTCTGACAGAACCTTCCCGCTGAGAATCCATGCTGCCTTGGATCCTGTGCCCGGCTAGTCTCCAGAAACTTCATAATCCTCTCCTTAAGTAGGGACTCCATTAGCTTCCCCACTACTGAGGTCAGCCTTACAGGTCTGTAATTGCCTGTCTCCTCCCTACTGCCACTCTTGTGGAGAGGAACCACCTCTGCCCTCCTCCAGTCTTCAGGTACCTCATTGTCTCTAGAGATGAGTTGAAAAGGTTTGTCAGTGGACCTGCCAGTACATCCCTGAGTTCCTTTAATACTCTGGGGTGAATCCCATCCTGCCCCATTGCTTTCTCTGTTTTTATTTTCCTGAGTTCCTCTAGTACTCTTTCCACAGTGAATAGGCTGGTGTCAACCTCCCTCCCCTGACTACCTCTCTTAATGAGTTTTGGTCCCTCACCCTCCTCTTTCCTGGCAGACACTGAACAAAAGTATTTGTTCAGTAACTCAGCATTTTCTTGGTCACTTTCCACCCACCCTCCTCCTTCCTTCTTAACAATACCATTTCTAGTCTTTTTCCTCTCGCTAATGTATCTGAAGTAGGTCTTGTCTCCTTTCTTAATAGCCTGTGCTATACCTTCCTCTGTCTAGACTGTGCCTTAACCCTTCTGACTGCTTTCCCAGACTATTTCTGTTTCTTCAGCTACATCTCCCTGTCCTCATCCTTTTGAGTCTCCTTGTATATCATAAAGGCCTTTCATTTTTCCCTTACTTTCTCGGACACTACCTTCAAGAACCATATTGGCCGTTTCTTTTTTTTACTCTTACTATGCATTCTAACACAGTGTATTGTTACTTCTCTTATGACTCTTTTAAGTCTAGACCACTGTTCCTCCACATCTCCCTCTGTACCTTCTGCTACTAGGGCACTTTTAAGCTGTCCCCTCATTTCCTTAAAGTTGGCCCACCTGAACTCCAGAACCCTAATCTTTGTATGACTTTCTTCTACCACTGTGGTTACAGTACACCATACTGCCCTGTGGTTGCTGGGACCAAGGAGACTGCCCCCCTGAACATCTGTGATCCTGTCTCTGTTGGTCAGCACCAAGTCCAGTATAGCCCCCTCTCGGGTGGGTTCTACTACTAGCTGCCATAAGTTTGCCCCTTTCTGAGCAGTCATGAAGTCCCTGCTCCTTGTTGTACCTGCAGTCTGAGTGCTCCAATTTGCATCTGGCAGGTTGAAGTGTCCCATTAGCAGTAGTTCCCCTTTGGTTGCTATTTTGTGGATGGTCTCCACCAGAACTTCATCTGTTTCCTCCCCCTGGGCAGGAGGCCTGTAAACCACTTCAGTGCGCATGGCAGTTTTATTTCCCACCTCTAGGGTGACCCACAGTGCCTCCATTCCTTCATGTACCTCTTGGGCCTCCGCTGCTTTAATCCCCTGCTTCACATACATAGCCACCCCCCTTCCCTCTTCCCTTCCCCTCCCTATCCTTCCTAAAAAGTGTAGCAAACTGGTATTAGCTTTGCAATGATCAGACTTGATAGAATTTTTGCTTCTTCTGCTGGCATTTTCATATGTTGGTATAGATTGTGGGGGCTCCCAAAAGGACTTTGGGGTTACTGGCACACCAGTGGGAGGGAATAAATGAGACTGTACAGAAAAGTGTTGGTGGTTGGTGGGTGGGAACCATACCTTGTTACCTGTAGTGGTTATTGTGTTTTTGGCTTTATTCAAATTCCTGAGTTATTTACAGTTTCTCTGTCCTTCCAGTGCCTTGTTTCCATAGTCCTGTCCCCCATAGTAAAGTCCTTCTATTTCTTTGTGTAATCCCCCCCCCAAATTGGGGGGCTTACCTTGAGTGTCTCCCTGGGCTCCTCTAATGCCCAATGCCTTGCTGATGTCCAGTAGAGAAAGATAAATCCATGTATAGTGATGTTGCCTAGTGTTCCTGCGTGAGTGTGCAGAGTCATGCCACCGCACTGTCCCTTTAAGAGTTCAGCCTGTGTGTATAGTATACGTAGCCTGGACTGGGTCCGAATGAAATGAAGCTCATGACCAGCCAGGCGGAATCCTAACAGCATCCACTCTGCAGTAGTCCAATGAAGCAGAGGGAGCACTGTTGGAATCTGTGATTCTTTATTTCTAAAACAGTACTGCTGCATTTAAAATGAACTATAATTGTGGACTGTTTACTTCTTCAGAATGGGAGCCACCATGTTTGGACCTGGACATTGCTTTTGGACCAATCGGAACCAAGGGTCCTCATGGGGTCCTCATTACAATGACTTCTGGGAGAAACTGTGAACGTTTCTCCTGGTGTCTATTTTAGCCAATCAGAGCCTCAAAACGGTGACTGACAGCTCAGATAGCCAACCAGAATGTGGGAATCCCGGTCTTCAGCTGGGACTCTGTTTGAACAAGGTGCAGATCAGCTTGAGCTGTCGTAGAGGTGGGAGCCTGTGTGGCTTAGCTGAGAGTTGCAGGGGAAAGGCCTGCTTTGCCTCCCTGTGGAACTTGTAAGCCTATGTTTTAGACTGCCTAAAAGCAGAAAGAGAACTTCTTGTCAGCTACCAAGATTGGTAAAATGGACATTTTGCTAGAAGAAGTGTCTTTGCTGAATTGCCTCAGAGGTTGAGGAATCGCTGTGTGTAGACTGCTTCAGAGACTGTCGCCAATACAGTGGAGACTGTGGAAAAGAAGAAACATTCTCCTGCCTAATGCTATAAAAAGGGGAAGAACGGAAGCCAATTACCCTCCTGAAAGAGACTGCATTTGCCAAATGGGTAAACTGAATTTGCTGTGTAAACTGCTTTGGAGACTGTACTGCATGTGTTGGGCCTGTGTCACTGAAGGCCCCAGAGACTGTTGCTGCATGCCAAGAGTCATCCTGGCAAAAGACCAGTTTCGGGGAGTCAGCCCCTGCAGAGAGAAGAATCACAGGTTGTGGTTACCTTGTGGGAAAGACCATGAAGTGGAGGTGAGTCGTGTTGGCCCTAGTCCCCATGTTTCTGTCTGGCAAGCAAGCATCCAGCCTATCTACAGCCATCAGCCTTGTTGGTCCTATATTGTTGGTAGCTCCTATGCCCTAAGAAGCAACAACATCATCCTGCTCAAATTGCCCAAATTCAACACCAGGCTAGGGAGGGCAGAAATCAGCTATTCTCTAGCTATAGCATGGAACACCCTACAAAAATCCCTAAAACTGTCCAATATCATTCCATTTGCATCCTTTAAACAGTATTGTGCAGTCTTCTTCAAAGAGAAATGCAATTGCTACCACTAGAGCTAGCATTGTCATCTCACAAATCTCCCTTCCAGACCATATATGGCATATTCCTTCCAGACAGACACCCCATCTTATGGCACCCAGTAATACCTTCACCATCCTAGTATTACATTATGTTGTGTGTCTGCCATGCCCCCCCACTGGGATATGTATATACTGTACATACTGTAAATATTAGCTTAACTTTCCTGTAACCGTTTTTATCATGTGAATTTACTGTACATCACTGTGTTTATAAACGTTATTTTCCCCTGTATGTATAACTGTCTTATATAAGTGTATGATGTATCTGTTGTGTATCAACTATTGAACCTTGACCTTATCAGGTCCATCTTCTAAATGAGCCTTGCTCAATGATGTTCGCCTGAATAAATAAAGATTTGATGATGATAATGATGATGATGATGGTCCTGGTACTCTGAGTAATCTCAGGGTCTTTGCCCTGCAACAGTCATTACAGTGCTTTGTGTCAGCTGATTTGCCTTTGAATTCATGTCTGGTGTTTGACTGTGATTGCAGGCCATCCAGTCATGCATTACAATTGTCTCATTGTTTAAAAAGTGTTCATACTAACCAAAGCAAGCTTTCTTTATTTAAGGGCCCCAACCAGTTGCAACGCCGGTCTACCCACAGCAACGCTTCAGGCCTGCACCTAATTCCACTCTGGGTACCCAGCAGCTGTTAAGACTGTCTAATACAGAGTCTAAATGCAGTATTTGTTTATCTAATGCATATAAATTACCTACTACAATCTTTCAACTAAATTCATGCCCCCTTCCTTTGTTCATGCTCCTAAATAAACCTGATTCACTGTTTGAAGTTAATCTGGAACATGAGCATATTATTACTCAGCTTCGAGTTATTGTGTCAGCCAAAAGTGTATTATTGCTGCTTGGAAGTTGTTTCTTTGCAGGGTATATGCAAGAGGTCCAGACTCTGTTGGTAAGTGTGGTGTCTGTGAGCATATTATTAGTGCTTACCAATAATTGTGCAAGTGAATGTCAAGTAGAGTGTGTTGCAAAACTGTGAGTGTGGGGTCACTAGTTGTGGATGTGGGCAGGTACAACTTTCCAGAGGGTTATGCTAGTTTAAGATCTAACCCACTTAATCATTACTCTGGGTGGAGGCACCGTAATTGTAGTTCTACTGTTGCAGAATCCTTAGTAGCTATTAAATCTGAACCCAGATCCCTCAACCTACAGTTAGGGAAGCAGGCAGGGGTAGTAGCCCATTGGGAGATGGCACTCAGGTTACATCTTTGGAGGCACCGCTGGGATTACTGTCCCCTAGTGGCCAACACACAAAATTGCACTTGGATTTTAGATAGATGCTGGCATTGAAATGGAGAAAGTTTCCAGCTATAATCTTGAGTTTCCTGTGATTAAAATGGCTGTACATCATTTATTGGGGTGGTGTGAAGCCAAGGAGGTTGACCCTCAAAATGCTCTGTTGCTGCTAGATATTCCACTAGGCACCAATAAAAGTATTATTGAGGGAGCCTTAAGTAAAGTCAAATGCCTGGGTAAAGCTACAGTAAAAGGGTGAATGACTAATCTGATTGCTCAAACTTTAATGACCCTAGTAGAATGCAGTACCCTTGTGGACAGTGATAGGGTACCCAATATCATTACCCTGGATGAGTCCCTGGTGGGTTGGAAGGTGATCACTATGCATAGTGTGGCATCTACACCTGGGGGATCACCCAGATTAGAGGGACTGAAAGAAAAACTGGGGAGGTTGTTGTTAGCTGAGAGATAGACCCTTGAGGATTTAAAAAGAGCTTTAGAAACCCCAGAGAGTACCACTCCTTCAACCCTCTCACCAGCACCTTCACTAGCTCCTTCATTGGCACCCTGTCCTGCACCTGTGCCTGTGCCTTTACCAGTACCTGTACCCTCAGTGAACCTTGATTCCTATTGCAGGTTAAGAATGTTCTCGGGCACCCTTCCCACCCCCAAGGGGAAGATGATTCAGAGACTTGGATGGACTATGCATCCTCCCTGATCCAAGAGTGGCAATGTGCAGAAGCAGAAAAGTAGAAAAGGCTTGTGGAAAGTTTAAGGGGTCCTGCACTTGAAGCAATTAGATTTGATGGTCTACCAATCCTGATGCTTCACCCAAGAATATTTGTCTGCTTTAGAAGGGGTCTTTGGTAACACTGAATCGGTAGAAGACTTGATGTGGAAATTCATATCCACCAAGCAGTGGAAGGGTGAACTTTTGTCTGCCTATGTCACTCAACTGGAGGGAGCCTTAAAAAGAGCTCACAGGAAAGTGGGGTATTGGCAAGTAATCTGAACTGAGTGAGGCTAGATCATATTCTCAAATCTGCCAGATGTTCTAGTGTGCTAATGCTCAAGTTAAAGTTTCAGGATTGAAGGGATGATCCCCCTGCTTATTGCTGGCTCATGAAGGAGACAGAGAGGCTGAAAATAAAGAAGAGTTTTGAGATCCCTATACAGTTGTGGCTCGAGCAGCCCCAGCCCCTGAAAAGTCTACTCAAAAATAGACTGCTCTTGATGCACAGCAACTTAAAGACTTGCTGAAAGAGTTAAGGGAATTGAAGACTAATGCCCAGAGTGCTGTGGAGTTGGTCAAAGGTCAGACTGCATGCACCCATGCTGCTGAAGCCACCAGTGAAGCTCCACCCACTGCATACAGTGCAAGTGCTCCGGTCCCTAGTGGGGAAACAAACAGTGGTATGCTGAAAGAAAAGAGAGCATTAACAGTCTTAGTGAGTGACCTTGCATAGTCGTCTAATCAGCCTTTGTCTTGGAGACTGTCTAGTGGGGCTGACAATGAGCACAGATCCAAAGATGATTATAAGCCTGGTCCTTACAACATTAATAAGTATTTGTCAATGCTGGATGCTTGTCTCTGGTATTAATGTTGTACCAGGTCAAGGTGCAGATCCCAGGCCACACTGGAAGACTAAGGGTTGGACCTGTGGGGAGGCAGTTATGGTGGGGCAGCAACTGACAAACTTAAAGGAATTTAAATGAATAAAAAATACAGTTTTCACCATTCCCTGCTTGGAGTGGGGTCTGGGCTCTTAATGTAGAGGTTCATCTGCAGCAGTGCTGCTGTAGTCTAGTGTACCTGGGTGACTTCAGAAAGGAATGTGGCTTCTATTCCCACCAGTCTGGTGTGAGAACATCATAAAACTGAACTGCAGGCTGTGGTAGAGCTGTACTCTTCGTTAGGAATAAATGGAGCACCCAGGGACATATTTTTCTAACCTCTCCCCTCTTCTGTCTTAGTGGTCTGCTACAGCAGTGCCATTTTTCTATCCTATTTATTTCCCATGTTATGCCTCAATTGGCCACCTACATAGGTAGTCACCTCTTTCACTATTCTTTCTCTTATATTTTTTTCTTTTCTGTCCATATGTGGTGCTAAAGTGCCTGCCGTGCTGAATAAAATGCTTGATATGCATATGGATAAGAAAAACTGCTTAAGAAAGTGCTTATAGTGCTTTAGCAGTCATAAAGTGCCAAGCATGTTTGCTGCCTGTTGATATAAATAAAGTGCAGAGGGTACTTTGTAAAGCATTTACATGTTGTTTAAAAATCCTGATTCTTAAAAAGCCTGCAGTGCTTGAATTCAGGACAGAAGCAGCCTAGCTGGAAGAAAGCTGGAATTTAATGAAAAGAATGTGCATGATAAAAGATAAATCATTGTATGACACAGACATTAACCTTTCCCTGCTCTGACACAGAGAGAATGAGATCAGCTGTGCTTGCTGAAAGAGCTGATTTATGAATGTGTCCGTCGGCACAATGTTTTGAAGTCCATGTACTTCATTCCTGAGCAGTGTCATTATCAGGCTGGCTGATTATTGGTCAAGCCCCTTGTAGAGTCTCCTGCATTGGATCACTGTGACACACCTCTCAAAGCCCTGCCAGCAAGCATAATAAATCAGTTGAAGAACCCACTCAAGCTCACAACCCCAGATCCAGTGTTTTCTGTTTTCATTATGGCGAGGATGGGCACACAAAAAGAGTATGCCAGTTGCCTGAAGATATGCGAAGCATAACAATAAAACTGCTCAACCAGGTCAGACAGAGCAATATAAAGCCTTCTTCTAAGCCTTCACACAAGCCTTATGTAACCAAGTCTGCTATCCTGCATCCTGTGAATAATGCCCCTTCTGACTGGTCAGAGTTGGTGGGCCCTTCTATGGAAACTACTGTGCACATGGATGGAATTCCTGCTCGAGCTGTTCTAGATAGTGGGTCCCAAGTTACAATAATCTTCAAAGACTGGTATGATCAGCATCTATCTGACCCACTACAACCCCGTGATGAACTGCATGTATGGGGGTTGAGTGATAAGTCATATCCCTAGCTTGGTTATCTAAGAGTGTGGCTTTCTTTTCCATTCTCTGTGGTAGGTGTGGGAAACCCAGTGGAGACACTAGCCCTGGTCTGTCCTCCCTCTGGGCTATACAATGGTATCCCTGTGTTAATTGGTACCAATACGCATATGTTCAGCCACCTTGCCCAGTTATGTCAAGAAAGGCAGAAAAAGAAGACTGGAAGAGTCTTGCATGTTCATGCCATGGTCAAAAAAGCCTATGAGATGCAAATGCACCCTGAAGAGAGTGACAAGAATGAGCCTGTTGGTATTGTGTGGAAGAAGGATTCCTCTGCTATCATACTCCCTCTCAATGCTGAGTGCAGTGTCAGTAGAGAAGTGAGGTTGCAGAAAGATGTGACCCACAAAATACTGATGCTGGATGCCCCAGATGAGGGTAAATTGCCTGAAGGATGGTGGGCAGATTTAAAAGGAGATGAGACAGAGTGAGGGGGTAAGTGTGAGGGAGGAAGGGGAGAGTGGGGCAGCTGCAATGTAGGGGGCTAGCTGCACACTCAAGCAGACTTGATAGACATGAGGCCTGTTACTGCTGGCAGATTCATATGTTCATATGTTAATATGAAGGACTGCTGGTTAAGCCCAGTGTGCTTCCTGTTCATGCTCATGCTTACGCCCAAAGAGTAGTTGTTCAGATTCAAAATGTTACAGACTGAGATTTCAAGGTGAACCAAGGCTGTACTCTGGCAAAAATCTATTGTTCTGACACTGCTGTACTGCCATCCAAGTGCCAGACTGACGAAGAATGGGAGTTATCGCCTGATACGTTTGACTTTGGAGAGTCACCCATCCCGAGTAGCTAGAGAAACAGAATTAGTGAAAAGCTGACCAAGCAAACTAAAGTATTCTCCCTCAAGGAGTGGGATGTCAGCTGTAGTTACTGTTGCTGAACACCACATATGACTGCATGATGAGTGACTTTTCGGGAAAGGTCCAGTTGTCTAGCTCCTGCCAACATCGACAATATGAGGCATCATTTGCCAGAAATGCTAGCAGCTGGCATAATACAAGCATCACGGAGCCCATATGCCTCTCTGATTGTTGTAGTGCGGAAGAAGAATGGCTCTGTCAGAATGTGTGTGGACTACAGAACCCTTAAATAAAAGAACTGTCCCTGATCAATATACCATGCCACTCATACAGGATTTGTTGGACTGTTTAAATGGAAGTAAGTGGTTTTCCATCCTTGATCTCTGCAGTGGATGTTACCAAATCCCCATGGCTCCAGAAGACAGGGAAAAAACAGCATTTATCTGTCTCCTGGGATTCTATGAATTTCTCCATATGCCACAAGGAATTCCAGGTGCAGCCACCACATTTCAGAGACTTATGGAGCATGCAGTGGGCTACATGAACCTCCTTGAATGCCTGGTGTGCCTCAGTCAGTGTCAGTGGCTCAGTAGGTAGCACACTCACCTCTGAGGCCGGGAGATCAGAGGGCTGTGGGTTCAGTTCCCACATCTGGCACTTGGGTTAATATCCCAGTACTGACACTGTAGTGCAGCATGAGAGGGGTGCTGCACTTCTGAGGTGCCATCTTTCGGATGAGACGTTAAAACTGAGGTCCCATCTGCCTGGATTGGTGGTAGTTCAGGTGGATGTTAAAGATCCCATGGCACTTATCGAAAAGAGTAGGGGAATTTCCCCGGTGTCCTGGCCAAATTTCCCTCATTCACTAAAAATACCACCAACAGCTTAATCTGGTTCAAGGTCAGTTGGCATTCATCTGTATCCCCCTCCCCCGGGTCGTGCCTGAAAATAGGCAGGATTTATCTAGTGCACTTACCCAGTCAACAAAAACTAAAATAAAAAAAGATAAAAAAAAACACAATGTTATTGCCTTTGGGAAGATCCTTGAACAATAAGAAGCTCATCTGTTTAAAGTGCGTGATAGACTCAAGGAATTCAGCCTAAAGTTATCCATAGACAAATACCAATTCTTTCAGAGCTCTATGAAGTTTGTAGGTCACATTGTGTCTTCCAAGTGCATACAAACAGACCCCAGCAAGGTGGAAGCATTGACGGACTGGCCAAAGCACAACTTGAAAGAGCTCCAGAAGTTTCTTGGATTATGCGGTTATTATCCCTGTTTTGTCAAAGATTACACCAAGGTAATACGGCCACTGCTAAACTTAACTCAAGGATACCCCCCCTACTCATAAGAGACTCACAAAAGGCACCAACAAAGGGACTGTAAAGATGTATTTCAGACCCCATGAGCCATTTGGTCAAAGATGGGCTCCTGATTGCGACACTGCTTTTGAAGAAATCATTTACCAATTGACTCACACTCCTGTACTTGCTTATGCTGATCCTTCAAAACCTTATGTGTTGCACACGGATGCTTAAGTGGCCTGGGAACCGTACTTTACCAAGAATACGCCTAGTAGCTTTTGCTAGTAGGAGTCTGACGCCTGCCGAGATAAAATTACACCATTCATAAATTGTAATTTCTCATTCTCGAGTGGTCAATAGTGGATCATTTTCACGAATATCTGTATGGTGCAAAGATCCTGGTCAAGACCAACAACAACCCACTGATGTATGTCCATACCTCTGCCAAACTAGATGCTACCGGGCACAGATGGCTTTCTGCTCTCTCAACATATGATTACGCAGTAGAGTACCATCCAGGCTTGAATCACATCAATGTCGATGTTCTTTCAG
This sequence comes from Neoceratodus forsteri, assembly GCA_016271365.2. Taxonomy (NCBI): domain Eukaryota; kingdom Metazoa; phylum Chordata; order Ceratodontiformes; family Ceratodontidae; genus Neoceratodus; species Neoceratodus forsteri. Next base: position 1,083,369,424 of record CM028131.1, on the reverse strand, counting down.
GACGATGTGCCTCAAATCAGCAGTGGGTGCACATTCCTGAACAATCAGTAAAAGCTCTATGCCACTAATTTGATAGAGATGAATCTCCATCCTCAGAGACTGTTAACTGCTTGGCTGATTGCTTGGGACCCCCCCGAAACTTGGATACCAGTGGCTTACTGTAATTTTGCAGCCCTAGATGTGAGCTCTTTGCCCCAGCTAACCCCAACTGACATTCAAAGAGAACAAAGTTATGATCCAATGATGGGAAAAGTCATTAATGCCTTGAAAAGAGGAGAGGATGTCTCTAAAATGTGGTCCACTGAGCCCTACACTGCTTTGTTATTACAAACAGGGCTTCAACTTAAATTGTGTGAACAGCTATTGTATCGAGAATTGACTGACAGCCATGGAGAGATGTTAAAAAACAGAGAGTGTTGCCAACCAAGTTCAAGAATGTTGTGCTTAAGGTTTTACATGATAATATGGGACATTTGGGGAGTGAAAGGACTCTAGATCTGGCCCAATCCTGTTTTTATTGACCTAAGATGGGCATAGACATTGAACAATACTGTAAAACCTGCAGCAGATGTATTCAAAGAAAGGCCCAGCCTCAAGGAGCAGCACCATCAGTAAATATAACAACAAATGCTCCAGTGGAGCTTGTATGCATTGATTTGCCTAGCCTAGAGCCAGATTCAAAGAACATTGCTAATGTACTGGTAGTAACTGATCATTTCACACGATACACACAGGTCTACCTGATCAAGGACCAGAAGGCCTCTACAGTGGCAAAAGTTCTTGTAGAAAAGTTTTTTGTGCACTATGGCTCCCCTCAGCACATTCATTCTGATCAAGACAGAGATTCTGACAGCAGACTCATAAAAGAACTGTTATCTATCTGGGGTATCAGAAAATCCAGAATAACACCCTATCACCCACAACCAGAAAGATTTAACTGCACCTTATTAGATATGCTTGGCACCCTGAACACAAAAGATAAGCCCAGGTGGAGCCAACAAATAAGTGCTTTAGTATATGCTTATAATTGTACAAAAAATAACACTACTGGTTTTTCACCATACCACCTTATGCTTGGCAGAATAGCTCATCTCCCTGTAGATGTGTGCTTTGGTGTTTCTCCTGATGGTGCCTGATCTAAAAACTACCTCCAGTATGTTAAAAAATTAAAAGAACAGTTGAACCATACCTACCAGCTTGCTCATACAATGGCTGATAAAAGAAATTTGGCCAAAAAAGCTCACCACAACAAATGTGTCAAGGCCTAAGAACTTAAAGCAGGAGACCGTGTGCTGATGCAAAGCTTAGGAATTCAAGGCAAGCATAAAATAGCTGACTGTTGGAGCCATACCCCTTATATTGAAATCAGTAAACTAAAGGATTTGCCTGTGTACAAAGTGCGTCCAGAAGGGGACCCTCATGCTATTAAAACCATTCACAGAAATCGTCTTTTGCCTATCAGACAAATAGTTTTGGACACAGTGCACAAGCTGCAGTTCCAGAAGGCCCTTAACCAGGTCTGCTACTCATAACAAGCAACCAGATCAGTCTTCTGCTGTCCACCAGTCAGAGGCTCCATTCAATAATGCTGCTCATATGAATGATGCTGATTCTGAAGATGATGAAAGTGAGTTTGGTGCTGCTTACTACCCATCACTTAAACTTGCTCAGTTGTTTCAGGGAACTTTCCCTTCTCCTTCTAGTAATGTTCCTAGCAACCCTGTGGTTTCTGACAATTCTGATCTATCAGTTGTTCCTGAACCTCCAAATAGTGATGTCCACAGTGTGACCTCTGAAAGTGCTGATTCCCTTTATATGGTGGAGCTGACTGAACTCAATGTACCAGAATGAGAAGAAACCTGTAGTGAACCTACAAGTAAGCCTGAAAGTGTTACTCGACTAAGTGGGATAAGTGAACTGTTTCATTCCAAAGAGAGTATTGCTGTCTCTGAAACTGACAGCTGTGTTTTGGATGACACTAACTTTGGTGAAATACCTCTTTCTAAGAAGGTGAGCCTAAAGAATCAGAAAACCATGGTGAAGTGCAAGATAATGGGCCTACAACAAGTTCTGATCCTCAAGAGAGTGCAGTGGTACCCCTTTCATCAGAAGCTATCTTGTTGCTGGACATTATGCCAGGAGTCATGAACCCGAATGCTAATGTTGAAATGCAAGTGCCAATGTCCTCTATGCCTCCAAGATAGGATCAGGGGCTCAGCAGGTTGTGCACTCGCCTCTGAGGCTGGAAGATCAGAAGGCTGTGGGTTCTATACCCACACCAGGCACTTGGGTTAAATCCCAGTACTGACACTGTAGTGCAGCATTAGGTGGTGTTGCACTCCTGAGGTGCCATCTTTCAGATGAGATGTTAAACTGAGGTCCCATCTGCCTGTTCTGGTGATAGTTCAGGTGAATGTTAAAGATCCCATGGCACTTCTCGAAAAGAGTAGGGGAATTTTTTATAATGAAGTAAATGTAAAGGATACAAAGAATGGTCAGAAAAAAAATTGTGCAACAGGAAAGCAAACATTAAAAACAAGCAAAATTAGGGTAATATTTGCTGCATGTGCTAATAAGAAAGGAAAAAAACATTAATTGATCAATAGACCGCATAAACATGAAGTATATCATACAGTAATCCAAATCCATTTACACATTTAGAATCCATAAACAGTTTTTCCAATAGGAATTTAATAAAGAGGGAGACAATTTGTTCTTTTCTTCATTGTAGAGTTCCATCAGCCTGTGTTTAATTTGGTTCATAATTTGAATATGGGTATATTCCTTTTTTTGCAATAAAAAAGGACAACATGCTTGCCATAGATAAAATCTACAGTTAGCAAAAAGTACTCATAGTGTGCTATGATGATACTGCAGAAAGGGAGGGTACAGATTGAGGATCAATATTTCATAAGTGATTGAAGGAAAGTTAGTAACTTTTTGGAAAAAAGCCAAAATGCTTGGGAAAGAAATGTTCCATAGTTTCTAGAATATCTGAACAAGTAGTACGTGGGCATGTTCATTCCTCCATAGATTTGTGCTTGTGGTTATTTTTAATTCCCAACCTTCCATGGCATGACAGACAAGTAAAATCCCAATACTGCAGAGAACCCCTTTTGTCTGTAAGCTGAGAAAAATAATACCCAATTTATCCTCCTGATTAGGCATAATCTGAGGGGTATCTGAAAAATGACTATGTATAATTCCTACATATAAATATTTTCAAGTCTGAGTTAATAACTGCAAGAGGGATATATCCCACTGTTTAATTTTCAAAAATATGGGGACTAAGTAGAGGGGGTTTAAATGCTGCCAAGAATTTCTTGGGATTTGGGAAGGTGTTGTCATCCACAAGGAAAGCATCGTCTGGAGTGATAATTTCAAAGGGTCTAACCAAAGAGCTATAGTATCAAATAACAGTGGTTTAATATTTCAGAGGAAGAAAAGGGAATGAAAGAAAACCACTGATTGTATCATTTTAACACCTCCTTGTCCATAGTCCTGATAGGTCAGGTTCTGCTTAACTGGGTTCAGATGATTCCCCCAAAAACCTTGAAAGAAAATATTCATTATTTGTGTTTCCAGGGTTAAAGGTAAGGGGAATACATGGGCTTTAAGTAAAAAAAATTGGAAGAACTAGTGTTTTAAGGAGGTATACCCTTTTCCTTTTGGAGATGGTTTTCTCTTTCTAGGATTTCACTAAGACTGATGCTCTCTGTATTGCAAAAGTCCAGTTTTGCGTGCCACCATCCAAGCTGCCAAAATAGAGCCCTAGGGTTTTAATGGAGGAGGATGAAAGTGTAATATTGTCTATTTGAGAGAGATGCCTAGTCTCCGGAAGATGTAGTATAAGTAACTCAGTACTTTTAGTATAATTCAATTCTGACCCTGAAGCATTCTTGAAATCTATAAGTAATGCTGTTATAACCAGGCCATCTAAATCTGCAGTTGTGCAGATGCATAAGTCATCTGCATAGGTGCACATCTCCAGTGCCTCCTGTCCTTGTGAGAGAGTTATTCGTGGAATAGAAAGGTGATGTTGTAACTTTCACAGAAGGAGATCTATTTGAAGGGCATAAAGAAGAGGACTTAAGGGGCAACCTTGCCATGCACCCTTTTCCCCCCAAAAGGGGATCCATAATCTCTATTAATAGACGGGGTAATCCAAGCATGGTTATTATGCAATAGTATCCATGAGATAAATTATTTTGGAATATGAAAAGTACGTACAACTTGAAATAGATAAGCGTGATCGATACGATCAAATGCTTTTTCTTGATCTAGAGATAAGATTACTTTATCATGATTTGAATTGTTGTTTATATAGATTAAGTCCCGTAAAAAGATTAGGTTATTAAAAATAGAATGTTCAGAAACAGCACAGGACTGCAAAGGAGAGAAAATTAAATCTGTTACCAGAGTAAGGTGTACAATAAAATTGTAGTTAAGATTTTATAATCTACATTCATAAGACTTAAAGGTCTCCAGTTTTTGGGATTAGTACTGTCTCCTTTTTTGAATAATAGTATCATAACTGTTATGGTAAATTCTTTTGATACTGAATTATGGGACAAAATGTCATTATAAACTATTGCCAACATAGGTGGAAAAGAATCAGGAAAACTTCTGATATAATTCATCCAAAAGGCAGTCGTGTCCAGAGGAAGCATTAGTCCGTGAATGTTTTTTGGCTTGGGAAACTTCTAAAGGTTAGCTGAGTTTGTAAGTCTAGTGGGATATCTGGAATGTGTAAATTATTCAATAAATCCTGAATTCCAGTAGTTGTAGTAGTAGTACAAAACACAGTTTCTAAGTATGATTGTGTAAGATGAACTATGTCAGCAAGGTTTGAAATCATAGTATTAGAGGATGTGTCTTCTAATTCATCAAGAGTAGTACAAGCTACTCTATCGCTGCAACTTTTATAGATAATAATAATAATCATAATCTTTATTTATATTGCACCTTTCAAATACCAAGGCGCATTCCAAAAAGATAAAATACAAACAGAGATGTCCAGAGATGGCTTAGTACCTTGCGTGCCGAAATGTGCCTCCTTTTTTAAGGTGGCAGCCCTGTCATACTGATAAGCAGCCATTCTGTTTTTATAAAGAATCTATGGCCTGCCTCAAGTCTAAGTTGTATTCACATGCTCTGGAAATAGTACCTAGAAGTGTTTGTCTAAGCTGTAAATATCTAAAATAGGAATTTAGAGATTTTCTCTTTGTTGAGGTAATAAAAAAGGATTTTAAATAATTGTTCTGTGTCAGACCACCAATCTAATAATTTGTCGTATTCATCTAACACACTAATTCTGTCCCTAAGTAATTCTTCACAGGATGCTGTGATTCTTTCATCAGTCAATATGCCATTATTTAACTTTCACCGAGACTAGGTTGATATGGTGGGGATGGGTGTGGAAATATGCAAGTTATTGAAATAGCTAAATGATCAGATGTTTCACATGGGAGCATAGCTGCATTCTGTATTTTTAGGGATTGAGAAGTCAAGACATAATCGATTTGTGTTGCTAATGAACCCCTTACATATGTCTTAGCACTTGTAGAATATAATGTGCAATAGTTGTCCTGTAACTTGGCTTGCTGAATAATATGCTATAAACAACACATGTCACCAAAAGCTTTTTGAGTCAATTCACCTCTGTCATTTGGTGTGAATCTGCAATTAAAGCCACTCCGAAAATAAGGTGTTTTCTGGTAAATAAGTAAGGCTGTATTTTTTTTTTAAACAGTTCTGATCACAATGAAATACTCTGTGGACCATAAATGTTTATCAGCCTAAGTGGCAACATTTTATATAACATAGAAACATAGACCTTGACAGCAGATAAGGACCACTCGGCCCACAGAGTCTGCCCATTTCCCTACCTACAGGATAAGCTGCAGATCCTAGTTAACCAACAGCCTATTTCTTCCTACCCCCCACAAAAATTGCCTTATGTCTGTCCTGTGCATTCTTGAATTCTCTCTCAGTTTTAGACCCCACAGCCTCCTCAGGAAGGCTGTTCCATATGTTAACCACCCTCTCTGTGAAATAATACTTCCTCATATTGGCTCTGAACCGCCCCCCCATCTTCAAATTGTGTCCCCTTGTTTTTGCACATCCCTTTTTCTGAAAGATGCTACCCTCTTGGACTTTGTTGATTCCACTGAGGTACTTAAAGTTTCTATCATGTCCCCCCTTTCCTCAAGGGTATACATAAGCTCCTTTAGTCTCTCCTCGTATGGCTTCTCTTGCAGACCCTGTACCATTTTAGTTGCCCTCCTCTGGTCTGCCTCCATCCTGTCTATGTCCTTGCGGAGATGGGTTCTCCAGAACTGGACACAGTACTCCAGATGGGGTCTCACCAACTGTCTGTACAGAGGGATAACAACTTCCTGTTTTCTGCTGGTGATGCCTCTCCCTATACATCCCAGTATCCCCCAGCCCTCCCTACTGCCTTCTCACATTGCTTGCTAACCTTAAGGTCATCTGAAATGACTACCCAAGGTCCTTTTCCATTTTCCATCTTCTCCTGGGTTTTTGTTTCCTAGGTGCATTATTTTGCGCTTCTTTGCATTGAATCCAAGCTGTCATACTTCTGACCATTCCTCCAACCTTGCCAAGTCCCTTCTCATCTTTTCCATGCCTCCTTGTATATCAGCCCTGTTTCAGATCTTTGTGTCATCTGCAAACAGGCATACTTTTCCTTCCAGCCCCTCTGCAGTGTCACTTATAAAGACATTAAAAAGGACTGGGCCCAGTACTGAACCCTGCGGTACCCCACTAGTAACCCCTCTTTCTTCAGAGTGTACTCCATTTACAATTACCTTCTGTGTCCTGTTGTCCAGCCAATATTTTACCCAGGCAACCACCCTGGGACCCACTCCCAGGCTGGTTTATTTGACTATTAATCTTTTTTTTGTGGGACTGTATCAGATGCCTTGCTAAAGTCTAGGTAGGCCATGTCCACAGCCTCTCTCTGGTCTACTACTTTGGTCACCCAGTCAAAGAAATTAATTAGATTCGTCTGACATGACCTTCCCACCGTGAACCCATGCTGCCTTGGGTCCTGTGCCCCACTGGTCCCTAGGTACTCAACAATTCTTTCCTTCAGAAGTGATTCCATTACTTTTCCTACCACAGAGGTCAAACTGACAAGTCTGTAGTTTCCTGCCTCTGTCTTGGTCCCTCTTTTGAGAAGGGAAATCACATCCGTCTTCCTCCAGTCCTCAGGTACCACACCATCCTCCCATGATTTGTTAAAAAAGGGTAATCAGTGGTTTCATTAGTTCTGCCCTTAATTCTTTTAGAATTCTGGGGTGAATTCTGTCAGGCCCCATTGCTTTGTCCACTTCAGTTTTAGGAGTTCTTTCAGAACTCTTTCTTCTGTGAAAGGACTGGGATTGACCTCCCCCCCCCCCATCCAGAGTTCTTCTGTTAACTGGATTAGGTACCTCCCCTCCTCCTCTTTTGTGAATACTGAGGAGAAGTAGTCATTCAGTATCCCTGCTTTTACACTGTCCCTCTCTGCCCACCCACCCATCCATTCTATTCAGCCTCACTATTCCTCCCTTTGTCTTTCTACGCTCCCTGATGTACCTATAAATGGTTTCATCACCCTTCTTAACCGAGTTGGCTATCTTTTCCTCAGTTTGGGTCTTTGCTATTCTGACTTCCCTTCCTGCTTCCCTCTGTCTTAACTGGTACAGCTCTCTGTCCTGCTCTTTCTGTATTTCCTTATACTTCCTGAATGCTGCCTTTTTCTCCCTGAACTTCCCCACCACCTTTTTTGAGAACCATAATGGCTTTTTCTTTCATTTTGATTTGTTTATTTGCTTCACACAAAGGCTTGTTGCCTCTGTGATGGCAGTTTTGATGTTTCCCCATTGTTGCTCCACCCCTCCTTCTAGCCTGTTTGCTAGTGCTTTTCTAACGCACTCTCCCATCTTGTCAAAGTCAGCCCTCCTGAAGTCCAGTACCCTCACTTTTGTATGGTTTGACTCTGTGGTGAGTTTATCGTAAAGCAAACTGTTTGGTGATCACTTGTTTCCAGATGGCTACCCACTTCTAGATCTGAGATCCTCTCACTGTCCCCATTTGAGAGTATGAGGTCTAAGAGTGCTCCCTCATGAGTGGGTTCCAGAACTAGCTGTCTGAGGCATGCCACCTGTAGGGCATTGAAAATGGCTCTGCTCTTGGATGTAGCTGCAGCAAAGGTGCTTCAGTTAACATCTGGCATATTCAGGTCCACATCCATAAGAAAGGCTCTTCCTGGCTGAATCTCTATTATGCTAAGAACTATGAAATCAAAACCTCTGAATAAAATCCCAACACCATCACATGCCTCTTCCCCCTCAAGACCAGTAAGAGGCCCCCAAATGCCAGGATAATTTTACTTGGGCACGCTCATGTTGGGTTTGATCCTAGTAGCCTGTACAAAATCACAGTGTGGGATGAATCCTTTAGATATCGCATAGTGGTCAGTCTTTTATAATAAGACTTCATGCTACAAACATTCAGTGTGAGGATTTTTAAAGAGTGACCACTATGCATGATATCTCAGAGGAAAATTTTGGTCAGGGCATTAAAGGATTTTCCCTTCCCAATATTAGACTTTTTGCCTGCAAAATCCATCTGAGAATCAGATGAAAGTTCCATCTTAGAGGTGGAGGTTATCCAGGAAGCATTCAAGTCCTCGGCCTTTTCCTCTGTATCACCCCACTGTCTCCTTTTGGCTAGTGCATGATACCAGTTCCTTGTAACAATTGCATGTTTGTGGGGGGACAAGTCTACTTTCCTTTTGTGCTTGCCTCTTTTTGTAGGTTTTAGAACTTCCATCGGGGGCTCTAAAGTGAGTGGGGTGGAGCATTACTCTCATGGGAGAGGTTACAGGTGGGTTTGGGGAAGCAATCATAGGATTTGGAATAGAAACCTGTACAGGTGGAACAGGGGTAGCTTGTTGGGCCTCTGGGATGGCAAGGAATTAGGTCTTTCAGGCCTGCTATCAACCTGCAGGAAAAATTCCTTGAGTCTTTGAATTTTGGTTTGTGTCTCCACTATGATACTTTCCTGATCCAGTGGAGCACAGTCTAATCTGTTATGGTCAGCCAAAGACCAGTTGCTATATGAATGTCCGTTGTCATCACATAAGTTACAATTGACTGGGTTAGGATAACCTAAACTTACATGACCATATTCAAAACATAAATTGCAACATGGTTTTTCACATACTGAACTGATATGTGTGCAGGAGCCACACTTATGACAAGTCCTGGGCTGTCCAGGATAAAAGCATAAATCTCGGTCCCTACCAATGTAAAAACTGCCTGGTAGGTGGGAGATACCTGAATCTGTCTGCTTAAGCTGTACTTTAATTTTCCATACCCCTGTCCAAACCAGGTCTTCATCAAGTATGGTAGCGTTTTTTTCTGAAATGTCGCATCTTTGGCTTAGCCAGTATTGAACATCTATGATGCTGGCCCCCTCATTTTGAAATAACAGGGTTATTGCCTTTATGGTGGGTTTTGTTAGACGTACAGCAAAAAATATTGCCCAAAGGGGAGTATCCTTTACAACAATATACATGTTCCAAAACTTTTCTAAAGTATAAATATTTTAAAGCTTAAATCATAAACGGATTCTCCCTGGACATGAATGCATGCAAAGAGTTCTTGGGCATCAATGCCCATAGTGTCTTCAAGCATAGTCTGCAGTATAGTTTTTCTATCGGGGCAGAATTCAATTCACCAGTGTACCTGAGTTAAACTGCATTTCTGTGCTGTGTGGACTCACTGAGCTGCTGAACTAAATCACTCATTCAAAACTGCTGTTGAGGCTCCAGTACACCTCCTGAGGTGTTCTTTTCTAAAGGTTCATCTAAATCTGAGCTGTGCGATCGGGGTGAAGCTCAGGTCGAGGCTCGGTATTATGGGCACCCATAGCAGTGTCTGTTTCCATAGGAGCAATCATTGGCCGTCTATTTTTAGCAGCTTTTCCTGTTGGCACACTTTCCTGTAAAGTAATGGAGTATGATACATCTTGTGAACAAACAACAGGTGAAAAGGAAGGGTTCTAAGTGGTCTGTTTAGAACAAGCTTGCTTATGCACTGCAATAAGTTCTGTGGCAAGGACCGGATAAGGTGAAATCCAGGGTGCATCTGCAAACACCTGCTGCCAGCCTGCTGCTCTTAATGCAGCATCCAGACTCCAGGTAGCAACATCCTGCCCATCTTTTTGCCTGCCCTTTCATAGGTGCAATGAATCCAGAGGCACCGGAGAATCAAGTGGAATCTCTGTATCAGGCAAAGGAGTAACAGTAGGCAAAGAGGAGGAATGCGACGTGCTGTATCCAGAACCTGGGGAAACCATGGTATCAGTCATCAACTCCAGGTCATCCTGCATCAGTTTCAGTAAGAAAGTTCTGTGGATTTTCATGGCTTGCCTTAGGATATCCTCATTGAAAGACACATTTGTTGCAGCAGGCATATCACTTGTAGTAGGAATAACTTGCTGTCCAGTGGCTACAATAAGAGTGTTTAAAGGTTTAGTAGAGTGCATCGCCACAGTTTACTGGATTAAATCCAGAGGTTGCATTCTGGTCAGTATTACTGGGCCAAGGATGTCCAGTTTGGTCCAAAATAGCTGATTTTTCAGATCAAACAGTAGCATAGTCAGAATTATCTCCTCCTCCATCCAGAACGTCCGCCATCTTGACAATGGCCAACAAGGGGTCCCCCTACAAGACAGTGGGTGAATTTCCCCAGTGTCCTGGCTGAATTTTCCCCATTCACTAAAAATACCACCAACAGCTTAATCTGGTTCAGTGTCAGTTGGCATCCAGTAGATAAAGGTAAATCCATGTATAGTGATATTGCCTAGTGTTCCTATGTGAGTGTGCAGAGCCATGCCACCGCACTGCCCCTTTAAGGGTTCAGCGTATATGTACAGTGTAACCCCCCCTACAAATGAGGGTTACCAAAAAGTCTTCCTTGAGCTTGCCTAAATGCTCACTGCCAGGCTAGTGTCCTGTGTTTTAGCAGTTTAAATGTACTGCCAGACAGTGCCTGTATAATCTCTGTGTACTGTCTCTTTAAGAGCTGCCTGGATTGCAGTTATAATTAATCTGGGAGAGGACTGAGTGTTTCTATGCTCGAGTCCTGCCCGGGGTGCCAGATAATTTCTCCATTCTGCCATCGCTATTTGTGCAGAGGGAACTCTGTTATAAGATGTGTTTGTTTGCTGATTATCTATTGGAGTGATAATAATACTGCAGTTTGCTCTAACCTGTTTCCTTTGCAGCAAGGACTGTTCTGTCTTCTCCACCATCTTGGCCAGGACTGTCAGAATGGGCCAATCAGTACATTTGGGACTCTAAAGTGGAGTCTTCCTACAGGGGCTTGGTGGGGCCAAAACTTGTAGGAATTGTAGTTTTGGGCTTTTGGCACCTAAAATAACCTGGAGGAGGAGCCCTTGTTGTGACTTACAGACAGATCAGTCAACTGTACCTTTTGGATCTTGGGGAAAGTCCCACACTGCTTGCAGTTTCAGTTAGATCTGAGTCGGGAAGTGAAGAAGTAACAGCTTGAGATAGTTCAAGCAGCAATCCACAGTGGATTTGTGCAGAAGAACTGTGGAAAGGCTTGAGTTTGGCCTGCATGCCTGCCTGCTGTTCCTGAGAGGAAACTTGTGCTTTTTTCTGACTGAATCTGAATTTGGAAAGCGAATTAAGCCAATGAATTGTGACCACCTAGCCGTGGACTACAATTGCCTTATTGTTTAGAAAGTGTTCATACTAACCAAAGCAAGATTCTCCTATGATTTGAGCCTGTCTGCTGCCCGTTGAGCTCTGCAAGCTTCACCGATTAAAGTACTCCTGCCTCCCATCTGCTGACTGCCCATGAGAATGCTGAACTGCATTTACCATCTTGCTGCTGCAAAGGACTGCCGGTGTTTTTGACAACTGCCGGCTCTACAAAGCACGTAGGACTGTTGCTGTTTGCTTTGTAATTTGAACCTGTCTGCTGCCCACTGAACTGTGCAAGCTTCACTGATTAAAAACTGTTCACTCAGCTTGTTGGGGCATTCTTCATTATCCTGACATAGGGGACTCAGCGGTGAGTCAGCAAGCGGATCAGTGGAGGGGGCGGAGTTTGGGCAGCTTTAAAACTCGCACTGCTCCATAGCATGAGCGCCACTCAGTTAAAATATTTGGAGTAGCTATCTTCTGCCTTGGGTGCTGGGGTTAAGGTGTCGGGGATTTATTGTCCCTTTGTATTTTAGGGGTAGGGTATTTTATTATATTATATTTGGTAGAAGGGAATTTATCTCTTTTATTAGTTACATTTTAACGTTAGTTGTAAATCAGATATGGGGGTTCTAATTGCTTTTTTACTTGTTTTTGTATTTAGTTTTTTTATTATCTTTAGAAACTGATAAAAGACATAAAGGGGGAACCTCTTATGAAATAAGAGAATGAAACTGTGGTACAGTACATCTACACTATGCAATGAATCATGTAAAATAGAGTTTGTAGTTTTAAATGGGGGATGAACAGGGTAATTATCATACAGTAAGTCTCACCTCCATAGTGTGCAAACTCATGGAAATGTTACTAAAGGAAAGACTGGTGTTGTACCTGGAGGACAATGGCCTCCAGGATGTGAGGCAGCATGGGTTCATTTCAGGGAAATCTTGTCAAACCAACCTGATACAATATTATGACTGGGTGACAGGTGAGCTAGATAAGGGTCATGCAGAGGATGTTCTTTACTTGGACGTCAGCAAGGCCTTTAATTATTCGGTGCCTCACTGGGAGGCTTGGGGGGAAGCTAACTGGTGTAGGGGTAGGGGCAAAAATGACAAACCAGATTACAAGCTGGCTTAGTAGGAGGCTGCAATGGGTGGTGGTGGTGAGAGGGGAGCTCTCAACTCCAAGACCGGTGATGATTGGGGTGCCACAGGGCTCTGTGTTGGGGCCAATATTATTTGGGCTCTTCATATCAGACATTGCACACAGGGTGGTGAGCAAGGTAAGTCTGCTCGCTGACAACACCAAAACTGAAGCAGTGGTGGATGGAGGGGAAGGATGGAAGCAGCTGCAGGGAGACCTAAGCAAGCTAGAGGAGTGGTCAGAAAGGTGGCAGCTGGGGTTCAATGCAAAGAAGTGTAAGGTTATGCCCCTCTACAGGTCACTGGTAAGGCTGCACTTACAGTGTTGTGTGCAGTTTTGGAGGTCATACCTAAAGCGTGATATCAGGCTACTGAAGGGGGTACAGAGGAGGACAACAAAGATGATATGTGGAATGGAGGGAAGAGACTATGAGAGCAGGCTGGGAGACCTAAATATGCACACCCTGGAGGATGAAAGGGACAGGGGGGACATGATAGAGATATTCAAGTATCTGAGGGGGATCAATAAGGATGGGGCAGATGGGGTCTTTAAGCTAAGAAGGGGGAAGGACACTAGGGGGCATGGGCTAACAATAGAAGGGGGAAGATTTAGGAGGGAAATGAGGAGACACTATTTCACAGAGAGGGTGGTAGCAAAATGGAATGCACTACCAGAATGGGTGGTATCATGTAAATCTGTGAATAGCTTTGAAAGGGCATGGGACAGGGAACAGGGGAGAGTGAGAGTGGGGAGGTGGGGGTGGCTGTGTGATGACAAAGGGGAAGGGGTGGGGCAGCTACAAACTAGGGGTGCTAGCTGCACACTCAAGCAGACTTAGATAGACCAGGTGGTCTGTTTCTACTAGCACATTCATATGTTCGTAAAGGCTAGTCTCCTTTCAAATGCACATTTTAGAGATTTGATCAAGGTCACCATGACTCACTATACTCCACTAAAAGGTTTAGAGTTAAAATTGGATATAGTAAGAGTTATGGGCTTGATAAAGGGTAGACTATATAAAGGAATTTCCTGAGTAATATATGATATTTCATGATATTCTTTTTGTTACTATGTGGGGACATTCATCCAAATCCCAGGCCCCTAGCTACAGCAGAATTAAATGCTGAACACTTAAAGTTAGGATCTGCAGGTTACGTCCATCTCAATGCCAGGAGTGTATGGAAGAAGTTTGATTTAATAAAGGACCGGATTTTAGAATATAAACCAGAAGTTATTGTTATTACAGAGACATGGCTATCAGTGTCAGTGGCTCAGTAGGTAGCACACTCACCTCTGAGGCCGGGAGATCAGAGGGCTGTGGGTTCAGTTCCCACATCTGGCACTTGGGTTAATATCCCAGTAATGACACTGTAGTGCAGCATGAGAGGGGTGCTGCACTTCTGAGGTGCCATCTTTCAGATGAGACGTTAACCCGAGGTCCCATCTGCCTGGATTTGTGGTAGTTCAGGTGGATGTTAAAGATCCCATGGCACTTATCGAAAAGAGTAGGGGAAAGTTTTATTGAAACAAAAGAAATCGTACAATACCAAAACAAAAGCAATTTGCAAAAACTCATGTGGACTCAAAACAGAAGTAAACAAAAAAAACACTGTGAGAAGAGAAAAAAAAAACAGAACAGAACTACGCATCTCAAGAGACAATCCATCAGGTCACTGCAAAATCAGAGTCCGTGATCCAAGGAAGAGCTTTCCAAAGTTCAAGTAATGTCTCCTTGGAAAATAATGTACGTTCATGTACATAAATGTTTGTTAAGTCTGTTATGATTTTCTTCTCAAGCTCTGAATAAGAACAGTTTTTTTGCTGTAGAGTAAACAGACATCGAGCCATCCAAATATTCCATTTAATTACTACAAAAACTAGATTTAATGTGTCCAGAGTCCAAAGGGACCACTGGGGAGAAAAAACACCATACATAATATTCCGGTAAGAAACCGTTTGAAATAATGGAGTGGCCCAGACTCTTGCCAAAAAAAACCCACCAGTGCCGAATAAAGAACACTCAAAAATAAGTGCGATATAGTTTCCAATTTAGAAATACACAATAGTCTAGAACATTATCGGTCTTGAGACTGCTTGTGTTTATGATTATCTTTGGCGATAATTCTTTCATGACACGACAGCCAATGAAAGTCCCACATGAGCAGCACCCTTTCACACGTAACAAAACCAATAGGAAGGAAGATGTTGGCTAGGGCACTTTTCAAAGAGCAACTGTATTGCACAAACAGTCAGAACAGATTATTATATAATACTTTATGAGAATTCATTAACAACATCTGGGTGATATCCTCCACTGTTTCAAATGTAAAAACATGTGTTTAATATATTTAGTATACCCAAAGTTTGTAGTATCACAGTTAATGAATCACATTCCCATAAATGAAACCATAATCTGCAAGAATCATAGAACCAAGGTTCCCACCCTCTCTGAGTATTTATCAATAGAGGCCGAAGATTTGCAGTCAAAAAATACATGAAAAAATAACAGAGGATTAATCATGTAACATCCCTCTCAGAAATAGGTAAGTAAGTAACATTCCGTTTTACGGATTAAGCAGCTTCCCACAGAGCTTGAAAGAAGAGACCAAGAACTGCAGTTTCTAATTGTTTAGGGATTGGGAACACATAGCTTAGATAAAGAAAAGTCGGTATCAAATAAGTCTTGATTAGGAAAACGTGCTTCTTCTTCCCAATCTGCCCCTTATTCCATGAGGCAACCTTAAGTTTGCCTTGTTGTAATTTAGCAGACCAATTAAAAAGGTCAGAATCTACAGTTCCAAAATAAACTCCCAAAATGCGTTGAGGCCCCTCAACAAGTTGTAAAGGACCAATAGCGAAAAAGGGGCTATTTTCAATCCTAACGAATACCAAACTTTTGGTAAAATTTAAACTTGCACCAGAAAATCACCAAAGGAAGAACATTCCTGGAGGGCAGTAACCACAGAGGCTGCATTACACAATAATGCAGACGTCACTCAGAGTTATGCATCGTCAGATCGGCGAGATTAAAGTAGAACTAGAAAGGGCATGAATCTGAGGATGAGTATTCAGATGGCGAAAACAAAACATCTAAAAAATACATATAACAGAGGGCTCAAAGAACACCCTTAGCGAACCCCTCTATTTATGGGGATCATAGGTCCAATCCAACCATTCACAACAGGCACAACAGTGGCAGTCCTATAAAAAGTCTTAATCCAGTGAATCATTTCACCAGGCACATGCATAAAGTGTAGTGCCTTCCATAAAAAATCATGGTTAACTGAATCAAAAGCTGTCTTCTGATCTACCGATACAATAAAACCCGAAACGGAGTCTGCGTAGCCATGAGAAAATAATTCTCGAAGGAGAATCAAATGGTCAGAGATTCTCCTGTTCGGTACAGAGCAGGACTGAGCCGGGTGCAAAACCACTTCAGCTATCCTCATAAGGTGTTGTACAATGATTTTCATTAATAACTTAAAGTCAGTGTTTAGCATACATATAGCCAATTCTCAAGAGAATGTATATCTCCTTTCTGTTTATCGATATAAATCAAAGTACCCTTAGTAAAATCTAAAGGGATAAACTCACTAGCTAACAGGAGGTAAACATTGAAATTAATTCAGGGATCAGGTGGTCACCCAGTACCTTATATAAGGCAGCGAGGAGTCCATCCGGACCAAGAGTCCTCTGTAAGGGTAAGGAAGAAATAACCGACTTCAATTCTAACTCAGTAACAGGTATACCGGCTGAGTCAGAACACAGCTGTGAAGGGATAGGGATGTCAAGGTCCCTATACAACACCGCAGGATCAACATCTGCAGCTGGAAAGGGAGAAAAGAGGGCAGTCGTGTAACATGTCACTATCCGACAGATGTCCGACTGAGAGGTACATAAGGTGCCATCAGAATCAACAAGGTACAACATATTCTTTCGTGTAATTTGTTGAGAATTCGACTCAAAGGGGCAAACAACAGCCCTCGTGCCTACCACATTAAATTTGTGTTGATGATAAAGTTGCTGTGATTGTCTAGATTGGAATTTCAACATATCATTCTGAATTAAGTGCAATTGTTGAAAAATACCTTGTCCTGTCGTATAAGCTATTGT
The DNA here is from genome assembly GCA_016271365.2 of Neoceratodus forsteri. Lineage (NCBI taxonomy): Eukaryota > Metazoa > Chordata > Ceratodontiformes > Ceratodontidae > Neoceratodus > Neoceratodus forsteri. The sequence goes on along the minus strand of CM028131.1, from coordinate 1,083,352,419 downwards.
CAACAAGGACTGAAAATGTACCCTTTTCTGTAAATATTCCAAATATTGTCTTCGACATTTTTGACGACTATATCCTTTCAAAAAGAGCACCAAATCATGTTTAGTGTCCGTCCACCATGCAATAGGGTCTGCGTAACAAATAAAAATGGATTTCTGGGCCTGAATAAAGGATAAAAGGGACTGCATGAAAGTCGGAATTTGCAACAGAGATATGTTGAATTTCTAGAATCCTGGTCCTTTGCGAACAGTGACATCAGAGTCAAGGCCTACGGAAAGCAGTTTATGATCAGAAAATTCCACAGCTTGTACAGTAGCAGAGGTAATTGGGAGTGCATGGGACAAAAACACAAAATCAATTCTGGTAGCCAGCTTACCCTTTTGAAATGTTGGAGTATGTTGTTTAGTAAAAGAGTAATAGGCATCCGTGAGATGAGCAGTACGAACCAACTTCCCTAATTTGTGGGAGTCACAAAACAATTTCTGGGTAGCAAAAGAGCTTTTGTCAAGAAGACTTAAGCCACAGTTAAAGTCACAAGAAAATATCAACTGAAAGGAGGTATGCAAATAAGGGTGGAGTAAAGAAAATAAAGCTATACGTACAGACTTAATTTGAGGAGCATAAATATTAATAACCCGATAAGGGCAGGGCCCAATTAAAAAATCTAAGACTAACACTCTGCCAGGGGCTACGTCAATCAATTTTAGCAAACGGAAATCTGGGATATTGAATAAGATCCCAAGTCCGGAACAGGAGTCCAGGCCAATGGACCAAAAAGAAGGACCTAGAAGCCAGTCCTGTTGTGCCTGTTGAATCTCGTGGGTGGTATGGAGCCGTGTATCCTGCAACAGAAAGATCCCCATAGGTAAAAGCCGTAAACAGGAAAAAATCAATCTTCTTTTTGCCAGACGCTTAATACTATTCACATTAACAGTATGACAAACAAAGTGAGACATAACACAAGGAGAACAGAGATACTTTACGATTTCCTTTTCCCTATCACCTTTATCCCTTTTAGCTTAACCCTGGCCTTCCGCTTCTGAGAAAGACCAGTACCCAGTTGAGTCTCAGAATCAGTAATACCATCCGGGAGGGAAGATGCAACAGAGGAAGAGTCAGACTCGCCTCCAGCATCATCAGAAACAGTTTGGAGTAGCTCAAAGGCATTAGACAAAACCACAGGAGGGGGTTCCAAAAGCAAAGGAGGCGATGGTAATGCCCGGGGGTAATTTCTCATAGACCTCCGACGCATAACACTAGTGGGTACTTGGGGGGGTGGCATAGTACTCGGGCCTGGAACAGGGTCCTGGACAAGCTGGACAGATTGGGCAGGGTCAGGGGTAGGAGGGGTAGTCTCAGTAAGCGGTGCCACACAAGAGGCCACCGGGGGTACCACAACCTGATCTACAACAGGCTCAGGGACCTGCAATAGAGGTCGAGCGACTACTGAAGTCGGCTCTACTAAGGTGGTCCTAAGACGAGCCTTCTGGGCTTGCATGATTACAAAACGTTGATCAGCACCATTATCATGTGTGGCCTGATTATGAGCAGCCCATGGACAATTTTGAAACGTATGACCCAGCTCATCACAAAGATTACATCTACACTCATTTAGATAGTGAATTCCCACATGACCCAATTCTCCACAGGTATTACATTTCAGCTTGTCACAGACATTACTAAGGTGAGAGGGGTCTCCACACCGGTAACAAGCTTTTGGTTGTACAGGGTAAAACAAGACCCCCCCATCACGACCTATAAAAAAAGAATTAGGTAGGTGCACTGGACCAGAATCATTAGAGTGTAACAAAACCTTAACCTTCCAACCTCCAGTCCAAATATTCTCCATGTCCAATATTGCCTCAGGCTGACCCTGAACAGTACAATGTTGTTTTAGCCAATAGACAACGTCAGTGATGTCAACACCTTCGTTCCGAAACAGGACAGTAATATTCTTAAAGGCTGGTTTGGAAAGGGGAATGGCCTTAAACGGGTCCACAGGACAGTATTTCTTAAGGCATGATATCGTGACCAAAAATGCTCCAAGCCACGAGGTGTTTGGAAGCTGAAAACGTAGCTTCACCGGAAATATGAATCAGTGCATATATTTCATGAGAAAAGAATTTCAGAGAGTCCTTGAGTAGTGTCCGAGCTAGATACACTCGATCCGGTGGCTCAGGTAAACCGCCCATATAAGCCAATCGTACTGCATTATGCCACTTTGCAGACAGAATTGGAAATTTAAACAATGAGGAAAAAGAACGATTTGGCTCTATTTTCTTTGAGGGGGGCTCCACTACTGCAGGAGCTGTATTCTCTGTAATGGTAGTGGGAGAAGCAGCACGAATAAGAGAACCCTGCAAAGGTTCCAAGACTAGGTGCTGGGTAAGTTCCAATTCCTTGGGGAGACACAAGGGGTCAGACATAGGCAGACTTGTTAGGTGAATGCTGCAGCTCAGGAAAATCATTGAGACAGGGGGACCGAATAGTGGATGGACCAGAAACCCACTTCCCCTCTGTAGGTTCCTGCACCCAGCCAGCTGCCAGCTCCTTGCAACGCCTTTTCTACAGACCAGGTAGGTGTTGTAGAAGGATTGGTATCAAGAGGTAGCAATTGAGAGGAAGAGCATGTCACAATAGGCAAACTAGGCACTGTATGCAATGATGTTGCTGTAGTCTGCGGGGGCGGCTGAGAAGCGGGCGGAAGTATTGCAGCTGAAAACTTGCCAGGATGGGCTGCACAGGGCGGCACCTCAGCCACTTGAAAAGGCAATGTAGGCTGTTGCAAAGTATTATTGTGGGCTGCAGGGGACATACATCCTGCCAATCTGACTTCACGAATCCGTGGCAGTTCTCTGTTCAAATTCTTCTTTGTAATCGCAAATCGACGTTCTGCATCACCCAAACAGTCCTGAAGCTCCTTTTCAGCCAAACAGACAGTAGCAGAGTCAAAAGTGGAAAAATCCCTCATTGGGACGGCAAGGGGTTAAGACGTTTGAGAGTCCATGTCAGGGTGACCCAGCAGAGGTTCTAAAGTTGTAACCTGTAGTGTAGATTCATTTTCTGCAGTAGACACAGAAACCAGCATTGCTTCAGTAGTTGTAGACGTGGTCTCTACACACACAGAGGCAGGAGCTGAGACCAGGTCTCCCACCTCCATCGCCACCTCCTCAGCAAGCAAGGGTGCATCCGCCATCTTGGATAGATGTTCTACCTCTGAAGAGTAGGGGAATTTCCCCGGTGTCCTGGCCAAATTTCCCTCATTCACTAAAAATACCACCAACAGCTTAATCTGCTTCAAGGTCAGTTGGCATTCATCTGTATCCCCCTCCCCCGGGTCATGCCTGAAAATAGGCAGGATTTGTCTAGTGCACTTACCCGGTCAACAAAAACTAAATAAATAAATAAATAAAGTAGAATACCTAACTCCTCCATTGAGTTGGATAATTACCAGTTATACAGGAAAGATAGAAGTAGAAAAGGGAGGGGGAATTATAATTTATATTAACTTGAACCTAAATACTACTAAAGTACCATTTTATAATGAAGAAGATGCCCTTGAAATATTAGCCATTGAAGTCAAAATACCCCAAAAATGTCTTCTTATGACTGGTGTTTACAGATCCCCCAAAATGAAAATGAGTGTGTTTAACACATTACAGAACCATATTCAACCTTATATAAATTCACAAGATATCTTGATGATGGGTGACTTTAATGAGAATTGGTTGACAATAGATATGCACCATGGCCTTAAGGAACTACAAGATAATTTAGGTTTGGTCCAGTTAATAAAAGAGCCCACAAGAATTAACTCAAAGGCTCCTCGCAAATCAACCTTACTAGATTTGATTTTTACAAATTATCCCCAACATTACTTATGTAGCGGAGTCTTATCAGACTCCTTTTCTGACCACCAATTAACCTTTGCCTCCAGAAATAAATCAACTGCATCTAAATCTGGACAAACTATATACTGGCAAAGCTTTAAACATTTTGATTTTATTTCCTTTATGCAGGATGTTGAACATTTTACATGGAGTCGTCTTGAACTTACACCTACAGCTACTGAAGCGTGGGATTATTTTTGTAAGGAATTCATGAAAATATGTAACTATCATGCCCCAATAAAGAAGAGAATAGCTAGACATGAAGGTGTTAAGTGGTTTTCAGTGCAACTCTTTAAATTGAGGAAAGACAGGGACAAGGCATGGCACAGGGCTAAAAACACTATACTTAATAGAGATTGGGAAATATATAGGCATGTACGAAACGTGTATACTTCAGCAATAAGGGGGCAAAGCAAAAATATTTTGAATCTAATTTGGAACAAAACTCAAAACAAAATCCCAGAATGTTTTGGAAAACCATGACAGATCTGATGGGTAAGAACAGCTCCTTATTAGTGAACAAGATTCAGCTTGATGGAGATTCCATCCCATTAGGAGATGATTTGGTAAACACCTTTAATAATTACTTTAGTAATATAGGATCTACACTGGGAGGTCACTGTGGTATCATGAATGATACTGATAAAACTAAGGATAAACATGGAATTTTGAACACAGATAACTTTGAGTTTAGTCATATTTCTGTAGCTGAAGTTAGGGACGAATTGTTAAAATTAAACATCACTAAGGCCAAAGGACCAGACAAAATCCCATCAAGGCTGCTAAAATATGCATCCCCCTGCCTAGCTTATCCCTTGTCATTAATCTTCAACCTCTCCATTGGCACTGAAGAATACCCCGAAGGTTGGAGGGTAGCTAGGGTTAAGCCAATATTTAAATTGGGAAACAGGGATGAATTAGACAATTATCGCCTTATTTCCCTATTGCCACAAGCTTCCAAAATAGTTGAAAGAAATAATAGCTAAACAACTAAAAGAATATGTGAAATCCAGAAATAAACTGTGTACCTACCAGTCTGGGTTTAGAGCTCATCATAGTACCCAGACCGCTCTGGTTAAAATGGTCAGTGATACTCAGGTGAGCCTGACAGGAGAATGATGGTTGGAGCCTTGTTCATAGATTTGTCCAAGGCATTTGATACCTTGAACCAGCGTGTTCTCCTGTCCAGGCTCCGGGACATCGGAATGTCAGGACCAGCACTCAGTTGGTTTGATTCCTATCTTAATAATAGAAAACAATATGTTGAAATTGGGCTTTATAAATCCAACATGGCTAGAATTGATTCTGGTGTGCCCCAGGAATCTATCCTGGGGCCACTGTTATTTGGTATATATTATTATACAATGACAAGAAAGAATGCTGGTCCCTGATTGGTCAGACTGGGGCTGGGCAGGATGTTATCCGGCTCTAGTCTAACACCTCATAAACGCATCAATTCTTAAAACAAAAAAAAATCATTGCACAGCCATCTCAATAATCAACTTCACCACTCCCTGCTCCATTCAGATTCAGCGCTTCCTGTCCGCTGACAACCATCACTCCGCACCCACCACAAACACTCAGAAGAGGTCTTATACTAAAGTAATACAGTAAATCAAATGTTTAACAGCCCATTTTCTTCCTGAACCCAGTGGCTTCACTGAACCATGAACAGTGTAACTGCCGCCCGCGGTTCACTGATGCTGCTCAGTTCGTGACAAAAAAGCAGCTGTTCATCCAAGAAATGCCTGAGTGAAGCAGCTGGCCATGCAAAGTATTTAAACTCACTTATGGCAATACAAAAAAAACACATTTTTTTTGTCAGACTAAGGCATTCAACACAAATGCCGCCATCCAGGAGGCCCACCTGCACTTAACACAGGCACGCACCCTCCACTGTGGCCACACAGTCTGCTATTCTGCTATCTGTTTCATGAATCCTCTACCTCTCCCAGTGTAGGCACCAGGACTGAAGCAACAAGCATCTTTTTCCATTAAACCAATCGCGATCACCATAATACAAATAGCAGGGCAGATCAGATGACTTGCCAAGTAATGTTCACCTACATAGACACAGCCACTCATTTACCAGCAGCACCACCTACTGGCCAAATGGAACTACTTTTTCATCAGTATGCTTCCTGTACATTCAAACTAAACTGAAATGCTTTTTCTCATCTTTCTATTTTTTTACACAAACGAGCTATTGTATAATAGGAATAATGCCCTCCAGGGTGGGTGTTATGCTGGGATAACATCCCTTCTTGGGTGGTGGATGCCCTTGGCCTGTGGCTTTGGGCCTAAGTACCTGAGATGGGATGTTATCCCAGCATAACACCACTCTGTTGGGCATTATTCCATTAATGAACTGAAATTTTAGGATGGAGATATGTCGTTTATACGCTGATGACACCATTATCTATGTTGAAGGGGATACTGTTGCTACCATTAATGAGAGACTTCAGTGGGCTTTTGACAAAGTACAAAAAAATTTTGTTACCCATATTTTGGTACTCAATAATACTAAAACACAATCAATCTTATTTGGGAATAATTCAGAATTGAATGAACATAGTCTGGCCCTGACTACCACAGAAGGAATAAAAATTCAACAAGTTCTCAAATATTAATATTTGGGGATGTGGCTAGACCACGCTTTCAAATGGGATGAACACTTTGTCAAGATGCTGAACAACCTAGGTAGGAAATTGAGCCTTTTATGTAGATTAAGAGGTAATATGACTCCAGATATTAGGCTGCAAGTTGTAAACTCTATGATCATTCCCATTATGGACTATGGTGACATAATCTATTCAGGGCTACTAAGTATTCATAGAAAGGGTGGACTTAATGTTCAATAAATTTGCTCATTTTGTATTAGATGTCCTCAAAATACCCACTGGTGTGTTTTGTACCATTCTTTAAATTGGCAAAAACCATCGAAACGTAGAAAACTCCACCTTATACAATTTGGGCTGGATATTCAAACTGTGCCATTCTGAGGCGCAAGCCCTTGCGCTGCGCAAAATAGTTGCGCTGGGGTGTGGCTGGGGCTTATATTCAAAGGAGTTGCCATTATAAACTCCTTTGAGTATCACCCCTCAGCCACAGCCACTGTGCATGATGCAAGTGAAACTTGCGCCACCGCAAGTTGTCAGAGTGGAGCATTCAACCTATGTAGCAAGTACCATTAATGCTTACGCACAAACTCACGATATTCAAAAGGTGACATGCAAATGGGGCCATAATTCATGGCAGGTCGGGGGCCATTTGCATCTGATTATGGCCCCATTTGCATGCCATTAGCATGTAGGTGCGCCGATCCCTGAGGACTTGCACCTGGCACCTGCCAGGCAGCAGCCATCGGGGACGCGCGCCCTGCAGCCCGATCGCGGGCAGCAATGTGGCTCCCCCACCTCCTCCCGTACATCTCCCTGGTAGTCCAGTGGACGAAATGCCCGATTGCGGGCACTAAGTAAAGTGAAACCCTCCCTTTGTGCCCGATCGCGGGCAGAAAGTAAATTGAACCCCCAAACATGTCCCTTGTGCCTGATCGTGGGCAGAAAGTAAATTGACCCCCGAACATGTCCCTTGTGCCCGATCGTGGGCGAAAGTAAATTGAACCCCCAACATGTCCCTTGTGCCCGATCGTGGGCAGAAAGTAAATTGAACCCCCGAACATGTCCCTAGTGCCGATCGCGGGCAGTAAGTAAAGTGACCCCCCACCGAACATCTCCCTGGTGGTCCAGTGGACCATAATGCCCGATCGTGGGCAGAATGTATATTGAACCCCCAAACATCTCCCTGGTGGCTAGTGTCCCCCACTCCACCACCCACGAGCCCCACCACCCGCCCCGGCAGCGGCGGGCGGCAGCATCCCAGCCTGCCGTCCCGCCCGCCGATCAGCCAGTAGGGCTGCACACCCATTGGTGCAGAGCAAGAGCCAATGGGCGTGCAGCCCATACCGTACATGACAGTCCAGATTTGTGAAAATCCAAGGCTTTCCTGCTACTCGCCCACTCACCCACTAGATCACTTCATAGCACGCCGAACCACAAACTTAATTTCAGTGTTCAGTGTACTTTAGACCAGGACACTATACAATATTGTTTATTGCTGGCAAACTCTGTGTTTGTGTGCCCTGCCAGTCTGATGTGAGGACGCTCACTGGTTTACCTGTTCCGGTTTAAATAGTGCTGGCACGCTCACTCCACACAGCAATTCAAAGTATGGTCTTTCAAAGCCGGGGGGGAAGGGATGGAGGCAGGATGAACTACAGGACTACAACTATGGAGGCCATACTGGGACATATGTCCTTTTTAAAAAAAAAAAAAAAAGAGAAACACATACAGGTTATGTAGGCAGAAGAACTATTTTATGTAACATTTTGACAATAAAAAAACCTTTTTATTATTGTAACCAATACTTTTTAATTCCTGCATTTATATAAATTACACAGGCCCATTTAATAAGTGCAATAAGACACTCCAAGGTGTGCATTGAACAGACATGACCGCATTTCCAGGAGCTGAAGGCAAGAGGCCACACTACGCCCTGGGCATGTGGTCAGATCTGTTCAATGCACACCCCATCATGTTTTGTTGCTTACATACCTCAACATCAAGGGGGAACTATCACTTACCACTTCTCCGTAGGCCAGTAATGCTTGAGTTTAGGCTGGTATAAACTTGATCATATTTGTAAAATATATATCTAGTTTCCACAAGGAGTCTCTGATGTCACTGGAGAAACTGAGAAAAAACACAATTTTTAGACACATTTCTGCTTGTGTATTTCACATATTCTCAACACTGAGTTTTCCGAACAGTAACTACTGTATGTATATTATTTATTTATTGAAAATGTTTCACCAGGAAAGGCACGCTGAGCAAAAAGATGCTCGTCTCATGGTGTGACCTGGGGGTAGGGGTTACAGAGGAGGCAGGTATACATACAATAGTTGAGTTTAGCAGTAGTGCAATACAGACAATGTACATGGTTTGGAGGGATTACATATGAACTTGTTACATAAGGAGAACAGTACAGAACAATGATCATCAACGACAGGTATACATAACATGGGTATAAGGCAAGGTAAGAGCAATACAGAACATGCACATCAGGACAGGTAAACATATCATGGGTATACATATCATAGGTACAAAGCAAGGTAAGAGCAATGCAGAGCATGCACATCAGGGACAGGGTAAACATATCATGGGTATACATATCATGGGTACAAGGCATGGTAAGAGCAATACAGAGCATGCACATCAGGGACAGGGTAAACATATCATGGGTATACATATCATGGGTGCAAGGCATGGTAGGAGCAATGCAGAGCATGCACATCAGGGACAGGGTAAACATATCATGGGTATACGTAACATGGGTACAAGGCATCGTAAGAGCAATGCAGAGCATGCACATTGGGGACAGGGTAAACATATCATGGGTATACATATCATGGGTGCAAGGCATCGTAAGAGCAATGCAGAGCATGCACATCGGGGACAGGGTAAACATATCATGGGTATACATATCATGGGTACAAGGCATCGTAAGAGCAATGCAGAGCATGCACATCAGGGACAGGGTGAACATATCATGGGTATACATATCATGGGTACAAGGCATAGTAGGAGCAATGCAGAGCATGCACATCAGGGACAGGGTGAACATATCATGGGTACTCAACGAGGAATACATTAATTACATAATATGAGTAGCAGCACTAGTGTGCCAGGACAGAACTTGAGTGCCAGTACCAAACTTGAGCTGCAGTGGGATGCACCAAGCTGACAGTAGGAGTTGGAGAGCAAGATGGGGGTAGTGGAGGTGGACTAGTAACCATTAGGAGCGTGGGGGGTAGGTTTGGTGAGGTGGGAGGGAGGGAGGGGAGAATGGTGTTGTTAGCTGAGGTAGGGCAGAGGAGGGTATGTTAGATAGGGAGGGGGAGAGAGAGGAGAGTTAGGAGTGAGAAGAGGGAGTAAGGTGAGTGAGGCGTAGGGGCAGTATATAGCCAGACAATTAGGATAGCCAGACCGCTGGTCAGGCTCTAGGGCAACTGGGGGAGAGAAGGTATCAAAAGTGGAGAGGAGGTCAGGGGCAGTTGCAATTTGTTGCGAGGAAGTTAGAGAGGGCAGAGGATAAGGAGTATTTGGACGATGAATGGCAGATCTGGGCTGGTAGGCCGTTCCAGAGTTTAAGGAAGAGGTAAGAGAAGGCCGATTGGCCGGAGGTGGTCCTTCGGTGGGGGATGGATAATAGCCTAGTGTCAGTGGACCTGAGGGCGTGGGTAGGGGTAGGTGGGGAAGATAGGGAAGATGCTAGGTAGGGTGGGAGGGAGCCGAGCCAGAAGTTGGAAGTGAATTTAACAGTATGGATTAGGTGCCGGTTGCTCAGGGATGGCAGGGCCAGTGAACGGTAGAGCTCACAGTGATGTGAGCAGGGGAGCATCGAGGGCAAAGTGGCAGAACGCATTAAAGAGGGGGTCCAGTCTGGCTAGGGTGGTCTTTGAGGCAGAGCTGTAGACTACATCACAGTAGTCGAGAGTGGGTAGAATCATTTTCAGGACTAAATCACGTCTGATGGGTAGTGAGAGACAGGAGGCGGTTCCTGTAGAGGGTGCCAAGTTTTGGGCGCAGTTTTGAAGTGATGGCATCTACGTGTGGTAAAGGAGAGGTGGCGATTGAGCCAAACCCCTAGATACCTGAAGGAGGGCACTTCTTCAAGGATGGTGTTGTTTAGGGTATGGAAGATCGGAGGGGGGGTGAGTTTGGATAGACGCTGTCTTGTACCGAAAGACATAGAGACAGTTTTCTTGGCATTTAGGGAGAGTTGGTTGGTATTGAACCAGTGTTGGATTTTGTTGAAATCCGTTTGAAGTTTGGAAGTGAGTTCTTCATGGGTCTGGCTGGAGGTAAAGAGGACTGAGTCGTCTGCATACATGTGGATCGCGGAGAAGGAGCAAGAATTAGGCAGATCATTTAGAAGGATGGAGAATAGGATGGGACCAAGAACTGAGCCTTGGGAACACGGTGGTGATAGGGAGAGGGGAGATGTGGTCAGCTATTTTAGTGGATGGGGTTCTATTTAGTAGGTAGGCACTGAACCAGTTTGTGGCAGACGCTGCTAACCCAGCCCCTGATAGGCGGGATAGTAGGAGAGAGTGGGATACCGTGTTGAAAGCTTTAGCTAGGTCAATTAAAATAGCGGCCGTGATTAGCCCTTTATCCATCCCAGTGAGGATGGAGTCCGTGAGTCTTAGTAGGGAGGAGGTGGTAGAGTGGTGTTTTCTGAAGCCGGTCTGAAATGGGGTGAAGAAGTTAGTTTCTGAGAGAAAGTGGGAGAGCTGGGATAGAACTAGGTGTTCCTGGAGTTTGGCGAGGGTGGGGAGGAGGGAGATGGGATGGTAGTTAGTAGTGGAGGAAGGATCACCACCTTTTGGAAAGGTAGGACAGTGGCATGCTTCCATACGGAGGGAGTGACTCATGGTGAAAGATGGATTTAATAGAGCAGCGAGGGAGTAGCAATGGCTGAGGCAGAAAGGAAGAGGTTTGTTATCGAGACCATCAGGGTTTGCCTTTGGAGGGGTTCAGGAGTGAAGGGCATCTAAGGTTTGGTGGGGAGATGGGTCTGAAGGAAAGGGTTCCTACCAGTTGGTAGGGATAGATGACTTGGGGGCGGATGTGGTTATAGATGTATGGGGGTGGGTGAGGTTGCTGAGGTAGGAATCGAGGAGGCTTGAAGCAAGTAGTGAAATAGGAATTAAACTCGAGGCTACCTTCAGGGGTCAGGAGAGAGTCCTTGACGAGGAGAAGAGGTGGAGGGTTTGCTGTTTGGGGAGAAAGGAGTTAATGACTTTCCAGAATTAGAAGGTCTCCCAAGATTTGCGTTTAGGGTGTTGCTGAAATATTAGAGCCTTAGCTAAGTGGATGGCCTTTGTGCATTTGTTGCGGGGCATGCGGTAGATGACAAGGTTGCTTGGGAGGGGCGTAGATTTGTAGTTACGCCAGGCCTTGTCACGGGCTTGTTGGCAAGCTATCAACTCAGAGGATATCCAGGGTAGATGAGACCCACGGACTCTTGCCCGGCGCAGGGGGGCATGTTTGTCCCAGGCAGTGAGGAAGGTGTTCCGAAAATGCATAAAGGCCGAATCCATGTTAGAGCAGTCTGTGCTTGGGACCCAATTTGAGTGAGAGAGAATCTTCCAGGAGGAGAGAGGTTGAGGGATTTGTATGAGCGCTGGAATATAAATTTGGGAGGGGATTTAACTGTGTGGATTTTGCGGACCAAGTAGATTAGGTAGTGGTCGCTAATGGAATCGGGGAGGAGGCCTGAGCTGATGTGGGTGGGATGTAAGCGCTCAGTCTAGTAGTGAGTGATTACTGGACTTATGGTTTGAGCGGGTGGGTTCCATAATGGTTTGGGTAAGGTTGAGAGCGGTTATCTCTGTTTGGGTTTTGTTAAAAGTGGGAGCTAACCAGTTGTGGTTAAAGTCACCAATGGCATATAGTTCGCCCGACTGGGCATGGGATGGGAGTTGGCACAGTAGGTCGGTGACTATTGTGGTTGGTGTGCCTGGGCAGCAATAAATACCAGCCATGAAGATAGGTAATGAGGAGGGAGAGGACAGCTTTACCATGAGAAGCTGGTAAGCTTTGGGTTCAGCTTTTGTGAGAGAGACAGTGAAATGAAGGGCTGATCTGATGTAGATAGCTACCCCTCCGCCTCTGGAGGGCCGGTTTTGCCTTTTGATAGTGAAACCAGGAATGGCAATGGTGTTATCAGGTAGGCTGGCATTTAGCCAGGTCTCAGATAGGATGATTATGTTAGGGGCATGGTGGGCGGCTAGGACCTGAAGCTGATCGAGCTTTGGGGCTAGGCTACGAATATTTAGGTGAAGAAGGCATAAGCCTCGGGGGAGGTAGCCTGGTCAAGTGTCAGTGGTGGCTTTGGCTGAGGGGTTAGGTATGGGGTGGTCTGGGCCTGGGGTTAGGGTTGGGCCGGGGTTAGGGTGAATATCCATTGCAGCCAGAAGGGGTAGGGCAATGGTTAGGTGGCAGCATAGGACCCGGAGAGACCGGGATTTTACTCTGCGCTGGCTGGGGGAATCAGTATGGGGTGCTGAGTGGAGGGAGAGGGTACTGGAGTGGGTGAGAGAGGCCAGAAGGCAGCCGAAGGAAAAGACAGAGGAGGAGAATAGTGAGGGGAAATGGGACCAGGAGATAGCTGGGAGGAATGAAGAGGATTTAAAGGGGGTATTTGTAGGATGGGTCAGGGTAACCGTTGGGGGGGGTGCTGGGAAGCAGCTTAGTGGGGGAATTAGGATGGGAAGGGACAGTAAAATGGGGGAGAGCAGAAGTACAAGGGTTGTTGGTGCGGGCATTTTACCAGATTTGAGGAAGAGGTGCCCTGGCATAGTGCCTTAGTAGTAGCAGGGTGAGGGGTTTTAGATATCCTGGTTGCCCTTCAGAAAGTGTAGATACCACTTTGGAGTAGTGGTACTGTCACGGACTCTGGTGGACAGGGTACATGGTGGACAGGGTACAAGGTTCAAGGCCCTGGCAGGGCAGTTGGGATAGGACCTGGCTGAGAGCAGGGATCCAGGTACTAGTTGGCTTAAAAGCAGTCAGGTTTGGGCATGAAAACAGGGTTGAAATAGTGACTCCTAGTGGTCAAATGGGGTTAGTAACGGTGTGGGTCAGGTGTTATGGCATGGGTTTGTAAATAGGGCTAGTCAGGTGCAGGTCAAGGGTGAGGTATGGGCAGAGGCTGGGGGTGGGAGTAGGGAGATAAGTAACTGAGCTGGTAGACAGGCTACAGAAAGTAGGAGGGGATTCTAGTGGGGAGTCTGAGGTGGAAAGGACAGAGGATCCCTCTAGTGGTTAGCAGGTAAAACCTGAAAGTGGGGACTTAAAGTAATGAAGGAGAGGAAGTGATGTCATAGAGCAGTGCCTATATAGGTAGTGACGACCCAGGGTGGGTGGGGCAGTTGACGCTTGCAGCATGTTGACAGGCTAACCCCCCTCAAAAGGGTGCAGCTTAGAGGTACTTCACCTGTATTGGTCCCCGCTCCTGGAGGGAGCACTCTAAAGAGCTAGTGTACTGCCTAATATTAATTTTTAAAATCCGTCAACCATTACCTTTCATATCTGAGGTACTTTTTCTTTTCCCTTTATTTAATTAGTAGATTGTTTACCTGATGTTAGTAGGTTTGATTACCTGATGTTAGTAGGTTTGACGTGTGGGACAGCACTCTGTCTGGCAGCTGACATATCCAGCTCTGTTCCATACTACCTACCCTGTTATCCACCTGTTTTCATGTATTGCCTGCTAGTTTTGTTCAAGGTCATAACAGTTGTTATTGCTGTTTGGTTACACTCTGTGCTCCTCTGTTACTGCAGTGGCTGATACTCAAAGTTTTATTGTTCTTCACATAGGCTCATTGTGCATACCCTCATTTTGTAGCTCCAGGTGCAACCAGTATTTTTACCAGTTCCTGCCAGCCACCATTATCAATCAGTTCAATTCTTGTCTTTGCTGCAACCTATGTCAGCTACTTTTTTTTTTTTAAACTCAGCTTTATATAAAAGCATGATACTATTATACTGGTCGACATAACATCCATCCTAACATTAGCTGTGCCAAAATATGATAGGTACAATCGGTCAAGTAAGGAGAAACAGAACTTTAACACAGGCTAAGTGTACACGGTCTGTTGCAATGTTATGCGGAAGTCAAGCTCCTACCAGTCCCTAAATGAGACTGTAAGAGGGCAATGCTTAATAATAATAGGAAAACACAATAAAATATAACATACAATAGGAACAGTAAACCAGCACCATTTGCATTCCAATGCTGTCGAAGAACACCTCTCTCAATCATTCAAACTATTGTCGGAGCCCCTTCCCCAGTCGAGGGGAGGAAGTCCCTCAAACCTCAGCTCTCTTAGACTAAGTCATCCATGGCTGCCAAACATCCCTGAACTTGTCCCCTGACAGATGAAGTGTGGCCATAAGCTGTTCCATATCTAAGATAGCATCCACTCTCCTCCTCTACTCGTCTACTGATGGAATCTCTGAGGTGAGCCAGTGTAAGGTGAGTGTTTCCAGAGTCGCCATTGCCATACACTGAAACATCTCTGTCCTTTTGCGAGGCTGAATTTGATCTACTCTGCACCAAGTAAATACTATTAAAAAGAATCTGCAGCTGCCCCCACACACACACACACATATTTTGAGATCTCCTAACTGCCACCAGAAGCTCTGGAAGGACAGGACCAAAGTATATGATAATGTGCACCTTTACCACCACATGCTCTCCAACACCGGTCAGTAGCTGATGTGCCCAAATATTAAGTAATAGTGGGGACATAGAAAAACTGCACTAGAATCCACCATCTGAATCCATGACAGCCTTGTGAGGCAGAGACCTTCAATCCCCACCTCAGCCAATGTGCCTCTTGTTTATCAGGATAAGAATCCCTGTATCCTGCTATCACCTATCTCTAATCTGAAGGGTGTGGGTACATCTTTCCCTCAAAAGGAATTGATAAATGAGAGAATATACTTAGACCAGTCTTGTGAGACCATGGACCAATAAAGGTACTCCTCCCACCCAGTTCTGGATCACCTAACCATGCCTTTGTTACCTCTAACAGGTAACTCTGGACTTGAAAGAATCTATAAAAATCTGATTTACCCAAGGAATATTTTCCTGAAGCATTTGAAAGGAGACAAGGTGATCCCCTCAACTAATTGCATGAAGCAGACTAGGGCTTTCCTATTCCAAGTCTGAAAACTGGGATCCTTTCTACCAGGCTCAGAGTCATAGAAACATAGAAGGTGATGGCACATAAGGACTGTGTGGCCCACCTAGACTGCCACTTTTCCCTACCTAATTCAATGCCCCGTAGAACCTACTTGATCTGTGGCTTACCCTCTCTTTCCTATTGTGAGAGTACTTTTATGTCTATCCCATGCATTCTTGAATACCCCTACCATTTTTGGCCCCGCTACCTCCACAGGAAGGCTGTTCCAAGCATCCACTACTCTTTCTGTGAAAAAGTACTTCCTCGTGCTGCCCTGGAGTCTGCCCCCTCTAGCCTCATATCATGTCCCCTTGTTCTTGTACACCCTCTTTTCTGAAAGATGCTACCCTCCTGTACCTTGTTTATACCCCTGAGGTACTTGAATGTCTCTATCATAGAGGGGGGGGCTCTCTCTCCTCTCCTCCAGAGACTACATATTGAGGTCCTCTAGTCTTTTCTCATATGACGTTTGGTGCAGTCTTTGCACCACTTTTTTGTCCTTCTCTGGACTGCCTCTATTTTGTCTAAGTCCTTCCTGAGATGCAGCCTCCAGAACTGGACACAGCACTCCAGATGAGGTCTCAATAGTGATCTCTACAGTGGCATAACCACCTCCTTTTTTCTGCTGGTGATGCCTCTCCCTATGCACCCTAGCATACCACTGGCTCTCCCCACAGCCTTCTCACATTGTTTGGTTACCTTTAGGTCATCAAATATAATTACCCCCAGGCCCCTTTCTTAATTTGTGGTCATCAGTACCCCTCCCCCATCTTATACTCCTCCCTTGGACTTCTGTACCCCAAAAGCATGATTTTGCACTTCTTTGCACTGAATCTTAGCTGCCACACTCTTGACCACTCCTCAAGCAAGTTTAGGTTCTTTTTGATTTTTTCCAGACACCCTGGAGTGTTGAGCCTGTTGAAGAGCTTAGTGTTATCTGCAAAGGCATACCTTCTCCTCCAGCCCTCTGCAATGTCAGCTTATGAAGACATTAAAGAGGACTAGCTAACATGGATCCTTGTGGCACCCTCTGGTCACCCCACGAGATTAAATGCCATTTTACCACCACCCTCTGTGTCCTATCACTCAACCAGTTTCTGATCCAGTTTACCACCTTGTGGCCCACTCTCAGGCTGCCTAACTTATTTACCAACCTCCTATGGGACAGTGTTGAAGGCTTTGCTGAAATCTAGATAGGCCACATCCACCGCCCCTCCCTGATTTACTTCCCACATCACCCAGTCAAAGAAATCTATCAGATTTGTTTGACGAGAACTTCCCACTGTGAATCCATGCTGCCTTGGATCCTGTGCTCCACTGGATTCAAAAAATATCACAGTCCTTTCCTCCAGCAGTGACTCCACTAATTTCCACACCACCGACATCAGGCTGACTGGCCTATAGTTGCCAGCCTCCTCCCTGTTCCCACTTTTGTGGAGAGGGTCTACATTTCTCCCTCCTCCAGTCCTCTGGAACCACCCCATCTCTATTGATTTGTTGAATAGGGATATTAGTGGTGCTGCCAGCACATCTCTAAGTTCTTTTAATATTCTGGGATGTCCCATCTGGCCCCATAGCCTTGTCCCTTTCAGATTCGAGTACCTTTAGGACTCTTTCCTCTGCAAATGGGCTGGTGTCCACCTCTCTACTATTGGTGTTCCTTTTGCCCAATAATGGTCCTTCTCCTTCTGCTTCTTCTGTGAATACTGAACAAAAATATTTGCCCAGGATTGTTGCTTTTTCTAGGTCCCCCTCGGTACGTAACCCTCCCTCCCTTTTTAACCTCATAATCCCACCCCTGGTCTTCTTTCTTTCACTAATGTACCTGAAAAAAAGTCTTGTCTCCTTTCTTAATTGCCTGGGCTATTTTTTTCCTCCATTTACATGTCTCCAATAATTAGAGTAAGTGGTCTGATATCGTTAGGTGTATGGGAACCAGCTCGAATCATTAGCAGGATCTTAAATTTGTAACCTTCTACAGGAGACTGGAAGAGATCTTAGCTGGTAGCAGCACATGTAAGGGCATTGGAAGGGACCCATCTTTTTCTATACTGAACCACTGAGACTGTTCCCGCTGTTTTGCTCAGGTGATTAAGGGGGTGGCTTGAGCTGTGAGGTAAAAAAAATCTGAGCTCTGGGAGTCTCAACCCCCCCCCCTTGTGTAGCAGAAACAGGATACTACATTCTACCCTGCCCTTTTTATCCACCCATGCAGATTTATGGAGTAGTCCATCCAGCTGCTGCCAGTAAGTCCAAGATAGGGGAATTGGTAGGGTCTGAAACAAGACAAGCAGATGAGGTAAAATATTCATCTTTATCACACTTATTCTACCAACTAGTGAAAAAAGTAGTAACTGCCACCACCTAATGTCAGCTACCATCTCCAAAAAGAGTTTTTCATAGTTCAGCCAGAACATTTCACCTATGCCTGGCATAATCTTGACACCCAGATAACTAAAGATATTTTTCTTGGCCCGGGCATGAGGGAAGGATGCCCAGAAGGAGGATGGGATGGCACCGCTCGGATGAATTGCCTCCGACTTGACGGAATTCAGTTTGTAACCTGAAACTCTCCCATATTCCTGTAGTATCCTCTGGAAGGCCGAGATCAAGGCACCAGGACCACTAAGGAAAAACAAGGCATCATCAGCATAAAGAGAAATTTTGTGCTGATTACCACTGATTTCAATGCCTTGGATCACTCCTGCCTCCTGGACCTAAACAGCCAGGGGATCATTACAAAGTGTAAAGAGCAGGGGCGACAGAGGGCAACCCTGCCTAGTCTCCCGGGCCAGTGGGAATCTTTTTGAATTGATGCCGTTTACTTTTACCATCACTTCTGGAGACCTATACAAGGCCGCATTACAAGCCTGGAAGCCTGGACCAAACCCCAACTCCTGGAGCACCCTTTTTAAAAATTCCCATCGCACCCTGTCAGATGTCTCCTTGACATACATTGAGATGGCAAGTTGTAGGTCAGTACAGGATGCCTGGGATGTAATGATGATTAAGAGCCTCCTAATGTTGTCCTGGAGAACCCATCCCTTAATAAACCAGGCCCTGCACACACCCCTGTAGTCTGTCCACCAAAATACCTTTAAAGGTTTTCATATCCACAGGTAACAGGGAGACAGGATGGTGTGAACTACAAAGTACCTGGTTTTTACCCGGTTTGGGCAAGACTGTGATTTGGGCTTGTCTCCGTGTTTCAGGAGTTGGTTCCCCATCCAGAATGGTGTTATACACCCATTGGAACAAAGGGACAAGCTGTGGGGCAAATTTTTTTATAAAACTCGGGCAAGCCATCCACTCTTGGTGCCTTACAATTTTTAAAATGTTTAATCTTATTCTCTATTTCCTGTCCTGTGATCGGGGCAACCAGGGCATTTTTGTCAGTCTTGGATAATTTTTTGAGGGGTAACTGTGGACATAAAATGGTGCAGAGTAGCCTGGTCCTCTTGGGTCCAGGTCCAAGAATAAATGGGTGTATAGTAATCCACAAAGACTTGAAAAATATCCATGGGACTAGTATAAGTACCCCCCGCCTGAATCCATGGTGCAGCCCTATTTAACTCTTGCTGGTGCAACTGCCAGTCAGTAATCTTCCACTGGTTCTTGGCCTCATAGTACCTCTGCTTAGTATATCTAAGATTCCCCTCAATCTTGGTCTCAAGCAACCTGGTCAACTGGTTCTGATACTCCAACAATTGTTCCCTGAGAACAGGGTCAAGAGTGATTTTGTGTTCTGCTTCTGCATCAAACATTTTTTGCTCCAGTTCTAATCTCTTACTGTTTTGCTCTTTCTTCTTCTGGGATGTATGGTACATGAACCGCCCCATCAGAGTGGCCTTCAGACCATCCACCGGGTGGCAGTCAGGGTCTCCCCCTCCTGGTTTAAATGGAGATACTTAGTGATAGTGGAACTGATTTGCTCACAAAAAAGCAAGTAATTTAAATGAGAAACATTAAGCCTCCACAATGGATTTTTATAACGTTCCACAACCAGATCAATCCCCACCACAGCGTGTTCCACAGCTGTGATCTGGTATATCTCACTGGCATGCACCATATAGAGCCAAGACCAGGGGATAAAAAGCAGATCAATCTGGGAGTTTTGGGAGTGGGGGTGAGAATAGAAAGTGTAGTCCCTCTTCCTTCATGGATGTGGTGCCACACATCTTGCAATCCTGCCTCCTGCACAAGGCTTCTAAACATCCTGCTTTCCCCCTTGTAGATCCCCCCCACTCCATCCACTTTCACCACCTCCGAGACTGACAGAGAAGTATTCCAGCAAGCCAATACTGCTACCCCTTCCCTCATCTATTACAGTGAGCTACAAAAGATGAAGAGAAAACCTCCCCAACCCATTCCCTTCTTAATTTATCATGCTCCTCTGGGGATAAGTACATTTCCCGGAGGAATGCTATTGTAGCCCTCAGTCAGCCCACCTCCTATAAGACCCATGCTCTTTTAATGGGGGAGTGAAGACCGTTTACATTGTAGAATATTATTCTTAGGTCAGCCATTGGATATCCCCAAAATACAGATAACGTCGTCCAACATGAGACACACAACAGAAAAACTGTAAATAATAATGAGAACAAAACCAGAGAAGCAATACTATGGTGTATAAGTAAGCCCAGGAGGAGAGACACCCTGACCAGAGACTAAGGTCCCCAAAGCAGGCCCCCACCACCACTCCACCTGAACACAGAATAGGATGGAGTGTAACTTTAAGGTGCACTGGTATAACTCCAAAAGGGTGACACATGTAAGCAGCTCTCTGAAGGGCTGAGGTCAGACAGCAGCCTCAATGACCAAGAGGGGAGGCCAGTATCCAACGCTAGGAAAAAGCATCACCAAGGCCAGATCTATGATTGCAGTCACTCCTGTGCTTCAGCCATAAACCAGGGAGGATCAGCTTCCTCGCCAGGCAGGCATCTCTGGACCATCCCCTGCGTGAGAAATGGGGGGTACACCCCGGAGCTGCAGAGCACCTGCAAAATGGCATACCATTGGGGGTAAGATATGCAGCCTTGCACAGGAGCAACAACTGACACTCATAAGTGGGGGAAGAGTTAAAGGCAGACACCTATTGTCTAAGATCACTTAAAGCAGCAGAAGGAAAAAAAGAAAATAGTGCATTCTGTCCCCACAGTGTCCCTTCCCCTCCCCTTCCAAATAAAATGCAAGTACCCAAGCCTTTATTCCCTCAAACGCCTTAAAACAAGTACTCCCAACATTGACAGACCCCCAAACAGTTGCACAAGATAAACCACACTAGGCAGAGGATAAACCCCTAGGCAAACAGGAAAATATAAAGTAAATGGCTTACCAGATCCTATTCCTCCACCACTGTTTAAATTCTATGCTAAACTGCTAATATTCAAACAATGTTACCACTACTGATCCTCCTATTTATTTCTCTTGGACTGCTGTGCTTCTGTACTGTCGCCATAACTGTATTGTTGTAATTCCTGCAAACTGAACTAACGCTGTATTTGTCTCTCGTGCTATGTAATATCCCGGGTCGCCCCTGAAAAGGGACCTCCAGGGGTCCAGTGGGCTTACCCGGTCACCAAAATTTAATAAATAAATAAAATAAGTTCTCAACAACCCAGTCTTAGCAGATAAGTCCTGCTTCCTGCAGTAGTGTAATGTTCACTCACCACCTGGGGCTCAGGAAAAGTAATCAGACTGTCCCACTACAGACCCTTGAGTCACTGCCATCAAATGCTGATACTGTCAAGTAAAAATAGCATCCCAGCTCTTAGAACTGGAGAGTAAGGTGTTCTGTCATTTCCTCGATCCCTGCTGCAGCCATTGACATTGATGAAGTTTCTGCTCTACCAATGATACTACATTGTCTGCTCCACCGGTCGATACTCCCATTTGGTACAGAAATCCAGATGCCTCCTCTAGGGTATGAAAGAATTTAATACCAATCTAGGTGTGGACTTTTAGCTGGGCTGGTGCAAGCAATTGGGCTTTCATGTTTTTGGCCTTTAGTTCCTTAATCATAGCCAGGAGCCTTTTCCATTTAGCCATAACTGTGGGGGTAAAATCATGCTCCAAGAAGATTCTTGCGTTCCCAAACTAAATCTCTTTCTTTGCTCAGGCCACCCTTAAAACTTTCATTTTGTTTGAGTAGTCCACAAAGTGAGCCATGATGGAGCAAGGGCATGCCCTGGGATCCACCAGTTGTGATGCCAAGGCCTGGTGAGCTCTCTCAATGTGGAACTCCATGTTTTTATCCCATCCCAGCAATTCTAATAGAAAGAACTGTACAAATGACTCCAGATCTCCCTGCTCTGTGCCCTCTGGTACTCCATAGAACCACGTTGTTTCCATCTGGATCGCTGTTCCAGATAATCCTTTTGTCCATCATCTCCTATTCCCTTTTGAGTAGGTACAGCAAGGCAATGTTGTGATGATCACTCTGCTTGTAGATCTCATGAGGCCCTGTTCCAGATCTTTCGTGCAGGTTTCAATATCCTGGAACTCCTTCCGTGGGTCTGCTAGCTAAGATTGGACACTATGGGCGTTGACCAATTTCCTGCAGCTCTCTAATTAACTTTTGGAAGTTATTTTGCAGGTCACCTCTTTCTTCTCCAAATCACTAAGGCATTCGTTGGTGTCTGGTGGCAGAGGATGTCGGGGCCACCAGGTCATCCTTCAGAAACTGCTGGTATTTTTTGGTTGGGGACTGTCAACCCCAAAAACTTCAGCTGCTTCCAAACCGACATGGTGATAGAGTGTATCCTGGCTCGTTTAGAGGTTAAAACCATGGCTGGGGTGAGGATTAGTGTAAAATTTTTGGGTGCAAATTGCAGAACTCACATGGCTAGCTATGCATTGCTCAGTGATGTCTCCAGAAGTCCCCATGTCAGCTGTTTATCAGCTACACTCGCATGTCTGTTTCTAGTTCAATTATTTTATGTTTATAGTAATTTTTTACCATGACTGCCATGTAACCTATTTGCCCAATTTACTTGATAGTTTTCTCAGTTTGTCTTATTGTTATTGAATCTATGTATCTGAATTTTGCTCCCAACCCCCTCACCTTTTTCTACCTTCCCTCCATCCTTTCCCTTCTGTGTACCCTGCCTGCTCCCCAGTCTCTCAAACTCTGTCCAACCCTTCCTCTGCTTTTTTCCTCTCCTTCCCCTGTCTCTTCCATACCGATGTTCCTCTGGTTGCCTACTTTTCTCATCTATCTCCCCCTACTCTCTCCCACCTCCACCCTCTCTCAGCCCCACTGCATCCCCGGTGCCCTCTCCTTTCTCTGTTCCTCCCCTCCCCTTCCCTCTCTCTACTCCCCTTTTTCTTCCCCTACCTTTCACCCCATCTCTACCCCTTACCCCATCTACCCCAGCATTCTTTCTACCCTCCCTACATCTCAGTTTCTTCCACCACTCCATTCTCTCACATAACCACCTCTCCCTGCCAATTCTCCCTAGACACCAGAAGCAGTGAGCCAGCATCCTTTCCAGCCCTCCTCCTTTTCCTACTGCTTCTGGCTAGTGATGTGGAGACCAATCCTGGCCCTCTCCTCCCCCACCCTTCTCTATATCCAAAGGCCTTAGTTATTTCTACTTCAAGCGCATGCAGCTCTCCCAAAACTAGACTTCTTTAAGGTATGGGCCTCACAAAACTCCCCGACATCCTTTGTATATCTGAAACAGGACTCTCTTCTAGAGTCCGGATTCACTACTTGCCCTCTCCTGAATATCTCCTCTTCTGCCAGGACAGGGTAAGCGTGGTGATGGTGGTATCGCTGTATATATCACCACAGCTTTTCTTGCTCTAGCACCCTCAGAGAGCTTCCCTTCCTCCATGAGCTTTTGCTACTCAAACTCTCCCTCACCTTTACTCTCCCCATTTTGTCAGTGTCCTTTATGCCTCCCCAAGATCCTCCCTCCTCCTCCTTAATTCCCTGTCCTCACTTCTCTCCATGTCTCTGGAGAATTTATTCTACTCGGTGATTTTAACCTAAATTGGCTTTCACCAGACTCTAAGTCTATCCAGCACTCCATCAAATCCTTGAACCTCTCCCAACTAATCTCCAAACCCATCAAGCTAAACCATCGCTTCTCAAACCACTCCTTCCTGGACTGGGTACTATGCTCTCACCCCTACCTAATATTGTATGCCAGAGTGCTTCATAATGTTTTCAGTTATCACTGACTCACCTATGGTATTCAGAAAATTTGCCCTCTGAAATCCACCTCAAAATACATCTGGCACAGATCCTTTAGGTCACTCAACTCTGACGCTGTCTTGAGCAACCTAACCTCCACCAACTGGTCCCTGGTCTGCTCTGCCCAAAACATACTGTAGACTCAGCCCTATTTCACTTTACCAACATCCTCATTCACTATGGGACTCTCATGCCCCCCAAAAGGACAAGAGTAAAGCACTCCTACCACCCTTGGATTATATCAGACCTCCTTGAGCTATGCAAATCAAGGGACCTTGCTTGGGCCTGTTTCAAGGCTTCCTCCTCTGACTCTGACCACCAGCATTACAAATCCCTCAGAAACTCTTGCACCAGGGCTATCCATGTTGCCAAGGCCCACCATTTCAACTCAAACCTATAGTCCAATCTAAACTCCCACTCCAAGTTCTGGAAAGTAATCCACTCCCTTTTTGACACCACCCCCAGCCTGCCCCCCTTGCTGTCGCCTCCCAGTTAAACAAATTCTTCACAACCTGTGCTGCTCCCTCTCTCACCCCAAGCAATTCCCCACTCCAACCCACCTCCTCTGCTGCATTTCACTTCCCTCCCTTCATCCCTTATGAGTTTTACACACCTTGAATCTCTCAACCACTTTAAATACAGCTCAGATGGCTTAGACTCAAACATCTCCACATATCGGCCACTGCTATTCTTCTCCCCTCACCCACCTTTTGAACCTCTCCTTTTCTGTCTGTGCTGTCCCCTCACCTGGAAGCTGCCAAGAGTCTCCTCCTCCACAAAGTGGAGTGATCCTTCAGAAGGATTACACCCTTTGTGGGGATTCCTTCATCTCCTGGGAACTACAGACCCATCTCCTCCACTCTTCCTTTGTTAAATTATAGGAATTACTAGTACACTGTAGATTACTCGATTTCCTTGACTCCTCTTCCTTCCTATCTCCTTTTCAGTCCGGTTTCAGGAAAAAGACTCCATTGTCACCTCCTTCTCTGCATCACTGACTCAGTCCTTATACTGTAGATCGGACCAGGTCTCATCACTGCTGCTATTTTATAGATCTTGCAAAGGTAGTTTGATCTCAGTGGTAGGAAAATGATGGAATCACTTCTGAAAGAAAGAACTGTTGAGTACCTAGAGGCCAGCAGGGTACAGGACCCAAAGCAGCATGGATTCACAGCGGGAAGGTCATGTCAGACAAATCTAATTGATTTCTTTGACTGGGTGACCAAAGTAATAGACCAAGGAGGGGCTGTGGATATGGCCCACCTAGACTTTAGCAAGGCATTTGACACAGTACGCACAAAAGATTAATAATCAAGTTAGCCAGCCTGGGAGTGGGTCCCAGGGTGGTAGCGTGGGTAGCAAACTGGCTGCACAACAGGACACAGAAGGTAATGGTGAATGAAACTCATTCCAAAGAAAGGGGAGTTACTAGTGGAGTACCTCAGGGCTCAGTACTGGGTCCAGTCCTCTTTAACGTCTTTATAGATGACATTGCAGAGGGTCTGGAAGGAAAGGTATGCCTCTTTGCAAATGACACAAAGATCTGTAACAGAGTTGATACACAAGGGGGAGTAGAAAGGATGAGAAGGGACTTAGCAAAGTTGGAGGAATGGTCAGATGTATGGCAACTTAGATTCAGTGCAAAGAAGTGCAAAGTAATACACCTGGGAAACAAAACCAATGAGAAGAATACACAATGGCAGGAGAGGTACCTAACAACAAAAATAATTTAAAGGGACCTGGGGGTAATCATATCAGATGACCTAAAAGTGGGTAAGAAATGTAGAAAATCAGTAAGAGAGCTGGGGGATACTGGGATCATAGGGAGGGCATCACAAGTAGAACAAGCATTTGTCAATGCGAATGCTCACTTGCAGGTATTTGCAGTGGTGTTTGGCATGTATGGTGCTTTACCCTAATGCCCTGTGCGATTGCTGGTATTTGCACAATAAATTGTCAGCATGATCTTTTTGTTACCCTCATTGTGCGCTACATAGGCGGGAACACGTTTTGGGCAGGATGTGAAAAATGACAGCTGTACTGCTCATAAGGAAGTGTGGTAAAATGCCAATGTTGAAAATCTGGAGTGGAAATATTGAAAATTCACAAACCTACGAGCGTGCGTGGGAACTGTGCAACGCACGCTCGTAAAACAGTCATTTTTAGGAATTTTTTCACCAAATTTTCAACATTGCCATTTTAAAACCTGTGCTAATGAACAGTGTCATTGTGATTTTCTTACTGTGTCCCATACATTGATTTCGCTTTACCGACTGCGCCATTGTGCACTACATGGGGGGAAAGACGTTTTGGGCAGAATGTGAAAAATGACAGCTGTAGTGCTCATAAGGAGGTGTGGTAAAATGGCAATGTTGAAAATCTGGAGAGAAAATATTGGAAATTAGCAAACTTACGAGCGTGCGTAGGGACTGCACAACACACGCTCATAAAACAGTTATTTGTAGGAATTTTTTCGCCAAATTTTCAACATAGCCATTTTGAGATCTCTGCTCATGAACAGTGACACTGTGATTTTCTTAATGTGTCCCATACACTGAGTTCGCACACCGACTGTACCATTGTGTGCTACATGGGCGAAACACGCTTTGGGCAAGATGTGAAAAATGACAGCTGCAGTGCTCATAAGGAGGTATGGTAAAATGGCAATGTTGAGAAATCATGGAGTGCAAATATTGAAAGACCAGGAAACTTACGAGCGTGCGTGGGAACTGCATAGCAGCAGACTCATAAAACAGTCATTTTTAGGAATTGTTTCACCAAATTTTCAGCACAGTCATTTTAAGACCTCTGCTCATGATCAGTGTCACTGTGATTTTCTTAATGTGTCCCATACATTGAGTTTGCCCACCGACTGTGCCATTGTGCGCTACATGGACAGAAACACATTTTGGGCAGGATATGAAAAATGACAGCTATACTGCTCATGAGGAGGTGTGGTAAAATGGCAATGTTGAAAATCTGGAGTGCAAATATTGAAAATTCGCAAACGTAAGGGCGTGCGTAGGAACTGCGCAACGCACACCCGTAAAACAGTCATTTTTAGGAATTTTTTCACCAAATTTTCAACATAGCCATTTTAAGACCTCTGCTCATGAACAGTGTCACTGTGATTTTCTTAATGTGTTCCATACATTGATTTCGCACACCGACTGCGCCATTGTGCCCTACATGGGCAGAAACACATTTTGGGTGAGATGTGAAAAATGGCAGCTATACAACTCATAAGAAGGTGTGATAAAATGGCAATGTTGAAAATCTGGAGTGAAAATATTGAAAATTAGTGAACTTACGAGCCTGCGTAAGACTGCGCATAGCCTTGCGCTAAATAAAACGATCTTTTGGAATTTTGCACCAAATTCTCAACATGGGGTTTTGAGGACCCCTTCTCATGAATGATTCACTGTCATGGCATTATTCAAGGCCAAAGGTGATTTCTCGTAGTGACTGTGGTGCCTGCAGAAATCACCTTTGGCTGATCTCATGACAGTGACATCATTCATGAAGGTCAAACCATTTGAAATGGGCAAAATTCAAATACTGAATGATCTAATAAAGTTGAAACCCCATATGGCCCATTATACAGCTTACGGCATTTCCTCAGTTATGATCGGCTTTGAAAGTGCAGGCGTGTTCCAGTCCACGAAGATCGTCGCGCGAGGTCGGAGGTAAGTATGGGGTGGGGGGTGTGAGGAGGCTGGAGTGCGCGGTGGGTGGGTCTGCGAGGTTGTGGGAGGGGTTGGGAGGAGCGCCGTGGGACAGTTTTGTTTTACAGGGAAAAAAAAAAACAAGATGACGAGGACATTGCCACACTGGGGTGGGCTCCCAGTATGGCAGAAGATGTGTGGGGGCGAGAGGCCGACAGAGTTGAGCCCCCGTCGGCAAACTACAGCGGGGGCCGAGGAGCCGGCCAGAGTTAGGCACCCGTCGCCGGCTAAGCAGTTTTGCAGCAGTATGCAAGCAGGGGCCATGGAGCCAATGGGGATTAGGCACCCCGTCGGCAAAAACAAACAACATTTTCATGCTTGGGTGGGCTCCCAGCATGGCAGGAAGCTTTAGTGGGGAGGGCCGGGCGTGCGCTGGGGGAGTGCATGATGGCGGAGACGGTGGTGGCTCAGTATGGCAGCGGTGTTTTCCTTTGAAGCAGAGAACACCGCTGTCATACTGAGCTCCTGCACCATTGGTGCAGGACCCACGCCTGCTCAAGGAGCAGTGCATTGGGTGGGAGGCACACCTCAAGTGTGCTACTCTCCCAAAAGCGTTCCTTGTGCATGTGGCATAGCAGACGTAAAGGGAAGTGGTTGTCCCTCTGTACATACAGCTGGTGAGACCCCATCTGGGTACTATGTGCAGTTTGGAGACCCCATCTACGCAAGGACATAGACAGAATGGAAGCAGTCCAGAGGAGGAAAACTAAAATGGTGTAGGGTCTGCATCAGAAACCACATGAAGAGAGACTGAGAGAGCTTAATGTGTATACCCTTGATGAAAGGAGGGACAGGGGGACATGATAGAAACTTTCAGGTACCTCAGGAATCAACAAGGTCCAGGAGGGTAGCATCTTTCAGAAAAAGAGATATGCAAGAACAAGGGCGCAATTTAAAGATAGAGAGGGGCGACTCAGGGGTGATGTGAGAAATTATTTTTCATGGAGAGAGAGAGTGGTGGACGCATGGAACCGCCAGCCTGGGGAGGTTGTGGGGTCTAAAACAGTGAGAGAATTCAAACATGTATGGGACTGACATAAGGCAATTATAGTGGGGGGATGCAGGAAGTAGTCTGTTGGTTAACTAGAACCTGCAGCTTATCCAATAGGTAGGGAAATGGGCAGACTGGGTGGGCCAAGTGGTGCTTATCTGCTGTCAAAGTCTATGTTTCTATGTTTTCGACTTGGTACCTCACCCCTCCTTTAAATAAGCTGGCTGCATTGGTCTCTCCACCCTGCAGTTAAGTGGTTCCCTCTTACCACTGCCAGCAATCTGTGCAGGTGGGCGGTGCTCTATCTCCCCCACTCCCCCCAATTCTTGCAGAAGTGCCACAAGGTTCTATTCTGGACCCTATTCTCTTCTCTGTCTTTTTTAAATGACCTCCTTTCTGTCTGTGTCTCCTCCCATATTCATATGTACACTAATGACACAGTCATCTACACATCTTCCCCTTCCTCTTCAGCAGTATTATCCTCACTACAACCTGACTTTCATAACATTCTACATTGGTTTCAAACCAACCAGCTGAAAGTAAATACCAAGAAAATGGTATCCGTGACCTTTGGCTCCAGCCAAAAGCTAGCTAGACTCTTGCCTCTCCCTGTTTTCTCCACCCTTGATAGCACCCAGCTGGAGGCAGTCCACACTTATAAATACCTTGGTGTGTGGCTTAATAATAACCTGGACTTCTAAGCACACATCAATTCTGTTTACTCAAAGCTTTGCCCCAAATTAGGTATCTTTTATCGCAACTAGGACTGCCTCCCCTCTAATGTCCAGAAGGATCTGCTTGTCAAAATGATCCTCCCAATTTTTGACTACATGGATGTGGTCTACATTGCAGTCTCCCCTTCTATTCTCATTAGACTGGACACCCTTTACAATGTTTTCTGTCACTTTGATACTAACTCTACCCCACACACACACATATCACTGCTCCCTCTATTCCACACTCTCTATTGGCCCACTACCCTCACATCACCTTTCACACTGCTCCTCCTTTATTGGAAAATACTGATTTACCTCCTATCTATCCTCGCTCCTCTACCCCTCTGCTTCCTTCTCCTACCACCTTCATTCTAGAGACTCCCTTTCGTTCTCAATTCTACATCCTGATGCTAGCACAAGTATGGCTGCCTTCTTCTACCATCTTCCTCTATGGAATCAACTCTCCTCTTCCTCATCATGCCACATCCCTCCTATCCCTAAAGTGTCTGCTAAATCCACCCCACCCTTACTATTTGTTCCTCCCCTCTAACTCACTTCCTCTCTCCCCACCTCCTTTCCCCCTGCCTTTCCCACTCCTGATGTTTCCTCCTCTCTCCTCCCCCTCCCTCTTTCCCCCGAGTTCCTTGCCCTACTCAGATCCAACCCAGTCTTAGCCCTCTCCCTTCATATGTCTGTAAATCAGTAACTGACACCAATGCACTGTACTGCTGTCTTATTACCCTTATCGTACTCATATCGCTATTGTTACCACTGTATTGCTCTTTATACTATTGTTCTTTTACTTCAAGTTTGTTTGTTACTGCTGTTGGCTTTGTTTCCCCTTCCCCCTTCCCCAGGTCGCACCTGGAAATGAGCCTCAGCTCAGTGTGCCTTTCCCGGTTACCAACTTTTAATTAATTTTATAACATGGGTCTCTGAAACTTAGTAAAAATGTAGCATCCCATTGGTTGAGTCCTTCTGCATGGTCATGCATTAAATTCCCTTTTTAATGCACGGTTCTGCAGAGGAGTCACTGACAGGTCTGTCAGGACTTGTTCCGATTTTAAATCTGTGTGGCAGCAATGTGTAATTGTTGGGAAGTGAGAGACCAACATCGTTGGTATTGCCCACATGCTGTGCTACTGAATCACCACATCCTGAGATTATGTTCCCCTCCCAGCTGTGTGTCTCCCCGCCCACCTGCCCAGCGGAACTCAGGGTACCGAGCAGACAGTGAAGCCCCCACATTATAATTCCCATTCATCATCATCCCCCCCAAAAGAGCATCACACTGTGACAGTGGCAGTGGGTGCCATCAAGATACAGACAGAAGTCCGAGCAGCTGTGTAAATGTGGGAGGGAAAGGCGATATTGTCCTGCAAGACTGGCAAGTGGCAATCCACATATGGCACTGTCCTGCTTCTTGTTCTTCGGTATGTTCCTCGAGGGTTGTTCCACATTCCAGATTCAGTAGAGGAGCAGAGAGAGACAGGAGCAGTGTCCAGGCTATGAGAGAGCACGACAGACACAGAGCAGATCATCATGAATTCCACCCCCAAGTTCAGCAAGTGTTGAAAGTTTAGTACAGGTAGGTGGCAAGTCACAAAGTAGAGCCACTCTCACTGTGTTCCATTGTTGTGTTGCTATGGGTGAGAGTGACTCACAGTGAGGTGAAAGGCGGGTGCACAGCTGCAGAGAAAGAGATACAGTGAGTTTCAGAAGCCCTGCAGTGTGTGTGAGTGTGTGTGTGTGTGTGTGTATGTGTGTGTATCTCTCTCTCTCTCTCTCTCTCTCTGTCATTGCTGTTCATTTCCATGTCATCCCACAAATAGAAGTGGCTGACAGCCACTCTGCAGTGTAACTCCGAGGCAAGAAAGCAGCTATCGTCAGAGTGACCTAGTGCCTTGGTTTTCTCTCATATGTCTTCTGGTAGGTTACTCTTAGTTCCTCCAATTTCAGGGACACTGTTTCTTGCAGCAGTCCGTGCAACAGTCCAGGAAAGTGAGAGAGAGAGAGAGAAGGTGCAGAGTGCATCTCCAACAGTGGCAGACTCTGATTCCCCCCATCCCACAGTTCCCCAGTCAGTTCATTGGGAGAGAGAGAGAGAGAGAGAGAGAGAGAGAGAGAGAGGTGCAGGGAAGTTTTGCACTGGCACAGATGGATGTCACAGAGTGTGGTCCTTTACAGTCCTCAGCAATGGCCCGATTGGTAGTGATGGCAGCACGATGTGCTGCTCTCTCTCTGTCACTTCTTGCCATCTCTATCTCCTCTGCTCCAGTCTTTCCCTGGTAGCAAAACAGTTAAAAAAAAAGAAACACAGACAGTGTTGCCTGCAAACAGCCAGGACAGTAGAGGGCTGTCCCCAAGGTGCTCCGATGCCCACACTGCAGTCCTCCATTCCATGCCAGTTGTCCCCACAACTTGTGTCACACATGGGAGTTGGGAGGCAGACAGTGGCGATGGTGTGCCTACTGTGGTAGCAGTTGCTGCCCCCCCCCCGAGAGCCACTAATGGCAGTAGCGAGAGGGGGCGAGAGAGACACACACACACACATCTGCTGGACTGTACAGGTCTGTCAGAGTATAGTACAGACCGTGACATTCAGTAGATGTGAGAGATGACATCAGGGCTGTATGTGTCACACTTCTCTCAGCACAGAAACTGTGCAGTGCTGTTTTTTTTGGGGAAGGGACTACTTTGTGCCAGGGCAGGACACATTCCTTTTTTATGTCTTTACACATCAGAAAAACATTTCTGTGGCACTTTTCAGATGTTTAGGAGGAACCATGTTATAAGTGCAATAACCCACTCCAGGGTGTGCATTTATAGGCATTTAATGCACATCTGGGGTGCTGTGAGGAAACTTAGCCTGTGGCTTCGTGCCTCACAATGCACCCCAGGCATGGCACATACCTTGGCTCACCTACCATGACTCCCTCCCCCCCCACACTGCACCTCTTCTTCTCTGTTCTCCTGCCTTAGTCTTCTTGGAATTCTATATATCCCATCAACTTAGCTCTGCCTCCCTGGCCAGGACTAGGTATCATACTTGTTACATTTCCTCACCATTCTCTCATCTAGTTGCTTACCCTGCACCCTTGTCAGTATTTCCCCAAAACCTTCTAAATACCATCTATATATACTATAGTCACCCTCTGAGCTGTTGTATACCTGCCTCTGTATATTACTGTTGTTGCATTGTACACATACTTTATATTTATTTGTTGCATGTGTTGATGTTATTTGTCTCTGTTGACTGTAAATTTTTATGTAATGTATTTTGACGCGGCAATAACCAGGTCCATCTTGCAAATGAGCTTTGCTCAATGATGTTCGCCTAGATAAATAAAGATTTGATTGATTGATTGATTAAATGCCTATAAATGCACACCCTGTCATGGGTTATTGCTTACAAATTCTCCCCAACTACATCATGAGCATTGTGACCTCACTGACTGTGACATCACGGCTGCTTAGAAACAGCCACTTGGTTGTTGCCAGGTCAGTCACCTGTGATGTTACTGTCAGTGAGGTCACAATGTTGATGATGCAGTGGGGGGAATGGAGATAGATATGTCAGCTGCCAGGATAAGAGCTGTTCCATATATCCAGCTTGATATTATCACACAGAGGACTTTCTAATGAGCAAAAGGGAAAAGAAAAATATTTCAGAAATTAAAAGTTATAACTACTTCTTAAAATTTGTATTATTTTTCTGTCTGTCTGTTTTGGCTCCACTAGTCCTTTAATATGAAAATAGAATAACTGTCTGATAGACTTGATCTGCTCTAGCTGCTGGTCTACACCTGGGACCTATAAACAGACACTAGGGGCATTGTCGCAATGACCACTTAGTGATTGCTGTTACTTTGTACCCCATTCTGCTATGCACAACAGGAGTGACAAGCCTTTCCTGCACAGCCAACCACATAGTGATTGTGTGGGGAATGGGGCAGGGGTTGCAAATACAATTGCCCCGTAGGGCTATTCACAAATCATGGTGCCCTTCACAAACCTAGTCATAGAGTTTTATAACACCTTCTGGCTGTAGAAGAGTAACAGGCAGGTAGTAAAAATGTCCCAACTCTGGGACAAGGAATGGGAATGCCTTGGAAGACCATGATTATCATCGGACAGAGCCATATGGCAGTACTTTGGGGATTTAGGGCTGGGAGCTTCCACTGGATGCCAGGGATATATTGGGGACTGAGGAGCATAGCTCTCACATATTATGAGTCTATGCAAGAGATACTGGATATTTTAAGGAGTATGCAATTATAAAATAAGTTAATTTTGTTTAGAATTCATCCCTTGGCCAGTACAGAAATGAATGAGTAAAAGCTCACAGTTGAGTATCACCAACTTTATACACAACTACCTTTATCTCACAGGCCCATGACATACTTAGACCAGAGAGTAACAAATACTGAAGGTATAAAATACTCTGCCACCCTAGATGTATCAAATGGATTTTGGACCCTTGAGGTGGTGCCAAAAGATCAACATGTATAGGCTTTTACATTTGGAAAAAGACAGTTCACCTGGAACAGGTGTCCCTTTGGGTACTTGAATTTTCCTGCAGATTTCAGAATATTTCTCCACAGACCATGCCTGATGTCAAAAGTATAAGAAACTGGTGCAAGTGGATGGCATACTCATTAAGAGTAATGCCTTTGAGGAACATCTGAAGGAGGTAAAGTATGTTCTGAACCACATGAAAATACAGGAGTTAAGCTATGTCTAACCATAAGAGGTGGTTCAGAGTTAAGGCAAATTCCTTAAGGTGTGGTTGGACCTTATGAGGTATGCCTTCAGCAGAGATGAATAGAGGAAACCAAACAACTGGGCCACACAAACATTTTGAAAGTGTTACATAGTTTCTTTAGAATTTGTAACTATTCATGCTGATTTATCCAGAACAATGCTAAGACTGCATACACACTAGAAGATTACTGAGAAAAGCAGAACCATGGGTGTGGGGATCTGAATAGGAACACGTTTGTAGGCACTAAAAGTTAGTATGGGCAAAGCTCTTTGTCTTGCTTACCTTGAAAGAGGATGCACTAACCAAAGTACTAGTGCAGTTTTGTGTCAGAAACATAATGCAGACAACCTTGTCATACATTAGCTTACGCTAGTAAAACACTAAGTGATATGAAAAACAAGTTTTCAGATTGTAAAAAAGCATACTTCTCTACCACTTGGGCCATACAGCATTTTATGAACTGTAGGTATATATGCAGTGAAAAGATTGTTGTTGAAACATATGCACTTGTATAGAAAAGGAAAAGTGTCCAAAGTGAGCGTACATGGAAGAGAGTACTGCAGAGTCTGAGGGGAACTATGTTGGTTATGACTTTTATTTTTTATTTTATTTAAACATTTGATAATGGAAAAGCACACTGAGCCGAGGCTCAATTCCAGATGCGAGTCGGGGGTGATGAGGGGGGAGTTACAAGAGTATACATACGTAGAATAGATACATGAGAATATTACATACAATCACATAATTTTGTACAAAGGAGTTATTACATTTAGTTGCACATATACAGTTATTTACATTCAGTTGCATGAATACAATAAACTGTGTTCATTTGGCTAAAGGCAGACTAGTTGCAGCTACATGTGTGGAAGGGGAGTTGACGAAGTTGAGATTTAATGGAGTTGTGCGAGAGTGAGTTTCTGAGGAGCTGGGGAAGCTGGTTCCATAGGTAGGGGAGATGGTAGCAGAAGGCAGATTTGCCAGATGATGAGGATGGTTTGGGGAGGGAGAAGGAGTGGGAGTCCCTAGAGTGCAGCGAGTAGGCAAGGTAAGGCAATTTTATTTCTAAGGCGCCCAATCCCGGAGGTTCTGGGCACCATTCACAATAAAAACAGAAAACAGAATACAAAATACAAATACAAAAATAAGTGCAATAGCATTAGCAGAAGTTTAAGACAACATTCTTAAAAGCATAAATATAAAATATAAAATAGCTGAGAACTAGGGTAGGGGGAGAAGACTTAATCCCCAAAAGCCTGGCAAAAAAGATGGGCTTTAATCCTTTTCTTAAAGACTTCAATTGAGGGAGCCTCCCAGACAGAAGCTGGAAATGTGCTCCACAGGTTCGGCCCAGAAACACTAAATGCTCAATCACAAGAGGTCTTGAGCTGAACCTTGGAACAACCAGGAGGCCCTTCAAAACAGAGCGGAGGGAGCAGGCAGAGGTCACAGGTGATAGGAGCTCAGACAGATAGCCAGGACCCAGCCCATATAGGGCCTTATAGGTGAGCAAGCCCACCTGAAGAGGACCCTCCACCTGACCAGCAGCCAGTGCAGAGCATGCAAAATCAAGAGTGCATGGCATGGATCCACAACAGGAGCTCAACAAAATTTTCATCAATGCCCTGTCAACGATGCCGGCAGGTCGACCACATTCTGCAGTCGGCTGCCGGTTCGCACTGTCTGTCCATCAGCTGCAGCCTGAAGAGTCCCTCAGTGACCCCAAAGTAAAGATCATTACAGTAGTCAAGTCTGGAGGTCACAAAGGCATGTACTAGGGTCAGCAGGTCTTCAGGCGGAATGAAGGGCTTGATCCTGATGATGTTCCGTAAGTGGTAAAACACTCTTCACAACAGATGACACCTGATCTTCAAAGGTCAGTCTGCTGTCCAGGATCACACCTAGGTTTTGCACCTTTGGGAAGTGACCAGTGGAGTAGACCCAAGGAAAGATCAGTGTCTGCTCCAGGTAGCAACCTATCATGTCCGTCCCCCAGGAGGGGAGGGCAGTAGGGGCTGGGTGCACTGTGGGAGCTAGGCTGTGGGCTGAAGGGCCAGCCTGGGGGGGGGGCCATGCTTCAGAGGGTATGCCGCGGATCACAAAAGGTAAAAATCTCCGTTTGGCGTCATTTTGAAACTAAGGAAAAACGAAACTCCTTTCTGCTGGCTTACAGTAGTACAAAACTTTAAACGGACCCCTAAGGACTCTCAAACGGTCCTTTAAGAAGTTAAAGGCCAAATCCTCCTACCTGCACCACTGAGCGGCTGCTGCTGTTATTTTCGTCGGTCTAACCCCGCCGCCCCCACCATCACCCTTGGTCGGCCCTCCCTTTTATTGGCAGCTGGTGATCATGTGGGACTGGAAATAACCTATCAGCGCACTTCTCCATTAGCAGGCTATTCCATTCTGCCACTAGGGGTTTTTCACTATTTCCTGCAGCAGTCTCTCCACAGCACCAGTTGTTTTCATAGCTGCACTCTCCCGCTGTCCTGTAGGGGTTTCCTCCACCTTCCTGCTGTTCCTGTAGGTGATTCCTCCACCCCCCAGACTTCTACTCTTATTACACTCAACCTGTGGTCTCTTGCTACCCAGCCTTAGACCCCACACTTGTCTCGCTCTCGCTCACCTCCATCCAAATCCCTCCTTCAACACTCTGCCTGTCACTGCTTATTGTCCCAGAGAAGTGCACTGCGTTAGGGCAGCATACCCTCTGAGGCATGGCCCAGCCCTCAGGCTGGCCCTTCAGCCCACAGCCTAGCTCCCACAGTGCACCCCGCCCCCTACTGCCCTCCCCCCTCCTGGGGGGCGGCTAAGGGGTTAAAAATAGCCCACCTGAACATCCGCAGCCTCCTCCTGAATCTTTGGAACTAACTGCTTGGGCAGCCTATTACAAACCTGGACATCCTGTGCATCACTGAAATGTGGGCTTAAACCCCACACCCCAGACTCAACTTGCTCTCTCCCGGCTATGGCACTGCCAGACTAGACAGGGCTGGCAACAAAAGAGGTGAGGGAGTTCTTATACTATAAGGTGCACCTAAACATTTCCATTGTGTCGCACCTAACCCAGGGACCCTTGCACTGTGAGTTTCTCCACTCACTCCTCCTCCTTGGTAACACCAAGAAGGTGCATATAGTGTGTGCATATAACCCTCCCAAGGGGGGGGGTCTGCAGGGACTCTCGTCACTCCTGGAGCTGCTCCAGGAGAAGGTGGGCTCCTGCGAGCTTCTGCTACTTGGTGACCTTAACCTTTACTGGTTGGGACCCAACACCAAGTTGTGTGAACCTATACTCTCTGGCCTCTCCCTCAGTCAGGTCATCGTGGAACCCACCAGGCTCTCCAATCGTGGGGACAAGGGGACACTCATTGGCTGGATCCTGTGCAACCAGCTCGACAAAATTGTTAAGTCGGGACTCCTTCCAGACTCCATCTCGGACCACTCTCCGGTTTACTGCATATGGGGCTCAAACCCGCCCAAGGTCCCCAGCAGAGTGGTAATTATGAGGGACTACTGGAAATTCACGACCCCCAACTACCTCAAGGACCTGCAGGGGGTGTCTTGGAACCACGTCATGGCTACACATGACCCCGTCGGAGCCCTTGACCTCTTCCTCGTGGCATTTGACCCGCTTCAGAACAGGAACGCTCCCCTATCCAAGAGGCGAGTCAGAGGCTCAGTCACCAAATGGCTTCATAGCGAGCTCCTATCTCTCATGAAGCGGCGGGATAAAGCCTGGACAAAATATAGGGCATCACGCAACCTAACAGACCTCCAGGAGTACCGTCAGCTTAGAAACTCCTGCAAGAGGGCTATACGTACTGCTAAAAGCCAATACTGCAGTTCAGCACTGATTGCCACTGCACGAGACCCCAGACGTTTCTGGGTGAACATAAAAATCTAGTCGGTGGCTCAACCAAAACTCAAGTTACTGACATGACAATTGGTGCCATCTCCAATAACTCCCTACCATTGCCTCCTCTTTTTAACAGTCTCTTCACGGACCTGTCGCCGCCACCCTCCACTGCCAACTGCCCCAGCCCTTGAGTTAGGACTCCCAGCCTCCCGCCTGCCTCCTCTACCTCAAGAAGATCACTGTGAGGGAGACCCAGGCTCTCCTGGTCGGTCTTTCCCACCACGCGGAGGCGGTCAGGATGGCCTTGAACCCAGGCTTCTCAGCCTGGGAACTCCATACATTGCCAGACCACTCGCCTACATTTTCAATGCCTTGCTCATAACAGGGATCATCCCTGACATATGGAAAATTGCCAGGATTGTCCCCGTCCTGAAAAATGGTGTCCCCAAGGACATTAACAATTATCGCCCTATCGCCATACTCTCAGCTGCCTGCAAACTGCTGGAAAAAGCAGTAGTGTCGCAGCTTGTCCACTACATCCAGGAATGTAATGTCCTTTCCATATGTCAGCATGGTCGTTTCAGAAAGCTACAGCACCTCGACGGGCGCTTTGCTGAAGTCACAACCAGAATCAGGACTGCAACCGATCAGGGTAAGTTGACGGGGGCCATATTTGTGGACCTTTCCAAAGCCTTCGACTGTGTAGATCATCTCCTCCTCCTCGGCACACTCCAGACCCTTGGCTTCTCCAGCTGTTCTATTGACCGGTTCTCCAGCTACCTTGGGGACAGGAAGCAACTCACCTGCTTCAACTGTACCCTCTCGCCCCTCCTACCCGTCTATAGTGGGGTACCGCAAGGATCTGTCCTTGGGCCGATCCTGTTCTCCTTCTTTGTCAATGATTTACCCTCCGTTGCTACTGAAGGGCACCTCACCATGTATGCGGATGACCTTGTCTTATTAGCCAGCGCCCAGGATGTTACCAACATCAATGCCCAACTCAACTCTGACTTCTCTCGCATCAGAGAATGGCTGGACGGGCACAAACTTGTAGTCAACCTTAAGAAAACCCAGGCCATGCTATTTGGCACCGCAGTAAAAATCTCCTACTGCACGACGCCCCTTAAAATCCATGGTACCTGCGACTCCCTCCTGCCAACAATTGACTCTGCAAAGTACCTTGGAGTCACCCTCGACCTGCAACTGGACCTCTCCGGGCACATCAGGAGCATAGCAATGCCACTAATGGCAAACTTGGCCTTGCTTATAGAGGCTGAGACTGCCTCACCCCAGCCGCCTGGCTGGCCTTAGCTAGGGGGATACTACTGTCCACCCTCTCCTATGGTCGTCGCCTTTGCCTCTGCCCCTCCTCATGCCCTAGCCAAGTGGGATACCCGTGCAACCAACATATGCCACTGCGCTCACGGCCCCCGTCTCACTCTCACCCCGATGTGAGGCTCTACTCTCGAATGGAATGGCTCCCCAGAAAAACATCGGATCTACACCATGGGTAAACTTCATTGACAACATAATTCAATGGTCAGCCTCTGCCTCGCTTCGCCTCCCCTGAACACATGCCTCCCTGCTCAACACACCTTAGGTCCTGTGCCTCAGACCCATCTGGTCCCCAAGACCCGCACCTCACTGGTGATAGGGCATTTACCTCTTACGCACTCCAAGCTGTGGAACTCCCTTCCCCACAAGTTCGTGCCTCCCCTCCCACTCCACCTTTAAACCTCCCTTGGAGCTTCCTGAAACCTGCTGCAACCTGCCTGTGCGCCAACGCACAGCCCCACAACCTATCTGCTTTGGTACTCCAACCAGGCTCTGTCCCCCTTGCCACCTCGGTGCTGCACTCTACTAGTTAAGTAGATGATTCTTTGTGTCTTTCAACCTGGGGGTGGTCTCATACCTCCCAGTAGCCCCTAGGCCAGTATGTTTAGTAATTTATGATTGTTGATATGCTAGTGCTTGTTCTCCTGCCTTAATAAATCCCTTTTGTTCATCCCACTATTGGAGCACGTTCTGCTCCCTATTGTAATGTTAATTTTGTAATTGATACTCTGTCTCACTACTGGAGTATGTCTGCTCCTGATTGCAATGTTGTCAATGTATCTCTCCTATGTAGTTACCCTGTGATTCTTCCGGGTCGCACCTGAAAAATGTTTACTTTGTAACTGATACTCTGTATCACTTTTGGAGCATGTCTGCACCTGATTGTAATGTTGTCAATGTACCTCTCCTATGTAATTACCCTGTGATTCTCCTGAGTCGCACCTGAAAATAGGCACTTGCTGTCTAGTGTGCTTACCCGGTTACCAAAAGCAAATAAATAAATAAATAGATTATGGGATGTTTTATAGGTTAGTTGTCATGGTCGTCTCAATGTTAGGGGGAATTTAAAGCATAAAATGGTTACTGAACGTACTTGTCCGAGGGATACTTGCAATAGTCAGGAGGAAACAATGTCCCATTTTTTTGTTTCCTGCCCCTTTGTGCAAGAATTCTGGATGACCTTTTCTGCCCATTGGAGCCAGCCTTTCTGGCAGGCTGTTACATATCTGGAAGTTGTGGGAGTTTTCTTGCTACATTCTTCTTGGTTGGATGCAGGTGTAGTACGGCTGCTGTTCGCTATGTTCAAGTTTAATTTATGGCATGCCAGATGTCACCTTACTCTACAACAGTTATACCACTCATCACTTGAAGTTCTTCAACATGTTAAACATGATTTGTTGTTACAATGTGATTCTGAACACAACTGTTTGTCCAAAAATGTATGGCTTATGAGGTGGAAAGAGGTTCCTTTTTTGAAAGACAAAATAGGTTGAATCATTATGCTGTCAGAGAATTAAGTATTGCTGATATTCTCTTTGTTATGTTTTTTTTCTTATTTTCCATGAATTGTATTACTGTTTTCTGATTTATTGTTCTGTTTATTAATAAAAACCTTCCCTTCTCTTTTCGATAAGTGCCATGGGATCTTTAACATCCACCTGAACTACCACCAATTCAGGCAGATGGGACCTCGGTTTAACATCTCATCTGAAAGACGGCACCTCAGAAGTGCAGCACCCCTCTCATGCTGCACTACAGTGTCACTACTGGCATATTAACCCAAGTGCCAGATGTGGGAACTGAACCCACTGCCCTCTGATCT
Source organism: Neoceratodus forsteri (assembly GCA_016271365.2). Lineage (NCBI taxonomy): Eukaryota > Metazoa > Chordata > Ceratodontiformes > Ceratodontidae > Neoceratodus > Neoceratodus forsteri. The sequence continues at coordinate 1,083,311,309 of CM028131.1, read as the reverse complement.
CCCGGCCTCAGAGGCGAGTGTGCTACCTACTGAGCCATTGACACTGCATCAAGAGAGGGGAGGGAAAGAGCAGAGAAAAGAGCAGTGGTGAGTACAAGAGGGGCAATCTAAAGCAAAGCAGCAGAAAGAATGAAAAAGGGGGTTCAGTTTGGCAAGGGAGGATTTAGGGGCACTACTGTAGACTAAATCACCATAGTCAAAAATAGTAAGGATGATTTTTAGGACTATTTCTCGTGGACAGGGACCGGTATACTTGCTTTATTCCTGTATGTAAGCCCCCCGACCGGTGTGGGCTTATTACATTGTCCAGGGGGCATCTCCACCCACGCGATGCCAGGACCTGTAGTTAAAGGCGGTAACCTGGTATCACTATAAAAAGGGACTCACGGTGGGAAAATGGGGTCTTCCGTGAAGCCGTGCCATGGAGTCCTGGGTAGAGTAGCCGTTGGGGCTGTGGGCCTGGGCCCGGGGTGGGACGATAGCCACCCCAGCACCCAGGATGGTGGGATCCTGTGTAAGACTAGCCGGTGCATGGGTTAAGTGAGTGACAGGCATCCTGGTGCCTCTGTGGAATCCTCAATATGCTGTGCCACTGCCATCAATCAGGGCCAAAGCCGGGGAGAAGGAGGGGGCTTGCAATGGGATTTTGGCACTGGGGCGGGTCCGGCATGCTGGCAAGATCAGTGAGGAGTGTTCGCAGCTGTACCCAGTGAGTGGGTGGCTGCCATGGGGGCCCCTCCCCCTGAGTCAGAGAGTGAGAGGCCGGCTAGGGTCAGGAAGCGGCGTGGCAGGTCGCGGCCTGTTAGCCATAGTCCATGTCCACCCACCTGGAGATGTTTCATCTGTTTAAAGCAGAGACTGTGATTGTGAACCAGAACCCCCTGGAGTGGCAGCAAGGGTTGTGGTCAGGCCGAGGGAGACTACCCCTGCAATGGGTCTCCGGGATAATTCCACTCAAGTCATGCCTGCTTCGTTATAGGCAAGTGGAGTGATGCTGGGCAGAACATGGTATTCAGGTCATATGGATATGCACGTAACTGTTGTGAGAACTTAAAAATAGCCCCGAATGGCTGCGAACTTGGGAGAATAATGCATGGACTGTAACTGTACATCCTACTTGAAAGAACTGCCCTGTGGTGTGTGCCATCCAACCAAGTATGGAGTGTGTTTCCACTCTGTGAATGATGGGGATTTCTGCATGGTTATACTTGGAAAGACTGGTTCCACGGCACTGTGCCACAGATCAACTGAAATTAATCAACTGTGCCCCCTAGTCCCATGGAGCTGCTGTTTGCTTGAGCTTTCTATTGCTTAAGTTTGGGAGAAAACAAATAAATCCCATTCTGTTTGTTTCAAAAGCAATCTGCCTGGACATTGTTCTGTATCAGCCGGATTCAGACTTTCTGTGCCAAATGAAATGCATGGAGTTTACTGTTTTGACTAACCAGTCCCCCCAGGACCCGGTACTGCTGTCCTGGTAGTCACTCAAAGATGCACCTCAACGGAATTGTCTTTAACTTGTCAGAACCCCAGCTTTTCTGTCAGGTACTGTTTTCCATCCTTTCTCTAAACCAGTGACTAAGTCTGGATGGTGTTGCTTGGCTGTAGCATGCCCTCCCTGTGAACTCTTGTACCATCTAAAATGCCTAGACATGGGGGGGGGGCTTACAATGTGGGGCTTATCCATAATCTGCAAAAAATGAGGTGCAAGTAATCCTACCCCACGGGTGCCAGAGAGACCTGGTCATCTGGAGTGATTTTAAAGGCTGTGGAAGTCTTGGAGTTGCCACCATCTCGAACTATGCACGCCTCGTGCGTGACAAGATGGCACCTGGCGCCTCGTGGCATGCCATGTGCATGCATGCATAATGTGGGGGCTAATTTGGTAAATGGTTGGTGGAGTCTGTATGCCCAAGGTGCCCATAAAAGAGGGGGTTCCATGAGACTGTAACACACCCGCCTTTTGGACCCAGAGAGAGTGGTGCCTCATGGCTGTTTGCTGTAGATATTGTTGCGCAAATGGTGGGAAAAAATTGGATTTTGCAAGGCCTGCCATGGCATCTGCCCCAGAGGCTGTACTGTGTCTGTACTGGAGTCACTGCTTAGCTGGTTGTGGAGTATGGTAGAGAGGAGCAGCATGATCGAGCAATGCGTCCTGTGTGGACAGGAGGGGACCAGAGTGCCGTGCCAACCATTGTGTTTTCCTTGCTCCTGCAGTGCATGTAGATTGCCTACAGTGCCTGGAGCTTTTTTTTTTCCCTTTGTTGCTCTACATTTTATATCTCCTGTCTATGTAATTGCAAACTGTATGTGTATGTGCCTCAGAACCTCCTTGTGAATGAGCTTGCTCAACGGAGTCTTTCCTGCAATAAACTTGAACTTGAACTATGCTTTACCGTGGAGTGAATGGCATCAAACTGTTACCACCACGGTGAATGAAATATCTGCTACCGAGCCTGCTGAACAGTGGGAGGAGATGAGAGACAGTTTGCAAGCAGTGGAGCAGAGTTTGCCATCTTTGGAGCCCAGTTGCACCAGCAGTGAAGCCGAGCCTGTCTGATGTGATGCCAAGTTTGTCTGTGGCAGAGCGAAGTTCGCATGAGAGAGAGACAAGTTTTGTAGCAGAAAAGCCACCAGAGGAGAAAACAGTGGCAGAAGGCCACAGCCGTCTGCCCTGCCTTTCCCCACTGCCGGCTGCCACAGAACCTCCCCGTAGCAGAGAGAGGTTGCTGTGCATGGGCTACCCCAGAGGAACCCCCCCGAGGCTGGCATTGAAGGTGTCCAAGCGGCTCGGGCAAAGCCCTCCAAGCCTGTGGTGAACGGCCCCCTGGCTAGGGACCCTCTGCATGAGGAAAAATTGGAACTGGGGAAGGTGGAGGCCGCTGAAAGCCCAGGAATAATTGTGGAAGCGATTGTGGAGGAGAAAGAGTCAAACGTTGAGAGCACAGTGGGTGGCCCATTTACCAGGGAGCTGTGGACCAGAGAAAGGATCATCCGAATGTATGAAGACTTGGTTGTAGAACGGGAAGTACTCAAGCCATATATCATGCCCTTGCTGGGGTTGTCGGATCTCACCCTGTTGCTCCCTGACTGATGCCGCAGAAAGATAATGGACATAGACTCCCTGTGCCCTACGAGGAAGAGCTATCTCTGCTACAGAGAGGGTAGCTGGCTGTCGAGGGGCCAGGTGTCCAGAACCAGTGTATGTTCAATCCCCGAATGGAGCCAGGTGGAGAGGTGGGTCCAGAAGTACATGAAGAAGGAGCACCCTGGGGAGAATTACCCATACCTCAGTGAGAGAACGTGGGACATTGTGGAGGTGCGGAGGAGTGACTGGGTGATCTATGGAGCTTTGGAAAAGGTACATGCCAGAAACCAAGTGAGACCCTCCGATCTGGCCTATAACAGGAGCAAGGTTATTAACACTGCCCGGTCTATGTGTGCCTCGACAGTGTGGGCAGGGGTAATGCTATTTAAAGCATTTGTCCTAGTGCTGGACAAGACTGGGAATCATTTGAAATATTATGTCATCAGCCAGGACTACTGAGGCATTGAGTGTACTAAGCCTGACCCATGCTTCTGTTTTGCTACCGATGGGGCGCCAAGGGACTCCGAGGTGCCAAGGAAGAAATAGACTTTCAGTGCCCCATGGTGCTGTACTTTGGACTGCTACTGGCCCCTACTGGACTGCCTGGTGAAGCTGTGTTTTCATTTAAAATGCTTGTTGATCTGTAAGAATAGGAAAACTGAAAAAAAAATGTAACTGCCCATTTCAGTGATTTGAGGATTTTATGCCAAAGGGAAACTGGGGTTATGCTTAATTGTTAAATAGCCATGTTAGATCTAGTTAAAATACAAAGGGTTGTCCTGGGACCAAGCCGTGGTGAGCTAGTGAATGGACACTGTACATGGACTCCCAAATAAACAGACTTACCCCCCTGGGCACCCATTAGCAACAGGCACCCTGGTGCATGGTAATAATAGTGATAATGTAATAAGCTAATTGCAGACCACATAATTAAGTAAATATAGCAATTTAGGTAGGGTGTAATAATAGTCCAATAACTGTTTAGAATTACAGAATATTCACTTAGGCACTGAGTAGGCATTCCAAGACTGTGATTATTGTTGTTTGCCTTAAATAGAAAAATCCAGTAGATGGGAGTCCAGTAATCTGTGAAGAGAGCTATGTGGGGGGAGTAGCGGCCTTTGCCACTGTTAAAAAATGTTCTGAACCCTGTTTCCACCTTGGTGGTTTATATGCTTAGATTTAAAAAATGTTAAAATTGTATCCTGATAGCTGTAAACATTTGCACCCTCAGCCCCTGGTGCTGAGCTACTGTTTCCCCTCTTTTAAAGACACCACAGGGCAACCCTGTCCCTAAAATGTTTGGGCCTCCGTTTTGTGCCATGGGAAGGGGGAGGAGTTGGGTGAAATGCCAGTCCTGATGGTACTCGGCAATCTGTCCAGAAGAAGAAGTTAGGCCCGGTTGCCAGGGTGAACCACTGGAGGGTAGTGGGGCACCAGAACACTGGGAGACATGCTGAGCTTAGGTGGGTTTGCACAATGTAAGTTAGAAGTAGGTGGTCGCTGAGTGTGGCCCGGCCAGTGGAACCATCTGGGAGAGGATGAGGGGGAGAGATGTGCATTATCCCCCTCATCCATGCCTAGGGATAGTTGAGCCAGCAACTTCACTGGGAGGTGAAGTGTTTCATTGGTGGAAGTGTGTAAACCTCCCAACCTGTGTGAGCTTACTACATTGTCCAGGGGGCATCTGCATCCAGCATGATGCCAGAACCTGTAGTTATGGGCGGTAACCTGGCATCGCTATAAAAAGGGACCCGCGGCAGGAAAATGGGGTTTTCTGTGAAGCCATGCTGTGGAGTGTGGGGTGGAGTAGTGGTCAGGGCCACAGGCCTGGGCCCGGGTTGGGGTAATAGCCACCCTGGCCCCCAGGATGGTGGGATCCTATGTAAGACCAGTCAATGTGTGGGCAAAGTGAGCGATAGGCACACTGGTGCCTCTGTGGAATCCTTAATATGCTGTGCCACTGCCATCAATCAGAGACAAAGCTGGAGGAGAACGAGGGGGCCCGCACTGTGATTTGGGCACCAGGGTGGGTCTGGCATGCTGGCTGGCAAGATCATTGAGGAGTGTCTGCAGCTGTACTCGGTGAGTGGGTGGCTGTCATGGGGAACCCCAAGTCAGAGAGTGAGAGGCCAGCTAGCGTCAGGCCTCAGTGTGGCATGTCGCGGCCTATTAGCCGTAGTCCATATCTGCCCACCTGGAGGTGTTTCATCTGTTTAGAGACTATGATTGTACCTCAGAACCCCCGGAGTGGCAGCAAGGGTAGCAGTCAGGCCCGGGGAAAACACCCCTGCAATGGGTTCCCGGGATAATTCTGCTCCAAGTCATGCCTGCTCCATTGTAGGGAGGTGGAGTGATGCTGGGCAGAACACGGTATCCAGGCCGTATGGGTATTCCCGTAATTGTTGTGAGAACTAAATATAGCCCAGAATGGCTGCTAATTTGGGAGAGTAATGCATGGACTGTAACTGGGCATCCTGTCTGAAAGAACTTCCCTGTGATGTCTGCCATCCAACCAAGTATGGAGTGTGTTTCCACTCCATGAATGAGGGGAGTTTACTTATTTTTTTATTTATTGAAATGTTTCACCATGAAGAACACTGCGCAACAAGTCACTCATCTCCTGTTGCGACCTGGGGTGAAGGGGTACAATAGGAATGAAACATTAAACATTCAATTTACAAGATCAACAATAGCATACAGTTGTATGGCAGGTGTTACAAAAAGTGTTACAACAGTGTTGAGCATAACATGTAGAAAGAGTGGACAAAAATAAGAACCAGGTTAATAAGTAAACAAGTGCTTACATGAAAGAAAAAGGGGAAAAGAGAGGGGGTGAGGTGGGGAGAGAGGGAAGATAATATTCCAAAATTCCGTTTCTTACAAACTAAGGATGTGGTTGTGTTTGTGTCTAAAATGGACCCAAGGCCTAACAGGGGATCAGATGGTCTTGATTATAGGATATTGAAAAGAGTTATTAATAGTGTTGCCGGACTGTTGACAAAAATCAAACTCTTTGTTTTGGGACCTTCCCAGATGTGTGGAAGAGTGCAGTGGTAAAGCCTATTTATAAATCAGGGTCAAGACTTGATCAAATAACTATCGTCCAATTTCTATGCTGGCTCCCCTCTCAAATTTTAGAGAAAATAGTTTCAGTTCAGTTGACAGAACATTTAATAAAATATAATCTTTGGTCAGACTCACAACACGGCTTCAGGCCTAATCGTTATACGGAGACAGCCTTGGTGAATGTTCACTAGTTAGGTTGCTGGAGCAATAGATATGGGAGATGTTGTTGTAGCGGCTTTTGTGGACCTCACCAAGGCTTTCGATCTAGTGAATCATGATGTACTTTTGAAGCAGTTATCTTCTGTACAGCTGTCAGATGGGGTTATTTCTTGGTTTAGTGATTACTTAGTTAATAAGAATCAGAAGACACTAATCAGTGGAACATTATCTGAGCCTTCGATGCTGAAATGTGGAGTCCCACAGGGCTCCATACTAGGCCTCTTGCTTTTTTCATTATTTGCAAATTCCTTAGCTGTTAATTTTAAAAATACTGAGTTATTGTTGTATGCAGATAATGCAGTTTTGTTTTGTTCTGGTTCTATGTTTTTAACTTTATAAAATATCTTACAACAAGATTTTAGTTTGCTTCATTATTGGTTTGATAAACATAAACTGGTGTTAAACTCAGCAAAAACCAAGACAATGGTGTTTTCTCATTCTAGGAGAGTGCAAACTTATGTACTAAAAATTATTGATAATCTGGGTAATGCAATTGAACAGGTTAGTCAGTTTAAATACTTGGGAATATTAATTGATTGTCACTTAGCATTTGATTCTCATGTTATGGAGTTAATTAGTAGGGTACATAAAAGGTTGGGGTTTCTTTATCGTATTAAGGACAATCTTACAGTTGATGTTAGATTATTACTTACACATAGTTTATTATCAATAGTGGATTATGGGTCTGTTGTATATTCTTATACTTCTGACAGAATTTTTTCTAGACTTCAAGTTACATATCACTCTGTCTTACGTTTTGCCTCTGGTCAATCGAGGTTAACCCACCATTGTTCTCTTTACAAACAATGTGGCTGTCTGTCTTTAGAGGGACGATTTAATTTTAGGGCATTGTTGTTTTTGCACAAGGTTCACTGAGGTATTATGCCGCAAAGCATTCTTAGTTTATTCCCTAAGAATATAACTAGTTGTACAAGATTACAGAGTAGGGAGGGCTTTTTGGTTCCTTTCTTTCATACAACTTTTGCCAGAATTCACTGAATTTTACTGCTGTTATGATGTATAATCAACTTCCTAACAATATTATAAGACAAAAGCAGTTATCTATTTTTAAGTCAGAACTTAGAAAAAATTTGTTGGAGAATTCAAACTGTAAATGTTATGTATAATGTACATATATGGATTGTAAATTGTTTTAATTTTGTGTGTATGTCTTTTGTACAAACTGGTCATTTGTGAAAATGGGCTTGTCCCACAGACTTGCCAGTATAAAAATAAATAAAATGAAAAAAATGAAAGTGTCCCTGGATACCCCCTCAGGGTGCGAGGAACTCTGCAATGGGCCTGGTGGTACCAGAGAGAAGGGGATAATGCAGTATACCAGAGAGGTTTCTGTCAGGTTATGCCCTGAAAGACTGGTGCCATGACACTGTGCGGTAGACCAACTGAAATTATTCAGCTGTGCCCCCTAGCCCCATGGAGCTGCTGTTTGTTTGAGCTTTCTATCGTTTATGTTTGGGAGAAATCAAATAAATCTCATTCTGTTTGTTTCAAAAGCAATCTGCCTGGACATTGTTCTGTATCAGCCAGATTCATACTTTCTGTGCCAAATGAAATGCACTGAGTTTACTGTTTTGACTAACCAGTTTGCCCCTGCGGACCTGGTACTGCTGTCCTCTGGTCACCTGAAGATGCACCTCAACGGAGTTTGTCAGTCACCTGCCTGAATCCTGGATTTTCTATCAGGTACTGTTTTCCATCCTTTCTTTAAACCAATGACTAGGTCTGGATGGTGTTGCTTGGCTGTAGCATCCCCTCCTCCTTAAACTCTTGTAGCATCTAAAACCCCTAGACACGGGGGGTGGGGTTACATGTACAAAACACCAAGCTTAGGGTGAAGCTTTTGGTGAACTGCATCAATGTGCACTCACCACTGGGCAGTCTCCCCAACCCCCGTTGTCTCAGATGGCTCCATACTGGACAGCCTAGTGGGTTTACTCCCGTTTCGCCTGGAACAACGGAGAGATCAGTTGGAATCAGAGTCTGAGCCTGGGTCTCCACCAGAAGAGTCTGAAACGTCCAGGCGAGCCCCACCACCAGTCATGTGACCGGGAGGGGGGGTGCCTGTGCAGGTGGGGCTGTTGTGGATCTGGTTGGGGGACCAGTATCTCCATTTCTTGTCCTTAGGGGTATCATGTGACTGAGGCTGCCCCTCCAGCCTTTCTGGCCAGTATCTTTAAACCACTGAGCTCTGGGTCCAGGTCGTTGCTCCAATGTTGGGATATGTAGACAGATGAATATAAGGGTTTGCTGGCCAAGTTAAGCTGCCCTAGGCTGTTATGTTTTTTTCTTTGCTGCTGGCTGTAAATAAACAGGAATACATGCCTGTAAGCGACCTTCCTTGTGTTGATGTAAAACCAATCTGGCATGTATGCCACGCGGTTTTGGTTCCCATCACACATTACCCCTGCCTGCGTAAGAAATAACGTGCATGCGTTTTTTCAAGGAAGAGACCCGCTTTAGCACGACACCAGATCCCCAATTTCCTATTCAAAAACATCTGTATATTTGAAAGGGATCGCATATCACTACCCCAACACTCAACGAATATTAACAAGACTCCAATGCTGTAACCTACTAACAAAACAATACATGTTCCGAACTGCCAGTCCCAGAGCAAACTTTTGGGTACAGTTCACCATCAGCTACAAAAGTTTACTAACCAAGGTTTTTTTCTTCTCTTCGGCCCAAACCAAAGCCTGCTGATGGTTGCCATAGTGCCATCGTCACGCCCCCTCTGGCTGCGTTGCCCTGGTGACTGGGGGTTACGTGCTGACGCTGGAAGTATATGAGCGCGAGCGGCGGGATCTCCTTCCTTTTTACCGCCATCCGAGCGGAGTCTTCTTCTTATCCGAGTCATTGTGCAGCGCGGCGGATCCCAGTTCACCAGAGCCGGTAAGAGCACCTTTTGTAGTCTAGCGGTGGCTATTCCGACAGCGGCAGACCCCCGGTTGCCAAGAGGCGCCCAGATCTTAATATGAGGCCTGACCTTGGCTCCCCTCACTGGGGGTTCAGGGAGGCTGCAAGAGAGCGAGCGCGCTGCAGTCTCCCATAAGCAGCCATTGAGCTCTAGTTCTCCATGATGCGCTCGGGGTTTATGGGAGGGGGCTGCAGTGGGGCGCTCCTAGTCCTACATACCCTGGCCCGTCTCGCACGCTGGTAGTGCGGCTGTGCAACTGTACCTTGGGCAGGCTGTGGACATCCATAGGGCTTAATGTCTGTTGGCCCGATATAAAGTAAAGAACATGGAGTATTTTTTTTTTCCAAACAGCATGGCAGGAGAATGCGGGGATGACTACTACTTGTTTAACTGTTTTCTGATCTGATATGGGGAGGGGTCGAAGTTCCTTAGCCTAAGGCTGCACGCGGCAACCATCGTTGCTCTACAGGAATGGAAAGTGCGAAACTGCCACCGTGTTCCGTTTACTGAAGCACTCGGGAGCATTTAAACTTGCATGAATTGTTAACTACCACAGCGCCAGTCTCGGACAATATACTGGATTATTTATGAAGCCCCGAAACCCGAGTGTGGCATCCTGGAGGGGGGGGGTGCGCTGCCTGACATTAATTCCACCCTTTGTCTCTCTAAATGGTGTAATCCGAGCGTGCGGAAGCGTGTTGCTGCAAACTGGGCTCTTAAACACGCAAGACTGTGTATGGACAACTCCCCCCCCCCCCCGTCCGTGGCTGTCTGTGTCATCACTACGCTCTGAGTCTGTTCAGGTTGCTGTGGGGAGGACGCGCTCTCTCTCGCGCTCGAGAGAGGGGGCACGAGGGGTGTCGGCAGCAGCTCCACCACGTGGGAGCTGCATGGAGCCCTCTGGCAATCAGACAGGAGACTAGGCCACCACAGCCACATAAACACGCAGCGCCAGGGACTAGAGATGCACATTCTACACGCCGGACTAGATAGGGCACCACAGACGTGGGGAACAGACCACCAGTGTGCAGATGCTGAATGCTGCTTCTATCATGGATGGAGCACCGCCTGCATCACGCTAGTCTCAGCAAAGTAGTGTTTTAGGAGGAGCAGGCCTTTATCTTCCGCCTTCCCTGGTGGTGATGACATAATAAATTCTGACATTGCTTTCGACAGTCATTAGAGTGGTGTCGATGAGATTATATGTTGGGGGTGGGGAGGGGATTGTACTCGGTTTTCAACGATTGATAGCGAGTTACAAAAGAGGAACTGGCATTATGAAAAAAGACTTGTGTATTTTTTTCTGTTCTGTAGAATTTAACTGTTCGTTTTGTGACTCGATCCCATAGCTTCTTTGCACAGTGTCCATTGAGGCCCATGTTACGCTGCTTAGCGTGCTGTGGTTGTGATATGGAAGAGAATGTTCTTGGGGAGTGCAGCAGTATCAGCGGTTTGGGGGTGGTAGGGGAGCGAGAGTAGCATGTATCTTTCAATGCACAGTATTGTCATTGGTTGCTGCTTTTGTAAGATGCTGCGTGCCTTTGTTTTTCGTGTGCTACATTTGAGATCTATTATCAGAGGTTTGAAAATGTGGCTTTGAAGAGGCTGGCGAATCCAGGTTTTGTTGATGTGTGGCAGAGATTGCAAGTCTCCTGTTTGGGTATCCAATTTAGTTTTGCTTTGTTTTCATATACTTGCTGACAGTTGTATGTACACTACAGAAAACTTTTGAGGTTTTGTCCAGGGACCATAAGACCAGGTAGTATACAGGTGAACCTGGGAAGAAAAGTGTTGATTTAGTATGTTTTGTTTTGACTGAAGTTGAAAATTCCTGTATGTGCAGTCTTTATTAAATGTTTAGAAATGTTTGTATTATGTTGGTTAGTCAGTTGCCTTAATTTAGAACCATTTCAACCATATATTGGTGTCCCCCCCCACCCCCACCAAGACTTGGCAGTGCAGCAATTTATTTAAAGAAATGATTTTTGAACTACATTTTCACTATGTATCTGGAAGGTGATATTCTGTCCAAAGCACAAGCCTTGACTGTTAGGTTTACACAGTGATCCAGAGGAACATGTACGTTGGAACTGGAAGAAGGCAGCAGTAATCAGTTGGTTTGAAAGTCCCCCATTTGCTCAGCAGACTTCCACAGTGTACCTGGAATGTAGAAAGGACAACACCAACATCAAGATGGTCTGTAGTGGCCCTGGTTCTCTGTGTATATTAGCTGCCTCCAACACCAGGGTGGGGCAAATCGGGTAGCCAGTAACAACTAAAAGTGGGTGGGATTACCAATGTTTGAAAGGTGACAGCCACTACCTGCCACAAGGTGATTTTTGAACCTTTAAAAAAAAAAAAAAAAAATAAATAAATAAATAAAAATGACACTTAAAATATTTGACTTCCAGATTTTGAAAGCTTGTGGCCAAACTGACTGCCAGCTCACAAACTGATTAATCCCATCTTGCTGAACACTGGAGTGTGCTCACTTGCAGTTAACACTTAATATCTTCAGCCGCAGAACAGTAATGCGGTGCACAAGGAGGTAACGGGTAGAACTACCAGCTGCTAAGAATGATATAAGCTAAAGTAAGCACAGTACCGTAGTGAATTGGGACGTACAGCTGCAAATGGTGCAAGCCAAAACCAACAGACCATCATGAGGATGTGGGAGGAGGGGTAAGAGTATCCCCCGATCGGTTGCAGACTCATAGACTGAGTTGTGAGCCACTGTCTGAGGGGAGTAGGATGCAGATCTGTGGGCAGTATATGGAGGACAGGAGTGAGTACCATAGGGCCTGATATATGTGGAAAAGGGGCAAAATTGGGACATGTATCCAATGTAGCTAAAGACCTGAGTGAAGTAGGCCAGTGGGAAACGATGGGGATGTAAGTGGTCCTCCACCTGTGGAGGATCAGTCCTTTTGCCTCAGTGTTTGCCATTGCAGCTGCAAGATTTCAAAAGGGGGTGGAGCAGCCCAAAGATATGCAGCTGAGGAGACCAAGGCGAAGTACAGCAGCTGTGTACACAGGCCCAAAAGGAGGTCCGTACAGGGCACTTCCAAATAACAGTATCCCTGCTCTTGGGGCCTTGGATGCCAGCAGTTACAATGGTTCAGAAGACCCAGTGGCTTAAGTTCAGCAGGGGTTATGATGCCACATGTGTATGAGCTTGTTTTGTATTAACAAGCTGTGCAAGCCTTACAAATAGTGGACCAGAGTCGAGACTGACATGGAAATGAGTGCTTATGCTCTGGTCCTAGATCACTGTGCTGCTGGTGTCTCTGAGCTACACTAGAACATAAATTGCTTTGCCTGCATCCAGTCATGGTTTACTGAGACTACTTTTAAACTGTATTAAGACTAAGGCATTGCTGTTTAACTGGCCTAAATTCTGGTCAGGCACACCAGATCTCTTCCCTGCTCTGACAGATGGTTTCCCACTTGACTCAAGTCAGTCTTCCCAAATACTTAAGATCACCCTGGACCACTCACTGGATTTCTTCCATCTTGCAAGAATACTGCATCAGTTTGTAAATCTGTCAACTGTACTTGGCCTACAGGGTCTGACATGACATCTCACAAAGCATGTCTTGCCTTTGTGGAAGGGGTGCTGCTGCCTTGTCTTACCTAGGGGCTTTGGGCCTACCTTGGCACAAATAAAATAAACCCCTGAGTGGAATGTGACACACGTCTGTATCTGACGACCCCCCCCCCGGAGTGTGTGTGTGGTGGGGCCCACTTAGCCACCACTTCCTGCTGTACACTGGATCGGCCTGACTCTGATCTCAGCTGGAAAATGCTGCTTTCTCTGAGGTAGTTGTGTGGAAGATTTTGATCAGGATCCTCAGATGTGCTTGCTGAATACTTGCTGTATCCATGGCAGCTTTACAGATCGAACTCCACAGGATCTCTGTACTCCACAGATGCGTTGTCTCAAATAGGTCCTCTAGTCTTGCGCTTGCCAATACTGAAACTCCTGGCTTTCAACTGCTGCTCCAAGTCACCTGCATTCCACAGTCCATAAGCGATACTTTCTTATACTAGCTAATGGCGGGTACCATTTTTACAGTGAATTTGTATTGTGCTGTGCACTTCATTTTTGATAACCAGGGAAAAAGTGTACATGTGCCTATTTTCAGGCTGTACCGCGTACTTACAATAGTCACGAGCAAAAGGACTGCAACAAAACTGAGGGCAAATCTAAGCCACAGCACAACTAAAGCAGGGTTTTAAATATTTGATTAGCAGTTTTTTTTTTTTTTTCTCGGGACAATGCTAACTGCACAGAGTTTTTATATAGGTTTTCTAGAAGTGTTATGTTAAACACAATGAGGCAAGCGGTATGCATTTTCACAATGTTTTAGCACTTTTATGAGCAAAACGCTGATCAATTTTTGGAGTTAAAACCCTGTAAAGACTCACTAGTTGAGTTGTGGCTTTGATGCCTTCTGTGGACCTCTAAAATATAAAAATCCCTGTTATAAATGACACCTATCACGCTTAGTGGAGCATACCCCTCTCTGCAGACTCCCTAGTCACAAACCATAGGAGCACAGGGGCAGCGTTTCCGATTAAATCAGAGCAAAGGGGAAAGGATCAGGTGACCAACTAACAGTTATGATCCCTTCCCTTTCTCAAAATCTAAAGAGAAATTTTAAACTCCAGTGCAGGTAAGCTGGTGGTGGTGGGCCACCAGAAAGCATTGGAACTAGTACTCTTGAAAGCCATGCACAGTTTAGCATTCACGGATTTTTTTTTTGCACAGTGATGTACGGGGGTGAGGAGGGTTTTGTAAGATATTCTTGAGACTGTCACTTGCAGCAGGTCATAACAGGTGTCATTCCCTCTGAATGACTTCTCAGCAGTAGACTCTGGTACCTCCCCTTAACACTACCATGTGGTGTCCTGTACGGCAGGTATAAAAAGGTGAGGTCCCAGCTACTATTCTGTTCTTTTCAACTGTGACCTGCATGCAACAAGTCCTCCTTTGGAGCTCTGCTCACCAGTCAGTGACGAGTTCCATCGACCACAATTTCATTACAAAAAATTCATCTAATGATGTCTTCGGATTCCTTATTCTGAACGTGTTCCTGTGCTCACATAATTGTTAGAGTACCTCCACGATGTCTGTTAGGTGCCTTGGTCCTGAACACTACACCAAGGATTGTATCCTCTAACAGGTTCAACAAGGCCACAAAACGTCAAAGGCTTCAGTAGCTTCGGGAGTTTCTCCTGGAGCAAAATGTTGCCCTTCTGGAGCAACATCAATGCTCCAGGCCCAGGAGTCTTTGATATTCTTCTGGGGGGGGGGGCTCACTGCTCTGCGGGTGAGCCCTCCTTGTTGACAGAACAGGGTCCTGGTAAGAAACGTGCTAGCAAAATGTGGCACGATTCTGCTGCTCCCTTGTCAACGAGTATCCTGATCACTACCAAGAAGGCTGACCCTCCGACATCATGTTTTACACTGTCTACTATTGTGGGCAGCTCTCTTCCCTCGACTACTCCTCTGTAGACTGTGGGCTCTGGGGTAATATTGCAGCTTCCATCACTGCCTCCCCTTCTGTGGTTTTGAGCCATCATCTGTCAACAGTAACTTCCTGCCATTGATTCCCCCTCGTCGATGACTGGCCATACTCGGTGAGCTCAGTGTTGGTGCCTTCGTCGATGAACCTGGGGTCTTATACACACCCCTCATCGACAACTCCTCGCTTGGTTCCACTGCCTTCATCTATATAGTCAGTGGTCCCAATTTACTCCGTCCATTCTGCCCCAGTTACTGCTTCTGGGCAGATAGCCATGGTTGATATCCAGGTTCTAGTAAACACTATCTTGGACTGGACTCTGACCCTGCATCACCAAACTAGTGAGGGGTCTGCTCCGGTCTCTGCTCCCTCTTTGGCTGTTTTGGGCCAGAGGACAATCGGCTCGTCCCCCTGCCTCCCTGAGTTTTTAAAACTCAGGATGTGGACATGGTGGACCCTTTCCTACAGGACTGGGATCTTGGCTGAGCTGGAGGATAAGGGCAAGATGGACCACGAGGTGTACCCACAGTCCTCCACGGCCACCTCATCTCTATAGGGTGAGCCTACCCTGGACCTGCCATGCTCCCTGCCTGGTGATCCCACATTTACGGACATTATCATACAACTCCAGAAAACGTTTAGGTTCCAGAGCACTGAGCGGGATGTTTCAGGAAAGAAGTTAGCGCACTACTTGGGTGTACTGGAATGCCCACTTTGAAGGTGTCCACCAAAGAGGCTTTTTGGGCTGCCTGGAAGCAACCTTTCAAAATTCCCTCCAATCTTTGGAAGGCTGAGAGGATTTATCATCCCTGGTGGACCACCCCTTCTTTGTCTCCACTTCAGGCAGACTCTGCAGTGATCAGTGCCACTCATGATAGGCCCTGTAGGCCTCTGCACATGAGCGCTCAACCCCTAGATAAGGAATCCAAGAAATTGGATGTTATGGGAAAGAGTTTATGCCTCAGCTACTATGTCCGCAGTATAGCGCAGAGGTTGGAGTACTACTAAGCAATGAATCAAGACCCCATAGTCACGGGGTTTGAATCCTACAACAACCAGTAGTACATTGTCCCTGAAACGGTCATTGTACATGTCGGGTCACTTGATTTTTGGTTTGTATGTCATGTAGAATGGTGGGGATTTAAGAGGTTGGGACGGTGTGGGGGTTAAGAGGAGGGAGGGTGTGGGCAGCTGCAAATTAAGGGACTAGCTGCACAATCGAGCAGACTAGATGGACCATGAAGCCTGTTTCTGCTGGCATTTCGTATGTTCATGTCTCTCCATATACTTAATTACATGGATCATCTCCTAAAATGTCAGGAAGAAATCCCTAAAAGCTTCCCAGGCAATGGTTCTGTCCAGGCTCTCCCTACTGGTTCTCTCCAGGAGGGTCCGACAGCCAAGATGTCTGCGGCTGTATGCTGCCACCTGTTACGCTGTTAATACTGCGGCCCATATGTCCCCTGCAGGTGTTTGTCTAAGACGTCACGCCTGGCTGAGAATGTCCGGATTTTCACTGGACGTGCAGCAATCTATCCTTAATACTCCATTTAAGGGTGATCAGCTGTTTGGTCCCATGAACAGTTGAATGATTTTACAAGACTCTGGTCGTACCCTTCACTCAGTCAGGACCCTGAACCATCCAAAAGCAAAAACTGCTTTCGGGATTTCCTCCAGGGGCTGCCCCTACAGGGCACGTCCCAATGCTCAAAGGCCACCTGCCAATAAGTGAGAGCCTCAATTGACATTGGGTCCTAGACATGCTCAGAACCACCATCACGTTTCTACTGCCCCTCAACAGGGCCAGCCTTTGGCCTGCAGGTCTTCTCCAATCGTGGGACTGGAGACGCTTCCCATGGGCGGGGGCTTTCCCTGCACCTACTTGGGTGGCAAGCCATCTCCTTCGACCTGTGGCTCCTGCAGTTGAATCGGGACAAAAACTGGAGTTCAGATACCCCTTTCTTTGCCACCAAGGGTCTCATTATACCTTAGACCAAGCACTGGTATTAAGGAATGAAATTGATGCATTGCTCACACAGTGTGCCAGCAAACCAGTTTCCCTTCCTCCAGAAGGGTATGGGATTTTACTCCCATTTTTTCTTGGTTCCCAAATGGACGGGGGACTTGGGCACCATTTGGGATCTGAGGTATCTCTACCTCTATCACATACAAAAAGTTCAGGATGGTCTCTTCTGGAACATCTTCCCTTACTGAACAAAGGCAATTGGCTCTGCTCTGTCAATATGAAGGATGCATACATCCATATCCTGATGCACCCTGCTCACAGATGGTTTCTCCATTTTTTTTTTTTTTTGTGTTCCAGGGTCATTACCAGTTTAGGGCCCTCCCATTTGGCCTGTCCTCTGCCCTGAAGG
The DNA here is from genome assembly GCA_016271365.2 of Neoceratodus forsteri. NCBI lineage: Eukaryota > Metazoa > Chordata > Ceratodontiformes > Ceratodontidae > Neoceratodus > Neoceratodus forsteri. Next base: position 1,083,294,092 of record CM028131.1, on the reverse strand, counting down.
TATTCATAAATGCCTAGCGGTGGTCGCGAGTAGCCTTCCAGGAAGACCCCTCTTTGTCTCCCCACACCCCCCTCTCTCTCTCTCTCTCTCTCTCTCTCTCTACATGGACGACTGGCTTCTGAAAGATTCTTCCAGCCAATTGCAGCTCTTCAAGTTTTCACTCTTCCTGCACTTCAACCAGGTGGAGCTAGCAGTAAACTATCTGAAGTCCAATATGGATGCTGCGCAATGTCTACAATATATCTGAGCCATGTTAGTAGCCTCCGTGTGGATGGCATATCTGCTCATAGCTTGGGCAGATGCCCTGATTGCTTTGGTGTGTAGCCTAGAGTCCAGCAGATTGGTCTCTGCACAAGACTACCTGCGCCTCCTGGAACATTTGGCAGCCACAGTTGTAACTGAAGATTTAAATGAGGGGCCTTCAGTGGTCCCTGAAAATCCAGTGGGACCAGGACGACTGATTTCGATGCCCTGGTCATGATGTCTTCCCTGGCTCTTTGAGCCTTGCAATGGTGAAAGTCCATGAACAACTTTATGCAAAGCATGCAGTTTCATTCTCCTGTTGTGTGTCTCATTCTGACTACAGATGCCTCCTTGACAGGGTGGGGTGCTCCTCTCCTGCACGTCCGGTCCCAAGGCTCCTGGATGGCAGTGAGGCTTGCCTCCATATCAGTGTGTTGGAGATGAGGGTAGTCTTCATGGAAACATAGAAACATAGAATTTGATGGCAGATAAGGACCGCTTGGCCCACCCAGTCTGCCCATTTCCCTACCTACTGGATTAAGCTGCAGATCCTAGTTGACCAGCAGCCTACTTCTTCCTACCCCCACCCCCCCCAGAATTGCCTTATGACTATCCCATGGACTTGGATGCCATCCCTTATGACTATTCTACGCCTTACAAGCGTTTGACTCTCCTTCCACCTGGTTGTCTTGAAGTGCAATTGGACAATTCTGCTTTAGTTCACTATCTAAACAAGCGGGGAGGAAGTGCCCATTCATACCGTCTCTGCAGAGAATCGATGAGAGTATGGTACTGGGCGATCCAGACACACATCCATCTTCTGGCGGTTCACATCCCCAGGGTGTCCCAACACCCTGGCTGATGCCCTGAGCAGGTCCACTGCACGGGCCCATGAGTGGGAAATCTTGCCAGACGTCCTACACAACATCATCTAGGGCCATCCGGACTTGGATCTATTTGCCTCTCTGCAAAATACAAAACTGCCTCTTTATTGCTCTCTCGAGCAAGGTCCTGGAACTGTGTGGTGGGATGTGTCTTCTTTTTTTTTTTTTTTCCTCCCCTTACCTGGACAGGAAGATTTCTTTATGCCTTATTGCCCTTTCTTCTCATTCAGAGAGTACTAATCAAACTGATCCTGGACTGGGAATCTGATTCTCATAACACCATTCTGGCCAAGACAGATTTAGTTCCCTCTGTTTCTCTAGTGATTTGCCGTGTCTTGTTGTCCCAGGCGTAAGGCTCCCTGCTACACCCGAACCTTCACTCCCTCCATTTGCACGCCTCGCTCCTGAGAACGTAGTCCTCTCACACTTCAGGGTGTCCTCGGAGGTGGCGGAAGTCCTCCGGGCTGCCAGGAAACTGTCTACGTGGTCTTCTATTTTATTAAATGGAAACACTTCACCATTTGGGTGTCTACGCAGGACTTTGACCCTTGTGAATGTTCCCCTCAGAGCATCTTAGACTCTTTGCTTTCCTTGTTGGATGGTGGACTGAAATTTCTCTATAAAAGTCAACCTTTCGGCCATTGCTGTGTTTCATTTAACTGTGGATGGCCAGAAAACCCCTCTACTAGTGGTGATGACACCGACTGACCATCCTCCTGCCCAAACAAAGCCTAGCGTAAGCCAGGGCAGGGCTCAAGGGTGATGCGGTGTCTCCCCAATCTATCCTCTGCTGGAGGAGGCCCTCCATATGGGGGGGTAAGCCATGGTCCTCCCCAACTTTGCAGTCGTGGCGGAGACTGGCCATGGGGATAGTTGAGCATCTGCATAAATGGCAGAACAGGGGGTGGTGGGGGTACCCCTTGCTGTCTGAGGAGTCACATAGAACATACAAATAAATATGCTGTTGTCAAGCACCAGAAGTTTGGCACTAATGCATCATAACTTGTCTTCTTCACCACCCACCCCCCCGGGGGGGTATAGTAATTTGCCGAGTTGTGCTGATTTGACACAAGCTTCACCCAGGGGAACAGGATTTTACTTATGAAGTGCTTTGCCTTATTTGAAGATACTGTAGAACACAGACTCGGAATGTCACATCCTCTAGGTCTAATGCAGAGACCCCAATGTACTTTGGCAGGTACTGGAAAATGCTGGTCACTGAGGGTCGACTACCTCGTCCTGGCCAGATGCCTTCACTTATGCTTTCTGTAATGGTATGTGGTATAAAAAGTTATCCGTTCTCGGACTGCTGCTGTGGGAACAGTCTGCACTCTTATTCGGTGGCCTTGTGGCCTCCAAGAGCCTAATACTCTGAGCCAGTACACTTGGCAGTGGCTTGGAGCCAGTGATTTCAATTTTCAAAATGGCCAGTTCTGTTTGGTAAAATGTGAATCTTGTCTTTCTGACACTCCCCACCCTGTGCCAAGTTCAGATCATGCCAGTGCATGTAGCAGCTCCATCTCCTGTCTCTGGAGTGACCTACAGTACTCTTCGCCCTCCTTGTGTTCACTATTTGCTTTATACTATCCTCATGAAGAGCCACTCCGCTTCTTTTACCCACCTTGACCTTCTGGACAAAGTATAGCCTGTGTCCCAGACGTGGTTCTCATTGCACCATGAGACTAATGGCAAGTGTCCAGATCAGCCTTGCCATTATGGCTGATGGGTCTGGGATTTTATTTCCCAGACCTCTAGCATTTGCACACATGGCTTTCCAAATTTAACACCCTGCTTGTCAAACCAACCTCACCTTCCTTTTTACCTTCTCCCGTGACCCCTCTGCCTCGCTCCCATGCCTTTCATTGTTTTAGTTTTGTTTTTCTTAACAGGTACCCTTGGAGATTTGCCTTCCTTAGGGTTCTCCCTACTGACTACTTCAGCTTGCCGGGTGGGGAGACAGTGATGTCTCCCTGCTTCTTTCCACCTTCTCCCTTGACTAGTTTTTAAATGTTTGCTAAAGTAACATTTAAACCGCTCACTGAGGACCTAGGTTCCCCTCCTGAACGGATGTAGGCCATCTTCCCTGTATAGACTTTATACCTCCAGGTGGGGCCCCAGTCCCAATGTAGCTGAATACCCATTGTATAAAGGTAGTGCCTCAGAAGAGATCACTTGAGTGAGCTACCTGTGTAAGACTCTTCCCCAACTCTGCACTTTGCTCTGATCAGCCAATGCTACATTCATCCTTAACCTCCCAGTTGGGGACTATGTATGGGGTTCATGCTAGCGGAATCCTCTGCTGATAAGAGCTGACACAGAAAGAGGAATTGTATTTAGTTACCATTAATTCCAGGCACTCTGTTTTCAGTGCTGTATTTTGCCTATGGTATCTCTTGTCCTGTATTGCATGTAGTTCCATTTTCTTGTCAGGTTAATGTATGTTAACACTTACTCCCATTTCTGTGGTGGTGTGCTACTGACTGGGATGGAAGGTTGGACTGAAGTTTGAAGAGGCATGTCCTAGTAGCACTCTTGGACTGTTTTCATCCTGTCCTGCTTGGCAGGGGAGGACTGACCATACCAGCTGACTATGGGCAGAGTCTGCACACAACTGGAATTACAGTTGAGGAAATCCTTTTCACGGTTTTGGGCTTCAAACATTGGTTTACACAGTCTCTAAAGTGACAAATCTGTAAGAGCAGTTCCAAAATTGACAGTGGCGTATTTGTTAAAATGCTGCTGAATTTGTCATGTCAGTAAAATTTCCCTCTATCTGAGAGGCCCATTTTTAATGTGCAAATGGCTTTTGTGCCACATGAGACTAATTAGTAAGTTGGGTAGCTTTAAGAGCGAGTCCAAAGGTGGTAATCCGGGTAAAATTGATTAGGGGATATGCAGCAGAGGGTGGCGGTAAATGGGTGCCTACGCCAAGGAAGGTAGGATGGTGAGCTGGATGCTACAGGGATCATTGCTGGGAATGGTCCTCTTTAATGTCTGACATTGCAGGGAGCTGAAGGGAAGGTCTGCCTCTTACAGATGACACCACAATATGCAATAGGATGGAGGCTTTGGGGGTTGTTGATGTTGACTACGTTGAAGTAGTAGTAGTAATTATTTGTATAGCCTTTCAGCATACCAAGGTGCTGAACATATTACAACCACATCAGATATAAATCGGTAATACATATAAATAAAATCAAATCATAGTAATATCAAATATTAAAATCAACAAATACAAAATAATGTCTTGGCAGAATAAAATTAATTTAGGCATCCAAGGAGGCCATTTGCCATTTATAAGTTTTCATTCTTCTTGAATTTCTCCACGGAGGTGCACTCTCGTAACCGGCGTGGTAGAGAATTCCAGAGAGTGGGAACAGCAGCATGAGAAAATGCTCTGCTGCCGGAAGATTTTAAACTTCCTCGGAATTTCTAGCAACCCCTCGTTGGCTGGGCGGAATGAGGATGGGCAGAGACCTGAACTCGAGCATTCAGGGACATGGCAGCTGGTTTTCAGTGTAAAAAGGTTCAAAATAATGGCACTTGAGGCACAGAAATCTAGGGGTGGCATACAAAAGGGGGGGGCTAGCACTGACCACCAAGCAGAAAAGACCTGGGGTGATCATATCTGATGGTCTAAAGGTGGCCAGGCAGTGCAACAGGGCATTTGGGAGGGCTAGTGGGATGCTGTAATTCATAGGGAGGGGTATTACCAGCAGAAAGAGGGTGGTGTTGCCACTATCTCTGGTAAAACCCTTCTAGAGCTACTAATGTGTGCAGTTCTGGAGACTACATCTCTGGAAGGACATGGTGTATGCTGTCCAGAGGACTGCAGCTAAAATGGTGCATCATTTGCATCAGAAGTCGTGTGAGAGATTGAAGGACCTTAATACATACATACTGGAAGAGAGGTGGGGGGTATGATGGGTGGGGACCTTTAAATACCTCACTGGGGTATACTAGATGAGACCTTTAAATACCTCGCAAGGTAAACTGGATACAGGAAGGAAGTACATTTCAGAAAAAGGTGCTCGAGAGCAAGAGTCCTGCTATGAAGCTGGTGGTGGGTGGATTTGTGGGCGGAAGTACTTCACAGAAAGAGTGGTGGATTCCTGGAACAGCCTTCCAGCAGAAGAGTGTTTGAGATGAAAACAGTGGTGGGAATCAGTGCATGGGATAGGCATAAGGAAATTTTAGGGAGGGGAAATGGGCCAAAGATCTGAGGTGATGACCGAGATTGGGGGAGAGGATGGGCAGATTGTGAGTCAAGAGGTCCTATCTGCTGGCAGATTGTTTCTCTAACTACTGAATTGTGTTCACTGACTTCTAATAGTGCAGCATTAAAGAGCAGCTGATGCCGTTGGGAAAACAATATGGGGGGGAAATTATATGGACACTGTTCGGCTATTTGTTCCTATTTTCTATTACTCCTCGCCATTACTGAAGAAATTCCCACAAACAAGCTCTGTATCCCTTGGAGTTCATCGGCCTCTAGCTTATTTCCTTCAGGAAATTGTGATGCTCTGACATCACAGCCTGTTGCTGTGGAAAGAACTCGCATGCAAAGAATTGTTACATCAGGGGCCAGATATTCAGAAGTCAGTGTTAGTGCTAATGGGGTTTACCCTGGCACTGCCTGGGTTTGTGGCTTTTTTGGGGGGTGGGGTCTATATTCAGACACTCCTGTAGTGCATGCTAAACCCATTAGCACCCAGGTGCTAACATGACACTGCACTCGTGCAGAAGAGCGGGTCTCCTGCATACAGTGCAGCAGCATGTTCAGATGTTTGTCAGTAAATGGCATCCAAAGTGGCGCTGTTTACTGTTGCAGAAACCCATGACTTAACTGAGTGGAAAGCCCACACTTCATCCCACTGATGGTGCTGCATCTGTACTGCAGCCCCTCACCCATCAAGCCAGTGAGGTTGCAGGCCCTGCTGGATAGTAGCAACCCCCAACACTGGGCCCCTCTGGATATGATCCCTGGTGTCCAGTGGTACCCTCACCCCAAACATTGGCAGTTCAGCAATCCCCCCACCCTGTCCCATCTCCTAGTACACCACTCATTCATCCTCCTTACCAGGGCCTCCAGGGCTGTTCTGGGATCCCTATATGGTGACTGGCACAGCCCTCCTCTCACCTCCTTAGCCGGCCACTGTATTAGCGGACTGTGTGTTTGTGTACAGTATACTGTATGCCCGCATGTAGTCTGCTCCTATGGCCTCCAGCTGAGGGGGCTGTGCCAGTCAGCCATATTGGGATTCCAGAAACATCCCTGGAGGCCGCAGTTTGGGGGGTGAGTAGTGCATGGAGAGTGGGAGGTACTACTGTATCTCAGGTGTTTGCCAGTCCATTTCTTGACAGGCATACAGATGGTGGGGTTACCACTGGATATAGGGATTGTAGGCAGAACAGGGTCGGGTGGGGGGGCACTAGACACCAGGGAGATGCATACTAAAATGGGACGGAGGAGTCGCTAGGCACAAGGGATGACTTGGGTGACCACAGGATGGGTGCCAAAGGGCCACTGTTCACTAGACTTGTCCATAATGGGCATGAAGACCCCTTTAGTGCCTTGCATGCCCAGTGGGTGTATGTGCATGGTGTGGCAAATATAGCCAACATGCCTCCTGGTGCTGCCTGGTCCTGGTGGTACGCTATTCCATGTGGGCTGGATACAGCCTAGGTCTGTGTTGGGGCAGTGTAGTTTGACTTGGTGCTGTACTGACACGGGCTGGTATTCAGTCTGATAGTGCTAGTCTGTTTGAATATGGCAGCCACTGGGTTTGGTGCAGGCACAGTGCAAACATTTGTGCTGGGCATGCACTCATGTTTGAATAGCTGGGCCCAGGTTAGGAAGAATCAAAATGAAGGAGCTTGTTAACCCTCAAGGAACACACATCCTGTGTTGTGTTTTTTTTTTTTTTTTTTATCATAAAAAATATCTCTAATAGCGGGAATAAGAAATAGAAATATGAGGCTGCTTTGTGTCCAAATATTAGGTTTTTAAAAGTTCTTGAGGTGTTGGTGGCTGTTTAAGAGTGCTGTCACTCTATAAAGCAGAATGCTTCTAGGTGCAGCAGCAATGCGATTGTATATTGGATGCCATACTCTGAATTTCCTGGAGAAGCCAACACACTTGCTCAAAGGGGGTTATGGCTGGTTGAAAAAATGAAAAACTAAGTAAAAAAAACACTGAAGTTAACTTGGAGCTGCTAAACACTACAGTTGAGTAGGAGACTGCAGTAAGAAAGCTCAAAAGATGAGGCTACATAGAGCAAATGTGGATGAGGTTGACATCTGGGGAAAGATCAGGAAAACATCCGAAGGCTCTAGACACTGGCTGTCTGCTCTGCTTTTGAGACCTCCCACGTCAACCATTGTGTTCAAGTAGTCAGTGTCTGTACCAGTGCAAGCCGTGCTGTAGAGGGCCCGTGAGTACAGGTGGTGCTTCCAAGTGACTAGTTTCCAACAGCATTTTGGAAACTAGTCTATAACCATGTAACTGATGGCAAACTCTCTTTCAGTGTACATATTGAGGAGCAAGCTAAAACTGAGACTGGGCCTCTTTTTCTCCTCCTTACTCACGATGCCATTGGGACCTATAGAGCCCTGATCAGCAAACTCCCCAACTACATCTGCAGCCTCCTGACTATTACTCATGGGAGCTACTCACTTAGGAAATATTCCTATCTCGCTAGAAATTTCTAGAGTTAGAACTTGATTTGGAACTATTTCAGCAAGTCATTTCTTCTCTATGGAACAAAATACTAAAGTCTCAAACTTCCAAACCTTGTCAAAATTCAGACCCCTCCTCCCCAGTCCCTGCAGGACTGCTGTACCTGCCATGCCCAAGCCCTGCCTATTTCTCTCCTAAAGCAGGTCTCCGGGCTCATCACTTTCTGGGAGGTCCTTCGGAGGTATACAGACTTCTGCAGGACGGTGGTATCCTCCCACTCATTTCCTCCAGACGCCTGTTTACCATGTGCTAAGCAGGGCTCAGTCCCTGGGTTACAAACGGGAGCTGCTGACCTCCATGGTAAGCTGCCTCTGTGCAAGATGGGGATCATCCATGGTTGGACCTTTTTTGCATTCCCCACATGGAGCGAGACTGCCATGTTTCTGCTCGCTTACTCCAGGGCATGGAGTTCAAGTAGATGCGATCTCCTCTTGGAAAGAGGTTTTATAGCTTCCTTTTCTTTCTTCTCAAGCTGTGGTGGAGCATGCCACAGTAATACTGATTGGGTCCCTTTTGGTCTCTGCTAGATTTGGCTTCCACTTTAGCAGCATCTGGCAGTTGAGCCTCCTGTTCAGCTCTCCCTTTGTCAGGGTCTGCTGTTACAGTATCTGGGATCCCGAGTCCATCCTGAGCAGTGGTCCCTGCATCTGGATGATCTCATGGCCTTCAGCTATCAACCCTGTTTCTCCAAGGTGTTCAGATTGTCTTGGCAGATGAGCTAGCAGGGCTTAGTCCCTGGTGCACAAATGGGAACTGCTGACTTCATGGTAGGCTGCCTCTTCACAAGGTGGGTGTTGTCCAGAGTTGAACCTTTTTGCGTTCCCTACATGAAGCAAGACTGCTGCACTTCTGCACACTCTCTCCAAGGCATGGAGTTTTTGGTGAGATGAGATGTGCTGTCTCTCACTCCTGGAAAAAGGTTTCATGGTCTTTCCTCTGATCTGTCTCATTCTTGAGCTGGGGGTGTAGCATGCCACCAAAATACTGTTGAGTCCCTTCTGGCCTCTACTAGATTTGGTTTCCACTTCTGCAGCATCTGGCAGTGGAGCCCCTGTCTTGCTTCCCTTTGTTGGGATCTGCTGTTGGTATGAGGGCTTTTAGTCCATCCTGAGCAGTGGTCCTTGCATCTGCATGCCTGGCTCCTGAAGACAGACATTGTCTTGTTTGTGGGTCCTTCCCAGCTGTCTCAGGCTGGAAAACCACCTATGAGACACACCTACTCCTGAGATGGAAGTGCTTTTCCATCTGGTGTACTTCCTGTTCACTGGACCCTTGAGTATCCTGTGAATATACCATACTGACTGCATTCTGTTCCTATCCATTGAGGTGAACTTGCATACCATTTTGACTTCTTATGCCTCTATTTATGGGCACAGGGTGGCACAACTAGTGGTGTTTGATACATTTTGAAGGATATTCTGCACAAGCATCCCTTGATTCATAAACTGGTTCTGCCTTCGGACTTCAAATTTTAGAATTTTAGAAGAATTGACTGGCTCCATTTGAGCATGCCACAACATGTGAGATGCATTTCCTTCCATGGAAAACTGGCTTGCATGACATCTGCTTGTAGGATGTCCTGAAGTGAGCAGAGAGCTCTAGATAGAATGAGATGAACCAGCCTGTCAGCCTGGACTCTAGTAATGTGTGTGTGTGTGTGTGTGTGTGTGTGTGTGTGTGTGTGTGTGTGTGGTGTGCTTAAGGTAAGGCAACTTTTTGGCTATGTGGCTAAATGATGGAAGTTTCACCAAAATGGAGAGGCAGGAGACACCACTCAAAGGGACCAGCTGTGTTGGGCAACTGAACCACGGATATCAGGACTAGAGAGGTGCGAACAAAAATTTCAAACCACCACACTGTTGCTGCTAAACTTAAAACCCATTTTTATAACTAACTGGTTAAATCACTTGTACAGTATAACTGTACTGTAAGCTATTAACTAAATTTGTACAGTTACCCCAGAGTTCGTATGGAATTGTTGGGTGCTGTAGATGGTGCAGTGAAGAATGCAATGTGAGGAATGTCTGAGCACATGCTTTCTGTTTTCAGACTCTAAGAACAATGGATTTGGGCCACTGGGTGTCAACACAACCCAAAGCTTTAAGCACACTTCCACTAGGCCATAATGTTGGACTCCAGGGAAGAAACGGAATACTTGTGTGTTCCAAGTACTTGTAGCAAACTGAAGAGTTTCCGGGCAGTAACCATGGACCCTGGGGAGATTTAGATTCTTACCACTGATCCTTAGAAAGGATCGGAAGACTGGACCTAGAAGAAACTGAAGATCTGGAACACGCCGGCTGTCTATCTCAGGAGACTCTCTGAAACATAGAAGCAAAAGACTTGGACGGCAGATAAGGACCCACTTGGCCCACCTAGTCTACCCATTTCCCTACCTAGTAGATGAGCTGCAGATCCTAGTTAACCAACAGCCTACTTATCCTACCCCCCACCAGAATTGCCTTGTCTGTCTCATGCATTCTTGAATTCCCTACTGTTTTTGACCCCACGACCTCCTTGGGAAGGATTGCCCATGCGCCACACCCTCTCTGTGGGGAAAAAATACTTCCTCACATTGCCACTGAGCAGTTTTCCTCCCCATCTTCAGATTTGCACATCTTTCTGAAAGATGCTACCCTCTAAAAACATGAAATGCATACCAACCTCACTGGGTGTCTGATCCCTGTGAGCCTGTGTAGTTTCCTGCAATGCACTCCCTAGCACACTGGTGAGAGGTTGGCCTGAAGACTAAAAGCAGATGACGAGGAGTTCCTTTTCAGACTACGCTATCTGTTCTGACAACTGGCCCCAAATTGTCGGTATGCTGTTGGATGGAACACATGGATCATGCAAGAGAAATTGTGAACATGCAGTTGGGCAGAAATACAGTAGTCTAGTGTACTGCCTTGTACAGTCTGTTCTGACGCGGGGTTCACAACATGCAAGGGCAGTATCTATGTCCCTGTTAAATTGCCCTTAGTTGCCCTGGATAGTCACTACATGCTCTGTCTCTGAGCACGCTATATACTTTGGGTGCTGTCCTTTGAATAAGCAGTCTTGGAACAAAACCGTCTTGCCCTTCGCCACTGTCCAGACAATGCAGCACTGTGTCTTGTAAATGCATTGACACTTTCACTTAGAATGTTAGTTTAGAATTCAGCACAGTTGGTAACTGTTGCACTTGCAGTTTAAATGTTCATTCTGGTGACCAGGGGCAGTACACCAGGGTAGATGATACAGGAGGGAAAACTGGATCAAATGGCTGGGAGGTACCTTGCTATGTGGGGACATGGGTTATGCTCTCCCTTCAACAGGCATATACTTTTTTTCGGTAAAATGGCAGTCCTGCCCTCTTGGCCAAGGGCTGCTGATCAGTATGCTAGGGGTCCCACACTAACTGTCCCTCTTACTAGGCCACACAGGGACCCTGGCAGAGGGGGTCCAAAAGGACACTACCAAGGAAGCAGGCAGGTAACTGGGGACCCTCACAAAGGGGGGACGGAGGGACAACATTCTCAGGGAAGTAGGCAGATGGCCAGTGCTGGACAGAAGGAAGCAAGGCGGGGAGGTGGATCAAACCTTATACTAGTAACTGGCTTCAGTTCTCCTTCTGCTCAAGGGGATGAGGGGGGTGATGTAGCCACGACAGAGGTGGTTAGAGACTTGAAAGGTGTGGGAGTGGGAGGCAGGAGGCAGGGGCAGATATCAGGAAGAACGGGGACCTGGAATGCAGGAGAATGGGGAGCAGTGAATCAGAGCAGGAGGGGCAGGGGAAGAGGGAGGAAAGCGCAAGGAGAAGGACCAGTTGGGAGGAAAGGTAAAGAAGGACCAGAAGTACAAGGAGGATTCAGTAAAGGGAGCTGAGGGTTTAGGCCAGGGAGCACGACGAGCAAGGAGGAACTAAATGGAGACGGAAGGGAGGATGAGTCAGGCTAGTTTAGCAGATGGGGGAGAAGGACCAGTTGCGAGCAGTGAGGGGGGAATTGGCAAGGTACAGAAGGATACTCAGGAGGAGGAGGAGGGGTATAGGATTGGAGGGGAAGGAGTGGCCATGGTAAATAAGGAGGGGGTGGCATGTGGCACCCATATAGGGGGAGGAACAAGGAGCCAGCTGGGTGGAGGGGCCGGTAGAAAGGATGAGGGACATGGAAGGGGGGAATGGAGGAAAAGGAGTGGTCAGAGTGCTCCTGCTGGGGGATTCTATGATCAGGGGTATCAAATGGGATAGGGAGGGAGAAGCCTGGCCAGTTAGAACAAGATACTTCCCTGGACTAACGGTGCACAGGGCTAAGCATGAGGTATATCAGCTGGCAAAGGATTGTGGGGGTTCCCCAGACATACTGGTCCACCTGGGTACAAATGACATTGAAGGAAAGAGAGGTAGCTAGAGATACAGGCAAGATTCAGGAGCTCGCCAGGGTCTGTCATGACATAGGATGCACAGTTTCCTTCTCAGAAATCCTGCCAGTGCCAAGGGCTAGTGGGGAAAACAAAAGGAAAATTAGGGAGATAAACCAGTGGCTCAGGGAGTGGTGTGAGGCCAGAGGGTATGGGTTGATGGGGGATTGGGGGGAGACCTGGGAGGATAAGGAGCTGTATGCTAGAGATAGACTACATCTCAATTTGGAGGGAAGGGGAATCCTTAAGTTGAAAATAGAGGAGTTCATTGGTGAAAAGTGGGTTTAAACTTGTAGAGGGGTTGGGATGGGAAAAAAGGCTGTCAAGGGGTGCGATAGGAGGGACTCTGTCTCCACCCCCTGGGGACCAGGAGGATTGCAGGAAAAGGCCAACTGGCAAAAGTGCAGACCAGGAGAAAATAGAATCCCATGAGAACACGGTGCAGGGGAAATGGAACTATAGGGAAAGGGTGGAAGGTAGTCCTGCTAAATGCCAGGAGCTTGGGCACAAATGCCTGAGCTCCAGGCGATGTTAACTGAGGAGCAGTGGATGGCAGCGTCACTGAGACTTGGGCCACTGCAAGACATGACTGGGACCTGAACCTGGAGGGTTACACTATGTTCAGGAAGGACAGGGGAGGGAAGGGAGGAGGGGTAGCAATGATAGTCAAAACTGCATTGGCATAGGGGAGTAGAGGAGGCGGAGGGAACCGTGGAGGCGATTTGGATCACCTGGATAACAAGGGGGGGGCAAGAGAGTAAAAATAGGAGTGGTGTATAGACCCCCTGCCCTGGTGGAGGAGCTGGAGGACAGTCTGGTGGCAGATGTTAGGAGACACTGCAGACTGGGCAGAGGAAAGGTGGTGGTGTTAGGGGACTTAAACATGCCAGGAACAGACTGGGAGACTGACGTCCTCTGTGACCAGGGAACAGAGGTTGTTGGATGTCTTTCAAGACTCGTTCCTAACTCAGCAGGTGAGGGAACCGACCAGGGAGGCACGGGTACTGGATACATAGATACATAGACAGTGTCGGCAGATAAGGGCCTATGGCCCACCCAGTCTGCCCATTTGAGCTTGTAAGTTCAGTTTGTTTTCCTAGAAGTCTATTTCCCCTTACCCCTGACCTCTAGAATTCCTTTATGTCTATCCCATGCATTCTTAAATCCTGTGATTGTTTCAGCCCCCACCACTTCCTCTGGCAGGGTGTTCCACTTGTCTACCACCCGTTCTGTGAAGAAATTCTTTCTCATGTTTCCTCTGAATCGTCCTCCCTCCAACTTCATCCCATGCCCTCTAGTCCTGAAACATCTTTTTCGCTTAAAAAGTGTGTTCCTGCACCCTGTTCCTCCCTGTAAGATACTTGTATGTCTCTATCATATCCCCTCTCTCCCTCCTCCTCCTCCAGGGAGTACATGTTCAGTTCCGTCAACCTGTCTTCATAGGACTTGTGATGCAATCCATGCACCATCTTTGTTGCCTCCTCTGAACCTTCTCTACCCTGTCTATGTCCTTACGTAGGTATGGTCTCCAGAACTGTACACTGTACTCCAGGTGGGGCCTCACTAGTGTCTTGTATAGCGGAATTATGACCTCCTTTCCTGCTGGTGATGCCCTGCCTATACATCCCAGCATCCTATTTGCTTTACCTGATGCCTTGTCACACTGTTTCCCTCACTTTGAGGTCATCAGAGATGACAACCCCAAGATCCCTTTCCTGCTTGGTGCATGCTATATCCTCACCTCAACTGATATATTGTGCCATGGTTTTGTGCCCCATATGCATTATCTTGCACCTCTTGCATTTAATTTCAACTGCCAAACCCTTGACCATTCTTCAAGTTTCTGCAGGTCCTTCTCATTCTGTCTACACCCTCTGGTGTGTCTACTGTTACAGAGCTTTGTGTCATCAGCGAACAGTGAAATTCTGCCTTCTAGATCCTGTGCAATGTCACTGATGAAGATGTTGAATAGGACCGGTCCCAGCACTGATTCCTGTGGTACCCACTGGTCACTCTTCCTCTGTGGAGTGACAGCCATTTACCACCACCCTCTGTGTCCTGCCACCCAGCCAGTTACCTACCCACCACACTACTGTCCTGCCCACACCCATATTCCCCAGTTTGTGTAATAGTCTTCTATGTGGCACAGTGTCAAAGGCCTTGCTGAAGTCCAGATAGGCCATGTCCACTGCCCTCCCCTGATCCACCTCCCTAGTCACCCAGTCAAAAAATTCAATGAGGTTGGTCTGACATGACCTCCCTGTGGTGAAACCATGCTGCCTTGGGTCCTGTAGTCCATTGACAACCAGATGTTCCACCAATCTCCTTCAGTAGTGCTTCCATGATCTTTCCCACTACCGAGGTGAGGCTGACTGGTCTGTAGTTCCCTGCTTCATCTTTGTTCCCACTTTTGTATAAATGGATGTGGTCCTGGCAGAGTGACCAGATTGGGGGCCTGGAGGTAAGGGACCCATTGGCGGGGAGTGACCATGCCACGGTCTGGTTCTGCCTGGACCTAGGAGGGGTAGAAGGCTGCACAAAGACGGAAGTAACCGACTTCAGGGGGGCAGATTTTAAGGAAATGGAAGGATCCTTAGGGAGCATTTGGATGGGATTGGGTCAGACATGGACGCTGATAGTAGGTGGGAAATCATCAGGAGGAGGTGCAGGATGCTACCAGCACCTGTGCAAGAGTAAGACGAAATGTAGGACCCAGAAACTCCTGTTGGTGGACCAGGGAGGTCCAGGAGGTGGTGGGGAAAGAAAGCAGCCTATAAGAAATTCAAGTGCTAAAGGAGTGAAAGGGATCGAGGGGAGAACGAACTGATGGCTAGAAGGGCCACTAGAGTGGTGAGGGCGGCTAAGGCAAGGAAGGAGCAGAACCTGGCCAGGGAAATTAGGAGAGGGAAAAAGGGGTTCTTTAGATACATTGGGGAAAGACGAAGGGTGAAGGGGCAGATTAGCAGGATTAAATCAGGGGAGAGATGGGCACAAGACCCGGGGAGCAGGCTGAGGTACTAAATGAGTACTTCACCTCAGTTTTCACCAGGGAAAATGGGGATGCTGCATCATACATGGGAGGAGACAGAGATAATGAGGAGGCGGGGGACCCTTACCGATCGGCAGGTCTGGGGGGGGGGCATCACTGGCAGGTGGGGAGGCTAAGCAGGGAGAAGAGGTACCAGAAGTGGAAATCACAGCAGAGAGAGTGAGGGAAGCCCTCAGCTCCCTTAAGACGGAGAAAGCACCGGGCCGGATAAATTACATCCTAGAGTGCTGAAGGAACTTGCAGATGTCCTGGAAACCCTGGCAGAGCTTTCACCATCTCTGAGGACAGGTGGGTGCCCCAAGACTGGAAGGTGGCGCATGTGAGTGCCTATCCACAAGGGGGATCAAGGGAGCTGGCAGGAACTACAGGCCTGTCAGCCTGACATCGGTGGTGGGCAAGGTGATGGAGGGCATTGTCAAGGAGAGGCTGGGGGACCTGGATAAGTCAGGTGCCTGGATGATAGACAGCATGGATTCATCCCGGGAAATCGTGTCAGACAAACCTGGTGGAGTTCTATGACTGGGTGACAAGTGCCTTGGACCTGGGTAGACCAGTGGATGTCCGCTCTAGACTTCAGCAAGGCATTTGACTCTGTTCCTCACAGTGGGCCTGTTGGATAAGCTAGGAGAAATGGGGTGGAAACCAGATGGATAGGCAATTGGCTCCAGGACCGGGCCCAAAGGGTCGTGTGGTTGGTGGATAGTCTCATCCCCAAGGAGGGTCATTAGTGGGGTCCCACAGGGATCAGTCCTTGGGCCCCTTCTGTTCAACGCCTACGTATCTGACAGGACAGGAATCAGGAGTGAGATGAGTCTCTTTGCAGATGACTCGAAACTGGGGGCGGTGGTGGATGGGGAGGAGGGGAGGGTGGTCCTGCAGGGGGACCTGGAGGCTCTGGAAAGATGGTCTAGAAAGTGGAAGCTGAGGTTCAATGCAGGGAAATGCAAGGTACTCCACCTGGGGGCCAGAAACCCAGGCCAAGTGTATTCCCTGGGGGGGGAATACTACAAGTCTCAATGGCTGAGAGGGACCTGGGGGTGGTGGTGGATGTCAAGATGAACAACTCTGAGACTTGTAGGAGGGCAGCAGCCAAGGCCAACAGGATGCTGGGATGCATCGCTAGGGGGATCACCTCCAGAAGGAGGGAAGTGATACTCCCTCTCTATAACTGCTTGGTGAGGCCGCACCTGGAGTACTGCGTGCAGTTTTGGAGGCCACACTTAAAGAGGGACATTAACCTCCTGGAGAGGGTCCAGAGGAGGGCAACCAAAATGATTTGGGGCTTGGGGGACAGGACCTATGAGGAGGCTCGAAGAGCTAAATATGTACACATTGGAAGAGAAGGGACCGGGGGACATGATAGAGGTCTTCAGGTGCATGAAGAGGGTAAAATGGGGAGGAACAGTCGGGGGTGCTTCGAAGGAAGGGGCCACTAGAGGCATGGGTGGAAGCTGGAGGGGGGAAGATTCAGGGGAGAAAGGAGGAGGTGCTACTTCACTGAGAGGGTGGTGGAGCCATGGAATGCACTACCTAGGGGGCTGGTGGAGGCAGAGACAGTGGAGGGGTTCAAGAGGGGGTGGGACAGGTACAGGGGAAGGGTTCATGAAGCAAAATCCAATGCAGCAAGAATATCCGGAACTGGGAAGGGAGAAGCCAGAGAAGGTGAGGGGGACAGCAAGGTCAGCACCCAGGGTGGGGGCTGACCAAACGAGCAGACACGAATGACCGTTGGGCCTATTCTGCTGGCATTTTAGTATGTTAGTATGTTAGGCGGCCCTGGGATCTGGTAAATACTTTAAACAAAGGTTACTAATGCTAGAGTCGTGCTATGCTGCTGGGATAGCTGTGAGGCTTGTCTGCTCCCTTGGTCTGGCCAAACTGGGGCCTGTCTGCTCCCTTACCCTGCCTCTGTGGTTCTGATTTAAACAAAAACAGTATGGGCTTGCTTGCCTTCTGTTGCCCGTCCTCTGGAGCTTTTATTTTGTGAAAGAGGCTTGACCTGCCCCTCTGCCTGGGCATTCCTTTACAAGGGCCTGCCCTGCCCCTCACTAGTCTTTTCAGAGAGCTGCTTTGATTTTAAATCTGGGCCTCTTTCCCATTTAGCCTTCCCTCTGGGTGCCTCTTAAACTGGCGAGTCTGCCGAACCCCCACACACACACACACAGACACACACACACCAACCATGGTGCTGTCTGGTGCTTTTAAACAAATTAAAAAAAGTGCTGGTGGTCAGCACCAGGCTGCAGACTCACCGCCCAACCCAAGGTGAAGCTGCTGTGGTGGGAAAGGTTTACTGGTGGATGCTGGCACCAGGTGGTGACTCTGGGTGGTCCTTGGACCTCGACACTCTGCCGGACTCTCTTGCTCTTCCGACGCTCTGGCTCCATTCTTTCTGCTAGTCCCCCACCTCATCACTGTGGCTTGGAGACTTGGCTGCTGCTGACAAAGGACCAGAGTAAATGTTAGTTAAAATATGGGGCAAAGCATAGCCCTTGGCATTGCTTCTCTTCCACTGATTGTTTGCTGCTGCACCTGCCAGATAACTACTAGACCTGCTGAACATTACAAGGGGACCCATCCCAGACATCCCATAAAAAACAAACAAAAGCTTGCTGACTACAGGAAGGAAGACCACAGGGATTGCCTAGGCAGGTTAAGCCCTTTTCTGTTTCTTCAGTTGGTTCTTCTGCATCTCTTTTCCACTCTGTCTCCACCTGGACAGACCGAACTGCACGGATTTAGAGTGCCTGAGTGCACTCATGTGACTGCCACTAGAGAGCTGGGTTCCTGCTGTGCTTAGAACATTTATAGGACCTCAGTGTTTGGGATGCAGAGTCCCTGGTAACATGAGGGGCAACCAGCAGTCCAGCACAAGCTGGACATTTGAAAACTGGTACTGGGATTATGCCATAGTAGCTGGGAGTGGGAAAACTGACGGGCAGAAAGGGAAGCTTAAGCAGCAGGTGTGTCTGTCTCCCAGTCCCCATATACTGTGCACTCTCTTGCTTGCTACCTTATTTTGCTAGGGGCACTGGGGCTGGGTCACCGTAACTGGTATGTACTGGAGTGCTTTTGTGGGGGGTATTGGAGTCTGAGCTTCAGGCTCTTGTTATGTAAACCTCCTTATTTGATTTTCCACAAGGACAGGGTGTCTTTGCAGTCCAGTCCTTGTTTTCTACTCCAAATGGTTTCCAGTCTCTCATTAAATCGGACCATATGCCTTCCTGTCTATTATTCAGAACATGTTAACATAGGTGAGGCTTTGCTCCATACACGTGATGGCATGTAATACTGCATTTCTGTCTTGACCACGCTTAAAACTGCAGTTAGTCTTTGAGGTTTTTATTTCGTTTTCCCTGTGAAAGAATGTGCCCTGTAGGTAACTGGTGCCTGCCCAAATGGCTAGCTAACTGTATTCTGAAATGTTACAGGAGTATAAGGAACTTCCTGGTGCTGTCCGTGGTCACTTTACACATGGTATGGTCACTTGTGATTGCTTTCAGAATGTTTCTACAACTGACTACTGCTGCCACATGGAACACTGCCTACTTTCCCCAAGTACTACAGTCTTGACATCGTGTTGTGTAGACCTGCTGGCTTTGGTCTTGCAGTGATGCAAGGCCTTCTGTCCCGATTTGCATATCTGGCTCCGCCATCCTTTAATACTTACTGCTCTGGAATCATTCCAGAGGTGTGGCCCAGTGGAAGAAATACCATCTGAAGATAGAACAGTAACCGTAGACTTTCAAAGGATCTCCTTGATTGGGTTGCTGCACTCTGTAAATCTCCTCACTTTTTGAGGTATAAGCTGGCAGGTTTGTCCACTGCCTTGTTTGGAGTGTGTTGTGTATTTCTAGCCCTGTGCAGTTCCTCTGCCTTTTACTGGTTTGATCCTTGCATTCTAACAGTAAGAGGCTCTCCAGCAAATAAAATGAGGAACCACTGGAGCTGCCTATGACTTTCTAGGCACAGATTGTCACTGTGGGTGGCCCATGTTAGCAAAGTCTTAGAGTGGTGCTGATGCCAAGGCTGATATTTTCAGAGGTGTGGCCAGTGGAGGAGAATCTCTTGAAGATCTGTTTCTGTGAACAGCTGCATTTTCTTTCCTCTCTACACCTGCCCATGTGAAGTGTTTGCTTTTTTTCCTATCTAGAGATAATTTGTGAAGACTGTGGTTGAAATGTTGAGTCTAGCTGTAAACTAGTGGTTGGCAGTACATGGATCTGGATCCACTGGTGGATCTCAGGTTTTGATGGCTCTTGGGGCATAGTTATTGTACTTGGTGGTCATTTTATTTGTTGGTGGATCTCCAGGCTTCTTGGGATCCATTTGGTAGATCTCAATACAAGGTGTATTGGCCACCACTGCTCTACTGTATTTCCAGCATGTATTATATGACTTTTCCCTACCCCCAAAAAAAAAAAAAAACTTGCCCCTGGCCATTCTCCTTCCTTACTCCACTTTTCAGTCTGACTTTGTAGATCTCTTTAGTCTCTTCCTTGCATCTGACCGATTCTGTCCTGAAAGGCATGGACTCTAGTGACTTTTTTTTTTGTATCTGGTGGGACCCCTCTGAGCAGGTTTCAGCCCCATCACCACTCTGTCCTGCCCGGGGCTTGCTCTCCACCCCCCCTCCCCAAAACCCACAATGGACACTGTTTGGCAAGCTTTGCAAAGGTTTTCACAGCTTTCCTATACCTTCCTACTGGATCGACTCACAGGAGTGGGTCTGTCTTGACTAAGTCTGCTTACTAATTTTTGAACAGGTAGGAACCAAGCAGTCAAAGTTGGTGATGCCCTCTTCAGAAGACACACCCGGGTCTTTATCCTGGACTCCAGTTCAGCAAGAGGTGCCTTGCCCAGCTCTGCACTATTCCTAGTCTTGAGGAATCTTGATTTTACTCCCTGGATGAGTTCCCCCACCGTGGGGGGTGGCATAGCTTGGGGTAAACTGAGCACCTGAAGCTGTGAATCTTGAGACTGAGCAGGCCTGGCTTTCAAATAGTTGACTCTCTAATACTGTGGCCTTGAAAATCTGTTAACCAGACTCCTCCCCAAACACACACGCCACCTCCACAGGTGCCTGAACAGACTACCCCGCCACCAGTGAGACCCGCCCCTGCACTCATACCAGATGCCCCAAAATATGTAAAATAGAAACTGCAATGTGAATAAACATTTTACCAGATGTCCCCATGTGACTTTAGTATATTGTATGGTGAACTTATCACTCATTTCACCGACAATGATTTTTTCTCTCTTGCATTCTAATTGGAGGAGGCTTGCAGAAAAATACAAAATCTCTACTGTCTAACATACTAATAGCCAGCAGATTAGGGTTGACTGTCTTTCGTGTCTGCTCTGTAGCCAACCCCTACTGGGCACTTGCTCCCCCAGCCCCCCGAGAGGGTCATCTTCGACTTCAGTATACCCATGCACCTATCCCACCCCCTCTTGAAGCCCTCCACTGTGGCTTCCTCCCGGGCAGTGCATTCCATGGCCCCACCATCCTCTCCGTGAAGTAATGCCTTCTACATTTTCCCCCATAATTGCCCCCCTCCAGCTTCCACTCATGCCCTCTGGTTGAGCCCCCTTTCTTTAGCCTGAACATTTCTTTGTCTCCGCCCCTGTTAATCCCTTTCACATATTTGAAGACACCGATCATGTCCCCCTTCTCTTCTCTCCTCCAGTGAATACAGCCCAAGGGCTTCCAGCCTTTCCTCATAGGTCCTTTCTCTCATGCCCTGAATCATCCTGGTTGTCCTCCTGTGAACCATCTCCAGCAGTACATGCCCTTCTTAAGATGAGGTCTCCAGAACTGCATGCAGTACTCAAGATGCGGCCTGGCCAAGGCATTATGCAGAGGGAGAATCACCTTCCTCTTCCTGGAAGCAATTCCCCGGGCTGTGCATCCCAGAATCCTGTTTGCCTTTGCCACAGATCTTCTGCAGTTTTCAGTGTTGTTCATTTTGGTGTCTACCATCACCCACAGGTCCCTTTCACTCATGGCTTGCAGTGTGAACTCCCTTCTTCTCCCAGTGTATACATGACCTGGGTTCTGACCCCAGATGCAGCACCCTACACTTCCCTGGATTAAACCTCAGTCTCCACCTCCTTGACCACCTCTCCAGGGAATCCAGATCCCTCTGGACGGTCTCCCTTGCTTCATCCCTGTCTGCCAGAGCTCCCATTGAGTCACCCGCAAAGAGGCTCGTCCTACTCTTAACCCCCCTCTCTATATTGGAGACAAGGGCATTGAACAGGATTGGTCCCAGTACTGAACCTTGGGGAACCCCACTGAAGACTTTCCTAGGGGAGGAGACTATCCCACCAACCACTACTCCTCTGTGTTCGCCTAATTAGCCAATCTCTGCCCATCTCAGCAACTGCCCCCGCTTAACAACCCAATGTGGGGTACAAAGTCAAATGCCTTGTTGAATCCAGATATGACATCCACTGTTCTTTGTCGTCCAGGGTCCCTGTCACCCAATCTTAAAATCTGAGGTTGGTCTGACACTCATCTCCTGGGACAAAACCATACTGTTTGTCATCCAGGTGCCCCAACCTTTCCAGTTGCCTCCCAAGCTTTTCCTTGATGAAGCCTCCATTAGTTTGCCCACCAGACATTAGGCTGACAGGCCTGTAATTCCCATCTCCTCCAGACCCCCCTTTGTGGATAGGCACCATATGAGCCATCCTCCAGTCTTGAGGCACCCATCCTGTCTGCAGAGAGGTGTTAAAGTACAGCTATCGGAGCCGCTAGTTCGTTCGCCAGTTCCTTCAAAACCCTCTGCAGCCCATCCGGTCCCTGGTGCCTTATCAGTTTTTTAGTGCCCGAAGGGCGCCTCTCACCCTGTCTTATGATTTCTCCCTTCCAATCCACCCTCTCAACTAAACACCCGTCCCCTTCTAGGCCTGGCCCACCTGGTGTCCTAGCCTCTTTCGGTCCTCTTGACTCCATCTGACCTCTCCTCTGCTCAGCTGTCTTCCTCACCCTCCCTTCTGGCTGAATGGATCCCCCGTCTCCTTCCATAAATAGTGAGACAAAGCACTCATTTAGCAGCTCTACCTGCTCCTGTGCCTCCTGAGCTCACCCCTCCCCAATCTTGATCCTGGAGATATGTGCTCTCCCTTTTCTCTTCTCCACTGTATCTATAGAATCCCTTTTCTCCCCACCAGATATCCCTTGCCAGGTTTGGCTCCCTAACCACTCTGGTGACCCTCCTTGCTGTCAACTCGTAGTCTCCCCTCTCTTTTATCCCCCCCCGGAGTGCTTGAAACGTGCATAGGCATCCTTTATCCCTCATTGCCTCTTGCACTTCTCTGGTCCAACAGCACGGCTTGTTGGCTCTACCATTCTTACGCCTTACTCTTGTATATGAGTTAGTAGCCTTCTGCACCCTTTAATGGTCTCCCGCAAGCTACCAACATCTATGTCTGGCCTAATCTTATCCAAGCTGCCCTTAGGATCCTGCCCATGCCCACAAAGTCTCATTCCCCCAAAAAAAAACACAGCAGAAACCAGACTGTGGCATGGTCACCACCAGCCAACAGGCTACACACCTCCAGACCCCTTATCTGGTCACTGTCTGCAAGGATAACATCCAGTATACTCCCCTCCCTAGTAGGTTCCCCCACCTGTTAGACCAGAAAGGCATCCTGAAACACATCCATCAGTCTCTGCTCCCTGGCCACCGCCAATATTCCAATCTGCCTTCCCATATTTGGGTCCCCCAAGACTACCACCACCCTACCCTTCCCCATGGTCACAGTACCCCTTGTGTTCTAAAATTTTTTTTTTCCCTCCAGGGCCTCCTCCTTTGGGGGGGAGGCCTGTACACCACCTTTATTTTCAGTTTTCTGCCTCCCCCTGTTTGCAGGGTTACCCAAATCGCTTCCACTCCATAAGTCTTGAGTGACCATCAGCGCTACACTCTCTCCTCTGCCCTCTTCTGTATCCCTCCCAAGTTTAGGTCCCAGTCGTTCTTCTGAGTGGCCCATGTCTCGGTAATCTCTGCCACATCTGCTGATCCTCTGCCGGACATCACCTGGAGCTTGGGCATTTTGTTGTTCTAACTCCTGGCATTGATCAGGACCGTCCCTCCACCCATCCTCCTCCCGCTCCAATTGTCTCTGCCCTCGCAACCTTATTCGCCTTTCCTGCACCGTGTGGGGAGGCAGGATGTGCAGTGGCATCTGCTGGACAAACCTGATGTGTCCTGCTCTCCTACTGATCCAGGCTTCAGTCGCAGCAGATCCTCTGCCAGGGGTCCGTAGTGTACTGGACACTCAAACCCCAAGAGATGGAGAGCTGTCCCTGGACGCCAATCCTCTCTACTGGCCTCTCGACTCCCAAATCGCTTCACAAATTTGGGATATCTGCATCTCAAATGGGTGCCTTGCCTGTAGTCTTTTTTTTTTTTTTTTTTTTTTTTTTTATTTACTTCACAGTCCGCTTTCTGTAGTGAATCTACTACTAGTGCTTTAAATAAAAGATTTTACGTTGATAAAAATAGACATTTGACAGGGATAGAAAGACTTTTTGGGGCTAGGTTACATCAATTTTAATTTTTATTTTTATTTCAATTTTGGTAACTGGATAGGCCCACTGATCCCAACAAGCGGTCCCTTTTTCAGGGGCGACATGGAGTTAATTGCAGGTAGAACAATTAGTGTAAGACCTTTGTGGAGTTTACAGTAGTACACAAATCAACAATACTAAGGTACAGCACTTATTTAAACTTGACAATACTTGACATTTGTTAATACATACGAACATACTATGAAGCCAGTAGGCCATTTGGTCCATCAAGTCTGCTTTTGTTGCAGGGTCCACTGCTTGAGCTACTGACCCTGCCCTCACTCCTCCCATCCTCCCTATCCATGACCCTTACCATCCCCCATACTTGTCCCCGCCTCCCTTAAGCTGCCCACTGTCTTCGGTGAGATTGCCTCTTCTAGCAGCACATTCAAAGTGTCCACCACCCTCTCTGAAAAAGTGCTTCTTGACCTCCCACCCTCCAGCGTGACAATGGTCCCTCTTGTGTGCCCCCAGTCCCTGACAAAGGATCTTCCTTCTGCCTCAGACTGTCTAGCCTTAGACAGCTGTAGTTTTATCTACAATTTATTTGAAATTTCTTTCTACCTTGTAACTACTTCATTGATTTATCCCAGTTGTTTTCTGTACTCCCTGTATCCTGAATTCCTACATAATGTTCAGTTTTTGCCTGACTTTTCTGTAAGCACCTGTGATGTATTCTGTCATGATTCCTGCTACTGTAAATTACTGTTCCATTTTGTGTGTCTGACGTGGAGCCTTTGTAAGAGTCCCTGACTCAAAGGCAAGTCCATGTTTTTTTTTTTTTTTTTGACCCCTTGTTATGGTTGCCACTCAGCTTAAAGAGACTGTCCTTATCGACCTTATCCCTTTTGAGGACTTGAAGGTCCCAGTCCAGTCCCCTGCCACTCTCTCCTGTCTTCCAGGGAGTACATGTTCAGTGCCTTCAACCGTCCTCTTATACCTTACCCTGCTGACCAGCTATCATCTTTGTAGCCCTCCTCTGGACCTTCTCCGGCAGGTTAATGTCCTCTTTGAGGTGTGGGCACCAGTACTGAATTCCATACTCTAGATGCGGCCTTACTAGTGACCTGTACCAGGGCAGTATAAACTCCCCTCTCATGCTACTGATCCCCCTAGATATGCATCCTAGCATCTTACTAACTTACTAAAATGCCGGCAAAATGGGTATAACTGTCTTGTGTCTGCTTGTTTGGTCAGCCCCCACCCTGTTTGCCTTTGCTGCTGCTTTCTTGAATTGCATGGAGTGATGCAGGTTATCACTCCAGGTCAATCTCCTCCTCTGATGCAGATACTGACTCCACCCAGGTAGTACTCTGTCCTAGGAGTCTTGGCTCTAATATGCATAACTTTGCATTTAATAAGTCCTGTATCCCTTTAGCTGTGTCCACCCTCCCACAGAGCTTGGTGTCATCTGCAAATAGGCACATTTTGCCCTTAATGCCATCTCCAGTGTCATTGAAGACATTGAACACCACTGGCCCCAGCACAGAGCCCTGCAGCACCTGACTAGTTACCTGTCTTGTGCCAGATAAGGCCCCCGCCAAACAGCCACCTCTGGGTTCTGTCCTTCATCCAGTTTTCCACCCATCTAGCCATCCTTTCCCCAACCCAGAGATCCACCAACTTCTTGATCAACCTTTTGTGCGGCAGAGTCTGAGGCCTTGCTGAAATCAAGATGGAGGATGTCGAACGCTTGGCCCCTGTGTACTGTCTTAGTGACAGTCAAATCAGATTTAACATCTCCTCCCCCCCACCCCCAGATGAACCCATGCTGCCTCGCATCCTGGAGACCATGCTCCTCTAGATATTCCATGAACCTTTCCTTTAGTATAGTCTCCATGAGCTTGCCCACAATGGAGGTTGAACTGAGTGATCTGTTATTCCCTGGGTCATCCTTGGGGCTGCTCTTTGTGGAGCGGCACTACATGCTCTGTTCTCTAGTCCTGCGGTACTAAACCTGTCTCTAGTGAACTATTTAAGTAGGTTTGCCAGTGCCTTGCCAGCTCCTCAGCCAGTTCCTTTAGTACCCTTTGATGTACTCTGTCTGGGCCTGGTGATTTGTCCACCTTCATTGCCAGCAGCCCCTCCATCACTCTATCCTCCTATCACTGCATTGGTGTTCCCCTCCCCCACTCCTCTTTTCCCTCCTTAAGGCACTGGTCCGTCCGTCCTCCCTGGTGAAGACTGAACAGAAGTATTCATTTAGTATCTGTTTTCCCAGATTTATCCTCCACCCCTTTCTTAATCCTAACAATCCCTTCTTTCTTGTCCTTTTCTCACTTATGTAGTGAAAGAAAGCTTTCTCTCCCTTACTCCCTTCAGTTATCTGCAGCTCATTCTGTGCCTTGCTTGCCTGACTTCCTTGCCAACCTTGGGTAATTTTCCTATCCACCTCTTGGTCTGCCTGAATTTTCTATAGGCCAACCTCTTCCTTACTGCCTTGGCAACACCAGAACTGAACCAGCTGGGTGCTTTGGCCCTTGTGTTCTTACCCCTGAGCCTAACACTCATCTGTGGCAACTAGTATTCCTTCCTTAATGATGGACCACCTTTGGTCCACCCCATATCTGCTCTGATGCCCACCAGATGGCTCCTAAGCACTTCACCCATTTTCCTGAAGTCCACCTCCTGAAATCAAAGATTTTGAAAGGACAGAGCAGATAACCTTACTAGAGCAAGGAAAGGATTAAGACTTGTATTGACTAGCAGATTTACTGTGTTTTTTATACTCACAGGGATTGCTACTGTTTAAGATTTCATTGCTTTGTCTCTTCAAATTGTTGCTGGTATACCTTTTGCATTATTACAAGGTGTGCTAACAGATTACTGCTGTAATCTTCGGATTCAAATAGTCTTTCGCAAGGTATATCTTCTGTTGCTGCTTTATTTTTCTCTGTAGCATAGTGTTTCTTACAGGGTATATCTTCTCTAAAATTATTACAGGTGGCGTTTTACAGGTTTTAGTTTTATCTAACATTAGGATAAGCTTTCAGGGTTACTGCATTTGTTGACTGTTTCTGCTCTTACCTCCTTGTTCTTCCATCCGTGGTTCTTTTTCGGCAGGGGAAGGGCCCAGTCACCCACCCCATCCCCAACCACCCATACTACACTCCTCTTGTAGGGTACCACAATCGTGACATTTTCTGTGGCAAGCAGGAAAGGGCGGATCAGTGGGTATCCACAAGGTGAGCTCATTACAGGGCACTAGTAATTTAACTTGTTATAACAAGCTATACTAAAACCAAATAAAATCAAACCATTACTTGCATTTTCTTCCTTCTAATTACTCTGACCAGGTTATAAACCCAGCAACTTAATTGGAATGGATATACTTAATCTGCAGGTACTGTTGAACACTTTTCAGGACTGCCTTACAGCATTTAGGATGCTGTCCTCATGCTGGGCCATTGGAAATTTTGGGACTCTACTCTGGGCAGCATGGACAGATTGCATGCCTCAAATCTCATTCGAGAGGAAATGTATTATAAGAACCACCCACCATTTCCCCAACATCCAATAGAGAACCTCTACCGCAGAGGGTAGTTGATCTGGGAGGTTTGCAGGTGGTAAGGGGCAAATCAGGTGCCCCATCACTCTGTGCTCTCCAACATATTACCTCCAAAAACCATATAAGCACTACAAATGGGTATCTGCCTCTATGTCCAAAATCAAAGGGGCAGAGGACACTGCGGAGCAGGACACTCTGCACAGGAGCTAGCACAACAAAACTCTACCAAATCAGGAACCAAAACAAAAAAGTCCAAAAATCTTCTGGTCATGACACGCCATGATTCGGGGAGTTGGTACCTGTCTCTAGCCAGGGGTAATGGTCAGATGTCTCCCAGGTACATCAGCGTGGAGAGACACTGACAGCATTGCTAAAATTGTTCAGGAAGCAGGAGTAAATATTGACGTCCTGGTACACATAGGGACTAATCTCTCCAGCCATTCAGTTGTGGAGACCAAGGAACACCTGACCAGGCTGGGTGACACTCATCCATTTCGTCCGGCATATCCTTCTCTGAGCTCCTGCCAGTCTGGGAGAGGGGGGCAGATGGACGGAAGGTCAGAAGGGGAGATAGGGGAGCTAAACATGTGGCTCAAGGCCTGGTGCCAGGAAAAGGACACAGATTTGTAGGGAACTGACAGCAGTTTGGGATGGACTGCATCTGACTAAGGAGGAGTCGGTGCATTGGAGCAGAAGTTTGACTTCTTTGCAGAATATTTAAACTAGCAAATGGGGAGCGGAGTGCAGCACCCCATACGGCAAATGGGAAGAACACCCCTCCCTCCTTGGCTAGTGGTCAGACAGGGATTCAGCATGTTTGTAGGTCATTTGCATCACCAGGTAAGAAAGGTCAGTCTCCCCATACGACGTACAGGGGAAATGCCAGACCTCGCCCAACAACTAACGCACTGAAATCTGGCCAGTGGAAAATCATGTACACAAATGCTCACAGCCTGGGAAATAAGATCTTGGACCTGCAGGCAATAATGTCTGAGGCTAAACTGGACATAGTAGCAGTTAGTGAGACGTGGTTTACCAGTAACCACATTTGGGAGACTTCAGTACCTGGCTATGTACTCCTCAGAAGAGACCAAGGTGCAAAAAGGGAGGGGGTGGAGTGGCCCTGTATGTCAATGAAAATATCAAAGCTACAGAAATTCAGAATACACATAAGGAGCCAGAAGAACTGTGGGTCACCCTGGAAACAGGAAATGGAACAGCCATAAGAACTGGGGTTGTCTACAGGCCCCCAGACCAGGGGGAGGACAGACATACATTATCGTTAGAAGATAAACAAAACATGACAGCTAAAAGGGAGGTTCTGATAATGGGAGACTTCAGCATGCCGGATACAGATTTTAATACCAGCAGGAACATCTGCTAGAACTAGACACATGGTGGATTCCTTGCAGGGGGAGGGCCTTAGACTGGTACAACAACCCACAAGAGACGGGGCTATCCTACATCTAGAACTAATGGGGAAGGGATCACAGATCTCCAGGTAGGTCACCTGGGGACCAGTGACCATCACATGGTATGGTTCAGTTTGGCCACTACAACTAAATCATCCATTCCAAAGCAAAAATATGGGACTTCAGAGGAGCGACTTTAAGATGGCCAACAGAGTTAAGCTAACCCTGGCAAAAACACAGGTGAGGGGTACAGGCAAAGGTGGGCAAGCATTAAGGATGCAATACTTGAAGCAACATCCCATTGTGTTGGACAGAAAAGGAAAGCTTAAAAGAAAAGGAAACCACTTTGATTCTCAAATACAGTAGCTAAAAGGTCAGAGCTAAAAGGCTAGCCTTCAAGAAATATAAGGAAACACGGCAGGATGAAGATGGGAGGCATACCAAACTGCCCTAAGGGAAGCAGGGAAGGCAGTAAGGCAGGCAAAGTCCCAAACCGAGGAAACACTAGCACAAACAGTAAAAGGTGACAAGACTTTCTGTAGATACATTAGTGTAATGAGTTGGGGGGTATTACTAAGCTCAAAGGAGAAAAGGGGCATGTGAGGAGGATCCTGTTTAAATAAATATATAGATATATATCTATATCTATCCTAAATGGATAAATTTGCTCAGTATTTACTGAAGAGAAGGTAGGGCAGGGCCCACAGTTCAGCACCATGGACACTGGGTGGGTGGAGGTGAGCACTACTCCTTCACAAAAGAAAGGGTCCTACAAGAGCTCACTAAATTCGGGGTGGACAAAGCAATGGGATCTGATAGCATACATCCCAGGATACTAAAGGAGCTAAGGGTGGAACTAGCAGAGCCATTATCAGAACTGTTTAGTGAGTCTCTGAGCACAGGAGAGGTCCCAGAAGACTGGAGAAGGGCTCATGTGATCCCGCTCCACAGGAGTGGTAGCAAGGAGGAGGTGGGGAAATACAGACCAGTCAGTCTTATCTCAGTAGTGGGCAAGATTATGGAAGCACTCCTTAAGGAAAGGATAGTGCAACACCTGGAATCCATAGGGGCACAGGATCCAAGACAGTATGGGTTTATAGGACGGTCCTGTCAAACTGTCATAGATTTCTTTGACTAGGTAACCAGAGTGGTGCACCAAAGGTGAGCAGTTGTCTCCTACCTAGACTTCAGCAAAACTTTCAACACTGTTTCACATAGAAGATTAAAAAACAAGCTGCATAGGCTCGGGGTGGGTCAGAAGTTTGTCAGCTGGGTGGCAAACTCTTTTCTGCCAGTTAACCAGAGTGTTGGTAAATGGTATGCAGTCAGAGATGCAAGTCACAAGTGGGGTACCTCAGGGATCAGTCCTGGAGCCAGTCCTCTTCAATATCTTCATCAGTGATGTTGCAGATGACACAAAGATCTGCAACAGAGTAGATGATCCAGATGGGGTGGGCAGAATAAGACATCTGGATAAACTAGCAAAATGGTCAGTGGCAACTGAGATTTAATGCAAAGAAGTTGAAGATCATGCACATAGGGAAGAGAAACCCTGAAGCCACCTATAGGCTGGGAAGAGTTGCTGGCAGTCACAAAAGACGAAAGAGACTTGGGCATCATCATCACCGATGACCTGAAATCATCCAGGCAGACCTCTAAAGCAGTAGGTTAGGGGGATGTTAGGGTGTATTAGTAGGGGTATCACAGGTCGGAAGAGGGAGGTAGTAATCCCTCTTTAAAAGACACTGGTTAGGACCCATCTTGAGTACTGCTTGCAGTACTGGAGGCCACACCTTCACAAGGACATTAACCAAATTGAGGCACTCCAGAAAAGGGCAACCAAAATGGTGCAGGGACCACAACAGAAGACATGAGGGCAGATTAATGGAGCTCAATATGTATACCTTAGAGAAAGAGGGAGAAGTGTGGTGTGATCAAAACATTCAAACACCTTAAGGGCATTAACGAGGTGAGTCTAGGACACAGCATGAGATTAGAGGAGGCCGTTAAGGGTAATGTGAGGAAGTTCCTTTCACAGAAAGGGTGGTGGATGCATGGAACGGCCCACCCCAGGAAGAGGTGGCTATGAATACAGTGCAGGGCTTCAAACAGGCATGGGATAGGCATAAGGGAGCAATACAGATGAGTATGAATAGATAGACCACTGACAGCAAGGGCGATGGCACATAAAGTAGAAAAGAAATGGGCAGACTGCATGGGCCTGGCGGTCCTTATCTGCCATCAACTTGTATGTTTCTATTTTGGTGTTAGTCGGAATGCTTTCCTGCCCATATCCAGCTGAAATCGCACACTGCAATAGTCACTTCCTCCTGTTGCCTTCCTGACCAACTTGCTCCCCATTTGTGGGCACCAGATCAAGAATTGCCCCAGCCCTTGTTTCCAGCGATGCCACAAGTCTGGAACCCACTATGCAGTCAGCCCTAGGATCACCCAACCCTAGCAGATGTGGATGGTATGCTCAAGTCCCCCACAGTTACACCTCTCCTTTCCCCGTAGCTTCCAATATTTGTGAGTTGTTACCTGTCCCTCTCCTCATCCTGACTGAGTGGTCTATAAACCACCCCCAACCTCACCTTTCTCCCTCTAGTGGACCTTAACTCACCCCATAATGCTTTCACCTCCTTCCTCTGACTCCTTCCTCGCGTGTTATTACCTCACTGATATAAACTGCCTCCCCTTCCAGACTACCCTGTCCCTCCTGTATAGTTTATAGCCAGTGATCGCAAGGTCCCAGTCATGGTGTGATGTTGCCAAAGTCTGTTACTGCTGCTGTGTCCACCCTCTTGTCTGCTAATAGTGCTTGCAGGTCTTCCATCTTATTTCCAAGCTTCTGTGCATTGGAGACACCAACTTCCACCTAGAATCTGACCTTCCTCCTCTCCCTCTGTTCTTCTATTCACATTTATCCCATCTGTGTCTACCCTTGCTATGTGTTCCTCACCCCTTCCACCTTCTCCCTCCAGACCTCTTCCATCAGTGTGTTTGGGTGGGGGGGGGGGGCACTGTCATCCTCCTTAGAGTTGAATGCCTTACAAGGATATAGCAATACAATAAATAAATTAGTTTGGATTAAGGGGTTCAGCTCTTGAGATCAACAGAAGCAAGTGCATTGATTTAGTTCCAACAAGTGTGCCTTAAGTCCTTTAAGTCCTCCTAGTGAGTTACATTCCTGGAGACTAGTTGGAAAGGTATTCCAGAGGGGAAGCATAAAGGCAGAAAAAGCCAGAGCCCCTTATGTGGACTTCGCTTTATGTACCATTAGTAGCTGTGTGAGGACCTTGGTGTCCTACAATTTTGTTTTGTGGTTTAGCAGTTCAACAAGACTGGGGCGTTGCTGGCCTGCCTGAGCTTGTATGCCAGGCCAAGAGACTGGTATTGTAACCTCCCTCCCAAGGTGGGCTGAGATGGGGCATTTAAGGCCTGACAGTGATTTTTTTTCTCTGGAAGGGCACCAGCTGCGAATCCACAGATTCTATGGTAAAGGGATCCGAGCTTGTGCATCTCGGTGTGCTTAATGTGTAGGAGCACCATAAAAGATCATAGGTAGAAGGATACCTTGTACAATCTTATGATGGACTACAGAGTTAGATGGGGACTGTATGCTAGAGATGGACCCATCTCAATTTGGAGGAGGGAATCCTTAGTTGAAAATGGAGGGGTTCATTGGTGAAAAGTGGGGTTTAAACTTGTGAAGGGGGAGGATGGGAGAAAAGGCTGTCAAGGGGTGCCGATAAAGGAGGGACTGTCTCCTCTCCCGGGGAGCTGGAGGATTGCAGGAAAAGGCCGACTGGTAAAGTGCAGACCAGGGGAAAACAGAATCCCCATGGGAACACGAGCAGGGGAAATGGAAGTATAGGGAAAGGGTGGAAGGTAGTCCTGCTAAATGCCAGGAGCTTGGGGAAATAAAATGCCTGAGCTCCAGGCGATGCTAACTGAGGGAGCAGTAGATGTGGCAGCGGTCACTGAGACCTGGGCCACTGCAGGACACGACTGGGACCTGAACCTGGAGGGTTACACTATGTTCAGGAAGGACAGGGGGGAGGGAAGGGGAGGAGGGGTAGCAATGATGATCAAAAAGTGCATTGGCATGGGGGAGTAGAGGAGGTGGAGGGAACCGTGGAAGCGATTTGGGTCACCTTGATAACAAGGGGGGCAAGAGTAAAAATAGGATTGGTGTATAGACCCCCTGCCCTGGTGGAGGAGCTGTAGGAGAGTCTGGTGGCAGATGTTGGGAGACACTGCAGGCTGGGCAGAGGAACGGTGGTGGTGTTGGGGGACTTAAACATGCCAGGAACAGACTGGGAGACTGACATCTTTTCTGACCAGGGAACAGAGGTTGTTGGATGTCTTTCAAGACGCGTTCCTAACTCAGCAGGTGGGGGAACCGACCAGAGAGGCGCGGGTACTGGATGTGGTCCTGGCAGACAGTGACCAGATTAGGGGCCTGGAGGTAAGGGACCTGTTGGGGAGTGACCATTCCACGGTCTGGTTCTGCCTGGACCTAGGAGAGCTAGAAAGCTGCACAAAGACCGAGGTAATTGACTTCAGGGAACGGATTTTAAGGAAATGGGAAGGATCCTTAAGGAACATTTGATGGGATTGGGTCAGACATGGACGCTGATAGTAGGTGGAAATCATCAGGGAGAGGTGCAAGATGCTACCAGCACCTGTGCAAGAGTAAGACGAATGCGTAGGGGCCTTAAACCTCTGGTGGTGGACCAGGGAGGTCCAGGAGGTGGTGCAGGAAAGAAGGCAGCCTATAGGCACCAAGTGCTCAACGGAGTGAAAGGGATTGAAGGGGAGTATGAGCTGATGGCTAGAAGGGCCACTAGGGTGGTGAGGGCTAAGAGCAAGGAAGGAGCAGAACCTATCCAGGGAAATCGGAGAGGAACAAGGGTTCTTTAGATACATTGGGGAAAACGAAGGGTGAAGGGGCAGATTAGCAGGATTAAATCAGGGAGAGATGGGCACAAGACCCGGGAGCAGGCTGAGGTACTAAATGAGTACTTCACCTCAGTTTCACCAAGGAAAATGGGGTGCTGCATCATACATGAGAGGAGACAGATACTGGGGGGGCCCTTACCGATCGGGGGTCTGGGGAGAGGGGAGGCATCACTGGCAGGAGGGGGAGGGCTAAGCAGGAGAAGAGGTACTGGAAGTGGAAATCACAGCAGAGAGAGTGAGGGAAGCCCTCAGCTCCTTAAGATGGAGAAAGCACTGGGCCGATAAATTACATCCCAGAGTGCTGAAGGAACTTATGGATGTCCTTGCCGAAACCTCATGGAGCTTTTCACCATCTCTGAGGACAAGGTGGGTGCCCCAGGACTGGAAGGTGGCGCATATAGTGACCTATCCACAAGGGGATCAAGGGAGGTGGCAGAGGAACTACAGGCCTGTCAGTCCTGACATCGGTGGTGGGCAAGGTGATGGAGGGCATTGTCAAGGAGAGGCTGGGGGGGAACTGGAAAAGTCAGGGTGCCTGGACGATGGACAGCATGTATTCGTCCCGGGGAAATCATGTCAGACAAACCTTGTGGAGTTCTATGACTGGGTGATGAGTGCTTTGGACCTTGGTAGACCAGTGGACGTCCTCTTTCTAGACTTCAGTAAGGCATTTGACTCTGTTCCTCACATGGGCCTATTGGATAAGCTGGGAGAAATGGGGGTGGGGAACCAGATGATCAGATGGATAGGCAATTGGCTCCAGGACCAGACCCAGAGGGTCGTAGTTGGCGGGATAGTCTCATCACCAAAGAGGATCATTAGTGGGGTCCCACAGGGATCAGTCCTTGGGCCCCTCCTGTTCAACACCTACGTCTCTGACATAAGGACAGGAATCAGGAGTGAGATGAGTCTCTTTGCGGATGACTCAAAACTGGGGGTGGTGGTGGATGGGGAGAAGGGATGGGGAGGGTGGCCCTACAGGGGACCTGGAGGCTCTGGAAAGATGGTCTAGAAAGTGGAAGCTGAGGTTCAATGCTGGGAAATGCAAGGTACTCCACCTGGGGGCCAGAAACCCGAGCCAAGTGTACACCCTGGGGGGGGAATGCTACAAGTCTCGATGGCTGAGAGGGACTTGGGGGTGGTGGTGGATGTCAAGATGAACAACTCTGAGACTTGTAGGAGGGCAGCAGCCAAGGCCAGCAGGATGCTGGGATGCATCGCTAGGGGATCACCTCAGAAGGAGGGAAGTGATAGCTCCTCTGTATAACTGCTTGGTGAGGCCACACCTTGAGTACTGCGTGGCTTTTGGAGGCACACTTAAAGAGGGACATTACCTCCTGGAGAGGGTCCAGAGGAGGGCAGCCAAAATGATTTGGGGCTTGGGGGACAGGACCTATGAGGAGAGGCTCGAAGAGCTAAATATGTACACATTGGAAGAGAGAAGGGACCGGGGGGACATGATAGAGGTCTTCAGGTACATGAAGAGGGTAAATAGGGGAGGAACAGTCGGGGTGCTTTGAAGGAAGGAGGACGGGGCCACTAGAGGGCATGGGTGGAAGCTGGAGGGGGGAAGATTCAGGGGAGAAAGGAGGAGGTGCTACTTCACTGAGAGGGTAGTGGAGCCATGGAATGCACTGCCTAGGGGGCTGGTAGAGGCAGAGACGGTGGAGGGGTTCAAGAGGGGCTGGGACAGGTACAGGGGAAGGGTTCTGGAGGCAAAATCCAATGCAGCAAGAATATCCAGAACTGGGAAGGGAGAAGCCAGAGAAGGCGAGGGGGCAGCAAGGTCTGCACCCAGGGTGGGGGCTGACCAATTGAGCAGACTCGAAAGACCGTTAGGCCTATTCTGCTGGCATTTTAGTATGTTAGGTGATATAGAAGTCTGAGCTTCTGGTTCAGTGACTTGGTAACCAGGTCAGTGCGAGTCTTAAAATTACAGCCCTGGTCTGTCGTGACTCCTAGGTACGTCATGGCTTCAACTACTTCAGTTCTGCCCCATGAGAGATGGGGTGGAGGGAGGGAGGGAGACAGACATATTCTATCCAGGCCCACAGTCTTTGGATCAAATAATATAGCCTTTGTTTTCTGCCGCTTATACTCAGTTTATTGCTGTTCAGCTATCTCTGCAGCAACTGGAGGTCTTTTGACAGTAGTTCATTTTAAGGATGTCCATATCATTAGACCTATAGAGCACTGCATCATCACATGCAAGGTGACCTTTACTTCACCACAATCTGGCATGTCATTCATGAATAAAGAGAAAGGGGCCCTGTCCCATATTGGACATTTATCAGAGATGGCACCCAGCCATCTAACCATTTTGGACCGTTCTTGAAGATAATTGGCAAACCATTGTATTGCTAGACTGTCGAGGCCTTTTAAATTTCAGTATCTCGAGGAGTGGTTGACTAACCATAACATCCAATGCTTTGAGGTCTATGAAGACCACACCAGTGTACAGTCACTTGGGTGAAATTTTACTAAGGCCATGGTTGTTCCATGATTCTCTGAATCTATGCTGTCGGGTTGTGAATATTGTCTCTGCATGGTCCACCACTTGGTTGTACACAACCTTCTCCAGCACTTTTCTTACGGATGGACAGTAGGAATACTGACAGTAGCTTCCAACTGTTCACTTAACCCACCTTTAAAAATAGATGTGACCAGGGCCACTCTCCAGGAGGGAATTTTCCTTCAAGGAGGGATCTATTGAATAACCATGAGACTGGGGTGGCTAGTGACTGGGGCTGCAATATTTAGTAGCTTGGCTTCAGGCTCATCAGACCAGGCTGAACCATGGGTGTTGATCCCTTGAGTAAGTTTTGGACTTTGTCTGGTACTTTGATTTGAAATGGAAGTCTGGAACATTGGGATTTTTTTTTTGGGGAGGGTGGGGTGTAAGGTTGCCCAGTGTGGTAGGTCTTGAACTTTTCCAGTTGCATGAAGAATGTATTTATTGCTTTGGAGGCATCTGTCAGGTTCATGTGACGAGTACCATTAGCAGCTATATCACAAACTTCTTGTTTGATATGGCCTTCATCAGTGTTCATTTGTGCCCAGAATTTTGGGATCAGTGAGGTTTGTTTCCTGAAGACTTCTGATGATCCTCTTTTTGGCCATTTTTAATTGAATTTTAGACTTGAATTTCCCTGAATTTCTGCCAGTCTAGGAATTGGCCTGATGTTTTGAATTTAACCCACGCGCTGTCCCTCTGTAATTTTTCTTGGGTCTTGGGAGAGCCACCTAACTTCCTGCCCTTTGACCCTGAGCTGTCTTTATAGA
This sequence comes from Neoceratodus forsteri, assembly GCA_016271365.2. NCBI lineage: Eukaryota > Metazoa > Chordata > Ceratodontiformes > Ceratodontidae > Neoceratodus > Neoceratodus forsteri. The sequence goes on along the minus strand of CM028131.1, from coordinate 1,083,257,031 downwards.
GGCTTGCCTATTGGCAATAGAAAATTGTTAATGAAGAATTCAAGGGCTGCATCTAGGTTTGGAGCTAGCTTTATTTGTAGCCAGTTTGCCAGGGAATCTAGGAAGAGGCATGGATTGAGTTTAAAATAGCCCGGTTCAAAATATTGGGAGTGGGGGAGGAGGAGAGAAAGTGGTTTTCCATATGCCAGATGGGGGAGAATGATCTCTCAATGAGTCTGCAAAGGTGCCTGCCAATTTTGAATCTGTCCGGGTTAGTGACTAGGATCCAGTCTAGGTGGTTGGTTACCAGTTCTCATATTTAGTCTGATGGGCTCCTGTAGAATTTGGGTTGATTCTGCCTCTGATAAGGAGGAGTTAAGGTCTCTGTGCACATTGAAATCATTCAAAATAACTTTCTCACTCTGGGGAAGAGAATGTACATTTATGAGGGACTTAGTGGACATCTTGGGAGGGTTGTATACAGACCTTGTGGAGCGTGGGTTAGTCCCACCCAGTGGAAGTTTCAGAAATACCACCTCAATCTGGGTTGCCATGCTCCAGTAAGGGGACCAGTGTGGTGTTAGAGCTGACTTTATATAGCTCAAGATCCTCTCCTTTTTCTCAACCTGTCTTGTCTCAATGACTTGCAGCCTGTTAGATCTACCTCATTGTCTAGAATATGGGGTTTGAGCAAAGTTTTGCTGATGGCAATTACATCTGGGAGTATAGGGTCGCCCATGCCTCAAGCTAGTGCATTTTAGGCCTTGGCACATGTAAACTATTTATTTTTAGCCCTTTGGCAGTATCCCATTTGGATCTGTTGGAGGTGTCAAGCCTAATATTGGCATAGGTGGGCCAGAGTTTTCTACATCTTCCCCACCGCAGCTTTATACTCATTGAACTTGGCTAGAGGTCTGAACTGGTGGTTTGGGGGTATAGTTTATAGCCTTTAATATAGGCTACTATTTAGATTCCCACTTTGTTTAAGCCCTTGCAAGTTTTATTTTGGAAAAACTGCAGTGTATCAAAAAGTTGCTCTAATAGGTCTTGGTGTTTCATGGGGTCAACACCCTGTTCATTAGCCTGATATATTTGATATAGGATATGGTCGGAGCCCAACACAGCTAGGATGTACCGGGTATGTTTAGGGAAGGAGAGAACAGAATGACTTTGGGAAGGGATGCGGCGCAGTAATGTGTGCAGGTAGGAACTTCCTGAAGGTTAAGAGAAATGAAGTAAAGCAGCGTCTATACAAGGTCTCCACTTAATTCATGCTACATGTGGTGTTTTTTTTTTTCTCTCTAGCATAAACCTGGGAAGAGTAATAAAACATAAGATTGATGCTAGCAGAAAACACCCCTAGTGTTAGCAGAGTATAACTAGCAAATGACGATCAGACACTTGGTCATATGACCATGCTTGCTATAAGTCTGTCCACCTAGGGTGGGCGGGGTAGTGTGTGATGCACAATCCCAAATGTACTCCTGAGTGCTGGTGTGTCTGAGGTTCAGACTACCAGGGTGGTTCTAACAAAGGCTGCTGCTTTCATCTTGTGGAGCAGAAACTGGTGGAAATGGATCCTTCTGTACCCCAGTCCTGGGTGAGGGCTTGGAGGTCAAGGTGGCTCGAGACATCTGAGCAAGCTGCGGTGGTGATCAACGCAAGACCAGGTGAGGAAGCCTAAGGGGAGAAGAGGGCAAGGGATTAAGTAATGGAAGCAGCAAGGGCGGTGAGCTTGTTACTAACAAAACAGGGGGGACTTATTAAAAACAAGAACTGGGTGGTCTCATAGGGAACCAGAAAAGCAGGAGCAGAGAAAAGGGAACAATTATCAAATGCCCACACTAATAAAACTGCTCTAATAACTCCTAGTTCCAAGTAAAGGTCTAAAAAAACAAGCTGGCAGGCACAGTGAAATAGTAGTAGGGAAAGCAGGAGCATTGAAAGGAAAACAATATTAGAATATACACACTTAAGAAAATTAAGATTAAATAAATGGCACTAACTACAAGGTCCTAGCAGGTTGAAAACTGAAACTACTAGTTCTTGGCAGGGCAAGAGTACACAAACGAGCACAAAAAAAGTCAAAGTGCTAGAATGAGCAATTGCAATTGAGGAATTAATTGTACAAATCGAATAGAAATTTAAATACGATAAAAAGCAGCAGTTAGAAGGCAGTTGTTCATTAGCCAGTCACAAATGGGCTCTGGTGGAAGGAGGCAATCTACGGCCAGTGAAAAAGGCACCAAGAGAATTCAAAGTCTGTTTCAGAGGAGTAGAGCATAGAGGTGCAACCCCAAGCATATCTTGAGCACTGGTGTTTGAGGTTCAGACCACTGGGGTGGTTCAAACAAAGGCGTGGCAGCTTTCGACTTGTGGTGCAGAAACCATAGATAGTGGATCCTTCTGTATCGCAGTCCTGGGTGAGGGCTTTGGAGGTCTGGGCAGGCAGCTCCAGCCATTGGAGTAAGGCGCGATGGTGATCAGCCAGGGACCAGGCGAGGAAGCCTGACTCGTTTGACTAGACAGCTCCTAGATATGCTTAAAGTCCTAAACCCCAGCTCAGCACAGTAATATGCACCACAGCACAGGGAACAAGCAAAAGCTAATTTCAACCCCTGGAATCTGTTCTGTGGCATGGTTTGTTTTGTGTGTGTTTTTTGGTCTGTCTCTCAAAAAAAAAAGTTGGTCTCGGTCTCACTATGCCTGGGCTGTACCTCCTGATGACAATTCTAGGCAGGACTAATGCTGTGCAATGGGGAAATAAGAAATGCAGCCATCATTTAACCAGCTGAGTGATCACATGGTGGAGTAGTACCCAGAATACTGGTATGGCAGCATTCCATATTTTTGCCCAATGCATGGCCAAATACCATTTGTTTGAGTCTGACTAACAAGTCTGTGGGCCTCCCCCTTGAGAAAATGTTGGGCTGTTGAGCGTTGGAGGTCTTTGTTGGTCTCAACTCTTCCACACTCCTTGTACCTGTAAATTTGCTTGAAACCAGGGATGTGGTTCAAATTGGTTTTTGAGAAAATGGAGGAGTTCTGAAATAAAGTAGGGACCCCAACCACCATGTATAAGCTCGGGGAGACATGACTGGGTATATGGACTAATATCTGCAGGAGAAACCTTGGCAAACAGCCTCTTTCTCTGTTGGCCAGCAGTTGTTCTGTCCACTTGGTTAAGTCTTCAAAGATCAGTACTGGTAACTGGTTTGAGATGGAATTGTAGGCAACATGTTGCAAAATGTTATGCCATTGCTCTTCGTGGTGGTTCTTGGTTGAAAATTCTGCAAGCTATTGTGATAGACAGGATAGATGACAAATGGATTGGTTTTCTTGGGGCCGGCCCAGTGATGCAGTGGGTTGAGGCACTGGATGCCACACCTTGTTGGTGACCCGGTAACAGGCCCGAGATATTGGTTTGGCAGGAGCGGGAAAGGATAGAGTCTAGAGGACTGCTCTTCTTTCCCGGGGGTTGGGGTAAGGCTAGCCACTGTTCTGGGGGCCCCTAGCATTTGCTAGGGTCACAGTAACTGGCGGCTCGCAGTGCAAAGGAGAATCTGCAGCAGAAGTCTTGGGGTGCGCGGAAGTGCACACACTGCATGCGGGATGTCATTGCACATCCAAGCTTGAGGGAACAAGTTGAAGGAAAATTCCCTAGCCCTGATGGGTGAATGTGGGACTAGGGACCACCCCAACACAAAGTATGTCTGCTGCCACCAGTGTTCCATCCACTCCCTGGATGCTGGTCCAGATTTCAGGAGGGTTGCCCAGGAGGAGAGTGGCAGTCCCACCCGGGGGGGGGGGGGCTTAAACCCGGGAGAAGTCACCGGAGAGGTGGAATTGGAGCTGTGCCAACCGGATGGCAGGACTGAGCCTTCAGGCCATGCAGGATGAAGGCGAGTCGGGAGTCCCCACTGGAGAGTTTGGGGATTGGTGTTGGGAGTGATAAACAAGAATGGTGTGTGGTGTTTTTTAAATTTCTTGTAGTCTGTGGTACAACTGAAAATGCAGCGATTTCCTCAGTAGGGAAAACTACGTACACTTGTACAGTCATAACCTCAAAACTATGAAACCTTAAGTTTAAATCCCACTGCAGCCAGTGACTTAAGTGCTTCACCTCTTTTGTGGCAATTGGTAGGATTTTTCACTTTGGTCCATGACTCCCTGGAACAAGCGCTAGGGGTCCTGAGAAGTTTTGGGGTCTCTTCCTGCCATTCAGCACTTCTTTCCGTGCGTGTGTGGAAAATGCTTCCAAGTAGCAGAACATTAAACACCCATGCCCTTTTAATGCTGACTGTGTAAAGGTAGAGGTACCTGTCTCGGAGCCTTCTCCTCACCCCACTGTTAAATCCCCAGTTATGAAATTAGGTAGAATAGCTAGTATGTAAATTGCTCAGATCAGTAGTGGTAGTGGTGTCTAACGTTGGGTTCTGTGTAAACGCAGCCTGAGACGTCCAGTATGAATTTTGTTTTGAAATGCCAAGAGTTGAGCCTGTATTTTTACTGATTTTACCAGGTAGGCAAAAAGATCAGAGAACTTGTTTAAAGTTGTGCTCTGAGTAGTAGTCAAGTTGTAATGTTTTTATGACCATCTCTATTCGAATTCAAAAGGAAAAAAGTGTGGTTGCTCACGAAGATTTGTTTTCCAGAGCAAACCAAAGCACTAGCTGTAGTGGTGTGCTTTAAGATTGTAACAGACTTACAAACCAGCTGGCAACAACTGACACATTACATGTATCAAAGTATGATACAAGCACACAAAACGGTTAATAGGACAATTGGGTATAAAAAGCAATAACATACCAACCATCTCTCCTTTCTCCTTCCCCCTGCACAATGAAAAGCGAAATTACATGAGGAAGAGAAATAATGCTGTAGGAGAAACTGGGAATAATATGGGAGCCTAGGGCCGCCTGGCCCCCCACAGGAAGGGGAAACGAGCCTCACCTACAAATTCACCAGCACCTTTTGGGAAACCTGTAATATGGGTGAAAGGCTAACAGGCCCCCATCTCATCATAAACCCCTCCTGACGAGCCTGCTAGCAGGCAGTATGTTTCTCCGTTTAAGAACTTGAGTACTTCAGAGTGTCCCTCTGTAAGGGAACAGTTATCCAGCCAATGCCGAGCAATAACTTAATTTAGCAACACTCAAAATAAAGGATAGAAAAGTCTAGCGACAACCAATCACATCTGCTGGGAAATGGCCCACTAGGCAGATCTGTGGGTAAAATGGGATCTGATCCCAAAAGCAGATCTAGAGTCCCAATTGCTTGCCAGAATAGGGCCACCAGTGAGCAGTCCCAAAGAATGTGTTTTGGGGTCCCCCGAACATCTACACGGATACAGGTTGGGGATGCCGACCTGCCCATCCTATAAAGCCTGAAGGAAGTAAAACATAAAACGTGTAATACGATGATATAAGAAACTGAGTGGTCTTGCTCAACATGTTGATACAAGTGCTGCCACACCCCATCGTCTCATGTCCAGTCCCAACTTTGTTGCCAGTACAAACTGATCCCTTTGGGGCTTTGTGGATCGTGACTGCTGAAGTAAGTTGTAGACTTTGTAGATGGATGAGGATGAATTGCAGTGTCTATGAAAGTTTGCAACACTGGGCTGGCTTCCTTCCCATGGTGGAGGCACCAAAAGGAAGATTGCCTTAACCAGCTGCAAATGTTTAAAAGGGTGGTAGGCGATCCAGATCTGTTCTGGATTTCACCAGCAAGAGAGACCCTTCCATCATTAAGGAGGCCACTGAGATTCACCAAAGTTGTGGCAGAAAATAAGGGGATTGGACAGTTCTGCTATACAAAAGCAGGGTTTTAAATTGTCATTTTTTTTCCCTTGGTGCAATGCTATCTGTGCAGAAAGTATTTATACAAGTTTTCTAGAAGTGTTATGTTAAACACAGTGAGGCAAGAGCTATGCATTTTCACAATGTTTTTGCACTTTTATGACCAAAACACTAATCAATTTTGAAGTTAAATTAAAACCGTAAAAAGTGTTGGTTACCCATGGCAGTTGAGCAGTAGTTTTACTAGGATCCAGACCCAGGTGGAAATAGATCTGGCGGGCTTCAGGGACAAAACATAGGGGTGGCTCAGCGGTTTCAGAAGCTGACAGCTTGGTATACAGCAAGCTACTCAAGGTAAGACCATACTGGTGGCAAAGCTGCTGTTCTAAAGAGAGCTGTAGGAGGCAGGAAGAGTAAGATTGGCAGAGCTCCATTGAAAGTTTACTACAGTGTATGGCACAGTAGTACAGAAAAGTTAGGTGTATGTAGACCCTTGTGCTTCTTCAGAGTGGTAAGCTTATGAGCCCTATGGATGGCCTTTTGTTGCATATAAAGTCTGAGAAATAATTCTGAAGACGCGAACCAGGTTTTGGAAGATGGGGACCGACAATCCAGTGGGTATAACAGCCGGGCAGTGTGTTCATTTTTTGTCACGCCACCCGCCCCACAAAGATGGGGGAAGGGACTCCATTTCTGTAGGTCTAGCTTAATATCTTGACAGAGTGGGAGAGGTTGAGCCTAGTCAATCCAGAAATGGATTTGGAGAGTTTAATCCCCAAGTAGGTAAGATCTTTAGGTTCCCAGGAAAGACTGAGTTCATCTACCCAATATTTGTGCACTTGTGCACTCAGTGGAATGACCTTGGATTTATCCAGGTTAATTTATAAACCGCTACCAGGAGAACCTGTCGGTCTTTCCAAAGCAGCTGGAATGGACGTGTCTGGATCTGCCACATGCAGGAGGAGATATGATATGTGAGGAATTTCCAACCTCAAAAAAAAAAAACAGAATACCTTTGATGCCTGGGTTGAGTTGAAGATGCAGGTTAAACAAAAACTGGGAGAGGCCGCAACCTTGCCTTGTACCGTGTTGCAGGGAGAAAGGGGAAGAGACCATTCTGGTCAAGGGAAGATGATAAATTACCATGAGCCAGTCACGGAAAGAGGAAGGGGAAAAGAGTGGCAAAGGCCAGGACACCCGGTCAAAGGCTTTTTCCATGTCTACGGAGACTAGGACCACTGCAGTCATGCTATCCCCAGATGCAGAAATTGGATATAAAAGCTTGCAAAGATGATATAACAGTCAGGCCACAGAAGCCGGCTTGTGTAGGACAAAGTCCCTCCCAAGTCTGTAACAAACTATTCACCAGTATCTTGGCCAGGATTTTTATATCTGAATTCAATAGAGAGGACGGTAACTCCTGGTAGAAGTTCAGGTTTACGGGCTTAAGAATTAACATTATCCAGGCTTATGTGAACGAAGTAACAGCAAGTCTGAAGGAATGAAGATGATTGAAAAGCCTGGTTTAAGAAGGGCCAAGAAAGAAACCTAGAATTTGATGTCAGATGAGGACCGATTGACCCATCTAGTCTGCCCAGTTCCCCTACTCTGATGGATAAGCTGTAGATCCTAGCCAACCAACAGCTTACTTCCTCCTACCCTCCCCAAACTAGAATTGCCTTGTCTGTCCCATGCATTCTTGAATTCTCCCACTGTTGATTCCACAACCTCCTCAGGAAGGCTGTTCCTGCATCCACAATCCTCTCCATGAAAAAGTACTTTTTTTTTAATATTTTTATTAGTCATATTTAACTTGTATACAGATAGGTCTACAGTAATTACATTAAACAGTACATCCATATCTGGCCTCTTTGCACCATTAACTGTAAGGTTCAAATACATCCTCAGACCAATATTTAAAACATCTTCCATATATTCTACTGCTCTCCTGTGCACTACCAAACCACTTAATTTCCAAAACAGAGTTTTACTTGTATTATTGATTAGTGGACATGTACTCTCTAATTATTCCTCAGGTCTTCAAAACTCCCCATTCTGGTTCTGCTTGACCTTTCCAGTCATAACCTGAATTCCAGACACTGTCTGGCATTGGGGGGCATACCAGAAGGGGCTCCACCCGAAAGGGAGACCACCTCACTATGTGAAACCTCCGGGAGGCCCTACTAGTGTACTAGAGTTAGGGCACGAAGGCGGGGTGGAAAAAGTACTTTCTAACATTACTTCTGAGCCACCCCCAACCCCAACCCTATCTTCAGATTGTGCCCCCTTGTTCTTGCACAACTTTTTCTGAAAGATGCTGCTCTCTTGGACTTTATAATTCCCTTGAAGTACTTGAAAGTTTCTATCATGTTCTTCCCCCGCAGCCTCACTCCTTTCCTCGAGGGTATGCATATTAAGCTACTTTAGAATCTCTTCGTATGTCTGCACCATTTTGGTTGCCCTCCTCCAAACAGCCTTCACTCTGTCTTTGCGGAGATGGGGTCTCCAGAACTGCACGCAGTACTCCAGATGGGGTCTTGCCAACAGTCTGTACAGAGGGTTAACTTCCTGTTTTCTACTGTTGATGCCTCTCCTATGCATCCCAGTATCTCTTCTCCCCGCCTCTCATTACTACCTTCTCGCATTGCTTGCCCACCTTTAGGTCATCTGATTACTCCCAGATCCCTTTCGATTGTTAGTATCTCACCCCAATTGTGTACTCTTCCCTGGGTTTTATTTCCCAGGTGCATTACCTATATCTATAAAGGTAATGGTTATTAAATTAATCTGGGCCAAGAGCCTTCTCTTCGGTAACTGCTCAATCACTTTGTGGACCTACAGAACGGAAATAGGTGCTCTCAGTGTCTCCCGATAACTGTCAGACAAGGAAGAGGTATGGAATTCAGGTGGTCCTCTATTAGATACTCTGCAGGCTGATCACCATCATCCGGGCTGGTGTGTGTGTGTGTGTGTGTGTGTGTGTGTGTGTGTGTGTGTGTGTGTGTGTGTGTGTGTTTTTTTTTTTTTTTTTGTTTTTTGTGTGAGGTATCAAGAGGTGTGTACTGTCCCATTCCTTCCCCTTCCCAGATTCAAAATATGCCACTGATCTCCCACCCAGAGTATCCACAAGGTCTCGCAACCCTTGTTGTGCTGGTGAAGGCCCTTTCTGCAAGTCACCGACCTGTTCAAATCGGATGAACGGCCAAGTTCCAGTCTTCACTGAGCACTGTGGGGAGATGGGAGAAAGGTGCAAGTTGGGCCAGGAGATGGAAAATTGAGGAGTCTGAGTTGGGGGCATACACCACCCGAAGAAGTTCATAAGGCCCAAACGCCTATGTGCCAAAATGAAAGCGGCCCTCTGAATCCCAGCATTCTTATCAAATGAAAGGCGTATTTTGGCAGCTAAAATCACCACCCCTGACCCCGGCTCTCAAAACGTGTCCTACCCATTACCTTTGAAAATAGAAGTCTTTCTGCTTAAGATGAGTTTCCTGTAGAAAGACCACTTCCAGTTGATGTTTCTAAGGTGGTGCAGGATCATATGTTTGCTTATCGTTGGCTCCCTTTGATGTTACAAGTAAACTTAAATTAGTCCCCATATCTATAAACCTGACAATTGAAAGGAAGGAACCATAAAAAACTTACAGGGGAGAAGAGTTGCCACCAAATATTGTGCTCTAGGATCCACCCCAACCCCTCCTGCCCAGCAGCCCCAGTAGAACAAAGACCCTTGTGCTCTGCAAGTGAAACATTAAGATGTTGAGACTGTGCCGCCTGTGGTGCTGAGTGTTGAGGTGATGGATGCCACACCTGTACTACGCCGTGACCCAGGTTTGGGAATGGACTTTGGCACAAGGGGTTGGAAGGGAGGGTTGAGGACTGAGCTCCTGTGTACTTTTCTCCCTGGACAAAGGGGATGGGTGGGCCCAGCAAGCCAGGGACCCCTGGTGGAGACTAGGAGGCACTGCAGCAAGCCAGGCAGCATGTACCTAGCATGACCAATGTGGGCACGGTTGCCGTGTGCCTAGCGTCAGGGTGTGCCCACGCACGGTGGGGGTGGATAACCACAGAACTCGGAAACTCCTCAGTCCGGGGTGGTGGCACCAACCCCCATGCCCACGGCCAGGTTTGACCTGGCCGACCTTCAGGTTCCTCCGCCAGCAGCTGGAGTCTGTGCAAGCATGCCCATTGTAAGAGGGGTGGCCCCACCCCAGAGGGGTCAGGCTGGGTGCCAGCTGCCGGGTGGAGGGGAGAGAAAGGTTCAGTCAGGGGACCTCAGGCAGGGCAGTACTGGTTGGTACCTGAGGGAGGCTCCCAGGACCCGACCATGAGAGAGAAGAATTGGGGGTGGGGTTGACAAACTTCCCACAACCACCTCCCAAATCGGTTGAGGTACACAGGATGTAATATGTAAACCAAGAGAAACTCTAAATAACCATACTATAAGAATTAGTCTGAGGCATAAGCAGTAAAAAGCTAGACCCCACAAAAATCTCCATCTTCCCCTGAAAATCACCCCAACACACACAGATGAGATTAAAAACCAAGTATGACTGCACCACTCCTACAAATCTGCCCGTGATAAATCTAAATCACCAAGCTGACACCTTGCCCCCACGCCATCCCTAAGCCCCATGAATAAAATAGTACATAGAAGGGTTAGTACTATTGAATAACATCGCCTACTAACAAGGGCTATGTTAGTTGAGTGGTGTCCTTCCCTAATTGCAAGTGACCATTTTGTAGCTTAAACACAAATGAAAAATCAGGCCCTTTTCATTTCATGGGATGCACCCCACACTCCGGCCACGTCATGTGCTTGAGCTAGTGGTGGCAGCCGAACCCGAACACTTGAAATATAGAGGGCTTCCGCTGTATAAAGCAAAATTATGAGGCATATTAAGGTACCTGCTGCTTTTATTTAGTAAAACCAGGCTAGAATAACTGCTGATGAGGACCGCTCCACTGTGAGTGGCTGCCTTACATCGGAAATTTCCTTTTAAGATTGGCAAGCCATCCAGGGTGACAGACTGGCCGAAGGGCACTGGTCCAGAGAGGCTTGTTTGAGCATAGATGTCCTAGAGATGAGAGCAGTTTTGGGCAAGAGGGTAAAAGGGTAGTTGATGATGTGTGCCATAGAATACTATGGTACTGTTCTAGGGACATGGATATGTTCCTCCACACTGTTTGGCAGGTTCCTTGCTGCTTTAAATCTTGCCAGAAGGTCTTCAGGCTGGCTCCACCCACCCACCCGGGTGGTAAAACTCTTGGTTTTGCCCCATAACGCCATATCTTCCTTACCGCTTGGAAGCTCAGGTTCCCTCCTTAGTGCTCTGTGTCTAGACTGGATCCAAACTCTTCAGTTCACCTGAAAATTTTAGTTTTCTAGACTTCGGTCTACTTATTTCTTCGCGGCTGCGGTGGACAAATCGACTCTCGGTTTTTGGTGGTGCCCATGTGGGCAGAAGATGTCCAGGACCGATCTGCACTCCATGTGCATCTACTGCCTCTAGCTTGACCACGACCCGCAGGCCTGCAAGTTGTGCAGGTCTTTTTTTGGCAAATTTCCTAAGACCGTGCTGCCCGGCTCCAGCTTGGGCGCCCCGAGAAATGTTATCTGCCAGTGAAGTCTAAGGAGGCCTGTGGGGTGGCTTCCGTGGCGGCTGGCTCGGCTGAGCAACTCTAGCAGATCTCCCTCGGAGGCGGTGGCCCAGGCCGCATCTTCATCTTTCTCGGTCGTAGCATTTATGTCTCTCTCTCTCTCTCTCTCTCTCTCCCCTCCCCTTGGGATCCTCCTACACAGCTTCTTTTAATAAGCATTACCAATCCCTCTCCACGAAAGGCAAGAGGCCATTGGGACACTCTTCTCGGTCAAAAAAAGGACTCTAAGGGTAAGTCCCACCATCGACATTCGTGGGTGCGGGAGAGGTCCCCTTCCCTGGACAGTCGACGCTCTACTTCAGTCGAGGGTTGCGGCTAAGGCCGCTGGCTTCACGGTGTCCCTGTCGGGTCAGCAGGCTGACACCAGTCAACGCGGTTGAGATTATTCTTGACCCATCTGACAGGCTGTCGACTGAAGCCGACAACCCTTCATCACCGGTTCCCCGGTGGAAACTGAGGACTTGCTTGCGCCTCCTGTGCCAGAGTCCCCGGTTAAGGCTCCGAGCCGAGGGAGGAGCGGGTTTCCCGGCTCCCTCTCAGACCCACCCTCGGAAACACCAGTCTCTGACCTCATCTTGGTCCATCTGATCCCGCCAGCATCGGCAGTCTTTGTCTAGACACAGAGGAAAGTGGTGGCGCCGCTTGTCCTAGTCTTTCTCCTCCTCGAAGAGGCTGTGGCGCAATTGCGTCGCTGCTACGAGGACTTAATGTGGCAGCAGCTCCTTCTGACCAGGAACAAGCCGTCACCTTCCCCAGCCATTAAGTGGCTGTTGCCCGGAAGGCTGGAACACCTCACGGTGGTCGAGGTGCCCAAACCTGGGCCGGTTTGGCTGAAACCGGCTGCCCCACCGATTGTGGCGGAAGCTCTGCCTCCACATCCAAAATTGGGGTCTCCAATCAAGGATTCTTGGTCGGGTCAGGGACTGCCCCACCGGTTGTCGGTCACCCTCACTCCCGACTGTCCTGCAGGTGGAGAGTGGCTCAGGCCCTAGGCAGCTCTTCGCAGACTCCTGAGTCTGACTCCTCCTCCCTATTTTCCAGGCCCCTTGACCTGGACTCCGGGGGGGTGGCAGTCGATGGACGAGAGCCCATCATCGTTAATGGGTATGCTTCGACTAATCTGGGTCTGCTTCGACTAATCTCAGAGTCCACCGGGATGCAGCTCGAGCCCGTATCCAAGCTGGCCAAGTATCCCCTCATGGAGATAGTGGACGGAGGGGATTCCCCCACGGAGGCCTTTCTGGTGGCTGAAGCCATTGTTGACCCACCTTGGAGTTGTGGCAGCGGCCGGCTTCTTGTCCTGCTCCTTCGGCCAAGATGGCCAGGAAGTATGCGGTCCCTACTGGGTCTCTGTCCGGTTTCTCGGAACACCCCTTTGCAGAGGGGTTGGTTACAGATAGCATTTTTCGGCATTCTGGGAATGCTGGGGATCTGGAAAGCCCCTCCAACAGAGTCCAAAAAGCTGTACTATGCCGGGTGCAAAGTATATGCTGCGTCCTCCCTCTGCCTGTCAGGCCAGTTCGGCCGCACTGATGATGCCCTCTCCCCACCCTTATGGGCTCCTGGATGAGGTGATCCCTAATCTCCGGCTGATCTGCAGACTACATCAAGCAGGTGCGGGATCAGGAAGGGCAGTGGTGAAACAGCGGCTCCAAATGGCTCTCTATATTGAGATCCTGTGCCCAGTCAGTAAGCGGCCGCAGTGGCCTGCGCTGCAGAGCTTGGCTGAGGATATCCACCTTTACAGCGGATAGCTGGCACAAGTTGGCAGACATCCCCTTCCTGGGTACCAACTTGTTCAGGCCTGGGGTGGAAGGCCACCTCCAGAGAATTGAAGTCTAATGCTCTGTTGCTATGTCATCTGCTCAGGACAAAGGCAGCCGACTGCAGCACAAGTCTTTTTGCCCTACTGCCCCTGCAGCACGTCTGGCCCAGTAACACTCCGCTATCACCACGGACCGTTGGGTGTTGGAGGTGATAGGAAAGGGTTTGATTCTGGAGTTCGAGCAGGCCCCGCCCTTCCGAGCCGACGTTGCCCTGCTCCTCCAAAAGGAGGTGATCAGGAAGGTGATGGATCCTCCACCAGACCTAGGGTTTGTGTCCAGGTACTTCCTGGTCCCGAAACGGATGGGGGGCTGGTGCCCCATTCTAGACCTGAGCGACCTGAACAGGTCCCTAAGGTCTTGAAGCTTCAGGATTGTCACTCTGGCTCAGATCATTCCATCCTTGGAATGAGATGTGTGGGTCTGTTCTCTGGACCTCCAGGACATGTTCTTTCACGTCCCAAGCCGTCCGTCCCACCAGCGATTCCTCCGCTTCAGAGCAGAGGGGTCCCTCTAAAAGTTCGGGGCCATGTCCTTCAGTCTTTCTCTAGCTCCCAGGGTCTTTGCCAAATGCATGGCAGTGGTGACAGCATTCATGTGGTGCCAAAGGGTCCGGGAGTACTCCTACCTGGATGACTGGCTGATTGCAGCCTCCTCCAGAATGGAGGTGGAGCGGTCCAGGATCTGGCCCTCCAGGTTTGCTCTCAAGTTGGCCTCCTTATCAACGAGGCCAAGTCGGAACTTATGCCAAAGTGGGTTATCCAATTCATCAGTGCAGAGCTTGACCTGCTGTGAGCAGAGTATGGCTCCTGGTGGACAGGGCCAGGGTTCTTTCCTCCTTGCCCAATCATTTCAGGTTGGGCAATTGCACCCTGCCTGGGACTTCCTGGGCTTCATGGCGGCCTGCACCAGCGTGGTCCATTGGTCCCATTGGCACGTGTCCCCCTACAATGGGGACTGGCCAGCCAGTGGTCACAGCGCTCCAGTCCTTTGGATCAGCCAGTGACAGTGACTCGGGAGATGTGGAATACTCTCCAGTGGTGGATCGTTCCCGCTCATCTGCAGGAGGGCATCCCATTTGTCTTCAAGTGGTTTGTCTAGCCCTCACCATATGTACGGGGTCAAGTGGTCCAGGTCCAGACAATACCACGACCATGTACTACCTAAACCGCCAGGGCAGGATGTGCTCCATGGCCCTGTGCAGGGAAGCTCTTTGCATTTGGTCCCTCCTGCGCAGCCTGGAGGTGGATCTCTTTGCCATCCATGTGGCAGGAGTCTCCAACATTCTGGCCGATGCCCTAAGCCAGATAGGAGCTGCATCCCACGAGTGGTGTCTCCTGCCGGAGGTAGTACAAGATCTGTTCTGTGACTGGGGCTTGCCATAGGTGGACTTGTTTGCCTCCAGGAAGAATGCGAAGCTGAGGCTGTTCCATGTCCGCCTCCCTCAGCAGGGCTCGCTGCAGGGGGATACCTTCTCGAGGCAGAGGACCCCAGGCCTCTTCTACGCCTCCCCCCCCAATTTCCCTTGATCCACAATGTGCTTCTCAAGGTGGAGGGACAAGGCACATGTGATTCTGGTAGCCCCAGACTGGCAGTGCCAATTCTGGCATACAGATCTCCTCAGCTCCAGGCTCTCAATGCAGCTCCCAGCCCGCCTAGACCTGATCTGTCAGTCAGGGGAAGGTATTCCATCCGGACCTTCAATCCCTGCACCTGACTGCCTGGTTCCTAAGTGGCTAGAGTTCCAGGCCTGGGGTCTTTCCCATGCGGTCCTCAACATTGTTGAGGCTTCCTGTAAGGAGTCTACCCAGGAAATGCTATGCCTTTAAATGGAAGAGATTCTCCATTTGGTGTCGGGGCAAGGGCCTGGACCCTTCCTCCTGTTCCTTGGCAAGCATTCTGGACTACCTGTGGTCTCTTTCTGAGGTAGGGCTTCGTGAGGCTACTTACTAAGTGCCTGGCAGCAGGCTCTGTTTACTGCTGCGGGCTGTGAAGCAGTTGGTGGTGCAGGAGAAAGTGGCTGGCCTTTTCAAAGGCCTTGATCACATATCCCTCTGGTGCAAGAACCTCCACCTCCGTGGGATCTACTGCTGGTATTTGCTAAGCTCATGGCAAGCCATTTGAACCGATGCACAGGTGTGACATCTCTCCTGTCGTGGAAGCCACCAAGAAGGCGGTCTATCACGCCAGCCAGAAGGATGGGGAGCTCCAGGCGCTTTTCATAGTCTCCTTATTTGGTCTTCCACAGAGACGAGGTCCTGCGCCCCCACCTGAAATTCTTTCCGAAGGTGGTGTCTGAGTTTCACCTTAACCAGGTGTTAACTCTGCCGGTATTCTACTCCAATCACACCTCAGAGGCTGAATATAGGCTCCATACTCTGGACCCTAGAAGAGTGCTCGCTTATTACAAGGAGCAAATGGCTGAAGTTCGGGGAGAGGTTCGCCAGCTATGTCGCCTACGCTGAAGCTGCACCTGGCAGACCTGCAGCCAAGCGGACGATAGGCAGGTGGGTCACCTCCTGCATAGATCTCTGCTATAGGTTGGCGGGCATGGAGGCTCCCAGAGGGTTAAGAGCTCATTCTACCTGCCATACCACTGCATCGGTGGCTGCTTCCAGGGACGTCCCTTTCCAGAAAATCTGCAGGGCTGCTGTCTGGAAGTCTGCACACACCTTCATTACCCATTGCCACATCGACCTTGAGTCATGCTGGGATGCTGGCTTTAGGGCCATATTGGTATATATTGGATCTCCAGTCATTATTCCCCAAGTAGGGGGTATGCACCTTGCCTCCCTTATCCCAGAGAACTGCTAGAGTCTGCCAGACAGTGTGGATGAACAACATATCCATGTCCCTAGACATACAGGTTGGTCACCTGTAACAGGAGTTCTAGGAATGGTGTATGTTCATCCACACAACCCACCCGGCCTCCCCAGCTTCAGCGCACAACCTGGCTTCCAGCGGGCTAGATCTGGCATCATGGAGTGGAGCCGAGAGTTTTACCACCCAGGTGGGTGGTTGGGAGGAGCCAGCCTGAAGACCTTCAGGCAAGATTTAAAGCAGCAAGAAACCTGCCAGACGGTGTGGATGAACGTATACCATTCCCAGAACTCCGTTACAGGTGAGCAACCTGTTTCTTCTTCTTTTTTTTTTTTTTTTTTTTAAATATAGCTTTGTTTCTTTTTTTCCTTTTTTTTTGCTCTCTGATCAGACGATGGCACGAAACGCAATGAAAAGTGTGCCGGCTCACGATCAGTTGATACAGCTGATGAATAGCTTATATAAGGCCATGGTGTTGTGTAGCTGTCTGCAGTTCATCAACCTGAAATGTGCACTTAACTTTCTGTTGGTTGAAAGCATGTCTTTGCGTCGGTGGTTCTTTTTATTTATTGAAATGTTTCACCAGGAGGGAACATTGAACAAGTTGCTCGTCTCACGGTGTGACATGGGGAAGGGGGTTTACATAGGGTTAAGAAAAATGGAGATTATACAATTAATGGCTGGATGAACGGTTACAAATTATGTAGGGGCAGTACGGACAATTACGACTTAAAGATTTTACAACTGTAGCAGAACATAGAATATAAAGTGTAACATTGCTAAATGTGAGAACATTTGTAGTGCAATAATGTACCAAGAGCAGGCTCAAGTAGTACTCAAGTGCTGTAGGAGGAGAAGGGGGTAACTAAAGTGCAAGACGGAGGCAAGAAGGGCAGAAGGGAGGGAGGCAAGAATGAATTGGGGAGGGGTAGCAAAGCTCTGATTCCCCTTTCAGGATGTTGAGAACCCTGTCGGGGGTTAGGGGTGGTAGGCCAGAATTGGGAATAGATGGTTAAGGAGGGTTAAAGCAGGAACAGCTGGGGAGAGGTAATTGTGGAAGGCGGTGGTTGGGAATAGGTGGCAGTCTTGTATATAAGAGGGGAGGGAGTTCCAGATTATAGGGAAGCGATGGGCGAACCCAGTGTGGCCAGTGAGGGTGGAGCAGGACCACTAGGGTGTGTATCAGTAGAGCGGAGAGAATGGGGGTGTGGGGAGAGGATGAGGTAGGGAGAGTTCGCCAAACCAGAATTTGGAGTTTAGTTTGGCATAGTCAGTGGCTCAATAGGTAGCACACTTGCCTCTGAGGCTGGGAGATTAGAGGGCTGTGGGTTTAGTTCCCACATCTGGCACTTGGGTTAATATCCCAGTACTGACACTGTAGTGCAGCATGAGAGGGGTGCTGCACTTCTGAGGTGCCATCTTTCAGATGAGATGTTAAACCGAGGTCCCATCTGCCTGGATTGGTGGTAGTTCAGGTGGATGTTAAAGATCCCATGACACTTATCAAAAAGAGTAGGGGAATTTCCTTGGTGTTCTGGCCAAATTTCCCTTGTTCATGAAAAATACCACCAGCAGCTTAATCTGGTTCAAGGTCAGTTGGCATTCATCTGTATCCTCCCCCCCCCCCAGGTTGTGCCTAAAAATGGGCAGGATTTGTCTGGTGTACTTAACTGGTCAACAAAAATTAACAGTGAGTTGTGCCTGTGAGATAGTGGAGGAAAGCTAGGAGCAATAAAGTTCAGCGATGAGATTGGGAGGAGAGTCTCAGGCAGAGTGGCAGGAGTTGAATCCAGTTTGGTCAGGAAGATTTGGGAGTAGCACCATAGACCAAGTCACAGCATTCAAAATAGGGAGCATCATCTGCTGAACAAGTTCTCCTCTGTCAGCAGGATGAAACTGATTCCTGTACAGAGCACCAAGCTTAGGGTGCAGTTTCTTCAGGATGGCATTGATGTGCTCAAAAGTTGTTTGTCCAGCCAAACCCCCAGATATCTAAATGAGGAAGTGTCCTCAAGGAGTGTCCCATCACGGTTGTTGGAGGGCAGGACAGTAAGCCTAAGTCTCTGTCTGGTGCCAAAGGTCATAAACTGTCTTGTTGATAAGGAAGAGCTGATGGGAGGCAAACCAAAGCTGAACTTGAAGACATGCTGCAAGTTTGTTTCCACAGTGACAGGGTTTTTACTGGAGCTGTAAAAGTCTGTATTGTCTGCATACATATGGATGGATGAGGTAGAACGGGCTGTGGGAAGATCATTAAAGACAGAGGAAAGTAGGGGATACCAGTGTTGATGGGGAGTGGAGGGGAGATGGAATCGCCATTCTTACCAACTTGGGTCCTACCAATGAGATGGGATTTAAACCAGTTAGTAGCTGGCAAGGCCAGCTGAGAGGGAGTCAAGAAGCAGTGTATGGGAGACTGTCTAAAACTTTGGCTAGATCGTCCGACAGCTGAGGTGATCAGGCCATCATCCATCTCTGAGGATAGAATCAGTGAGCCTAAGGAGGGAGGTGGTGGAGTGGCTTTTCCGAAAACCAGATTGGAAAGGGGTGAAGGAGGCGGAGAGAGGATGAAAGTTGGGAGAGAACCAGGTGGTGGTGAAGTTTAGCAAGGGTAGGAAGGAGGGAGATGGGGAGATGGTTACCAGCAGTGGACGGGTCACCACCCTTGGGAAGAGGTAGGACTACGGCATGCTTCCAGCAGAAGGGGACTTGGGCAGATGTAAAGGAGAGGTGTAAGATTAGAGAGGGAGGATAAGTAATGGCAGGGGTGGAAAGGTAGAGAAGTTTCAGATTGAGATCTGGGTGGGAGCCTTTAAAGGGGTTGAGGGAGAGGAGTGCACTTAAGGCTTAGTCAGGGGAGGTAATGGAAAAGGAAAAAGGTCCCACCTTCCAGGGTAGTTGCTGGCTGAGGAAGAGCTGAGGGCTGAAGGTGGTGGGGGAGGGAATTTAGGAGAGACATGGCACAAGAGGAGTTGTGGGCATTAAATTCATTGGCCACGAAGGCAGAGTCTGAGACCAGAGTTATATTTTTTTTTTTTTTTAAGGAGGGGAGAATGGGGTATGAACAACCATCCAGAATTTAGATGGGTTCTTGTAAATTGCCACACAAGACAGATGAGGTCTGAGTTGGTGGTAACTATGAATTTGTCCCCTGAACTCTGCTGGTATCCCAGGGAACGCTGCAGAGCAAGCTGCCTCAAACTTGCAGAGACACTCACTCCTACAAAAGTGTAATGCTAAGTACTCTAATTCTGGTTCAGTGTTGGCAAGCAGCTTGCTGAATGTCATGAAGGCAGTCCGATTTTTGCATTAGGAAATAATGGCAGCACCATAAATGAGTACAAAGTTTCAACTGGACTACCTTAAACTATGTGTTACTCATAGTCCTTGTTGCTACCACAGCTATCAACAAAGCCCAGGGGTTGCTCTACAATTCTGATGGAGGAGCCTTTGGAATAAAAAGACCTACATGGTGAAGGCCTAGGTAGTGCTTACAGTGGCACAGGAGTTGTAAAGGCACACAGCCGTTTTTAACACAGTACAGTGGGAAATAATCATTGATGGAGCAGTGGGCATGGCAGTTTCTGAATCTGATGGACTCTTGCAAGAAAAAGAGGGACCAAGGCAGGGAGAAAGGGCTGAGGATTTCCCAGTGCACAGCGAATTTCCTGAACAGGGGTAACAGCTGTCAGCCATGACTTGATCCCCCGGCTTTGTAATCAACATTGATGAAACTGTAATTCTAGTCCCGTGCTTTTGCAATGCACAATGGCTGAGAGTGGGGCAAAGCAGGTAGAGGTGACTGGACCAGGAGGAAAGTGCCAGGTTTCTCTTCTGCTAGAATATACTTTGAATCTTTTCTTCCTCCTTGGGGATAAAACGATACTGACTTTCCAGTACATTTAGTGACTCGACTGAAGAGTAAGATGTGCCATGGGACAATGCCTGCTACTAATCATAAACCTTTTCAAAGCCCATTTCTTATAGCCGTACTTAACAAACTTGAGTGATTATTATAATGGGTTTAATTTCTACAGCTTCTTCTGACCTCCTGCAACCACTCCCCGCTGATGGTTATCTGTGGTTATATGCGTAGTCTTGTTGTTTTGCTGGGTGGGCAGTGAGGGTTGCAAACATGAAATGCCATATTTCCCTTTTAGTGGAGTTAAGTTGAACCCTAAGTGGTGTTTTTATTTTCCTTTCTTTGAGGTAGTTAAATTGTATCTTCCTTCACACAGATCCCTTTGAGACATGTGAATGGATGCAGATGCGCAGGGTATTCTGGGCCTTTTGCCATGTGGCTGACACCGAGCCATCCTTCCGCAGCTGGGGTGGTGCCGCACTGCAGTGTTGCCCCTCAGTCCCTGCCCTTTCTAGCTGGTTCATTGAGCTCATGCCCAAACTCTAACCGCATGGGATCACGCCACACGACTGCTGGGCAAAAGGCTGACCCTGCAACAGTTTATTTTTTCTTCACATTTTGATCTCTCCTTATGAATGGTTGCTGTGATGTTAAATCCTGGCCAAAAGTGGATTTGTAGAGCTTAATGAAGAATCAACTTTCAACCTGTATTTGAAAATTTCCCATCATCCTTGTTCATGAGGTGGAAAGAACTTGACTATTGTAAAACTGAGACATGCAAAGAGAATTTTTTTGGCAAGCTGGTATTGCACTACTTGTATTTGCTGCATGACTTAAATACTTGAATTGCACAAATCTTGTCCCATTAACTAAGAATTTTAAGTTTGCATGAAAAATGATTGCACTTAATATGTGACCAAAAGAGGTAATCCGGCAGAAAAGCAAGTAATCAATGAGGGACCGTTTTTTCTTTATTTCGGGGGCTTTTCCAACAGTGGGGAATTGGGCATTCAGCACCAGGTGTGGGGACCCTGGTGTCACCATGTATGTAATGGGAACAGGGCAGGTGGCCTGGAGAGGTGAAAAGCAGTACCAGTGGTGGGCACCCCAGTCCACTTATAACTACTTGAAATAAAATGTGGGGGAGGTGTTAACCTTGACTGGTGGGGAGAAAGAAGTGGACTGGGCACCCGGCATGCTACTTGGCTACACAGACTTAACTATTTAGAGCGCAGGGGATTGCTGGCCCACTGCAGTAACTGAAGTCAGCAGAACGCCCAAGCTGCAGCTTCACATTTCAAGAAAATACCACTGTTCTCTTACTGAACTTAAGTTGGGTGCCCAGAACAAAAATACCATAGACTAGCTAAACTGGTACACTTTACTTGGGATCGGTGTATTTTTTTGAAAAGTTGTATCTATTTTGTTGTTTGAATGTTTGAGTGAAAGATGGTGGCTGTCTGTCTTTTCTGCATGACTCGAGCACATTCGCACTCATGATGTGGGTTTATTTTCTTGTTATCAAAATTCCTCATCTCTAGAACTTTTTCTCAACCTTCAAAAGGGACACCCTTGGTGTAGGCCCTTCAACCCTGAAGATTTCATGAAAATTCCACACTGTCTAGGTTGTAGGCGAGCAAAAATGCGTATAGGAAACCAAACATGTTTATACAGAACTGAACAAATGAAAATGGCCCATAGATTTGTATTGGATGCACTCGATGCTCCCTGGTTAGTCACAAAATGTAAGGGTGTGGGGCTGGACAGCAGACCAAGAAGTGGAAGGCCCTTACTTTTTGGTTAGATTTGGGATCCCTTCACTCCTGATGGGGACAGTGCTGTAAGTTAAATCTACATCAAAACGTTCACACAGGGGTTAAGTCGTGAAAGGTATGTTTTAATAAAAAAGTGAAGAGAATTTCTAGTGGCAAAAGCTGGAATCTTATATTTTAAATGGTAGGTAAAATTGGCTGCTATTTATTTTGAGTACAGATTTCTTACCAGTAACATCAGATTTTCAAGAGAATCTCTTGTATAGAGCCACGGGTCATCCATCTACCTACTTGCTCCCTATTTAAGGTGGCATACTCTGGAAAAAGCTACCAGTTAAGCGCACTTGTTCCTCCTTGTCTGCATCCTATCAAAAGATTTTTTTCTGGAACTACTGCATCTGTTGGCCTGGTGTGGGAATAATAGGTCTCTAGTTCAGTTGGTATGGTACAATTCTGATCTAGCCTCCGATAGTAATCTGAGGAACTGGGGCTGCCCACACTATATAGGTGGGTGCTGATGTAGGTAGTGGACTGCTCTCATGAGGCAAAGCAAGTGGTTCTGATGCCGACAGTTTACAGTTCAAAAGGTGTGGCCGGAGGATCTTGAAAATCTGTTACTGGTAAGTAACTAAACTTCAGTTTTGCAACACCATATCTATATGCATCAGAGAAAGAATTAATGCAGTCTTGCTTAGAAACCAGTGCATCATCAATTACTCCTCTGAGTTTTTTTTTTTCATTTTCTGGGTCACTGCTTGGTGCTCAGTAGGGCTTCTGACCTGTCTAGGAGGAGTTGTTGGCTAAAAAAAACTCTGTGCATCCCTTTGTTCATATTCTTGAAATGTGACTTTGTTTTCTATTATGATAGGAATTCCTGGACTCGAGATGGCAGACATAGACATCGACAAGTAAGTGTCTGAGCTTCTTTGATCCTATTGTGTGCATAAATGCTATTCATTTAAATTTCCACCTAGCTTGAGTGGTCAGTTATGAAATCTTGAGTGGAAGTGTAAACAAAAGGGTAAAAAGCAAGTCCTACAGACTACTTTACACAGGTGATGGAAAAGGAAGTTTTTCAGACTACTGATTATTGTACAATTTTCATTGGAAAACTAAACAAGATAGTGGAGGTAGTATAGCAAAAGGCAATGAAGTCTAAGGGAGAATAAGAGTTTAAAAGTTGAGGGACTTACTGGACCCAAAGGCAGAAGCGAAAAGCAATTTTAGTTGTAGCATTCCCAGAAGGGCACTCTCAGACTTGGCATCCCAAACCCATGTTCAGTGATCGGGCTCAGAGCAGGGTTAGGTGCGTGCCCCCGCCAAAGCTGCCCAGTGACAAGTTGTTTGCCTCCTGCGTGTGGTGTGTGTGTGTCCCAGCCCTCCAACCCTACAGACTCCATGCTGCAAGGGAGTCTGGTCTCAAAAGACACGTCCTCCAGCCTCTGGGAGGATGTTGTTGGCTCCCTGAGAAGAACCATATCCCATGTCCCAGACACAACAGGGCAGGGTTTCGTGTCCAGGTACTTTCTGGTTCTGAAACTGATGGGGAGCTGGTGCCCCATGCTGGATATTAACAATCTGAACACGTTCTAAGGTAGTGCAGGTTCAGGATGGTCGCTCTAAACCAGATAATCTCTCGAGCAGTGCATATAGTTCTTCTCCCTCGACCTCCAGGATACCTTCTTCCACATGCAATTTCTGTCCCACTGTCTGAACCTTCGTTTCTGCCCAGAAGGGTTCGGTACAAGTTCCAGGTCTTGCTTTTCTGCTTCTCTTTGGTGCCCAGGGACTTCAGCAAATGCATGTTAGTGGTGACTGCCTTCCTGAGATGAGGGGTCAGTTCTTATCCCTACCTGGACAACTGGCTGATGGTCTGCCTGTCCAAGGAGGCAGTGGAGTGATCCAGGGACCTGGCCCTCCAGGTCTACAGAGACATGGGCCTTCTGGTCAACCTGGCAAAGTCCAGTCACACCCTTGCTGGTGATTCACTTCATTCGGCAGAGCTAGACTCCTGCAGACATGGCATTAGATCTTTATTCATTTTCCCCATCATTTCAGGTTGACCACTTGTGCCCTGCTCTGCTGTGTTCTGCTGCTGAGTTACAAGGCATCCTGCACAAGCGTGGTCAGATGGGACCACTGGCGGATGCATCACCTGCAGTGGGAGCTGGGCTGCCATTGGTCTCTGTGTGTAATGACCTAGCCAGTGTGCAATGTCTTCTAGTGGTGGCTCATCCCAGAGCACTGGAGGAAGGAGTCCCATTTGTCCTCCCAGAGCAGGCTGTCATCCTGACATCGGACGTGTCTGGAATCGGTAGCGCACCTGGGGAACCGCAGGTTCTGTGCGCTCCCCCAACCCGGAGTCTTGTATCAACCTGCTGGAGCTCCGTACAGTGTGCTTGGCTCCGACTAAGTTAGCTGTTTGTCAGTTCTTGACTGACAAGAACACATCTGTGTTACCTGATCAACCAGGGCAGCATACACTCCCTTCATCTGTTAGAGGCTCCAAACCTGAACCCTCGTGTGCAGCCTGGATGTGGATTTCTTGCTGTCCATGTAGCAGGAGCTCCAACCAGCTAGTAGACACCCTTGGCCAGGTGGGCGGAGTGTGTCATGAGTAATCTGCATTAGGAGCTGTGAACCACTTGTTGTTCTTGTGGGGTACTCCTCTGGTCGATCTGTTTGCCTCCTGGGAGAATGCAAAGATGAAGGGCGTGTGTGTGTGTGTGTGTGTGTGTGTGCCCCCCAAAAAAAAAAGTGTGGGACACAGGGATGCTTACGAGGCCTTGGACCCCAGGCCGCCTCGTGTTCTTCCCCTCTCTTTCCTGTGAGCCAGGGTGTTGGTCAGGGTGCAGAGTGACTAGGTACGGATGATCCTGGTAGCCTTGGACTGGCCCTGCCAGTTTTGGGACCTAAGGTCTCTTCAACCTCAGCAGCAGGACTTGGTTACCTCTGTGCTCAGATCTGCATCTTGATCCGGGCGCTGCAAATTCCCCCAGACTTCAGTTTCTGCACCTCACAGCCTGGATCCTTGGTGGCTAGAGTTCCAGGCTTTGGGTCTTATGGAAGATGTGCTTCATGTTGTGAAGGCTTCCCGAAGAGTTGCTCCATTAATGCTATGCCTTCAAATGGATAAGATTTTCCATTTGGTGCCAGGACAGGGAGCGTGACCCACTGGCCTATCTTTTGTCTAGCATTTTGGACTACCTGTGATCTTTCTCAGTTGGAACTGAGGTAGATGACCTTCATGCACCTAGCAGCCATATTTGCATACTGGGTGTGGGTTAGTATACAGATAGTGGTGCAGGAGAAAGTGGTAGAGTGCTTTTCTTCAAAGGCCTGTATCACCTGTCCCTGCCAGTACATGAACCACCACCACCTTGAGACTTGTTTCTGTTGCACGGGCTCAAATGGCTTAGCCATGAGCACTGCCAATCAGTTGATTACCATCCCAGTGTACTTCACTAATCCAACCTTGGAGGCAGAGCATAGGCTCCACTCACTGAACCTGAGGCGAGCGCTCACTAATTATAAGGAACTCATGGCTAGAGTTTGGGGGAGAGGTTCATCATCTTTTTTTTTTTTTTTTTTCATACGCTGAAGCTGCACCTGGCAGACCGGCAGCTGAGCAGACTGTTGGCAGATGGATAGTCTCCTGCATCAACCTCTGCAATAGGTTGGCTGATGGGGAGCCTCTCTTAGGGCTTGGGGCTCCTTCCACCAGATATACCATTGCCTTGGTGACTGCTTTTAGGGATGTCCTTATCCAGGAAATGTGCAAGGCTGCTACCTGAAAGTCTGCACACCTTCATGTCTCATTACAGCTTTCACCTTGAGTCTCTTCAGGATTCTGCTTTTGGGACCTTGGTTCTCTCTGCCTAACAAGTAGAGATGTGCACTTGGCCCCTCCCGGAGAACTGCTGGAAATCTGCCATGGGGATAGTGCATAATATGTCCCTAGAAATGAGGCATCTGTCTTTGAGGGTGGAGCTCTTGCAGCAGGTAATATCATTAGGACTGAAGCAGTCAAGTGGCAGGCCCCCATGGAAAACTTGTAGCTAGCAGACAGAGGCAGAGGACTGCCTCGACGTTGGCTTCGCCCGGCGTCAGACATGGTATAAAGAGGCAGTCCCCTAGCACCACCTCAGTTCTTTTCTTGCTATAGGCCTGTGTAGTTCGGCTCCACGGACACACCTCAGTAGTTGACGGCCATCGAACGTCTGATCAGTAGCTTTATTCTGCAAAATCCTTATCGCCTTATTTGTCACCCTCTCCACCGCAGTGAAAGTTTGTGTGCAGGAAGCGGATCCCGCCCAAAGACTGCAACGTGGCCTGTCATCTGCTTAGGCCCGGAAATCCAGCCCGACTCCTCTACACATGTCAAATATTCAACCAGAAGACACGCACCAGAAGGGCCCATGCTCTCAAGATCTTTCTTCTAGAGAAGAAACTTGTGGCCATGCAGCGAGGTTCAGGGGCCAGCTCATCTCCCGTTATGGATTCCCACCCAAGGACAGGTCTTTGGTGGGGCGGGAGGGCATAACCACGAGGAAAAGATCTGGCCAGGTCTGAATCCTGCCCCAGGTCGCCAGCTAAGCAGGCATCATCCTCCTCCTCCGTCCGAACACTCCCATGCGACCAAGTCCACTCCTGCCTCGTCGGACACCATCATACTTCCTTGCACATCGACTTCTAAACCTCGAGGCTGACCCAAGAAAGCCTGTCCAGGGCTGAGGACAGGTCCAGTTCTGAGCGACGCAAAAGAGCACAAGCGACCTCCAAAAGGTAGGTCACCCTGGCTCAGACCCGCACCCCCCCCAGGCTAAGGTGCACTCTCCAGACCAGTGCCAGTCGCCTACCCTGTCAGCCCGCTCCCCAGTGCCAGACAGGGTGGTCGCTGGATGAGGATCAGTCCTCTGCCCCCCCTCAGAGGGACCAGACTCCTCCTAAGGCCACACCCGACACCCGTTGAGCCAGAACCCCAGACGCCAGCGCCTAAGGAAAAGGTGCCCGGCCCTTGTGGTTGTCCCTGTAGCAGACATTGGAAGTCTGTTCACTTTGTGGAATACTGTGAAAGGGGACCTTCTGTACAGACCTCCAGACACTGTCTCTTCTCTGCCACCCATGGGTGTCTTC
The DNA here is from genome assembly GCA_016271365.2 of Neoceratodus forsteri. Classification (NCBI taxonomy): domain Eukaryota; kingdom Metazoa; phylum Chordata; order Ceratodontiformes; family Ceratodontidae; genus Neoceratodus; species Neoceratodus forsteri. Next base: position 1,083,230,177 of record CM028131.1, on the reverse strand, counting down.
TCTCCCTCCCCTCCCTCCCCACGAACCTTGGGGGAACCAGGGTGAACATGAGTCCACATCCCAAGAAGAAGTAAAAGGCCTCCATCGCCTTCCTCCCCTGCTGTCACGTCGTCCTTGGGGTGAGGGCAGCGTGGATTCAGACTTCTTAAACTGGGAATTTCTCCCCCACACCCAGAACTTAAAGGTTCCCCTAGGTCCCCTCAGGATGATCCCTCATTCTTGGATATCGTACGGCAAATCCAGACCATATGAGTGGGACGGAGGATCTGGATCCAGAGTGTAAACACCTAGCCAGGTTCCCTCTGGGAGAAAAACCCAAACCCTTGGTGATTCCACAGTTTGCGGAATTATTTCAGGATGTGACGTGCCTGACCTGGAGGACGCCATCCTTCTTTCCTGGCGGTCCCTAGGAAGGCGGACAGACTCTGTAAGCCCCCAAAGTCTGAACTATTCCTGACCAAACAGTCAAAGGCCAATTTATTGGTCCTCACAGCTGCCCATTGAAGGGAATATCAACAAAAACATTTGAGTTCCCAACCTCCTGACCCTGTCTCCAAGAAGTTTGATGGCTGTGGTCGTAAAGTCGTCTCCCCAGCCACTGGGGCCATCGGGTCACTGAACTTTATGGCACACATGATCACATATCCATTGTCACTGGAGAAAGACGATGGGCCTTGTGGAAGCTATGCCCGACTCAGACTCCAAACAAATTGTAGTGTGCCCAGTCAGGTTTGGATGTGGGCAAACACGCTCTACAGTGTTCATACGACTCCGTAGACATGGCCTCCAGGGCAACCACCTCGAGTCTGCATGAGACAGCAGTCTTGGCTCTGGCTCACGGGTTTCCAGCTGGACCTGCAAGAGTCCATTTTGGATTTCCTCCTTTCAGGGTCCTGTTTTGTTTGGCCCTGAAGTTGAGCAAATGATAAAACTACAGGAGTTCGGGGTGGGGTGGGGGGTGGCTGATGGGCACCGCAAGTACAAATCCCAGCCCCTGGAACCCTGCCAGCACCCTTTTCATAAAGGTCAAGGGCAGGATCTGGAGTAAACAGTCCCATGGTAAGGGATTCAAGAGGTGGGGTCACCCTGCCCCTCAAGGTTCCCAGGGCCCCAAGCAGCCCAAAACCCCTAGGGCTCATGGTCCCCCCAGCCTGACTCTCTGCCACCCTTCTCCCTAGTGGACAGGCAGAGTGAGAAGGTAAGAGGTGGTTGACGCTTACCACTCAAAATGGTCCAGTATCACTGCAGACCAGTGGGTTCTGGATACCATTCAGAAAAGGTATACAGTGGAGTTCATCTCATCCATCCGACAATCTTCTTCTCTCGGCCCATTGTCCACCAGAACAGTCATTTTCTAGAAGCAGAGATTTCAATAGCTCCTAGAGAAAAGAGCCATACAAAAGGTTCTGCAGGCACAGAAAGGGAAAGGTTGTTCCAGACTTTCCTGATCCTGGTGGGGGGGGGAGACAAGAGGACCTGAGCCAACTCGGCCTCTCTGTAAAATACCAGAGGTTTTGGATGGTCACTTTGGCAGGTGCCTCTCCCCTGCTTCAGCAAGGGGACTGGCTGTGCTACCAAGATATGCAGGACGCCTGCATGCATATCAAGGTCCTGAAGTCACAAAGTTTCTGCGATTTCAGCTTCAGGGACTAGCACTACCAATTCTGGGTACTTCCTTTCAGCCTTTCCTCTGCCCCAGGGTCTTCATCAAATGTGCTGGCGGCGGTAGCGGCAGCCCTCCGCAGGAGAGGCCCCTTTGTTTACCCTTATCTGGATGATTGGCTCCTCTCTGCTTGGAGGAGGGCTCCTAATCGCCCTGTAAGATGCATGCTCTATTTTCTTCCCTGGGGATTACAGCAAACTGAAGTCAGACCACTGGCCAACACACAAATTGCAGTTCATAGGGGAGAGCCTTTCTGCCTCCAGACATTGCAGGCTGCCTTCGGGTTTTGGCCAGCAGGCTCCAAAGGTCTCTCTCCCACCCCCACCCCTGCCTGGGTGGTTCTACAACTTTTGAGCCATATGGTGGCAGCCATAGACACAGTACCCTTAGCCAGACCCCATACGAGGACTCTAATGGCACCTCAAGGTTCAGTGGGACCAATCGGTGGATAGTCTGGATCTCCAAATCCGGATCTCTTGGGTGGTACATCGTTCTCTAATGGTGGTTACGTCAGTCTGGCAGGAGGAGATCTTACTTCGAGACACAGCTCTTGCAGCAGGTTACACCATTAGGACTGAAGCCGGCAGGCATCGGGACCCCACGGAAAAATTCTAGCTAGCTATCTTCAGCGGGAACCGCCCCCGATGTCGGTCCTCCCTGACATCAGGCTGGTATATAAGTGAAGCGGTCCCGCACCAGATTCCCCAGTTATTTCCTTACTGCCGACTGGCATGTCTCTAACCCTTCTCGTGTTCAGTTTCTAGCACGCCACACATGGTAGTGTTTTTTCCTACGGGAAATTGCGTTCTCTCATTCAGCTTTTTCTCTGTCGTCCTCTCGACCTCCGGGTCACCCTCAAGTGCACCTGTGGGAAGCAGATCCCATTCAAGGATCCGCACTCTGCCTGTGTCCGGTGCCTAGGCCAGACCACTTACACCCGGTCCTGCACCTTTGCCAGGGTTTCAACAGCAGAACCGTATCCGCTCAAGAAGGCCCTACCGGCATTCCTGCTGGAGGAACAACTCAAGACCATGGCTTCCAAGGGATTCTCCAGAAGGCCCAGAAGCATGCTGAGAAGCATAGGGAGAAGGCCCTTCCAGGTCCCCTGCCTAGGGCCTCCGACTCGCTGCAGCTCTGGCTCCACGTCTGACCGCTCTCCTTCATGGGCCAGCTCTCAGCCTCCCCCGCTGCGGTGAGAGTCTTCAGGCTCCTCTTCTCAGGCCAAGACTCCCAGGCCTTCCTCATCCTCCAAGGCCCTGGCTAAGTCGGGGGATCGCCACCATCACCACAAGTCGGGTTCCCGCCATTCTGAACCCGACGTCGGGTCTGCTTCCTTGCCGCCTCCTATCCACCGGAAAACCAAGGAGCTCACCTCACTTAAGAGGCTGCTGGACCCGACGTCTGTCTCTCGCCACAGGTCCCCAGAGCCATCATCCGTCAGACTGTCGCTGGCCAGACCAACTCGTCACCGGACGCCGGTAGGGGGACCAGCGCCCGCTCCAATTGAGAAGAGGACCCCGCCGCCTACTGACCTCTGTCAGGAGACCATCACTGAGGAGGAGTTAACTCAGCCCGAGGACCAGACGGGCGACCCCGGTCCTGTTGAGACTCTCAGGGAACCCTCGCCGCAACCTGAGCGACGCTGGACCTGAGCGACTGCTCCACCGCGCTCTGGCAGTCATTGACCTTTCTTTTCCGGAGGTGAAGGAGCTTTCACTTACTGGTGGGATACCATCAAAAAGGACATGGTCCCCACTCCACCTCCGCTTCCTCCTCTGGTTCCTCGCGCTCTCTCCGTCTGGGTCTGTAAGCGGTTACCTCTCCCGGAGCCCAGGACCCTCCAAGGGGAGACCAGACAAAGGAGACCTTCGTCCGGATCCTCTTCTAGGTCACCCAGTCCCAAGAGACCCAGAAGACGCTGTTGTTCACCTTCGACGGAGGACACGGGATCAGACTTTTCAACATCCAGATCCCCATATCCTCTCCATCCCTTCTCTGGACCCACGTGAACTGCCAAAGTCTCCTCCGGGTGACCCTTCATTCTCGGATATCATGAGACACATCCAAGAGAACATGGGATGGGATGCGGAAGTTATACCCGGAAAGGCTACGCCTTGCGAAGTATCTTCGGCAGAAGGACCCCAAGCCTGTGGTGGTGCCACCCTTGGTAGACACTTTCGTGGACGTCACCAAGGCAGCGTGGAAGCATCCACATTCACTCCCGGCGATGCCGAAGAAAGCTGACCGCTTGTACAAGGCTCCAAGAGAAGACCAGTACTTGACTCAGCACCCTCAGGCCGATCTCTGGTCATAACAGCTCTCATGACCGGTCCCAGAGACCGCAACATTTGAGCACCCTGCCACCGGACCCAGAGTCCAAGCAGCTGGACGCCATGGGTAGGCGCACGTATGCTTTCACTACCTGCGCCATCAGATCCCTGAATTATTTGACCCACATGGTGCAGTTCCAAAATGCCCTGTGGGAGCAGGGTCTGGCTGCGGCTGAGAAGTTGCCGGAAGGTGAGCAGGAGGAGGAGATGTTGCAGCTCCTCCGTACAGGTTCGGACGTGGGAACCCAGGTGCTACGAGCCACGTACGACTCCGTGGACTCCTCGGCCCGAGCAGCAGCTTCAGGCGTATGCCTCCGGAGGCACTCTTGGCTCCATGTCTCTGGTTTTACCCCGGACGTCCAGAAAAACATCATGGACTCCCCATTCGAGGGAGAAGTTTTGTTTGGTAATTATCTTCTCTGAGGGTTTACCAAACTCCAAGAGGCCGGGAAGGCGGTGAGGTCGGTTCAGGCCATGTACCGACCCAAGCTTAGTTCCTTTCATAGGAACCAAAAGCCGATTTTCGTGTACAGCGCAGAGACAACAGTCCCGCCCGTTCCACAACAAGGGGCTCCGTTTTTATGACTCGGGGAAAACAACCCGCGGGTGAAGCAGCGCCTCCTAAGCCGGTCCAGCCAGCGGGACCCTCAGCCCCCACAGCCTGACTTCTTCCCGCCCCCACCCCTGGGATCAACGGGACGCCATGGTCGGGGGTCGCATTGCGAATTTCCTGCCAGGATGGCAGACTATAACCACCGACAGGTGGGTTCTACAGTTGGTTGGAAGAGGCCACTTTATAGAATTCGTGGAGAAGCCACCCTCGAGGCCTCCTTTGCTCTCCTGGTACCTGGGTCCGCACAAGTCATTGATCAGGCAAGAAGTACTCGCGCTCCTGCAAAAGGGAGCGATGGAGTACGTCCCAGAGAACCAGAGGACACGGATACTATTCCCACTTCTTCCTGGTTCCAAAGAAGACAGGGGATCTCCGTCCGATTCTGGACCTCAGTGACCTCAATTTGTCGGTCGCCTACAAAAGATTCCGCATGGTAACTCTTCCGGGTCTTATTCCCATGCTGAAGCAGGGCGCCTTTTTAGCGTCTCTAGATATGCAGGACGCTTACCTGCACATCCCTATAGCTCAAGCGCACAAGAGGTTCCTGCGCTTCGAGTTTTTCGGCCATCATCTTCAGTTCCGAGCCCTTCCATTCGGGCTGTCATCGGCTCCCAGGGTCTTTACCAAATGCATGGCAGTCGTGGCAGCGTCTCTAAGGAGACAGGGCCATTATGTGTTCCCGTACCTGGATGACTGGCTTCTCATGGCCGCCTCCAGAGAGGCGCTGTTACGGGCGATCCAGAGCACCCAGGACCTGTTTCGATCTCTGGGTATTCTAATCAACCACGAGAAGTCTCTCCTGGTACCGTCACAGAAGCTGCAGTTCATAGGCGCAGTACTGGACACCGTTCAGGGAAGAGCATTTCTTCCAGACAGAGCGGAGCGCATCAGATCCCTCATCAGGGAGCTTTCATCGAACAAGACCGTCCCAGCCAGGTCGGTCCTTCGCTTGCTTGGACACTTGGCTGCGGCTATTTCTACTGTCCCTTTCGCAAGGCTCCACATGCGGGTAACTCAGTGGATGCTCAAGGTGCAATGGGACCAAAGGCAAGACCACATGCAGCATCCGGTCAGAATCACTAACACCGCGATTCGAGACTGGCAGTGGTGGCTAGACCAGGGACACTGTCCCTCTCCATAGCGCCGTCCCTGGAGGTAATCCTCACCACAGACTCCTCGGGTCTAGGTGGGAGTCACACCTGGACGGGGTAGTCCTAGGGAACGTGCACCCCTCTGGAGGCCCACCTCCATATCAACGTCCTAGAGATGAGGGCGGTCCTTTATGCCTTGCAGGCATTTCAGTCAGAGATCCCGCAGAGTACTCTCCTGCTTCAGACAGACAACACGGTGGTGATGTATTACCTCAAAAAACAAGGAGGCGCACACTCTTACCCACTTTGCAGGGAGGCCATGAGGGTGTGGGATTGGGTAATTTGACACGGCGCGAACCTGGTCACAGTACGTGTTCCCGGGGTGGACAACACAATTGCAGACGGCCTGAGTCGCTCCCAGGCCAGAGTCCACGAGTGGGAACTTCAGGAGGTAGCAGAGGATCTGTTTCTTTGATGGGGAACTCAAGAGTTGGACTTGTTTGCTTCCCCATCCAACGCAAAACTGCCCAATTTTTGCTCGCTAGATCCTGGGCGGACAGATTCCTCTACGCTTTCCCTCCCTTCCCGTTGATCCAGAGAGGAGTTCTCAAACTGCGCAGGGAGCATGCAACAATGATCCTGGTGGCCCCTTTCTGGCCCAGACAGATCTGGTTCCCCTTGCTAATACAGCTATCCCGGGAACCTCCGCTCCCGTTGCCATTCGGCTCCCATCTCTTGTCAGGAGGAGGGTTCACTGGTCCACCCAGACTTGCGCTCACTGAACCTGCATGTATGGCTCCCTAGAACCTGTGTTTCGACCATGGGGTCTCAGAGGTTGTAGTTCTTTCTGCACCCAGAAAGCCGGGCAACATGCGATATAACGCCATGAAATGGCACCGCTTCTAGTCTATGGTCACAAACACGCGACCTTTCCCTTTAGGTTGTCTAGTGAAAGCAGTGTTAGAGTACCTGCTCTCCCTTTTCCGCTCGGTCTCACCTACTCCTCTATTAAGGTGCACCTCTGTGCCATTTCAGCTTATCACCCGTGGGACAGCTTAGAGGGCACAACTAGATGCTTGTCAAGAATTCTTGAGAGGGTGTTGCATCTTGACCACCCATTAAGGACCCAGTGCCTCCATGGGACTTGCTCTTTGTGCTGGAGCAACTTACGCCCGCCCGAGCCTGCGCGGATTGCGAGGCTGCATTTTCTGTCGGAAAACATTGTTTTGGTTGCTGTTACGTCAGCGAGAAGAGTGTCTGAGCTTCATGCTCATGTGCAAAGAGCCTTATTTAATTTTCCACTGGACAGTGTCCCGAGGACTATTAAATTCTTACCTTCAAGGTGGTTTCCACACTCACTCCTCAATCAGGATATTGACCTGCCAGTCTACTTCCCTATTTATTCTAATAGAGGAGAGGCGCTGCTCCACACCCTGGATGTTCACCGCTGCTTGAGGTACTACCTGAACAGAACTAAGCAGCTTCGTAAATCGGAGCAACTTTTCGTTTCCTCTACTGAAAGGATGAATGGGCCAACCAGTATCCAAACAGTCCCTGTCTTGCTGGCTTGTCCAGTGCATCTCATACTGTTGTATCAAACAAGCCCCTTCCGGGATCAGTCTGGGGCCCATTCCACTAGGGGTGTGGCCACTTCCTTTCAGCACTGTAACTCCCACTTCTGCACATTGTGCTGCAGCCACTTGGAGCTCTGTACATACCTTTATCAGGCATTATAGCCTGGACATCGCTTCAGGCGAAGAGCAGGCTTCGGCCTGGCTGTGCTTCAGGGTCTCCTGTCCTAGATTCAGGACCTGGAATGCTCTTTCTAGTTTCCTCCTCCCAGAGTGTTTGCTAGTTTCCTCCTCCCAGAGTGTTTGCTAGTTTCCTCCTCCCAGAGTGTTTGCAAGCGCTACTGCTTGGGAATCTGTCCTAATGGTGTAACCTGCTGCAAGAGCTGTGTCTCTAAGTAAGATAGTACTGCTACATAAGAACTTACCGTAACGGTAGATCTTCGAGAACAGCTCTTGCAGCAGGTACCTTCCACCCACCTTCCCCTTGGAGGAGGCATGGCTTAAGCCTTTAACAAGGTTTTTTTCCCGCTTGTCTTCTGACGGTGGATCCTTGGTCTCCCATTCTGATGTCAGCCTGCGGCGGAGTCTCCGGCGGGAGAACTGGGGAATCTGGCAGGACCGCCCCCTTATGTACTACGCCTGATGTCGGAGGCGGGACCGGGGGCGGTCCCCGCTGAAGATAGCTAGCTAAAATTTTTCCTTGGGGTCCTGATGCCTGCCGGCTTCAGTCCTAATGGTGTAACCTGCTGCAAGAGCTGTTCTCGAAGATCTACTGTTACGGTAAGTTCTTACGCAACTGTACTTTCCTTTTCGGAGACCTTCTCCTCTCCAGACTTTAACCACAGATGCCTCTGTCCGGTTGGGGTGGGCTCATTTGGAGGATCAGTGTTCCCAGGGTCTTGGTCTGCCACAGAGCTCTCTATATCCATGTTCTGAAAATGAGTGCAGTGTTGAATGCACTAACCAATCGGAGACCAGCTCTGTCAGGTCTTCTCTTGGTGCAGACAGACAATACACCAGTAGTCTTCTGCATCAACAAACCAGGGGAACTCTCTTACCCCTTTGCAGGGAGACCATGAGTGTGGGACTGGGCAGTGGAACACTGACTGAATTTCATCGCAGTCCATCTGCTTGGGGTCTAGAATGTTCTCTCCGACTGTCTCTGCTGCTCTACCTCTTGGAACCACGAGTGGGAACTGCTCCAAGATGTCGCAGACTACCTGGTCAGTCACTGGGGCCGACCACAGTTGGACCTCTGTCCCTGTGCAACGCCAGACTGCAAAGTTTTTGCTCGCTCGTTCCAGGGCCTGGTGTCTTCTGGCAAGATGCATTGTCCCTCTCGGACAGGGAAGTTCCTGTACGCCTTCCCTCCTTTCTTCCTCAGAGTGCTGCTCAAATTGCAGTCAGAGGGAGCCAGAAGGATTCTGGTGGCTCCTCTGTGGCCTTGTCAGAGCGGGTATCTGCTGCTCCAGCAGCAGTCTCTGGAGCCTCCAGTTCAGTTGCCACTCTCCACCCACTTGCTCTCACAAGAGCAGGGGGAACTCGTCCATCCTGCTCTTCAGTATCTTCACCTGCATGCGTGGCTTCTTGCAGTCCTAGCGGGAGAGGCTAGGAGTATCTAGCAGGGTGGCTGAGATGCTGGTTGCAGCGAGGAAGCCCTTCACCAGGGCCACAAACGCTCTGAAATGGAAACTCTTCTGTCTGTGGGCTACGGCCCATGCTCCAAGTCCCTTGGGTTGTCCGGCCAGGCACATACTAGAGTATCTCCGTCACCTTCTGGACTTGGGATTGAGCTGTTCATCAATCAAGGTACACGTGTGCGGTTTCCGCATATCATGATGATCCTGAGATAAAACTTTGGCACAGCTTAATGCCTGTAAAACTGTTAGAGTGGTCTTGCATGTCAGACCTCCCAAGAGGACATCGTTCTCCTTGGACCTCCTTTTCTACCTGGAGAAACTTCGCCCTCCCTTTGAACAACAGCCTCATGCGAGAATGCGTTCCTCTCATGGAAGACCCTCCTTTGATAGCCATTAACTCTGCTCTAAGGATTTCTGACTCCAGGTGCTGATGTGTAAGGAACCTTACATAGTCTTTCACAGGGACAGTGAATCTGAGCATGAATCCTAAATTTATGTCGAAAGTGGTGTCCGTGTTGCCTCTTAACCAGGACATCAACCTTCTAGTTTATTATCCAGGGTTTGCTAACCAAGGTGTGAAACAGTGCTTCACCTTGGACATTCATCGTATTCTGAGGTATTGCCTCCACAGGACGTGTTCCTCCAGACAGTCTGACCACTTGTTCGCCCTGCTTGCCAAGCAAATCTGGGAGCTCCTGTTTCAAACAGTCATTAGCCTGTAGGCTGGTACAGTGTATTTCGTCTCTGTCTGCACGCTAACAGACCTCTTCCAGGTGTAATTGTGGGCCACTCTACCAGGCGGTAACCTCTTCCTTTGCAGCACTCAAGAATGTCTCTTCAGCTGATATTTGTGCTGCAGCTACATGGAGTTCAGTCCACACTTTCATCAGGCACTACAGCCTGGACATTGCGTCCTGAAGGAGAGCAGGTTTCGACTTGCAGTCTTGCAGGGCTTTCTCTTATAGGTGCTTTACATCTGCTGTTTTTCAGCATGTCTCCTACCACCCTATCAGACCTGGACCTCTCCTGGGTACTGCTTGGGACTCTGTCCTAATGGTATTACCTGCTGCAAGAGTTCCACCCTCGAAGACTGATAGTGCAGTTGCGTAAGAATTTACTTTAACAGTAGATCTTCGAGAGGAGCTTTGCAGCAGGTGGCTTTCCCATCCTCCATCCACCGGGATAGTATTATTGGGTGTTGTCTCCAAATCATGGTGGAGACTTCCTATTTGGTTGTCCAGTTTGTTTTTAGTCAGGTCTCTGGTAGGAGAACTGAGGTGGTGCCAGGGAGCACCTTTTATACCATGTTTGCGATTAACAGTCGCGGGGTAGCCATCCCTGCCTCAGACTGCTAGCTGCAAGTTTCCATGGGGTCCTGACGCTGACTACTTCAGTCCTAATGGTATTACCTGCTGCAAGAGCTCCTCTCGATCTACTGTTGCGCTAAGTTTTTACGTAACTATACTTTATGTAAGCGATAACCCATGACATGGTGTTGGTTTATAGGCATTTAATGCACATCTGGAGTGTGTTGTGAGGCACGAGTCTGCAGGTTGTCCTCACAGCACCCCAGGCATGCATTAAATGCCTATAAACCCGTACCCTGGAGTGCGTTATTGCACTTATAACATGGGTACCGTGAAAATCAAGAGGTGTCTTTTTTTTTTTGTTGTAACGCTAAAAGATTTACTGTATCCTGCCACCTTGCGAAATGGTCCTCAGCGAATTCTGTGCATTTGGTTCATGTTATGCATACAAATGTCACAAATACACCACTCGCATGATGTCACATTTCTATTGCATGACATGCTCCTGTTGCGTGCCTGTGAAATGTGGCCCCCCCACCACACACCACTTGCCATTTGTAGGTCTTCTCCTGATGCAGTCTGTTTCTGGAGAGAGCATGAAGGGTGAGTATCAGAATACAGTTGTACCTTGTGACACAGAACAGTTCAGTATAACTGGCCTGGCTGGCATCTGTTAACGAACATCAGCACAGACCAGTTGGTTGAGACTACTACATCATCCTAGGTCTCGCTGTCTGTCGACAAACACTCTCACAGAATGGAGGTGAGATAGCACTGTCACCCCAGTCTTCCTGAGACACTGCAAAGCCAAGAAAGGTCAATAGGCAGACTCCACTGAATGTAGAGAGGCCTTCCAGAAACTCACTACTCTGGGACCGCCAATCTCACGGACTCTTAAGTGCCATGCTCTGTTCCTGTCTTTCACCGCACAGAACAATGTACCAGGCAGGAGTTCACCAGTGCTCCCATGAACCCCCAAAACACTACCCCTCCAACATAACCAGAAAGTGCTGCTAGTTGACTGTCATACCATGATAGTGAGGGTCAGTTGTTGGGCACACTATTGGTGTCGGAGGTATGCAGAGTTCAGGGGCTGTGACTTTTGCTGTCTTGGTTTGGGTCTGTTGATACACACCCCGCAGCAATTTTCCATACTTGTAGATTTGCCACACAGACCCAGCGGCTGTGTTGCTAACATCGCCTGCCATGACACTATGCCTCACTGTCTCTGATGCTCCACCTAGAACTTGCTGTCTGTGTGGGCTGTCCCAGTCAACCTCACTGCTAAAGTGTGTAGAGAGCGCTGCATACTATGACAGACAATAGCGCTGGACCTCTTTATGTACGTTCAGTGTCACTTGCTGTTATGCTTCAGGATGGGAAGGTCACAGTAAGGTGTGCCATGGGGACACCTATGCTTGCAGGTGCAAATGTGTCCATTTGGGGCTCACACCACACTGCAGGGCTATGAACTTTACAGACTGTACTCACACACACAATGTCTTCCACTCTCTTTTCCATGTGGCAAGCACTGACATGCATTCTAAGGAGACTTACGACTTACTGTGCCATGAATGAGCAACACATTAAGGCATAAGCGGGTGTGCTACTGTCCTCTGTACAAACTCACTACTGTCTTCCAAAAAATAACCTGCCAGTGACACACACACGCGATTGACACAGTTAGCGGTGCACAGAGTCTCTTTCCGGGGTGCCAGGTGTTTGCAAATGCCTGGCAACTACAGCAAATGCTACCTCCACACTCCCTCTTGTCCCTGTTCTCATCCAGTACTTGCTGATCATATCCCCAAACAGGCAGCAGCAACAACACTAACTGCACATGCCTTAGTATGGAGAGCAGTACTGCCGGCTGTGTACACACATACTACTGCTTGAGACACTACTGACTTATCGTATGATGACTAACACACAGATGCAACACCTGCAGTGTACGTCTGTTCCATTTGCCTTGCTCACTTTGTCGGCAACAGGGACCCATTGACTGGGGGGGCAGGCTGCTGATGTCTTCTCGTCTGTGGGGTATCCCCAACTCACACCTGCACCCAACCAGTCTTCTACTTGCCCATCATATGCCACAAGACAGTCCAGTCGGGAACAACTGACTGTACCACACTGCTTGCCTCTGTGTATATTGGTCTCCCTGTCACTGTCATGATCGTGGTTTGCCACGGTCAGGGATTATATGTAGAGTACAACAGAAGTATGACCGTGCGTCCATACAAGCACTGCTGTACCACTCTTGCACACTACTGAGAATGGTGGCAGAGAAGCAGTGCTGTAAGTGTTGCACAGCATTTTAGTCTGTGTGCCTCACTCGCTTACACAAATTGTCGTGGCACCTTTACTATTTTCCCAACTTGGTAATGAGATCAGACTGCTCCTGCCTTGAGTTCCTCTGTGAAACAGTAAATTAAAAAGGAATTTAATGCATGGCCACGCAGAGGGACTCCACCAGTCAAGTTGCATGCTTACAGGTATCCATGCTGTAATCGCCTGTAACCATAGGTTGTCTTTGACAATCTCTTGCAGCAGGTCATAACACATGGGATATCAGCCGGAGGAATAATTTCCTCTAGATGACTTCTCAGCAGTTGACCCTGAGACTCCCCAACACTACCACGTGGCTGTCTGTATGGCAGGTATAAAGAGGGAGGTCCCAGCTACTCCTCGGTTCTTTTCAGCTGTGACCTACGTGCAACAAGTCCTCCTTCAGAGTTCTGCTTACCAGTCATTGACCAAGAGTCCTACTGACCAGAATTTAAAAGCCTTCTGAATGTCTGTGTAAGCTCTCCTCCACATCAGGTGTCTTGGAGATGAGCACAGTTTCCTGTACCTTACAAGAGTTCGAGACTCCTTCCACTGGTTGCTTTCGTGCAATCAGACAAGTCTGCAGTAGATTACTATCTAAGCAACCAAAGAGGCACCCATTCATACACTCTTTGTAGAGAATTGATGTGAGTATCTTACTTGGTGATCCAGAGAAATATCCATCTTCTGGCAGTCCACATCCCCAGGGTGTCCTAACACTCCCGGCAGATGCCCTGAGCGGATCCACTGCACAGGCCCACGAGTGGGAATTTTTTTTATTCAAACTTTATTCATTTTTTTTTTTTTAATGCTTTTACAGAGGATCTAGTTAGCATACATACAAATGACTGAGGATTAAAGATCAGATGTTAGATCAACTCCCAACCCTTCCCCATTTCCTCACACAGGATGGAAAATCAGCAGGAGAAATGGAGGATTAACCTAGGATGATTATAGGGAATAAAGTGCCAGCAAAAGGCTCCAAATCTTCTGAAATTTCTGGGATTGGTTATGTAAATTAGCAATCATATTTTCCAATCACAGATTTGGCAGCAACTCCTGTAACCATTCACTGTAAGCAATGTTGATTCATATCTTTCCAATGACACGAAACCAGATTTTTAATGGACATGGCTATAAGAGTTGTGATTTCTGTTAACTGTGACAGAGGACAAATCCCAAAATGCATATTTCAGGGGTAAAAGGTCATGTAGTCCTAGTAAAGGATTGGCCCTCTGTCGAATCGTATGCCAGAGGGGGGCTACTTTTGGAACATTTCCAGAATATATGTAACAGGTTCCTCTCTTCCTGTTGGCAACAAATACATGTAGCGGATGCTGGGAATACCAGTTTAGCCAATTTCTGGGGTGCATAATAGTAATTATGCATGATTTTGAACTGCATTGGCCGGAGCTTGTCATGTCTGATATTTGACAATTCACCCACGAAGGCCAGTTAATTTCCTGTTGGGACGAGTGGGAAAATCTTGCCAGATGTCCTACACATCTTCTGCCTATGGGGCAGTCCATAGTTGGATCTATTTACCTTGTCGCAAAACTGCCTTTTTACTGCTCTCTCTCGAGCGAGGTTCTGGAATTGTGTGTTAGGACATGCAATCTCTTTACTGCGCAGGAAGATTCTTTACACCTTCCCATACTTTCCTCTTGTTCACAGAGTACTACTCAAACTGGTCTGGAATGGGGCATGTGTGATTCTCTCATAGCACCATTCTGGCCAAGACTGATGGTTCTCTGCTTCTACAGGTCTCTGAACCAGATCTCCTCCTCCTCCTCCTCCTCCTCTCCCCCCCACCTCTGCTGATTTTGCTTGGCTCTATTGTCCCTGGCGGAAGGCTCCCTGCTACACCTGGACACGTCCTCCCTCCATCTGTATACCTAGCTCCTGAGGGACATGAGTCCTCTTGGCTGCCAGAAACTGTGCAGTCTTCTAGTCTGTGAAGTGGAATTGCGTCTCCATTTGGGCGTCTAAGCAGGACTTGGACCCTTATGAGTGTTGCCCCAGACATCTTGAACAGTTTGCTCTCCTTGTCGGATGGCCTGAAATTTTCCTCTGTAAAAGTCCACCTTTTGGCCATTGCCGATTTCATTTACTTGTGAGCAACAAACCTATTGTCCCAGTTACGTTTAATTCAACCCAGGTACTCTGCACCTTCAACCTATCTGGGATCCAGTCCCTGAGTGGGATTTGAATTTTGTGCTTGAAAAATTGACTGAGTCCTTTTGAGACTGAATCCAGTGAGCTCTGTTATCTTTCTGGGAAAACTACGTTCTTAGTTGCCATAATGTCTGGTAGACTTATGAGTTACAGGCACTAATGTGCAAACCTCTGGACCTGCAGTTTCATAATGGTAGGGTGACTTCACACACAAACTTGTTTTTGCCAAAGGTTGTTTCTGAATTTACTTTAAATCTGACTATCCACTTACCAGTGTACTGTGCAGAGCCTGCAAATTCAGGGGAATCTCTGCTTCATACTCTGAATAGAACATTGAGTCCATCTTCTCCGCACCTCGCAGTTGCGAAAAATTGAGCAACCTTTTGTTTAGCCCCTGGAAATCGGGGTGTTGAGACTTCAAAGCAGTGCTTGTCCAATAGGTATAACTGCATTTTATCTGTACAAAATGCAACAAAACTCTTAACGGGGTTGTAAAACACCATTCTACCAGAGGTATAGCTAACTCCATGGCATGTTTCTGGCGCATCTTTGCCTTAGAAATCTGTGAAGCTGCCACGTGGTCTAATGTATGTACATTCATGAAACATTAGTCTAGATATCTCTTCCAAGAGAACTGCTTTTGGATGGGCAGTTTTACAAGGCCTCTTGTCCTAAGTCCTGATTGTGCTTCCTCCTCCCAACTTAGCACAACTTGATTGGGAATCTTCCCATTTGTCATGACCTGCTGCAGGAGATTGTCTTGAAGATGGTACAGTTGCATAAACTTACTGTAACAGATATTGGGTATCTCTGGCATCAGGTCATGCAACCCCCACCATACCTTGCTGTTACTTCAGAAGGTTCCTTGCTCCTGTCCTCTTACGTCTCCACGAGCTGCTGCCTTATTTTCCTCCTCCGTTCCCATGGATGCCTGACGAATATTCTCATTTGGTTGTTAGGATGGGAAAAGAACTGAAGAGTAGCTGTGATCTCCCTTTTTTTTTTTTTTTGTTTTTTTTTTTTGTTTTAACCTGCCATACAGACCCCACATGGTTTTGTTGAAGGGGGGCTGGGGCCCCAGGGTTGACTGAACTCATCTGGAGGAAGTCACTCCTGCTGATATCCCATGTGTTAGACCTGCTACAAGAGACTATCTAAGATCTACTATGGTAAGTTCTTGCACAACTGTACTTTCTAGGAGTGGTATGTGTGCACCTTCCACACAACCCACCCAACCTTCCCTGAGAAGTGGCACACAGATCCTGCTTTCAGAGTGCAGACTTGATGTCCTGTGTGAGCTGCTGGGAGTGTACCTCCCAGGTGGAAGAGCTTAGTTTTAAGATGTGTCTGACTGAGATTTAAAGGAGAAAGGAAGACTGTCAGTATGGGTATGCACCATCATACCACTCCTAGAACAATGACTTGCAGGTGAGGATCCTCATTTTAGATGGCACTAGTGATGTAGTGAACCCCTGCAATTTCTGCAAAAGTCTCTGCATTTTTGGGTAACATTTTCTGCACTTTACCAGTGACCCTAGGTTGCTGTAATGAAAGAACCATAGTCAAACTGGTTTTGAGAACAAGTTCCTTCAGTTTTTATGCTTCATTGTTTAGACCATGATGCAGATTATGAATTATCATGAAAACTATACTTTTCCCAGCTGGAAAGGTATCTCTGAGCAGGAAATTTGATGGATGATAATTTTGTTTTGTTGCATGGGGTTTTGAACTAAGATTGAGAGTTTAGAGCTAGTGGTGGATATTGTGCATGTGACGCTTTGTTGAAGTAACCATGTAACATTTTTTTTTTGGGAATGTGAAACTTATTTCCTTTCTACAAAGTAACAATTAACCTTTTTCTACAGTAAAGATCAGGCTGAAGATCAGCAGGAAATGGAGGATGTTGAGGAGGTAGAAGAGGAAGAAACGGGTGAAGATGCGAACATCAAAGGTATGTGCGGACTGGAGACCGATGCAACAAAGTTTTCAGAACTTTCTGAGGCAGGTTGTAATGGTTGGAGAGGTCTGACACACCTCTTCCCAGATTCCCTCAGTCTTTTGCAGCGACTGTTCTCGGACTAAGCAAGCTGAGTGAAAGTGCTTGGAGGTGATGGAACTAAATGCTAGTTGTACTGGCGACATGTAAGTGTGTGTGTGTGTGTGTGTGTGTGTGTGTGTGTGTGTAGTGTGTGTGTGTGTGTGTGTAAATGGTTATCTTGTGTACCAGTTCTCTACTTCACATGACAAACCACGTGAGAGAGATCAGTCTAGCTGGGATTAAGATTTGATCTTTGGCTACTATAACACTGGGTTGTTGCAACATAAAACCAGCCCTTCTAGGGACATGGATATGTTCATCCACGCTGTCTGGCAGGTTCCTTACGCTGCTTTAAATCTGCCGGAAGGTTCTTGTTGGTTCTCCACTCACTGGTAAAACTCTCTGTTTTTCCTCTATGACACCAGATCTTACTTTTACCGCTGGAAGTTGTTTCTCCTTAATGCTTCATGGTAGACTGATCCTAATTCTTTTGTCTGCCCGAACTTATTCTCAAATTTTTGAGACTTTGGTCAAATTAATTCCTTGTGGCTACTGGACAAATCTACTCCTGGATTTCGTGCGGTGCCTATGTGGGCAGAAAATAGGACACCCACGGCATCTACTCCGGCCTAGACCATGGCACTTGAGGCTGCAGTTACTGTTATCGCTAGCGTCCGTAAGGCTGGCTCGTTTGGCTTGGGCACCCAGAGAAGCACTGCCCCACTGGTGAAGTTGATGGAGGCCCGCTGTGCGTGGCAGGCTCAGCTGAGCAACTCTAGCAGATGATCGCCCTTGAGGAGGCTGCACAGGCCGCATCATCCTCTTCCTCAGTCGCGGCATTTATCCCGCTCTGTGGGTTCTTACTTCTCGGCTTCTTTTAAGGAGCTTTGCCAATCCCTTTCCATGAAGGGAGAGGGGCCAACGGGACATTCTTCTCTGTCCAAAAAGGACTCTAAAGGTAAGTCCCACCAGCGTTCGTGGGAGCGGGAGAGGTCCCCTTTCCTGGACAGTCGACACTCTACTTCGGTCGAGGTTGCGGCTAAGGCCGCTGGCTTCACGGGTGTCCTCTTTGGGCCAGGTCAGCCGGCTGAGACACCCATCTGACAGGTTGTCAGCTGGTGAGGCAGACAGCCCTTCTTCACCAGTTTCCCCCAGTGGAGACCGAGGACTTGCTTGCGCCTCCTGTGCTGGAGTCCCCGGTCAAGGCTTCAGAGTCTGCTTCGGCTCATCTCAGAGTCCACCGGGATGCAGCTTGAGCCCGTAACCAAGCTGGCCAAGTATCCTCTAACGGAGATACTGGACTGAGTGGATTCACCCACTGGGGCCTTTCCGGTGGCTGAAGCCATTGTTGGCCCAGCCTTGGAGCTCTGGCAGCGGCCTGCTTCCTGTCCTGCGCCTTTGGCCAGGAAGTATGCGGTCCCTACCGGCTCTTTGTCTGGGTTTTCGGACACCAGACAGCATTTTTCGTGTTCGGGAACAGTAGGGATGGGATAGCCCCTGACTAGTCCAAAAGCTGGACTCATGATGGGTGCAGGTGTGCCTGCGTCCTCCCTGGCCTCCGCTAAGCCAGCCCAGCCGTGCTGGTAACACTTCACACGCCCTCATGGGCTCCCTGGATGAGGTGATCCCTCATCTCCGGCTGACCTGCAGACCATGGTCAGGCAGGTGCAGGACTGCACCAACGGCTCTGGACATTGGCAGCTCCTGCCAGATCTGTTGCGCGCGGTGGCATGCGCCGCCGAGGCATGGCTGAGGATATCCACCTTCACAGCGGATACCCAGCATAAACTGGTGGATGTCCCTTCCTGGAGACCAACCTCTCCGGCCCTGAAGTGGAAGGTCACCCAGCGGATCAAATTCCAGTGCCACTCTGGACTTGGTCACCTCCGCCCAGAAGGACAAGGCTGTCGACAACAGCAACATAAGTCCTTTAGCCCTTCCAGCCTCAGTGCACTCCCACCTAACAGCACAAACACCAGGGCCAGCAGGCTCATACTTGGCACCCCATAGCCAAGCCTGTGGCTTCTCTAATGGAAAGCGGGAGGAAAGGCCCAGGAGGTCCCTTGGCCAGTCCTCCTCCAAATCTGCCCAGTGATGGGTTGAGGGGTGTCGCCCCAGCCTTGTCATTCCCCTGTGTCCTCCGTGACTGCTCCGCCACTTCCTTTCCACCTGGTCCGTTATCACCACGGACTGCTGGGTGTTGGAGGTGGTAGGAAGGGCCTGCCCCTGGAGTCGAGGCAGGCCCCGCCTTTCTGAGCAGTCGCCCTTCGGGTTGGGGGGCTACGGGGTCCGCAGCCTCACTGTCGGCTTGCTAAGCCGATATCGCCCTGCTCCTCGACAGAGGTGATCAGGAAGGTGGCGGATCCTCCTCCAGACCCAGGGTTTGTGTCCAGGTACTTCCTGGTCCCAAAACGGATGGGGGTCTGGCGCCCCATTCTCATCCTGCATGACGTGAACAGTTTCCTAAGGTCTCGGACCTTCAGGATGGTCACTCTGGCTCAGATAATCCCATCCTTGGAACGAGGTGTGTGGTTCTGTTCTCTGGACCTGCAGGACGTGTTCTTTCATGTCCCAATCCGTCCGTCCCACCAGAGATTCCTCTGCTTCAGGGCAGAGAGATCCCTCTGAGTTCCAGGCCATGCCCTTTGGCCTTTCCTTAACTCCCAGGGTCTTCACCAAATGCATGGCAGTGGTGACAGCATTCCTGCAGCGCCAAAGGGTCTGGGTGTACCCCTACCTGGACAACTGGCTGATTGCAGCCCTCCAGAGCGAGGTGGAGCAATCCAGAGATCTGGCCCTCCAGGTTTGCTCTCAGGTAGGCCGCCTTATCAATGAGACCAAATAGGAACTTGTGCCAAAGCAGGTGATACAATTCATCGGGGCAGAGCTAGACTCTCTACGAGCCAGAGCATGGCTTCCAGCGGACAGGGCTGAGGTTCTTTCCTCCTTTGCCCAATCATTTCAGGTTGGGCAATTGCACCCTGCCCAGGACATCCTGCATCAGTGTGGTACATTGGGCCTGTTGGTTCATGCGTCCCCTTCAATGGGGGCTGGCCAGCCAATGGTCACAGCACTTCAATCTGCTGGCTCAGCTAGGGACAGTGACCATGGGGGTGTGGACCGCTCTCCAGTGGTGGACCGTTCCAGCACATCTGCCGGAGGGCATCCCGTTTGTCCTCCCCGAGCAGACTCTCTATTCCCCCCCCCCCCACCACCACCAGAACTCTCATGTCTGTCCCATGCATTTAATTCCCCACGACCACCTCAGGAAGGCCATTCCATGTGTCCACCCTGTCCGAAAAATACTTCCCACGTTGCCCCTGGGCCATCCCTCCCCCTCTGTCTTCAAATTGTGTCCCCTTGTTCTTGCACATCTTTCTGAAAGATGCTACCGTCTTAGACTTTGTTTCCCTTGAGGTACTTGAAAATTTCTATCATGTCCCCTTTCTCCCTCCTTACCTCAAGGGTATACATATAACCTCCTTTAGTCTCTTCATTTGGCTTCTGTTGCAGACCCTGCACCATTTTAGTTGCCCTCCTCTGGACTGCCTCCATCCTGTGTCCTTGCAGAGATGGGGTCTCTAGAACTGCATGCAGTACTCCAGGTCTCACCAGCTGTCTGTACAGAGTAACTTCCTGTTTTCTACTGGTGATGCCTCTGTATACATCCCAGTATCTCCCCCAGCCATCCTTACTGCCTTATCACATTGCTCATTTACCCTGGGTTTTTGTTTCTCAGGTGCATTACTTTAAACTTCTTTGTATTGAATCTAAGCTGCCATACTTTTGACTTTTGACCATTCTTCCAACCTTACCGAGTACCTTCTCATCCTTTCCATCCCCCCAGTAGCAGTCCTGTTGCAGATCTTTGTCATCTGCAGAAAAGCATACTTTCCTTCCAGTCCCTCCGCAATGTCACTTAGACATTAAAAAGGACTGAACCCTGCAGTATCCTGCTAGTAACCCCCCTTTCTTCAGAGTGGACTTCATTTACTATTACCCTCTGTCCTGTTGCCCAGCCAATTTTCTTTGGCTACCACCCTGAGACCCTACTCCCAGGCTGGCTAATTTGTTTAATCTTTGTTTTGTGTGTGGGACTGTCGAATGCCTTGCTGAAGTCCTAGTAGGCTATGTCTACAACTCCCTCCCTGGTATACTTCTTTGGTCACCTAAAAGAAATCTGTTAGATTAGTCTGATATGACCACCTTGCTGTGAATCCATGCTGCCTTGAGTCTGTGCCCCTGCTGGCCTCTAGGTACTTGATAGTTCTTTCTTTCAGAATTGATTCCATCATTTTCCTTACCACTGAGGTCAAGCTCAGCAGGTCTGTAGTTTTCTGCCTCTGCTTTGCTCCCACTTTTTGTGAAGGGGAATTGCATCCACCCTCCTCCCATGATTTATTAAAAGGGTAGTCAGTGGTGGTACTAGTTCTCCCCTTCATCATTTTAGAATTCGGGGGGGTGAATCCTGTCTGGCACCGTTGCTTTGTCCACCTTCAGTTTTTAGGATTTTTTTTTTCTCTTCAGAACCCTTTCTCCTATGAAAGGACTGGTATCAAACTCATCCACCAATCCAGAGAGCTTCTGTTGATCAGATTAGGTACCTCCCCATCTTCCTGTTTTGTGAATACTGAGCAGAAGTATTCAATCTTATTTCGAGAGGGCTCTTGCATTAGGTAATTACATATAGGACTGACCTGGCAGGCATAGGGACCCTAAGGAAACCTATCTAGCTAGCGGTCTCTGGCGGGGAACCGCCCCATGTCAGGTGACCAATGTCAGGCTACGTCTCGTATAAAGGGTGCCCCCTGCCCGCCATCCAGTACTTTTCCACCATCTACTTTTGAAAGTTCCTCATAGTAAGGTTCCTTTGCTTGTCAGTCTTTCGCTTGGTTAATTTTAGAGATTTTCAACCTTTTTTCAACTTTTGATCGTCCGTGTACGTCGGCCCCGACACTTTCCCAATCTTACATATTTAAAAAAAAAAATGCAACTCATGCAGTTCCCAACTGCCACAGAAGGATGGTCACTCCCTGTGCCTCTTCTGCTTGGGCCTGGACCACCCTGTGGAGAAGTGCCAGCAGTACAGTCCAGCTACCTGAAAACTGGAGGCAGCAGTCCCTGGAGGCCAGTATTCTCAAAAGGATGGCTTCCATGGAGGAGGAGCTGAAGAAGATTAAGGCAGGCTTCTACTCCTCCTCTTCTCTCCCCACCACCAAAGGCCATAAGAAAAGGACAAGCACTGGGACTCTGCCTCATGGCCTCCGACTCCGCTGGAGTCGCAGCACTTAAATTAACATCCCTTCTGGGGACTGCTGCTGACCATCTTGGCAGCCTCAAGACTGTCTCCCTTCCCGTCGGCTCGTGACCTTGAGCCCATTGTGTGCCTCCGGAGCAAATGAGGCTGCCGCTCATGGGAAGGCTGCTGCCACGCCGCCCTCTTGGTCGAGTGGGTCAGCTAAGTCTGATGCCGGTGCCACCGATGTCTGCCTGGACAGGACCAATAAGACGCCAACTCCTTCAGGAGGGCGCACGGTCCCTCGCACGGCTGTCGAGGTTGCTTCTCCAGCGTGACCAGCATCGGGCCAGACTTCCAACAAGTCGGATGCTGGCTGCTCCTGACACCTGCCCGGATCCTGCTGATGAGCCAGATATTTGCCCCTCCGGCCACCCAGTGAAAGAGCTTACATTGGACCCTTTGGACCAGTCCAACGCCCCAGGCTCACCGCACATGTGCTGTTGCCTCTCGAGGCTCCCGCCTTCCTTTTTGGACCCGGGATTTTAACCCCCTGTCTGGGCGGCATGGAGGAGCTGGGACACAGCCACTGTAGCTCCTCCCTACAGGGCCGAACCCTCAGATGCCGGCTCATGTCTGCCTACCCAATGTCCCTTTGGTCGTTGTTTCAACACCAGGCCCGATGCCCATGGGGCCAATGCTACCTGGTCCACCAGTGGGGCCTCTTCCAGGGCCTTCTGCTCCACCAGAGTCCTGAGTACCCGGGGCCATCCTACCTGGTGCCGCAGTAGCCGGCACCACTTTATCTGGCTCAATACCCTACGCCAGTCTTTCTGTTATCTGGTTACGGATACTCTCCTTACGGATACCCTCAGTATCCATATCCCACTCCTCCATTGCCCCCACCTCAGCCACCAGTGGACTTGAAGGGGACTTTGGCTGCCTGGTGGGCTGAGGCCAAGGCTCTACTCACCAGGAGGTAGTCTTCCAGCACAGGACCCTGTGCAGGATCCCCTTCACTGGAGACTCCTCCCTTTCCCAACACCAGAGGTGAACCTTCGGGTGCCAGGGTGGATGAGGATACGCTCCCAATGAGGGACTGTTCCTCCCCACCACCACATTGAGACCTCTGACTCTGATTTCAGAGGGCATGCTCCGATCCTGATGATGAGCCTCTTACTCCAGATCATCCCAGGCCAAAGTCTCCTCTGGAGGATCTTTATTTTTTTTGGAGTTGCTGAGAAAGATCCAGGAAGTTCATCAGTAGCAATCTCTGGAGCCACATCCACAGTGTAAGAAGCTTGCTGCCCACTTGGATTAGTCAGAGACTGCTCCAACATTGATTCCACCCTGGATTGAGCCAAAAGCAGACCTTGTTTCCACTCTTCGGAAGCAACCGTCCATGTTAGTCCCCCTTTCCACTGAAGGCAGATCGGCTGGATCAGGCTCCTAAGGGAGTAGATTCTTTGAATGTACACCAGGCGGACTTGTCGTTGGCACCACTCGCTGCCGGTCTGCCAATCCAAACATCTCTACTGTCTCCATGTGAAAGGAGTCTCTCCTTCTGGACCAGTGGGGAAGAAGGTGTACACTTCTACCCTGCGTATTAGGACCCTGAACTATGTCGCTTACATGGGGGACTACCAGAAGACTATCCTGACTTTGGTGGAATCAGAATTGGACTTGGAGTCTCAGACCAAACAGGAAGTGGCTGACCTTGTCGGCTCTACTCGTTCAGCTAGTCAGCACATGCTGTGTGCCACCTACAAGGCAGTGGGCAGAGCTCTGCCTTTGCCGTATGTCTACAGCGTCATGCCTGGCTCAGTGTTAGGATTGGTCCTGAAGTGCAATCTGTACTTCAAACTACATGCTATGTTTCAGACTGGCAGGCCACACATGCCATGCAGCGCCAGACAAAATAAAAAAAATGCCTACAAGTGACAGAGTGCATTTTGAGCATTTTGCTGTGCAAAACCAGACATTCAACTGAAATGCAACTTGTCAGATCAAGATATCTACCGTGCCCACTGCTCATACCAAATTTCATGCAAATCCGTTGAATGGGTCCAAAGTTATTAACATGCAAAATTTCAGGTTTAACAGACGTGCCTACTCAACCCTAAATCTCTCCATTGTATAGAGAGAGATGGGGGAGAGGTGTGAAGGGTGTGACTGAGGTGTGTGGTTGCACTGTGATATACACACGCCTTGGTGTGTGTTGCACATTAGGCCGCAGAGTGCGTCGACCACCCAAGGCATGCATATATCGGAGCATGACCACACACCTCAGTGGTTTATCTATCTTATAAAATGTCAGTAGTTTTTTTTTGGGGTAAAATGCTATGTCCGTCTGCTGTGATATATGCACGCCATGTCATGTGTTTTATATAATCAAAACATTGGATTTGGAGCATTTACTTTTTGTGGTGGGTGAAATTTGTGGGTGGGATGTGTCTAGATGGGGGTGTGTGTGTGTGTGTGTGTGTGTGTGTGTGTGTGAAGAGGAAAACAAATACAGGCGGTATCATGTGGTCTCAAAGAAACAAAATGGTTATGATTAAATGCATGCTGAAAATAGTTAAAATCACGTTTCACCTTTAGGTCTTCAAGAAATATCTAAAAGAGAAAAAGTTAGTGTGTATAGTGTGTATAGTGTATAGTGTGTGTATAGTGTATAGTGTGTATAGTGTGTATAGTGTGTATAGTGTGTGTATAGTGTGTGTATATGTATATGTGTATATGTATATATCTGTAGGATAGTGTGGCATCCCATACACAAGGCAGTTCTTCACCAGAGTATTTTCTATGACGTAGCTTAGAAAAGTCCCTCTGCTGTCATAGAAAACACAAGGGAAAAGAGTTGCTTGGGATGCCAAACACTGTTCTATGTAGTGTATGGTGCCCAAACATTTTCTAGTGAGACCTGCACTCCACGCCTCTCAACCCTCCGCCAGCTCGTGCACCCGACTCTCCAACTGCCCCTGTCCTATGAACAGCGCTGGTAGGGGGCAGTTGGTATGTTGACGAAACGACTTTTCATTCTGCATTAGTAGCTACATCAGTAGCTACTTCACTACTACAGCAGAATGACTTTTTACAGTGATGAAGTCTATACAGTTGCGTTCCACCATACACTATAAAGCTATACACAGAGAATGTAATCCATAAATGAAATATTGCATCAGTGGGATCGAAGTACTCTGAGGAGGAAAGGGACCTAAGGGTGATATTTTATTTTGTTAAAACTCTTTCCAGTGCAGTATAGTATGTAGAACAGCTAACTGGATGCTGGGATGCATCAGGTGTGGTTTCACTAGTTGCAGCAAATTGTGATACTGGTGCTTTACTGGTCACTTTAGGCCACATCTGGCATGTGTGCAGTTTTTGAATAGACTTCTGAAAGACAGGATGGAGTTAAACTAGCCAACTGCGCTACGAAAATGATTCAGGGTCTTAACATGTATCCTCTGGAGGACAAGAGGGGGAAAAGGGAATATGAAAGAGATTTAACATATATACATGAAGGGACATAAACAGCAGAACCACCAGGGGGCACAACTCTTAAACTGCCAAGGTGGTGGGAAATTCATAAGTCTACCCAGTAACGCAATTTATACTGGGGTGATAGTTTGAAACGTGGGACATTTTCATGGAGGTAATAGGAACAAAAGAGGGCCGGGGAGATCAGTGTAGAGTAAAAACGATGCCAGAACATCATGGCAACTAGATGGAACCAGTTCCCAAAATATTTTTAAACTGTCTTTCTGGGTCTGTATTGTGATGCATGAGAAACGCTACTAAAGGTCAGCATGGTTAGAATCGCAGGCAGATAGGAAGTTTAATTTCCCACAAGTTTCTGATCCACAGTTTAGGGTGGACTCTGCCAACATCTGCACTCCCACCAAACAACCCACCATGGATGTGAACCCCACTGTACTTAGAAATGGAGATGATTATAAAGCCCCCTCTTAGTGATCCTTTTAAAACAAAACCAATCCAAGAAAACCCCACAATCTCAAGCTGCTACAAATTCTGGAACATTGGCTGCTGCTCTGAAACTCCCTGAGCCCCCAGTTCAGTATGCCCCACTATGGGACATTTTTAACATGGGGAGTAGTCTATCCCAGTTAGTAGGTGATTAAGAGCCAGTATACAATATGTTCCAGATATTTGTCCCCAGGTCCAAAACGACCTCCTCTTGTGCTGATTTTTAATGACACTCTTCCCCCATTCCGAAGGAAAGACTTCTGGCTATTTCTCGAGTGGGGCGGGGGACGCTGTGCTTAATTGCCAGGTTAAACAGAGCGGGGAAAGGGCGAATCCCTGGAAAGTATCGGGTTAGAAGAAATTCTGGTGAGATGGTTCCGTTTACACGCACACCAGCTTTCAGCTCAATACATAGAGCAGTTTAACCATGGCAGTAAAGACCACGCGGACATTTCTCCGTGATCTTAAATAGGTACAGCCATACCACCCAGTTGAAGGCTTTCTCTGCATAGTGTGACTAGGAATGCTGGTTCTTATAGACTGGTAGCTGTTCCTGTGATACAGGTAACTTTTCTGTCTGTAATACTGCTGACCTGGCATGAACCCTGTCTGGTGGGTTGATCAGGGAGGGTAGCATCTGCAGGAGTCTGTTATCCAGGACCTTGTTGTTAACGTGAGTGGCGATAACTGGAGCATTGGGTGTTTGCAGCCTGCCACAAACTTAGAGGCCCTGGTAGACTCAGTGTTGTAGGCTAGATTAATTCAAAGGCTGTAAGAGTTTGATAACTAATACAGCTTTAGGTTGCAATATTTTATAATTGTCTGCATGTAGCAGTGCACAGATATGTACCGGTGGTGGTGGCTGAAGTCCCATATGAGGTATGTTTCACATCCCTTTGGCATACAGGTGCACGGGTTGGCTTCTGGGGCAATGAGATCCATGTGGAAAGTTTGGGAAACCATGACTCTGAGCTTGGCATTAGTGCTTATGTGCATGCCCAGAGTCATGGCTTTAGGCCATGTATTTAAAATTACAGTGCTTGTATAAAATTACTAATACTGGTCAGTTCAGAGTACAGTACATAAAATTTTTTTTTTTGATTAAAAGTGTGCCTTGAAAATTCGAACGCGCTCATTCGTGAGACAGTTTCCTTGATGCTGCAGTGTCCTAGTCCTTTGGGGGCATGTAGGAGTGGACAGTGAGTTGCAGTCAGCGTGCTAGATGTACATTTTTCTTAAATACTTGGAATATACAATATTTTGTCACCAATTGCCCACGTATTTCATTAGTGCACATTAGATGGCGAGAGACACCAGTTTTTTAACACTTTGGAAAAATAGAAAAAGCCAACAGTGTCCTTTTATGGTATCCCGATGTGATGACCATTGTGTCTCTCCTCAGTTTCATGTACTCTGCACTCTGTTCTGGGATTCTTGCTCCCTATGTGCAAGACCTTATTTTTTTCGGCATTAAACCTGAGCTATCTGGGATTTCAGCACATTTCAAAACATATTTTTGACCACTAACTTTCTGTATACTAGCTGCATCTTGTGTGTTCACTGAAGAATGCAACTCTGTGTGATAGAAATTGATAGGATTCAGTTAGATAAAAACATTTTTCCTAATGTTCAGGGTGTCCCTGATTCCAATCACGTCAATTTTAGTCCGTTACCCACTTGTGTAAAATGGCTTGGTGTGTCTGGGCATTTGTAGAGGAAAATGCATAGGTCATGTTAGTTTAATCTGGAGAAGGGACAGGAGCCTGAATGGCCAGAGCTAAGCATGCCTCATTGCCTTTGATTTCAGCTCGACAGCTGACAGTACAGATGATGCAGAACCCACAGATTCTTGCAGCACTTCAAGAAAGGCTGGATGGCCTGGTAGGAACCCCCACAGGCTATATGGAGAGGTAAGGAAATGTAATCTATGTTCTTCTACAGATATGCCATTATCCAAACATTGCTACATTTGGAATGCAGAGAAGATCTAGTGCCTAAACTGAAATGTTAAACCTCTACTAGAGGTCTTGTGAATTGCAGCAACATAATTAGCTGGCATCAGCAGGAGTTGGTTGCATTAAATTTCCGTGCCTTCAAATTACCATTTTCATTAAAACTGTATTTTCACCTTACACTTTCACTGTTTAAAATATCCTCTGTCCGTACCTGCCAGGAAGTATTGTGAGGTAGAGCATTATAACTGGATTGCAGGACAAGCAGAATGGATTACAAGGGACAGTCTGTTTGTACAGATGGGGCGCTCAAATAGGCATTGTTAATATTGACACACTACTGCAGATCAAAATCTAGTAAATGTTTGTCAAATGGCAAAATTACTAGAGAAACATTTCAGGCCACAGCTAACTAAAATGCAATAAAGTTTTAAAATTCTAGCTGGAAACATTGCCTGGCCATGCTAACTTTAATTTTACAGTAAACCATGACTTTTTTTCAAAAATCCATCTCGATTTGAGAGTAATCTGTGTTCTGTCTAGAATACATTCACTATCCGTATTTGGGAGTCTCCCATGGGCTTACTCTGTCACAGGAACCATCTTCATTCTTGATACTCTGCCTATTACCAAGTTGTGCTTCTCTGGCTCTGATCACTGTTCTTGGATCTTCTTGGAAAGAAGTTACAGATTTTCAGGCTTTTTGTTGAAAATGTATTGTGGCTTATTTCACTTGTGCCTGATCATATTGATTTTCAGTTATGTGACTTGTTGTGGCACTGACATGCAAGGTGGGATTTAATTGGTATGTAGTGTGCAGGCAGATGATGTCTGCAACCGGACTCTGTTTGTCGAAGCCCTAACCACAATATGGTGCACTGCATGTGGTGACAGATGATGCACATATAGTCACTTGAGGGACAGAAAATGCTGCTCCTGCCAGGTGGGCCTCTGGGTGTAAGCCATCTGTGGTGCCTACTGGGGACAGTCCTGTATTTGCTTTTGGGTAAGTGATTGAATACACCAGTGATTTTCTGTTTTTCAAAAGGAAAAAAAAACTTTCTTGGTAAGTCACCCCTCGATCGCCATATGCATAAAAAGGAGGTAGTCATTGATCATGAGTGTGGAACCTGTTGGTACTGCTTTTGCTCAGCAGTAGATGGTTTTGAGAGAGCAGTCCCCTCTGGAGGGAGTTGGCCCATCAGTCTGCCTCCCAGACTATGCCTGCCAAGACTTCTCCAGCTTTAGTAAACGTAAAAAATTCCCGAGCTGCTTTCTGCATTTCTTGTTGAAATTCAGGATCCTTGAGTAGAGGGGGTTACATCTCCATCTTGTACTAGCATTTCGACTTTTAGGGGTGGTATAAGTGACACCGGTGCATGGTCTGATATGATTATATTGCCTATGCTGCTGTTCGATATATCACTCGAGGCTGGCTAGTTAGCTAACCAATAGTCAATGTGACTGTCATGTGGAGAGGAATAGTATGATAGTCCCAGCCTGATGGATGATCACGCCTCCAGACGCCCACTGAGCCC
This sequence comes from Neoceratodus forsteri, assembly GCA_016271365.2. Lineage (NCBI taxonomy): Eukaryota > Metazoa > Chordata > Ceratodontiformes > Ceratodontidae > Neoceratodus > Neoceratodus forsteri. The sequence continues at coordinate 1,083,200,708 of CM028131.1, read as the reverse complement.
CTGCCTCTATCATTTCTGCAGTGGCTCATGTGCTCTTCGTTTTTTTGTTTTTTTTTTGGGGGTAGCACGATATATATTTATTTAGGAATATGTCTGGTACTAAGGTAAAATCTATTACAGGGTTTTAAATCATTGATCAGCAGTTTTTGTTAGGATGATACCAACTGTACAAAAGTATATTTATAGATTTTCTAGAGTGCTGTTAAACACAGTACAGCAAAACTATGGATTTTCACAAAGATTTAGCACTTTTATGAGCAAAACGCTAATCAGTTTTAGAGTTAAAAACCCTGTATTATCAAAGGAATAGTGGAATCGGACTGTGCTAGCCCAGCAATGGTTTGGCTCAGTGTGGAAAAACTCTGCTTGGTCCACATTCGGAGCATAAAGGTTGCAGTATTATCAATCTGTCCAGGCCTGATTTTAATTTAACTATTACCCACCACCCTGTTTAACAGCACGGGACTCTTCCATTGTCCAACTGCTCAAAATCTCCAAATTACTATAGCTACTCCCTGATTTGGAAGATGCTGAGCTAGCATGTATGGAACCAACCCACAATTTCTTGAGCCAAGAAGTGGATCTTTTAAGGAGATGTTGCTCCGCAAAAGAGCAGTGTCTGTGCATGGAACGTAAATGCTCAAGTACTTTGGTTCTTTTGACTGGGTGGTTAAGGCCTTTTACTTTCCATGACACTAGACGTAGGCCCTGTACAATATCTGGAGATGTAGTAATGAGTATGGCAGAAAACCTCTGCGCTTCCTTCAATGTGTTCTAAAGGAACAGACCTTCAGTACTCTGAGAGCTACTATCTAATAGATCTACTGTAATCTATTCTCAAATACCTAGAGGATTCTATGCTCTAAGACATGAGGTTATTGAATGACAATAGCCACAGGAAGTGTGTATGCTAACAATAGTATCTAACCCAGCTAAAACCGACTACTAGTGACAACAGAAAGCCTGTACTACTCGGGCTTAAATGCACTATTCTATAGTCAATAAGCGATTTAATCGTTAACTGCTACAGACTTTTTCAGAAAGAGGATAAACGAGAACCGTATCGTCAGCTCCTCCTACGCCTGTGCTCGGGGGTATCAATGAGAATCACTGAACAACTGGGCTTATCCGCCCTCATCCAAGGAACAGTCCTAAGGGACCGTATAATCCTGGGGGGGGTAGGTAATTACCCTAATGGAAAACATAGGGCCAAGCCTACTGTAGCATTTGCCCATACAGTGCAGGTTCATTACAAATTCAAACATGAGACTATGTAAAGTTTAGCAACTTTCAGCATTATTTATACTTCCCAGATCTAGACCAAGCTTATAAGGGGCTTCTGCATCTAGACACTGTATCGCAGAAGGGAAAACTTTGACTGTAATGTTAAGCCAAGCAAGAAAGACACCATAGAGTAAGATTGTAAACTGTGGTCAGTACAGTCGTGGGTTCAGCCAGGGTTCAAGTCTATTGCTTGCTTGTTGAAAGCAGTTACCAAGGACTAGGACCTCTTCAGAAGTTAACGCTGCTGCGTACGATTTAATCCCTGGTTTAACCGGACTAGAAATGTCCACCACTTCCAATAGAGAATATTCTTGGATATCGGCCTAGTTCATGTGGTTCTCATGATTAGGCGAGGAGGGCACCGTTAAATCTGCAAAACGATCTGAACAGGACTCCAAAGGCTCATCTCTAGGCACTTTTGCAGGTGGGGCTGCCTTCTGCAGTTCAGGGGAAATCTGTTGACCGCACCTAGATCTGTAGCTGCCTTGAAATCGGGCTGGTGTTTCTAGGAGGGAGAAAGGGCTGGCTTAGACAATCAGCCACTGTAGGTGTAGGTCGCCTGCTCTGCATAGTAGATCTCTTCCTGAGGGTCCTCATTGAGCTGAGGACCTGGTCCTCGCCTGCTCGTACATGTACATCTCTTCCTGGGGGCTCATTGAGCCAAGAACCTGGTCCCATATCATATGTCTTCTGGATTCTGTTGCTGGTGATTACGGTTCCTAGCTCCAGTGTCTGAGGGTTCCCATAGCCTTCTGGGGGATGGAGTCCGAAGAGGTAAGTTGGGCTAAAACTTAGAGGCCCATCTCTCAATCTCCTCAGGAGACTCTGCTAACAATTCTCACTTCCTTAGAAACCAACAGTCTGGCAAGACCTTTAAATCTGTATTGAAAATTTATGGGCTGACCGTATCTTCTTGATAGGGCCATAGGCCCTCGCTTATTCAGTGTCTCCTGTGCAAAATCTCTGTATATGGAAATCTGCGCTCCTTGCCATCAAATTTCATCTAGGTCGTGAGCAGCACTTAGAATGCATTCCTTTGTAGAATATCTCAGAAAGTGTGCCACAATTGACCTTGGGGCTAATTGCTGATTCTCCTTTCTTCCAATTATCCGATGAGCTCTTTCAGTTTCAACTGGGCCTCTCTAGCGGTCGCCTAGCATCTCTGGGAGCGTCTTATTGAGAAACTTCTCCATGGATGTTCCCTCAGCTCACTCGTTGCATTCTCAGTCTGTTAGTTTAGCTTGTATGTCCAAAGTTTCCACCTTTTTTGTTCTGCCACATTTAATCGATCTTGTATTACATGTGCCTCTGCAGTATTTGCAGGTGCTGTACTGATTGTATCAACGCGCATCAAAACCGCCTCTAACATTCGGGTGGTGTATATTAGCAATTCAGTCACTGATGGCGGTTGCGCGCTCGCATCTTGTATTGGAGAAATTATGTGCAGTGAAACCTGTTGCCAGCTTATTCGGCTTTGATTGTGCTGGTAGGGATATTGCTGCGGACTCCCATCACTGGGCTGTATGGGGCAGACATGTCGTACGTCTCTGATTAGGCCTGCACTTTCTGTGGCCTAGCTGAGTGTCTCTGCTCGTGGATAGCTGGTGAGATTTAGCAGCTGCACAGCACAGTTCAGTCAAGAAAAAAACACCGGATGATTCAGGGTAGTTCCCCAGACAAGTATTTAGTAACAAAAGGTGCTTTACATCCTGGGATTAGACCGACCCGCCACAGGTTTTTCACAGCAAGGATGGAGCCAAAAGTTATGCTGCCATTCCTTAGGCGGTCAAACCGCCCCAAAGATTGCAGATGCTTTTAACAAGTGTTTCTGATCTGTTACCCGAAGGATTAAAAGGTGGTAAGACCTTGTACAATCGGCTGCAACTATTTCTTGCCTCATAATGATTAGGCAGTTGGATACCTAAAACAAATTCCTTTACTGGGCTGGATGGTATCAATCCTAAATTCTTTATGGAACTGGCTGACCCCTCACTATCCTGTCTTAAAAAAAAAAAAAAAAAAAAAAAAAATCTTCTAGATCAGGAACTATGCCTAGCAACTAAAAAATGCCACAGCAATTCCATTCATAAAAAGCAGAGCTCTAGGTGAAAAGTTTAGGCCTATTAGCCTTAACATCCATTTTATATGTAAAATAATGGAAAAAAAAAAAAAAAAAAAAAAAAACTTGGAAAGTGAAGCCACGGAGATGGGATTCAGGAATAGCAGACCAAGCATGGTTTTACTGCTGGAAGATCCTGCACCACTAACCTTTCTCATTCTGACAGTTGGTTCAAGTCTTGGAAAATGGTCTGGTTGATGCAATCTAGCTAGACTTCAGAAAAGCATTGGACACTGTCCCCACTTTGATCTGGTAAAACTTGGGTCTTATCAAACTGAACAGAAGAATGGCTAACTGGACCCAGCGAGTTAATGTAATTGACTCACTTTCTGGGGAGACAGGTGTAGTGAGTGGAGTTCCTCAAGCCTCTGTACTGGGACCAAGTCTATTTTGAATTTTTATTTGATTTACAATGCGTGTCAAGAACAATATTACATTTGCCGATCCCAAGATAAGTTCAGAGGTGGACAGCGAGACCAAATATAAAACATTAGTACAAGATCTGAAGAGCATTGAGACATGGGTGAAGGCAAAATGAAATTCAGTGTTAACAAATGCTCTCTTTCTCCATTTGGGCAAAAACCCATGTAGAAACTGTACTAAATGAAAGTCATAAAACATGTAACAAACTAAAGAGACCTGGGAGTGATTAATGAATTTACAGTGACCAGTGTAGAAAGATTGCACTGACCACTGACATATACTTATTAGATCCATTTGTAAAATCTTCATCTCTAGAAATGAAACCTGTATTACACTCTTGTATATAACGCATTAGGCTGCATTTTGATTGTGCAGCATCCTTCTGGTCACTACACTTAATCAAAGATATAAAAGTAATTGACAGTATACAGAGAGGTGTTACACAGTTAGTTCCTAGACTGAAAGGATTGTCCTGCCCTGACAGATTGTCGGAGTTAAAACTAGGATCTTCGGTCTTGAAGAAATGGGTGATCTCTTGTTGCATTGCTGAATTCATCTTATAATATAGTGAACATCACCTATGCACCTAGGCAAACATCCCTGCATTCCCATGATAAACTTTACATTCAGCAAACAGTCACAAATGAGGGTAAACTTTCTTTACCCTATGTACTTAATAGATTATGCAATAGTACCACCCCCAAAAAAAAAGACCTTGGTCAATATTACTGACTCGTTCAGACTTAAGTTGTCCTAGACACTTTCCTTTTTGAGAGAGGTAGTTAATACCTCCATGCTGTGGGAAGACTGTCGGGATGGGTCCAGTGCCGCCTTCTGCCTTAGATTACCAAGTAATAGAGAGATTACTTCGAGAGCAAGCTCTTGCAGCAGGTAACACTTGTAGGACTGATGCCACCTGGCAGCAGATCTCTGCAGTTTTCTCCAGCAGTACCGACATGGGACTGCCCACCTGACGTCTGCTCCACCCCTGACGTCACCCAGTATAAAGGCAGGAGGCGGTCCCCACATGCTCCAGGTCTTTCCTGCCGTGGCATACGTTGGTTAGCTTTTGGCTCTGTGGCTAGTTCCATCCGCTCTTCAGAGCTTCTCCACTGTTGTGTTTTTTTTTTTTTTTTTTTTTTTAATGCATGTCCACTTCCTTGAATGGGTACCATAACAAATGCTCACGTGGGAGACTGATCCCCTCCAAAGACTGCCACTCCTCTTGCCTTTACTGCTTGGGCTCCTGTCCCCACTGCCAGGCCTTCAACAGCAGGATCTGCATCAGGCGTCTAATCTCTTCAGGCTCATCTTGCCCAGCAGCAGTTAGCCCAAATACAGCAGGAGTCTTTGTCTGGGAGGGAATCCCGTTCCTCTTCTCCCACGAAAAAGCACAGTAAGGAGAAGCACCATGACCGGGAGAGGGTCCAGCTCCAGGCCCAGGTCATCCAGCTTGCACTCAGCTGGTCATTTCAGCTCATCTGGGCATGAGGCCTGACTTCCGCAAGCCTCCCGCCTCAGCTTCTCTCTATACGGGCTCCACCCTTCAGCCCATCAAAATCAGCCCTACAGACTCTGGATCTGTAGCGGCCCAAGGTAAGCTGTCTTCCCACTCTGCCTCCATCTCCTCGGCTGACCTCCGGGAAGCCAAGAAGGCCTCCAGGCACTCTTCGGGCAGGGCCACGCCCCTCCCACGCAGTCAGTCTGACCGCATCAGACTCCGGCGACAAACGCCACTCAGAATCCCCTTTGGGAAATCTGCTGAAAAGCAGGCCAAATCACATAAACACTCACTGTCCTCGGCCCTTGATGGCGAAGGGATGTTCCTCAGATTTGGGCGCCGGCCCAATGCCGGATAAGTAACCTGCCATTACCCTGCCGGTGCCGACCAAGCAGTCTGTTGAACCTCCTGTGCAGTCTACCCCTCCGGCTGACTAGTCCCGACGTCGCACCTCCCAAAGACCTGTTGCCAGTTCACCCAACATCTGACCAGAATTACTGTACTGAGGAAATACCACCATCATCACCAGTCAGACCGACACTGGATCAGCCAGACACCGCTACGGGCGAAGGCCTACTGATTCATCTTCCCAAGCTGGATTCTCCTAAATTGGGCATGTCCCAGGTAAAGGAGTTATTGTTACTGGGATACAGTGAAGCAGGATCTGGCACCCACTCCTCAGCCTCCTGACAACGAACCAAACCCGGATGTCGAGGTCCCTGTCCTGTCCAGGAAAGATGCGGAAAAGCCACCAGTCCTAGGAAGCATAGAGAAAATCCAAACGAGGAGGTCTAGATTTTCCAGTTCCTCCTGCTTCTCTTATGAGACCCAGGAAGAAAAAGATGTCATTCTTCCCCTATCTCCTGATGATTGTAGAGTTGGACCCTCTTCTCTGGACTCTGATGTATATCTCCTTCCTAGGATACAGAGGATCAGCCTAAATGTCCTCCCGATGACCCAGTTTCATGGAGGTCACGAGGCCTATAGGAGAACACGGGTTGGGATATGGAGGCCCTGGACCTTGAATGCTTGAGCCTGGCAAAATATCCTCCAGATGAATCCCAAGCCAGTGGCTATCCCTCCCTTGGTGGACACCTTCCAAGATGTCGTATATGCCACTTGAGGCATCCACGTGCATCCTCTGCAGTGCCCAAGAAGGCGCCTAGATTATATCAGGCCCCAAGGACCATTCCTTCTGGCCGAAAGCACCCTATTGATGACTCTGCTAGATTCCACTGGCGCATGACTGTCAAGAGAGGCCAAACACCGGAGCACCCAGCCACTGGACGGAGAGTCTAAGAAGCTGATTCCTTGGGTCATAAGGTGTACTCGTCTGCCACTTGCATTATTCGTAGTATCAATTTATTGATGCACATGGTCCAGTTCCAAAACGCCCTTTGGGACCAAGGTCTGGACATTCTGCAAGGCAAGCCAGAGTGCCCGTAAAAGGCAGAGCTTGCTAAGCGTTAAACTGGCTCATGCGGGTACACACTTCCCGAGGGCAGTTTATGACTCTGCGGACACTGTGGCGAGAGGTTGCTTCAATTGGTATTGGTCTTCGGTGCTGCTCCAGGTCTCTGGGTTCAACCAGATGTTCAGATGAACCTTCTGGGTGCCCCATTCAAAGGTCTTTATGCTCTCTGGCGAAGATATGGAGAGGTCATTGCTAGACTGCAGGACTCCAGTAGGGCTTACCATACAGTCCATGTACCACCTGAAGCAGCAGCATTTTCACAGCCCAGTTTTCGTGGCAGAGGGGTCAACTGCCTCAGCAGCCCGCTTTCAGCCCCAGCCTCAGCAGGGAGGTTTTGGTCAGAGGTGGTGAGCCAGAGGTTCGCCTACCAGCCACCTCTAGACAGGTTAGACCTCCATGCTGCCGCCCTACCTACTCCCCCTTTACAGCCTGACTATCTGGGCAATCCTTTTCTCCCAGACTTGTGAGGGCCAGTGGGAGGCCAGCTTTTCTCTGTACACTGAGGCTTGGGAGAAGTAACCTCCGACTGATGGGTCCTCTCGGAGTTCAGGCACTCCATAGAGTTAGTCTCCTTACAGACCTTCGCCCTGTCCCATTACCCAGAGACCACAGAGCTCCTATCCAGCAGGAAATTCAGTCTCCTCTTGCCAGGGACGTCATGTAAAGTGTTCCGGCAGCAGAGAGACTCGGGAACCAGAAAGATGAGAGTAAAACCCAAAGACTGGGGATTTAAGACCCATCTTGGATCTTGGCCAGCTGAACCAGTGGGTCTCTTGCAGGAGATTCCACATGGTCTCTCTCTCTCCAGTCTCCGTCCATTCGTTTTCCAGTCAGAGACTGGATGGTTTCCCTGGACATGCAGGATGCTCATCTGCACATCCCTATCACCAAAAACCATCGGAAGTTCCTGAGATTCAGGTTTGAGGGTCGGTCCTTCCAGGTCAAGGTCCTTCCCTTAGGTCTTTGCTCTGCCCCCAGGGTCTTCACAAAGTGCCCTTGATGTTCGGAATGTCAGGACCAGCACTCAGTTGGTTTGATTCCTATCTTAATAATAGAAAACAATATGTTGAAATTGGGCTTTATAAATCCAACATGGCTAGAATTGATTCTGGTGTGCCCCAGGAATCTATCCTGGGGCCACTGTTATTTGGTATATATTATTATACAATGACAAGAAAGAATGCTGGTCCCTGATTGGTCAGACTGGGGCTGGAGCCGGGATGTTATCCCGGCTCTAGTCCCAGCACACTCATGACCGCATCAATTCTTAAACCAAAAAAAAAATCATTGCACAGCCATCTCAATAATCAGCTTCACCACTCCCCTGCTCCATTCAGATTCAGCGCTTCCTGTCCCGCTGACAACCATCACTCCGCACCCACCACAAACACTCAGAAGAGGTCTTATACTAAAGTAATACAGTAAATCAAATGTTTAACAGCCCATTTTCTTCCTGAACCCAGTGGCTTCACTGAACCATGAACAGTGTAACTGCCGGCCACGCGGTTCACTGATGCTGCTCAGTTCGTGACAAAAAAAGCAGCTGTTCACATCCAAGAAATGCCTGAGTGAAGCAGCTGGCCATGCAAAGTATTTAAACTCACTTATGGCAATACAAAAAAAAAACACATTTTTTTTTGTCAGACTAAGGCATTCCAACACAAATGCCGCCATCCAGGAGGCCCACCCTGCACTTAACACAGGCACGCACCCTCCACTGTGGCCACACAGTCTGCTATTCTGCTATCTGTTTCATGAATCCTCTACCTCTCCCAGTGTAGGCACCAGGACTGAAGCAACAAGCATCTTTTTTCCATTAAACCAATCGCGATCACCATAATACAAATAGCAGGGCAGATCAGATGACTTGCCAAGTAATGTTCACCTACATAGACACAGCCACTCATTTACCAGCAGCACCACCTACTGGCCAAAATGGAACTACTTTTTTCATCAGTATGCTTCCTGTACATTCAAAACTAAACTGAAATGCTTTTTTTCTCATCTTTCTATTTTTTTACACAAACGAGCTATTGTATAATAGGAATAATGCCCTCCAGGGTGGGTGTTATGCTGGGATAACATCCCTTCTTGGGTGGTGGATGCCCTTGGCCTGTGGCTTTGGGCCTAAGTACCTGAGATGGATGTTATCCCAGCATAACACCACTCTGTTGGGCATTATTCCATTAATGAACTGAAATTTTAGGATGGAGATATGTCGTTATACGCTGATGACACCATTATCTATGTTGAAGGGGATACTGTTGCTACCATTAATGAGAGACTTCAGTGGGCTTTTGACAAAGTACAAAAAATTTTGTTACCCATATTTTGGTACTCAATAATACTAAAACACAATCAATCTTATTTGGGAATAATTCAGAATTGAATGAACATAGTCTGGCCCTGACTACCACAGAAGGAATAAAAATTCAACAAGTTCTCAAATATTAATATTTGGGGATGTGGCTAGACCACGCTTTCAAATGGGATGAACACTTTGTCAAGATGCTGAACAACCTAGGTAGGAAATTGAGCCTTTTATGTAGATTAAGAGGTAATATGACTCCAGATATTAGGCTGCAAGTTGTAAACTCTATGATCATTCCCATTATGGACTATGGTGACATAATCTATTCAGGGGCTACTAGTATTCATAGAAAGGGTGGACTTAATGTTCAATAAATTTGCTCATTTTGTATTAGATGTCCCTCAAAATACCCACTGGTGTGTTTTGTACCATTCTTTAAATTGGCAAAAACCATCGAAACGTAGAAAACTCCACCTTATACAATTTGGGCTGGATATTCAAACTGTGTCATTCTGAGGCGCAAGCCCTTGCGCTAGCAAAAGTTATGCTTGGGTGTGGTTGGGGCTTATATTCAAAGGAGTTGCCATTATAAACTCCTTTGAGTATCACCCCTCAGCCACAGCCACTGTGCATGATGCAGAGTGAAACTTGCGCCACCGCAAGTTGTCAGAGTGGAGCATTCAACTTGCGGTGGCCAAGTACCATTACGCCATGCACAAACTCACGATATTCAAAAGGTGACATGCAAATGGGGCCATAATTCATGCAAGGTGCAGGGGGGGCCATTTGCATCTGATTATGGCCCCATTTGCATGCCATTAGCATGTAGGTGCGCCGATCCCTGAGGACTTGCACCTGGCACCCTGCCAGGCAGCAGCCATCGGGGACCGACGCACCCTGCAGCCCGATCGCGGGCAGCAATGTGGCTCCCCCACCTCCTCCCGTACATCTCCCTGGTAGTCCAGTGGACCGAAATGCCCGATTGCGGGCACTAAGTAAAGTGAAACCCCTCCCTTGTGCCCGATCGCGGGCAGAAAGTAAATTGAACCCCCCCAAACATGTCCCTTGTGCCTGATCGTGGGCAGAAAGTAAATTGAACCCCCGAACATGTCCCTTGTGCCCGATCGTGGGCAGAAAGTAAATTGAACCCCCAACATGTCCCTTGTGCCCGATCGTGGGCAGAAAGTAAATTGAACCCCCGAACATGTCCCTAGTGCCCGATCGCGGGCAGTAAGTAAAGTGACCCCCCACCGAACATCTCCCTGGTGGTCCAGTGGACCATAATGCCCGATCGTGGGCAGAATGTATATTGAACCCCTCAAACATCTCCCTGGTGGCTAGTGTCCCCTCCACTCACCCACCACGAAGCCCACCACCCGCTTTCGGCAGCCGGGCGGGCGGCAGCATCCCACCCTCCGTCACCTCGCTCGGCCATCTGACAGTCCAGGGCTGCACACCCATTGGTGAGCAAGAGCTACCTGGCGCAGCAGCCCTATACTGTGACATACAGTCCAGATTTGTGAAATCCAAGGCTTTCCTGCTACTCGCCCACTCACCCACTAGATCACTTCATAGCACTTCGGACCACAAACTTAATTTCAGTGTTCAGTGTACTTTAGACCAGGACACTATACAATATTGTTTATTGCTGGCAAACTCTGTGTTTGTGTGCCCTGCCAGTCTGATGTGAGGACGCCACTGGTTTACCTGTTCCGGTTTAAATAGTGCTGGCACGCTCACTCCACACAGCAATTCAAAGTATGGTCTTTCAAAGCCGGGGAGGGATGGAGGCAGGATGAACTACAGGACTACAACTATGGAGGCCATACTGGGACATATGTCCTTTTTAAAAAAAAAAAAAGAGAAACACATACAGGTTATGTAGGCAGAAGAACTATTTTATGTAACATTTTGACAATAAAAACTTTTTATTATTGTAACCAATACTTTTAATTCCTGCATTTATATAAATTACACAGGCCCATTTAATAAGTGCAATAAGACCTCCAAGGTGTGCATTGAACAGACATGACCGCATTTCAGGAGCTGAAGGCAAGAGGCCACACTACGCCCTGGGCATGTGGTCAGATCTGTTCAATGCACACCCCATCATGTTTTGTTGCTTACATACCTCAACATCAAGGGGGAACTATCACTTACCACTCTCCGTAGGGCCAGTAATGCTTGGAGTTTAGGTTGGTATAAACTTGATCATATTTGTAAAATATATATCTAGTTTCACAAGGAGTCTCTGATGTCACTGGAGAAACTGAGAAAAAACACAATTTTTAGACACATTTCTGCTTGTGTATTTCACATATTCTCAACACTGAGTTTTCCGAACAGTAACTACTGTATGTATATTATTTATTTATTGAAAATGTTTCACCAGGAAAGGCACGCTGAGCAAAAAGATGCTCGTCTCATGGTGTGACCTGGGGGTAGGGGTTACAGAGGAGGCAGGTATACATACAATAGTTGAGTTTAGCAGTAGTGCAATACAGACAATGTACATGGTTTGGAGGGATTACATATGAACTTGTTACATAAGGAGAACAGTACAGAACAATGATCATCAACGACAGGTATACATAACATGGGTATAAGGCAAGGTAAGAGCAATACAGAACATGCACATCAGGGACAGGGTAAACATATCATGGGTATACATATCATAGGTACAAAGCAAGGTAAGAGCAATGCAGAGCATGCACATCAGGGACAGGGTAAACATATCATGGGTATACATATCATGGGTACAAGGCATGGTAAGAGCAATACAGAGCATGCACATCAGGGACAGGGTAAACATATCATGGGTATACATATCATGGGTGCAAGGCATGGTAGGAGCAATGCAGAGCATGCACATCAGGGACAGGGTAAACATATCATGGGTATACGTAACATGGGTACAAGGCATCAGTGAAGAGCAATGCAGAGCACTGCACATTGGGGACAGGGTGAAACATATCATGGGTATACATATCATGGGTGCAAGGCTATCGTAAGAGCAATGCAGAGCATGCACATCGGGGACAGGGTAAACATATCATGGGTATACATATCATGGGTACAAGGCATCGTAAGAGCAATGCAGAGCATGCACATCAGGGACAGGGTGAACATATCATGGGTATACATATCATGGGTACAAGGCATAGTAGGAGCAATGCAGAGCATGCACATCAGGGACAGGGTGAACATATCATGGGTACTCAACGAGGGAATACATTAATTACATAAGTGCCAGTAGCAGCACTAGTGTGCCAGGACAGAACTTGAGTGCCAGTACCAAACTTGAGCTGCAGTGGGATGCACCAAGCTGACAGTAGGAGTTGGAGAGCAAGATGGGGGGGTAGTGGAGGAGTGGACTAGTAACCATTAGGAGCGTGGGGGGTAGGTTTAGGTGAGGTGGGAGGGAAGGAGGGAGAATGGTGTTGTTAGCTGAGGGTAGGGCAGAGGAGGGTATGTTAGATAGGGAGGGGGGAGAGAAGGGAGAGTTAGGAGTGAGAAGAGGGAGTAATAGTGAGTGTAAGTGCGTAGGGCAGTATATAAGCCAGACAATTAGGACGATAGCCAGACCGCTGGTCAGGCTCTAGGGGGCAACTGGGGGAGAGAAGGTATCAAAAGTGGAGAGGAGGTCAGGGGCAGTTGCAATTTGTTGCGAGGAAGTTAGAGAGGGCAGAGGATAAGGAGTATTTGGACGATGAATGGCAGATCTGGGCTGGTAGGCCGTTCCAGAGTTTAAGGAAGAGGTAAGAGAAGGCCGATTGGTCGGCGTGGTCCTTCGGTGGGGGATGGATATAGCCTAGTGTCAGTGGACCTGAGGCGTGGGTAGGTAGGTAGGTGGAAGATAGGGAAGATGCTAGGTAGGGTGGGAGGGGCAGGCCAGGAAGTTGGAAGTAGATTTAACAGTATGGATTAGGTGCCGTTGCTCCAGGGATGGCAGGGCCAGTGAGCTGTAGAGCCTACAGTGATGTGAGCAGGGAGCATCGAGGGCAAAGTGGCAGAACGCATTAAAGAGGGGGTCCAGTCTGGCTAGGGTGGTCTTTGAGGCAGAGCTGTAGACTACATCACAGTAGTCGAGAGTGGGTAGAATCATTTTCAGGACTAAATCACGTCTGATGGGTAGTGAGAGACAGGAGCGGTTCCTGTAGAGGGTGCCAAGTTTTGGGCGCAGTTTTGAAGTGATGGCATCTACGTGTGGTAAAGGAGAGGTGGCGATTGAGCCAAACCCCTAGATACCTGAAGGAGGGCACTTCTTCAAGGATGGTGTTGTTTAGGGTATGGAAGATCGAAGGGGGGGTGAGTTTGGATAGACGCTGTCTTGTACCGAAAGACATAGAGACAGTTTTCTTGGCATTTAGGGAGAGTTGGTTGGTATTGAACCAGTGTTGGATTTTGTTGAAATCCGTTTGAAGTTTGGAAGTGAGTTCTTCATGGGTCTGGCTGGAGGTAAAGAGGACTGTGTCGTCTGCATACATGTGGATCGCGGAGAAGGAGCAAGAATTAGGCAGATCATTTAGAAGGATGGAGAATAGGATGGGACCAAGAACTGAGCCTTGGGGAACACCGGTGGTGATAGGGAGAGGGGGGAGATGTGGTCAGCTATTTTAGTGGATGGGGTTCTATTTAGTAGGTAGGCACTGAACCAGTTTGTGGCAGACGCTGCTAACCCAGCCCCTGATAGGCGGGATAGTAGGAGAGAGTGGGATACCGTGTTGAAAGCTTTAGCTAGGTCAATTAAAATAGCGGCCGTGATTAGCCCTTTATCCATCCCAGTGAGGATGGAGTCCGTGAGTCTTAGTAGGGAGGAGGTGGTGAGTGGTGTTTTCTGAGCCGGTCTGAAATGGGGTGAAGAAGTTAGTTTCTGAGAGAAAGTGGGAGAGCTGGGATAGAACTAGGTGTTCCTGGAGTTTGGCGAGGTTGGGGAGGAGGGAGATGGGATGGTAGTTAGTAGTGGAGGAAGGATCACCACCTTTTGGAAAGGGTAGGACAGTGGCATGCTTCCATACGGAGGGGAGTGACTCATGGTGAAAGATAGATTTAATAGAGCAGCGAGGGGAGTAGCAATGGCTGAGGCAGAAAGGAAGAGGAGTTTGTTATCGAGACCATCAGGGGATTTGCCTTTGGAGGGGTTCAGGGAGTGAAGGGCATCTAAGGTTTCGGTGGGGAGATGGGTCTGAAGGAAAGGGATTCCTACCAGTTGGTGGGATAGATGACTTGGGGGCGGATGTGGTTATAGATGTATGGGGGTGGGTGAGGTTGCTGAGGTAGGAAGTCGAGGAGGGCTTGAAGCAAGTAGTGAAATAGGAATTAAACTCGAGGCTACCTTCAGGGGTCGTGAGGAGAGTCCTTGACGAGGAGAAGAGGTGGAGGGTTTGCTGTTTGGGGAGAAAGGAGTTAATGACTTTCCAGAATTTAGAAGGTCTCCCAAGATTTGCGTTTAGGGTGTTGCTGAAATATTCGGCCTTAGCTAAGTGGATGGCCTTTGTGCATTTGTTGCGGGGCATGCGGTAGATGACAAGGTTGCTTGGGAGGGGCGTAGATTTGTAGTTACGCCAGGCCTTGTCACGGGCTTGTTGGCAAGCTATCAACTCAGAGGATATCCAGGGTAGATGAGACCCACGGACTCTTGCCCGGCGCAGGGGGGCATGTTTGTCCCAGGCAGTGAGGAAGGTGTTCCGAAAATGCATAAAGGCCGAATCCATGTTAGAGCAGTCTGTGCTTGGGACCCAATTTGAGTGAGAGAGAGATCTTCCAGGAGGGGAGAGAGGTTGAGGGATTTGTATGAGCGCTGGAATATAAATTTGGGAGGGGATTTAACTGTGTGGATTTTGCGGACCAAGTAGATTAGGTAGTGGTCGCTAATGGAATCGGGGAGGAGGCCTGAGCTGATGTGGGTGGGATGTAAGCGCCCAGTCTAGTAGTGAGTGATTACTGGACTTATGGTTTGGCGGGTGGGTTCCATAATGGTTTGGGTAAGGTTGAGAGCTGTTATCTCTGTTTGGGTTTTGTTAAAGTGGAGCTAACCAGTTGTGGTTAAAGTCACCAATGGTATATAGTTAGCCTCGACTGGGCATGGGATGGGAGTTGGCACAGTAGGTCGGTGACTATTGTGGTTGGTGTGCCTGGGCAGCAATAAATACCAGCCATGAAGATAGGTAATGAGGAGGGAGAGGACAGCTTTACCATGAGAAGCTGGTAAGCTTTGGGTTCAGCTTTGTGAGGAGAGACAGTGAAATGAAGGGCTGATCTGATGTAGATAGCTACCCTCCGCCTCTGGAGGGCGGTTTCTGCTGATGAGTGAAACCAGGAATGGCAATGGTGTTATCAGGTAGGCTGGCATTTAGCCAGGTCTCAGATAGGATGATTATGTTAGGGGCATGGTGGGGGCTGGGACCTGAAGCTGATCGAGCTTTGGGGCTAGGCTCTGATATTTAGGTGAAGAAGGCATAAGCCTCGGGAGGTAGCCTGGTCAAGTGTCAGTGGTGGCTTTGGCTGAGGGGTTAGGTATGGGGTGGTCTGGGCCTGGGTTAGGGTTGGGCCGGGGTTAGGTGAATATCCATTGCAGCCAGAAGGGTAGGGCAATGGTAGGTGGTAGCATAGGACCCGGAGAGACCGGATTTTACCAGCGCTGGCTGGGGAATCAGTATGGGGTGCTGAGTGGAGGAGAGGGTACTGGAGTGGGTGAGAGGCCAGAAGGCAGCCAAGGAAAAGACAGAGGAGGAGAATAGTGAGGGAAATGGGACCAGGAGATAGCTGGGAGGAATGAAGAGGATTTAAAGGGGTATTTGTAGGATGGGTCAGGGTAACTTGGTGGGGGTGCTGGGAAGCAGCTTAGTGGGGAATTAGGATGGGAAGGGACAGTAAAATGGGGAGAGCAGAAGTACAAGGGTTGTTGAGTGCGGGCATTTTACCAGATTTGAGAAGAGGTGCCCTGGCATAGTGCCTTAGTAGTAGCAGGGTGAGGGTTTAGATATCCTGGTTGCCCTTCAGAAAGTGTAGATACCACTTTGGAGTAGTGGTACTGTCACAGGACTCTGGTGGACAGGGTACATGGTGGACAGGGTACAAGGTTCAAGGCCCTGGCAGGCAGTTGGGATAGGACCTGGCTGAGAGCAGGGATCCAGGTACTAGTTGGCTTAAAAGCAGTCAGGTTTGGGCATGAAAACAGGGTTGAAATAGTGACTCCTAGTGGTCAAATGGGGTTAATAGCAGTGTGGGTCAGGTGTTATGGCATGGGTTTGTAAATAGGGCTAGTCAGGTGCAGGTCAAGGGTGAGGTATGGGCAGAGGCTGGGGGTGGGAGTAGGGAGATAAGTAACTGAGCTGGTAGACAGGCTACAGAAAGTAGGAGGGGATTCTAGTGGGGAGTCTGAGGTGGAAAGGACAGAGGATCCCTCTAGTGGTTAGCAGGTAAAACCTGAAAGTGGGGACTTAAAGTAATGAAGGAGAGGAAGTGATGTCATAGAGCAGTGCCTATAGGTAGTGACACCCAGGGTGGGTGGGGCAGTTGGCGCTTGCAGCATGTTGACAGGCTAACCCCTCAAAGGGTGCAACTTAGAGGTACTTCACCTGTATTGGTCCCCGCTCCTGAGGGAGCACTCTAAAGAGCTAGTGTACTGCCTAATATTAATTTTAAAATCTCCAACCATTACCTTTCATATCTGAGGTACTTTTTCTTTTCCCTTTATTTAATTAGTAGATTGTTTACCTGATGTTAGTAGGTTTGATTACCTGATGTTAGTAGGTTTGACGTGTGGGACAGCACTCTGTCTGGCAGCTGACATATCCAGCTCTGTTCCATACTACCTACCCCTGTTATCCACCTGTTTTCATGTATTGCCTGCTAGTTTTGTTCAAGGTCATAACAGTTGTTATTGCTGTTTGGTTACACTCTGTGCTCCTCTGTTACTGCAGTGGCTGATACTCAAAGTTTTATTGTTCTTCACATAGGCTCATTGTGCATACCCTCATTTTGTAGCTCCAGGTGCAACCAGTATTTTTACCAGTTCCTGCCAGCCACCATTATCAATCAGTTCAATTCTTGTCTTTGCTGCAACCTATGTCAGCTACTTTTTTTTTAAACTCAGCTTTATATAAAAGCATGATACTATTATACTGGTCGACATAACATCCATCCTAACATTAGCTGTGCCAAAATATGATAGGTACAATCGGTCAAGTAAGGAGAAACAGAACTTTAACACAGGCTAAGTGTACACGGTCTGTTGCAATGTTATCCGGAAGTCAAGCTCCTACCAGTCCCTAAATGAGACTGTAAGAGGGCAATGCTTAATAATAATAGGAAAACACAATAAAATATAACATACAATAGGAACAGTAAACCAGCACCATTTGCATTCCAATGCTGTCAAGAACACCTCTCTCAATCATTCAAACTATTGTCGGAGCCCTCCCCAGTCGAGGGAGAAGTCCCTCAAACCTCAGCTCTCTTAGACTAAGTCATCCATGGCTGCCAAACATCCCTGAACTTGTCCCCTGACAGATGAAGTGTGGCCATAAGCTGTTCCATATCTAAGATAGCATCCACTCTCCTCCTCTACTGCCTCACTGATGGAATCTCTGAGGTGAGCCAGTGTAAGGTGAGTGTTTCCAGAGTCGCCATTGCCATACACTGAAACATCTCTGTCCTTTTGCAGGCTGAATTTGATCTACTCTGCACCAAGTAAATACTATTAAAAAGAATCTGCAGCTGCCCCACACACACACACACATATTTTGAGATCTCCTAACTGCCGACAGAAGCTCTGGAAGGACAGGACCAAAGTATATGATAATGTGCACCTTTACCACCACTTGCTCTCAACACGGGTCAGTAGCTGATGTGCCCAAATATTAAGTAATAGTGGGGACATAGAAAACTGCACTAGAATCCACCATCTGAATCCATGACAGCCTTGTGAGGCAGAGACCTTCAATCCCCACCTCAGCCAATGTGCCTCTTGTTTATCAGGATAAGAATCCCTGTATCCTGCTATCACCTATCTCTAATCTGAAGGGTGTGGGTACATCTTTCCCTCAAAAGGAATTGATAAATGAGAGAGATATACTTAGACCAGTCTTGTGAGACCATGGACCAATAAAGGTACTCCTCCCACCCAGTTCTGGATCACCTAACCAAGTGCCTTTTGTTACCCTCTAACAGGTAACTCTGGACTTGAAAGAATCTATAAAAATCTGATTTACCCAAGGAATATTTTTCCTGAAGCATTTGAAAGGAGACAAGGTGATCCCCCTCAACTAATTGCATGAAGCAGACTAGGGCTTTCCTATTCCAAGTCTGAAAACTGGGATCCTTTCTACCAGGCTCAGAGTCATAGAAACATAGAAGGTGATGGCACATAAGGACTGTGTGGCCCACCTAGACTGCCACTTTTCCCTACCTAATTCAATACCGTAGAACCTACTTGATCTGTGGCTTACCCTCTCTTTCCTATTGTGAGAGTACTTTTATGTCTATCCCATGCATTCTTGAATACCCCTACCATTTTGGCCCCCGCTACCTCCACAGGAAGGCTGTTCCAAGCATCCACTACTCTTTCTGTGAAAAAGTACTTCCTCGTGCTGCCCTGGAGTCTGCCCCCTCTAGCCTCATATCATGTCCCCTTGTTCTTGTACACCCTCTTTTCTGAAAGATGCTACCCTCCTGTACCTTGTTTATACCCCTGAGGTACTTGAATGTCTCTATCATAGAGGGGGGGGCTCTCTCTCCTCTCCTCCAGAGACTACATATTGAGGTCCTCTAGTCTTTTCTCATATGACGTTTGGTGCAGTCTTTGCACCACTTTTTTGTCCTTCTCTGGACTGCCTCTATTTTGTCTAAGTCCTTCCTGAGATGCAGCCTCAGAACTGGACACAGCACTCCAGATGAGGTCTCAATGAGTGATCTCTACAGTGGCATAACCACCTCCTTTTTCTGCTGGTGATGCCTCTCCTATGCACCCTAGCATACCACTGGCTCTCCCACAGCCTTCTCACATTGTTTGGTTACCTTTAGGTCATCAAATATAATTACCCCCAGGCCCCTTTCTTAATTTGTGGTTATCAGTACCCTTCCCCCATCTTATACTCCTCCCTTGGACTTCTGTACCCCAAAAGCATGATTTTGCACTTCTTTGCACTGAATCTTAGCTGCCACACTCTTGACCACTCCTCAAGCAAGTTTAGGTTCTTTTTGATTTTTTCCAGACACCCTGGAGTGTTGAGCCTGTTGAAGAGCTTAGTGTTATCTGCAAAAAGGCATACCTTCTCCTCCAGCCCCTCTGCAATGTCGCTTATGAAGACATTAAAGAGGACTGGCCCCAGCATGGATCCTTGTGGCACCCCTCTGGTCACCCCCCACCGAGATTAAATGCCATTTACCACCACCCTCTGTGTCCTATCACTCAACCAGTTTCTGATCCAGTTTACCACCTTGTGGCCCACTCTCAGGCTGCCTAACTTATTTACCAACCTCCTATGGGACAGTGTTGAAGGCTTTGCTGAAATCTAGATAGGCCACATCCACCGCCCCTCCCTGATTTACTTCCCACATCACCCAGTCAAAGAAATCTATCAGATTTGTTTGACGAGAACTTCCCACTGTGAATCCATGCTGCCTTGGATCCTGTGCTCCACTGGATTCAAAAAATATCACAGTCCTTTCCTCCAGCAGTGACTCCACTAATTTCCACACCACCGACATCAGGCTGACTGGCCTATAGTTGCCAGCCTCCTCCCTGTTCCCACTTTTGTGGAGAGGGTCTACATTTCTCCCTCCTCCAGTCCTCTGGAACCACCCCATCTCTATTGATTTGTTGAATAGGGATATTAGTGGTGCTGCCAGCACATCTCTAAGTTCTTTTAATATTCTGGGATGTATCCCATCTGGCCCCATAGCCTTGTCCCCTTTCAGATTCTCGAGTACCTTTAGGACTCTTTCCTCTGCAAATGGGCTGGTGTCCACCTCTCTACTATTGGTGTTCCTTTTGCCCAATAATGGTCCTTCTCCTTCTGCTTCTTCTGTGAATACTGAACAAAAATATTTGCCCAGGATTGTTGCTTTTTCTAGGTCCCCCTCGGTACGTAACCCTCCCTCCCTTTTTAACCTCATAATCCCACCCTGGTCTTCTTTTCTTTCACTAATGTACCTGAAAAAAGTCTTGTCTCCTTTCTTAATTGCCTGGGCTGTTTTTCCTCCATTTACATGTCTCCAATAATTAGAGTAAGTGGTCTGATATCGTTGGGTGTATGGGAACCAGCTCGAATCATTAGCAGGATCTTAAATTTGTAACCTTCTACAGGAGACTGGAAGAGATCTTAGCTGGTAGCATGTAAGGGCATTGGAAGGACCCATCTTTTCTATACTGAACCACTGAGACTGTTCCGCTGTTTTGCTCAGGTGATTAAGGGGGTGGCTTGAGCTGTGAGGTAAAAAAAATCTGAGCTCTGGGAGTCTCAACCCCCCCCCTTGTGTAGCAGAAACAGGATACTACATTCTACCCTGCCCTTTTTATCCACCCATGCAGATTTATGGAGTAGTCCATCCAGCTGCTGCCAGTAAGTCCAAGATAGGGGAATTGGTAGGGTCTGAAACAAGACAAGCAGATGAGGTAAAATATTCATCTTTATCACACTTATTCTACCAACTAGTGAAAAAAGTAGTAACTGCCACCACCTAATGTCAGCTACCATCTCCAAAAAGAGTTTTTCATAGTTCAGCCAGAACATTTCACCTATGCCTGGCATAATCTTGACACCCAGATAACTAAAGATATTTTTCTTGGCCCGGGCATGAGGGAAGGATGCCCAGAAGGAGGATGGGATGGCACCGCTCGGATGAATTGCCTCCGACTTGACGGAATTCAGTTTGTAACCTGAAACTCTCCCATATTCCTGTAGTATCCTCTGGAAGGCCGAGATCAAGGCACCAGGACCACTAAGGAAAAACAAGGCATCATCAGCATAAAGAGAAATTTTGTGCTGATTACCACTGATTTCAATGCCTTGGATCACTCCTGCCTCCTGGACCTAAACAGCCAGGGGATCATTACAAAGTGTAAAGAGCAGGGGCGACAGAGGGCAACCCTGCCTAGTCTCCCGGGCCAGTGGGAATCTTTTTGAATTGATGCCGTTTACTTTTACCATCACTTCTGGAGACCTATACAAGGCCGCATTACAAGCCTGAAGCCTGGACCAAACCCCAACTCCTGAGCACCTTTTAAAATTCCCATCGCACCCTGTCAGATGTCTCCTTGACATACATTGAGATGGCAAGTTGTAGGTCAGTACAGGATGCCTGGGATGTAATGATGATTAAGAGCCTCCTAATGTTGTCCTGGAAGGCCATCCCTTAATAAACCAGGCCCTGCACACACCCCTGTAGTCTGTCCACCAAAATACCTTTAAAGGTTTTCATATCCACAGGTAACAGGGAGACAGGATGGTGTGAACTACAAAGTACCTGGTTTTTACCCGGTTTGGGCAAGACTGTGATTTGGGCTTGTCTCCGTGTTTCAGAGTTGGTTCCCATCCAGAATGGTGTTATACACCCATTGGAACAAAGGGACAAGCTGTGGGGCAAATTTTTTTATAAAACTCGGGCAAGCCATCCACTCTTGGTGCCTTACAATTTTTAAAATGTTTAATCTTATTCTCTATTTCCTGTCCTGTGATCGGGGCAACCAGGGCATTTTTGTCAGTCTTGGATAATTTTTTGAGGGTAACTGTGGACATAAAATGGTGCAGAGTAGCCTGGTCCTCTTGGGTCCAGGAGTCCAAGAATAAATGGGTGTATAGTAATCCACAAAGACTTGAAAAATATCCATGGGACTAGTATAAGTACCCCCCCCCCCGCCTGAATCCATGGTGCAGCCCTATTTAACTCTTGCTGGTGCAACTGCCAGTCCAGTAATCTTCCCGCATGGTTCTTGGCCTCATAGTACCTCTGCTTAGTATATCTAAGATTCCCCTCAATCTTGGTCTCAAGCAACCTGGTCAACTGGTTCTGATACTCCAACAATTGTTCCCTGAGAACAGGGTCAAGAGTGATTTTGTGTTCTGCTTCTGCATCAAACATTTTTTGCTCCAGTTCTAATCTCTTACTGTTTTGCTCTTTCTTCTTCTGGGATGTATGGTACATGAACCGCCCCATCAGAGTGGCCTTCAGACCATCCACCGGGTGGCAGTCAGGGTCTCCCTCCTGGTTTAAATGGAGATACTTAGTGATAGTGGAACTGATTTGCTCACAAAAAAGCAAGTAATTTAAATGAGAAACATTAAGCCTCCACAATGGATTTTATAACGCCACAACCAGATCAATCCCCACCATAAAGCGCAGTTCCATACAGCTGTGATCTGGTATATCTCACTGGCATGCACCATATAGAGCCAAGACCAGGGGATAAAAGCAGATCAATCTGGGAGTTTTGGGAGTGGGGGTGAGAATAGAAAGTGTAGTCCCTCTTCCTTCATGGATGTGGTGCCACACATCTTGCAATCCTGCCTCCTGCACAAGGCTTCTAAACATCCTGCTTTCCCCTTGTAGATCCCCCACTCCATCCACTTTCACCACCTCCGAGACTGACAGAGAAGTATTCCAAGCCAATATTGCTACCCTCCCTCATCTATTACAGTGAGCTACAAAAGATGAAGAGAAACCTCCCCAACCCATTCCCTTCTTAATTTATCATGCTCCTCTGGGATAAGTACATTTCCGAGGAATGCTATTGTAGCCCTCAGTCAGCCCCACCTCCTATAAGACCCATGCTCTTTTTAATGGGGGAGTGAAGACCGTTTACATTGTAGAATATTATTCTTAGGTCAGCCATTGGATATCCCCAAAATACAGATAACGTCGTCCAACATGAGACACACAACAGAAAAACTGTAAATAATAATGAGAACAAAACCAGAGAAGCAATACTATGGTGTATAAGTAAGCCCAGGAGGAGAGACACCCTGACCAGAGACTAAGGTCCCCAAAGCCAGGCCCCCCACCACCACTCCACCTGAACACAGAATAGGATGGAGTGTAACTTTAAGGTGCACTGGTACAACTCCAAAAGGGTGACACATGTAAGCAGCTCTCTGAAGGGCTGAGGTCAGACAGCAGCCTCAATGACCAAGAGGGGAGGCCAGTATCCAACGCTAGGAAAAAGCATCACCAAGGCCAGATCTATGATTGCAGTCACTCCTGTGCTTCAGCCATAAACCAGGGAGGATCAGCTTCCTCGCCAGGCAGGCATCTCTGGACCATCCCTCGTGAGAAATGGGGTACACCCGGAGCTGCAGAGCACCTGCAAAATGGCATACCATTGGGGGTAAGATATGCAGCCTTGCACAGGAGCAACAACTGACACTCATAAGTGGGGGAAGAGTTAAAGGCAGACACCTATTGTCTAAGATCACTTAAAGCAGCAGAAGGAAAAAAAGAAAATATTGCATTCTGTCCCCACAGTGTCCTCCCCTCCCCTTCCAAATAAAATGCAAGTACCCAAGCCTTTATTCCCTCAAACGCCTTAAAACAAGTACTCCCAACATTGACAGACCCCCAAACAGTTGCACAAGATAAACCACACTAGGCAGAGGATAAACCCCTAGGCAAACAGGAAAATATAAAGTAAATGGCTTACCAGATCCTATTCCTCCACCACTGTTTAAATTCTATGCTAAACTGCTAATATTCAAACAATGTTACCACTACTGATCCTCCTATTTATTTCTCTTGGACTGCTGTGCTTCTGTACTGTCGCCATAACTGTATTGTTGTAATTCCTGCAAACTGAACTAACGCTGTATTTGTCTCTCGTGCTATGTAATATCCCGGGTCGCCCCTGAAAAAGGGACCTCCGGGGTCCAGTGGGCTTACCCGGTCACCAAAATTTAATAAATAAATAAAATAAGTTCTCAACAACCCAGTCTTAGCAGATAAGTCCTGCTTCCTGCAGTAGTGTAATGTTCACTCACCACCTGGGGCTCAGGAAAAGTAATCAGACTGTCCCCGCCACAGACCCTTGAGTCACTGCCATCAAATGCTGATACTGTCAAGTAAAAATAGCATCCCAGCTCTTAGAACTGGAGAGTAAGGTGTTCTGTCATTTCCTCGATCCCTGCTGCAGCCATTGACATTGATGAAGTTTCTGCTCTACCAATGATACTACATTGTCTGCTCCACCGGTCGATACTCCCATTTGGTACAGAAATCCAGATGCCTCCTCTAGGGTATGAAAGAATTTAATACCAATCTAGGTGTGGACTTTTAGCTGGGCTGGTGCAAGCAATTGGCCTTTCATGTTTTTGGCCTTTAGTTCCTTAATCATAGCCAGGAGCCTTTTCCATTTAGCCATAACTGTGGGGGTAAAATCATGCTCCAAGAAGATTCTTGCGTTCCCAAACTAAATCTCTTTCTTTGCTCAGGCCACCCTTAAAACTTTCATTTTGTTTGAGTAGTCCACAAAGTGAGCCATGATGGAGCAAGGGCATGCCCTGGGATCCACCAGTTGTGATGCCAAGGCCTGGTGAGCTCTCTCAATGTGGAACTCCATGTTTTTATCCCATCCCAGCAATTCTAATAGAAAGAACTGTACAAATGACTCCAGATCTCCCTGCTCTGTGCCCTCTGGTACTCCATAGAACCACACGTTGTTCCATCTGGATCGCTGTTCCAGATAATCCCTTTTGTCCATCATCTCCTATTCCCTTTTGAGTAGGTACAGCAAGGCAATGTTGTGATGATCACTCTGCTTGGTGATCTCCATGAGGCCCTGTTCCAGATCTTTCGTGCAGGTTTCAATATCCTGGAACTCCTTCCGTGGGTCTGCTAGCTAAGATTGGACACTATGGAGCGTTTGACCAATTTCCTGCAGCTCTCTAATTAACTTTTTGGAAGTTATTTTGCAGGTCACCTCTTTCTTCTCCAAATCACTAAGGCATTCGTTAGTGTCTGGTGGCAGAGGGGATGTCGGGGCCACCAGGTCATCCTTCAGAAACTGCTGGTATTTTTTTGGTTGGGGACTGTCAACCCCAAAAACTTCAGCTGCTTCCAAACCGACATGGTGATAGAGTGTATCCTGGCTCGTTTAGAGGTTAAAACCATGGCTGGGGTGAGGATTAGTGTAAAATTTTGGGTGCAAATTGCAGAACTCACATGGCTAGCTATGCATTGCTCAGTGATGTCTCCAGAAGTCCCATGTCAGCTGTTTATCAGCTACACTGCATGTCTGTTTCTAGTTCAATTATTTTATGTTTATAGTAATTTTTACCATGACTGCCATGTAACCTATTTGCCCAATTTACTTGATAGTTTTCTCAGTTTGTCTTATTGTTATTGAATCTATGTATCTGAATTTTGCTCCCAACCCCTCACCTTTTTCTACCTTCCTCCATCCTTTCCCTTCTGTGTACCCTGCCTGCTCCCCAGTCTCTCAAACTCTGTCCAACCCTTCCTCTGCTTTTTTTTTCCTCTCCTTCCCTGTCTCTTCCATACGATGTTCCTCTGGTTTGCCTACTTTTCTCATCTATCTCCCCCTACTCTCTCCCACCTCCACCCTCTCTCAGCCCCACTCATCCCGTGCCCTCTCCTTTCTCTGTTCCCTCCCTCCCTTCCCTCTCTTCTACTCCCCTTTTTTCTTCCCCTACCTTTCACCCCATCTCTACCCTTACCCCATCTACCCCAGCATTCTTTCCCCCCTCCCTACATCTCAGTTTCTTCCACCACTCCATTCTCTCACATAACCACCTCTCCCCTGCCAATTCTCCCCTAGACACCAAGAAACGTGAGCCAGCATCCTTTCCAGCCCTCCTCCTTTTCCTACTGCTTCTGGCTAGTGATGTGGAACCCAATCCTGGCCCTCTCCTCCCCCCACCCTTCTCTATATCCAAAGGCCTTAGTTATTTCTACTTCAACGCATGTAGCTTCCTCCCAAAACTAGACTTCTTTAAGGTATGGGCCTCACAAAACTCCCCGACATCCTTTGTATATCTGAAACAGGACTCTCTTCTAGAGTCCCGGATTCACTACTTGCCCTCCCTGAATATCTCCTCTTCTGCCAGGACAGAGGTAAACGTGGTGATGGTGGTATCGCTGTATATATCCACCACAGCTTTTCTTGCTCTAGCACCCTCAGAGAGGCTTCCCCTTCCTCCCATGAGCTTTTGCTACTCAAACTCTCCCTCACCTTTACTCTCCCCATTTTTGTCAGTGTCCTTTATGCCTCCCCCAAGATCCCTCCCTCCTCCCTCCTTAATTCCCTGTCCTCACTTCTCTCCATGTCTCTGGAGAATTTATTCTACTCGGTGATTTTAACCTAAATTGGCTTTCACCAGACTCTAAGTCTATCCAGCACTCCATCAAATCCTTGAACCTCTCCCAACTAATCTCCAAACCCATCAAGCTAAACCATCGCTTCTCAAACCACTCCTTCCTGGACTGGGTACTATGCTCTCACCCCTACCTAATATTGTATGCCAGAGTGCTTCATAATGTTTTCAGTTATCACTGACTCACCTATGGTATTCAGAAAATTTGCCCTCTGAAATCCACCTCAAAATACATCTGGCACAGATCCTTTAGGTCAACTACTCTGGCGCTGTCTTGAGCAACCTAACCTCCACCAACTGGTCCCTGGTCTGCTCTGCCCAAAACATACTGTAGACTCAGCCCTATTTCACTTTACCAACATCCTCATTCACTATGGGACTCTCATGCCCCCCAAAAGGACAAGAGTAAAGCACTCCTACCACCCTTGGATTATATCAGACCTCCTTGAGCTATGCAAATCAAGGGACCTTGCTTGGGCCTGTTTCAAGGCTTCCTCCTCTGACTCTGACCACCAGCATTACAAATCCCTCAGAAACTCTTGCACCAGGGCTATCCATGTTGCCAAGGCCCACCATTTCAACTCAAACCTATAGTCCAATCTAAACTCCCACTCCAAGTTCTGGAAAGTAATCCACTCCCTTTGTACCCCCAGCCTGCCCCCCTTGCTGTCGCCTCCCAGTTAAACAAATTCTTCACAACCTGTGCTGCTCCCTCTCTCACCCCAAGCAATTCCCCCACTCCAACCCACCTCCTCTGCTGCATTTCACTTCCCTCCCTTCATCCCTTATGAAGTTTTACACACCCTTGAATCTCTCAACCACTTTAAATACAGCTCAGATGGCTTAGACTCCAAACATCTCCACATATCGGCCACTGCTATTCTTCTTCCCCTCACCCACCTTTTGAACCTCTCCTTTTCTGTCTGTGCTGTCCCCCTCACCTGGAAAGCTGCCAAGGTACTCCTCCTCCACAAAGTGGAGTGATCCTTCAGAAGGATTACACCCTTTGTGGGGATTCCTTCATCTCCTGGGAACTACAGACCCATCTCCCTCCACTCTTCCTTTGTTAAATTATAGGAATTACTAGTACACTGTAGATTACTCGATTTCCTTGACTCCTCTTCCTTCCTATCTCCTTTTCAGTCCGGTTTCAGGAAAAAAGACTCCATTGTCACCTCCCTTCTCTGCATCACTGACTCAGTCCTTATACTGTAGGTACGGACCAGGGTCTCATCACTGCTGCTATTTTTATAGATCTTGCAAAGGTAGTTTGATCTCAGTGGTAGGGAAAATGATGGAATCACTTCTGAAAGAAAGAACTGTTGAGTACCTAGAGGCCAGCAGGGTACAGGACCCAAAGCAGCATGGATTCACAGCGGGAAGGTCATGTCAGACAAATCTAATTGATTTCTTTGACTGGGTGACCAAAGTAATAGACCAAGGAGGGGCTGTGGATATGGCCCACCTAGACTTTAGCAAGGCATTTGACACAGTACCGCACAAAAGATTAATAATCAAGTTAGCCAGCCTGGGAGTGGGTCCCAGGGTGGTAGCGTGGGTAGCAAACTGGCTGCACAACAGGACACAGAAGGTAATAGTGAATGGAACTCATTCCAAAGAAAGGGAGTTACTAGTGGAGTACCTCAGGGCTCAGTACTGGGTCCAGTCCTCTTTAACGTCTTTATAGGTGACATTGCAGAGGGTCTGGAAGGAAAGGTATGCCTCTTTGCAAATGACACAAAGATCTGTAACAGAGTTGATACACAAGGGGGAGTAGAAAGGATGAGAAGGGACTTAGCAAAGTTGGAGGAATGGTCAGATGTATGGCAACTTAGATTCAGTGCAAAGAAGTGCAAAGTAATACACCTGGGAAACAAAAACCAATGAGAAGAATACACAATGGCAGGAGAGGTACTAACAACAAAAATAATTTAAAGGGACCTGGGGGTAATCATATCAGATGACCTAAAAGTGGGTAAGAAATGTGAAAAATCAGTAAGGAGAGCTGGGGGGGATACTGGGATGCATAGGGAGGGGCATCACAAGTAGAACAAGCATTTGTCAATGCCGAATGCTCACTTGCAGGTATTTGCAGTGGTGTTTGGCATGTATGGTGCTTTACCCTAATGCCCTGTGCGATTGCTGGTATTTGCACAATAAATTGTCAGCATGATCTTTTTGTTACCCTCATTGTGCGCTACATAGGCGGGAACACGTTTTGGGCAGGATGTGAAAAATGACAGCTGTACTGCTCATAAGGAAGTGTGGTAAAATGCCAATGTTGAAAATCTGGAGTGGAAATATTGAAAATTCACAAACCTCAGGCGTGGAACTGTGTGCAACGCGCCGTAAAACAGTCATTTTTAGGAATTTTTTCACCAAATTTTCAACATTGCCATTTTAAAACCTGTACTAATGAACAGTGTCATTGTGATTTTCTTACTGTGTCCCATACATTGATTTGCTTTACCGATTCGCCATTGTACACTACATGGGGGAAAGACGTTTTGGGCAGAATGTGAAAATGACAGCTGTAGTGCTCATAAGGAGGTGTGGTAAAATGGCAATGTTGAAATCTGGAGAGAAAATATTGGAAATTAGCAAACCTTGACGTATAGGGACTGCACAACACACGCTCATAAAACAGTTATTTGTAGGAATTTTTTCGCCAAATTTTCAACATAGCCATTTTGAGATCTCTGCTCATGAACAGTGACACTGTGATTTTCTTAATGTGTCCCATACACTGAGTTCAGACACCGACTGTACCATTGTGTGCTACATGGGCGGAAACACGCTTTGGGCAAGATGTGAAAAATGACAGCGCAGTGCTCATAAGGAGGTATGGTAAAATGGCAATGTTGAAAATCTGGAGTGCAAATATTGAAGACCATGAAACTTACGAAAGCGATGAGAACCGCAATCCAGACTCATAAAACAGTCATTTTAGGAATTGTTTCACCAAATTTTCAGCACAGTCATTTTAAGACCTCTGCTCATGATCAGTGTCACTGTGATTTTCTTAATGTGTCCCATACATTGAGTTTGCCCACACGACTGTGCCATTAGGCGCTACATGGACAGAAACACATTTTGGGCAGGATATGAAAATGACAGCTATACTGCTCATGAGGAGGTGTGGTAAATGGCAATGTTGAAAATCTGGAGTGAAAATATTGAAAATTCGCAAGCGTAGAGCGTGCGTAGGAACTCGCGCACGACACCCTGTAAAACAGTCATTTTTAGGAATTTTTCACCAAATTTTCAACATAGCCATTTTAAGACCTCTGCTCATGAACAGTGTCACTGTGATTTTCAATGTGTTCCATACATTGATTTCGCACACCGACTGCGCCATTGTGCACTACATGGGCAGAAACACTATTTGGGTGAGATGTGAAAATGGCAGCTATACAACTCATAAGAAGGTGTGATAAATGGCAATGTTGAAAATCTGGAGTGAAAATATTGAAAATTATGAACTATAGCCATTGAGGAGCTGCGCAACGACGCCAGAATGCAGTATTAGTTTCAATATGAGACATCGACTAAGCTGCATGAATGATTCCATCGTCATGGCATTATTCAGCGCCAGCGGGTGATTGAGTGACTGTGGTGCCTGCGAAATCACCCTTGGGGCTCCACACACATGACAGTGACATCATTCATGAGAAGGGGTCCCAAAACCCCATGTTGAAAATTTGGTGCAAAATTCCAAAATGACTGAGATATGTATAAAGTTGAAACCCCATATGTAGCCCATTATACAGCTTACCGCATTTCCTCAGTTCGTAGTCGGCTTTGAAGAGTGCAGAGCGTGTTCCCGGTCCACGAAGATCGTCGCTACCGAGTCCGGAGGTAAGTATGGGGTGGGGGTGTGAGGAGGCTGGGTGCGCGGTGGGTGGGTGCGAGTTGTGGGAGGGGTTGGGAGGCAGCGCGTGGGACCGTTTTGTTTTACAGGGAAAAAAAAAAACAAGATGACGAGGACATTTGCCACACTGGGGTGGGCTCCCAGTATGGCAGAAGATGTGTGGGGGGCGAGGGCCGACAGGAGATTAGCACCCCGTCGGCAACCTACGCGGGGGGGCCGAGAGCCGGCCAGAGGATTGGGCACCCCGCTGCCGCAAAACAAAACGTTTGTCGGCAGCAGTATGGCTTGGGGGGGCCATGGAGCCAATGGGGATTGGGCACCCCTTGGCCGCAAAACAAACAACATTTGCCATGCTTGGTGGGCTCCCAGCATGGCAGGAAGCTTTGTGGGGAGGGCCGTGCCGGCGCTGGGAGTGCATGATGGCGGAGGCGTGGCGCTCAGTATGGCAGCGGTGTTTTCCTTTGAAGCAGAGGAACACCGCTGTCATACTGAGCTCCTGCACCCATTGGTGCAGGACCGCCACGCCTGCTCAAGGGAGCAGTGCATTGGGTGGGAGAGGCACACCTCCAAGTGTGCTACTCTCCCAAAACGTTCCTTGTGCATGCGCTCAAGCGAACGTAAAAAGGGAAGTGGTTGTCCCTCTGTACATACAGCTGGTGAGACCCCATCTGGAGTACTATGTGCAGTTTTGGAGACCCCATCTACGCAAGGACATAGACAGAATGGAAGCAGTCCAGAGGAGGAAAACTAAAATGGTGTAGGGTCTGCATCAGAAACCACATGAAGAGAGACTGAGAGAGCTTAATGTGTATACCCTTGATGAAAGGAGGGACAGGGGGACATGATAGAAACTTTCAGGTACCTCAGGGGAATCAACAAGGTCCAGGAGGGTAGCATCTTTCAGAAAAAGAGATATGCAAGAACAAGGGGGCGCAATTTAAAGATAGAGAGGGGACGACTCAGGGGTGATGTGAGGAAATTATTTTTCATGGAGAGAGAGAGTGGTGGACGCATGGAACCGCCAGCCTGGGGAGGTTGTGGGGTCTAAAACAGTGAGAGAATTCAAACATGTTTGGGACTGACATAAGGCAATTATAGTGGGGGGATGCAGGAAGTAGTCTGTTGGTTAACTAGAACCTGCAGCTTATCCAATAGGTAGGGAAATGGGCAGACTGGGTGGGCCAAGTGGTGCTTATCTGCTGTCAAAGTCTATGTTTCTATGTTTTCGACTTGGTACCTCACCCACTCCTTTTAAATAAGCTGGCTGCATTGGTCTCTCCACCCCTGCAGTTAAGTGGTTCCACTCTTACCACTGCCAGCAATCTGTGCAGGTGGGCGGTGCTCTATCTCCCCCACTCCCCCCAATTCTTGCAGAAGTGCCACAAGGTTCTATTCTGGACCCTATTCTCTTCTCTGTCTTTTTTAAATGACCTCCTTTCTGTCTGTGTCTCCTCCCATATTCATATGTACACTAATGACACAGTCATCTACACATCTTCCCCTTCCTCTTCAGCAGTATTATCCTCACTACAACCTGACTTTCATAACATTCTACATTGGTTTCAAACCAACCAGCTGAAAGTAAATACCAAGAAAATGGTATCCGTGACCTTTGGCTCCAGCCAAAAGCTAGCTAGACTCTTGCCTCTCCCTGTTTTCTCCACCCTTGATAGCACCCAGCTGGAGGCAGTCCACACTTATAAATACCTTGGTGTGTGGCTTAATAATAACCTGGACTTCTAAGCACACATCAATTCTGTTTACTCAAAGCTTTGCCCCAAATTAGGTATCTTTTTATACGCAACTAGGACTGCCTCCCTCTAATGTCCAGAAGGATCTGCTTGTCAAAATGATCCTCCCAATTTTTGACTACATGGATGTGGTTCACATTGCAGTCTCCCCTTCTATTCTCATTAGACTGGACACCCTTTACAATGTTTTCTGTCACTTTGATACTAACTCTACCCCACACACACACATATCACTGCTCCCTCTATTCCACACTCTCTATTGGCCCACTACCCTCACATCACCTTTCACACTGCTCCTCCTTTATTGGAAAATACTGATTTACCTCCTATCTATCCTCGCTCCTCTACCCCTCTGCTTCCTTCTCCTACCACCTTCATTCTAGAGACTCCCTCTCGTTCTCAATTCTACATCCTGATGCTAGCACAAGTATGGCTGCCTTCTTCTACCATCTTCCCTCCCTATGGAATCAACTCTCCCCTCTTCCTCATCATGCCACATCCCTCCTATCCCTAAAGTGTCTGCTAAATCCACCCCACCCCTTACTATTTGTTCCTCCCCTCTAACTCACTTCCCTCTCTCCCCACCTCCTTTCCCCTGCTGCCTTTTCCCACTCCTGATGTTTCCATCACTCTCTCCTCACCCTCCCTCTTTCCCCCGAGTTCCTTGCCCTACTCAGATCCAACCCAGTCTTAGCCCTCTCCCTTCATATGTCTGTAAATCAGTAACTGACACCAATGCACTGTACTGCTGTCTTATTACCCTTATCGTACTCATATCGCTATTGTTACCACTGTATTGCTCTTTATACTATTGTTCTTTTACTTCAAGTTTGTTTGTTACTGCTGTTGGCTTTGTTTCCTTCCCTCCCCAGGTCGGCACCTGAAATGAGCCTCAGCTCAGTGTGCCTTTCCCGTTACCAACTTTTAATTAATTTTATAACATGGGTCTCTGAAACTTAGTAAAATGTAGCATCCCATTGGTTGAGTCCTTCTGCATGGTCATGCATTAAATTCCTTTTAATGCACGGTTCTGCAGAGAGGAGTCACTGACAGGTCTGTCAGGACTTGTTCGATTTTAAATCTGTGTGGCAGCAATGTGTAATTGTTGGAAGTGAGACCAACATCGTGGTATTGCCCACATGCTGTGCTACTGAATCACCACATCCTGAGATTATGTTCCCTCCAGCTGTGTGTCTCTCCCCCCACCTGCCAAGCGGAACTCAGGGTACCGAGCAGACAGTGAAGCCCCACATTATAATTCCCATTCATCATCATCCCCCCCAAAAGAGCATCACACTGTGACAGTGGCAGTGGGTGCCATCAAGATACAGACAGAAGTCCGAGCAGCTGTGTAAATGTGGGAGGGAGAGGCGATATTGTCCTGCAAGACTGGCAAGTGGCAATCCACATATGGCACTGTCCTGCTTCTTGTTCTTCGGGTATGTTCCTCGAGGGTTGTTCCACATTCCAGATTCAGTAGAGTGGAGCAAGAGAGAGACAGGTAGCAGTGTCCAGGCTATGAGAGAGAGCACGACAGACACAGAGCAGATCATCATGAATTCCACCCCCCCCCCAAGTTCAGCAAGTGTTGAAAGTTTAGTACAGGTAGGTGGCAAGTCACAAAGTAGAGCCACTCTCACTGTGTTCCATTGTTGTGTTGCTATGGGTGAGAGTGACCACAGTGAGGTGAAAGGCGGGTGCACAGCTGCAGAGAAAGAGATACAGTGAGTTTCAGAAGCCCTGCAGTGTGTGTGAGTGTGTGTGTGTGTGTGTGTATGTGTGTGTATCTCTCTCTCTCTCTCTCTCTCTCTGTCATTGCTGTTCATTTCCATGTCATCCCACAAATAGAAGTGGCTGACAGCCACTCTGCAGTGTAATCTCCGAGGCAAGAAAGCAGCTATCGTCAGAGTGACCTAGTGCCTTGGTTTTCTCTCATATGTCTTCTGGTAGGTTACTCTTAGTTCCTCCAATTTCAGGGACACTGTTTCTTGCAGCAGTCCGTGCAACAGTCCAGGAAAGTGAGAGAGAGAGAGAGAGAGAGGTGCAGAGTGCATCTCCAACAGTGGCAGACTCTGATTCCCCCCATCCCACAGTTCCCCAGTCAGTTCATTGGGAGGAGAGAGAGAGAGAGAGAGAGAGAGAGAGGTGCAGGGAAGTTTTGCACTGGCACAGATGGATGTCACAGAGTGTGGTCCTTTACAGTCCTCAGCAATGGCCCGATTGGTAGTGATGGCAGCACGATGTGCTGCTCTCTCTCTGTCACTTCTTGCCATCTCTATCTCCTCTGCTCCAGTCTTTCCCTGGTAGCAAACAGTTAAAAAAAAAAAAGAAACACAGACAGTGTTGCCTGCAAACAGCCAGGACAGTAGAGGGCTGTCCCCCAAGGTGCTCCGATGCCCCACACTGCAGTCCTCCATTCCCATGCCAGTTGTCCCCACAACTTGTGTCACACATGGGAGTTGGGAGGCAGACAGTGGCGATGGTGTTGCCTACTGTGGTAGCAGTTGCTGCCCCCCCCCCGAGAGCCACTAATGGCAGTAGCGAGAGAGAGCGAGAGAGACACACACACACACATCT
The DNA here is from genome assembly GCA_016271365.2 of Neoceratodus forsteri. Lineage (NCBI taxonomy): Eukaryota > Metazoa > Chordata > Ceratodontiformes > Ceratodontidae > Neoceratodus > Neoceratodus forsteri. The sequence goes on along the minus strand of CM028131.1, from coordinate 1,083,166,070 downwards.
GCTGGACTGTACAGGTCTGTCAGAGTATAGTACAGACCGTGACATTCAGTAGATGTGAGAGATGACATCAGGGCTGTATGTGTCACACTTCTCTCAGCACAGAAACTGTGCAGTGCTGTTTTTTTTGGGGAAGGGACTACTTTGTGCCAGGCAGGACACATTCCTTTATGTCTTTACACATCAGAAAAACATTTCTGTGGCACTTTTCAGATGTTTAGGAGGAACCATGTTATAAGTGCAATAACCCACTCCAGGGTGTGCATTTATAGGCATTTAATGCACATCTGGGGTGCTGTGAGGAAACTTAGCCTGTGGCTTCGTGCCTCACAATGCACCCCAGGCATGGCACATACCTTGGCTCACCTACCATGACTCCCTCCCCCCCCACACTGCACCTCTTCTTCTCTGTTCTCCTGCCTTAGTCTTCTTGGAATTCTATATATCCCATCAACTTAGCTCTGCCTCCTGGCCAGGACTAGGTATCATACTTGTTACATTTCCTCACCATTCTCTCATCTAGTTGCTTACCCTGCACCTTGTCAGTATTTCCCAAAACCTTCTAAATACCATCTATATATACTATAGTCACCCTCTGAGCTGTTGTATACCTGCCTCTGTATATACTGTTGTTGCATTGTACACATACTTTATATTTATTTGTTGCATGTGTTGATGTTATTGTCTCTGTTGACTGTAAATTTTTATGTAATGTATTTTGACGCGGCAATAACCAGGTCCATCTTGCAAATGAGCTTTGCTCAATGATGTTCGCCTAGATAAATAAAGATTTGATTGATTGATTGATTAAATGCCTATAAATGCACACCCTGTCATGGGTTATTGCTTACAAATTCTCCCCAACTACATCATGAGCATTGTGACCTCACTGACTGTGACATCACGGCTGCTTAGAAACAGCCACTTGGTTGTTGCCAGGTCAGTCACCTGTGATGTTACTGTCAGTGAGGTCACAATGTTGATGATGCAGTGGGGGGAATGGAGATAGATATGTCAGCTGCCAGGATAAGAGCTGTTCCATATATCCAGCTTGATATTATCACACAGAGGACTTTCTAATGAGCAAAGGAAAAGAAAATATTTCAGAAATTAAAAGTTATAACTACTTCTTAAAATTTGTATTATTTTTCTGTCTGTCTGTTTTGGCTCCACTAGTCCTTTAATATGAAAATAGAATAACTGTCTGATAGACTTGATCTGCTCTAGCTGCTGGTCTACACCTGGGACCTATAAACAGACACTAGGGCATTGTCATGACCATAGTGATTGCTGTTACTTTGTACCCCATTCTGCTATGCACAACAGGGTGACAAGCCTTTCCTGCACAGCCAACCACATAGTGATTGTGTGGGGAATGGGGCAGGGGTTGCAAATACAATTGCCCCATTAGAGACTATTCACAAATCATGGTGCCCTTCACAAACCCTAGTCATAGAGTTTTATAACACCTTCTGGCTGTAGAAGAGTAACAGGTAGTAAAAATGTCCCACTCTGGGACAAGGAATGGAATGCCTTGGAAGACCATGATTATCATCGGACAGAGCCATATGGCAGTACTTTGGGATTTAGGGCTGGGAGCTTCCACTGGATGCCAGGGATATATTGGGACTGAGGAGCATAGCTCTCACATATTATGAGTCTATGCAAGAGATACTGGATATTTTAAGGAGTATGCAATTATAAAATAAGTTAATTTTGTTTAGAATTCATCCCTTGGCCAGTACAGAAATGAATGAGTAAAGCTCACAGTTGAGTATCACCAACTTTATACACAACTACCTTTATCTCACAGGCCCATGACATACTTAGACCAGAGAGTAACAAATACTGAAGGTATAAAATACTCTGCCACCCTAGATGTATCAAATGGATTTTGGACCCTTGAGGTGGTGCCAAAAGATCAACATGTATAGGCTTTTACATTTGGAAAAAGACAGTTCACCTGGAACAGGTGTCCCTTTGGGTACTTGAATTTTCCTGCAGATTTCAGAATATTTCTCCACAAGACCATGCCTGATGTCAAAAGTATAAGAAACTGGTGCAAGTGGATGGCATACTCATTAAGAGTAATGCCTTTGAGGAACATCTGAAGGAGGTAAAGTATGTTCTGAACCACATGAAAAATACAGGAGTTAAGCTATGTCTAACCATAAGAGAGTGGTTCAGAGTTAAGGCAAATTCCTTAAGGTGTGGTTGGACCTTATGAGGTATGCCTTCAGCAGAGATGAATAGAGGAAATCCAAACAACTGGGCCACACAAACATTTTGAAAGTGTTACATAGTTTCTTTAGAATTTGTAACTATTCATGCTGATTTATCCAGAACAATGCTAAGACTGCATACACACTAGAAGATTACTGAGAAAAGCAGAACCATGGGTGTGGGGATCTGAATAGGAACACGTTTGTAGGCACTAAAAGTTAGTATGGGCAAAGCTCTTTGTCTTGCTTACCTTGAAAGAGGATGCACTAACCAAAGTACTAGTGCAGTTTTGTGTCAGAAACATAATGCAGACAACCTTGTCATACATTAGCTTACGCTAGTAAAACACTAAGTGATATGAAAAACAAGTTTTCAGATTGTAAAAAAGCATACTTCTCTACCACTTGGGCCATACAGCATTTTATGAACTGTAGGTATATATGCAGTGAAAAGATTGTTGTTGAAACATATGCACTTGTATAGAAAAGGAAAAGTGTCCAAAGTGAGCGTACATGGAAGAGAGTACTGCAGAGTCTGGGGGGAACTTGTTGGTTATGGACTTTTAATTTTTTTTATTTTATTTAAACATTTGATAATCGGGAAAAGCACACTGAGCCGAGGCTCAATTCCAGATGCGAGTCGGGGTTGAGGAGGGGGGAGTTACAAGAGTATACATACGTAGAATAGATACATGAGAATATTACATACAATCACATAATTTTGTACAAAGGAGTTATTACATTTAGTTGCACATATACAGTTATTTACATTCAGTTGCATGAATACAATAAACTGTGTTCATTTGGCTAAAGGCAGACTAGTTGCAGCTACATGTGTGGAAGGGGAGTTGACGAAGTTGAGATTTAATGGAGTTGTGCGAGAGTGAGTTTCTGAGGAGCTGGGGAAGCTGGTTCCATAGGTAGGGGAGATGGTAGCAGAAGGCAGATTTGCCAGATGATGAGGATGGTTTGGGGAGGGAGAAGGAGTGGGAGTCCCTAGAGTGCAGCGAGTAGGCAAGGTAAGGCATTTGATTTCTAAGGCGCCCAATCCGGAGGTTCTGGGCACCATTCACAATAAAAACAGAAAACAGAATACAAAATACAAATACAAAAATAAGTGCAATAGCATTAGCAGAAGTTTAAGACAACATTCTTAAAAGCATAAATATAAAATATAAAATAGCTGAGAACTAGGGTAGGGGGAGAAGACTTAATCCCCAAAAGCCTGGCAAAAAGATGGGCTTTAATCCTTTTCTTAAAGACTTCAATTGAGGAGCCTCCCAGACAGAAGCTGGAAATGTGCTCCACAGGTTCGCCCAGAACACTAAATGCTCAATCACAAGAGGTCTTGAGCTGAACCTTGGGAACAACCAGGAGGCCCTTCAAAACAGAACGGAGGGAGCAGGCAGAGGTCACAGGTGATAGGAGCTCAGACAGATAGCCAGGACCCAGCCCATATAGGGCCTTATAGGTGAGCAAGCCCACCTTGAAGAGGACCCTCCACCTGACCAGCAGCCAGTGCAGAGCATGCAAAATCAGAGTAGCATGGCATGGATCCACAACAGGAGCTCAACAAAATTTTCATCGAATGCCCTGTCAACGATGCCGGCAGGTCGACCACATTCTGCAGTCGGCTGCCGGTTCGCACTGTCTGTCCTTGCATCAGCTGCAGCCTGCGAAGAGTCCCTCCAGTGACCCCAAAGTAAAGATCATTACAGTAGTCAAGTCTGGAGGTCACAAAGGCATGTACTAGGGTCAGCAGGTCTTCAGGCGGAATGAAGGGCTTGATCCTGATGATGTTCCGTAAGTGGTAAAAAACACTCTTCACAACAGATGACACCTGATCTTCAAAGGTCAGTCTGCTGTCCAGGATCACACCTAGGTTTTGCACCTTTGGGGAAGTGACCAGTGGAGTAGACCCAAGGAAAAGATCAGTGTCTGCTCCAGGTAGCAACCTATCATGTCCGTGACCCGGCTCAACCACTAGCACCTCTGTCTTGTCTGGATTGAGTCGCAGCCAGCTGGAAGCCATCCAGTCATTGATTTTAGCCAGACAGATGTTAAGCACATCAACTGCACCAGATGTCCTGGGGGCATATGACAAATACAGCTGGGTGTCATCTGCATAGCAGTGAAACTCCACACTGTATTGTCGAATGACCTCACCCAGGGGCAGCATATACACCGCGAACAGCATCGGCAACAAGATCAAGCCCTGAGGAACTCCACAAGACAGAGGCATTGGAAAGGAGGAGAAATTCCCCATCACTACCCGCTGCACCCTGTCTGAGAGAAAGGACTCAAACCATCTGATGGCAACACCAGCGAGTTCACAAAATTCACAGAGTCGATCAAGAAACACAATGCAGTCCATGGTGTCAAAAACTGAAGAGAGATTGAGAAGCACAAGAATTAACCTGTCTCCTCTATCTCTAGCTCTGAGTAAGTCATTATGCACCCTGACTAGTGCAGTTTCTGTGCCGTATCTAGCCCAAAAACCCAACTGAAATGACTCATAGATGCCGAAGGACAGGAGCCAATCCTCAAGCTGTTGTGCTACCAGTTTCTCAACAACTTTGCTCAAAAAAGGCAGGTTGGAGATAGTGCGGTAATTTGCCAGGATGTCTGGGTCGAGGGAAGATTTCTTTAGGAGGGGTATCACCAGCGCCTCTTTCAGAGGAGCTAGGAACACCCCCTCCACCACCGAACACCTAGCTATACCAGCGAACACTGGGCCAGCAGCCTCGGTGCATCCCATCAAGAAACGCATCGGGGCTGGGTCCAGTTCACAAGATTATGCTTCAGCTCTAAGATCACCCAAGTCACCTCAATGACTAGGGTGAAAAGACTATAGGGGTTAGTTTCCTGGCCAGGTAGGGGACAGTAGGTCAAACCAAAATATGGAAATAAAACTTTGGTTTGACCTACTGTCTTGACTTGACTGGAATGGGCTGGCCTGACCACTGGGTTGGGGTCTTGGGGTCTTGTTGATAGACTAGCTGGGTTGTTTTTCCAATTTATATTTATTGCATATTTATTATATTTATTGGGGTGAGGTTTCTGTCATGGGAAGAGTGAACATCACAGGCATTCACACTGATGAATGGATGAAGAGTGCTTCCCCTTGTCTGATGAGTTAGGTGAATGCATCTGCCCATTTCTGTTATGTCCTAGGGCAGAAATAATTTCTGAGGAAGAGTTTAACAACCCCATCTAAAAATAAGGGGCAGGAGATTGATTACAAGACTGCCAGACCTAGAGCTTATCTTCTAGTAGTGATGCCAACATTGGATAGCCTTGTGGGAGGAGTTTAATACTACAAATGAAGGTGCCATGGTGCCCACAAGGAGTTTTGCCCTGAGATGGCAAGGACTTCGTACTGACTAGCTGTCACTGGATACAGATTTCTAAGACCAGATCACCTCCACATCTTGCCTCCTGATAGCCACCAGAGACTGGCTCATGCTAGCAGTGCAGATCCTTAGTGAAGTGATACGGGGCATATTTAGAGTAGATCACTTACAATAAGAAGGGTTGTGTGAGTGGATACACTTCAAGGGTGTGAGAACACTGAGGGACTTCCCCTGACGGAATGTTCCTGGCACCCTAGTGGTGCAGGAAGGTGCTTCCCCCTCCCCTCCACGAAGAGATTGAAGAGATTGTGTCACCTGGGTGCATCTGTGGTCCTGTACCCAAGAGATGTTGCCAGCAGAGCTGCTGAGGAAAAGAGACCAGATGAGAGCTAAGATGTCAGACTAAGGCTGGAGATAGCCCTACATTACATTTCAGGAGGCTCAAGCCTAGAAGGAGTATCATAGCTGCTTCTGGCAGGTGGCTAAATAAATGGCTGACAGTGGGCAGGCTGAAGCATGCACTGCAGTGTTGTGCCTAATGGACCATCCAGTGAATAGACTAGTAAAGTAAGTTGGTTATAAAGGTGGTGACCTCCTGCCTCCATAGGGCAGAGCAGCCTGGAATGGAGCATATGCCATCAGGGAAGGGTGACCCCTAGATGCCACACCCAGGGACTGTACTCTGGGTATCATTTGTCCTTCCAGCAGTGGATGCCTCCTGGCCTACTCACTGACCACATTCCATGGTACCACAGTATGTGTAACTGTCTGAATAATAAAACCTTAGCACAGTGAGAACAATAATACATTTCACAAAGTAGATCAAGCTCTGAACTAAGATATTAACTCAGTCACTAGTTTGTGGATCCAAAATATAAAAAGGAATGGGTCGATCATGAGACTCCAGGTGTGTTTACGGGGAACAACTATTGCACTAAGGGGCTCCAAGGATTCTGATTTGTGTCCAGGATCAGGATCAAACCTGCTTATAGATTACCATCAAGGAGATTGACTGGAAAACTGCTTTTTCAGAAGATAACTGCTGACAAACTCAATAAAGCATGAACACTGCTTAATTCACTGTGTCTGAATGCTTCTTTTCTGACAGAACAGAGGTCTATGCTAGACCCACCCCACAGCCAGGGGCCTGGGATGCACAGTGACTGTGGGTGTTTTTGTAGGGGGACCTCTCAGCAAACAAACCATCTATACCCCTAAACACAGAGGCTTTCCCTGGGTCATGCCAACCTTAGCTATTAATTCTTGAAGACAAGAGGTGCAGAGCGGAGAAAGAAAAATGACTAAAAGTACACTAGGCATAGAGATACCCCTTTTCAGACATAACCTAGATACTGGTCATATCTGATCAAAGATGTATCAGAATATGTGAAGATGCATAACCTGTAGTGAGTTCCAGCCTCCTTCACCAAAACATACTATAGAGCACCCATAGAGGTAAAAGTCATCACTATGCCCTGTTCAGATATACTGGATAGGTCCATGTATAAGGTCATCAGGAGGTAACAGAATCAGGTCAAATCAACAAAACAAAAACAGCATGAGCACATCAGTGCAGTAATAGCACAAAGTAAGATGCGCTCATGCTACAAAACAGCTAAAAACCAGCACCACTCCTTGTGCATCGAACCTGTCTTGGACATGATCCCAAATGAGTAGTCTGCCAACAATAAACATGTTCTGCACTGTTTTACATCTTGCAAAGCAAAACAGGGCTACAGGACTTTAAATCTAACTTCAAGATTTCAAGATTTCAGCTCACACAAGTTAACTATAATAAAGCTTCATTTTACGATGCCATGCTCAAAAAAAAATACAGGGCTACTATATACAAACAATATACAAACATTATACAAACATTAACTTAAATGGTTCAATGCACACCAGTTCTAAAGGATACAGTCAAAACAACAGCTGTAGTGCTGCTGAACCATGTACTTAGTCATTAGGGCTTACCACCGAGAGAATAATCTGATAGAGGTTCCCATTTTACAGCAAAAGTAATGGAAAATGTGGGAAACTGTGGGAGAATAGAAGGCGTTGTATGTGTCTTACCATCCAGAAACCTCTGCACAAGTGGAACACTCAAACCAAACAACAGTGAGCTTCCTAAAAAAGTATGTCTATACTTTTGGGAAGGACTTGTAAAATATCCCTATTTTGTTGGCAATACTTGACAAATTGTAGTGAGAAAGAAATAATGTGACCTACTGGGAATTGAACCCAGGCCCCCAGAATACCGTCCCGGTGCTCTAACCACTGAGTTACAGGCTCACATGGCTGGACTTGGGGTTCCTGGACACACTTCATTTCTCTAGAATTGCATATTCTGCAACTAGGAATAATCAAGATGACAATTAGATGTTTTTTGCTGCAGTATTAACCACTGCTAAGCAATTTAAGTCACAAATTATAGTGAGAAGGAAAAGATGTGACCTACTGGGAATTAAACCCAGACCCCCGGAATATCATCCTGGTCCTCTAACCACTGAGCTAAAGGCTCACATGTTTGGACCTGGGGTTTCTGGACACACTTCCTTTTTCTGGTATTGCATATCCTGCCACAGGAGGTAGTATGGGGCCAAGGACTGTGGGACGCTACAAGCATGCATGAGATAGGCACAGGAGCATTTTAGGTAGCGGAATTGGGAGGGAGTAATGCCTATGACCAACTAAGATCAGTGGTGATGAATAGGCATGGACAATGGGCAGACTGGATGGGCCTAAAGGTCCTTTAATGCTGACAAAATCTATGTTTCTATGTTACAAAACTAGGAATAATCAAGATGACAATTAGATGTTTTTTGGTGTAGTATCGTCATTCACACTTTGTGTCAGTATTTACGCTACAATATGTGTAAGTAGTGTATATAGCTAAGTACTACTGCTGTATTTGGATGTGTTTAGTGGCAATACTTGCAACTCTTAGTACATCCACTGGAATTTCACCATTGGAAATAATGACTGGTAGACAGTGCTATTCTGCTGCCACTTGCACACAACAAGAGACAAAACATTTGCTGGTGCTACCATAGCAGATGAATATGAAGCCTGTCTAAAGCAATATCTGCAATAAATCTTTGCATTTGCGAAAGGAAATATAGAGAAAAGTGTTCAAGGTAAGGACTAGTATTACAGAAAAGCAGCTCCCAAAGAATACCAGATTGGAGAAAAGGTGTCCAGTTCCAGTTATAGCAGAAAGAAAACCATTTATAGGAAATTTCTACAAAATCGGACTGGCCCATATGCCATTATAGACAAACTGTCATCTGTAGCCTACCAAATAATAATCAAACATAAGGGCAGTGGTGAAATTCTACCTATGTGGGTACATACTTAAGCAATAATGACCAAACAATCAGTTATTTCCTGGGGATTAATAACTAGTTGGGGGTAAGGGAGATCAGAGGCACAGCCAAAGACCAAGCTACCTAGTTGGTCACTAATCCCCAGGAAATGATAGGTTGTAAGGTCATTACTGTTATCATAAGTCTAATCACATTAGTAATGGGGGGGGGGGGGGACTCTATTTTAGAAAGCTTACAAATGCATGTGTCATTCTGAGCTGTGCCAGGCATTTCAAAAGAATTAACACCTGGTATGTCATCCAATCAAAGTGCACATTCCTCATGAATAATTAATAGACTTGTGGTAGTCAATTGAGGCCACATTATGCACATAAATGCAAGTAGTTTAATGTACCAAATGAAGAGGATAAAAAAGTAATGGAATGTCTATCCAGGACTCATAGCAAGGATTAAACAAGTAAATTCAATGGACTAAGGCAACAAGGACTGATGTTTGACACAAATTCTATAAATTGTTATCTCAGAAAAAAGTTGAACGACGGTGGTTGCTTGTAATGACCGAACTACTTTCTTGTTGGATTGTCTGAATATTTATTTATGTATGTATGTATTTGTTTACCGGGGAAGTGCACTGATCTAATGGACCGTTTTCAGGCACAACCCGGGCCATGAAGATGGCACATAGGTCACACAGTCACACAGTTAGGAAATACAATTTCAACAGGCGTAAATGGTACATAAGTACAACAATGGGGATATAAAGTGCAAATGCCTTATTTCTTGCTTAATTGTTGATTTACTCTTGGTATGCATTTGGGGACCAGGGTTTTGATATCATGAGACTACATTAATCATCTGTAACAAGTGGCTGACCTATTTCTGGAAGATTTTAGCAGCCCAATAGAATCTTAACAGGTGCTTAAACCTTCACTGTAGAAAGCCTTCTGGGGGAGGGGTCATTAAGGATGAATAGGTTGAAGACATCCTGTCCGGACCTGCCAATCAAGAGGAAGTTGCTTCCCAGGACCTTGGTTTTCAGATAATATTTCAAGGTAGATGTCACCCAAATTCCAGATCCCAGTCAGCTTCAGTCAATCAGAGGAATTTGGGTACAGGGAAATCATGTCACAGCCTTCTTTAACCAGTGCACTGAAGGGAGAGAGAGAGGGTTTAAATTCTTCAACACAGCACCCTTCTGTCTTGTTATGTTTGCTTGCACGCATGTGCATGTAAGTTCACAAATTTTCAATATTTTCACTCCAGATTTTCAACATTGCCATTTTACCACACCTCCTTATGAGCAGTACAGCTGTAATTTTTCACATCTTGCCCAAAATGTGTTTCCTCCCATGTAGTGCTCAGTGGCACAGTCTGTGTGTGAAATCAATGTATGGGACACATTAAGAAAATCACAATGACACTTTTAATGAGCAGAGGTCTTAAAATGGCTATGTTGAAAATTTGGTGAAAAATTTCCTTAAAATGACTGTTTCTACGGTAGCAGCGTTCTTGCAGTTCTCCTTGCATACGTAAGTTTGAATTTCTATATTTTCACTCAGATTTTCTACATTGCCATTTTATTACACTTCCTTATGAACAGTACAGCTGCCATTTTTCACACAGCACCCAAAATGTGTTTCCGCACATGTAGCGCACAATAGTGCAGTCGGTGTGCGAAAGCAATGTTTGGGACAGATTAAGAAAATCACAGTTACATTGTTCATGAGCAGAGGTCTTAAAATGGCTATGTTGAAAATTTGGTGACAAAAGTCCATAAAATGACTGTGTTACGAGTGAGCATTACGCAGTTTCCACGCACCATCGTAAGTTCATGACTTTGTCATATTTTCAGTCCAGATTTTCACCAGTGGCATTTTTCCACACTTCCTTATGAACAGTACAGCTGTCATTTTTCACAACATGGCCGAAATGTGTTTTCACACTTTCAGCGCAGAGATGCGTGGTCGCTGTGGGAAATCATTGTTCGGGACAGATAAAGAAAATCACAGTGACACTGTTCATGCTCGGAGGCACCAAAATGCCTGAGTTGACAATCTGCTGTAAAAAATCCCCAAACTAATTACATTACGGGTGTGCATTGCACAGTTTCTATGCACACTCGTGACTTCACCAGTTTTTTTAATATTTTTACTGCAGATTTGCAACATTGCCATTTTTCCACCTCCCATGAACAGTACAGGCTGTCATTTTCACATCCTGTTCAAATGTGTTTTGCACCCATGGTGCTTAAATGCCGTAGTCGCTGTGTATAAGCAGCTGCCAACAAACTGATATTGCCACTGTTCATGAGGTGGGGGTCTCAAAAACATGTTGAAAATTTGGAGTGAAAATACCAATGAATGCCTGAGGTGTTAGGGTTTCCAACCATACGCCCACCCTGTAGAGAATGACAGGCATCAGGGGTGGGACTTGGATTCTTGCCTGTAATGCTCATACCATTCCACACCCTGCAGCCAGTGTGTAAGAGGGTATCGAGGTATGCCTTGGACTCTTCGCCCCAAAGTTCACCCCATTCTCCTATACTGCACCCATCTCACCGTATTTCTGATGGAATGGGGTGCGCATAAGGGCCAAAGACCCCAAGGCACACTGTGACACTTGTCGGTGTCTGCAGGGTAGGGTGTGGTGAAATGGCATGGCCGTTATTCCTGACGACCCAAAGGCACATCCCAATGCCTGTCACTCTCTGCAGGGTGGTGGTGGGGTTGGCTTCAGTTCAATACTTCACTGCCATTCCTATTATGCAGCTCTGTAACTTCTACACTACCAATGCCAATGCCAGCAAGCAAACATTCGGCATTGACAAATACTTGTTTTATAGTGGGGATGTTGGTGAGCATCCAAGAAGGCAGCTAGATTTTTTTTTTAAAGAAAATTATCTGAGGATCAGTGGCAGGATTTTTTGGACAGTAAATTAATAAAAAGGGAACTAGGAGAGCTTCAGTAGCAGACAAGTAGTGGAATAGCAGTATAAGTGCAGTATAATGTGGGGAGTGGTGCAATGCAGTGGCTGTGGGGCAGCCATATTCAGGCAGACCTTCTGGACACTGAGGTGCTGCCCTATCTGCATGCATCTCTCTGGACCGCGGGATGAGGTAGCCAGACTCAGAAGTGGAAGTAAAGTGGGTCAGGAGTACCATCACCCCTATCCAGAGACCACCCAGTCCAATGCAACTGCCTCAAAGGATGCTGAGAACGAGGAGCACTTGGATGACAGTGGGCTCAGGGAGGGTTAGAGTGGTCAGGCAGAGGCACATCCAAGATCCTATTCCACTCAAGAACTCATATGCCACACTGACAAACGAGGACAACCAAATAGAAGTACCCGGAGAAGTGGAAGGAAAGGATGTGGAGGTTAGCCAAGGAGGTGACCTCAGCGGGGAAAGCAGTGGACCCCAGAGGAGGAGGAGGAGGAAGTGAATCCTAGTGGGGGACTCCATCATAAGAGGGATCCAGCTAGGAACACAGGAGGGGAGGACAGGGAGGTGAGGTGCCTACCAGGTGCCATGGCATGGAGGATGGAAGGAAGATCCTGGGATCACTGGGAAGGCAAGACGGGAGGGTGAGCTGGATGTCATTATCACCTAGGTACTAATGACCTGGCAAATGGGGAGCCAAAGGAAGTTCAGGAAGAGTTTAGGAAATTGGGAGGGGTCACAAGCAAGCAGCTACTTCTGTCACTTTCAGAAGTACTACTCTGCGAGGCAAGGAGTATATAGAGTGCATGCACCAGGAACTTTAACTCATGGTTGAAGAACTGGTGCCATGAGGAAGGGTTTGGATTCATTGGTGACTGGGGACCCACCTGAGGGATGGAGGTTGGTTCGCTGCCTGACAGCCTGCATCCATCCTGGAGGGGAATCCAAGCACTGAATGATAGTTGAAATGCTACTGACAGGGCATTTAAACTAGCAAAGGTGGCAGGCCAGCAAGGAGGGTACTGCATTTGTTCACCTCCCACAGCTAGCGGTGGAACCAGTGAACCAGAGGAGTGGCTATCTCTGCAAAGCAGGTGCAAAAGATGAGATTAGTGCCCAAGAGGTGGATAGGCAGAAAAGGGCAAAATTCAGCAGAAGAGCAGACAGCAAGGAGAACCAGGGATAAAGGACAACCAAGGAAGGGGCTGAGAGAACAGTGAAACAGTCTAGGGAGGTCAAATCATGGAAAGCCATGTGTGCAAATGCCAGGAGCCTTAGTAACTAAGATGGAAGATCTGGAGGCTGTCATGGTGCAGTCAGATTCGGACATTGTGGCCATCACTGAAACCTGGTGTAATGATAACCACTACTGGGAGATGGCCATACCTGGCTGCAACATATTCAGAAGAGACAGAGCAGGCAGGAAGGAGGAGGAGGCACTGCATGTGAAAAATGACATAAGGGCCACAGAGATCCAGGAGGAACAAAATAGGGAGAGATACTGTGGGTTGCTGGAAAGGAAATGGGACAGCCATCCGCACAGGTGTGGTCTGTAGACCACCAGCCCAGGAGGAAGAAACAGATAGGGAGTTGATGCTAGCCATCCAAAGGATGGCAGACAAGGGTGAGGTAGTACTGGTTGAGACTTCAATATTCCAGACGTGGACTGAAGCATCCCAGCAGCAGCATCAACTAGGAGCAGATTTATCCTGGACTCCCTTCAGGGTGTCTTCCTCAAGCAACTGGTCATGGAACCAACTCTGCAGAAGGCAATACTGGACCTTGTGCTCACAAACAGGGACAGTGTGATGGGGTAACAGTGGGGAGCACCTGGGGAACAGTGACCACCAGTCATTGTGGTTTGAAATCACAGAAAGAGCAAAACCAAACCACACAAAACACGATCCTGGATTTTAGGGGCAGACTTTGGGAAAATGGGAGATACTTGAAAGAGGCATTAAGGGGAATGGGACAGGAATCAGTGGTTGAGGAACAGTGGGCAGTATTTAAAATGGGGATTACAAGAACAACAGAATTATGCATTAAGCAGGTTAGCAAAAGGAAAAGGAAGAGGAGACCATTATGGTTTTCCAAAGAGGTAGCAAAGAAAGTGAAAGCCAAAAAGATTGCATTCAGGCAATACAAAAAGACACAGGAAGAAGAGGATAGGGAGAAGTACCAGGAGAAGCAAAGGGAGGCAGGGAGGTCAGTAAGGGAAGCCAAAGCTCAGACAGAAGGACACATAGCAAAATCGGTGGGTAGAGGGGACAAACCTTTACAGGTACATAAGGAAAAAGAAAGACAAAGGGAGGATAGTGAGACTGAAGGGGAGGATGGGGCCGCGTGGAGGATGACAACAGTAAGCTGACATATTGAACAGGTATTTCTGCTCAGTCTTTACTGAGGAAAAGGAGGTAATGGGTCTGAAGGAGTACAAGGGGTGAGAATGGTGCAGAAATGGACACAAGTCCCTTTACGCGAAAGGGTCCTAAAGGAACTGAAAGTAATAAGAGTTGATAAAGCAATGGGGCCAGATGGGTGCACCCAGGGTCCTTAAAGAACTAAGAGGTGGTGGCTGGAACCTCTGGCTATCCTGTTTAGCCGATCACTGGAAACAAGGGAGGTACCCAAAGACTGGAGGACAGCAGATGTAGTCCCTTATACAAAAGTGGGAACAAAAGAGGAAGCAGGGAACTACAGACCAGTCAGCCTCACCTCGGTAGTGGGGAAGATCATGGAAGCACTACTGAAGGAGAGATTGGTGGAACATCTGGTTGTCAGTGGACTACAGGACCCAAGGCAGCATGGTTTCACCAGGGGAGATCATGTCAGACCAACCTCTTTGAATTTTTGACAGGGTAACTAGGGAGGTGGATCAGGGGAGGGCAGAGGACATGGCCTATTTGGACTTCAGCAAGGCCTTTGACACTGTACCCTCAAGAGACTATTACACAAACTGGGGAATATGGGTGTCGGCAGGACAGTAGTGTGGTGGGTAGGTAACTGGCTGGGTGGCTGGACAGAGGGTGGCGGTAAATGGCTGTCACTCCACAGAGGGAAGAGTGACCAGTGGGGTACCACAGGGATCAGTGCTGGGAATGGTCCTATTCAACATCTTCATCGGTGACATTCGATGAGGACCTAGAAGGCAGAATTTCACTGTTCGCTGATGACACAAGCTCTGTAAAGAGTAGACACACCAGAGGGTGTAGACAGAATGAGAAGGGACCTGCAGAAACTTGAAGAATGGTCAGGGGTTTGCAGTTGAAATTCAATGCAAAGAAGTGCAAGATAATGCATATGAAAAAAAACCCTGGCACAATATACTGTTGGGGGTGAGGTATAGCATGCACCAAGCAGGAAAGGGATCTTGGGGTTATCATCTCTGATGACCTCAAGGTAGGGAAACAGTGTGACAAGGCAGCAGGTAAAGCAAATAGGATGCTGGGATGTATAGGCAGGGGCATCACCAGCAGGAAAAGGAGGTCATAATTCCGCTATATAAGACACTAATAGTGAGGCCCCACCCTGGAGTACAGTGTACAGTTCTGAGAGACCATACCTATGTAAGGACATAGACAGGGTAGAGAAGGTTCAGAGGAGGGCAACAAAGATGGTGCATGGATTGCATCACAAGTCCTATGAAGACAGGTTGAAGAAACTGAACATGTACTCCCTGGAGGAGAGGAGGGAGAGGGGATATGATAGAGACATACAAGTATCTTACAGGGAGGAACAGGGTGCAGGAATACACTATTTTTAAGCGAAAAAGATGTTCCAGGACTAGAGGGCATGGGATGAATTTGGAGGGAGGACGATTCAGAGGAAACATGAGGAAGAATTTCTTCACAGAACGGGTGGTGACAAGTGGAACACCCTGCCAGAAGAAGTGGTGGGGGCTGAAACAATCATGGGATTTAAGAATGCATGGGATAGACATAAAGGAATTCTGGAGGTCAGGGATAAGGGGCAACAGACTTCTAGGAAAACATAAACTGAACTTACAAGCTCAAATGGGCAGGCTGGGTGGGCCATAGGCCCTTATCTGCCAACACTATCTATGTATCGATGTATCTATGTAGATCAATCTGAAGGTAACCAAGAATAATGCATGAGTGAGAGCTTAGAGGGAACTTTGTAACTTGTAGAGAAGACAGAAACTCCTACCTGCACAAGAGTGCATGGTTTATTTTGTAATTTTGTATGTACTGGGGTGCAAGCCAGGATGCAATGCAGTAATACTGCAGTATATTACAAGATGCTGCAGTATGCTGCAGGGAACAGCATAATTCAACAGCAATTAAGCCCTTTTGTAATGCAGTATTTTGTAACATGTCACTTACTGCAAGTTATTGCATTGCACCATAGCTAGCTTCACTGTAGACTGTTGTTTGATTATGTGTAAATAGTGTATATGTCTGAATATCACTGCTGTATTTGGACAACCAGTGTTTAGTAATAAATTAGAGTTTGTCTTATCCACAGCAGAGATCCTGACTGGGGGGAGTCTAAAGAGTAGAAGGTGGCAGAAAAGAGTTATCAAAGCACCAGAGTTTTGCTCTTACTAAAGAATGGATCTTGATTGTTGTGGCTCTAGTCTAGAGAGTCTTATGACAAACTCCTGAGAGAGAGGCCTGCTGGTGGCTGTGGGGGGCTTTGACCATTACACTGCTAATACAGTATATGCTCACTCAACACAGATAGTCATTGCAAAAAGAGCATGTGTATGCAATGCTTACTCTCATATTACCCACCTATATGTGATACGTTATGTGTGTATGCATGTACAAATATTAATTCTATTTATAAAATGGTTAAGAAAAATCTGTGAAAGTCCAGTCTCCTGACTGGATAAAACACACCACATAACTGTGCATAATTACACAATGACCTCACACCTGCATTTCTTTGCATCCCTCAGAACTTTCTGGACATTCTGTAAGACAGATAATCCACTACCGCGCATGCGGTCATGCTCTGTTATATGCACACCTTGCATGGTTGAACACACTACACTTGTGGCCTCTGCCTCACAACACACCCAAGATGTGCGTCTATCACAGCATGACCGCATGCCCTCTAGTGGATTATCTATTACATAGTATAAATATTGTAATATTTATATTAATAACATAAATAACATTTAGTATTTTAAAATGCTAAAATGAATGTAATAGAGCACCTCACCACTTGTACTATAGTAGATAACACGTCAATTTGAATATGCACTGGTGCAGTATATTTGATCAACTTTTGAACTATAAATGTGTTGTGAGATATGTTTGCATTTTAAAAAGGAGGAGTTAAATAGGAATGATTAGGTTGAGATAATAAAATATTTTTAATTATTATTATTATTATTTGAGATAGTACCCTGGGTTTTATTATTTTATTATGTTATTTTCATGTCTTATCAAAACATATTAAGATGTAGGAATAAATGGACTGACATATGGGAAGAATGAAATGCAGATTCATATGCAAATTGCTTAGTTATTATATGATCGCAGGCCACTGTGGAAAATTCTGTTTAAAAGCATATCTATAGGCAGATAATATGCCTATGTGAGTAAGGAATTAATGGGAAAGATTTACAATAATTCATCCAAGACTATAAAGATGAATCCATGGAACCTTTTTTTGGTTTAACTGATACTGATACAGATACAGTACTTCAAGATAACTCTTCATGCCTAGGATGTATTTATTGGCCAGCGTAATAAATTACAAGGTGAGATTGAAGTGTCATGTTACTGTAGTTCTGAAAGAGTTTAAAGCAAAGTCATATTAAGAAGGGTCCTCTGAAATAAACATTTCCATTTTATGAAAGAATTTAAAGTCTACAATCACCATTTTAAGCCTTCTTATGTAGAATGTTGTTGGCTAACAAATTACATATTACAGAAGCCTGCAGCACCTACAAAAGCTTAATTACAGATGAAAATTTTTTTTCAAAAGGTAAATGATATGGAAATATAAACTACATCATGAAGTTGGTCGTTTTATTACTTGCAGGGTGAATTGGATAGTTAACCTTATAAATAGAAACGTTCTCAGTGGAAATCATTGAATGACGGGGAGAAATAACCACTAGATTCCAATGGCAGGGGGTAGCTTTATTCAAACCTTAAAACTGATATGCACAGATTGGAGAGTCAGAAATCTGCATATTTTCCTGTGTTTCTGCAAATTTTCCTGATATAAAGATACACTGGATGTGATGATACAAAAGGTTGACAGACCACAAGGAAACAACACCAACTGCAAACAACAGAGATGCAGCCCAGAAGTTTGAACAAGAGATCCGTTGCTCAAAAAGATAAATTTCCAACCTCAAACATGTGAAAGCTATGTTGAAATGTTTGCAGTCCTACAACCTAGAGAAACTGAAGTTACAATACTGTACCATAGATGCAAACTTCAGACTACAAGTCCTATTGTACAAATGTCTATAAGAATTCTTCCATTCAAAGTAGGGAGGCAGTATAGCGCAGTGGTTTAAGGCTCTGAGCTACACATCTGGTGATATCCAGCAAACCAAACCTGGGTTTGAATCCCACAACGTCCACTTGCATACTGTATGGCCCTGAGCAAGTCACTTAACTTCCCTGTGCTCCCAGGTTGCTTCTGTAAAAAAGCTTTCAGCTTAGTGTGCTACTCCTGGTTAAACAACAAAAAAAAAAGGCATTTCTATGGGACAGTACATAAAGGCTGTTTCCTTAATAGTATTCCATGGGTATACTCTCAGCAATATTTAAAATATTTTTGATACCTGTGGTAGATAAAGTAACCAGTGGTACCAACAGAGGAAATGTTCTCACTGTTTTCCACATTGTTTTCAATAGTTCTTGTTTATTGCTGCTCACATTTTAAACTTTTATTTACACATTTTCAAGTTAATCCCTGCACTTCTACATTTTCTGAAAATAACTTACACAATATTGTTACATTTTAAATAAAACTTATCTTATATCATTTCTTGGTGACAAGTGCAAGACATTATTCACATCAGAACCTGTTTTAGACTGGGAGTGAATATAAAGAAGCCATTATATTAAACATAATTTATTTTCATAGAATTCATTATCAGTCAGAAATGTGAGTGTTTTATTGAATGTTCCCATCTGAAGTTCTGAAAAGATGAGGGCTCAGCCACAAGATTGATATAATTATAAAAAAAACATTAATTTGCACTGATTTTGAAATTTTTTAACAAGTTTTGACAATTTTAATGTTTGAACTTTTGATCATTTTAAATTGTTTATAGTTTCTCAAATTACTGATGCATACACCTTGAACTTTGCTAAAGTAAGTTCTAAAATTACAGAATACACAATGCATTATTTGTTGTGAAAAGAAAATAATTTAGATTTTTATTTTACTTTCTCGGGGAGAAGGCAGGAGTACTAATGATCACAACTTGAACCAGTAAAGAAGTTGTATGCTGCTTAACAAGAGAGCAACCTTCACCAGAGAGAACAAAACACCCGGACTGTTCAGTGTATTCAGGCCACTATTTTCAGAGGCTGACATATGATCAATTAGTCTTTGTATCTTTTTCTCCAGTTTTTCACCCTGTTCTTGTATCTTCTCTAATGTTTTCCTATTGTACTCAGTACCTTCTCCTCCAAAGTACTGCTAACTGTTTCTCTTTCCTGGTTCACTCACTCTCTTTTTCATAAAGGAAATGAGCAGGGAGTGTGGCTACCTGGTACATTCAAGGGGTTTGTCCAGCCATTGGATTTAAGGAGGAGAAACCAAATGGACTACTTATAATGACAACTAATAATGGGAGAATTACTAGTGGGGTACCACAGGGCTTAGCATCACCACTGGTGTCAGCGTGGCTCAGTTGGTAGCACATCTGCCTCTGAACCAGAAGGTTGTGGGTTCTTGTCCCACACCAGGATTGGACTTGCACCTAAAAATCACTGGCACCCAAGTGCAGTATTGGGGGGTGCTATACTGCTGGGGTGTGCTGTCCTTCGGATGAGATGTTAAACCAAGGTCCCTTCTACCCATCCTGGTGGGTGTCCAGGTGGAAGTAAAAGAACCCAGGGCACTCTTTGCAAAAGAGTAGGGAACATTCCTGGTGTCCTGGCCAACATTCCCCTTCCCATAAACTGGTTCATGCAATTATCTAGGCTGTGTGTGATATGGCTGCCACCACACATTCAGCCACTTCACTACCAGTCTAGCATTGCTTGTAAAGCACTTTGGATGTATGAAAAGTGCTATATAAATGCTGATTCTTCTTCTTAGCACTGGGACCAGTCCTCTTCGATGTCTTCATAAGTGACATTGCAGAAGAACTGGCAGAGAAGGTGTGACTTTTTGCAGATGACACCAA
Organism: Neoceratodus forsteri; assembly: GCA_016271365.2. Classification (NCBI taxonomy): domain Eukaryota; kingdom Metazoa; phylum Chordata; order Ceratodontiformes; family Ceratodontidae; genus Neoceratodus; species Neoceratodus forsteri. The sequence goes on along the minus strand of CM028131.1, from coordinate 1,083,145,883 downwards.
AATCTGTATTAGAGTGGACACTCAGGAGGGGGAGGATAAAATGCATAATGATCTTGGGAAACTTTAGCAGTGGTCAAGAGCATGGCAGTTGGAGTTCAATGCCAAAAAGTGCAAAATCATGTATCTAGGGCATAGGAACACAGAAGCTGAGCAACAAATGGGGGGGAGGGTGGAGAGGTAATGACAATCACTAAGTAGGAAGTGGGCCTTTGAGTTATCATATCTGATGACCGCAATGTGACAGAGCAGTGTAATAAAACAATGGGTAGGGCCAATGGGATGCATAGAGAGGTATCTCCAGCAGGAGGAGGGAAGTGGTGTTGCCACTATATCGCTCACTGGTGAGACCCCATCTGTAGTATTGCATCCTGTTCTTGAGGATGCACCTCAGAAAAGACATAGACAGGGTGGAGGCAGTCCAGAGGAGGGCAGCTAAAATGGTGCACTGGTTGCACCACAAGCCCTAAAAGGAGAGGCTGAGGGATCTCAACATGTACACCAGGAACATGATAGAGACCTATAAATACCTCACAGAGGTAAACAGGGTGCAGGAGGGGAGTCTCTTTCAAATATGAAAGAGCACCAGGACCAGAGGACATGCACTGAAGCTGGAGGGGGAAGTTTAAGAAGGATGTGAGGAAGTACTATGTCACTGAAAGAGGGCCCTATTAGTTGAGCATTAGCTTTCATTAAAATCAAAGGATGCTGTAACAGTTTTACAATCATTTCTAAAATTACACCAGTAGATTACAATGAGGCGTGCCCCTGCGCTCTCCCTGGTTAGATGTCATAATACATCTGAGCACAGGGGTTGGACTGGAGAACTGAGAAGTGGAAGGGATCACCAGGCCATCAGTTTGACCCCAATTACAATCCTTTCCCTCCCAAACTCGGTGCTGCAAAAATTCCAAAATTGCCTTGGATGAGTGATCGCTAATATAAAGTAATGGGCTATAAACCTAAAACCTACATAATAAATGTTGGAAATTTACTTTCAATGTTTCCTTTACCCTAAACACATCACTTGGTACATTGAGCTATCTAAGAAGGTGACATGCTATGGGGAAGGAGCATGTAATACACTTAGGAAAAAATTTAGCAAATTCTGCATGCAGCGAGAAGTCAAAGTGTCAGCTTATAAAATCTTCTGTGAGGTAAAGGATGCATACTTTGGGACAAATGAGTATGTCAATATAGAGAAAGGAGATTTTGAAGAATTGTATTTTGGTACATTACCTACAAACATTAAACTCATCGTAGGGAGAGAGAAGGCAAGGCGATATAGTTGCTTGTAAATGAGGCTGAACTACTATGGGAGAATACCGTGATGGAGGGAACTACCCCTCAATACAGAGAAGCCTATTCATGTCAAAGTATCAGAACTGACTACATGAGATACCCTGACCATGGAAAGTAATGAACTCACAATTCTTAAAAATCACAAGAAACAGGAAGAAACAAACAAAAATCCTCCCCAGGATCAGACTATGTATCAACCCAGGTCCTTGATGGACACTGAGATGCTTCCAAAGGACTACCAAGACTAGAGTTTTCATTTTGGACTGTACTATGCTGGAAGATGATTTAAAAGGGGAAGGAATGGTAGATGATATTGAGGTAACAGTAGGGGACATGAATACTATAACAACCAAAAAACTACCAAAGAGAACAGGAAGGTAATCATAGGCTCAGCTCGCCAACCTCAGAGGAGATGATAAAGAATTCACAAAACTGAAATGACTAGTGAAATAGAGAAACAGATGGGAGCATTGAAAGTTCTTTTTCAAGGGCATCTGTCAAGATTTACTGATCTGTCTACAGTGGTAGGCAGCACTATCAGTAATGGTATCATAAATTATATTGCACCATGAGGCAAAATTGTTCTTATAAGCTCTATGCCACATAACACACAAAATGCAATATCTGTAAAACTAACTGTTGCCATCTACCGATATACCTACTGATGATGCTGGCTGCCTTTGTACTCCTTCTACCATGCAGGCAACAGTAGCGCCCTCTAGAAATGCTGCCAATAGCTCAGGTAACAGACTGACAGTTCCTGTTCCCTCTGATGTTCTTCAGATGAATCAGATGGTAATTTTTTGAAAATGTCAATTAATCTAAGTTAATAAATGAAACAGAACAGGGTTCAATGAAAATATTACTTCTGTGTTACCTTACCCCAGAAGTTGACCAGAGCCACTACTTTAAACACTGTACCTTCAACAAGTAAAACCTCTCAGTTTTCAGAATTAATGAAATCAGACAGGTGGTGAAGAATAGGAAAGCATTAGGTCTTGACTTCATCTAGTGGATTAAGTGCCCTCAACTGAGTTAGTCATTTAATAAGCAGGAACTGTATGCATGTAAGATTAAAACAAATGACCTTGTACTGGCCAAGATTCTTGATGCAGTGGAAATACCCAGAGGCAAATATGACTGAATCTGGAAATGTCTCTGATACAACTGAAGACATGTAGAATTACAGAAAACCGTGCCCTACCCTGAGTTTAAGAGATAAATGAATATGCAGTTCAGAATAGCCAAACTGAAACATAAAAGGAATAAATATGCAAATACTTCAAATGGTATCCAGGAACTGTTCTCAAAAGATGTCTATGAGTGTGAGATAACACACATTCATGCTATGAGGATACAAGCAGACCCTACCAATGGCCTAGTATATGCACATCGGCACAGAATACCACAAACATCTTATTAGTCCATGCAAAAAATATTGGATACTTTAAAGAAGCATAGGATTATAAGAGTTGGTTCTGTTTATTATGCACCCATTTCAACAGTACTGGAACCAACAGGAAAATGAAGGCTGACTTTTGACTATCACCAACTGAATAAACCACTACTTTTTTCTCACTAACCCAAGACACACATATATCTGCGTTTACCAAAGACTGAAGGTGCAAAATACTTTACCGTCCTAGATGTAACAACTAGATTTGGAACCTAAAGTGGAACAGAAACACCTTTACATATTCATTTCACTATTAGGATGCCTCTTTTTAGTACTTTACCCATACAAATTGGTAAAGACACCTTGTGTCCTGGGCTTTTTTTTATCAGTGCTTTTGTTGTTAGAACATTGCCTGTGTGTATTCTGTCATCTTTAGAATGCTTGGTTATGATGTCGCTGGTTGGAAACCAGTAGATTATTGCAGTTACTTGCATTCCCCTAATACAGTGCTGTTTTTACTCCACTGAGTCCTTCATTGTTCATCAGGTTTTTTTCGTTTGTTTGTTTTTTGTAATGGTGCAATTTGAAGCAGTGTGTTTTGGTTTTTCACTCTTGTTTTCTTCTTTAGTTTCTCGTTACACACTGGCATTACTTTGGATGGGCAGAGGTCACCCTACATGATCACCTATCTGAATAGGGGGGTTTAGAGAACCATATGTACAGACAAGGTATCAGTGAGAAATGGCCCACTAGTTAGGACAATGCAAACTACTAATAACTCAATGTTTTGCAGTAGTATACTGCCAGTGAGGACTTTCATATTTAAAAATTACATAGTTTACAGGACTTGCAAGCCCTCACCCACCACTACTCACGTTTTTGGGAGCAGTGTCCACTAAACAGGATTACTTTGTTTTAAACTGCCCTGACATCTGTGACTTGTGAGATCATATTGGGGACTCATTTAAGTACATCTTTCCTAACATCAGGGACCTATGACATCCATCTCCACACCCACCCACTCACAACAGCTCCTACTGAAGGGAGAGAGACATAAATAGAAATCAATGAGGAACCTGTTCAATTTTTGCCATCCTCCGGTGACCTGTTATGCCTACACCCCAATATAAACAACTGATTCCTCTAAAATATGGAGAAATTGTCAGGGACCAGTTAAATTTTGACTTTAGTCAGTGACCTTTTATAATGCTCCTCTCCCCTCACACTCACACTCACCCACCCACAAGTGCTTGTCCCCTTTCTATGGGAAAAGTTGGAGGGGATGATAAGTCTGAGAGGCCAGCCCAGGACAATTTAAGAGTAAATTAGTCCTTTGCCATGGGCACTTCTCCTGTAAAAGTGTGTGCGGGGGTCTTGAAAGTCCCATAAAGAATGTCATATCTGAGCCACCAGGTCACTCTTGATGCTGTGGTAGCAACTTGTGCCTTGTGGACTCAACAAGATTGAAGGGCCTGTGTCTGCTAAACTCCTGATTGGGGGTCCATATCCAAAGTTAGAAATAAATAATGTTGTGCCTCCACCTAGAGAAAGGTTTATGTGGTACTGGTGTAAGCATAGTACCACTTCCTGGGATACAATACCTCCCTACATCCCCACAGGATCTACCCACCTGTGACCAAACTCAGTGCAATCACAGTCTCCACACAGCATGCAACATGTCACTTTAAAGTAACAGGCACTCAGACAGTGATTAGAAACAAATCAAGTGGAGATTTGTTTAGGGGTATTAAGGCCTAAAAGGAAAAAAAAAGGGGTGAGCAGTTTGAAGTATTGTTGTTTAGTCTCTGACTGGTTCTGCAGTGCCTTCCAGGCCTAGCCTACAACAGCATCAGTCACCCTGCCAGGTGCAAGTCAAATACTAAATGGTCCAATTGAATGTGCTTCCAAAGCCCCTCTAGGCTCAGTTCAAAATACAGTAGCCACCCCCAAACCACACATGCACAGTACTTGGTTTTGCTCAGCTGTACTGGTGGGCACTACCCTCTTCTCACTGATACCAGGGTATAACCATTAGATATTAGTGGACAGTTCCTGGTGCTTCACTGGGTATCCAGCCATGAAAGTTGTGGAGACCTGATGACACTGCAAGTGATTGGCCAGCGTTGGTGCACTTAAACAGCAATGTTTTATTGCAGACTCAAACCTAAAAACCCAAAGGTTCTTAACTCAAAAGAGTACTTGCAAATCTTCCCAGCCATATGGCCTAGTCCAATAAATGATTTCCCAAACATTATGCTACAGTGTGATGCAAGGCAACCCTTGCTTTATTAGCGGTTCTCCTGGACCAGGGGATCCCACTTGATGCACTGAGGCAAGAGCACAATTGCAGCAAGTTCCTCTCTGGCAGGGTTCACTCTCTCCTTCCTCTGCATAGGCCTCTGGTTAGCTGACTGATGTCGGATGACAGATGACTGTTTCTCCAGTCTCCCTCAGGCCTCTCCTGACCTCCCTATTCAGCTGAGGATCTGCTTATGTGTGCAGGGCTACTCAGTCTGTGAAACTGATCCTACTTGATTGACACCCCATGTCCTGGCATGTAGTCACTCGCGTGTTGCAACTAACAGCACCAGGCTGTGGCACTGGCTGAGCAGCTTCCCAGTCTAGCTTCAGTCACAGTTTGGGTACTCAGGGCTACAGCACAGCAAAGTCTGTCAAACAATAACTGCAGCTTTTGCCTTGAGTTCATGCTAAACTAGGAGGTGCTTACATGCATGGCTTGTCGCTGCAGCAGCACAGCAGTCCTAAACTGCCTCTCTCAATAGCACATCTCTGTTCCCTTTCACACCTAACTGCCAACTGAATGAATTCTGGAACAGTCCCTACTTTTCACTGGGAAATAACAACTCCTGATTGGCTATTAGAGCTGTTACTCACCGTCAGCAGGTCTGGCGATCTGCCACTTGACAATATATTGAATGCTGCAAAGGTGCCTGATTAATGAAGTCCACTACATGACCATAAGCCTTTGAGACTCTCCCCTCAGGCTTCTGACCCTGGTAAGGTAACCAGTCACCCTTTTGCCCCATCACAATGCCACTGAGGGTCAGAGGTGACAAAGATGGTTGTCAAATTTGTAGTGCCTAAGCAGTCTTTTCAAAATGTCTTTATTTACACAAAGTTCAGCTTGCAAACAGCATTTTGGGCCTCAAACTAGTCCTGTCTGGGTCTGCTTGCATGTCCAGCTTGTTTGGGGCAACAATCAGGAAACATAGAATTTGTTGACAGAAAAGGACCACTTGGCCTACCCAGTCTGCCCAAATGTTCTCTGCCTAATCTGCCTCCACAGACCCTACTTGGTCTCCCGTGACCGTCCTTCCTCCCTGCCCATTTTCTAATATACTCATATGTTTAGCCCATGCATGCTTGAAACCCCACGTGTTTTCATCACCACCACTTCTGCTGGAAGTCTGTTCCAGGCACCTACCACCCTTTCAGTAAAGAAGTATTTCCTCACATCTCTTTTAGACGCCTCCCTCTGGCTTCACCGCATGCCCCAAGGTTCTGGTGCTATTACTCATTTGAAAGAGACTCGGCTCCTGCACCCTGTTCACCCTATGAGGTATTTGTAGGTCTCTATCATGTCCCCTCTCATTCCTCTCTTCCAAGGTGTTCATGTTGAGATCCCTCAGTCTCTCCTAGTAGGGCTTTTGTGCACCCCCTGCACCATTGTAGTTGCCCTCCTCTGAACTGCTTCCACCCTGTCTGTGTCCTTTCTGAGTTGCAGCCTCCAAAACTGTACACAGTACTCTAGGTGAGTTCTCAAAAGTGAACAATTACAGTGGCAACACCACCTCTCACCTCCTGCTGGAGATACCCCTACCTATGCACCCCAGCTTCCCACTAGCCCTAACCACTGGTTTGTCACACTGCCCTGCCATTTTGAGGTCATCATATATGATAACCCACAGGTCTCTTTCCTGTTTAGTGACTGTCAGTACCTACCCCCATCCTGTACTCAGTTCCTAGGTTACTATTCCCCAAGTGTTTCACTTTTTGGCATTGAACCCCAACTGCCATGCTCTTGACCACTTCTTGAGTTTCCCAAGATCCTTGTGCATTCTCTCCACCTCCTCCTGAGTGTCGACCCTATTTTAGGTTTTTGTGTCATCAGCAAAAAGGCATACAGTTTTTTCTGTTATGTCACTTATGAAGAAATTGAGAATGACCGGTTCCAGTACTGAGCTCTGTGGCACCCTGCTGGGTTGCTCTCCCATCATTAGAGTTAGTGCTGTTAACCACCACCCTCCGTCTTCTATTTATTAACAAGCTTCTAACTCAATTCACCACTTTGAATCCCATCTCTAGCCTGCTCAGTTTCATCAGCCTCATGTGTGGCACAATGCCAAAGGCCTTGCTAAAGCAGATATAGGCCACACCAACTGCCCTCCCCTGACTGCCATCCCCGATCTATATCCCTGGTTACACAGTCAAAAAAATGGCATGACACCCCCACCACCACCACCACCAGCATGCATACATGCTGTCTTGGTCTTGCAACCTATTTGAATCAAGATACCCTACCAGTCTTTCTTTCAGTAGAGTTTCCATTAACTTCCACACTAGTGAAGTGAAGCGAAGTGAAGTGAAGTGAAGTGAAATAAACTGACCTGCCAGTAGTTGCTAGCATCCTTCCTGATGCTGCACTCATGTAGATGGACCACGTTAGATCATCTCCAGTCCTCCAGAACCACACCTGTTTCCAGTGAGCTGTTGAACAAGGCTGTCAGTGGTGCAGCTAGCACCTCCCTGAGTTCTTTCAGTAACCTTGGGTGTATCCTGTCCAGCCCTATAGCCTTGTTCACCTTCAGCGTTACAAATTCCTTCAGGATTCTTTCCTCTGAAAATGGACTTGTGCCCACCTCTCCCCCTCTATTTCTGCTACTCCCTGGTTGTTCGTTCCCCTCTCCCTCCACTGAAAACACTGATTCAGTCTGTTGCGCTGATGCATTGGCTCCATTGGTGGTGGCTAGCACCTTTGATATGTGAGTACAGGAAGCCTTAAAGATAATTACATAGTTAAATATGAAACTGATCACCAGCAAGATACTACTCCAAAAATAGGGTTGCTGGATCTTTGAACTATCACAACCAGTAGGTCATTTCTCATAGATTCATTGTCTGTGCAGGCAGTCCTCTTAAAACCTAGTTCATCTAGATGATTATTTAGGTGGTTATGTAGGGAGACACCTGCCCATCTGAAGTGGTGTCAAAGTGTAAAAATGAGAAATTAACAATAAAAAAGACAGTGTGAAGCCAAAACACAACCACTTTGTCTTGCACCACTACAAAAAACTGATGAACAATGCAGAAGGAATCAGTGGAGTGGAGTAAAGGACTATGGATATAAGTACAGGCACAGATCTACTAGTTTCACACCAATGACATCATAATCAAGCATTCTAATGATGGCAGAATGCAGGCAGACAATTTTCTAACAAAAGGACTAACAAACAAAAGTACAGCACAAAAGGTGTATTTACCTATCTTTATTAGTACTAAAAAGGCATCCTAATAATGAAATGAATGTGTAAAAAATGTTTCCATCCCCCTTTTAGGTTGATCCAAAAGACCAGTACAAACTGGCTTTTACATATGGCACAAGACAGTACCCATGGAATAGGTGTCCTTTGGGGTACTTGAATTCTTTCGCAGAATTCAGTATCTTTCTGTGCAAGGCCATGCCTCATGCGGAAACTACAGGACATCTGGAATACATGGCAAGCATGCTCATCAACAATAACACCTTTGAGGAACATCTGAAGGAGGTCACGTAAAGTATGTTCTAAGCCACCTGAAAATGGTGGGAGTAAATTCTCTGTAACTAAAAGACAATGATTCAGAGATAAAGTAAATTACTTAGCCCTTGAGGTTGGACCTGATGGACTATGGCCTGAGTACAGCTAAATAGAAGAAATCCACACAATCAGGCCACCTAACAATTTGAAAGAGTTACATAGTTTCCAGGAATTTGTAACTATTCGCACTCATTTATCCAGAAGTATGTCAAGACTGCCCACTCACTCGCAAGGTTACTGAGAAAAGCAGAACCATAGGCATGGTGAACTGAACAGGAAGAAACTATGTTAACATAAATAGATAGCTTGGGTAAAAATCCATGCCTAGCTTACTTTCAAAAGGATAGGCATTCTAGCTTTAAACAAGGTACATTAACCAGCGCATTAGTGCAGTACTGTAACAGAAACAAAATGCAGACAACCTTCTCATAACCTACACTAGTACAACACTAAGTGATATATAAAACAAAAATTTCAGGTTGTGAGAAAATACACATCTCTACTGTTTGGGCAGTACAATATTCTAGAAACTATATCTGTGGTGAAAAGATGTTGAAAAAATTTACCAACCAGGCCAGCCCAGTGGCACTGAGGGTTGAGGTGCTGGACACCACACCTTGTGCCATGCCGGCGACCTGGGTTCGGAAGCAAGTTTGGGCCACCAAGGGTCGGCAGGGAAGGGAGAGGATCGAGCATCCAATGACAGCTCTCCTCTCCCGGGGACAGGTGGGCACATCATTCCACTCCTTGGCTGCCTCCTGGTGGAGGATTGGGGGCAGTGCCAGATTTTGGGAGACTAGAAGCATGGCTTCATGTTGTGTGCGTGCCTCTACATGAGTACATTTGCAGCCGCAAGGGGAAGGGACCAGAAAAAGTGAAATCCAGCAGCAGGCTCCATGATGTCCCCTCTGGCAGACCCACGCCACTACCTTGGGACTGCCCGTAATTGGCCATTAAATAGGGCTCGGGGTACCTGGGGGGTGGTGTCCAGGGAGACCAGAGGAAGGACGGATCCCTGCCTGCGGGCCGTGGTGGAAAAATACAAGATGGAAAAAAATAAATAAATAAAACATTTACCAACCTACAGTACTGTGTTTCTGGGGAGCCAGAAACTCAAGACAGATAATGTGTCAAGTAGTGGGATCCTGGCTTGAACTCTTGCTCTCCAAGGCCCACCCTTAGAAGTAAGATGTGCAAAGACAAGGCACTGTGTAGCCCAAGGAACAAGGAACATTCATTCTTGTACTGTGAAGGAATCTGGTATAAGAACCAAAACTGACTCCAGGCTCAGAAGCTGCAATGAAGGCCCATAAAATTATAACTATGTTGACAATTTATGCCAGAACTTACCCAAAGTGCATGCAGAGAGCCATGCCTTACACTCGGATGGAAAGGAACATTCAGACTTTTTAGTGTGGAGTGAGAACATTGCTGGTTCTCCATTTAAATACCAGCTAAACTCTAAAACTAACCAATATGCAGAATTTGTAGTTGTATGTACAGCAATGCAAAGTAAAACAATTTACATTACTTTGTGATCTGTAAGTATTCTGACTTTGCTAGACACAGCTTTCTTATACACCTACTATACTGGAAAAATCAATGACATACAGCAGAAGCGTAGAAACATAGAAGGTGATGGCAGATAAAGACTGTGTGGCCCACCTAGTCTGCCCCTTTTCCATACCTAATGCAATACCACAGACCCTAGCTGATCTGTGGCTTACCCTCTCTTCTCTATTGTGGGAGTACTCATATCTATCCCATGCATTTTTGAATTCCCCTACCGTTTTGGCCCCCACCACCTCTGCAGGGAGGCTGTTCCAAGCATCCTCTACTCTTTCTGTGAAAAAGTATTTCCTCACATTGTCCCTGAGCCTACCCCCCTCTAGTCTCATATCATGCCCCCTTGTTCTTGTACACCTTCGTTTCTGAAAGATGCTACCCTCCTGTACCTTGTTTATACCCCGGACGTACTTGAATATCTCTATCATGTCCTCCTCTCTCTCTCTCTCCCCTCACCTCCAGGTAACACATATTGAGGTTCTCTAGTCTTTCTTCATATGTGACACCACTGCCCATACCAAGGCCACAATCAACCCTCCTCACTCGCTGCCTACAACAGTGCAATACTTGGCCATGTTCTACACTATACCCCAGGACACTGTTGCAGCGTAGTCTGGACTCACCTGTCATGGGCAGCGATGTAAGTGCACATGGCCAGTAGATCAGCTCTGGCTGGTCTTAGCTCTGACAGGTCCATCAGGCATCTGGAATATGGAAAAAGGGGATGGTGCACCTGTATTGTGGTGCAAGGACCCTGTATGACAAACTCCAGAGGTGATAGGGCTACATGTGCCAAGATTGTACTGGCTGCAGATCAGCTAGTTCAGTTTGTTTACTGGAAAAGAAGAAGAGCTATTCCAAGACCCTAGACCAGTTCAAAATGGAAATGATCTAGTAGATGATCCAGCAAAAGAAGGTTCCCTAAATGAGGAATATTACTTCTACTACTGTAGCTAGAGTAGAAGGGATTACCCGACAACAGAAATGGAAATGTAACCCCTACCCGGTCTGCCGTTTCCATCTGACAGCAATACCAGGTGGGCTGGGTTCGGGGAGGAATAGGTCACTCGGCACAAAGGCTAGGTTTGGCTACTCTGCACAGGGGCTCCCAAGTAACTCCGAACACAGGAAGCAATAACTGTAATGTCCAATACCAGAAGTGGTATTCTAAAGTGTGGCTTTTATTCACATCCAAACAGAATAAACAAAGCATAGATGAACCCCCATGGGGCTACACCCCTGGTAATGCTGATTAAAGGAGACCAGAACAAACCCTCATCACTTTAGCCCTCAGGCTCTGAACACACTGGGCACACAGTCCAGACTTGTACCACAGCTCTGGGATTTCCCTGGCTCGGCTCCCTTGCCAGCCACTTGGACCCCTTCCATACTTCATGGAAACATTTTCTGGTGGCTCCCTAAACCACCTAAGAGCACCTCGGCACCATCAGGAATCTTCCTCTTTAATCTCACATCTGGGTACTTTCCTCAGGTACTGGCCAAGTACCTGAGAGAAAGCAACAGGTGTCTCAGAGCAAATCCGTAGAGGTGAATTTGGTTACTACTGATGGGGGGGTCTCCCACCTCTCACTCCCACAATTCATACCCGGCCATTTCTTTGGACTGTAAACACCTCATCCTTCAACACTCTGCTGTGTAGATTCTTGCTAAATGTCTTTCACATTCAATCTACTTGTCTTGCTTTCCATTTGTGCTGGACTTGAACATACTTAAAATAAGTGTCATTGTCCATTACTCTAGACCCCCCACAGAATTAAGCAGTCCAATCCCCACATTCTTTCTTTCCAATTGTGCTGGACTTGAACATACTTATTAGTGGCTTTGTCCATTACTCTAGACCCCCCACAGAGTAAAGCAGTCCAATCCCCACATCTTCCAACTGTACTTGGCTGTCTTTTCCTGACCCCACAGTAACAGTCCCTTTAGTTTTCTTCTGTTTCAGGTGAAAAACACTTGGCCCTTTCTCAGAGCGAACTCACCCTTTGGTTGCAGGTGCCCCACAGGCATTTCCTCCTCAAGAAATCTTCCTTTCAGAGCTTCTGGTGCCTCAGCACAATTCAAACAGGCAGCTTCTTTTCCTGAGCTGGACCCAGGGGGGTTGCCCCTGGAAAACAGGCTGACCCCTTCCCCCCATACCCGCAGGGATGGGGCTCTGAACCATTGAGAGAGGTCTCCACCACTTCAATTGCAGTTCCTGTGTTCCTCTTCAGGTGGAAACACACACCTTAAACAAAAGTATCTCTTAAACAGAGCTTAAAGCTCTGAGAGACTACACACACTCTGCTGCACTACAGTCTCTCACTCAGACTGCACACAGACTGGCTTCAAAATCCCCAACGTTCTACTCTAACTTCCAACTGCAACATTCCAGTGTGGCTTATGCAGCTGCAACAGTTCTAAAATGATGTCATCCCTCAGTCTCAGCTGAGACTGAGAACAGAGTGAGAGAGTGTGAAATCCATTTAACTGGAGTTTCACAAGCTGCCTTCCCTGCCTACCATTAGGTCTTACTGGGATTCTAGTAACCCCAGGTAACAGGGGCGTTACAGAAAGGAAAAACTGATCAAGTGGTACAATTCTACTGTGATAAACCAGACTAAGATTTTATCCAAATGCAACTGGAGGATAAACAGTAGGTAAATTCTACCAATATGTAAAGGACACCAATGTAAATGTGATTCCCGGCAGTCACCTACAAACTGACAATGAGTTAAACATCATGGACTCAGTTTTTAAAGGCCAGGGAATGATGCACAGTACTTGTGTCAAAAAGGCATGATGCAAGGGACACCCTACACCACACCATGTGTCCTTGCCAATTTTGGAACGCTACTTGCATCCAAAGCGAGGCTGCCTGCAGCAAACTGGCTTGCACCAGGCTTGTGCTGAGGTTCCATTTGCACCAGGGCATACAGGGTACTTGCATCACAGCACAGGTGCACCATCCCCTTTTTCTGTATTACAGATGCTTGATGGACCTGCCAGTGCTTACAGCAACCAGAGCTGGTCTACTGGCTATATGGCTACGGGCTGGGGGTAATCTATACTTTGTCTATCAAAAGCAAGATGGCTGCCAGGCTGGACATGCGACTGCTGCTCTTTTAGTTGTGAGTTTTGTTTTTTTTACTTGGTAATCATGGCAAATGTGGTTACTTCTATTTTACTTATATTTTAGTTTATTTTATGTATTGGCTCCCACCGCCCGTTTTGTTCGCTTTTATTAGCGAGTGCCGAATGCACTGAGTGAGCTGACTGTGGGGGTTCCAAAACTAGGTGTCTTACTCCAGCTGTGGCCTTACCAGTTTGAGCATTGAGCAAACTCCTACAGCTCTGACGGTGCTGATTGAGTCAATTGTGCTGCCTGGGCATTCTCCGTGTGCCGACCGTAGAGAACAATGCAATAGTGCAATAGTGCAGACTGAGCTTCTTTGTCATTCGCCTTGTGGAATTCATCCGTGCCACCATGTTGCTCATGGGGAGCAGCATGGGCGTGGAAGGGGAACCTTTGACTGGTCCCAGATGGTGTCTGAGGAGTGCTCAGCTGAGTCTGTTTGCAGTGAGCCTGCAAGAATCACTTTTGCGACTTGGATTTGTGTTCCCTGTCTGTGAGGATCTGCACAGGAGAGGTGAAGCTGTAGGGCTGTGGAAGGATTTCAAGCCTTGGGGATCTGTGATTTTTATGCTCCCTTTTTGTCCACCCTTCGAACTCGGGTGGTGACTGTTATACATGGTGGAGTACTTTCGTTTTCGGTGAGCCTGCAGGAACCACTTTTGCAATTTGGATCTGTGTTCCCTGCCTGAGTGCTGTTGTTGAATTGTCTCCTTGCCCCCTGGTTTATTGCTGAGTGTTTCTTTTTTACAGAGATTTACCTCCCCACAGGGGGGCCTGGGTGTTATTTCCTGGCTGGGGAGCTGGTCGGAGTATCTTGTTCCCTTGGACCATAGAGATGGCTGCAATTGTGGCCTTTTTTGGGGTCCTTTGGTGTTGGGCAGCTTTATTTCTCCTGCGAGCACTTGGCAGTGAGCAGGGTTTTTTTTATAAATGAATTTTCAGTAAAACTGGTTATTGACTCAGTCCTTAGATTTGTTTTTGAACTATGCAGGTTTCGGTGGCCCTTGGTCTTGGCTTCATTTAATTCCGGGCCTGGATTGAAGAGACTGTTGACTCCCTCCAGACTCTTTGTGGATTATTAAATTTCTGTTGCCTGGACGATCGGGTGGGGAGAGGACCCTGCATCCATGTACTTTACTTTTTTTTTTGTTTTGTTGGACCTTATAGTTCTTTTTCCCTGGCAGTGTGAAAGTTTGTAATTAGCCCCCTCCTCGGTTGTGAGAGGACTGGGGGAGTTTATGATTCTCTTTCTCATTTTCATGGTTTGGAATAATTTTGTTCTGTTTATATTTATCTGTTGCTGTATTATTGTAATTGTTTTATTGTTTGGCAGTGACAGTGCTTTTCTACCCTCTCTCCCCAGTGGTGGGAGGACTGGGTGGGGGGAAAATTAATTATTTATTGTATTGTATATTGCTTTTTTACCTCTCTCCCCCCAGTGGTGAGAGGACTGGGTGGGGGTGGGGGGAACTCATTATTTATTGTATTTTGTTGTATTATGTGTTTGGGTTTGGGGTGGGTGAGAGTTCCTAAGCTTTGTTTTGTGTTTTTTTTTCTGTGGGTTATTTTTGTGTTCAGTGGGGTTGTTCATGGTCTCTAAATGCCAGGCTCTGATTTGATGTTAGCTATTTTGGGTGTTGGGTGGGGTTTTTAATTATTTTTATTAGGGGGTATTATTAGTTTGCAGTTCTGTTTTTGGGTTGTTTGTTGTTTTTATTTTTTCATTTGTCAGTATAGCATATAGCATGTGTTGGCCCTCATCCCCCAAAACGGTGCGCTACTCATCCTCTTCCCTTTGTGCCCTTCACCCTTTCTATTCTCCTCCTCTTCAGTTCAAGACCTACCAGTGATGTAGAACACTGGGCATTGTTCGTAAGAGGGGGAGAAGGGCGCGGGGTTACGAATGGGAGAGGTTGATCTAGGGGGGCCATCGTATTGGGGTGGTTGGGACCAGAAGGCACCCTGGCTCGAAATGGAATCCAGGTCGTGGTTTCCCATGTCTGGTGCCCATACCCAAGGGCACCACCGATTTTGGTGGGCAGATGGCCTGGGTGGCATGTGAGGTTCGTCCAACTTGGGCGGTGTTGTGCAATGCCAGGTCCATTAAAAACAAGACTGCAATTACTGCTGATCTTGTGGGTACAGTGGACCTGGCATGCATTACCGAGACCTGGCTGGACGATAATTCTGGCCCCATTTTGGAGGCTATGACTCCAGCCAGGTACTCGGTGTTACACTGCCCTAGATTGGATCGCCTGGGGGGGGTTGCGGTCTGTTTCAAGACCGAACTTGTCCTCACGGAGGACCTAGTGGGGGGGGGGTTGAGCCCTTTGAGTGTATAGTAGTAGCAGGTGTAGGCTTTCAAATCACCCTCATTTACCATCCACCAGGTGATGAGAAGCGATTCCATCAGGAAGTGACGGACTTCGTCGTCGATATGGTGTTTGAGTCACCCAGATTGATGGTTCTGGGCAACTTCAACATCTGGGTCAACAACGAACTCTTGCAATCTGGTCAACACTACCTCCAGCTAATGACAACGCTGGGCCTTACAAAGGCGGTTTCCTCTGCTACGCATAAATTTGGACACTCTTTGGACCTGATCTTCCTCCTTGGGGTCGAGGCATCCAATGTGGGGGTGGAACCTGTCGGGTGGTGAGACCATTACACCGTGGGGTTCAGTTTTTGCACCCCCTCTAGAAGGCCTGCCCCTGTGGAGTTGGTTAGGTACCACCCTTTGTGGGATTTAGATTCCCAAGGCCTTGCAGTGGTGCTTGACCTCTCGTCCCCCACGTTGGTAAGCAGTGATCCAGAGACCCTCGTGTCAGCCTATAACACAGCCATGGGGGGGGGTTCTGGACTCTATTGCTCCAGTTTGTGTTCGCCCCCTCTCCCTTCACCCCAAGTCCCCTTGGTTTGATGGGACGTTGAGGGAGATGCGGAGACAGGGGCGAAGGTTAGAGCGTAGCTGGCGTAAGTCTGCCCTTGATGCCAACCACCTTAGATTGATGGATCATTATTCGGTATATCAATCAGCCATCACCTGTAAGAAGGCAGAATTCCTGTCCAGGGAGATTGCGGTTGCTCAGAATCAACCAGCTCAGCTGTTTTGAACTGTGGACAGACTGTGCAACCCAGCCTGTCTGCAAGTTCGGAAAGCCTTTTCACAATTGGAGTGCGATGAGCTTGCTCTGGTCTTCGCAAATAAGGTGGCTGACATTAGGGCAGAGCTGCTGCCATCACACTCTAGGGCAGTTGCCTTGGATCGGTGTGAGATCACGATGCCCCAGTTTTCTTGGAGCTCCTTCGGTCAGCTGGAGTTCATGGATGTCATGAAGATCATCCAGCACATGTGCCCTACGTGTTATAGTTTGAACCCTGGACTGACCTCCCTAATTTTGGGTTGTATTGATATCATCAGTCCTGTCCTTGTGCAGATAGTCAGGTGCTCCTTGGAATCTGGTGAGTTTCCCAGCTCCCTGAAAGAGGCAGTGGTGACACCCCTCTTGAAGAAAGCTACCTTGGACCCTGACTGTCTCGAAAACTACAGACCTATCTCTAACCTTCCCTTCATTGGGAAGGTGATTAAGAAAGTAGTGGCTACACAACTGGAGGACCATTTGACCATCCATGACATCTATGAACCTCTCCAGTCTGGATTTCGTAAAAGACATAGTACTGAGACAGCACTGGTTCGGGTGCTCAATGATCTCTTGATGGCCAGAGATCGTAAGAGCCATTCCATCTTGGTTCTCCTCAACCTTTCTTCAGCATTTGACACCGTAGATAACATGGTGTTGCTAGAACGCCTGAGGCTGCTTTGTGGAATATCTGGAACTGTTTTAAGATGGTTCACTTCTTCACTCACTGGGAGATCACAAAGGGTTGTGTCCAGGGTTTTTTCCTTGGATTCAACAGCTTTGTTGTGTGGGGTACCTCAGGGTTCAGTATTATCACCCGTGTTATTTGCGGTGTACATGCTATCCATCGGAGACATAAGTATGGGCTGAGGTTTCATTGATATCCAGATGATACCCAGCTCTATCTTTCTTTGGCCCCCGACCAGGAGGGAGCTCTCTCAGCCTTTAACAGCTGTCTAAGAGAAATCCAGGAGTGGATGAATTCCAGCTGGCTGAGGTTGAACTCTGATAAGACTGAGGTATTAGTTGTGGACCCAGGCCAACAGATGGGGGGGTTGGGTGGTGGTGCATCTTCAGGAATGTTTCTTGGTGGCGTATCTCTCCCAACCTCTGAATGGGTGCGGAACCTGGGGGTAGTTCTTGATGATAGGCTGACAATGCATTCGCAAGTGTCTGCAGTCATCAAGACTTCCTTTTATCATCTTAGGAACATCACCAGGATTTGGCATCTTGTTCCATCTGCCGACCTGCCTACTCTAGTCCATGCCTTTGTGTTCTCACGCCTGGATTATTGCAACTCTCTCTATCTAGGTCTGTCTGGGGTTGAAATCCATCGCCTGCAGCTAGTGCAGAATGCTGCAGCCTGGCTTTTGATGGGTTCTAGTTGATCTTGTCATATTACTGAGGTGCTGCGCTAACTACACTGGCTGCCAATTCAGTTGTGGATCACCTTTAAAGTTGGCTTGCTGACTTTCAAAGCCCTACACAATCTGGGCCCAGCCTGTCTGAAAGAACTTCGGGTTCCCTAACACCCCGATCGATCTCTCAGCTCAGCCGACGAGGGGTTGCTAGAGGTTCCAAGGGTGAATTAGAAATTTTCGGGCGCTAGGGCTTTCTTGTATGTTGCCCCCACCCTTTGGAACTCTCTACCCTGTCGGTTGCGGGAGTGCATCTCTATGGAGGGTTTTAAGAGGGGTCTGAAGACCTTTCTGTGGGAAACTGCTTTTCCTGAATACTGATTGATTTAATTGTTTTGGTCTGGTTGGATTTTTTAATGATGTTAACTATTTTAATTGTTATTATGTACGGTGCCTTTACAATCGAAAGGCACCCTATAAATAAAAATTATTATTATTTTTATTATGTGAGCTGACATTGCCGCCCATGGCAGGTGAGTCCAGAGTAGGCTGCAACAATGTCCCGGGGTACAGTGTAGAACATGGCCAAGTGTTGTGCTGTTCTAGGGAGGGAGTCAGGAGGGTTGACTGCGGCCATAGTATGGGGAGTGGTGTCACAGTTGAGTGGTGTGCTGAGACACTAGTGTACCATAACTGTGCACTTCTGTGTGGCAAGGAGGGATATGAGGGGGTGATCAGGATCAATGAGGGATTGGTGGATAGGACCCATCCTGCTGAATGTATAAGAGCAGTGCCCTGGGACCTGGGAGGGAGTGGAACAATTGGTCTGCATGGGGCCACAGTGGGATGGGGGATGGAACCCAGTTTGCTGTGGTGTATGCCTCACGCAGGTGCACTAGGTTGGGAGGGATGGACAGGAGAGGCAGTGACAGCGACTGCATGTATGACTTGGGGTATATGGGGCATGTCCACAACACATCACTCCCCTTGATGTCACAGCAGCAGTTTGTGGGACACTATGCGAGTGCATGACTGTCCAGTGGTACTTTTTGCTGTACTGCGGGACCTGGAGACCTGGAGGATATGAGAACAGATCATGTTACGTTGCACGGTACTATACAGTGCACATCTACAGTGTGAGTTCCATGCTACAGCCTCTCAGAGCTGCATGCAGATCTCTCATGTGGCTCATGACATGCTGCAATGCCATCAGCTGTATCAGTAGTCTCTACATGACGTACACATACTGGGCACGTACATGGGCACCCAGGACATGTACATCCAGGGCAGCACACTACCTAAGTACAGCAAAATGTGTCCCAGGACCACCACACTGCTCATGTCTGCAGTCTTCATATTTACCATTACACATGCTCACATACCCTACCTGAGTGGTGGGTTCTGCCTGTCAGGCAGCAGTAGTCACACACCACCATCACATAGTGTCCCACACTGTCGCTGGTCTGCCATGCACAACAGCCCCAGTAATGTGCCTGGTTTGTGGTCCAGAGGCTCTTGCAGTGCTGTCTTGTGTGGCATCATTCGCAATGTACATGCACCTGTGCGTCATGGGTCATATCCTTAGCACCTGCAGGGCCTGTGTTGTACAATGCCCTGTGCTATGATCTATCACATGTACCTTGCTCCATCCACCATCATCCCTCAAGAGTCAGTGCCATGTAATATGCCAGCCCTATTATTCAACCTCACTGTCTGGGGGGCATTGTTATATGTCAACTGGCATGGTTCTTATAGACCTCATTGTCAGGATCCGTACATAGTGCATGGGACACCATCTCACATGTTGTACCAACACCCAGGTGCCACACCAGACTGTGTGCATGCTGTACAAGTGGTGGACAGCTTCTGTGTTTGGTAGTCCCACCTTACCAGAAACTGTTGGAAACTCTCCACCTTGGCAGACACTGGTGCTACGTATGGCATTGTCTCCGCATGCACCCTCACATGTAGCAGCACAATATCTGCTCCCAGGCAGGGTAGTATGTCCCAGCTGTTGTTTTTGTGTGCACTTCAGGACTCCAGCGGGGTCTGTGGTTGCCCCACACACATGGGGCTGAAGTGTCCCAGGCCAAGGAATGATGAAGGCTTCCATCAAACCCCTCTGTTGCGTCATTGGTCTGACGCAGAGGTTCACTTGTGGCAGCCATGGGAATTTTGCCAGTGGGACAAGTTTTTTCCAAAATCTAGTGCAGGGTCCCAGGTGTACCAAGCTTTGCTGTACACAGCTGTTGGATGCATCTTTCGTTGATCTAGGAGCCCTCTGAAAATCCAGCCACATGTATAGTCAGAAGGATAAATTACAATTGCTGAAGTGCCTACAGTTGAGGATTGGTAAAATATCCCAGAAGCATAAGGGGGCTGTTCCTCCATGTCACGTAAGCAATAAGACACAACAGGGTGTGCATTGTGCTGGTACAACGCACACCCAGGGTTGTTGTTAGGCATGACACTGCAGGCAGAGTGCTTCTGCCCCTGGATGTGTGTTGTGACAGTACAACACCCAAACCCCAGAGTGTCTTATTGTGCTAATGAAATTAACAAAAAAAATCTCTCTTACCGCTTTGAAATATGACACTGACACAGACATGATTTGTAAACAATAATAATTAAGTTAATATTAATTAGTTCTGCCATTGTCTCTATCTGCAGTTAGTGAGTGTGAAAAAAATGGCTGCTGTCTGAAATGTCAAAGTTCTGAAGCTGCTTGTTGACGTTCTTGATGAACTATGCCCTGGCTGTTGGGATTTCTTTTACCTGTGCATTGTGCTCAAACAACACATGGCTGTGAGACAATCAGGATGCAGTATTTAACTATCCATTTTTTTAAAGAGGAATACTGTTATAACATGCCCATGTCAAACTATACGGAGCATATAGGGGCAACAGGAGAACATGTGAGACCTTCAAGGAATTGTAATGGCCATATATAATCAAAAATGTAGCAGAATATATAAAAGGATACATATTCTTTTGTGAGTTCCAACCTCCTTCACAGAGACATACTGAAGAGCACCCATTCAAGTAAAAGTCATCACTATGCCCATTTCATATATACAGGTAGATTGGAAAGGGCTATTCATAAGATCATCAAAAGGTAACACATTTTAACAGTTGTATGTCTACTGTGACCCAAGACAACATGGTTTTACTGGAGGGAGGTCATGCCAGACTAATCTCATTAAGTTCTTCAACTGGGTGACAAGGGAGGTGGATGGGGGGGCAGTGGATGTGGCCTACCTGGACTTCAGCAAGGCCTTTGACACTGTGCCACATAGAAAACTGTTAAACAAGCCGGGGAACATGGGAGTGGGTAGGACGGTGGTGCGGTGGGCAGGGAACTGCCTGGATAGCAGGTCACAGAGGGTGGTGGTAAATGGCTGTCACTGCAGAAGGAAAGATGACCAGTGTGGTGCCACAGGGATCAGTGCTGGGTCCAGTCTTCTTCAACATCTTTATCAGTGACATTACAGATGACCTAGAGGGAAGAATTTTCCTGCTCACTGATGACACAAAACTCTGCAACAGGGTGAACATGCCGGAGGGTGTGGCTAGAATGAGGAGAGATCTGCAGAAGCTTGAGGAATGGTCAAGGGAGTGGCAGTTGAGATTTAACACAAAGAAATGCAAAATAATGCACATGGGGCACAAGAACCCAGGAACAGCATATCAGCTTGGGGGGGTTATAGAATTCTCCAAGCAGGAAAGGGACCTAGGGGTTATCATCTCTGCTGACCTCAAGGTAAGGAGTCAGTGCGACAAGGCGGCAGGAAAAGCAAACAGGATGCTGGGATGCATAGGCAGGAGTATCACCAGCAGGAAAAGGGAGGCCATAATTCCACTATACAAGACATTAGTGAGGCTACACCTCGAGTACAGTGTGCAGTTCTGGAGACCTTACCTACGAAAGGACATCGACAGGGTGGAGGCAGTTCAGAGGAGGGCAAGCAAGATGGTGCAGAGATTGCATCACAAAAACCTATGAGGACAGGCTGAATGACTTAAATACGTACTCCCTGGAAGACAGGAGGGAGAGGGGGATATGATTGAGACATATAAGTACCTCACAGGGAGGAACAAGGTGCATGAAAACAAATTTTTCAAAGAAAAAGATGCTCCAGAATTAGGGGACATGGGATGAAACTAGAGGGAGTGAGGGTTAGAGGGAATGTGAGGAAGTACTTCTTCACAGAGAGGGTGGTGGACAAATGGAATGCCCTACCGAAGGAAGTGGTGGGGGCAGAAATGATTACAGGATTTAAGATTGCATGGGATAGGCAAAAGGGGAAAAGGAAAATGAGAGAGTGCCTCAGAAAAGCACTAGCAAACAGGCAAGAAGGAGGGGTGGAGGAACAATGGGGAGTGATCAAAACAGCCATCACAGAGGCAACAAGCCTTTGTGTAAAGCAAATCAATAAAACACAACGAAGGAAAAAACTGCTATGGTTCTCAAAAGAGGTGGCAGGGAAGGTTAAGGAGAAAAGGACAGTATCCAGGAAATATAAGGAAACACAGAAGGAGCAGAACAGAGAACTTTATCAGTTAAAGCAGAAAGGCTGGGAAGGCAGTCAGAATAGCAAAGGCCCAAACCAAGGAAAGGATAGACAATTCTGTTAAGAAGGGGGATAAGACCTTTTATAGGTACATTAGGGAGCGAAGAAAGACCAAAGGAGGGATACTGAAGCTTAATAAATGGGAGGGAATGTTGGTAGAGGGTGACAGCGAAAAAGCAGGGATACTGAACGAATATTTCTGCTCAGTATTCACAAAGGAAGAGGAGGGGGAGTTACCTAAACCAAACAAGAGAAACACTCTGAAGACGGGGGTCGATACCAGTCCATTTACAGAAGAAAAGGTTCTGAAAGAACTAATGAAATTGAAGGTGGACAAAGCAATGGGGCCTGATGAGATTCACCCAAGAATTCTAAAAGAACTAAGGGTAGAACTAGTGACACTGCTGACTACTCTCTTTAACAAATCATGGGAGGATGGGGTGGTACCCAAGGACTGGAGGAGGGCAGATGTGATTCCTCTTCACAAAAGTGGGAGCAGGACAGAGGCAGGAAACTACAGACCAGTTAATTTGACCTCAGTGGTAGGGAAAATGATGGAATCACTTCTGAAGGAAAGAATTATTGAGTACCTAGAGGCCAGTGGGGCACAGGACCCAAGACAGCATGGATTCACGATGGGAAGGTCGTGTCAGACGAATCTAATAGATTTCTTTGACTGGGTGACCAAAGTAGTAGACCAGGGAGGGGCTGTGGACATGGCCTACCTAGATTTTAGCAAGGCATTTGATACAGTCCCACACAAAAGATTAATACACAAGATAGCCAGCCTTGGAGTGGGTCCCAAGGTGGTAGCCTGGATAAAAAATTGGCTAGACAACAGGACGCAAAGGGTAGTAGTAAATGGAGTACACAGTGAAGAAAGGAGGGTTACTAGCGGGGCACCGCAGGGTTCAGTACTGGGACCGGTCCTTTTTAATGTCTTTATAAGTGACATTGCAGAGGAACTGGAAGGAAAAGTATGTCTCTTTGCAGATGACACAAAGATCTGCAACAGGGTTGATGCACAAGATGGAGTGGAAAGGATGAGAAGGGACTTGGCAAGGTTGGAGGAATGGTCAAATGTATGGCAGCTCAGATTCAATGCAAAGAAGTGCAAGGTAATGCACATGGGAAACAAAAACCCAGGGGAAGCGTACACAATGGGGGGTGAGATACTGACAACAGTAAAAATAGAAAGGGACCTGGGGGTAATTATATCAGATGACCTAAAGGTGGGCAAGCAATGTGAGAAGGCAGTAAGGAAGGCTGGGGGATACTGGGATGCACAGGAAGAGGCATCAATAGTAGAAAACAGGAAGTTGTTATCCCTCTGTACAGACAGTTGGTGAGACCCCATCTGGAGTACTGTGTGCAGTTCTGGAGACCCCATCTCCACAAAGACATAGACAGAGTGGAGGCTGTCCAGAGGAGGGCAACCAAAATGGTGCAGGGTCTGCACCAGAAGACTCTGAGGAGAAAGACTAAAGGAGCTTAATATGTATACCCTTGGGGAAAGAAGGAGAGATGGGACATGATAGAAACTTTCAAGTACCTCAAGGGAATTAACAAAGTCCAAGAGGGTAGCATCTTCCAGAAAAAGAAATGTGCAAGAACAAAGGGGCACAATTTGAAGATAGAGGGGGAGAGCTCAGAGGTAATGTGAGGAAGTCTTTTTTTCACTGAGAGGGTTGTGGATGCATGGAACAGCCTCCCTGAGGAGGTCGTGGAGTCAAGAACAGTGGGGGACTTCAAGAATGCATGGGACAGGCATAAGGCAGTCCTAGTGGGGGGTAGGAGGAAGTAAGCTGTTGGTTAACTAGGATCTGCAGCTTATCTGTTAGGTAGGAAAATGGGCAGACTAGGTGGGCCAAGCGGTCCTTATCTACCATCAAATTCTATGTTTCTATAGTAGTCGGGGGAAGGAGACAACCTAGTTCTAGGGAAGCTTGAAGAAGCACAGTTACGTGCACAAAAGGGCAGACTAAGTGGGCCATAGGTCCTTATCTGCCATCAACATCTATGTATCTATGCATCTACGTGATTCATGTAACCCAGTAGTTAGAGAAACTCTTTTGCAGTCCTTTTTGTGCCAGATACACATGTGGCAGCACATGTCACTAGATGTGATGCTCTGTAGAGAGGGAGGAAGGCTTTCCTTTACAAAGTGTTCAGTTCTGCACTTATTAAAGGGTTAGTGGAACCAACAATAGCAGACAGGAAAATGTTACAAATTTTAAGCAGTCAGTTGTAACTTTTTTATTTCTTAAGTATTTTTCTTTTTCCTTTTGCTCATTAGAAAGTTTGTTTATGTGATGGTATTATGCCAGATGTGTGGAATGGCACTCTGTCTGGCAACTGGTACATCTAGTTCTGTTTCTCCCACCGCGCAGTCAGCACTGTGACCTCACTGGCAGTGACATCACAGGTGAGTGATCCACCAGCTACTGATGATGTTATGGAAAGAACAGAGCTAGATATTTCAGCTACCAGTCACAGTACTGTTGTACACTTAGCAACTACTAAGGTCAGGTAAAAAATATTCTAATTAACCAAAGAGAAATGATGAAAGTACCTCAGATATAAAAGGTAATAGCTGACTGCTTTTAAAAATTCATGTTAGTTTTAGGCAGTACACTAGCTCTTTAGTTCTAGGAATGGCCTTTGCTCCAGAACTGATTGCTTCATGTTGAGGAGGGACCCCAGGGACATTAATAGGGCTGGTATTTTCTGTAAAGCAACATAAGTTTACTGGCGTGTTTACCCATAAATTTGAACATAGTCTACATATGAGAAGACTGTAACCTGTTCTGTTCTATTGAATTATGTTCTATAAAGTCATTAAGGTGCTATAGATGGCAGTGTAAAAATGGACTGTTGCTATATTTAAAGTGTTCTGCTTGACATCATGCTTGCAATATAATGAGATTGCTTACTTGAAGCCAGGCATGTAAGATAGACACCTACATTTTGGCTCCTGGGGCCCTATATTCAAAAGGTTGCCCAATTGCAAATCCTAGTTTGCCCTTGCAAGCAGGGTTTTGCATGGATGTTCTATATTTAAAGCCTGGTTAGCGTGGAGAAACAGGTTTTGCGCCTGGGCAAACTGTGGAGGAGGGAGCAATGCAAATTAAGTGGTGGGGACCTGAATATTGGTGCAGTCTGATATTCAGAGTATTTACACCACGCAAGGACATTTTGTGCAGTCCCCTTGTGTGGAACAAATACTACTGACCTGAACCATGACTTATTCCAACACAACCCTAGCGGTTGGCAAAGGAAGTGTGGCATCCCCCCCAAACCCAAACACAGTAGTCCGTGGTATCTAGTGGACCCTCCCCCCGATGCCTGTCCCAATACTACAGAACAACATCCCTGGTGTCCAGTGGTCCCTCCCCCACACCAGCACCCATGTCCATGCCCATGCCTGATGTTATAATTATC
Organism: Neoceratodus forsteri; assembly: GCA_016271365.2. NCBI lineage: Eukaryota > Metazoa > Chordata > Ceratodontiformes > Ceratodontidae > Neoceratodus > Neoceratodus forsteri. The sequence goes on along the minus strand of CM028131.1, from coordinate 1,083,120,163 downwards.
ATTCCTGCATGTCTAGTGGTCTCTGCCCCCACCGCACCCATGCCCAATGTTAGAATTATCATTCCCAGGTGTCCAATGGTCCCTCCCCTACCTGCATCCATGTCCGATGTTATAAATATTATTCCTGGTGCCCAGTGGTCCCCCCACCGATCTCCATCACGGCACTGATGAAAGCCCCCAGTTTGTCAATACCCCCCACACCCACAATTACAGCCAGCCCACCCTCCATGCGGCAGGCCATTTGGAAGTAAGCCCCCTACAACAAAACCCCAGCCCCATTCACAAACACTGATCTGTGCCCCCCAGCCCATCCCTCTGTGGCAGTTAATGGTCCCCCCTCCCACCCACAGCAACCAGCCACCACCCCAGTCCCCCTCACCTGCCTGTCAGTGCAGTGGCTCGACAGTGAGCAACACAGCCCTCCACATACCTCAGCCACCATCCCATCTGACAGGAGGCAGGTAGTGCACTGCTTATTTACAGGCAGGTACCCTATAGACAAGCAGCACACTCCATGCTCCTGTCAGATGGTGGGCAGCCAAGGTGGTGTTTGGAGGGCTGTGTCACTCACCATTGAATTCACTGGCACCAACAGGTAGGTGAGGGGAACCAGGGGGGTGGGTTGATGGTGCCATGGGTGGAGGGGACCACTAACCACCACCTAGAGATGGGCTGGAGGAGCACACACAGACCAGAGTTTGTTGTGGGGGAGGGACTTGCTTGCAAATGGCCTGCCACATGGCAGTGATGGGCCAGTTGTCGCTGTGGTGGGGGGAGTATTGACAAACTTGGAGGGCTTTCATCCATGTAGGGATGGGGATCAGGTGGGGGAGGGACCACTGGACACCAGGGAATAATAATTATAACATCAGGTATGTGTACTGGTGGGGGGAGGGACCACTGGACACCAGGAAATAATAATTATAACATCGGGTATGTGTACTGGTGGGGGAAGGGACCACTGGACACCAGGGAATAATAATTATAACATCGGGTATGTGTACTGGTGGGGAGGGACCACTGGACACCAGGGAATAATAATTATAACATCGGGTATGTGTACTGGTGGGGGGAGGGACCACTGGACACCAGGGAATAATAATTATAACATCGGGTATGTGTACTGGTGGGGGGAGGGACCACTGGACACCAGGGAATAATAATTATAACATCGGGTATGTGTACTGGTGGGGGGAGGGACCACTGGACACCAAGGAATGATAATTCTAATATCAGTCATGGATACTGGTGGGAGGAGGACCACTGGACCCCAGGGAATGATATTTCATTATTTACGTGAGTGGGATTGGAGAGAGTAGGGCACCACTAGACACCAGGGACATATTATTTTATATACGGTAGTGGGATCAGAGGAAGGGGACACCACTAGACACCAGGGACATGCTATTTTGTATGCGGGAATGGGATTGGTGGGAGTAGGATAGCTCTCCAGGACCGGGCAATTGGGGAAAGGGTGGCACCGTGCAAACCAGCCTTGCTCTCCATGCAAATGAGCCCATAATGGGCATACAAATGGCCCCTTAGTGCCTTGCATGCCCAATGGGCTCATTTGCGTGGGTCCATTTGAATACTGGAAATTTAGCACAGGCACAAGCCATTGTGGTGCCCTATTTTGGGAGCACAGTTGGGGCCACACTAAGTGGCTATGCACTGAGTGAACATGGCTCTATATTCAGTTGAATAGTACCGGTGTGCTGTTCCCCTGAATATAGCATCCTCGGGCACCCAAGCTATCGCAAGGCGGAATACAAATGTTTGCACTCTGCTTTGTGCATTTTTGAATATAGGGCCCCTGGTATTTTGGGGAAATTCATGAATATTAGCCCTAGCTCTAAGCTTTTTTTTCTCATAGTTCATTTTTCATATCCACTAACAACTGAGAGAAATGTTGTTGCCCTAATTTTTTAGCAGCAATATTATAAATAAAATGGTTGCCAAGCAGAGCCCTGAAATCATGTTTTTGCCTCATTGAACAGTATTCTTTTTGTTGATTCCCAGGGGCCCATACACAATCAATCAATCAAAGTCAATCAATCAAAGTCTTTATTTATACAGGCGATCATCGTTGAGCAAGCTCATTTACAAGATGGACCTGTTACACAAAGTGACAAAAAGCTGATACAATCCAAACAATGTACCAGTGCACAGTTATGAACATAGAAAAACAAAAATTCAGTACAACCTTATCAATGAAAAGTGCTTGAGCGCAAGTGAACATGGACATGGTTCAGTTTGGAGATGACCAATAAAGACATATCATAGACAAACTGGTGACACATACACGATCAAAAGATATATAGGAGACCTACTTGTTCTCAGGGACCCAGGAGGGCATGAGGTGGGGGGGATAAAAAAATAGGGACAGGGCAGCAGAAGGAGGGATAGGGGATGTGGCAGGAATGGCACTGACATGAGGAAGTGGGATATAACAGGACAGAAGACCACTGACAAGGCCCATGACAATGAGAGTGTAACGCAAATGTGAAATAGGGAAAGACCAGGGAGGGCCGCATGAGCTAGGCTGAAATGCGGGGCCCAAGTGGGCATAGGTGCCAAGGTGCAGGTTTTAACGACATGGGACACAGTTGCAGAGTTCTTCCACTGAACGGTCGTATAAGGTCTTAAAGGAGAATAGGCTGATCGAAGAGCTGAGCTTCAAAGTTTTTTGTACAGTATTCCACAAAGAGGGCAGCACAAAACATACGGCCGTTCTCCCGAGACGAGATTTTAGATTAGGTGCCTTCAGGTAGATGAGGGAATAGCTTCTCAAGGCATAGGTATCAGGTTAACATAATGGTAGACAAGCAGAGATATATGGGGGGAAGTTTCTTGACAATGGCTTTGAAGGTCCAGAATATAGCATTTCTGTGTCTCCTGAAGTGGAGGAAGGGCAACCCCACGGCTGTGTAAAGGGCACAGTGATGAGTGGCGAGAAGTAAAAGTATCAATTTAGCAAGATGCGAGGCAGGGCAGTGACTATAAAGAAAGTTGGCATAGTCGACCAAGAAGAGAAATGTGGTTTGTACTAGCCTCCTCTTGGCGTTACAGGTGAGGTAATTTTTTATCCTATAGAAGAGGCCAAGCCTCTGTCTTTGTTTCTTTAGGAGGTCTTCGATATGCTCCGTGAAAGAAAGTTTGTGATCAAGCCACACCCCCAGGTACTCGAATTTGATAACATATTCCAGATTTTCTCCCAAGATTGTGGTGATCTGACGGATGGAACCAGCAGTGGCTGGGTTTGCATCCGAGAGGAAAAGTGAGCCCAACATAGCCTTGCTTTTTTTTGCATTTAATAACAGTTTTTTGTTAAGAAGTTGGCTCTGGAGGATGTTAAATTACGATTGTAGATCTTTGTAGGCTACTTCAGGCGAGGAGTGGCTTAGGTAAAGGACCGTGTCATCTGCGAATAGGTGAATGTTGGCCTTAGTTATGTTATTGTCTAAGTTGTTCACGTAAATTGCGAACAATAGTGGGCCCAGGATCGATCCTTGAGGGACCCCTCTTTTCAAGAGCTTAAGAAGAGAAAGTTCACCATCTGATTTTACTTGCTGCCAATGGTTAGAGAGATAATCATCAAACCAATGAAGGGACAGAGCATCCAGTCTTACAGCTTTAAGAGAGGAGAGGAACAGATTGTGGTCAACAGTGTTGAAGGCTTGCTTAAGTCTAAGAACACTGTGCAGACAAATTTCTTGTTTTCCAGGTCCCGTTGCCAATCATTGGTCACTTTAGCAAGGGCTGTGATAGTGCTGTGCTGTGCTCTAAAGCCAGATTGCATAGGACTTAGAAGATTCATGGTTTCAACGTAACTTATCGGTTGCTTACTTACTATTTTTTCTAGTAGTTTAGACAAGATAGGTAGTAATGAAATTGGTCTGTAATTATTTAAGTCGCAAGGGTCCCCAGAATTGAAAAAAGGTATAACGTGAGCTATTTTCCATAAAGGCAGGAGGAGTCCATGGGATAGAGAAAGATTGACTAGGTGGGTAATTGGTAGAGAAAGGACATGGAAGGCGACCTTTAGGAAGAAGGGATCTAGAGAGTCGGCGCCGGCACTTTTCTTCTCGTTCAACTTTAGTAGGAGATCTTCGACCTCCCTCAGCGAAGTATGCAGAAGGGAAAAGACTGAACTGGTTAGGAGAGGTTCCGAGTTGTGCACGTTACATTGAAATCGTAGGGAACATGCAGGTGAGTTATCAAAATCAAGACCTGCGGTAGCGAAGTGGTTGTTGAAAGCATCCAGAATTTCCAGGTTGTCGCAGATGGTGCCATTGCCAGAGAAGATTTTTGCAGGCAAGGAGGTACCAGGGGTATGTCCAGACATGTCCTTTATGGCATTCCAAAATTTGGTGGAGCTCCTAGAGGCAGAATCCAGTTCTGAACGATAGAAGGATGCCTTACCATCTTTTATCATCTTGGTGCAGGCGTTCCTGGCATTCCTAAAATTACACCAATCCGTCAGGGCCTTAGTAGACCGTGCTTTCTTCCAAAGCTTGTCCCTATTTAGTAAAGCTGCTTTAAGTTCAGGTATGAACCAGTGACAGGTTCTTCTCCCTACCCTGGTTTTTACGAAGGGGGCATGCTTATTTAGGGCCTCGGTCATAATTTTGGAAAAGATCTCATAGGGCAGCTGGACCGAGTTAGCTAAGTAAAAGTCCTACCAGCGCATCGAAGATTTTAACTCATCAAGGTTGGCAGATAGATCAAAGTTGCATCTGGACCACTTGATAGAGAACCTCGACATGGATGGTGGACATTGGGCTGACCTTAAGCTAGCAATAATGCTATGATCACTAACATCAGAGAAAAATACACCTGCGTGGGAAAAGAGGTGTGGTTTGTTTACTAAGATGACATCCAGCAGTGTACTATTAGCAGGGCATTTTTTGTTGGGATGTGTAGGTTCACCGATAAGTTGCGTTAGCCCATGGGTGTCACAAAACTCTTTGAGGGGTGCCACGGGACAGCCAATCAAAGTTTAAGTCCCCAAGGATGACCGTTTCAAGGGAGCCATGTTCCATAACATTAGTTAGTCACAATTGGGTGCCACACAGTGGTCACAAAAAAATCCCTTTGTGGAACAGTTCAATCTCACCTCGCTCTGTGCTGTTCAAAATGGGACCTCGAGACTTCCCTTGCACTGGAACAATGGGCATTGTGCCGGCAGTGGGAAAGGGGCAGGGGCTGGTATGTTAAAGAAGCATTGTGCTATGCACTGTTGTTTCTGAGCCCATGTTCTGCTACCATACACCACAATGTGCATCAGGAATATAGAACTGCTGAAATCAGTTCTGCAGTGCTGCTGCAGGCGTGCGACAGCAGACTTAGACTCAACCATTGAACTGCTTGCCCTTTTTAGGGACCGTATTTAAAACTTCCTTTTCCTTCCCTCCCAGCCATGAACCTCAGAGAGCTCTGATCATCTGCCATAGATACATGGCCACCAGGCAGACGCTTTCTTTAGTCACGCCTCGAGACACACAAGCACAGACTCTTCCAGCCAAGAGGTACAGCAAAGCTGCATTTTTTTTGCCCACCACCTTCTCTCCTCTAGGCTCATTATTATATAGACCGCCTTCCCCAACCCCCTCTCATTCCTTGGTCTACTCCTCTCCACCTATCTAATACATTTTTTCCATCGACTCTCTCCATAGGCTAACAGCGCTGCAAATTACTATTTCAGATAGCGGTGTGTGACCACATTGGAGCAGCCTACTTCGGCAGCATCCTACCTCCTTTTAAAGTGCCAGCTACAGAGGGAGACCGAACCGCTTACAGTGGGCATACAGGCTTTGTGCCATCTGTTATCTTGCTCAGCCCTGGGAAGTCCCTAAATACCTGTACACACCAACTTGTCTTGTTCTGTTTGGTGATTCTCTAGGAGTTTGTAATCTGGCCAGGCATAACCACAGATAAAAACACTTTGCTGAAGTCATAGCTTACTATATTTTTTACTATAAGGCATCAACATGAAGGCTGATATCTGGCTTCTCTTCACCTTCCTATGGCTGGTGCCTTATGTAGTGTATCTCCCAGGCCGAAATAACTCACAGGGGTATTCGGACCCTCTGTTCCAGTGCTATTGATACAGCAACACATCTCATAGCTTTTGCTGTACCCTGCGCTTCCACACTTGCATCAGTCTGAGGTATCTTCTGGGGGTTGGACCTGCACCTCCCTACTTATACAGGTTATGCCACCCTATATCCCCAGTAATAATACCACTTGGTGTCATGTGGCAAGGGTCTTAGTAGCTGCATCTTTAGGACAGCACAACATAAAAAGCAGGGCCCAGCACTCTCGTTCTGTCGTTCCAAGCAGTTGTGGAAGGACTAGAGCTTTCAAATTATCTCTGGCTGCTCTAAGGAAAATTGTGATTCTCTTTCTATTGTGTTCAGGCAATGTTGAACTTAACCCTGGTCCTAAATAAGCCCTGTTATCTCTGTCCGACCTTACAAGGCTTAGAGGAATGAGCTTTATGCATGTTAATGTTTGCAGTTTCTTAAAAAAGTTCACTTCAATCCAGACCTGGGTCATTCACACCGAGCCAGATGTGCTGGTAGTCTCGGAATTCTGGCTCAGACCTTCTACCCCTGACAGGGAGGTTAACATCCCTAACTACTGGCTTTTCAGAGCAGACAGGTGGACTAGGGGTGGTGGGGTAGCCATTTATGTCAAGGACAAATATATGGTCACTACCATTGACTCCTCCTCCTCTATCGCAAATGGCTTAGAATGTCTGTCCCTCAAGGCTGAAACATCCTGTTCAATGGCTATCCAGGTTATAGGGTGTTACAGACCTCCATCTGCTGGGTCCCAGCTCCTGTCTCACCTATCGACTATCATGGGACATGAGACCCTTGAAACTATTATTCTAGGGATCTTGGTGCCACTTTAGGAAGGCTAGAAACTCCTGCACCAAATTGGTTAGAGAGGCTAAGGCCAATTTCTACAGTTCTGAGCTTGCCTCGGCCTCAAGATGCCCAATTAAATTTTGGTCCACAGTCAAAGAGCTGTCTGATCATACAGCTGGAAATGTACAGTACTTCCCTCGAAAATCATCTCTGACAATATTACTATCAACAATCGAAAGGAGATTCTCCAGGCCTTCAACAACCACTTTGCTATGGCAGAGCTAGCATTCGACAACTCACCAGCATGCGTGTTACATTTTCAGGTTAGTGCACAGATTCCTGAACCTAGCACCACTAATGTGGTCTTCTCATTCCTTCCTGCTTCGTTGAAAGAGGTCGAAGATCTCCTTCTACAGTTGGACACCAAGAAAAGCGCTGGCACTGACTCTATCGACCCCTACTTCTTAAAGATTGCATACCATGTCCTAGCTGTACTAATCACACACCTATTTAACTTGTCCTTGTCCCAGGGGACTCTTCCACACCTATGGAAACTGCCCATGTTATTCCTCTGTTTAAATCAGGGGACTCCTACGACCTAAATAATTACAGGCTGATATCTCTCCTCCCAATATTGTCTAAACTACTGGAAACAATTGTGAATGCTCAGTTGAGAACCTACCTAGACAACAAGAACTTTTTAAACCCTGTGCAGTCTGGTTTCAGAGCCAAGCACAGTACCATTACGGCCCTGGCCAAAGTGACTGATAATTGGCAATGAGAGCTGGAAAACAGAAAATTTGTGTGTGCTGTGTTCCTGGACCTTAGTGAGGCCTTCGACACTGTCGACCACTGCCTGCTTCTTTCCACCCTAAAAGTGATAGGACTTGATCTGACCTCTCTGTGCTGGTTCAATAATTACCTTACAGATAGGCTTCAGCAAGACAAGGCTGAAGGGGAGCTCTCTCCACTCAAACCACTAAAAAGAGGTGTACCACAGGAATCCATTCTGGGGCCTCTGTTGTTTGCAATTTACATAAACAATATTGATGTTGACTTCAAGGAGGCCAATATTCACCTTTTTGCTGATGATACAGTGGTGTACCTAAGCCACCCAACTCCGGTAGCCACCTGTGGAGATTTGCAAACAGAATTCAACCTGCTGCAGAATCAGCTCCAAAATAAAAAACTTTTACTCAATGCCAAAAAAACAAAAGCAATGCTGTTTTCACTGGCTACTCATTCAGCGTACCCTGTTACCTCTGGCTTCTTACCTCCCATAAACACTTTACTGGGAGAGAGGTTGGAATTTGTTATGAGATTCAAGTACCTAGGGGTCTGGCTAGACCACAGTCTCTCCTTTGTGGAGCATGTCGAGGATCTGCTGAAAAAGTTGAGACAGAGGCTTGGTCTCTTCTTTGGAATAAACTGCCTCCTGACCAAAGATGCCAAGATGCAGTTAGTTCAGTCCACGTTCCTGTCCCTAATTGACTATGCTGATTTCATTTATAGTCAGTGCAATGCCTCCTGTCTTACTAAACTGGACACCTTGTACCACAGAGCCTTGAGATTCATAACTGGCCTACCTCTTACCACTCACCACTGCTCCTTATATGCAGCTGTGGGGTGGACCTCCCTTCAGTACAGAAGGAATAGAAATGTGGCTCTCTGGACTTACAGAGCTATTACCAATAAATTACCCCAATACATCTCTGACTGTTTGCCGTTAAACGTGGGAGGCAACTACGCACTGAGAAGTTATTCTCTGATTCTACTGAAGGTACTTAGGGCCAATACACACTTTGGGAGAGTGGCCATAGGCTTTGTGTTGCCCTCACTCTGGAACAAACTACAGAAATCTATGAAACTGAATCTCCCCGTTAGTCTTACCGCGTTCAAGTCCTTGTATGCCAAGGCTGTTAAGGAGCTATGCAACTGTTTCCAGCACTCTTAGCGTGCTAGGGTGTCTACTGCTTACCTGCCCTCTACATAGCCACCTAACCCAGCCCCTTGGTTGACTGCTAATCCCTTACCTTTTTACCTGCTGACTCATAACATATGTGTCCCCAGCCCCTCTACCGAAGCATCCCTCTTAGAACAGCTGCTGTCCTGTACTCCTCCCCCAAATATCTGCTCCCTGCCATCACCCCTTAAGTTTGTATCCTATGTCCTGACCTATGATATGCCGTGCTGACTTGAAAATGTTTTCATATGCTGGGCTGTTTGAGAATATTTTAATTCCCCTTCTCATACCACTCTCCCTAACCTTGTTAATCCTTTACCTGAACTATTTGCTATTGCTCTGTGTGTATTTTTTCTGTTTCTGTATAATTATGTCTATCTATTATCTGTACATAAAAGTGTTATTCTTTGACCTTGTGTAATGCAGGTCCACCTTGTAAATGAGCCTGCACAATGGCGTTTGCCTGGATAAATAAAGACTTGATTGACTGATTGATTGATTGAGTGGTGGCAATGTGGGACAGAGTTCAACGATAGATTGGTTTCACTTATTTACTTGCACAGGGGATTATAGATCATAACTGGGTTCCACTGAACACCAGTGTTTAGAAATCACAAATGGGACATTTGGTGGGGCACCAAACTATCATGAATGAACATCAAGGGACGTGGTATTATGCAAACAAGTATGTCTATAAGTGGGCCAAAAGAGGTGGGGGTCATGAGGGATAGGGGACACATTTTGTGGTAGTACTGTGACATGAACAGTTGGCCACAGCAACACACCATGTGAGTGGCACAATGCCATGCTCAAATGTCTGTGGGTGCCACAGTTTCAGTGTCTGTGGTCACAACCCCTGTTCTCAGCCACAAGTACCTGGTGGCCTCATTTGCACTGTGATTTAGTCACCAGGGGAGACTCCTCCCCCAGCTGCTATATTAGCACTTTGTGTATCTCAGTTTTCGGGAGGCGGGGATTAAAAGGAGCATCTGTGCACCTCTAATGTCCTCCACCCTTGACTACGACTGTGTACTGATCATTGATCTAGAGTTAGACTTCGGCTGTTTTTGCTGTTATTTGCTCTGAGGACAGAAACTGCAATATTTCTGTTAATGTTGTTGATGAAAAAAAAGTCCTAAACTGGAAAAAGTATGTATGCTTTTGCAGGGCTACATTATCTTAGATAGCCTGGAACCATAAAGCATGTTTGCAATGCTACTTTACAAAGCAATTACAAAAAAGCGATTTTGCTTTATTTTTTAGAAATTATTTAAGATTTCTATCAATTTTTTGTGCAACTTTATAACTAAGCATTGATAACTGATCTCTATCTCAACAGGGCCACATTGGAATGAAAATATTTTTGTTAATGGTACACACCTGTATAAATAGTTGATAAAGAGATATGTAAATTTGAATATGACACGGAGAGTCCAAATTGTAAAGATGATAACCAGATACCCAGAGCATTCAAAACTTTTGCACATGCACTTTGGTTGCCCTTGCAAATGTTAAAGCATGTTGGGGGAGCAAAGATGACCACCCGAAGCCTCCAGTGTCATCACTGGAATTATATTTACCATAAATATTCTTCCCATGTCTCTTTTATTCTTAATCTCTAATTGCAATGTTTGCCTTGTATATACTGTATATATTTTGACAAACCATGTCTTGTTGTATCAATTGTGTACATGTAATATTTGTACTTTGTGCCTCTTCCCCTGTCCCTGGGTTGCACCTGGAAACAAGCCTCGGCTCAGTGTGCCTTTCTCGGTTACCAAAAGTTTAAATAAATAAATAAATCGTGATGAAGTTCCTAAAATTTGGGAGAGGAATTTTCAGCCCCTCCCCCCAAAAAAAACATGTTTTCACATTTACTGGAGTTCCAAAATTGTGTATGCAATTGTTTTGAATACCTGGCCCCAGGAGCTTAATGTGAAATCACTTTCGGGGAAGGGGGATCAAAAGTTGATGTTTTGGCAAATTCCTTGTAGTGCCGCCAATCAGCAGCAACATTTTCAAAATCAGTTAGAGTATTTTAGCATTTCAACAATGCATGTACCATATGCTCTGATATTCAAAAGGTTAGTGCAGCACTAACTGTGTTAGCACCACGGTAACCGAGCATAGGGTGAGGTAATGGGGTAGAGACCATACTCAAAGTCCCCTGGTGTGCGGCGCTAACTGGACAGCATGAATGCATACAATACACCACTGCACCAATGCGAAAGAGGGATCTCACATGCATACAGTGCACAACAGTATATTCAGAGGCTTTGGCAGCATAAAACAGCTTCTACCACAGCACTGTTTAACACTGCCCAAAACCCTTCCCTTACCCATGCACACTGTGGTGCGCAACTTCCCCCCTGTCAGTCAGATTCCTGCAGTGCCCAGCATCCCCCAACCCTAATCATTGCCAAAGACACTTGTAAATATGTACAGCCACCCCATAGATGGTGCGTGTACCCCCACCACCCTTGATTTCCACCAAAGAAATAAGTGAATATGTACAACCTTCCATGGGTGGATAGTGGCCCCACCCATCCAATCACCACCACCCCCCAAATGTGCAACAGACCCTCCTCCCGACTCACCAACTCAGGATCCTCTACCTTGACTACCTCATCCCCAAGTACCAATGCTGCTCTATGGCAGCAGAGACAGCAACCAACACAGCCATCTGTTCACACCTTAGCTGGCCGCTGCAGGGTGTAATTGCGTGCCTACTGTAATTTCTACTGTATGCATGTGATTGCTCCCTGTCATTCAGACGGCAGCAGGCTGAGCCGGTGAGCAGGGAACTGTGCCAGTCACCATCTCTACTGCAGTAGAGTGGCATCAGTACAGGGGGGGGTGAGATGGGATGTGGGGTGGAGGGTCCTGAGTGGGCCAATCAGAAGGGGAGTTTATTGCACACTCAGGGGGGTGGTAATCAGGGAGGAACTATACCCACCCACAGAGTGGCTATATGTATTTACTGATGTATTTGATGGTGATTGGGGTGAAGGGACATTTACCAATTATGGGGTGACTGTATTTAGAGAGGGATGGGGACACTTACCATTTATTGGGCGGTTTGTATTGCTGTCTATGTATTTGGTTGTGATCGGGGGGCTACATGGTTCTGCACAATGTCACCATACTGCCTGTACAGTGGCATTGTGCAGCATGCTAAGGAGCCCATAATGGATATGCAAATGGGCCATAGCACCATGCATGCCCAATGAACTCCTTAGTACAGTTCTCCCTCATTATAACGAACCCCCCGGGAGCCAACCAAGAAGTTTGTTTTAACAAGGTTCACTATAACGAGATGCAATGAATTTCACTGAATTTCAAGTTTCCAAAAAAGATGTATGGGGCATGTAAACAAAATCATTTAATAGTTGCAAAAGGTTTAGTGTACAATAAATGCTGTTACCATTAACAATGAATTATGTACTGTATTTAAACATAGAAACATAGAAACATAGATTTTGATGGCAGATAAGGACTGCTTGGCCCACCCAGTCTGCCCATTTCCCTACCTATTGGATAAGCTGTAGATCCTAGTTAACCAGCAGCCTACTTCTTCCTACCCCCACCCCCTAGAATTGCCTTATGACTGTCCCATGCATGCTTGAATTCCACCACTGTTTTTGACTCCACAACCTCCTCCGGAAGTCCATACCATGCATCCACAACCCTCTCTGTGAAAAAATACTTCCTTAAATTATCTCTGAGCCGCCCCTCTTCTATCTTCAAATTGTGCCCCCTTGTTCTTGCACACCTCTTTTTTTGAAAGATGCTACCCTCTTGGACTTTGTTGATTCCCTTGAGATACTTGAAAGTTTCTATCATGTCCCCCCTCTCCCTTCTTTCCTCGAGGCTATACATATTCAGCTCCTTAAGTCTCTCTTCATATGTCTTCCGGTGCAGACCCTGCACCATTTAGTGCCCTCCTCTGGACAGCCTCCATCCTGTCTATGTCCTTGCGGAGATTGGGTCTCCAGAACTGCGCCAGTACTCCAGATGGGGTCTCACCAACTGTCTGTACAGAGGATAATAACCTTGTTTTCTACTGGTGATGCCTCTCCCTATGCATCCCAGTATCCCCCAACCCTGCTTGCTGCCCTCTCACATTGCTTTCCCACCTTTAGGTCATCTGATATGACTACCCCCAGGTCCCTTTCCATTTTGTTGTTGTTAGTATCTCACCCCCATTGTGTACTCTTCCCTGGTTTTTGTTTCCCAGGTGCATTACCTGCACTTCTTAGCATTGAATCTAAGCTGCCATACATTTGACCATTCCTCTAACCTTGCCAAGTCCTTCTCATCCTTTCCACCCCACCTTGTGCATCAACTCTGTTGCAGATCTTGTGTCATCTGCAAAGAGACATACTTTCCTTCTAGTCCCCCTGCAATGTAGCTTATAAGGACATTGAAGATGACTAGTCCTAATACTGAACTCTGCGATTTTCCTAGTAACCCCTTTCTTCAAGTGGACTCCATTTACTATTACTCTCTGTGTCCTATTCTCCAGCCAATTCTTTTACCCAGGCTGTCATCTTGGGACCCACTTCCAGGCTGGCTAACTTGTATATTAATCTTTGTGTGGGACTGTGTCAAATGCCTTGCTAAAGTCTAGGTAGGCCATGTCCACAGCCTCCTGATCTACTACTTTGGTCACCCAGTCAAGAAATCTATCAGATTTGTCTGGCATGACCTTCCCGCTGTGAACCCATGCTGCCTTGGGTCCTGAGCCCCTCTGGCCTCTAGATACTCAACAATTCTTTCCTTCAGAAGTGATGCCATCATTTCCCTACCACTGAGTTAAACTAACAGGTCTGTAGTTTTCTGCTTCTGCCTTGCTCCCACTTTTGTGAAGGGGAATCATCTGCCCTCCTCCAGTCCTCTGGGTGCCACCCCATCCTCCCATGATTTGTTAAAGGGTAGTCAGTGGTGTCACTAGTTCTACCCTTAGTTCTTTTAGAATTCTGGGATGAATCAATCAGGCCCCATTGCTTTGTCCACCTTCAGTTTTAAAGTTCTTTCAGAACCCTTTCTTCTGTAAATGGGCTGGTATCTCTCTGTATCCAGAGTGTTTCTACTGTTTGTTTTAGGTAACTCCCCACTTCCTTTGTAAATACTGAGCAAAAATATTTGTTTAGTATCTCTGCCTTTCACAGTCACCTCTGCCCACCCTCCCTCCTCTTTATTAAGCCTCACTAGCCCTCCCTTGGTCTTCTTTCGCTCCCTGATGTACCTATAAAAGGTTTTATCCCCTTCTTAACTGGGTTGGCTATCTTTTCCTCGGTTTGGGCCTTTGCTGTTCTGACTGCCTTCCCAGCTTCCTTTGCTTTAACTGATACAGTTCCCTGTCCTGCTCCTTCTGTGATTCCTTGTACTTCCTGAATGCTTTCTTTTCTCTTGAACCTTCACTGCCACTTCCTTTGAGAACCATAGTGGTTTCTTACATCGTTTGTTTTGTTAATTTGCTTCACACAGGCTTGTTACCTCTGTGATGGCAGTTTTTATTATTCCCCATTGTTCTTCCACCCTCCTTCCTGCCCATTGCGAGGTGCATTCCTTAGGCACTCACCCATTTTAGCAAAGTCAGCCCTCCTAAAGTCCAGTACTTTTGCCTTTGTATGGCTTGACTCTATTGCTGTGTTTATTGTAACCATACTGTTCGACGGTCGCTAGTTCCCAGATGGCTACCCCTTCTACATCTGTGATCCTCTCTTCATCTCCATTTGACAGAACCAGGTCTAGATTGCTCCCTCTCAGGTGGGCTCCAATACTAGTTGTCTAAGGCATGCCCTTGTAGGGCATCTAGAATAACCCACTCTTTGAAGTGGCTGCTGCAACTGCATTCCAGTTAACATCTGGCATATTCAGATCACCCATCAGCAATATCTCCCCTTTTCTGCCATTCTAAGTATTCTTTCTATCATTTCCTTGTCCATTTCCTCCCCCTGAGAGAAGTCTGTCTCTAACCCTGTGTGTATTGTGGTGCCATTGCCGGTCTCCAAATTTACCCACAGTGCTTCTTCTCCTCTCTGTTTTCCATTTTGTTCTGTTGCTTTGATTCCTTCCCTTATGTAAAGGCTTCTCCTCCTCCTCTTTTACCCTCCCTGTCCCTCCTGTAGATAGTGTATCCTGGTATGTTTATGTCCCAGCCATGGTTTGTGTGTACCATGTTTCTGTGACTGCCACGATATCCAGATGTTCCTCCCTCCATCAAGGCCACTAATTCAGGAAGCTTGTTACTCAGACTACGGGCATTGGTACTCATTGCTCTCCATTTTTGATGGCTTTACCTTCTGTTGCGGCATCCCCCACTGACCTTTCTACCGTGGTCTTTTTCTCATTTAGTACCCTGTTTTGTAGGGAGAGGCTGGGATTTTCCTGCTGCTTATCAGTGCCTCCCCCCTTGACTAGTTTAAAAGCTTGCCAATGAAGCATTTAAACTGATTGCTCATTAGACGATTTATTTACTAAAAAATGAGTCCAGTGTAGTCTGCTTTTGCAGCACTTCATTTTTACACTGCACAATAAGCTGCCTTAAGTGTAGTAGCTGAAGATAGGACATGAAATGCTGCCGCTCCAAGTACCGCAAACTGGTCTCAAGTCCTGCTATACCCTCAGCTGAGTGTACATTTCCTGGGACACCTTCTGTCTCCCCTACACCCTTTGTCCTGTCCTCCTCTGGTTCACATACTGCTCCAGACCCAGATTTTACTTCCAGGATGATTTCTTCATCTGTTATTCCATCTGAATCTGGCAGGTGGTCATCATGTGCAAACCACTGCTGTAGCTGATCCTGTGCTTCTGGCCTGGTCCTCTATATCAGCCCCAAGTTTGCAGTGATTCCAACGTCCTCTATGTCAGCATCTTGAGATGGCACTTCTGGTATATCAGGCATGCTGGCATCCTTGAAGATGGGGCACAGAGCATCGCACCAGCAGTTGGTAACAGTGAAATTGTGGTTTCTATTCTGTGTCTCATATAGGGAGACTACGTGTTGATTAATTGTGCTTAATGGGAGACTACGTGCTGATTAATTGTGCTTAATGGGAGACTACGTGCTGATTGTGTGTAATGGGGCACTAACACACTATAGCAAATTTCTCTGGGCTTGCTTCCAATTGTTTCACAATGCCTTTCACAAATGGAAAAAAAAGTGATGGTTTGGGTTTAGTTTTTGAAGTGCTGCTTATTACTGGGATCCACAACCAACATTCGTAGCGAGGGATTCACTATAACGAGATTCATTATAACGAGCGAGAACTGTATGCTTGGGCTGAATATGGCACACAGGAATGCTGGTGCTATCCAATTTTAGACATGCTATCTCCATTTGGCTCCTGAGGGCCTTATTCATTGGGGGCTGTGTTAGCACAGTGCATCATCACTATTAGCTGCCCATTGAGGCAGTATAGCGCAGTGATTTAAGGCTCTGAACTGCAAATCTGGTGACATCCAGCAGACCAGACCTGGGTTTGAATCCCACAGCTTCCACTTGTATACTGTGTGACCCTGAGCAAGGCACTTAGCTTCCCTGTGCTCCCAGGTCGCTCCTGTAAAAAGCTTTCAGCTTAGTGTGCTACTCCTGGTTAAACAACTAAATAAAAAAAAAAAACACAGCCCCATATTCAGACAGTTAGCGTGCTCCAGTTGGAGCACACTACTTGAATATAGCCCCCAAGCTGGCCATGTTTTTTTTTTTTCAGTTCAGTTCATTTCATTTATTGAAAAAGCATGTATAAAACATTTGTTTGTTACACACAACAATTAAAATTCATATACTTCATACTCATTTATACTAAAATATTCATTTCCATTTGCTATAAATAATGCAGTTCCTGTTTAATACCCTAGACACAACGGCCCAGATATTCAAAAGGGTTGCGCCATTAGCAACAGGGTTGCGCATGCGCAACTCCAAAAATGCGGCATTCTGCGATATTCAGAAGGGGCCAGTTGCGCCACCAAAAACATGCTGAGCAACAGTGCAATGGAAATGAAGGCATGCGCAACTTGAAGGGGCAGGTCCATGCATAAAGTGCGCAATGCGATAATACGCACACTGCGCAATGCATAGAGTAGCTCAGCGAGAGTTGCGCAGTAGCGGAATTGAGCCAAAATAAAAAGGCTCAAGGAAGTGGCGCAAGAACCCTAGCAGGCCGCAAACTGGGGAGAGACAGAGAGAGAGAGAGACAGGAGCTGGAAGGGCAGAGAGGGACAGTGGGTCCAGGAGGACAGAGAGGCCAGTGGGGGGTGCCCGGTGCAGTGGAAGCAGCAGTGGGGGCAGCGGGGTAACACAGGAACAGCAGCCGGGGGGCCAGAAGCCAGGGAGATGGACAGTGCCAGCTTCCACATGGAAGCTGTAATGAGGGGGGTGAGACACCATGCTGCAGGGGGACGTGGCCGCGGAGGGCCCCGTCGGCGGTATGCCCCCGACAGGCGGTATCGTGCCAGCCTCAGCTTCGAGCTGTACACAGACATCGAGATTGTGGGCCAGTACTGCCTGAACAGGGCAATACTGAGACAGCTCTGCGAGCTGTGCAGTGATGTGATGCAGGCACCCTCATGACGGAGTCACACTCTGTCCGTGGAGACCAAGGTGACAGCCTGCATGTGCCTGCTCACCACGGGCACCTTCCAGAGGCCAACAGGGGACACCACAGGCATGACACAGTCAGCCATGTCACGCATCCTCACCCAATTCCTCAGCGCACTGCTGCCTCATGCTGCGGAGTACATCCATTTCCCCAGCACCGCGGCAGAGCGTACAACAAACATGCAGGAGTTCCACAGGGTAGCACATATGCCTGGCATGCTAGGGGCCATAGACTGCACCCATGTGGCCATTCGCACGCCACCTGGCCCCAACAGCCAGGCATGTCGGAACCGAAAGGGGTTTTCCAGTGTCAACTGCCAGGTGGTGTGCGATGCCACTGGGTGCATTATCAATGTCTGTGCCACACACCCTGGCGGAGCACATGATGCCTTCATATGGCACCAGTCTGCACTGTGCCATTGATTCGAGAGTGGGTACATCCCCACGGGTCATCTAGTGGGTGAGTACACATGTATGGAATGCAAACTCTGGGCAAGGGTGGAATGACACAGGTGCCATGGTAGTGGCACACAAGGATATGGGCAATATGGACCTGACATGACACTGATCTCCACTATCTCCACACAGGTGACTGCGGATACCCTCTGTCCCTGGCTGCTCACACCGTACTGGCGCCCGACCCCAGCGCAGCTATGCTTCAATGAGGCACACACGCAACACGTAACATCATAGGCGGGTGTTTTGGGATGCTCAAGGCACACTTCCGATGCCCTGACACCTCGGGAGCCTACAGTACAGCCCCAAAGGCCTGTGGGATATTCCTGGCCTGTTGCATCCTGCACAACATGGCCAAAGACCATGGATAGCCGTACAGGTCCAAGAGGGGACAGCGATGGGGACGCCAGTGGCGCCGGTGATGTTGGTGATGAGCAGCGCCCTAGGACGGAGGGACCCCGACTGACCCGGCAGGCCCAGCTGCACGGGACACCATTGCAGAAGAGCACTATGCCCAACACAGGTAAGTCAAGGGGACATGTGCAGGCAACACTGTCCATGCGAAACCACAGGCACACAGGGGATCACACGTGCATGAAGGTCAGGGAGTTGAAGGTTCCAGGCATACCAACACACCATCAGAGAGGGTGAGCACTCATATGGACACACACACACCAGGCAGCATACATGGGCAGCAGCACAGCATCTGGAAACGACATTGCCAACACACAGCACCACCAACCACCCCACCACCTGGACTGCCCACGTACATGTGTCAGGACCTGGGCACCCTTGCACCTTGGTGTACAGTGCAATGCAGGCATCATCATGCTGCGCACCTGTGGACAGCAGTTGGGAGAGTGTGCAGGTGGTCCGATGTCAGCGTGGTGAGCAGAGCACCCAGCAGTGCACTGCCACCATGATACACAGTCACACAGGGCAGCACCAGACAGGGCCTGCACTGGGGAGACAACTCAGTCAGGTAGCACTGTCCACGGCCAGAACGGATGCATGGGCGGCCCGCCATGGCCCAGCAGCACTGGCAGGCTGAGCAGGGAGCCACATCGGGTGGCGCTGGTGCACCACCAGGGTCCCATTCTTGTGACAGCGACCTTGCCCGCACAGGGTCTGCATCCTGCCAAACAAACTTGCACCAGGGGTGCTCGGGATGCCCACAGCAGAACCCAGCATCGACAGGCCTGGTGTCGCATGACGCCGGGAACGGGGAGTGGAGAGCGCACTGTGTGGGGTGTGTGGTACAGGGGCACCTAGCAGTGTGGCCAATGCATCCGCAACAGAGACCACTGCCTGGGTCAGCCTGTCAATGGCAGCGGTCACATCCATCCACATAAGGACCAGCTCAGCTCGGTCCTGAGCACACTCCCTGCTATACCGCTCCACGGACACAGACAGTGCCTCCACGGACCTTGCAACCCGCCCCTGCAGCTGTACTGAGTCCTGCAGCAGGTGGGTGTGCTGGCGTCCAATGGGTACTGTGCCCCAATGGCATCGTGACCCCCAGGGTGTGGGCGGTCCTGGTGCACAGCACCCTTGAGGTGGGCGCTGTTCACCAGGACCAGGTATGGGCGGATCAAGGCAGTGGACATGTGCCACTGCTTGACACTCTACCCCAGACCTGGTGTGTGACTGCTGCCGCCCTCCAACTGCTGAGCCCCCAGGTCCACCTGTTCCACCTCCATGCTGACAACAGTGCCAGACACCTGCACGGCCACTGGTGCTGCCCCACCGGTGCTGACAGGCACAGCCTGGGACTGTGCCAGCATGCTGGTACACAGGTGTGAACCAGGAAGGCCCAGGGGCACGTGCTGGCTGCCATGTGTCCATCATGGGACACACACCTATCACTGCCCATTGCAGGCCTGCTATCATCAATGGTGCAGGTGCGTGCCACTGCCATAGGCACAGCATGCTGGCATACCTGCATGCCAGACTGCTATGACACAGGCTGTGCACCCCTGCACCGTATCACTGACACGCGAGTTGTTGGCCAGTGCATGCTGCTGCAGTGCCTGCAGGCTGGTGGCGAGGTGGATGGTCCCTCCTCCATGTCCAGCAGGTCTGCATCACTGTCTGGACCCACCACCACCACCGTCTCCTGAAGATGAACAGGATCTGTAACAGAAGAGTACATGTGAGTGCATGTGAACAACAGCCCCCCAACAACACCACCATGTCATACGTGCAGTGATGGGCTTCCACCTGTCTGGAATCCTCCGCCTGAATGCCCCTTAATGGCACTCGGCTGCATGGCCGCGACCAGTGTCTCCTCTGTAGGGGTCAGCTGCAACACCACTGGTGGGCCCCCACCAGTGCCAGCACATGCCGCCCTGAAGGCTGCCACCTTCTCCTTCAGCCTCCTGCGGTCAGTCCCCATCTTCTTCTTGCATTCCTGCACGGAGCGCTGGTGGCTTCCGTGCAGGTTGATGGCCCGAGCTACCCCCTCCCATGCAGCTGCACGTTCCTGAGGGGTGCCCCTCCGTCCACTCACTAGTGGCTCATCCTCCAGGTAGGCCTGGAAGAGGGCCTCCGTCTCTGCCGCGGTGAAGTTCGGCCTCTTCCTACGCCCACCATCCACACCCTCAGCTTGGCTCTGGTCAGTCATGGTGATCTGTATGGGTGGAAGTGGACACCTGTCACTGTGCAATCGACAGCATTATCCCATGAGCATAGCTGCCAGCCCGAGGGGGGGCGGAAGCCCCCCACATTTCCTCTCCGCATGGCAGATACTGATAGAAAGGGTGCCCTTTGTCCCTTTCTAAGTGCCCTTTTCATGCTCAGCCCCCTCAGCCTTTATCATCCTCCACCCATGAGCATTGTCCTGAGCATCACACAGCATGTAACTCACCTCTCACCTGCAGTAACCAAATCTGGCCAGCACAACCCACTGTCACATTTTTATAGCGCAACACATGTAAATGAGGTGTTGGCAACTTTAATGACATGCTAATCCCGCCACCGCGCTTTGAATGGCTGATCGCATGATTTGCATATGTCGGCTGAATATCGCATATTTGCGCTTGCGCACACGGAAGGTCCAGCTGAGCCAATGGCGCAGGTTTGTGGCTGTGTGCCACACTGCATTGCGCATGCCCAGACAGCTTACGCACGCGTCTATCGCACTGCAGACCTGCTGAGCGCGATAGGCGATTCAGGCCATGGCCACCATTGTGCCAGTGGCACTACAGCACTGGGCACTATACGGTGCTGTGGCACTACTGCGCGATAGTCCACTGTGGCACTGGTGCGCAGCTTGGCAGTCGTGCAGGATGCCTATATGTCTGATGGTGCTGTGCGTAGCCTTGCGTCATTGCCGTGACCTTGTGTATGCCCTCTGGCCCCTGGCGCTGTTGGCATGCCATGTGTATGTCCCTATTGTGCTGTCTGGTGACAGCGCCATATGATAACGGCACTGTTGAACGTAGCGATTGAGCCTGTGGTGGTCTATTAACAACTCCGCGACGGGTTCTACGCAGCTGCGCGCCATATTGCCTGCTGTAAAGTTGGTGCCAAGCATAGGAGGAGGGTGGTGTCCTGGAGCAGATTGAAGTGGCCAACCTGGTGGCCCTAGTTGAGCCACACTATGATGGCCTGTATGGTGAGCGCCCCTCACCAGTGCCAGGACTCAGCTGTGGCAGCAAGTGGCCACTGACCTGGTGGAGATCACTGGGCGGGCCGGTCTGCTGAGCAGTGCGGCACCGGTACAGTGACTCTCCGCCGGAGGGAGCAAAACATTTATGTGGCTGCGGTCGCGTGCCAAATGGGGCGTGGTGCCTAGGCCAGGTGAGTGTACCATCTATGCACCTATATTCTCTGTAGGGGTGTGTGTGTGCTTGGGTGGCTGTGCATAGGTGCCGGCTCGGACACGGTTGGCTGTGTCAGTGTATGCAGCTGTGCGATGGATGGTTATGGCTGTGTGGGCAGGCACTCTCACTGGGGCAGGGGGCACTCTGCCTTTGAGTCACACTGATGTTTGTCTCAACATATGTCTCCCACAGGCCGGAATCTGAGGACGCAGGGTGACGGTGCCATGGGCCATGCCAGGGCCCCGGTGCCGGGGGGTGTTGTGCCCCAGCAGCAGCAGCAGCAGCGGCAGAGCCAGCTGCTGGAGGAGTGTGAGTATCATTACTTCATGGATGCTATTGCATGCTGGGGTGGGGGGCAAGACCACCAGCCATGCACAACACAACCATGCAGGAAAGGGGAGGTCATACTTCCACTATACAAGACACTGGTGAGGCCCCACCTGGAGTACAGTGTACAGTTCTGGAGACCATACCTACGTATGGACATGGACTGGGTAGAGAGGGTTCAGAGGAGGGCAACACGGATGGAGCATGGATTGCATCACAAGTCCTATGATGACAGGTTGAAGGAACTGAACATGTACTCCCTGGAGGAGAGGAGGGAGAGGGGGATATGATGGGGACATACAAGTATCTTACAGGGGGGAACAGAGTGCAGGAAAACACTATTTTTAAGCATAAAAGATGTTCCAGGACTAGAGGGCATGGGATGAAGTTGGAGGGGGGACGATTCAGAGGAAACATGAGAAAGAATTTCTTCACAGAATGGGTGATGGACAAGTGGAACACCCTGCCAGAGGAAGTGGTGGGGCTGACTTGGTCACAGGATTTAAGAATGCAGGGATAGACATAAAGGAATTCTGGAGGTCAGGGTAAGGGCAACAGACTTATAGGAAAACAGAGTGAACTACAAGCTCAAATGGGCAGACTGGGTGGGCCATAGGCCCTTATCTGCCGACACTGTCTATGTATCCATGTATGTAGGCACGACACAGGTGACATGCATCACTGTGCAGTATCACAGCACGTCTGTGTATGCGTCACTGGTGGTCCAGGCATGCACTGGGCACATAGCTGTGTAACTGGCATCGCACCACGTTGCCACGTCACTTGCCAGCCTAGTTTGTACTGTGATTGATGTGGGCAGTGTGTGTGGGCGGTGGTGCGCATAGCTGGTGCCGCCTGTTTGTGATGGCCATGTGCATGTTCACTGTGGGTGGGTGTATGCCATCACAGGTGCGGGACATTGGGCTATATGGCTTGCAGGTTGGGTGGTGTTCAGGGTTGTGGTCAGTCACAGCCATTGACTGTGTTCCCATTTTCCTAGGCCTCGAGGTGCTGCAGAGGATGGAGAGGATGTCAGGCCATCCGCCAACTTGTGGGGCAGAATGCTGATATCCTGCACTTTATTCACCGTCATGGTGTGCAGAGGAGGCGGCACAGTCCTGCAGGACACCAGCAGGAAGGCAGACCAGCTGGGCCGATGATTACTCCACCCTTCCCACTTCTCCCATCCCTACCACCCTGCCTTCCTCTCCAAGTTTGTAATCCCTACCCCTGACCAACCCAACCTTGTACCCATCCCCCCCTTGTAAATAGTTGGACTTGTTTCTATACTGTTTGTTGTTGTTTAATACATTTTTATATGTTTATACGAATAATGTGTTGGTCTGTGATTTGCAGCTGCCTATGGGTGCCCAGTTGCAGGGGTGTACATGCCATCTGGGCTGGTATGGTCCTGGGTGTGTGTGTGTGTGTGTGTGTGTGTGTGTGTGTGTGTGTGTGTGTGTGTGTGTGTGTGTGCATGTGTGTGCATGGGAGGTATCTCCAGCATGGCAGTGACTTTCGGTTGGTCTTGCCATCTGCTGCCACCCTGCTGGGTGCACAGAGGTGTGTGTCTGGCTTGATAGGCTTCTGTGTTGCAGGGCTGACAGAGTGCTGGGGGACTGCATGGTTTCCTGCAGTGCCAGTCACTGCACATGGGTGGTGTCCTGGGGTCACAGTGCAGGTGTGCTGTGCGTCACGGGGGCTGATGTGCACTGTGGTTGTCAACCCCTGTGTGTGGCACTCTCCACCTGCCAGTGGTTGTGCTGGGGTGTCATGGCTCTGCTATGCTTTGTTGGCTTGTCCCCATGGGCACGTGGATCATCCGTCCCACCCCAGTGATGCTGTGCTTGGGGTGTGCAGGTGTGGTGTGGGTTCTGCAGTGTGTTCCTGTGCCCATGTGTGGCATGGCTGGCGGTGGGCCCAGCCTGCCTCCCTGGATGTGCAGTTCCATTGCTCTGGGGGCTGTGCTTGCTATGGCAGCTCTGGAATGCTCAGCTGAGCTTCCCTGGTTGCTCCATAGCGCAACATTTTGGCTCAGCTTCTCCTTCCTGGTTGCGCGATGGCGCAGTATGTGCAATATTCAGACGTTGGTTGCTTGCGCAATTTGCTCTGCTCCATGTTTGAATATCGCACCTGTTGCGCATATGCGCAACTGGTTTGTGCTTGCTCCTGCTGTTGCGCTACTTTTGAGCACAGTTTGAATATCTGGGCCTACTTCTCTTAGTATATAAAAATGCTCTTTGTGCAAAATTTGCTGCAGGAAACATTTCTACTATCAAGACCAGGCTTAACAATTTTCCAATTTTCTCATCATTCCAGAGATGCCTTATCTTGTTGAAGACCAGATATATTAATTGTTCCTTAAACATTGGACACTCTAACAAAACATGTTTAGATGTAGATTTAGTCATTTCCACACAATTACATAGGTAATATGATGTTCTCGGCATAAAAGTCCTTCCATTAGAAAAAATTCCCAATCTTAATCTTGTCATTGCCCTTCTCTGTTTTGCATTTTTTGCAAACCATTAAATATCTTTTCTCCTCAAAGGTACGTTTTATTTTCTTATACATTGTATAATTCCATGCCTTCCTGTTGTTACTAATATCTTGTTGCATGGCTATATCTAATAATCTCTGGCTTGCCATATTTCTAGATCTTTCTGGGTCTGTTTGATCTTTGAAAATATAATCAAATGGGAATCCCATTTTATTCAGTTCATTGTTTAACATTGTAAACCAATTGCTCTTATTCCTTATCCTTTCTTGCTTTGCATCATTCCAACACTGGTATAATAAACTACCTTCTGGGGCAGACATTATTTTCTTACAGAAATTAATACACCTTTTTTATTTTAACAGCTAATGGAAAAGTTCTGGTTTCTGCCTGTATCACGGCATTTACAATTGATTTTGGGACACCCAATGCTTTTTTCAACTGTTGGTTTTACATAGTTTCAAGTTCCTTTATATTTGTACCTAATCCCCATACTTCAGACCCATATAAAATTTGGGAATTCACTTTTGCTTCGTAGCATCTTTTCTGGGCCTCATAAGAATTATTTGCAAATGTATTTGTGAATCTTGTAATTCCAGCCATCGCCAGTGTTAATTTTAATTTTATTTATGTGGGCCTTCCGTCCTACGTTCCTACTTATTAAGACTCCCAAGTATTGAAATTCTGGAGTTTCTTTGATATATGCTTCATCCAATTTCTACTTTTCAGGAACTCCCCCCTCCAAACACCATAATTTTAGTTTTCTCGATGTTTAATTGCAAGTCCAATCTTAGCAGACTTCCCTTAACTGTGGATAATGCCCCTTTCAGTCCAACTGGGGTTTGAGAAAGGATCACCGCATCATCCACGAATAATAATATTTTGACTGCCATACAATTTACTTTTGGTGGAAAGGTGTCAATATCCTCTAGTGCCTTGACTACTGTATCAATGTATATATTGACTAAAAGTGGGGCTAACAGACAACCCTGCTTAACTCCTGTATTTACTTTTATTTGTTCCGTCATTGCCCCCTGCTTACTATATCTTGCTACAATTCTAGTTTTCTCATGCATTAATTTTATTGCCTCAAGGAGGTCCTTATCAATCCCCTTCTTGGACAATATATTCCATAGAATTTGTCTGTTTACCAAATTAAGCAAAGCCTTTATATCTAAAAATGCTGCATATAACTTCGTTTTCCTCCCCACTACGTATTTCTCCAGAATATAGTATAAAATAAAAATGTGTTCTGTTGTGGATCTCCCTCTAGTAAATCCTGCCTGGTTTTTGGACAATATTTTGTACTCATCCACCCATAGTTGTAGCCTATTTAACAGTATCCTGGAGAATATTTTAGCATTTATATTCAGTAACGTTATCGGCCTGTAATTTTCTGGAAGAAGCAAGGATCCCTTCTTGTGAAGTGGGATCATTGTTCCTATATTCCATTTATCTGGTATTTTGTTGTCTTGTATTGTATTTTCAAAGAAGGGGATCAGAATCTTGACCCACCATTCTGGGCCTACCTGGTACATTTCTGCACATATTCCATCGATTCCTGGGGCTTTATTTTTCTTTTGTAGTTTAATTGCTGTTATTACTTCCTGTTTAGAAATATTCATGTTTCTTACCTTATCACTATTCCCTTCTATCTGAGTTCCATCTACTACAGTTTTAGCTGTTTTATTAAAGATTTTTTTCAAAATGATGTGTCTAAACTTCAGGAGCAATTACTGCTTCTATATTGTACCTCATTTTCCCCGTGCTGAAGACCACCAATTGCCAACATGTTATACTAGCCTTATTTTCTATTGCCTGTTGAATCCTATTCCACTGTTCATTATTAAAGTTCTGTTTCTTATCCCTGAGAAGATCCTTGTATTCTTTTTTCAAGTTGTTAAGTGCTACCCTGTCACCTATTTCATTATACTTTATCTTTTTTCCCATTTGCTTAATTATGTTCCTTTTCTGGTTACATTCCTTATCGAACCATTTCACTTTAAAATAGCTATTTTCCTATATTCCCTTTGTATTCCCATTATCTCTTCATGTAGTTGCTCTTCTGTCTCTGGATAGAGCTGTTGAATTCTTTTTACACCTTTCTTTTTCCTATTTTGGCAACTGTTCTCTTGTATTTGTTTTTATTTTTTAATTCCTGGATCTTCCAGGAGATTAAATAACTTTAAAATATTTAATGGTGTCCATTTGATCATTTTCTTGTTATACAACACCATATTATTCTCTATCCACTCAGTTGTTTCCTGATTTATCCTAGTCCTTTTCCTATTCCACTTAATCACAGAGTTAATTAGTCTGTGCTTGCTATCCCAGATATCCAAAACATTTAAATTTATTACATTTTTATATGAGAACACATCCACAACAACATAGTCCAAAATATTTCCACCCTAATGGTGATTATGGGTCAAGTTCCCCCTCCTGTCACCATTACATCTCCCATGTAGTAGTCACATATTTAGCAAATTCAAGCATTCTAATAATAACTCTCTTTGTTTGTTAATTTTCTTATCTAACGAATTCCTTAATGGTGTTGATAAAATATCATCAAGGTTCCAATTCCCAGTCTTTTCCTCCAATTGTTCTCCTATGCAGGCATTGAAATCGTCTGATAATATTATCATGGTACCTGGATAAGACACCTGTAATTGTAATATTATTTGTTTTAGTGCTTCCAAAAAGGAGATCAAGACAGGAGATGTAGAAGTGGGGGATATACATTCAACAAGATGCATGTAATTGCATCTCTATATTGTAATAACAGTCCCAACGTATAGTGGTTAATATCTCTAGTAATACATATCCCTTTCAATTCCTGACCTGTGCAAATCAGGGTACATGCTCCCCCTGATGGTCTCCCATATTTGCTGGAGTTTTTTGCCTTAATGACCCAACACTAGTAACCCTCCAATATACAGTCTTCCACTGAACATGATCAAGTTTCCTGTAGCATTACTACACCATACTTATTCAAAAATTTGACACAGCCTACATCTGTAAATTCCCCCACTGCACCAGCTATATTCCAACTTAATATTTTTAATTTTTTATGTGGGGAGGAGTTATTCATTTTTCTTTGTCAACATGCTGCCATAGCATTTTCTAGGACATGATACTGATTACTAATTTGTACATACAAGCCATAACTCACTCTAGAGTCTAATCCTTCACCATTGCCCTCTATAATTATTGCCTTTTCTTAGTCTTATTCTTCTTCCAGAATTGCACAACTGTTAATTCTGGGTCCCTTCTGTAATCTCCCTCTTATATTTTTCCTTTGCTCTGTATTACTACAGCCTTCTTCTGGTTGCAAGACATGCTTGTATACATTTGGAGCCATATAAGTAGCAATCTTTTGATGAATTTTTTTGAGAAAGGGTCCAGACGGGACCAGAAACACATCAGGTGGGCACTATGCTGTTTTATTATGTTATTCTGTAAATAAAATCCTCCTTTTTATTCAATGGTGGTGTCAGTATCATATGTGGTGGTGAGTGCCTTGAATTCTGAATGGTGATAGAATATCTTTTCAAAGAGAACCAAAGCCTTGTGCTCACTCTTATACATTTGGCCATGTGTTATCTTCTGTACAGTGCTCCTGTGTGCACGACACTCGCTTCTGGTTTTGAACATGAGGCCCATAGTCTTGCTGTATATATTTGTTAATGAATGAATGAATGAATGAATGAATGAATCTATTTATTGGCAATCCCTAAAAGGTTAGTAGAGTTAATTACAGGTGATAATATATTACATAGATTATACATTGTTATTACACCACGGAAACTGAATATTATCCAGATATATGTAAAACAATGTTCAAAAAGCTGTAGTTACAGGGCTGCAGTATTTACACAAATGTGTTGTGTACAGGGATATGCAGAGTTATACACAATATTCACATAATACGAATCACTGTATTTTATACAGCATCTTTCCTATAAAAGTAATCCAAAATGTTCTGGAGGGAGAGAAGCCCACTGCAAGTGCTCCAGGTCCCATTAAGAATGTAACAGTTTCACTTTCAGAGATTCACCAGCATGAGATACAAACCTGCCATCTGAATTGTTAAAAATGAAAATTGTATCCATTTCAGATGTCAATCATGCTTAGTTTGTTGACAGAGGTCAGGCCCTCTTTTGGAAAAAACTTGACTCGGACCTGAAAAATCAGAGATATTAGAGGAAAAAGTGCTTTCGGTTAAAAAGTCAGATAACAAAATGCACAAAGAAGTTGCCAAAATAAAACAAAACCTAAAGACACAAAGAGCCCTTGCCATCACTTCTTAACATAATCTTTCAAATGCCCAGAAAATCAAAGCCCTGGAAAATACAGCAAGATGCAATCATTTGTGTTTTATCAGTATACCCTTTCTTGAGGCCAACAGATCATTACATATATGGAATACTGTAAAATAAATAATGTCAGAGAAATTCAACCTCACATCGTGACACGTTCAAGTGTTTCATATATCACTGAGCTCTAACATCACAAACATGACCTCCCAGAGAATGGAAGGACCTGTTACAGTTTTGGTGACTCCCACTATGGAAATGGGCCACGCGATTGTGCTTATGCATCCCAGAGCAAAGGGATCAATACGGTATTAAAATAACAAAATATACATCTATCCTGAATCCTTCCCTCAAACCCAAGCCAGAAGGAGATGCTTTATCCAGTTCCAAGAGGAGGTTCAAGAGACTGTGGGCAAGTTTGTAGTATTATACCTCTGCAATGCACACAAAGTTCTAAAAGATACCAAAAAGATATTCTTTAATGCAGATGAAATCAAAGGTTTTCTGCACAACCATTAGAGACAAGAGATGAATGATTTATCTGATCAGGATGACTTGGATTCTGAAGTTTAATCTGATGATATGGACTTGTCAATTATTACCACAATCCCAAAAAACGGGTTCCACACCGGCTCTGTTTCCTGATGTAACAAAGAGTATTGATCTACAGTATCTTCTAACTTGATTCAAGCAGCTGGTTTGCCTACTCCATGAAAGACTCTAACTTCCAGTGCTATTAGGAGCTACTGTATTTTTTATGTACACTTTATTTCATTCAGCAGTACAGAGATATTACAGTAGGTTACATATTTGATTTTGTTGGCATTACAAACGTGCTGAAGTTTCATCCAACAATTATATTTTCTCATAAGTTTACATCTTTGTAGTAAATCTTAAAAGGAACACTTGAGTTTTAAGTAGAGTGTTTAATCATGTTACTTCCGAGAAGTCCAACTTAACAGCAAGTGGCTTCTAAAAGGCTGGAAACCATGAGTGATCTAGCGCCTCTTCAATTGGGGCCCACATTTCAAAAAATGTCCCCAGCTGCCCTCTCATGTATATTGTATTCTTTCATATTTCATGCAGTCCAGTAGAGAATTTATCCATTCAGATATAGTAGGGGTGGAAGTGAGACTCCAATGTGTGGCCAGGACTTTCAAACCCATAACATTACCCAATCTCCATAGTGATAGGTGGGGGATTTTAAGATTAGGACTAACTCCCGGTTCACTTGGGGGGAGATCCAACAGTATTTCCACCAGGTCTAGCCTGGGGGAAATCCCTACCAGCCTGGAAAGAATTTCTTGTACTCCTGTCAAAAAAATCCGAACTCTGTTACATTGCCAAATCATATGATGAAATGTGCCATTATGAATCTGGCATTTAGGACAAAGTGGGTAGTCGTTCGGGTTTATTACATGAGCCAGCCAGGGGGTATGATATGTTCTGAGGAGAATTTTATATTGAATAGCCTTCGTTCTATTGTTTATCGAGCACTTAAGGCTATTGCTTATGATGGCTATCCAATTTCCTCCTTTCAGTCCATCTGGACAGATATCAGATTTCCATTTATCTTTTATGTTACTCATATGATCTGGCAAAGCCCCTATCAGAATTGTATACATTCTCCTCAATGGTTTGAAAGAATTGTCACTAGACTGCCCCCGAAAACAATTCCTCTAAGGGTAAACGTGACACCCCTTCTCTCAGGCCTTGCCCTGCTATTATTTTCTCAAATGCAATTTTTAGTTTAACGTATAGGGGTAGGTGGGAGTTGGTAATTTGTTTTTTAACCACCAAATCTGCAAAGGTACAGAAGTTCCCTTCCATTAACATATGTTGTAACAAGGAGACCCCCTTAAATGACCAGTGTTTTAACATGGGCAAATCCCACAGTGAGGATCCGCCCTCCTACTGGAGCAAACGGCGGAGAGAGTTCTCTGGAGACAACCCCATTTTTACCCCAATCATCTGGTGGGCCAGCTTCCAAGTTTTCACCATAGTTTACATGCAGGGGTTAGAAGGGGCATTCAATAAATTCACTCCTCCACTTAAAGTTAAAATATCATGGTATAGTGAGGATCCCTTTGATTCCTCCATCTTCACTCAAGCAGGTTGTCCCGCTGGATTTTTTAAAATATCTTGAATATGAGCCACCTGTGCTGCCACCCAGTAAAATTGCACATTCGGAAGTCCCACACCTCCCCTCCTCTGTGGCAACCACAAAAGGGATTTTTTAATCTTGTTATTCCAAAGTTGCTGGGTAATAGCTCCTTCAATGCTTTTAAAGTATTTTAAAGGGATCTTTAAGGGTACCGACTGGAAAAAGTATAGAAATTGAGGTAATATTGCCATCTTAATCAAAATCACTCTCCCCAAAAGTGTCAGTGGCAAAGCCTTCCAAGCTAAACAATCATCTTTAATTTTAGAAATCAGGCCTTTCATATTAATGTTGACCAGGCTGGTAAGTTTAGATGAAATTTGTATGCACAAATATTTTAAAGATTTGGATGGGTGAACTTCAATCTAAACTATCGTAATAGGTCCTCCCTTCCCCCAAAGGCATCCACTCACACTTGCTCCAATTTATCTTATGGCCCAAAAGTGGGCCACATCTTCCAAATAACTGGGTCAACTCCACCATCGACTCCCGAGGAGAGCTAATAAAAAGGAGTATATCATCTGCGAAGAGTGATATCACATGTTCCACTCTTTTCCACTGAAATCCCTTAATGCAAGGACTGGATCTGATACTTTGTACTAGTGCTTCAATTGTCAGGACATATATAGTAAGGGGGAGAGGGGGCAACCCTGTCTTGTGCCATGTGTGAGGGATAAAGGGGGAGGAAATAGTATTATTGATGAGAATTTGGGCCTTTGGAGTTTTATACAGTACCCCAACCACTTCATCATAAGGTTGCTTAGACCAAATTTCCACAGGACCGCCATCATGAAGGGCCATTGTACACAGTCAAAGGCCTTTTCTGCATCTAATGTCAGAGGTCCCCCCGAGCCTTTCCTAGGCAACTTGTGCATGATGTTCAAAACATGCCTAATATTGTGTTTGCCTTGCCTGCCCTTCACAAAACCTCCCTAATCTGGGTGGACAAGCTTGGAGAGAAGATCTTCCAGGCTATTTGCCAATAATGTGGCCAAAATTTTATAATCAGCATTAAATAAAGATATTGGGTGATAGAATGAACAAAGAAGAGAATTTTTCCCTGCCTTTGGCAGAACCATGATAGTGGCTAAGCATTGCAAGGGTGCCAAAGCTCCCACCTCTGAGGTTTCTTTTATCATATCTATCATCGATTGCCCTAGTTCCTCCCAGAGCAGTTTATTAATTTCAGCCAGGATTCCATCAGGTCCCAGGGCCTTCCCCCTCTTTATTTTCCAGACTACTACCCTTAACTCCTCCTTCGTTATAGGGGAGTACAGATTTCCCAAGTCTTGATCCTCTATCCCAGGAAGAGAAACATCTTTTAAAACGTCTTCTGGGTTTGCCCCTTGTGGAAACTTTGTTGAGTATAAGTGTGAGTAATATGTTTTGAACACGTCATTAATTATTTGTTGATCATAGGAGACCCCTTCACCTTCCACCTCCACCCCTAAAATTGTTCTCTCTGCCCTTTGTCGTTTCACCATTCCCACCACCATTTTCCTGCTTTATCTCCTTCGAAGTATGAATAAGATTTAGTCAAAATCAGGGCTGTCTCTATATTTTGGGTGGAAATCTGGTTAAATTCAGTTTTCAAAACTTTTAAAGCCTTAAGTTTAGACTTATCTTACTTTCCCATTAGCTCTTTTTCTAAGGTAAGAATTTGGTTTTCTAAATCGTGCTCTTTTTTGTAATTATTTTTTTTCTTATAGGAGAAATAGGAAATGGTCTCACTCAGGATGGATGCCTTGAGTGCTTCCCAAATGGTTCTGCTATCAGTATCTCCAGGGTGGTTCACTATACGAAATTCAGCAACATGCTGTTTTAATTGTTGAAGGAATTTTGTGTCCACCAGGAGATTAGGGTCCAAACACCAAACTGGGTTCATCTTGGGTTTCCCCTTCCCCTCCAAAACCACCTGCAAAGGTGCATGGTCTGAGATAAGAATCGGTCCATAGGTTGCCTCTGTTACATCTCCCAGCCTCGTTTTTGTCAAAAAAAGGTAATCTAACCATATATATAATATATATATATATATATATATATACATACATATATATATATATATATATACATATATATATTGTGGGCATGTGAGTAGAAGGAGTACTCTCTAATAGAAGGATGACAAAATCTCCAGGTTTCTTGTAATGATCTCCCTTCCACCATGTGTCTAAGTGTGTTTAGCACTCCTGGGAGTTGGGCCTTTCCTTACCCCCAGAATTATCTAATTGTGGATCCCAGTATGTGTTTAGATCACCCCCCCCCCCATAATTATGTCAGCAGGGAAGGGTGCCAGCATGGTCTCCAAGTGAGTAAAACATTTTGGAGAATCTGTATTTGGCCCATATATTGAAATTAGTGTTGTAGGGGTACCTGCCATCTCCACCACCACTATGGCATATCTTCCCTGGGAGTCTACCACAGAAGAGAGAACATTATGGCGTAAACCTGGCCTAATCCAAATGGCCACACCACGTGCCTCTGAAGTAAAGGAGGACGCCATTAGTGTGCCACCCCAAGAGTGGCGTATTCCCTTGAATTCTTCCTTAGTTAAATGTAACTCTTGCAAAAAAACAATATCACCTTTCATCTTGTTTTTTATCTGGGTCAGCACTTGTTTCCTTTTAATTACTGTTCAAAGCCCATTCACGTTCCAAGTAACCAATGTTATCTTGGCCATAATTACTATTTATCTTATTTAGTATAACATGTCTAAACCACCTTTGTGCAAAAACATCAACATTTTTTCCACTGCTGATAAAATTTTTGTTCTTTTTATAAAACATCTGAAACAAACTACATCCCCTCCCCCCCCCATCATGGTACAACCAGCTTAGTAACTGTAAATGTGTTTAAGCAAAACCCAGATTCCCTCTCCTCTTTTCTACTCCTTTCAACATAGAATTACACTTCTAATCCCCCTTCTCCCAAATTGGGATTCAAAAGTAAAAACTTCTCTCTACTTTTTGTGGATTGAGCATTCATCCCTTGCAACAGTTATAAACCCAATTAACTTTGAAGAATTATTTCTTTCCCCTCTAAACTCAAAAAACAAAAACAATTAAATTGTATGCAGGAGGGAGTGGAGTTGGGGTGGTTATCTTACCATCCCCTCCTCCTTAAAGGCCACTCTTAAAAGATACCAAGGATCCTTAACCCAAGGAACAGCAAAAATAAAAATATGAACTCAAGTCCTGTGGGGTTTTTATGGGATTTTCTGTGCCCCACTAACTTTGATGGAGCAGGTTTTCCCATTTAAATGGATTTCACAGTGTTACCTCAATTGCTCATATTATACAGGTGATGGGAAAAAACTCCTTGTTAAGTTCCTCTAAAGAAGGATCGGGGAATAAAAAAAGAATACTCAAGTACAGTCCTTACTTCCTCTATTAGGTAATATTGCTCATGTCCCCTAGGGTTGTCTTTTAAACACCCATTTAGTAAATCCTCTTGAGTGCCCTAAAATGACTGTTTACTCTAGTTAATATTAAGACAAAGAAATGGGACAAGAAAATGAAATAACCCATTACAGGCATACAACATTGGTGCCTCGAGTCCATAAAGAGTCTCATTTTTGTGCCCCTTGGTCTTAGTTCATTCCTTTAATAACTCTACAATCCACCAAAGGCCTCAAGGAACCGATTGAGAGGCAGGGGAAGAGGGAGCCCCTGAATCCAGCCCTTATAGGCCCCACATGGAGTTGTGGATCGGAAAATCAGCGCTCCTCCCCCCCATCCAAATCAAAACAGTACCTTCAGCTTATGCCTTTAAATGGTGAACAGGTCACTTTTTGTTTTTCTAGTTCTCAAACATGTTCCAATGCTGCAGAATGGTCAGTGAATGCCTTTCTGTTTCCTCCTGGTCGTCTAACTATCATCCTGGTTGAGTAAGAAAGTGTAAACAGGCAATTTAATGAGTGCAGCAGCTGCCAAACTTCGATGAATGCTTGCCTGTGGAGCTGGAGTTGCTGAGAATAATCCTGGTACAAACTGACTCTTCTTTGCTGTTCCATGATGATGCCCATCTTTCCCACCGCATCCAAAACCAACACTCTGTCCTGATACCGAAGGAATTTTACTATCATGTGCCTTGGCCTTTGATCTGGGGATGGCTTAGGCCCGGGAGATCGAAGTGCTCTTTGAATTTCTAAATGATTGTCCTGAGGCAGTTGTAAGGTAGTGTTGAACCATTTTTGTAAAAATGTGATGCAATCTTTCCCCTCAAGACCTTCTGGGAGGCTGATTATCCTGATGTTGCATTAGCGCTCCTGATTTTCATGGTCATCAATGACTTGCCTCAGAAATTCAATTTCTTTAAGAGCTTTAGTTAGATCAGTAAATTGTGAGGTGACTCTGTCCTCTTGGTTGCTAATATGCTGTTCCATTTCCCCCAGACGTCTCTCATGTGTTTCGACCTGTTATGAGGCAGAGTTGACTGCCTGCTGAAGGTGTTGTATTTGGGCCATGACGTTATCAAACCCAGCTTCCATTCTGGTTCCCAGGTCATCTTTTAAATCTTTTATCAGCCATTCTAGCTATTGATATCCCTCAGCCATTATCAGGTTTTGAGTAGATTCTGGCATCTTGTTCCCTGAGGCAGACCCTGACAACCGTTGGTTTCTATCCGGCTCAGCTATCTGCGCGGTTCCTGGTGAGTGATCTAGCATAGCCAGGCCTCTTGCGGGTGTCACTCGCTGCGTTGATTTAAATGGTAATTTAGCTTCTTTTCTCCCAGATTTTTGTAGAGACAACATCAGCACTTTGAGGTATAGTCAGTGGTATTGATAATTAGAGATTTTGAGCAAAAAATAAAGAGGATTGCAAGGGATGGCAGCAGAGCTCCTGAATTAAGCTGCCATCTTGCTCTGATGCTAGGCTACGCCCCGGAGCCACTGTATCAATAAAATAAGTTTGGCCCACTCATGCACCTCTTGTTGCTATTAAAAAAGGAGAGACTCCTACTTTAGTCGAGGATAAAAATAAGGTTGTTTTGGCATCTGAAGTACAATAGACCACTAATGGCATCTAAATTAACTTAAAAAGGTTTGAAGTATACATACTGTAATTTGAACTTGACAGTAAGACTTTAAAACTGAGTGTATATAATTGCATTTTCTTTCCCATTTTTCTTGTATTAGAGCAATAGTTGTTTTTTGCTACATATGATTACAATTATGAACATTTAGTTTATATATTACTTGGGTTAATCCCGGGGGCATATGGTAATAACAGTACTATTTTTGCCTTAATAATTATTCTCTCTAATAATGTCCTGTTGGGGATTATAAATTGTAGGGTCGAAAAGAGATATTCGCTTCTGATTAAACCCTGATCTAATGTTTGATTTCTGACATAAATAAGCTGCCCAACCTAATTGGACTTACTGAGTTGCTTTAGAAATTTAATTTTAATTTTAGATAGAATTAATAGCTGCCTAAATATAATCTCTTACTGTACAGTCTGTGCTCTTCAATAACCAATGTATTCCATTTGTACAAATGTATGAAATGTGTTACTATTGGTTATAATAGCAATAATTCAATAAATAAATACTAGAAAAAATGTTTCACAACTGCACAGTAGGCAAACGGATTGGAGGTATGGTGCACAGTTAAGCTCTAAATAAGTAAAAGAATGAGACATAAATGTAACAATAAGGCAAAGGGATGTGGCATGTCTTATAGGCAATTAAAAAAATAGGTTTTTGATTTAATTCTAATTGAGATTTATGTAAGAATGTATCCATTAGTTTTAGGGAAGCTACTGTTAAAAAGTAATGTTACAGTTGCAAGTTACTCTCAGATATTTGTAAACCATTACAGTTGGTTTGCTTGTTACTTTTGTATAACATGTAACTATAACTGTAATGCATATTATTTTTCTTGTTACTCTATATGACCTTTGATAAATTGGCTGGAAGGTCTCCCTCCATCCCTCTCTTAATGACAGCTGCTATGTCTCCCCTTCCTCAGCTAGATTGGAGAGTGCCCGAAAATTACTTTGGGCTGACATGGCATACATTGTGTTTCTCTCTCTCTCTCTCTCTCTCCCCCCCTGTCATCCCACATCCACACCTCGCCTCAAGCAGAAACAGCACGCTCTCATCTCCCTATCCTGTACTAGAAAGTGTCAGGTAAGTTCCCTACCATCCTCAACCCACCTGCCAGTATTTTCTCAAATCCTGGCATCTGTAAATGTTGTGAAACACACACACACACACACACACACACACACACACACCTGATCTTAAGCACCCCTAACACCCCCTCCCCATTCTTTTTGTGCCACTGGGGGTACTTTAAATGTTAATATTTTAACAGTCCAAATCAGCACCAACATCCTTGCCCTGTCAGCCTCACCACTGGGTCCAAATGCCATTAATTTCATCAATCTTACAAAGTATTACTGGGCGATTACTGGCATTTGAGCATAGTGGTGAGACTGACAATATAAGGACTATTAAATAATTACATTTCACTACAGCTCTGTATAAGATACCCATTTTTGATTTATTTATATAGGTATACATAAAATGAATTTTGTGCTAAATTTGTTAGGGGCAGCATGCAATACTGTACAAGCTTTTGCCTCCCTTTCATGTCTGACTATATTCTATCACAGTCTTATGTAAAAAAAAATATCCATGTCTTCCTATAAAGAACAAATAAAACAATTGGGCTATCTAGAGAAATCCACAATCTATTGTAATTATGCTCATCTGTTCCGTACATGGGCAGGACTAGACTGGCAGCCAGGCTTATACTGTAAACACGCTAACACAGATAAGTTGCCAATATTCATTGTTTGAAATCCAGAGCACTTGTAGAAAGAGCAATATTTATTTATTTCATTTTGGTAACCAGGTGAGCCCACTGGGACCAAGGTTCCTTTTTTCAGGGGCGACTGGGATTAATGTACAGTTAAACAATTAGAGTAACATTACATTTTAGACACTCATACAATCTAGTATACATAGTAATTGCTATTACATAGTTGGAATGAAATAATAGAGAATGATTAATAACAGTAGTCAAATGGTGGTTGGAACCTCACATCACAATAGTAAATCACTGATACACACTCTACATTCAACAAGCACTGTAGATACATTATAAATGAGTAGATACATTTAGTTGAGATTAGATAGCAATCAACGGTAACATGAGCAGAGGCATTTTTCTAGGAAGAACACTTTTAACCCCTTTTTGAAACTATCTAAGGAGTTAAACAATTGTAGGTGTTCTGGTAAGGCATTCCAAAGGGTGGGAGCTGAGTATGCAAATGAAATATTTCCCATTGAGGTCCTGACCCTAGGGACCACTAGCAATTTTTTGTTGGAGGTTTGTAACATAGAAACATAGAAACATAGACTTTGATGGCAGATAAGGACCGCTTGGCCCATCTAGTCCGCCCATTTCCCTACCTACAGGATAGGCCACAGATCCTAGTTAACCAACAGCCTATTTCTTCCTACCCTCCTCAAGAATTGCCTTATGTCTGTCCCATGCATTCTTGAATTCTCCCACAGTTTTAGACCCCACAACCTCCTCAGGAAGGCTGTTCCATGCATTCACTACCCTCTCTGTGAAATAATACCTCCTCACATTGCCCCTGAACCGCCCCCCCATCTTTAAATTGTGTCCTCTTGTTCTTGCACGTCTCTTTTTCTGAAAGATGCTACCCTCTTGGACTTTGTTGGTTCCACTGAGGTACTTAAAAGTTTCTATCATGTCCCCCCTCTCCCTTCTTTCCTCAAGGGTATACATATTAAGCTCCTTTAGTCTTTCCTCATATGGCTTCTCTTGCAGATCCTGCACCATTTTAGTTGCCCTCCTCTGGACTGCCTCTATCCTGTCTATGTCCTTGCGGAGGTGGGGTCTCCAGAACTGGACGCAGTACTCCAGATGGGGTCTCACCAACTGTCTGTACAGAGGGATAACAACTTCCTGTTTTCTGCTGCTGATGCGTCTCCCTATGCATCCCAGTATACTCCCAGCCTTCCCTACTGCTTTCTCACATTGCTTGCTAACCTTAAGGTCATCTGATATGATTACCCCCAGGTCCCTTTCCATTTCTGTTGTTAGTATCTCATCTCCCATTGTGTATTCTTCCCCTGGGTTCTTGTTTCCCAGATGCATTATTTTGCACTTCTTTGCATTGAATCCTAGCTGCCATACTTCTGACCATTCCTCCAACAATGCCAAGTCCCTTCTCATCCTTTCCACACCTCCTTGTGTATCAACCCTGTTGCAGATCTTTGTGTCATCTGCAAAGAGGCTTACTTTTCCTTCTAGTCCCTCTGCAATGCCACTTATGAGGACATTAAAAAGGACTGGACCCAATAATGAACCCTGTAGTACCCCACTAGTAACCCCTCTTTCTTCAGAGTGGACTCCATTTGCAATTACCTTCTGTGTCCTGTTGTCCAGCCAATGTTTTACCTAGACTACCACCCTAGGACACACTCCCAGGCTGGTTAATTTGACTATTAATCTTTTGTGTGGGACTGTGTCAAATGCCTTGCCAAGGTCTAGGTAGACCATGTCCACAGCCCCTCCCTGGTCTACTACTTTGGTCACCCAGTCAAAGAAATCTATTAGATTCGTCTGACATGACCTTCCCACTGTGAACCCATGCTGCCTTGGGTCCTGTGCCCCACTGGCCTCTAGGTACTCAACAATTCTTTCCTTCAGAAGTGACTCCATCACTTTCCCTACTACAGAGGTCAAACTGACAGGTCTGTAGTTTCCTGCCTCTGTCTTGGTCCCACTTTTGTGAAGGGAATAACATCTGCCTTCCTCCAGTCCTCGGGTACCATCTTCCCATGATTTATTAAAAGAGTAACCAGTGGTTTCACTAGTTCCCCTTAATTCTTTTAGAATTCTGGGTGAATTCCATCAGGCCCCATTGCTTTGTCCACCTTCAGTTTTAGGAGTTCTTGCAGAACCCTTTCTTCTGTGAAAGGACTGGGATCGACCCACCTATCAAGAGTGCTTCTGTTAATTGGATTAGGCACTTCCCCCTCCTCTTTTGTGAATACTGAGCAGAAATATTCATTCAGTATCCCTGCTTTTTCACTGTCCCCCTCTGCCCACCCACTGTTCATTCTATTCAGCCTCACCATCCCTCCCTTTGTCTTTCTACGCTCACTGATGTACCTATAGAAGGTTTTATCCCCCTTCTTAACCGAGTTGGCTATCTTTTCCACAGTTTGGGCCTTTGCTATTCTGACTTCCCTCCCTGCTTCCTTCTGCCTTAACTGGTACAGCTCTCTGTCCTGCTCCTTCTGTGTTTCTTTATACTTCTGGAATGCTATCTTTTTCTTTCTGACTTTCACAGCAACCTCTTTTGAGAACCATAGTGGCTTTTTCTTTCATTTTGATTTGCTTATTTGCTTCACACAAAGGCTTGTTGCCTCTGTGATGGCAGTTTTGATGATTCCCCATTGTTGCTCCACACCTCCTTCTAGCCTGTTTGCTAGTGCTTTTCTGAGGCACTGTCCCATCTTGCCAAAGTCAGCCCTCCTGAAGTCCAGAACCCTCACTTTTGTATGGCTTGACTCTGTAGTTGAGTTTAACATGAACCACACTGTTTGATGGTCACTTGTTCCCAAATGGCAACCCACTTCTAGATCTGAGATCCACCCACTGCCCCCATTTGAGAGTACAAGGTCTAAGATTGCTCCTTCACGAGTGAGTTCCGAAATTAGCTGTCTAATGCCTGCCACCTGTAGGGCATCAAGAATGGCCCTGCTCTTGGATGTGGCTGCAGCAAATGTGCTCCAGTTAACATCTGGCATATTCAGATCTCCCATCAACAGTATCTCCCCTTTCTCTGCCATTTTAAGAATGCCTTCTATCATATCCTTGTCCATTCCTTCCCCCTGACATGGGGGTCTGTACACAACCCCTGTGTGGATTGTGGTGACTTTTCCAGTCTCCAAGGTGACCCACAGTGTCTCCTGTCCTCCCTGTTTACTCTTTTGTTCAGTTGCTTTTATCCCTTCCTTTACATAGAGAGCTACTCCTCCCCCTCTTCTCCCCTGCCTGTCTCTCCTGTAGGTTATGTACCCTGGTATGTTAACATCCCAGTCATGGTTCTCTGTGTACCATGTTTCTGTGACTGCTACGATATACAGGCATCCCTCTTCCATCAAGGCCACCAGCTCAGGAGCTTGTTGCTTAGACTATGGCATTGGTACTCATTGCCCTCCATTTCCTGATGGCCCTACTCCTTTTTGCCCCATCCCTGTCCTTCTTGCCTTTGTCACTTCCTCCATTTACCCCTGCCCATCTCCCTATCAACACCTCTATGTTGGTGTTTACCGCACTTACTACTGTTATTTTTTTTGGGGGGGTAGGATTTCCCTGCTCCTTTCCAGTGCCTCCCCCCTTGGCTAGTTTAAATGCTTGCCAATGAAGCATTTAAACCTATCACCTAGGTGTTCTAAGAGGCTTCTTGGGGGACAAGTAAGTCTGCGAGACTAGGAGGCTGGTGAGTGGAGGACAGTTTGCAAATAGTGCATAATACTGAGTACTGCAGTCGTTGCTCTGAAGTCATCCAGTGGAGGGAGGCTAGCACCTCACAATGATGCTTCCTTTCGTGAGTCATCACTGCAAATCTGCTTATTTTGTGCTAAAGTGTATGTAGCCTATTACTCCAAGATTTGCCAGGGATTGCAGAATAGGGGCAGCATAGGTGAGTTTAGGAACTAGCACTCTATTTGCTATGGCAATTCTTGTCTCTGGAAGGAGGCAGTTGTTTAACCTGTTTATAAAATGGGTTGAGAGTTTCTGGGTCCTGATTGGTTGAGAGGTACATTTGGCTGTGTCCTTATCAGCCCATAACCTGCCAACTGGTACCTCTTCAGCTGCTCAGGACTCACCACACAACTGAAATCATGCAACAAGGGAGATCTGTTACCCATCTGCCCGTCCTACCCCCAACCCCACAAAACATCGTCCATTACTGGAGCCACAATTTACATTGCACATCACCACAAGAAAACTTTTTATTGCTTTGTTTCCCCTCGTATAAAATAAAAAACTGACCTTAGCAGCTTGCCAAGAGAAGTCGATACGGTGAGCGTCACTCATGGCGCAGCTTTCAAATGAAGCTCATACCTGGTCTTCCACAAGTTACCAGACCCAGTCCTGTCCCACTCCTCCACTGTGTCTTACAAAACTTTTACGTATTTATTTATGCATTTGAACTTTCCTGGTTATGGTTTCAGTATCTAAAGCAGAGTGAACTGCTGAAACCATGATGAGTGAAGCACTATAGCGGGAGCCTAAATACAATGACTGGTGAGGGACACGTTCACTCCCACTCTTCAGAGAAAACTCGCTCTGCATTGCCTCAGTTATTCAGAAAAACACACACACAAAAAAAGAAAAAGCCTATTGTGGAAGATCTTGAGTGTGTTTTGGGGAGAAAACAGAGACTGTCATGGAATTGCTAAATACAGTGGCTGGTGAGGTCCAGTGCTCTTATTCTTCTACTGTAAGTCAAACTCTTTGGGTGTTTGCTCCCAAATAAAATGCACACACTCATACACACACACACACAAAAAAGCATATTGTGGAAGATTTTGTGTCTGAGTGGGAGTGGGGAGGAGGGAATAGATAGACTCCACAGCCTCCTGGTTAATTTCAATCAAACATGTCCACAACAATACAATGAGAAGGACTACTTTTTGTGTTTTTAAATTAATAACATATTTTGTAATTTTTTTATTTAAAGTTCTTATATGCATTTCTATTGAACTTTTTTCACTGAGGGACCCATTTTATAAGTGCCATAAGACACTCCAAGGTGTGCTTTATGGCCTGATAACAGCACTTCCCAGGTGCTAAAGGCACTTGGGGCAAGCGCCTCATGCCTCATAATGCACCAGGGGCATGCTCTTATCAGGCCATAACTCACACCTCGTCATGTCTTATTGCTTGTATAGTAGCCCTAGTTTCTGGTGGATACAATGGGTAATCTGGTCTACATGTGGTTTAAAGGTTAGGTCTGGGTCAATCAGCAATCCAAGATACGTAATTGAGTCTACAACCTCGATGGGGGAACTAGTGGAGGTTGTGAGAGGGAGTAGAGCAGATCTATTAGGCCCAAGATTCCTGGTGCCACATAGAACAGCCTTAGTTGTTTTGGAATTTAGAACCAGCTGATTTAATAGGAACCAGTTCTCCAAGGCAGAGGAGAATATTCTGAATATAAACGTAATATGCAGGTCTAAAATTTGGAATACTAACACTCGGCATATTCCATTTTATATTCAGAATATCATGTTTACATGAACAACATTTTTTCCAAATGATTATTTCAGAATACTGAGTATTCTGTCAGTATTCAGAATACAGAGGACTGTGTATGAGAAATCATATACAACAAGGCCATTTTCCAGTTGAGAGGTTTCCACTGTAACAGGAGACCTTGAGAGCACAGCTTGAGAGGTCTCATTATCACAGAAACCTCGAGATTCCAGATCAGCCCTGTATGTGTATGGCCACGCATACACAAACGTTTATAGTGTATGGGCAACCAAAAGTGCACTCCTTGGCCCCAAAACTGCCCCCAGTACAAAAAAAGCAGTGTTGTATAATTTCATGTGTGAGATGTGAAACCCTCAACCTTTTAATTATTTTTATGTTTGCCCTTTCGCAAAGCAAACATGTTGGTATGATTGTGGATCTTGAGAAGTGTGTCACTGTCAGTCCAGTATAGGGCACTTTGCAAGGGGCTCAACAGTATCAGATCAATCATCAGCCAGGCTGATCATGACACTCTTCTAGGCTTGCGGGGTGGAAACTGCGTAAAGTTCAAAGAAAAGAGCTGCCCATATCATAGGGCAACTCTTTTCTTTGTTCTGCATAACGCCACCCAGCAAGCAGAGCTGATTAGCATCATGATCAGCCTGATGTGGTCCTTCCCCCAATGTAAAAACGTTCCCTCCCACCCTCTGCCAGGTATCCCTCCCACCTCCCACTGCTTTCCCCCTTCCTTCTTAATTTTCTGACACCAGGGTTCCCAATCCCGGTGCCAACTAGTACCCACCTGTGTTCCCACCAAGGTGCAGGCTTGTGCAGCCATGCAGCATCCACAAACCAGCCACTGCTGAAATGGTAATGCACAAACAGCTGATCAACTCAGTGCAAACACAGACATGTGTACTGAAGCATGGTTGCAGAATGCACTTTATAAAGACAGAGCTGCTCCAGCAGGTAATTAGTATGTTGCTGTGAATGAATGTGATTTCACCTTCAGTCTCAACCCTTCCCTCCCCATAACTACCACCAACTTCCAGGAACAGCAAAAGACCAAAGGAAAAAGACTGAGCTAGAAAGGCCACTCCCACCCCACCAGAACAGTTTCATTTTGGGTTGCTTAGTTGGCTGTAAAAGTAGTGCCCCCCTCCCCCAAGGGAAACAAATGGCAGTTCAGGCTGAGCACAACTGGGAATTGATTTATTGAAAAAAAAAAAGATAATACAGTGAGTTCTCTCCAGGTTCAATCTGCAGTGGGTGCTGAACTGCCAAAATGCTAAGGCAGACTGCTCTGGACACCAACAGATACTATTGCTATGTTGTATGATTGGTTCTAGTCTGGGGTTGCCCTTTTTATGATAAAATCAGCCCACCATCCTGAATGATCACTATGGCACTGAGCTGACAGCAAATAACTGTAGTAGCTGTTTTCAGTAATCCACTGACATTTGCTGCTGAGTCATTGGCAGTACATAGTGAGTCAGTTTCAACAGCTCTCAATCAGTAGTTAAAACAGTATTTATACTGAAAGTCAGTCCCCTACCCACTGCCCAGACCATAAGAGTCTGCTCCTGTGCCCAACCCGCATCCCCAGCCAGCAGAGCTACTGTAAAACAGACTGGGAAAACAGCTAAGGCTAAACTGTATTTATACCACAAGTCTGTCAGCCCTCTACCCAGTTGAGAAGAGTCCCACT
The DNA here is from genome assembly GCA_016271365.2 of Neoceratodus forsteri. NCBI lineage: Eukaryota > Metazoa > Chordata > Ceratodontiformes > Ceratodontidae > Neoceratodus > Neoceratodus forsteri. The sequence continues at coordinate 1,083,075,172 of CM028131.1, read as the reverse complement.
CCTGTGCACCCTCCCCAACTGGCAGTGCTACTGTAGAACAGACAGTGGAGTCTGAGTCCAAGACCAGGAAAAAACAGCATTTTCCAAAATTACCACTGGCGTCTGGCCCATCCCTACCCAATCAACGGCTTCTTGCCATCCGTCTTCTAGACTAGGGAACAACACTTTTTATTTCGTGAGTCTAAAGCTGATCTGATCGTTTTGGGGGGAAGGGCTAACATACCTCAAATGTGGAGTTAAAGGCTATCAGGAGGAGACTTTTGTTAGGGCTAATCCACACTGTGTGGAGCCTGAAGAAGTGTTTGTGCCAGCATGGGATGATTACAGCAAACAAATCCTTATAATGTATTATTCGGGTGCATTCTCACATGAGTGCAGGCAATTTCTTGATTTTTCGATATGAAGTTTAAGGGTGCAGCCACATCACTGCACTTGTTTGTGTTTTTGGCAAATGTATAGGTTTTTTTGTTTTATTTGAAAATTCTTGAGTTGGAATTGAAAAGGTACACTGAGCCAAAGCTCATTTCCAGGCACCACGTGACTCACCCATGGGGGTCAAGAAAACAAAAAAAAACCTGATTCCTGCCATCTTAAAAGGTCACCAGGAGTGTTTAAGGCAAGAGGGAGGGACTGGGGCTAGGTTGTCTTTGGCTGCATTTCTACAGCTGTGGCATCACTCCCACAGACTGTTGGAAGTGCCAATCAATCAGAAAATTCAAGTTGCATTTTACAGTAAATCTGGCTGCTCATGCAAAAAAGTTGCCGGCCAATTTGGCACCAATTAAATGAGTATGAAAATAGCGACTGCAACATTTTGAGACTGTATACCTAGCTCCAGAGTAGACAGGACATCTTGGCTTTGCTCCATTAACCACAGCTACAGGTGGACATCACCTGACCTGCCTAACTCGAGGGAAACTCACTGAAGACACTGTCTGCAGGATCCTGTCTGGAGAGGTAAAGGTAAGACTGTAAACATGTTTGAAGCATTTTATGATTTGTATCTTTTTTGGGGGAATTTTGTGGGCATATTATGGTCAAAAATTGCATTTTCTGTGGGTGGTTGAAAATGAAGTTGAAAAAGCACGGCACAGAGGTTTTTATCAGCTGGAGTGCAGGGAGACATATCGTTGTTCTTTTTAAAAGGGTCCGTGTCTGGCTAATTGGTTAAAATTAATACAAAAACATTTTGTCAGTATTTGGGGGAGAGAATCACACACAGTAGTTTGTTTTAAAGGTTAATCTCTTATTTGCTAAAATTAAAGCCATTATGGGAAAGGCAGTTTGTTTGCACAGAGGATCTGGTTCTGTAAAAACAAAGGACAACAAAGAGAAGAAGTCAGAGGAGAAACTTGCTACATTTTAAACTGAAGGAATTTGGGAGGGCAGGGGGCAGGATCTGCTGCTTGATTGATTGCCTGTGGTGTAAATATAGACTAACTGATGTGCTGTGCTAGCATGGTTAACATATGGTGCATAAATGAACTTGCAAACAAAAAGGTACTGTAGGATCAGTATTGTGGGTGAAGAACAGAAACATTGTCTGAAGTAAAAATGCTTTAACACCCTAAAATCAACAAACAGAGAGCTTTATTTTATTTTATGTTTTAAAGAAAACTCTAATAAGACTTCAGTAGGAAGGAGAATTCTGAAATAAAAACATGATCTGGCAAGTAGAACGCGGATCTATAAACACACATGTTTATGAATTCTAGTACATTTTGTACTAAATAGTGCAACATGATGGGCCTTGGAGTAGACAATGTTTTGGGTGTGTGTGTGGGGGGGCAGTTTAGAGGTTTAACAAATTGTGGATCTCAGTCAGATTATTAAATGCCTAAGCAATTGAATTGCATCACGTCTGTGAAGTTTTAGGACTTGCATGTGTTTGTGGTAAGTTATATATTAATACATCCCCTGGAGCCACTCATTTGCAGGATAGAGTGGTTTCATGTGCATTCTGCTCTGACTAGAACAGGCGCCAGTGAAACCTCTTACTCCACAATAGTGGCGATAAGATCTATTAATATTACATCGAGAGCCCAGTGTTATTAAAAAAGGAATGTGCCCATTTCCAGGGCTTCTGCATGTGAGGCAGGCTTCATAGAATAAAAGTGTCTCACCCAGGGGAAGGAAGTTCTCCAATTGGCCAAGAGCTCTCCCTTGATCTATTATTTAAAACCTTAAACAGTTGTGTGTGTGTGTGTGTGTGAGGTTTAAAGGCCTAAGGAACAGAATGCTTCTATATGAGGTTTTAAAGGACTAGTCATGTAATCATGTAGAACCAGAATAAAGATGTGAGCACGTCTCTAGGATTTACATTGTTATGGAAGCCCACCCACCACACACACACACACACACACACACACACCTAATTGGGTGGAGATGACCTGAGAAACTCACACACATTTTCTTTTCCCAGTTCTCACACAAAACATCTTGCATGTTACAGTGAACATTTCAGCCTATACTTTTTACTCCATTTTAGATTGTCCTTAACTTCTTGAATAATACCTTTCTTTTCCGCATTTGGTGTGTGTCACCTTTTTGAACATTTGAAAGAAAAAAGAGTGCTCAAACCACGTTTTCATTAGTATGCTCAGTTGTTGTCTTACACTGATTGCCCCATAAGGTCAGAGAATAGTGTTTGCTGCATGTTAGTTCATTGCAGTCACAAAAAAGTGATGTTAAAAATAGGTGTCCAAAACAACAGAGAATACAGTACTAATGTAGACCTGGAGCAAGCCATACTATTTTCATTGTTTCCATCACCTGTACACTCTTTTGTTTTTGTTTTTTGTTGTTGTTGTTTTTTTGCATAAATTTTCCAAGTACCTTAAGGGAATAAACAGGGTACAGGTGGAAAGCATATTTCAGAGAAAACTCTGCACAAGAACATGAGGGGCATGATATGAGGCTGAAGGGTGAAAGGCTCAGGAGTAATGTTAGGAAGTACTTTTTCACTGAACGGGTGGTGGAGCCACGGAACAGCCTTCCAACAGAAGTGTTGGATTTGAAAACAATACAGGGATTCAAGAGTGCATGGGATAAACATAAGGGTATCCTGGAGATGTGCAGAGTAGGAGAGCCACAGATCAAATAGGATCTGGGGCTGCAGCAGTGCGTAGTGAAATGGGCAGGCTAGGTGGGCTGTATAGTCCTTGTCAGCTGGCAGATTCTATGTTTCTATATATTTCACCTCTATATTGTTTTTTGCAAAACTTCATTCTTGTTTAATTTTGCATAAGTTTAACCTGTACATCGCTGTTTCTGCTTTGTCACTGGTTTCACTTCTTTTCGTTTCATGTTCTGTAAAATGCATATTACTGCATTATATTCTATACTGCTAATAAACTATGAACTAATAATTACAAAGAACCACAGAGCAAATGCCCTGAGGCATGGGTTATCCCGGAGGATATTGACCATATAGCCAAATTTTAAAGAGAACACAATTGCACATACCCCAATAATGCAAAGCATCATGAGAAACATATGCAAATCCCCATGAGAGAATTTCATGCCAGTCCAAATTCTCTCATGGGATTTGTATGAGCCTCTATGATGCCTTGCATTATTGGAGCATGTGCAACTGTGTGTTCTATAAACTATCAAACTGTATAAAGTATACAACTGCACTGCACTTTAGCATATGAATTTTTGCTTTGAGCAAAGTACCCCACAGACAGAGAACTTCACCCACCGAGTGATAGCTGTTAGAGGCAACATTGCCCACCACTCCTCTCGCTGTGTGACACCAGGGAGCCCACCCCTAGTGCCACCAAACATAACACCAACACTGGGGTGCCCAGTCCCAGAGTCAGTACCTGAAATAAAGAAAACTGTCCCATACAGTCTTTTTTTATTTTTGGTTTTTTTGTAATTCCTGTAATCCCACCCTCTGCCAAGCATCCATCCTCCCTGTCCCTTCCCATGCCCGTAAAGGTTAAAGTGACACTGGGATGCCCAATCCCCCAGTGTTGGCACCTGAAATAAAGAAAATCATCCCTCATAGTCTTTTTCTTATGTACCCTGTAAAAGAAAACAGTCCATTGATGTCTGCTGCCACCTCCATCCCCATCACCATTACCTCCCCACCTGACCTCTCCCCCACTGAGCACCCACCACCACATACTCCCCACATTACTTATCTACCTGGGGTTCAATGCCATAATCCTCTCTAGACCAGAGACATGTCTTCACTCTTCAGCAGACTGAGAACTGAAGAAATCAGGTATGTGCTTCAATGTATTTCAAGGCATGTTGAACTTGTGCTCATAACTTGGTCATTTCTTTATTCAAATCTGTCCCAAAAGGTGATTTCGCAATCAGTCCACAAAATCTCCTTTCGGGCAGGATTTGAAAATGTTCACCTACCGGATTCATGAGGCAGGGTCATAAGAAGACTATGTTGAAAATTTGGTGTCAAATATTTTAAAGCAACAAAATTATGAAGATACATTAAAATGTTTCAATGCTCACTCATAACTGGTAATTTTTTAATATTCTGACCCCAAATTTTTAACATAGTAATTTTTTCACACCACCTCGTGAATGTGACAAGTGTCATTTTTTTAATCCTGGACAAAATGTGGTTTTGCTCTTGTGGTACGAAATGACATACTGGCCAATATTTTATAAATTACACCTGTCATGTTCAGAAGGAGGATCATAAAAGACAATGTTGAATATTTTTGGTCAAAATGTGAAAAAACAACTAAGTTATGAAGAAACATTGAATTGTTCCAACATTTACTCATTACTTTGTAACTGGAGCTGAATCTGTCCCTGGGGTCTGAAGAGAATGTCAACTTCTGATTGGTTGAACACAGTTGTCCGTCTGTAAAATTAATATGTATTAGACTCATTTGATGCCTGATTGGTTGCCTGTTTAGGCACCAAGAACATAGTCCATCCCCTTCCAGGAACCATAGCTGCAGTTCTTCAAGCTCCTCAGACTCTGATTGGAGCAGGCTGGGGTCAGAGGTGACAAATATGGCTGCAAATAACAGTCTATGTAAAGTCTCAATTTTAACTCCACTTTGCAGGCAAACTAAACACTTTACTTAAATAAATGCCCCACAGTCCATTAACTGCCCCTCTGCCCATTTGTCTGGTGGCAGAGGTGGGGGTTTGAGGGCTTCTCTGCTTATCGCTAGTGCCATGGTGCTGAACCTCCCCTTCCAGGAGGAAGGCAGGGATTCCATTTACCATGCAGCCTCAGCTACTTTCTTAAAGATACAGTTCTCCCTTTAAATATATAGTGCTTAAGAGTGCTTCTTCAAACTTAATTTGCTTGGCCTCCTTCAGTGTACCTCCAAGACCCTTTGCTGTCTTTAGTGTCCCTGGGGCTGGAGCACACAAAGTGAAAGTATAGCCAGAGTCACCAGAGAAACCTTGAAGAGTAACTTTCTATTATAATAAAAGATTAAAACACTAGATTTACACCAGTTATGATTTAACTTTATTGCTTTCTAGTTACATGTTTTTTTTCTACTTACCTTTGCTGTTGATCTACTAAATATTGTAGGTAATGCAGCATTTATTTCCGAGTCTTTCAAAAGGTGTCTGGCTCTCCCCTGCTAACTACACAACTGCTGCTTGTGACTTCACAGTCTGTTGTCATGGTGAGCACTATGATGTTATAAACAAAGGCACTGTGAGGTTAACAGGGGAGAGGCAAATGTTTTCAAATGTTTTCTATACAGACCTTTTAGATGGACTACCAAGATGTGCTGTAAATCTTGGAAAGGAACGCTGAAAGTGAAAAAAGGTATTCTCTAGTAAATTGGAACAACTGGAACATTTTATTAAGGAAAGCACATGTTGATGTGCAGAGTTGCTCTTTAAACATAGAGTGCCATAGCACTTTCAACATTTGAGCTGGCAGTAGCCAGCTTGCACATTCATGCAGGAGTCCTGCATGAATGCTTGCACAGTGTAGCAGGATGACAGTAAATACAGAGACCCCCTTTCTTTTCCCCATGTCAAGTCTGTTGCAACAGCACCTCTGATTCTGTTCTTGTTTATCTCTTCTTTTTATTTCCCCTTAGGCAGGTAGCCCACCTGTCTATAGTTCTTCTATCCCTTCACAGTGGTCTCTACCCTCACATACTGTTAACCTGTACATATCATCCCCGCGATCGTGCTCCATTTGTTCTTCACATAACGCGCGCATGAGAACCTTCTCAGATACAGCATATCATGTAATGTGTAAATATGGGTTGTAGCAAGTTGTACAGAAATTATGAGAAGTAGGCATGATTTGTAGTTTTGGTAACCTTTTCCCATCTGAGCATGTATATCGGTCCTGGAATACAGGTACTTATCCCTCTTTTTTTACAAGGACCTTACTATGAATGTGTCCGTGTAAAGCTTTATAATCCTTTCATTCTGTTTTTCTGGTTTCTCTCCCCATTTACATTGTTACTCGGTGATACCCCCCTTTCACTGTATAAAGAAGGACTCAAATGAGCTTCTAGCGACTCTTAATTTGTTCAGCCCCATTTCTCTGTAACGGTCACTATAACTCGCTTTAAGTCCCTCCTTCATGGAAATTGTTCTAAACGCTACAATCTTAACGAATCTAGTGGGTCAGCCTTTAGCCTTTAATGTGGCAGCCAGCTTTGGTAGCACTTGTAAAACACTATATTGCTTTTGCAACAAAGAAAACTAAATATTTTTCAGGAGTTGTACCTTTTGTGAGTGTGTGCCGTGGGTATAAGCTGTCTTGCTAGACTGTACTGCCTCTCTATAGAGCTGGCCGGCGATCTGCTTCCCAATTTTATAGGCTGGCTTAAGGGGAGGGGTTTGACTGTGAGAGACAAGTTGTTATTTTTGTATTAAAGCAATAATGGACTTTAGACGTCCTGTGACACTTAACATATTGTTCAAAGCTGTCTAATGTTAAAACAGGGAAAAATAACATTAGAAATAATGTTGTTATAGTAGGAATATGTAAAAGTAGGTGGAGACTCTTGTATCACATGGCACCCTAGCACTATAAAAAGGATAATGTATCCTAGGGCTAGTTAGTTCGTTTTGGGTTCAGCTATGGGCTGTACCCTCTGTTCTCCTTGGTGATACTCTGCTCATGTATGGAACCTGTATGCAGTTTGGAGCTATTCTATCTTTGGTTGTATGAAACCAGTTTATTTTATTTTGTTGTACAGTACGCGTATAATATTATTGGATCCTGCTGAATAAAAGCTATTTTGTTTTGGTACTACAACTGGTGTTTGCTCTTGAATCCCACACCTCTGTTACACACAGGCAGTGCTGAGTTCGCAGTCACTAGGATGGTGTTTAACTTTTCTTCACTCCTCTGGTCCCCCTTCAGGCTTCACAACATGGGGCCCAGCAGAAGCACATTAGAGGACCAGGACTGGTGGGATCTGGTGGACGGGAGGTAAGAAACTGTAAGCCCCACCTGTGGGGAGGGGGTTACAACTTTATATTTGCAGATTTTGTCCCCTAATGTTCAGTGTATACCTTGTGTTACCCTACCTGAACATGACAGGTGTCATTTTTCAAATCCCCTCTGAAACATGTTTTTGCAGTTGCAGTGCAGAATCACCTTTTGGATGGGATATAAAAAATTCCACCTGTCTTGATCATAACATCAGGTCATAAAAAGACTTGAAAATTTGGAGTCAAAATGTGGGAACCCACTGAAAATTAAATACTTCCTCTCATCTGTTCTATCCTGGGTAAACATTTAGTAAAAATGCGTAAAAGCAGGACAAGAGTACAGCAGAACCCCCACTGAAACTTGCATCTCTGCTGTTCTGTCCTGGGAAAAATACATTGTAAAAGCTGGACCCCATTGAAATATAACTTGCCTCTCAGCTGGGCTATCCTGGGTAAATACATAAGAAAACTAGGTAAAAGCAAGGCCCCATCGAAAACAAGATTTTGCATCTCGGCTGTGGTATCCTGGGTAAATACAGTACAAAAATGTATTAAAGCAGTTTCCCATTCAAAATGAGATATTGCATCTCAGCTGGGTTATACTGGGTAAATATATCGCAAAACTTTGTAAAAACAGAACCCTGCAACAGAACCCCACTGAAAAGGAGATGTTGCATCTAAAATGATCTGTCCTAGAAAAACATATTATAAAAGCAGGATTACATTAAAAATGAGTTATCGCATCTCGCCTCTACTATCCTGGATAAGTACAGTATAAAACTGTGTACAACCAGGACCCCATTGTAAATGACATATTTTTTATCTTGGGTAAATATATGGTAAAAAAATGTGTACAACCAAGACCCGGTACAACAGCAATGCAAGCGACGAACATTCGGCATTGACAAATGCTTGTTTAGTATATGGTTTAGTGTTGTGATGTTTCATACATTTCCAGATGCTGTTATACCACACTAGCGATGTCACTTGTTCCTGTGTTTGTGTAACTTAAAATTTGTCATTTTATAGACATGTATTGTACAAAGGTACCACAAACATCAATAATTAAGTTATCAAAACTTGGTCAAAGCATATCAAAATATATGACCAACATGGAAAGAGAAAATGGGAGGCGTTTAACAGAGGTTTAAGCAATAAGCTGTGAATGAACTTGATACATCCAGCAGACCTGTGTTTGAGTCCCATAGCCTCCACTTGCATACTGTGTGACCCTGAGCAAGTTACTTAACCTTCCTGTGCTCCTGGGCACTCCTGTAAAATTGACTATGTGGCCTATGGAGTTAACCTGGTTGCCAAAGAATAAAAATAAATAAAATAAATAACAGTATAAAATGATTTGCTAGCACTATTAATGTCTATTCTGACATAACAAATGGCTTTGGAGGAGGAACAATATACTCATCAGTCATAAAAAAGGGGTGGAGCCAGAGACAGAGTTTGGGGTGTGGTTTAGCATCGGGTTTTTACCTCATCCAAAGGCGGTGACCCTAAATGAAATGAAACAACAGCATGGAATCTTGTGGCTTTTAAGCAAACAGGCAAGAAGGCGGGGTGGAGCAACAATGGGGAAACATCAAAACCGCCATCACAGAGGCAACACGCCTTTGTGTGAAGCAAATAAACAAATCAAAATGAAAGAAAAAAAACACTATGGTTCTCAAAAGAAGTGGCGGGGAAGGTAAGGGAAAAGGATGGCATTCAGGAGTATAAGGAAACACAGAAGGAGCAGGACAGAGAACTGTACCAGTTAAAGCAGAAGGAAGTGGGTAAGGCAGTCAGAATAGCAAAGGCCCAAACAGAGGAAAAGATAGCCAACTCAGTTAAGAAGGGGATAAAACCTTTATAGGTACATTAGGGAGTAAGAAAGACTAAAAGCAGGGATACTGAGGCTGAACAAAGAGGAAGGTGGTTGGGCAGACAGCGACAGTGTAAAAGCAGGATACTGAATGAATACTTCTGCTCCAGTATTCACAATGGAAAAGCAGGGAAATACCTAATCCGGTCAATAGAAGCACTCTGGATAGGGGGTTGATATTAGTCCTTTCACAGAAGAAAGGGTTTTGAAAGAACTCTTAAAACTGAAGGTGGATAAAGCAATGGGGCCTGATGGGATTCACCCCAGAATTCTAAAAGAACTAAGGGAAGAACTAGTAACACCACTGACTACCCTTTTTAATAAATCATGGGAGGATGGTGTGGTACCTGAGGACTGGAGGAGAGTGGATGTGATTCCCCTTCACAAATGTGGGAGCAAGACAGAGGCAGGAAACTACAGACCTGTCAGTTTGACCTCAGTGGTAGGGAAAATGATGGAATCACTTCTGAAGGAAAGAATTGTTGAGTACCTAGAGGCCAGTGAGGCACAGGACCCAAGGCAGCATGGATTCACAGCGGGAAGGTCATGTCAGACAAATCTAATTGATTTCTTTGACTGGGTGACCAAAGCAGTAGACCAGGGAGGGGCTGTGGACATGGCCTACCTAGACTTTAGCAAGGCATTTGACACAGTCCCACACAAAAGATTAATAAACAAATTAGACAACCTGGAAGTGGGTCCCAGGGTGGTAGCCTGGGTACAACACTGGTTGGACAACAGGACACAGTGGGTAATAGTAAATGGAGTCCACAGTGAAGAAAGGAGGGTTACTAGTGGGGTACCGCAGGGTTCAGTATTGGGGCCGGTCCTTTTTAATGTCTTTATAAGCGACATTGCAGAGGGACTAGAAGGAAAGTATATCTCTTTGCAGCTGACACAAAGATCTGCAACAGGGTTGATACACAAGGTGGGGTGGAAAGGATGAAAAGGGACTTGGCAAGGTTGGAGGAATGGTCAAATGTATGGCAGCTTAGATTCAATGCAAAGAAGTGCAAAGTAATGCACCTGGGAAACAAAACCCAGGGAAGAGTACATAATGGGGTGAGATACTGACAACAACAAAAATGGAAAGGGACCTGGGGTAGTCATGTCAGATGACCTAAGGTGGGCCAGCAATGTGAGAAGGCAGTAAGGAGGCTGGGGGATACTAGGATGCATAGGAGAGAGGCATCACCAATAGAAAACAGGAAGTTGTTGGCTCTCTGTACAGACAGTTGGTAAGACAACATCTGGAGTATTGTGTACAGTTCTGGAGACTCCATCTTTGAAAGACATAGACAGGGTGGAGGCTGTCAGAGGAGAGCAACAAAATGATGCATGGTCTACATCAGAGACATATGAAGAAAGACTAAAGGAACTAAAGATGTATAGCCTCGAGGAAAGGAGGAAGAGGGGACATGATAAAACTTTCAAATACCTCAAGGGAATCAACAAAGTCCAAGAGGTAGCATCTTTCAGAAAAAGAGATGTGCAAAAACAAGGGGCACAATTTGAAGATGGGGGCAGCTCAGAGGTAATGTGAGAAGTATTTCTTCACAGAGATGGTTGTGGATACATGGAACAGCCTTCCTGAGGAGGTCTTAGGGTCAAAAACAGTGGGAAATTCAAGAATGCATGGGACAGACATAAGGCAATTCTAGTAGAGTAGGGGAGGGAAGTAGGCTGTTGGTTAACTAGGACCTGCAGCTTATCCGTTAGGTAGGCTAATGGGCAGACTAGGTGGGCCAAGTGGTCCTTATCTGCAGTCAAATTCTATGTTTCTATGTTAAGATTCCTCATGCTTATCTAAGTTATTGTATATATTTATTGTGTTTATTTTGATATATTGTTATGTTTTGGTTTATTTTGAATGTATAGTATTTATTCTTGTTTAAATGTTCAGCTTCCAGAGCCTCGGGATGGGCATCTCTTAAATAAAATTTGCCTTGCCTTACCTACACTGCAGATTACTCATAATGAATATATCAGGAAGACTGAAGGACCCCAAGTGAACTTTTTTTATAAGATGAAATACTAGATATGTTGCCTGCACATGTAGCTATTACTTAAAATCATATTAAATGTTTTCAGTCTTATCCACTGTTTACAGAAACATAGAAACATAACATTTGCTGGCAGAAAAAGACCGCTAGACCCACCCAGTCTGCCCAGCTAGCCCTTGCCTAGTCTGTCTCCGCAGACCCTAACTGGTCTCCTGTGATCTTCTCTACTCCCCGCCTATTTACTAACATTTCCCTATGTCTATCCCATGCATGCTTGAAGCCCCTTACATTTTTTTGCCTCTGCCACTTCTGCTGGCAGTCTGTTCCATGCGTCCACCACTCTTCCAGTGAAGTAGTACTTCCTCACATTCCTGTTAAACGTTCCCCCTTCCAGCTTCATCTCATTCCCTCTGGTCCTGGTGATCTTTCTCATTTGAAAGAGACTCCCTTCCAGTACCTTGTTCACCCTATGAGGTACATGTAGGTCTCTATCATGTCCAATCTCACTATCCTCTCTTCTAGGGTGTACATGTTCAGATCCCTCAGTCTCACCTTGTAGGGATTTTGATGCAACCACTGCACCATTTTAGTTGCCTACTATGTACTGCCTCCACTCTGTCTATGTCCTTTCTGAGGTGTAGCCTCAGAACTGGACACAAACTCAGGTGTGGTTTCACCTGTGAGCAATACAGTGGTAACACCACCTCCCTACTCCTGCTGGTGATACCTCTCCCTATGCATGCCAACCTCTCAGTGGACTACCCACTGCACTGTCACACTGCCCTGCCACTTGAGGTCATAACTCACAGGTCCCTTTTCTGCTTGGTGACTGTTAGTACCTATCCCCATCCTATACTCAGCTCCTGGTTTCTATGCCCCTAGGCATATGATTTTACACATTCTAGCATTGATTCTCAGCTGCCATGCAGACCTGATCTCTGAGGTGACCTCAGCAAGGGCAGCAGAGTGTTGTGCCCTTTTCAGAAGCCGTGTTATGCTGGGGTGAATAGGTCATAGCATTGTAGGCAGTGGGTGAGCTGTGAGGCAACCACCTTCTCGAGCTCATGATGCAGGAGTGACAATATTTGCCATAGCACATGATCTGCCCATCATGTACTCGATATATGCAATAGGGCCAATAGTTTTAGAAGTTTTGTTATGCTGTCTTGTGTTCTGTTCCTATTTATGTGTTTGCTCATTCTGTGTGTGAGCTTTTCTGAATGGGCTGGCAGTGTTATAAACTCTGGGAGACACATGAGTGTGTTTTGCAATGCTAAATGAGTTAGTTTTAGGTAGGAGTGAGAAACATACTTTTGTGAGGCTATATTGTTTAGAGGTCTGGCTGTAGTGAAGCTGACAGCATCATCGTAATTGTAATGAGCTGAGAGGCAGAGTGTCAGAACAGCTGATACTGTTTTCAGTGGTAATTAAGTTAGCTGCAGGCAGAGTACAGAGTGTTCTGTGAAATTGTGCTCTTTAGGATTCTGGCTGCAGTCAAGCTGAAAGCATCACAGTAATTGTAATGGGTGAGAATCAGAGTTTGAGGAACAAGTAAGAGTGTGTTTCAGCAGTAGCTGAGTTAGCTGCAGGCAGTAGTTTAGACTATTCTGTGAAGCTGTGCTGTTTAGAATTCTGGCTGCAGTCAAGCTGACAGTATCACAGTAATGAGCTGGAAGCTGGGGTGGGGATAGGTGTGTTTTGTAATGCTCACTGAGTTAGTTGTAGGCAGCAGTGAGACCTCTGAAGTAGTTCTGCATTTGTGTCTATGGTAACAGCACAGGTGTTTCTTGCATGCTGAGGGGAAGGCTGCCTAGAGTGATGACCTTTGTGACCTGTGTGTGTAAAATGGTTGATATCATCACAGTAGAGCAGAGGTAAAAATATCACACTGCAGTGGATGATATACTGTTTTATCTCACTCATTTACCACTCACACCTATTGTGTGTATATATATATATATGTGTGTATATATATATATATATATATATATATATATTCTGTCTCCTAATGTTGCTTGCACTGCAGGTATAAAAGTTGTTTGTAAAATAACTGAAAGTACAAATGGGCTGTTCAGCCCCTAGGAAGTTTAGTTTGACTTGCTGCAGTGTGAACTACAGTTCCCATACTCTTTCCTTCCGGCACAGTACTTGTTGTTATGTGACTTCCAACTCAAGCAGCATTTGTGTCAATACAGTAAAAGCAGTAGTGTATTTCCAATGGACACAAAGAATATCCACTGCCACAACCTCCAAAGAGGAATAACCTGAAATTACAGAGTTTGGGACGGCCAGATCATAGACATTAAATTAAGTGCCAGTATTGAATACATGAACACTTGCATGTCACCTGGTCACGTTCCACAAATCAGGGATGGATATTGAGATTAGGGAAGTAGTAAAGATGTGGACAATGGGCCGGGCTAGGAGAGAAGCCCCCAGGCAGAGCAATTTGGGCTCTAGATTGTCATGCCTGGCTCCAGTGTGAGGGGAGAGACCAGCAAGGAGCTTCTGAGTCTCAGTGACTGAGACAACCTTTAGGTAGAAGGGAGGTCGAGGGGTTTTCCCACTGAGTGAAGGACCTTGTGCCTTGGGGTCAGGAAACTGGAAGGGGTGGGTGGGTAGGTCAGAGAACATAGAGTTAAAAGCATTGGCAATTGTAAGGGGGTTGTTGCAGCTAACCCTGCCAATTTGCATATCAGTGACCTGGACTCTGGCAGAGCCTCCAACAGTGTTCCTGATGCTTTGCCAGAAGCTCCTTTGGTTCCTGGCCGAGGATGGCAAGGCAGATCTGCAGAATTCACTCTTTGCAGAGCAGATGGCTCTTTTACATTTGTTTCTCAGCTGCCTATATTCCTGAAAGTCAGTACTCGTGAGGGAGGTCTTGCACCTCACCCAGCATTTGTCCCTCTGCTTCATGAGAGAGAATAGGCTACCATGAAGCCATTTGGTGACAGTGCCCCTCACCCTCCTTTTTGTAAGGGGAGCGTGTTTGTTTTGCAGGGAAGTAAAGACAGCAAGAAAGTTGTCAAGGGCTACAGAGGGGTCGCTTGTGGCAGTGACCCGGGACCAGTCTGTTCAGTGTAGGTCAGCATGGTAGTCGTTAATGTTAAATTTGGAGAAGTCCCTCATCTGGATCACTTTACAGGGGATCTTGGGAGGGGAGATTCCCAGGTACAGAAGGTGGAGAGTGATCTGAAATGACATCGGGAGGATCCCTGAGGAGATTATTCTGTCGGGTCTGTTGCTCAGCACCCAGTCGATGAGGGATCCTTTATTCCCATGGGGGGAGAGCCTTGTAGGATCCAAAATGAGTTGGCTAAGGCAAGACCTGACAGCAATGGCTCATATTGATTGGCGTTGTGGCCCAGCCAGTTTAGGTTAAAGCCACCAAAGATTAGTAAGTCATTTGTGCCAACCTTGGAGCTGAGTCTGTCAAGGAGGTAGGAGAGCCCTAGCAAGCCTCCTTTGGGAGGACTGTAGGCACAGACCATGTGTACCTTTTTTGAGTTACCTACAGGAGCAGGGCATGCAGGAACTCACAGTGAGGAGATGTAGGGGGGTATGCCCAATGACAGACACGTTCGGCGCGCCTTATAATAGGGGGGAGCACACCAACTTCATCGCTTGTTTCCTTCCCTGTCTTGCCTAACAGAGTTATAGCCAGGAGGGCACATGTAGAGTCTGGGGTGTGGGGCTTTAGCCAGGTTTCTGAGACTCCCAGAATATCAGGGTTGTAGTATGCCACCCAGGCAGTGAGCTCTGCAACATCTGGTAGAAGACTGCGTACATTCAGGTGTACCATTTTTATGCCCTTGTGGATTGCCAGGTGGGGGCGCTTGAAGGAGGGCAAGGCGGCCAGCAGTCCAGGGTTTTGAGCTGTGCCCCCAGCCAGACCAGAGGGAGCAGAGCAGCCACTCAGGGGCAGCATCCTATTTATCCACGGGGGGGGAGGTAGTGTCCAGGTAGAGAGAGAATAAGCTAGGATGGACACCACAGCGGCAATTTTGCAAGCAGCAAAATGTAACTTTACTGGATTTGTTGCATACCTCTATGTGACAGTAAATTACTTTGCTGGCTCTAGTTTTTCTTTACTTGCAATAACTTAATGAGACAGTGTGAAGCTGTAACTTACTCTAGATACTTTAAATGCTCAGAACTCTTCAGCTTTACTTGCTCTAGTTAACACCAGTGTTCTGTGGCAATTTTATCCACAGGGCTATAGCTTATATATTGATCATGATATGGTTTGAATATACCATTACAGTCTTTACTTGCCAGGAAGAGACAACAGCATAATAGTATGTCCATTTCGGGAAAATCAGAGGATTTACCCTAGGTAGCAATTTTGCTAAGTGGTAGAGCAGCTGAATCAGCTGAAACAGGAGATGCAATAGGTCCACCTGGAGCTAGTGGGAGAGGCTAGTGAACATTTAAGGGAGGAGGAATGGGGCAGGTGAGTGGGAAAAATGTGTCCCCAAAAGTCTCCGGGCAGTGCCTAGAAGTTCACTACAGCAGCCCATCTTGGTAAGCTCCTCTTTTGCAGAATTTGTCCAGGTAAAGCGATTTTGGAGTTGGGGGAGGACTGCCCGCGAGAAGCAAGCCAGTGCCTGAACCCCGATTCTGATGAATTTCAGGGGAAAAAGTGTCCATTGCAGGTGGGGCCCACTGAGTAAGGGTCTCCCTCACCTCCCTGGTGTTCGTCGATGAAGAGAGTGAAATTTATAGGGTAGCTAGCCTTACTGCCATGGACATACTTTTCAGTGATTAGGTGTGTGAAATCTAAACAGGTGCAGAATTATTCCATTCCTTCGGGCCCCACATTCCCACCAACTTGTCCATTTCTGCCTACCATCACAGTACAAGTACTAAATGTCATATGTACTGGTGAGAGCGCAAATGGGGCCCTGCGCTGCCTCCCACATTGCCCAGCACTCCATAACTACATACATCTGCCATACATTTTTAGCTCTCCTATACCTTATCATGAAATCTTCCTACACACCCAAATATATGCTTGCCATGCCTTTCACAACACACAGAAATGTTTTCCCAGTAACTATAATGAAAATGCACCACAACTCAGCAACTGTAACCGGCACCAATACAAAAATTGACACAATCCAAGATCTATGATGACTCTTTCTACATACCAAATTTCACGGAAATCATGCACACGGTTCAAAAGTTACTGAAGTGAAATGAACTAAATTTTCATTAATCGGAGTGGAATCATTCCGTACTTGTTTACATTTCACACACCTAACCACTGAAAAGTACGTCCATGGCAGTAAGGCTAGCTATCCTATAAATTTCAAGCCACTAGCACAATGCAGAACACTATCCACAAAACGTAAATTGCGTCATGCAATATCTCTGCAACAAATTTATTTACCGATACCTAAATGCCACAATTCACATCTACAGGACGTCCCCTCAACACCCTCCAAATTTCAAGTTAAAAGACCAAACCGTTTCCGGCCATTGCGATCGATAAATTTCTCACGATTAAAGATTCTTTGATCATGAGCCAGCAAATTCTTTGATCGTGAGGAGTGACCAGATGGCCAAAACCCCATTCTTCTTCGCAAAATAACCATATAAATTTTTCCATAGACTTATAATGGGAGCTAAAAGTTTAATAACTTTTGAATGTATTAATATTTTTCACCAAACAAAAGTGGCATGTTCCTTTACCCAAGCTCTTTCTATGTGTCAGGTTTCAGACCGGCACACCACACAGCTGCCGTGCAGTGCCACAGACAAAATTAGGAAAACTGCCCATAAAACTGTCGAAAAGTGCATTTTTCAGTGATTCACTGCGCAAATAACATACTTATGACCAAAACGCAATTTGGCATATCAAGAGATCTGCCATACCCCACTGCGCATACCAAATTTCATGCAAATCTGTTGAACGGGTCCAAAGTTATTAACGTGCAAAATTTCAAGTTTAACATTAAAGTGCCTTCATAAACCAAACTATGGGGGCATGACCGCACCCCTATAATATATATATATATACGTGCTCCCGCCACGTGATGTCTTGTCACATAGTAATACGGTGCCCTCAAACGCAAAATGGTAATGCGCATGGTGACGAAAGTGAAACAGAAAGATAAACAGTACTGTAGACACAAATGGTTAAAATAACACAAAGCATAGCGCAAATGAAAGCACAAAGGGTAATGCACATGGTGCCGCCAGATGGGAACAGTAAGTGAAACAGTACGGAACCACAAGCAGAAGCGTAAGGGTAACAGTAATGTAAAGCTCAGGGCTGGTTTTCATCAAAAGCTGCAGAGAAAGACAGTGAGTACAAAGAATGTATGCATGATAATGGGTCTCGAGCAGAAAATGAGGAGTTGTAATACTAAATTGCTTGTATCTCAGGAACTGTATGATGTAGAAAAAATGTAAAAGTCATATGATATATGACTTTCCTGACTAGTTTTGTGTTAGTCCCATTAGGGGCTAAGCACTTTCACGAAAGTCCAAGTCCATATCTCGCACTGCTTCCAAGATACAGGCCCTGAAAGGCGCAGTAACGCGTGAATGTTATCCTATGAGAAAAAGAGAAGTTTGAGTGTGATAACTTTGGCTCCCTGCAATATTTTTTCACCAAACTACTGAAAGGCACATCTACAGGATGTTGGCTTTGTTCTCTCAAATTTCAGCCCAAAAGACCAAACCGTTATTTAGCAGCAGAGGCGGCAAAGGATTCCTGTAATGTGGCAGACGCCATAATGTTATCCTATGGGAAAAAGTGTCAACTTTGGAGTGCCGTAACTTTGCCACCCTGTAATATTGTTTCACCAAAAGACAGAAAGGCACATCTGTGAGATGTTGGCTGCGTTCCTTCCAAATTTCAGCCCAAAAGACCAAACCATTCTTTTGCAGCAGGGTGGCAAAGAATTGCTGTCATTTTGCCATAGCCTGGAAAAGTAGTGTCGCAATTTGCGAAAGCTTTCTCAAAAATTTGCAACACTTTCATGAGTGCGACACTACTTTGCAAAAGTACTTTTTCCATAAACTTGAAAAACATATTTCTAGGGTGTTTAACCTCAAAATAAAGATATGCCTAGCATCCTCAGGTTCTGACTAGGTAAACATAAAAATAATTGTGTTGCTAGAGGGTCCCAAATTTAAATGCCAAGCATTTTTCTGATCACCAACTGAAAACAAAATGGTGGATTTTCGAAAGTAAAAGGGCCATTTGAGAAAGTCAAAACTGCATTTGCGAAAGTGTTGAACTTTTTGCTAACTTTTCCCATTGACTTATAATGGGAAACTGTTTTTTGAATAACTTTTGAACCGTTTAATATTTTTTCATGAAATTTTCAAAAGGCACATTGGGGACCCTGGCCACATGTTCCCTGAAGATTTTGGAGTGGTCATGCAAACCGTGCAACCTGTAGAGATGACCAAAGTATTGCAAAAAAGCGTAAACACGCACGCAGATCACGCTTAATAACTCCACAGCCGTGTATCCGAACAGTACAAAAGTTGGCAGATCCCAAGATGTATGGTTCTTAATCATGTATTCCAAGTTTCAGGCAAATCCGTTAAATGGTTGCAAAGTTATTAAGGTGCAAAACTTTAGGTTTAACATGTAAATGGCTCCTCAACCTAACTATGGTAGCACTTCCATGCTACCATAATATATATATATATATATATATATATATATATATATATATATATATATATATATATATATATATATATATATGCCTCTACTCCCTCCACTATTCTCCCTCCTCCACTGTCCTGTACAACCTATGGCCACTATGGCAGACACTATAAAGACCTTAGTTGGGGACTTGATATAAATGTGGCAAATGTTGCATGTACAGTACCTATTACTAGAAAATAACAGTGGCTAAGAATCATTTACATGTAGTAACTGCCTACATATAGTATAATTAGAGCAGGAAATCAATGCTTTTAGATCAATGTTAAGCTTTGTTATAAACAACCAGAAAGAAATTAGTCTAAAACCCAGTCAATTAAGGATGCACATGTTAACCCATTCCTTTTAACCCTACTACCTCAACCAATGTCACTTTGGGGCAAACTCCCAGCTTGCTACCAACATACTCAATACTCCAGTTTGTTCTGCAGTAAATAAAAAGAAGGGACAGAGAGCATGATATGCCAAAAATGTCACCAGAAAAAGGGGACTGGACCGTGATAGATACAAGGCACAAATTGAAAAAAGGACACAGGGCAATGGTGTTTGAAATGCATTTATGCAACCGCTTCTCAGTCTTAGGTGACAGTTCAACTACTGAGGAGAATGGGACAGACGTTTGACTTCCAGATGGTGGTCCCCCGACAGGGACCATCATCAGAACCCCAGCCCCTACTGACCTGATACCAAATGGAATTGGTGCAGGTACAGCTCAAAACCAGATAGAGATGGAAACTGAGAGATCAGGACATCATAAGTAATCATGTTATTAGGGATGATGATACTATAATTCATGCCAACACTAGGACTGTACCACCTGTTGTTGATCCCCAGGGAAATGGCTTTATTGGAAACCCTGGTCCATTGACAACTCCAGTAGATATAGAAGCAATTAGCAATAGGGAGAATGAGGTGAGTACTCCCCATCAGGTGCTTCTCCTCGGAGATTCCATAATTAAGCACACTGACCACTTGGTGTGTAACCTGGACAAAATAAACAGAACCTGTAGTAGTTTTAGGGGAGCAGATCTCAGATTTAGCCTCTATGATGAATACAATCTTGTGTAAAGCAGGTGACAACCCTTTGGTCATTATTCATGCCAGAACCAACAACATAAATTCAACCAGAACAGAGGACATCAAAAAAATTTGTAGCTCTAAGTGAACAACTTACCACTAGGGGCTGAGGTATGCTTTTCTGAGATCCTCCCAGTCCCTAGAGCAACTACTGCTAGGACAGCAATAATAAAGAAAATAAATAATTGGCTATGTAAGTGGTGTCTGCAGAAGGAGGTTGTTTGTTTAACCCATTGGGAGAATTTCAATGACAGGCCCAATTTGTTTTGCTTGGACAGACTACGCCTTAGTAGAAGGGAGTAGTTTACTAGGCAGAAAAACAGAATCATTCATCACCAGTCGTTTAAACTAAATTCATGGGGAGGAAGGGAACCTAGTCATCCCTCTCTTAACCTGGGAATTCATGTGCAAAGGTGATACATAAGCAGACTACATCAAAGCAGTGCAAAATCATAATGGTAAATACCAGAAGTCTCAACTGTATAAAGAGGACTGAATTTGAAGCAATAATGTTGCAAACTAGTATAGATGTGGTGGCCATCACCAAGACATGGCGGGATGAGTCAGCAGCTTGGATAGCGATATCACAGGTTATACATTGTATTTCAAGAATAGGATGGATCGGATGGGTGGAGAAGTGTGTCTTTACATTATGATGAAATAGCATCACATCTTTACCTTCTATCTGAGAATTTGAAATATCATTGGAAAATATGTGGATAAAGCTAGAGTTTAAGAGCAGACCTAACATACTACTGGGCTGTTATTACAGACCCCCTGCAGCTAGAAAAGATTACACAGAAATTATGCCCAATAAAATTTCTTGAGTATCAAAACTAGGAGATGTGGTTAAACTAGGAGACTTTAATCTCCCTGGTATTAACTGGGAGACTATGACCGGTAATACTGAGACCAAACGCATATTTGTGGACACACTGACAAATCATGGACTAGAACAAATGGTATTAGAACCCAGTAGAGGAAATAATATTAGACTTAATCATAGCAAATATAGAACATGACATTACTGATGTACATGCCCTTAATCCTTTGGGCAACAGTGACCATAACATGATATCTTGTGGGTTAATGAGGTGCAGATGAAGAGCAATTGGTAACACCATATTCAGGGACTACAACAGGACAAACCATGGAATGATAAAAACATATATAACCAATATTGATTGGGATCAAAAACTAAAGGGCTTATCTGTCAAACGTGCATGGAAATCTTTAAAGGGTGATACTAAAAATCAGAAATGATTTTGTGCCAGTAAAAATAAATACAACAGGAGGGCAATGTCACTGCATGGCTGACTATGGGGTTAAAAACAGATAACAATTAAAGAAAAGCTTACAAAAAGTTTAAACAAAATCAAACCTCTGTAAATAAAGAGGCATATGTAAAGGAGCAAAAACTCTTAAAAATGTGATAAGAAGAGCTAAATACAGGATCCAATTCAAAATTGCACATAGCAAATTTATCACATTACTTTATTCCTATATAAATTCTAATGGTAATGCCATTGCTAGGAGTATTGGTCCTATAACACTAGAGATGCATCAAAGTTTTATTTCCTTAGCAAAGTACAGGCAATGTAGCCCACTCCGCATCCACTTGATGCTAAGCGAAGTCTCCATTAAAATGGACTACTTCATGTTGCTGACTTCGCGTTCACTTTGCCTTATTTTCAGAAAGGTGAAGTGTGATAAATGAAACAGCCCACAGATCATGAGTCACAGACTCACAGTCTGCAGGTCACATGCTGCAGGCAAGAAGTTAATCAGGCAAGACAGTGAAATAGTTTCATTTTACCTTGCCTAGTCTTGCAGAAGGAGCTGTTTTGTGTGGGAGAGATAGAGTTAGAGTTAAAATTTTCAATCGGATTTGCAGACTTTTTTGTAGTTTAGTTGCGTAATTCTTGTTTGGAGTTGTACCCCTTTTGATTTTGAGTTCATATTTCACTCCTGATTCCTTAGTTTACCTCTTCGTATTTTTGTTTCAGTGGTTGTTAATAGTTTAAATGTAAAATGGAGAGAGGTGGGTTTGTTTCTTCTGGGGCACGTAGAGGACAGCATGTTGGGTCACGTATGCACGGTAGCATCACGTGTATAAATCGCAGCACTGTGTTTAGTACTAGTGCTCCCCTCCCTGAAAGAGGAGGCACTGGTGTCATGCAAGCACTCCCGCTGGTGGCACCTACCACTGCCTCTCCCCACTGCTTGCCAAGGCCCAGGTGGATCATCAGCAGCAGGAAGTCAACCAGAAGCCACCGCAGCAGTCTCAGCAGCAGGTTGCCCCCCTCAACTGTTCACCAGCAGCCCTTAATCATAACACCTGGTCCCCTCCACCTGTGCCTGGTCCACCCCGCAGCACTGTTGTGTGGTAATTCTTTACTTCACTGTCCAGTGACCCCGGTGTTGTAAAGTGCAAGATCTGCAGTGTTCTTGTGCATTGTTAGCCCAGGGGTACACATCTGGGAACAGGTGGGCTGCACACGCACCTCACAAACCACCACCATGCAGAGTGGGAGTTCAAGGCTGCAGAATGTGCAAGTTATGCACCTGCTGGGCAACAGGTGATAGCATGGCCTCCACCTGCATGGGGTGTGAAGTGTAGAACTGCCAGGGAGCAAGTGGCTGCTCCAGAACCTGCGCATGACTCTGGAAACCCTGCAACAACACCTGCCACACAGGCTGATTTGGGTGTTATGTGGAGTGTGGTAGACCACCTTTACAACAGGGTGGAGAATCTTGAGCAGCAGTTGGAGTGTATGGAGGGTCACCAACTGCAAATGATGTCCATGCTCCAACTGCTGCTGTCTCGCCATAACTTGGAACATTAGAGTTTTTGTTTAGTGTATAATTTTCATTTTGTGTTCTGTCTTTCTTTCTCAGTCATAACCATGTTCCCCCCTCCAAAAAAATGTAAAAACACCCCCTAAAAACAGTTTAAAGAAAATAACCTAAAGAGTGCTGTCCTTCCCTTCCTTATATTCCTAGTTAATAATCTCTGTTTACAAACAGGAACATTTTTTATGTTTGCCGTATTGTTTTCTTCCTGTTGTGTTGTTTGTGTTAAAGCAGCAGTGCAATAATCTGTTAAAGAGCAGGTGCGCAGTGTCAGGTACCCATCCCCCTGCAAACATATATGATAGATGACTTTGTCCAGTGTTGATGGTATTAATAATATACCATGCGGCCCCATCTATTGAAGTAGGAACAGTCAGTACGGCACTCAGTCCCCTATCCACTGCTTAATAATCCACAGCAATTGCAGTAGAATAAATTTCCCAAAAGTTTATTTTACCAGCACACAGATAGAGGTGTCCCTCCCCACACAGCAATCCTAACGTTGTTGCACAGTACCCACGCTGTGTCAAGGCTGAGGGTAAATAATGTTATGTGGAATTTATCCCACTGCAATGACTGTGGATCATTAAGCTGTGGACAGTGACTGAGAGCCATACTGACTGATCTTCCTCTTCCAGTTAAACAGTTATGGCATCGGAATGGGTACCCACAGAAAAACAGAGGCATTTCCTAAACCTGCTGACATGCCACCATGCAGGCAGGCACCCCATGTTAATTTTGTGACTTTAGAAAATGAATGGTGATGTGCACTCCATTGACCTGTACAGGTGCGGTCTTCCTTTAGCCGTTCATGCTATTTATAGCTGCAATTCAGAAAGCTGAAAGTGACTGCTGTAGTAAGAGTGGCTGTTACTCCACTCCTGCAGTCGCTTTGATTCCTGCAAATTGCAACACTAAGTAGTACGAGACGCTGTAGAAAAATCATACCCATACATGTCAGTGGAGTGCATACTCTCAATTCATTTACTGCTGTCCCCAAATTAACATGGGGTGAGCCTGCCTGGGGGTTGTGTTAGCCGGTTTTGGACACTGCTGTGTTTTTCTGTGGGTACACATGCGGGGTGCTCTAACTTTGTTACTGGACCAGACTGCATGGTATTATTAATACCCCTCAACACTGGAGCACGTCAGCTATCAGATATGTTTGAGGGGTGCTGGGTAATAATAACCACCTGACAATGCGCACCTGCTCTTGAACAATTTTGAACTATACAGTTTTATTCTATTTTCAATTGTCCCTTACTGATTTGTTTGTATCATACCATTCCTTCCACAATTAATGTTCTTCTGGATTATAAAAAGGTCATTAATGAAAGGTCAAATGTGGTGACTTGCCATTTGGCAAGTAGTGTCACCTGGTCATTCATTAATGCGCCGCTCAACTAACAGTTGGCATGCTTTTTGTAAAGAGGTTTTTATTTTTTGCTTTTTACAGTAAGCAAGACCATTTTATAAGCGCGATACAACTCACTCCAGCCCATGGGTGTATCGGGCCATTGATGTACTTCCCAGCTGGTGTAAGTCACTCTGATAAGCCTTCATGCTCGTGATTACACCCAGGGCATGCATTAATGCCCTGGACACACCCATGTTCTGTCGGGGTTATTTAGAAGTTTACTCCCTTTTTTCCGATATGAAATAACAGTAGTGTTCCTTTTAATCTGTTCTGAACCGTTGTTTTAATCGGTATACCCAGTTGTTTTAGAACACCTACTGATCCATACTGTAATGGTGACATACCATGTCCTGCTGGATTGCATGATACTTCGCTTGAGTCCCAACAGAAAGGATTTGAAATGATAGATGTACAAAAACCAGTGTGACTAGTGATGAAAACCTGCCACAAACAAGATTCAAAGGATCGCTGTTTATTATGTCATATGTGAAAAAATGTAGTCCAGCAGTTGTAAATTGTGGAAATAAGAATATCATATAGACAAGTCAGTACATAACTACTACCAATCGAAAATTGCATAGAAAAGTACAGGTAAAAATTGTCAACAGATTATTGCACTGCTGCGGTAGTTGTCATGCAATATAAGTTTTTGGGTACTGTTGACTGTGTTCTGTTTTCTTAGCGTACCCACAACAACCACAGTTAAAATACCTTACCAACACTCAGCACAATTACTGTACAACCCTCTCACTCTCATGTCGATGGGCAGCTTTGGCTGACTACGGGTTCCTTCTGGGCATGGGCAGAGGTACACATTCTCTGTCTCTCACTCACTTTGTAGATGGGTGGCTTTGGCTGACTGCAGGTTCCTTCTGGGCATAGGCAGAGGTAAACATTCTCTGTATCTCACTCTGATCCTGTAGACAGGTGGCGTTGGCTGGCTGCAGGTTCCTTCTGGGCATGGGCACAGGTACACATTCTCTGTCTCTCACTCTCATGTAGATGGGTTGCTTTGGCTGGCTGCGGGTTACTTCTGGGTATGGAAATAGGTACACATTCTTCAGTCTTTCACACTCATGTAGATGGGTGGCTTTGGATGGCTGTGGGTCCTTCTGGGCATGGGCACAGATACAAAGTCTCTGTCTCTCATTCTCATTCTCGTATAGACGGGTGGCTGTGGCAGGCTGCGGGTTCATTCATTGGGCATGGGTACAATATCACTGCCTCTCACTCTCATCCAGACGGATGGTTGGATATGGTGTATTACAGTCTTTCAGTGTCAGGAGGAGGATAGCTGTCATTTAAAGCAGCAGTGCAATGAAAATGGGTTAAAATTTTTCTAATCAATGCCAGATGTCTTCCAGTTTATTTTGGTGGTAACATTTTCAGTTTTAATTATCATTTAAGAATTTTATAAAAGAGTAAAGGTAATTATCTCTCAAGAAACAATGATAGCCATCTCATTTTTACATAGAAATAATATTGAGGACCCAAGGATGGTAAGAATCCAGACAAAAATGCAAATGTACAGTACACAGCATAGACGCATCCAGAAAACCAAATCAACAGTTCTGCCAATATTTTTCATATCCATAGCAGAAAATTAGATTTTTGAATAACTTGTTTCATTGCACTGCTTCTTTAATCAGCAAAATTAAAGTGGCTACAACAACTGGACAGTTGTGTTTATGAGGCTGACTGTATTTGCTAATGACAGCACACATTCTGTTAAGTGTACTCAGAAAATCTACCAAGGGAAGGTAAAATAGAATGAGGGTCATTATTTGTGCATATCTGTCATATGGAATGAGAGTCAAGGACTCTGTTTTTATCTTATGAAAGACAAAAAATGTTAACATTACAGAAATGTGACAGCCTTTTAACCTATTACACACTACCAGCAATATCCTCCTCATCCTCCTGATCAAAGAGGAAGCTGCCCTTGCAGTCATCAAGGTTGGAATTGTGCCCACTAGGGAACTCTTCTTCCATCACTGAATCATCAGCCTCAATGGTAGACCATTTGATGCTGCCACCAAGATGGTCTGCTTCGCCCACATCATCATCATAGTGATAGGGTACAAACACAGATGTGGTAGTTCAACTTGGTATGTGACCATTCATTTTTATGTTTGCTTGCATGCATGTGCAAGAAACATAGTGCCACCATCATTTCGAAGCAGAGGTGTGCCTCCCCACTTCAATGCCCTGCTCTCTTTTGCAGGCACGGCTGCACCATGCCAATGAATGTCCAAGCTATCTATGACAGCTGTTCAGATGCAGTGGTGTACAGTTGAAAGAAAAACACCATGGCCGTGTAGGCAATTTGCATACTGCCATCCATCGGCAGTATACAAACGTTACCCTCAGCGATCACTGCATCCAAACTGTCATAGACGGTTTGCTCCCCACACACACACCTCGTTAACATGTTGGGGCCCATCCCAGCGTGCTTATGCAGTCCCAAGTCCCCCCCACACACTGCATGGCCAACGGGGGTGCTCAATTTCCTGTCGGCTCGCTGCTCCCCCAACAGATTTTCAGGTGCCATGCTGGGAGCCCACCCCAGCGTGGCAAAAGTCAGTATGCGAAGGGTGCCCAGTCCCCGTTGGCTCCACTGCCACCCCACACACACACACAGCAACTTCCAGTTGCCACGCTGGGAGCCCATCCCAGCGTGGCAAATGTCCCAGATGGTCGACAGGAAGTGCCCAATCCCCATCAGCTCCACTGCCCCCAAAACATCTTTAGCTGCCACTTGAGAGCCACCCCAGCGTGGCAAAAGTCCTGTGTTGTCTTAAAATAAATGACCTGTAAGAAAAACGTCCCTCGCTGACTGTCTTGACCCCTCCCCCACCCGTGCCCACCCTCTGCACCCTGCCTCCCACACCCCTCACCCTATATTTACCTCCAGAGTCCGTGCAACAATCTTCAGTGGACCAGGAACACGTCTGCACTCTTCAAAGCTGATCGCAAACTGAGAATTGCGGTAAGTTATAATGGAATAAATAGGGTTTTTTCAACTTTGATGCATATCTCAGACATTTTGAAATTTGTTCACCAAATTTTCAACATGGGGTTCTTGGGACCCCACCTAATGAATTCTGGCACTGTCATTTTGTTATTCAGTCCTGAAAAGTGATTTCAGGTCACTGCGTGGAACCACCTTTCGGGACAAATAACGACGACAGTGTCACAGATTCATGGGCCCCCAAACCGATGTTGAAAATTTATTGAAATATTCCAAAAATGACTGTTTCTGATGTCGTTGCACAGTTCCTACGCATACCCGTAACGCTACAAATTTTTTAATATTTTCACTCCAGATTAACATTGCCATATTTTACTTCACACTCGCCCATGAGCAGTATAGCTGTCATTTTTCACACCTCGCCTAAAATGTGTTTTCGCGGCAAGTAGCTGCATAATGGCACGGTCGGTGTGCAAAATCAATGTTTGGGACAGATTAAGAAAATCACAGTGACACTGTTCATGAGCAGAGGTCTTAAAATGGCTATATTGAAAATTTGGTGACAAAGTCCATAAACTGACTGTGTTACAAGTGTGCATTGCATGATTTCCATGCACCATCATAAGTTCACCAATCTGTAATATTTTCAATCAGATTTTCTACACTGGCATTTTTCCACCTCCTTATGAGCAGTACAGTTTAATTTTTCACACCCTGGCCAAAATGTGTTTTTGCACTTCCGGGGCAGAAATGCATGGTCGCTGTGGGAAATCAGTGTTCGGGACACATTAAAAAAATCACAGTGACACTGTTCATGAGCGGAGGTCCCAAAATGCCTGTGTTGACAATCTGTTGTAAACAATCCCCAAACTAATTACATTATGGGTGTGCATTGCGTATGTAGTTTCTCACATGCGCTTCGTGACTTTGCCAGTTTTTTATATTTTCACTCCAGATTTTCAACATTGCCATTTTTTACACCTCCTCATGAACAGTACAGCTGTCATTTTTCACATCCTGTTCAAAATGTGTTTTCGCACCTGTGCTGCCAAATGGCGTAGTCGCTGTGCAAAACCAGCTTTTAGCTAACAAATTGATATTGCCACTGTTCATGAGGTGGGGGTCACAAAAAACCTATGTTGAAAAATTGCAGTGAAAATACCAATGAACGCCTGCGCCGTTAGGGTTTCCGGTCATAACGCCCCACCCTGTAGAGACTGACAGGCATCAGGGGTGTGACTTGGGATTGTCGCCTGTAATGCTCATACCATTCCACCCCCACCCACACCCTGCAGCCAGTGACAGGCATCGAGGTGTGACTTGGACTCTTCGGCCCCAAAGTTCACCCCATTCTCCTATACTGCACTCATCTCATCATATTTGCTTATGGAATGGGGTGAGCATAAGGTCCAAAGACCCCAAGGCACACCATGACACTTGTTGGTGTCTGCAGAGTAGGGTGTGGTGAAATGACATGGCCGTTATGCCTGATGACCCAAAGGCACACCCCAATGCCTGTCAGTCTCTGCAGGGTGGTGGTGGGGTTGGATTCAGTTCAATACTTCACTACCATTCCTATTATGCATCTCTCTAACTCCTACACTTCCAATGCCAATGCCAGCAAGCAAACATTCGGCATTGACAAATGCTTGTTATAAATGTCAGCATGCTGACATTTGTAGGTGAGAGGTTAGTACAACGGTCATGCACTATTGCTCCCACAGAACTGAATACCCTCTCCACACTTACAGTACACTGGAGGGTGGTCTGGCCAGGTACTTCAATGCTACTCACGTCAGCTCTGGCCATTCATTCACCTTGCCACTCCAGTACTCCAGAGGATCATCAAGCAGCGACAGATGCCTGTTTTTGGCCAGATAGGTGTCAACAATGCTCTGTGCTGCATGCAGTCCCGTTGACTCATCCACCTGTTCACAGGATTCATCGAGGTCACAGATTCTGACTTGAGACAAGGCACCCCAAAGTGAGTTAATGGCAACCTGTTTTGCTGACATACCCCTTGCCCCGCAGCCACCTTACTGGATATGCTTACTCCACAGTGACCTTCAGCCTCGTTATGCTGCAGTTTGCATAACTTTGCATGTGACTTCTGTGCCCCATGAACCAATTGGATCAGTTGTCCAGTCAGATTTTAACCTGATCAGGCCCTCCCTCCAGTAAGAATGCAATTCCATGTTTGTATCATGGGTCCAGTACTGTTGCTATTCCAAATTCTGCACTTTGCTGAATATTGGTGATGTGGCAATTGCAGTCGAATACTGAAAGCATGTGTAATGCACTGCTTGACCTATCTCCGGACACATCACTGCAGATTCAACAAAGTCTGCCTCAGCACCTGCAGCAGTGGAATAGCTTGACTAATGGATGCAGTGTTACCATTCACTGCCGGTGCTGCATGTTCAAACGGCCTCAAAATTGATATCACTGAGTCCATGAGGCACCACTGTTCAGTTGTCATAAACACTGAGGCCCCTGAACTGTCATGGCTAGTGTGCACTACTAGGTATTTGGAGATGACTTTGTACTGTTCATACAACCACTCTGCCATGTAAAATGTAGTTCCAGAGCATGACAACTTCAAGCTTGAGGTGGTGCTGAGGAAGGCTGTTTTGAATCTGCAGCTGCCTAAGTTGGTCACAGGCCTTTCCAGAGCATACAAAGTGTGCACAGATGTGGCGTGCAACTGTCAGCATTTGCTTGATGTCATGGTGCTGCAGAAACTCCTGTGCCACAAGATATAAACAGTGGGCCAGGCAGGGAACCCTCACAAAGCAACCATTGTTGGTACATTTAATGTTTGATCCATTGTCACTGGCTATAAAGCCAGCTTTTAAGGACGGGGGTTCAGCCACTCATCAGTTTCTGTCAGTTGCAAGTCTAGTATGTTTTTACCTGTGTGGGACCCTGCTACACTGTGCATTGCAAGTAGAAATGCAGCAAAGTTTAATTTTGCTAGCGAAGTAGAAGCAAAGCGGCCCACTCTGCCTTGACATACAGCTATGAGAAATGCCCATTGAAATGTGGTACTTTGCCACTCCGCATCATAATGATGCCGTGTTACTTCACTTTATTTTCTTTAAAGGCGGAGTGAGTGAGCATTGTAACAGCCCACAGATCACATGGCTCACAGTCTGCAAGTCACATGCTTCAGGCAGGAAGTTAATCATGCAAGAGAGTGAAAGACTATCAATTTTGCCTTACCTAGTGTGGGAGAAGGAGCTATGTTTGACAGGAGACAGAGAGATAACAAAAAATATAAACCTCACTTTGAGAGGAGACAGACAGATAGCAAAAAATATAAACCACGCATCTGAACCAGAGCACCTTCCAGGCTAGTGGTCCTCTCCCTGAAGCAGAAGGTAATGGTTCCATGAAATCACCACCTCTGGCAGCACCCCACCAGTGCCACCACCTGCCACGGCCCCTGTGCCAGTGGCTCAGCAGGAAATGAGGGAGGAGCCGCAGCAGTCACAGATGCAACAGCAGGTTTCCCCCACCCCTGGCCCCAACTAAGCACCAGCAGCAGCCAGCAACAACATCTGGGGCCCCCTCCACCTGTGCCCAGTCCTCCCCACAGCTCATTAGTGTGGGAGTTCTTCACTACACTGCCTGTGGACACCAGTGTAGTGAAGTGCAATCTGTGTAGTGAGGTGCTGCACTGTGGCCTCAATGGAAGTCATCTGGGCACAGGTAGTCAGTGCACCCACCTATATAACCACCACCATGCAGATTGGCAAGCCAAGTTTGCTGAACAGGGCAGGAATGCACCTGCTGGCACTGCTGGGCAACAGGTGGCAGCATGGCCTCCACCTGCACATGATGTCAAGTGGGGCAGGCCATGGAGCAAGTGGCTACTCCATAATCTGCAGGTGATGGTGGCAACCCTGCACAATATCTGCCACACATACCGATTTGGGCCTGATGTGGAGTGAGTTGGACCATGTGAACCACCAGATTGACAACGTGGAGCAGCAGTTGGAGTGCATGAAGGTGCACCAACTCAAATAATGGGCATGCTTCAACTGCTGCTCTCATCATAACACTGATCATTAGTTTTTGTTTGTCCTTGCACCAACCACCCTCTCTATGAAAAAATAGTTCTTGACGTTGCCCCTGATCCATCCCCCCTCTATCTTCAAATTTTGCCCCCTTGTTCATGCACATCTCTTTTTCTGAAAGATGCTACCCTCTTGTACATTGTTAATTCCCTTTCGGTACTTGATAGTTTATATCATGCCACCCCCACCCCTTTCCTTGTGGTTATACACACTAAGCTTTAGACTCCACAATATTTGGGAAACCGGTTAACTTGTTGTCACGGGTTGAAATTGGGGCAGTACTCATGCCATCAGCAACTTCACTACCACCAACGGGGACAACAGCATCTCCAACCATGACTGAAGCTACTGATTGCACTGTGAAAAACATAGTCAGAGAAATTCCTTTACTGGCATCAACTATGCACTTCTGCTGCATACTACCACACCCATGGCCACTCCTGCCACTGGCAGCAGTGCCATGGCCAGAAGCATCTTTGCATGCACATCTCTTTGAAGGCATTTTTTGGGATTATACAGACAATTCACAACAAATTGAGATTTCTGACATTTGGGGTGGATGAGAAGCCAAAAAACAACAACTGTGGCTTACAGATGGAGATTGGGCACTAAACAGATGCAAATGCACAGACGCAGATTGCACACTTTAAAGAGATGCAGCTGCACAGGCAAAAAAACACCTTAACCAGTGGTCACACAAATCCAAAACTGGAAAAATAAATTATACCTTTTGTGGGTTGGTGGGGCAGTGCACTGCAGTAACAGTCCTCTAACAAGATACAACAATCAGTACAAAATAATGCAGATGGATAACAGGTTCACAGTGCTGTAATTACTGTGTGGCGCAATAAAATGTGTCTGACTTGATGGCACGTGTCGCGCACACACTCACACACACACACATATGTAATGCACAGCAAATTGAAAACTTCAGTAACATAACCAAATCTTTTAAACAAACTGAAATTATGCACTGCACCATAACAATCAGAAAAAAAAATTCAAAAATTACCCAAAATATTATTGTGTGTACATGAACACAGGTATACAACAAAAATATAACCAAAACAGAAAGACTGCCTTTCTCCCAGTTAATCTACCTCCAACAAAGATATGCCCTCCCCAGCACACTTCAACAGTGTCTGTCAGTACATAGACTGAATGTTCTAAATTAACATTCAAAATCCAGACAAAACAATAAACACTTGATGGTATGAGCACAGGAGGTTTGCTACAATTGATGTACTAGAGGTTGAGCAAAACAAATGGCGCAAAAAGGCTTTTTTTAGAGGGTTTGAATCTCAGAGCTCTGAGAGCAAACTGTCTCCAGCTACCACTACATGCACACTACACAGAACTGAGGCTGTGCAGAACAATCTAGAGCCCATGTGACCTGCAATCCCATGAATTACTGCAAAATTCACCTTAGAGCTCACAAACAAGGCATAGTAATGCGGAGTACATTGAAATCAAAGCACTTCGCATTAAAATTGGTGTAGAAGTGGCTTAGGAAAGGCGGAGTAATGCGAAGTCAGTGCTTCCAATGGGCTTCGCGATAATGATCGGAAGGCAAAGTACTCCTCTTCATGTTGCAGATAACTCCATGGATTCCACTTTAATATGCGGATTGCTCCCCATAGCAGATTTTGTCCACTTTGTCCACCTCTAATTGCAAGCATCACATGCTGTCCAATTCCCTGAAGATGGGTACCATGACAGTCTGATTTATTACACTGATTTCAAATCTCGCCAGCACAGCCAACCCCTGGTACCTGCGCCCAATGTGCAGTAATACACAGATAGGAACTATCTGCCGTTTTGCCACTTGTCCATATATCCATACTTAAGTGAATGTATAGTGATGAGGAATGTTGAAGGGCATGTCTTACAGAATCTGTCACAGTCTGATGTAACTCCGGGACAGCAAGGGTGGAAAAGTATGTCCTGGATGGGACTTTCCATTTCAGACAGGCGCATGACACAGAATGCTGGAATCCGGAATTCTCCTCAAAGAAGAAGGGCAAAGGTCAATTGCCAGCATTTCTGCTACAGCAGCAGTCAGTTCATAACATCATATGATTTGGTGAGTATTTCATGTTCCAGGCAAAAAGACTGTGCAACGTGGGCTGCTATTGTTATCTGCTGCACATGGTATGCCAATGTCTCTGCTCTGTGAACTGCCATGGTGGGGTGCTTTTGCCATGTGATGAAGGGTGCACAGGTGGCAAGTCAACAAATGATGTTATTTTCACCATTTTAAGCACAGGGGTTGATGTACTAGAAATACTGCATAGACCACCACCACTGCTACTCTGACCACTACTTGACAATTCAAAATCCTCCTCCTCCTCCTCATGCCTGTAGTAATCCTCTGGTGTTATTTCACCACTACTACAGACATGGCTGATTGGGCTACTTCCAGTCAAGGAAGGGGATACCATGCTCAATAAGGTGGATAAGGGTGAATGCCCCACTTTGGCATTAGCTCCCCTCTGGTGCTGAGCCCACAGTGCCTTGTGCCTGCTCTTCAAATGTGAATGCTGTCTCCCGGTGCCCAGATGGCTACCCTTTTTACCATGCCTCACACGCACTTGGCAAAGCTGGCAGATTGCCACTGTTTCATCACTTGCATCTTGTACGAAAGAATCCCAAACTGGGGATTTTGACGCCCTACTTTTCACATGTCCCTGATGCCGCATATGGGACTCCAGTTTTTTAGTCACTGAAATGGGGGCTGTACTGCATGATTTCTGTTGTTGGGCACACTCAGACTCTACCTGACCATCGCAATCTATGACTATTACTGGGTCATCATCATCATCGACAGACACAGCTACATCACAACTTTGAGGAGGTGTGATTTACTAACAGACTGTTTATGCACAGCCACTATTACTTTCTTTTTCTCCAGTTATCCTGTTGGGGTCACTGAAATCATCATCATAATCCTCATCCACATCCACAAATTCAGCTGTCCGGTGGAGAACATGTTCCAAGTCCAACCACGGCCTCAGTATGATCAGCCTCAGTATGATCATCCACTATTTTTTCTTCAACATTTGAATCATTGGATGACCCAGGCATGACCTCAACAGCACTGGAAACATGAGATTGTGATTATGAGTCATTGTCAGGATCAGAATCATGTTCAACTACTGTGGGGACGGGACGGGAGTGTGACATCAACTACACTTTGACTCACTTCTTGACTCCATAATATTTGGCAACCTGTTAACTTGTCACAGGTTGAACTTGGGGCAATACTTTCCATCATCACCAACTTCACTGCCACCACCAGTGGGGACAACAGTATCTACAACCATCATTGAAGCAACTGATTGTACTGTGAAAACACAGGCGGAGAAATCCCTTTACTGCCATCAACTATGCCCTTATGCGTGCTACCAAGCACACACCCATGGCCACTCTTCCACTGGCAGCAGTGCCATGGCCAGAAACATCTTTGCATGCACATCTCTTTGCAGGCATGTTTTGGGATTACACAGAAAATTAACAACAAATTTAGATTTCTGAACTTTGAGTGGCCTGGAGGCCAAAAAACAACTGTGGCCTACAGATGGAGATTGGGCCCTAAACAGATGCAGATGCACAGATAGATGGAGACTGAGCACTCAAGAGATGTAGCTGCACAGGCACAATAACACCTTAACCAGTGGTCACAAATCCCAAACTGGAAAAATAATACTTTCTTTTGGGGGGGGGTTAGCTGCAGTACCAGTCCTCTACTTACGTAGAATGAAGCAGTAAAAAACACTGCAGACGGATAAGAGACTCAGAGTGCTGCAATTACGGTGTGGCACAATAAAATGTGTCTGACTTGATCACACACACACACACACACACACACACACACACACACTAAAGGTAATGCGCAGAAAATGTAACAGTTCAGTACACTGCAACCAAATCTTTTAGACTGACTGAAAAAAGGCACAGCACCACAGCAAACAACAAAAAAATATATAAACTTACTAAAAGTATTACTGTGTGTACATGATCACACAAATACTAGCACACTAGCTACCCAACAACAGTTAGAAAGATAGCCTCTCTCATTGTGAATCTCCTTCACTACAGATCCACCCTCCCTGAAGCACACCTCTACAGTGTCTGCTAGTAACAGACTGAATGTTCTAAATTAACATTCAAAATGCACACAAAAACAATAAACACTCAATGATATAAGCACAGGAGGGTTTCCTACAATATATGTACTAAATTTTGACCAAATAAATTGGCTCAAAAATTATTTTTAAAAGGTTTTTCGATTGTTTGATTCACAGAGCTCTGAGAGCAAATTGTCTCCAGCTTTCCACTACACACACTACACAGAACTGAGGCTGTGCAAGACAATCTAGAGCCCTTGTGACCTGCCATCCCATGATTCACTGCAAACTTCACCTCAAAGGCCAAAACAAAGGTGATGTCAGCATGAAATCCATAGGAAACAAATTGGACTTTGTGTTAAAATTCAGTGAGAAGTAATTTGCTTCACGTTGTGGAGTACTTAGCGTAATTGTGGTTATGATACATAGTTCAACACATAGCGAAGTGCATGGACTTCACCCACGACTATATAACACTAAACAACACAGTTTTGGAAAAAGATGAAGTTGCAGATTTAATACCTATTTCTGCTCTGTTTTTTCAACAAAGGGTTCAACAGATCTTAGTTTTGATAAAAATACAGTAAATAGGTACCACTTCTCAATAGATGAGGTAGTGGCTGAATTTAGCAATATCAGGTATTCTACCCATCTTTGGCCGGATGGTATCAATCCTAGGTTCTTAAAAGACATGGCGCATCTTTTAACCTATCCTCTTTCAGTTATATTCAACAAGTCCCTGGTTCAAGGGTTGGTGCCAAGAGACTGGTGCCTAGCGACAGTGGTACCCATATTTAAAAAGGGTAATAGGAGTAAAATTGAAAATTATAGACCAATTAGCCTCACTTCCCTGTGCTGCAAAACAATGGAGAAATTAAAGTTAGGCTGGATATGAAATATCAGACCTTGGATTATGTGACAAAAGCCAGCATGGGTTCAAGAAAGGGACATCATGCACCACAAACTTAGTACCATTCTATATTAAAGTAAGTGATAGTCTGGACAGAGGTATTTCATCAGATGTGATTCTTCTGGACTTCACAAAAGCATTTGATAAAGTCTTACACAACGTACTGATCGCTAAATTACATACACTTGGTATAGGCACATGCCTCATTAAATGGATCAATAATTGGTTATATAACAGAGTTCAAAGTGTAAGAATTAATGGATATTTTTCTAAAGAGGGAGTGCTGGGAGTGGGGTCCCTCAGGGCTCCGTACTGGGCTCAGCGTTGTTCAGAATTTTCATCAGTGGCATGAACAACAACTTGGATAACCAGATAATGAAATTCGCAGATGACACAAAACTGGGAGGGGAAGTGGACATTTTACAAAAACATTTATCAATTGTAAATGATCTTATGACAATAGAGACATGGGCCTTACAAACTGGCATGTGTTTCAACATCAGTAAACGTGCCATCTTGCACTACAGTAGAAACAATTCCAACTATGTCTACACTTTGAATAAAATACCAATTACATACTCCCTGTTAGAGCGGGACCTTGCAATACAAATAAACAATAAACTTACTTCTGTAGATCACTGTAGGTCTGTGGCCAGAATAGCAAATGGAGTGATCAAAAGAATTAAGTGCACCTTTATCTGTAAAAGTGAGCAGTGTATTGTCCCGTTGTATAGAAGTTATGTTAGACCACTTCTCGACAATGGGTCTCCTGCCTGGTCACCAAATTTATTGAGGGATACTGAACAGTTAGAAGGGGCCCAAAAGATCGGCAACCAAAAGGATCCCTAGACTAAGAGACATGAGTTATCAGGAAAGGCTGCAGGAAACACATTTATTCCTTCTAGGGATTAGACACCAGAGAGGTGATCTATTATTACTACTATATATAATTATTGCAGTCCCAAGATCTAAGTTCCCAATGTGGGTTACAGTTCTGTACCAATAGAGAAAATCTTAGCTCTCACAACAAGAAACTTGTTGTACCTTGGGCCAAAATGAATAAAAGAGACAACTATTTTACGATGAGAACAAAGCGTGGAACAGACTGCCACAGGAGATTGCTGATATGAGTAATGTCTCCAGTTTTAAAAATGCACTGGACAAATTCTATTACTCTAAACAGATGTTGGTATAAAAAGTCCCACGTGTGTGAGGTGGCAATCTCAGTGGGCAACAATGCTTTCTTTTGCCCCCCAAAAAACTAGTAAACCTTGCACAATTTCCATGTGTGCAGTGCAGGGATTTACCCTGCTAGTTCTCATAATGTGACTAAAAGGACTATTATCCCCTTATTTCAGAGGCTGCACTCTTTAAAGAGGAAAACTTCTTGAAACAGAGTATGCTTTCAGATTGCTTACCATCCCCATATTTCATTACAGGACAAGAAAGCATAAATATGGAGCGTGCATCCTGACAACAATAAGAATGGTCCATGTAAAAAAACCTTTTGCTTCAATATTAACCAAATTAAGGCCAAATAATTTGTACTGTAAATGAATAAGACAGTGTCCGGGTTCAGTCCATGGAAACACCAAATCATAAGAAACCTCAACTTCAAAAACCACAAAAAGCATGTCACCTAAAGAAAAACATGTAGCAAGGGGGCACCTTGTCACATATTTTACAAACCCGATTGCAGTTACTCCCCAATAATGCTATGAAAAAACACACAAAAACCAGGTTGCATCTGGGAGCATGGTCTTGCCAACCACGAAAGTCCTAAACATAACAGTGACAACGCTAAATATCCTAAAAACTACAAGGTTTACAACATGAAACAAACATATATAGTGGAGGAACTGTAAAATATTTTAAAATATGTCCACATTTCAGTTGGTATAAGTTATGCTCATTTATTTTCAAAATCACTGTCCAAGCGGTCCATAAACACTTTGTCATGGAAAGAGCAGAGGACCAATGGAACAAGCTACTGGAAGAGGTGGTAAGGACCAAATTGGCAAGCAGCTTCAAGGGGGACAAATCAGGCATATGTGCTAAGTCATGGGGGGGGGGCAGAAACTAAGGGGAGGAAAGGCCACCAGGGCCAGAGCAGAGAAAAGTAGTTGGGCAGGGTGGGCAGACTAGATGGGCCAGTAGGTATTTATCTGCCAACAAGTCTATGTATCTATTTATGTACCATACTTACTTTTGCAAAATGCAAGACCATGATGGACTCCGAACTTTAGGGAATGTAGCGTTGAAAAGGAATTTATGACCTGAGTTTAAGTGTTCTCATTTACAGCATTTTAAAACCAGACTCTGATGCACAAGACAATTATCGATACATATGTTAACATTCACATGTCAATATTTGCCATTTTAAAGCACTGCCCATATCGTTGTTTATAACTAGAGGAGCAGACTGGCTCCAATAACGTAATCGCGTATTATGTTGTTGCCATTTTGTGAGCTAAGTGTGGACCAGCATTGTGGCTTTTAAACTCTATTGTTTACATTTCGGAGGAATTTTCTCAGGTAACGAAATGGCATTAGAACTTCATAATAAAGGTAGCTACGACTAGGATTTAACTCAGAATCACTTACTGCACTGTTACGTGGGAGCATTTGTAATACAGTCGATCCCCCCAAATGTTTGTTTAGGTGTCCTTTAATGTCTTAAAAATCGTTCAACAGATTTGCACAAAAGTTTGCATGTGCAGTCTCGGGGGGGTAGATCTCTTGATGTTGGATGTGTGGACTTGGTACCCAGTTAAAAGAGAGTGATCTGAACCACACAGTCTAAACAGTGTGGTCAGGACCATGTTAGGACTAAATAGTGACAGGGGTAGTATAGCGTCTAGCAACTACCACTACTGCTACCCCTGTAGCTATTCAGTGAAAGAGCACAAGGAACAGAAAAGAGCAAGAGCTGGGCGAGCTGCTCCCATGGCGGAGTGGGTTAAGGCTGCAGTAGCCATGAGAGACAGAGCAGGAGACCAGGGCTCTGTTTCTGGTCTCCAACCTAGCTGTTTCTGTTTCTCTCAGCCAAATTATACATTTTTTTTTACCAATAGCTGTGGAAACAGTGACAGCCGTCGAAACAGTGATTCCACGGCCCCACTATTTCTTCTTTTCTCCGAGATCTGCCCCCCTCGGAGTTGGATATTTTAGTTACAGGGGGTGTGGGGGGCATAGCCCCCTCTTATAAAAATAAAGCTGTAAAATGTTGTTTGGAACAATGGTAAAGGTCACTGGTGTGGTTTCCGACTGCTACCATTGGCACAGTTTTGTTGTTCAGGGTTTATACATGGCACTGTTCTTGACAGTGCTGTTTAAATGGTACTGTTATTTACAGCACTGTTTGTGGCGGTGCTATTCAAACCTAGTGCCACAGACTCTGAGATGGAGATAGCAAAAAAAGTTTGAAAAACTGTCATCGTCTGGCACTCAGATAGTTTGGAATTTTGGTCTGAAATTTTCAGGACAGATGTACCTTTTGCCAGTTAAGTGAAAAAATATTAATCCATTCCAAAGTTATTACATTTTAAAATTTCAGTTCTGAGCATGCTTAGTACAGTCTTTTGGATAGCTGCTTGGAACAAAAAAATAATCTTGTCCACACGAAAAAGGGTCCTTTTCATATGGGGTCATCCTTTTCCATGAGGAAAAATCCTTTTTCATACAGTCGCCATCTTGTTTCTATTTTTTTTTTTTCAAACAAACATTTTCCAAAACCCAAAAAAATGACATCCTAGGCAAACACCAACACATGTATCTTTGTCATCGGGACCCTGTTAGGTGTATTCTGCACTCAACAGTTGGAAAAATGACTCCTAGATGTGCTTTTTTTACATTTTAAAATCATTTTTTGTGACTCGCTTTCATGTTTTTCTTACGGCCATACAAAAAAAAGAATTTGGCCATACAAAAAAGGATCCCTTCATACGAAATTCTTTTTTCGTATAAAGGCATCCTTTTTCTATGCGTGAAAAAAGTCACAAAAAAGGATCCCTTCATACAAAGTAGAATCAGGGAAAAACTAAAAGGGATACTTTTTGGTGTGCTCATACAAAAAAGGATGCCTTCATATGAAAAAAGATTTGGACTTTTTCCAATTCTTTTCTTGAATGAAGGCATCCTTTTTCGTATGTTTTTTTCATTTGATACAGAAAAGGATTCCTTCATACGAAAAAAGATTTTAACTTAGTTTTTTCCCACATTTGAACTTCAACAATCCATAACTCCCTCAATATTTGCACTTAAGGGAAAATCTACATAGCAGAACAATGGTCCTAATGAGTACTACAAGAATAACACATGATCCCACCCAAAAAATTATGGCCCACATAAAAAAACATAACAATTAAAAAATGAAAATTCTCATAGTATAAGGCTGGAATGTCAACAAGCCATAAATCCCTCAATATTTGGACTTAATGGACAATCTATATAATAACATAAATCCCTCAATATTTGGACTTAATGGACAATATATGTATAAAATAAAGGTCTTAATGTGTTCCACAAGAATAATACATATCCATCTTAAATATTTAGGGCAATATAACAAAACAAAAAATTAAAATTCTATAGGATAACATTGAAATTCAACAAACCATAACTCCTCAATATTTGGACTTAAGGGACAATCTATATAGCAAAGCAAAGGTCCCAACGCATAC
Organism: Neoceratodus forsteri; assembly: GCA_016271365.2. Taxonomy (NCBI): domain Eukaryota; kingdom Metazoa; phylum Chordata; order Ceratodontiformes; family Ceratodontidae; genus Neoceratodus; species Neoceratodus forsteri. The sequence continues at coordinate 1,083,034,077 of CM028131.1, read as the reverse complement.
TACAAGAATAATACACCCCCCCAAAATAAATTTAGGGCCCACATAAAAATTAAAAAAATTAAATTCTCATAGGATAACATTGGAACGAGAGACACTCCCTGTAAGAAATCAAGGATGGCCCTGCTCCTTGTTGAGGCTGCAGCTGGAAGGCTCTAATCCACATCCAGCAGACTGAAGTCACCAACTAGCAGCAGCAAGACCCCTTTTTTTGCCATCCTGATGATAGCTTCCCCTAATGCCTTATCCACCTCCTCTCCTCGTGCTTGGTGTCTGTATACAACCCTGTACATATAGTGGCCACAGCGTCTGTCTCCAGGGTGACCCACAACACCTCCAGATCTCCTTTTTTCTGGCTGTCCCTTGTATTTCCATAGCCTTATGTCCTCCCTTATACACAGAACAACACCTCCTCCCATCCATGTCTTTCCTGAACAGAAAGTAGCATGGAATGGCCATGTCACAGTCATGATTGCCAGTGCATCAAAACACAGTTATGGTCACCAAATCCAGGCTAGCCTCCTCCATGATGGCCTCCAGGTCCAGAATTTTATTTCCCAAGACTCCCTGCCTTGCTCTCTCCCTGCCTACAACCCTCCTTCCCCCTTCTGCCTGTGCTGCTCCCTGAAGCTCCCCTGACCTCCCCTTCCCTCCTTATAAAAAGGGTCTCAGAAATGCTGCAATCTGGTTGGCTGTTTGGATTCTGACAGCCTTACATTCATTCCTATTATACTGTCATGTACAGTCTGATCACCATGGCACATGAATTATTCCTGCTAACATTTCATCCTCTAGCACTACTGAATTACTGGAAAGCTGCATTCTGATTCTGAACAAGCATTCTTAAACTGTTGGTGGAAGAACTATTCTATTAAAAATTACCCTCTTAATGAGGAAACATTCAAAAGTACACTTTAAACACTTTTTGGAATAATTTTTATAATAGCAATAAGACATTCCAGTAGTTATATTAACAGTCAGTTAATCGCCCTAGACAACATGGCACTCGGCTGCACCTTGTGCCACATTACATTCTAGTAAGAGATTAACAGACTGTTAATCTAATCTGGTCATGCCTTATTTTTGTCCTATTTTTCTTAGTTCTCTTAATTACATCCTCTATTTCTTGTCTCTTTTATTCCTTTCTTCTTGTATCCTTGATTTATACCCCTTGTCCACTGTCTTGTCTACACCCTTTTCTTCTTGTGCCCCTGCCCTGGGTGAGTTTCTTCTGCTCAGGCCTTCCCTTCTTGTTGAGTCATCATATGTGTGTGTTGGGAGATAATCTTTTCCTCCCTTGGTAATACAGCGCCCCCAGCTGGTTTAAATGCTCAAGCATGTAACATTTAAACCTCCCATTAAGGACTGTGGTCCTCCTCCTGGAAGGATGCAGCTTGTCACCCTTATAGAAGCCCATCTCCTCCCAAGCTGGCCCAGAGTCCCCAGTGTATCCAAAATCCTTCACCCTACACCATGCCTTAAATCAGTTGTTGGAAGTCCTAGTGTGGAATGCACTATCCTCTCCTTGGCTGTACACAGGCCACTCCCCTCAAACACCACCATGCGTGTTACTTGCCTAAGGCCTTTCCACAGCTCCCTGAAATTATCCTGCACTCCTCCTGCCCCAGCCCTTGCCAAGTCACTTGTTCCCAGGTAGAAAATGACATCCAGCTCCATCTTGTGACCTGCCACCCTAGCAATCCTCTGGATACACTCTCCATGCCTCCAAGACAAAGCAACGCTTTACCTCCCTCCCTTCCCCTCCCCTCCACCTTCCATTCCCAAGTCTATCCCCCTAACAATACAGACAGACACCAGCAGTTGCTAGCTCCTCAGCTGGTGGTCTTTCCTCCCACCTTGTGGACTCACCTTCTGAGGACTCCCACATCCTCCCTTGCCATTGCTTCAGGTGCCTGCTCCCAGCTGTCCCGTCCCACCAATTTGCTGGTTTCAGTTTATCTGATCACTGTTCAAGACAGCATTAGAAATAATGTAAATAAATTAAAGCAAACCTATACCATACAAAATAATGTATGGGGCAACAAAATATAACAAGGTTGATGTTTCACTCTCAGGGGAGAGATGACATCATAGAGACCACTCCAGCTTTGCTGTTAAGGTTTGTCATGTCATCTCACCAATCAATGGAAACACAACCTTGTTGTGTATAGTTGCTCATTATTATCCTACATATTAATTACGGAAACATATACTAAGTATTTTGTTTTTTTCAACTGTTCTACAGCTATAAAATATATTTAAATTTAAAAATCATTTTTACTGTTCTTTTTTCAGTTCTTCCCTTTTACTCCCACCCACTCAAAGGCAATGACAGCTACAGAAATTGGTAAGTGCAAATTAATAGCATGAGGACCAGATTATTTTAGTTTAAATGTATGATCCAAAGAATATTTGCTTGACTCTATAATTTGCAATTGCTATGGATGTGATTAATGCATTTTAAATAATGTATCCTCAACTGTGATTATGCCTTCTGATAAAACGATGTACTTGCTCCATTGTTTTCTCTCCACTTGCTTGAATTTGTGTTGCTTTTGTTCCTGTGCTGTTACTAGCTTGGTCGCTCTTAAAATAGAAACTTGTTTCCAGTGAGCTCACTCAGTTAATAAAATAAAACACGACTGAACAAATATGGAATGGCACTGCACAAATACTCTGAGAGAGCTCTGAATGTAAATAAGTAAGACACTGAAGAGAATCACTGAAGAGGTAGCCACAGAAAATTCCAAATCTATTGGGAAAGGTGCAGCCCAGTTTTGTTGGTGTTGCTGACAACTACAGTGACTATCATGCTGCAACAAAGGGCTTTCTTTAAGAAAAGCAATAATATTGCACAGAGATATGCTGACTGGCTGTTCTCTAATTTTTCTCCAGCTTTAGGTTCCTCTTCTGCAGCATGTTTCATGTTGGCAGTTTCTATAGGGGAGAAGCAGTTTCTATTCACTCAGTAGAAACTTTATTTCATGTCTGACCCTTGTACAGTGTCCACTGACAAAAAAACACTTTCTTATACTTCAAGGTGGATATTGTTAGCCTGTGTATTCCAACCAAAAGGGATAGCTTTAATGAGACTTGAGAGTCCCTTACATACTTTTTAATGTCAGCAGGATCAGGGAAATTAGCAAGACAGTACTTTCAGTATGAAGATTCCATCCATGTGGCCTGTATGTCTTATGCTTTTACCAGCCCTCTCTGAAGCAAGGTAAGTGCTGCAAGGAAGGCTGCCACTGTACTGTTTATATGGATAAAATATGAAATGAAGCCACAGCAGTCTAAAGGGAGTGATTGTGCCGATACAACTGTTTCTTCCTTGAATCTTTTGAGCATATCCAGTATGTCCATCGAGAATTACTTGGTGAGCACATTATCTGGAATTTCTGTATGGAGAATCTAGTGTGAACTTTATTAATCTCTACCTGAATAATCAGTTGTATATATGTTAAAACATCCAACACCTCAATCAATGAGAAACAGGGCCCCAGCATTTCGAGATTATTCAGAACACTTTCTGTTCACTGTAGGAATGCTATTTTTAAACTATTATGACCATGGTCAATCATACAGCAAGTGTTGATGTTTAGCCTAATTGATGTGCTCTCCCAAGCAACATTATCCTAAGCCACAGCACATACTGTTGACACTGCAAGTGAACTGTCAGGCAGAAGGCTGGGTTTTAAATGTCTGTTGCAAATCATTTAATTATATATGCATACGTCTTGCAAGATAGATAGGCAGAGAGATAGAGCCCCACCCCATGCACTGCACATGAATGCCTACTACATCAGTGGTACATTTGGCAAGCTAAACCATGATATGTGTGTTAACGATAGGACTTTAGTACGCAAATAACTTGTTCTATCCACAGTAGCCTGCCATTCACATTTATTTTCAAAACACCACATCATAATGCAATACTGTACCAAACGGAAAGGGTTTTGATGGCAATTTCTGCTATATTCAAACCTAAATATCAAACTCAAAATTAACATCACTATGTGAAGGTCCATTTTGATAGATAGATAGATAGATAGATAGATAGATAGATAGATAGATAGATAGATAGATAGATACTTTATTTATAAAAGTGTTCATTTCCTGGGACTCTGGTGCTGCACAATTCATACATTATAATGTATTTATTTATTGAAATGTTTCACCAGGAAGATACACTGAACAACAATTGCTCATCCTCGGAGTGACCTGGGGGGGTACAATTGGATGAAGAATTAGACATGCAGTTTAACATTTAACATATCTGAGAAATTAAACATTCAATTACATTTGTAACAAGACATACAGTTAAAAAATATAATAAATAATCATACAGTCACATTTGTGACATAACATATAATTAAATATATCATACCTGTAGAATATGCATTAAATTACAAGTGGCATATCTGAGGAACATAGTACAGAAATTTAATGTATTCTTGGAGCCAACTCCTTGCAGGAATGGAACACAGTTAAGAGGCAGGTTATTTAGCAATTATTGAATGAATGAGGTCCAGTGGGGGGACATCAAGGAGGGTAGAGTGGTAGACAGGGGAAACCAGCTGGGGGAAGGAGAGGATAAAGATGGGGGGAACATTACCAGAGAAAAGTGAGAAAAAAAATCAGTTGTGAAGGGCAAATTAACACAGGGCTAGTGCAAGTGCTAGTATAATCGTAAGAACGCACAAATCATGCAAATCATAAACATACTAAATCCACTGAGACCACATTTTAAATCACTTTCTAGCTCAATAAAATCAGAAACATTACTACAATTAATTCATAAATGCTTGCTGGAACAGGTATGTTGATGCCATTTCAAATAGTGTGATATAGATGAAATATACTACTCATCACAAATATCACCAACAGCTTAATCTGCCTCAGTATGTCAGCTTGCATCTGTATCCCCCCCCTCACCCCCACCCCAGACAGACTGGAAATAGGCAGAACTGACTGGCCTTCCTTTCCCAGTCAACAAGAAACTCTGGTCAGAGCCAATATGGCTGTGGAGAGCTTTTGGGATGCAGTTACCCATTATTTCTATTAAATTTGCACAATGCAGATCAGCTGAGAGGCATTTTCAATGTGATCTACCTTTACACATTTTACAATGTGTTTTCCTACAATATGCCTGCTGATCACTATATATTTAGCCTGGATAGTTCATAGAAGACATGGCATCTTATTTTCAGTGGGGTTCACATCTACACAATATTATGCTGCATTGGTGAAATCAAAACACACTGAAAAAATATTTTACATCTGGACTAGGTTACCCTGAATAAATACATTATAAAAATGGTAAAATCATGACCCCACTGAAAACAAGATATTGCATCTAATCTGGGACATCCTGAGTAAATACAGTGCAAAACTGTGTAAAATGAAGATCCCACTATGACAATGAGATGCAGCATCTCCTCTGCGCTATCCAGGATACAAAATATAGGATAAGAACTATTTAAAGGACATCTACTGTAAACTGAATTTCACTGTGTTCACTGACATAAACAAACAGTTTCTTTATTATTTTATAACATATTAGATTGCAGTTCTCATTTCGAATGTTGTGGCCATGAGGATGGTGTGTACAGAGTGTGTGTGTGTGTGTGTGTGTGTGTGTGTGTTTGCTGTAGCTCAATATATTTTTTTCCCAAAAAGTGTAGTAAAAAATGCCTGCTGATTGTTATACAGTATATTTAGCCTAGATAGTTCACAGAAGACCTGGCATATGTCTGAGACAGTTCTTATCAGATTGTGTCTTAAGAGGTTAAAAAACATTGTAAACCTTTAGATACGCTGCTGGGAAAGGGTGACATTTATGAGGTATGAATCATTTTTGAAAGATAATACCTGCCCAACTTCTAAGGCCCAGATATTCAAAAGGGTTGCGCATGGCGCAACAGTGTTGCACCATGCACAACCCACTGATTCGCCCTGGCGCAATATTCAAAAGGGAAAAGTGCGCCGCACAAATCCTGATGTGCTGGAGTGCATCAGTAATGTATGCAGGCACAGGTAGGGGGGGCATGCCCATGCATAACCTGCACAGCCCAATATTCAGCCCGGGATGTGCAGAGTCATGAATGCACAACCCCTACCCGCGCCTCGCACAAAGTTAAGCCAAAAAATAGAACGATGATGGACACCCACAGGTGAGCTGCTGCATTGCAGGCGCAACACGGCAGCTGCCACCCGTGGGTGGCCACCTGAGTTCCTGCCGCACCTGGCAGCATCCCCCATGCCCCATCGCGGGCATCCGTGTAACTCAAATCCCCTCTAATATCCCTGGTGGTTCAATGGACCACTATGGCCCGATCACGGCATCTCTTGAATCACACTGGTCCCCTACAGCCTGATCTCGGCATTTGTTCAATGAAACTCCCTCATCTTCTGGTGTCCAGTGGACCGCCATGTGCTCATCACGGGCATCGTAGAATTTCTCTCCATCTCCAGGCAGTCCAGTGATTGATCGCTGTTCGATCGCTGGTATCCTGTAATCAGCTGTCCTGGCGGCCCAGTGGCTTCTTCACTGCGCACTGACGCACCGCTTGCCTCGGTCAGCCGGGCGGTGAGCACCACTCCAGCAGCCCGCGCCGCTCACGACCACAGCTCGGTAGGTCTGCGTCTCATTGATTCACAGCGCGAGCCACTGGATTTGAAGCCCATAACAGCATAGAATTCCAGATATGTGAATGATTCATTCACATATCTGGAATATGTAGACGTAGAGCGTGATGCCCATTGGCTCACGCCAGAACCAATGGGCATGCAGCCCCACCGAGCTGTCAGTCGGCAGGCGGCGGGCAGTAGGCTGGTATGCTGCCGCCTCCGGCTGACCAGGGGAGCAGGGCGGCTCAGTGGGCTGGTGGGAGGGGGTACACAGAGACCACCAGGGTACAGGACTATTTTATGATTTACAAATGCCCGTGGTCGGGCAGCAATTGGTCCACTGGACCACCAGGGATATTGAGGGGGTTATTATACCGATGCCCGTGATCGGCACATAGCGTCCACTGACCACCAGGATATTATGGGGGTTCATTTAGACAAATACCAGCAATCGGGCTGCAGGGTATCAGTCCTCGACGTTGCTGCCTGGCAGGGTGCCAGGCAAAGTCGTCGGATCGGTGCACCTGCATGCTATCGGAAGCAAATGGCCATAATGACATGCAAATGGCCCCATGTGCACCTTTGCATAAATTATGGCCCCATTTGCATGTCCCTTTGAATATCGTAGGTGCTGTGAATGGCGAATGGCACTTGCGCTTAGCGCATCTCCATGTTCCACTCTGGCCACTTGCGCTGGTGCAGTGCCACTGCGCCCATGCACAGTGGGGTGGCCAGGGTCACCGATCATTCAAAGTTGCTGCACATAGCGCAGCTCCGCTGAATATCGCCCAGGCCACACCTCGCGCAACAAAGTTGAGCTGCGCCCAGGCTTGCACCACAGCCTGGCACAGTTTGAATATCCGGGCCTCAGTATTTGAATGTGCAAGTTGTTGCATTTCAAAGGGTAAACAAATCTCCAGTGTAATAGGCAACCAATGTTAACAAGCTGTTTCAGTTTCCTAATGGCCATCTGATAAGCAGCTTGGAGTTCTGTCTCCAACATTCTAAACAGAAAGAAGGGAGTATTTTATTTCAACTGGCATAGTGATTTGCAGGTGTGGAAGGATACATTGAAAACTCCAAAAATGTGTTCCATGGTATTCCATTTTTCCAGCTACAGACAGTAAGATGGCTGTAGGCTCCACCCACAGCCATAAAAACTAACTAAATAAATAAATGCTGGGCAGCAGTGATGTTATCACATTCGGTATACAGTTTCACCAGAGGTAAGCCTCTGTGCTACTAAGGGATGCCATGGCTGCTGACTTACTTATTAGACAAGGGTTCTCTCTAATGCCCTTGAGGCTAATCATGGAGCCAATTTTAACATTAATCCATAAGGGAAAGGAGGTGCAGATCGCATTTTGGTGGAGAATTTTTGTTTCTTGCAGTTTACAAGTATATGTCTTTTCAGCCTTGAATGAGGTAAAAGTGATATTAGATAAGAAACAAATTCTTATAAATAGTAATACAAAAAGTGTAGATTTAGAAGGATGGCCCAGACTACCTAGTGAAAACTGGGTTGAATACAGAGTAAAAAATGTGTACATTCCCTACCCCACATTCCTCACATCAGGCATATTTTTATAATGAAATTATGTTTGAAAATACACATTTATCACTTAATTGGGAAATACAATTATAATCTCATTTTGTTAAAAGTATAAATCCTTTTAGTCAGCACTGCTAGTGGAACCCATCAGTACATAACACTGCCATGTGATTAGAACCTAATAGTCCTCAGCCTTGTCGGTTCTAAACAAATTCAGAACTTTTCTACAAAGCTCATTCTATCCTTATTCCAAGTATCCTCCACAGGAAAACAACATTTAAGGAACTCAGTGGCTTGGGAGGGGCACTGGGATGGAGTATGTGTGGCTCAGACAGGCTGAGCTTAGGTTAAAATATGTCTGTCAGGAGTCGTACTTAGAAGGTGGTTGGGCAGTCAAGCAAGCATCTGGGCAGTCAGGCAGGTGAGAAAATTGAAACTAATAGAGAAAAGTTGCAGTAACACATTACTTGACAAAAACAATTTGTAGCTGCCAAATATAATTATATTTTACAAGTAACTAGCTACTGTTACTAGTTACATGATCATGTTACAAGTAATGTGGTACTACCCAGTAAGTTTGATGATGAAGTGAGGAGAACAATTGCAGATGGGGCAGGGGGCTCAATGTTGGGGAAGATGTGGCAAATTTACATTTTAGTGGGTGAAGGTTCTGCTGGAGTGAGTGAACGAAGGTCTTATGAAATGCATGTTTATAGCTATTTTGTGTTACATTTGGTCTTTGTGTTTGTGTTGCACTGTTAGTGTTCAGGGACACTAAGGAGGTAGTGTAGTTTATGGATAGAATTTGCCATCTGCTGTTCGTGACACTACATCTGGGAATAGCAAGTCACTAATGTGAGTATATCAGAGTGGTGGATGCAGCTATACTTTGAATATGGAACTGCATCTAGAAAACATACAATTGAACTGACTGAATGTGAAATGATACACTGCATATGTAAATGTGGCAACTATCAACTGACACCAAGGTCCATATAAGCTTTGGCAGTCAATGCAATGTTACTTTGATTTCACATGTCTCCGTAAGTAAACTAAATGGTTGATGGACTACAATTGCTGAGCTTAAATTTGATTTTGCAGGTCAGCTGTGCATAACTGATTCGAGTTTACATGACAACTCTAACTGAATGACAAGACATATCTATTAACCTTAAATCTATTGCAGCATTCATAAATACAGCACCACTGACAGGTGTGAGGATTGATCAGCAGCAGAGCTGTTCACATAAGTGCTGCAAGCAATTTAAAGTTAATAGATATGTACATACAATCAATTACAGTAACCATGTAAATCCAAATCAGTTGCACACAATCGATTTACATGTAACTGGATGACTGAATGCTATATGGATGCAGTTAAACTTTAAAATGATCCTGCCCCTATACCCCCCACCCCAAAATAAATGTCATACTGTGAGTCAGGCCATTTCATGTCTGGTTTATACCAAATATTTTCATATTAGCTCTTTTTGGAGCTCTGTTTATTTTCACTTTACTACTGTAGATCTAGACAGAATGCTGCCCAGCTATACTGTGGTGTCATTAAGCAATTTCAGCTGCTCTCCCATTAGTAGAATGTAGCCTGGACCTGGGGAGGTGTGGGAGACCTACTGCCGTAGGTCCCCCCACACACAAACTGTCTGAGCTTTGTCGGAGTGGAGGAGCTGGCGAGAAGCTTGTGCCCGTGGACCTCCCCCTGCGAGGAATCCTCCTGAGGATGATCGGGAGCCTTTTGCAGTGACTGGGGACTCAGTAGTTTTGCCAGGTGGACCTCCACCAACGTGAGAATTCCTTCAGTGGACTAATCAGGAGTTTTGCTGTTTTGCAACAATGGGGACAAGAACTGTTGCTGCGGGGGCTTTGTTCGATTTCTCGGTGCGAAGTTTCTAATCCTGCAGCTGACACCTATTGGTCTGTCCTGCTGTGATGCTTAGTCTGGCCCAGCTCTTCAGGTCAATCGAGCCATCAGCACTACTCTTGACTGGACCTGGGGAGGTGTGGGAGACCCTGCTGCCTGGGTCTCCCCACACAAAAACTATCTGTGAGCTTTGTCAGGGTTGAGGCGCCGGCGAAGCTTTTGTCGGGGGACCTTCCCTGGACGTGAAGAATCCTCCTGAGGACAATTGGGAAGCCTTTTGCAGTGACTGGGGACTCCGTAGTTTGTGCCAGGCGGACTTCACTCCAGGTGAGAATTCCTCCTGTGGACTAATCAGGGAGTTCTTTTGCTGCTTTGCAACAACGGGACAAGAACTGTTGCTGTGGGGCTTTGTTTGATTTCTCGCACCAAGTTTCAAATCCTGTAGCTGACGCCTATTGGTCCCTCCTGCTGTGATGCTCGGTCTGGCCCAGCTCTTCAGGCCAACATGAGCCCATCAGCCCTACTCTTGACTGGACCTGGGGAGTGTGTGAGACCTACTGCTTCAGATCCTCCTCCACACACAAACTTTTCTGTGAGCTTTGTCGGTTGAGGCGCCAGCGAGAAACTTGTGCCTGTGGACCTCCCACGATGCGAGGAATCCTCCTGAGGACAATCGGGAGCCTTTTCTCCCACCCGCCCGCCCACCCCATTCCCCTCATCCCTTGTCCCGTTAAATGTTCGCTCATCCTGCCCACTTGCTCACCAGGCTCCTCCTTAGTTGCCCACACTAGGGCTTGTGCCACCAATCAAGACCATGCAGACTAAAATTGTCTTTTACTCTGAACTCTGCTGTATCCTGTACAAAATTGTCTCCTGCAGTCTGGTACCTCTGTACGATACTTTTCTCCTGCTGTCTGGTACCCGATAATTTGTAGCCTAACTTCCCCTTTGTGCAGCTGTGATACAAATCTAATTCCTGTCCTAAAGAGACTGTAATTTCTGCTTGTTTTGTTGGCCTGATGATATTTTGTATTCTAGCCTCTGACTACTATGTATTTTATGTACCTCCTGTGCTATTTAGGTCTTGTAACCCATGCTGTTCTTTTTGTGCATGACCACCATTGTAGCCCTTGTTGTTTAAGGCTAAAACACAGCATTGCACAGTCTTGGGATAGCTACCTAGTCTGCAGTACTATACTGCTTGCCTAGCTTCCCGGGGGCCATCTAACCTCTCTGCCTTCTTAGCTGTATATCCTTGTCATTTTTGCCTTTCCACCTCCCCTGCCCTATTGTAAGTGGATTACCCTGTCACTGTGGACCTAGCCATGGCCTGCACTGTCACCTAACCTTTGGCTTTCATAAACCAGTACAGCACCCCCAGGGCCGGCTTACTGTAAATACTGGCTTTCCGGATGCCACCCCACAGTGGATGTTCGGCCCCTCCAGCCCAGTCGGGGATCGGCCTCGCCCCGTTCCCCAGGACACCCCTCCTTGCCCATGACCTGGGCAATCTGCCAAAGGCATAAAATGGTGACATGAACATGCACAGTCTCTACCCAGCCTCACTGAACTAACCGCCTGGGTGGACCTCTACAATCCCAATATACTGGGGATTACAGAATCCTGGCTGAAGCCTCACATCTCAGACTCCATGTGTGCCCTCCCAGGATACAACCTACTCAGGCATAACTGAGAGGGTAACAGGTAGGGAGGCAGTGTGCTTCTCTACTACAAGGGGCACCTAAACGTGTCTGTCATCAGACACCCACCACTCCCTCTGCCTGTGAGTTTTTGTACACCCTCCTTCTCCTAGGTAACACCAAAAATGTTCACTTGGTTTGTGTCTACAACCCTCCTAAGGGAGGTACACTTGCCTCCTCCCTACTCAACTGTCTAAGAGACAAACTTGGCCCAAATGAGTTGCTCGTCCTGGGTGACCTCAACCTGAATTGGCTAGGGGGCAATGCCAAGCCTTACCAGACTCTTCTGTCTGGTCTCGCCCTCAGTCAGCTCACTGCTGAGCCTATGAGGCTCTCCTCTCATGGAGTGATGAAATCCCTCATCGACTGGGTTCTGAGTAACAGACCTGGCGATATAGTCACCTCAGGAATCCTCTACGATGCCATCTTGGACCACTCCCCTACCTATTGCATATGGGGCCTCTCCTCTCCTCTCCTAAAATACCCAGTAAAGTGATCCAGATGCAGGACTATTCCTATTTTGACATTGACAACTACCTTGTTGACCTGCGTCTAGTGGACTGGGTCCCAGGTCACTGCCTCTAATGATCCCTCAGTGGCCCTTGACAACTTCCTCGCTGTCTTTGGGTCCCTGCAAAATAAACACACCCCACTCACCAAGAGAAGGGTGAGGGTGTTGTCTCCAAGTGGCTCCATGGGGCCTCCTATCCCTCATGAAGCAAAGACAAGTGTTGGGCTCGATTCAAGTCCTCCAACTCCCAGCTGACCACCTTGAATATCGTCAGCCTGAGAAACTCTTGTAAAGAGCCATCCACTCAGCAAGAGCAATTTCTGCCAGTCTGCCCTGCTTTCCATGGCCAAAACTCATAGAGTTTCTGGAAAACATAAAAGCCTCGTTACTGGGTCTGTCAGAACCCAGGTCTCTGACCTTCTGTTGAAGGTGAGTTGCACAACCCCTTACCATCACCAACACTTTCAACTGTCAGTTCTCCAACCTGACTGTCCCAACCTCTCAACCCTCTGCTCCTCCCTCCCAACCCCTTGTCCCCATGGCCACCGGTCCCCCCTCAGTGTGACCCCCAGCTGTCCTCCCTTCTACCTAAAAGCAGTCACTGTCCAGGAGACCCAGAGGTTCCTCACGGGTCTCTCTCCTCATATGGGAGCTGGGCATGACGGTGTCGAGCCCAAACTGCTCTGCTTGGGGGCATCCCTCCTCACCTGGCCTATCTCCCACATCTTCAATGCCTCCCTGATCTCTGGCTCCATCCCGGACATTTGGAAGGTGGCCAAAGTTGTCCCAGCCCTCAAAGAGGGGGACCCAAAAAATCTTAACAATTATCGGCCCATTGTGATCCTGTCTGTTATCAGCAAGGTACAAGAAAAGCTGGTAGCCTCCCAGCTCACCCACTACCTTCAGAGCTACGAGCTCCTCTCTCTCCAGCCCAACATGGGTTCAGAAAAGGGTACAGTACTTCAACTGCCCTTGCAGTGGTTACCTCTGCTATCTGGCTTGCCACCGACCAAGGCACACTTACTGGAGCCATCTTTGTAGACCTCACCAAAGCCTTTGACCGGGTTGACCATTCACTCCTGTGATCCACCCTTTGGACCATGGGGTTTCTCCCCCTTCCTCATCTGGTTCACAAATTACCTTCGGATAGGCAGCAGTATACAAACTTTAACAAGGCCTCTCCGAACCCACTCCAGTGACTTGTGGTGTCCCCAGGGCTCCATCCTTGGGCCCATCTTGTTTTCCTTTTACAAATGAGTTACCTCAGCCTCTGCCTATGGGATCTCCACCCTGTACGTGATGACCTCGCCATACTGGCAAGCTCTCGGACCTAAAGACCATAAATACCTGGTTAACCTCCGACTTTAACCATGTCCAGTCCTGGCTCAAGACCACAGGCTTTCCATTAACCTCAAGAAGACCCAGGTCATGCTCTTGGCCCTCTGCCAAGTTAAAAGCCTGCCCTGCTTCTCCAACAATCTTAGGAGCTGATGGGTCCCCACTGCCTGTTACTGAAGTGGTTAAGTACCTGGGGTTACTCTTGACCCTCAGCTGGATCTCACCTGTACATCCATGAACACCAGCAAAGCTGAAATTGCAAGCTGGGCCTGGCCTATAGAGCAAATCATGCCTCACCTCAAGTGGCTCCACTGGCCTTAGCCAGGGGGTCCTCCTCACCACACTCAGTTATGGTCTTGTATCCTTTACCCATGTCCCTAAATCCAGTTTCTCTAAATGGGACACAGCGTACAACAATGTATGCCGCTTTGCTCTCGCTGCTCCCCGCCTCACTTATCGATGTGACCTTTACTCCTGGCTGGAGTGGCTCCCACTGGAGTCCCACTGCACCTTCATCCTTGGCAACTTTTGAGACAACATCATCTGTACTGCCACCCCCTCTGCACTTGCCCTGTCCCTCAGTCATGCCGCTCCCCCCTACCACCTAAGTTCCAGCGACTCTCAGGTCCTCCTGGTTCCTAAAACCCGCACTCGTATGGGTGACAAGGCCTTCCCTGCCTTCACACCAAAGCTGTGGAACTCCCTGCCAGCCTGCACTTGCACCTCCCCATCACAATCCTGCTTCAGAGCCTCCCTATGGGGCTTCCTGAAATCAGCCACCACATGTCTCTTTACCTGAGCTGCTTCTCCTGGTACCTATCTCTGGGTGGCCTTTCTGTGGCTATAACCAGCACTTTGCCACACTGGCCTCACCCGTGTCTCCTGTCATACTCTGCCTGGTGCTCTATTACCCTGTAGTGACTGGTCCTGGATGATAATCTACCTGATTCTCCTCTTACCCCTATTCTGACTTATCCTGCTGCCTTGTACTTTGGTATTCTTCAAGATTGTTGAGAGTCTACTGTCGCCTATTTCCTGTACTCAGCTGGATGTCAGCTTACGTAGTTATCCATGCTACCTCACTGATGATTCCACTTATTGTGCTCGGTCAAATGTGATCTATGTACCTCAACTATGTACCTTATTCGTATGTTACAAAAGTGCCTTAATCTATGTACCCTACTCTTATGATTTATCATGTGCTTGAACCTAATGTATGTTAACCCTGTTTATGCCTGATGTTCATGTATTGTACCATTGTAACCCTCCCGGGTCACGCCTGAAAATAGGCACTTGGCTGTCTAGTGTGCTCACTGTAAACAAAGCAAATAATATTTAACCTATGTTATTATTGTTTGTGACACATCTAACAGTTTCTGTATCTTAGTTTGATAGTATATCATCACACAATAACAATTTACACCACACCAGTGAGAGTAAATTTCACCAAATAAATGTTATTTTTGAATGTTGTTATATCAGCACCCTCATTCTCCTCAGTTCTCCATTGGCTGAATCTGATGGCTCATTTAGATTCCTCTTGGTTCTTTCAGTTAGTGCTCCTCAGGAAAAGTTCAGACACAGTTACTTTTCATGTCGTGAAACTTCTTGCTTCTCAGTACACACTGATAGTCAATTTGGTGCCTAATCTACTTCAGCACCTAGATTTGTATGCTTGTTTTGTCTCTTTTCTCCTTCCTCTTTCTGCTTTCCACTGTAAGGTGACCTGGCCCTGAATGAACGCCTGATGGAGCTGTATAGATGCTTTTAGTACTATGCTACTGTGCAACAGGATTTGCAGTCAATAACCTGCATCAAGCTGCCCTCTCCTGTTTCTCTCTAAGAAAGTGGTACTGCTTGTACAGATAGTGCAATTATGAATGTCTTGATACTAGCTTAAATAAATCTATTAAAACACTGCAACTAATTCCTCAGGTTGCCGGTTCTGTGCAAAACTATTCAAGTATTCAGAATGCTTGAAGTATATCTAAGGTGCATAAAGAACATATACTGTATTTACTGTACTTCTAAACAGTGGCAACCATTTGGGTACATTAATAAAGGGACTTGATACTGCAGAATACTCAACTCATATCCTTGCAACCAGAGGACAAAAGTTCAAAAAGTGGCTTGCAAAGGGCTGCAAGCAGCTCATTCAGGTCCAGTGGGAGAACTGGAGGTTGGTACAAAGGTCTAGAATGGCTAAACACTCAAAAGAAATGGATGACATTAAAGTGCCTAAAGTGGACCCCTCCAAAGAGCCAAGGATGGTCCCTACAGCTGAAACCTGACCTCTTACAGAGCTGAGAACTAAGCCCTTATCCACCCTAATTGCAAGAAATCCAAAATCTTTGGCATTGTAGCCTTAGTAGGCTTGAATCCATGTTCACTGGCCCAGGAGACCAAAGAAAATTCAGGTCCTAGCATAAGCTGAAGAAATAAAACATTCTCTGAATGATATGAGAATCTATGACCTTAGCAAAAAAACCTTGTTTTAGAAGCCTTATGCTCTCAGGAGCTTAGCTGCTAGCTGCAGCGATGCTGGGTTCAGATGCAAGATTGATCCCTGAACTAGCAGATCTCTTTGGCAAGAGAGTCAAAATGGTTCCTCAGTTTCAAGATTCATCAAATCCAAGAAACATGGCCTTCTTGGTCACTCTTGAGCTATCAGAAGAAAACTTCTCCTTTAATACTGAATGTTTTTGAAAAGTCCTTGGTATCAGTGGAATTGGAAGAAACATACAGGCCCTTTTGAAGTTCCTACATTGAGAAAGAACATTTACTACCTCTGGTAGTGGACATCAGAACCAACTAAAAAATCTAGGAACCTGAGCATTCTCTCTGGAAGTAAAGTGTTCGATCTGAGAGGTGCTAAACTGACTGCCCAGAAAACCTTCGGGTGAAGAGATCATTCTTTGGATGGATAAGCTGGTGGGTTAGCCAATCCAACTGAATGTTTACATCCCTCACTAGATGAATGCACAGATGATTATTTTCAGCCCAGCACAATCACATCTCCAGATGCAACCCACCAGCACTTAGCACCGGCACTGTCCTCCAAAAGTAACAGGTAATGACACTGTTTCTTACCTCTGTCCACTTTATTGGTACAGCTACTGACATGGCCAGATACTTCCAGATATTTCACAATATTTTGAAAGAGATTCTCTCTGATGGCCATAAAGCAGTACTGCAGGCAGGCCAGAACTTCTCTAGTGATATCACAGAAATTTAATGAAATATTTGACCATGGCAATTGTTGCAACTGTATAGACATACAATCCCAAAAATATGTGTAACCAATGTTTTCAGCATACAGTACATTCAAAAATGGCTCATTTGCCTAATTCATCAAATTATCAAACCTCTTCATTCAGGGAGTCACCAATTTAGATGTATTCTAGGTGCAGATTCCTGCCCTCCCCCACACTGAGGTACATTTTTGGCTTCCAGAAACATGCTTTCACTTTTTGTGCTTCCTTGATTATTTATGTATGCAACCAGTACTGTGTTGTCTGAGTGAACTTTCACTGTCTGGGACTCAGTCTGCTCCTGGAAATGAAGGAGAGCAAGAAACACTGCCCTATCTCTAAAACCTTTATCTGAAGAAGTTGGTCTTCCCAACTCCAGATACGCTTGAATGAAATGTGATCCAGAACTGCACCATAACACAGAAGGCTGGCATCCTTTGTCATAATTTGCTCTGTTTGGGAAAACAGTGTGGAACCCTTCAGTAGTTTCTTTGTAACCTCCCACCATTCAAGGGACTGACAAACTGAGGGAGAATCCAAACATGTGTCTGATATTGGGGGCACTGACACTATCACCCCAATCTGGAGTAGGTGATCCAGGGTCTGCCCCACCGCTTTCATTTCACTGGGTTTCTGGACATCATTAAACTGAAGGAAATGGCCTGTTGGAGGGCATTGTAGAGATTTCTATTGTATAACCTAGATAGATAAACTACAGCACCCACCAGAAGTCCATCTGAGGACCAAAGGAACAAGATGGGCCTGCAAAATCCTCATGCAGAGAATTTACACTCTTGCTGACTCATCCTAAGTGTCTCTGAGATAAGGGGCCTCTATTCATGGGGGAACTTAAACCAGTGAAGGAATTTCTGCCTCACTGACTTCTGAAGCCTAAAAAGGAATGAACACCACCTATGTCAAGCATGCCCCAAACCTCTCACCCTGGAGGGTTATGGAACTAAGCTGCCCTTTGGAAATCGGCACTTGATCTTTTTTGTCTTTAATATTTTTAAGATTTTCGGCCAACTTTGGACTGAACAACATATCCCCTGAAAAAGGAATACCCTACAGCCTAGGAAGCCTTGTCCATGGACTAGTGCTGTAACCAGACTCCTTTCGCAGAAACATAGACTATGTTGGCAGAAAAAGACTATTGATCCATCCAGTCTGCCCCGTTATACACTGTCCTACTCTGAGACCTGCTGTCTAGGTGGGAATTTTTGCCTCGCTTCCCTTCCTTGTCCCCTGGCTTTCACTACCTCCTGAGTTAACTATTAAGTCCTTAACTCTGTCCCAGCCTTCTTGAAATCATTAATGGTTTGGTGCCCACCACTGACGAAATTATATCTGAATTGTAGCTGAAGCAGAGCTGAATAATCATCAGAATCATAGCTGAAACTATGGCGGAAGGACACCTAGCAGAAAGTTAACTACTGCTAACAACCTCATTTCCTAACAAGTATTTGCCAAT
Source organism: Neoceratodus forsteri (assembly GCA_016271365.2). NCBI lineage: Eukaryota > Metazoa > Chordata > Ceratodontiformes > Ceratodontidae > Neoceratodus > Neoceratodus forsteri. The sequence goes on along the minus strand of CM028131.1, from coordinate 1,083,015,748 downwards.
GCTGAATGTTTGCTTGCTGGTATTAGCACTGGAAATGCAGGAGTTAGATGCAGAATCGGAATGGCAGTGAAGTACTGAACTTCACACCAACCCCACCTTCACCCTGCAGAGATGGACAGGCATTGGGGCATGCATTTGGGTCATCACCCACGATGTTCATGTCATGTCACCTCACCCTATCCTGCAGACACCAACATGTGTTGAGGTGTGCTTTGTGGTGTTCAGCTTTACAGTCACCCCATTCCATGAGGACATACGCTGAAATGAGTGCAGTATAGAGCATGGAGGTGAACTCTAAAGCGAAGAGTCCAAGGCACACCTCCATGCCTGTCACTGGCTGGGGGTGGGGTGGGATGGCATGAGCATTACAGTTGGTAATCCAAAGGCACACCCCTGATGCCTGTCAGTATGTATAGGGTGGGACATTATGATTAGAAACCCTAATGCCCCTGGTGTTTGTTGGTATTTGCACTACACATTTTAAATATGGCCTTTTTGTGATCCCACCTCATGAAAGCATTTGGGACCTTTTCTCATGAAGAGTGGCAGTGTGATTTTGTTAATGTGCCCCAAACTTTGAGTTCCCACAGCGACCGTGCCATTCTGCTGCAGATGTATGAAAACACAGATTGGGCAGGATGTGAAGAATGACACCTGTACCATCCATAGGGAGGTGTCAAGGGATGGCAATGTTGAAAATCTGTACTGGAAATATAAAAATGCTCGCACTTCCAAGCATACGTGGAAACTGCTGAACGCAGTGCATAACACAGTCATTTAGTGGAACTATTTCACTAAATTTTCAACATACGCATTTTGTGACCTCTGCTCATGAACACTGTCATTATGATTTTCTTAATCTGTCCTGAACACTGATTTCCCACAACAACTGTGCTATTCTGCACCCGATGTGTAAATGCATATTTCAGGCAGGATATGAAAAATGACAGCTGCACTGTTCATATGGAGGTGTGAAAAAATGCCAATGTTGAAAATCTGGAGTGAAAATTTTACAAATGTGTGAAATTACGAGGTTACGTGGAAATTGCGCAACGTACATAGAAACATAGAAACATAGAAGTTGACGGCAGATAAGGACCGCAAGGCCCATCCAGTCTGCCCATTTGTTTTTCGACCTTATAAATGTGCCATCGGCCTTTGCTCTGTCAGTGGCCTATCTATTCATAGTCATTTGTATTGCTCCCTTATGCCTATCCCATCCCTGTTTGAAGCCCTGCACTGTATTCATAGCCACCACTTCTTGTGGTAAGCCATTCCATGCATCCACCACCCTTTCTGTGAAAAAGAATTTCCTCACATTCCCCCTTAATCGGCCCCCCTCTAATCTCATGCTGTGTCCTCTTGTCCTGCTATTTTCTTATATTTAAACATGTTAAACTCTTTCACCTTGTTAATGCCCTTAAGGTGCTTGAATGCCTCGATCATATCACCTCTCTCCCTCCTTTGCTCAAGGGTATACATATAGAGCTCTGTTAATCTGTCCTCATATGTCTTCTGATGCATTCCCTGCACCATTTTGGTTGCCCTTCTCTGGACTGCCTCAATTTGGTTAATGTCCTTGTGAAGGTGTGGCCTCCAATACTGCACACAGTACTCCAGACGGGGCCTAACCAGTGTCTTGTAAAGAGGGATTATTACCTCCCTCTTACGACTTGTGATAGCCCTACTAATACACCCTAACACCCCCCTAGCCTTACCTACTGCTTTAGAGGTCTGCTTGATGATTTCAGGTCATTAATGATGATGATACCCAAGTCTTTTTCTTCCTTTGTGACTGCTAGCAACTCCCCTCCCAGCCTATAGGTGGCTTCAGGGTTTCTCTTCCCTATGTGCATGATTTTGCACTTCTTTGCATTAAATCCCAGTTGCCACTCTTCTGACCATTTTGTCAGTTTATCCAGATGTCTTCTCATTCTGCCCACCCCATCTGGATCATCTACTCTGTTGCAGATCTTGGTGTCATCTGCAAACAGACAAGCCTTACCCTCTAGTCCATCTGCAAGGTCACTAATGAAGATGTTGAAGAGGACTGGCCCCAGGACTGATCCCTGAGGTACCCCACTTGTGACTTGCATCTCTTCTGACTGTATACCATTTACCACCACTCTCTGTTTTCTGCCCGTCAACCAATTTGCCACCCAGTTGACCAACTTCTGACCCACCCCAAGCCTACCCAGCTTATTTATCAATCTTCCACGTGGAACAGTGTCAAAAGCTTTGCTGAAGTCAAGGTAGACGACAGCAACTGCTCCCCCTTGGTCCACCACTCTGGTTACCCAGTCAAAGAAATCTATGAGATTAGTTTGACAGGACCTTCCTTTTGTAAACCCATGCTGTCTTGGATCCTGTGCCCCTATGGATTCCAGGTGTTGCACTATCCTTTCCTTAAGGAGTGCCTCCATAATCTTGCCCACTACTGAGGTAAGACTGACTGGTCTGTAGTTTCCCGCCTCCTCCCTGCTACCACTCTTGTGGAGCGGGATCACATGAGCCCTTCTCCAGTCTTCTGGGACCTCTCCTGTGCTCAGAGACTCACTAAACAGTTCTGCTAATGGCTCTGCTAGTTCCACCTTTAGCTCCTTAAGTACCCTGGGATGTATGCCATCAGGTCCCATTGCCTTATCCACCCTGAGCTTAGCAAGCTTTTGTAGGACCCTTTCTTTTGTGAAGGGAGTAGTGCTCACCTCCTTCCCCCCTGTGTCCATGATGCTGAGCTGTGGGCCCTGCCCTACCTTCTCTTCAGTATTAAACTGAGCAAAAGTATCTATTTAGGATAGATGCCTTTACAGGGTCCTTCTCCTCACCTGCTCCCTTTTCTCCATTAAGCTTAGCAATACCCCCTCTGGACTTTCTCCTTTCACTAATGTATCTATAGAAAGTCTTGTCACCTTCTTTTACTGTTCATGCTAGTGTTTCCTCAGTTTGGGACTTTGCCTGCCTTACTGCCTTCCCTGCTTCCCTTAAAGCAGTTTGGTATGCCTCCCTATCTTCATCCCGCTGTGTTCCCTTATATTTCCTGAAGGCCAGCCTTTTGGCTCTGACCTTTTCTGCTACTGTATTTGAGAACCAAAGTGGTTTCCTTCTTCTTTTGCACTTCCTTTTCTGTCTAACACAATGGGATGTTGCTTCAAGTATTGCATCCTTAATGCTTGCCCACTTTGCCTGTACCCTCACCTGTGTTTCTTTTTGCCAGGGCTAGCTTAACTCTGTTGACCATCTTATCAAAGTCAGCTCCTCTGAAGTCCCATATTTTTGCCTTGGAATGGGATGATTTAGATGTAGTAGCCAAACTGAACCATACCATGTGATGGTCACTGGTCCCAGGTGATCTTCTACCTGGAGATCTGTGATCCCTTCCTTGTTAGTCAGTATTAGATCTAGGATAGCCCTGTCTCTTGTGGGTTGCTGTACCAATTGTTTGAGGCCCTCCCCCTGCAGGGAATCCACTATGTGTCTAGTTCTGGCAGATGTTCCTGCCGGTATTGACCAATCTGTATCCGGCATGTTGAAGTCTCCCATTATCAGAACCTCCCCTTTAGCTGTCATGTTTTGTATATCTTCTAAGAGTAATGTGTCTATGTCCTCCCCCTGGTCTGGGGGCCTGTAGACAACCCCAGTTCTTATGGCTGTCCCATTTCCTGTTTCCAGGGTGACCACAGTTCTTCTGGCTCCTTATGTGTATTCTGAATTTCTGTAGCTTTGATATTTTCATTGACATACAGGGCCACCTCCCCTTGTTTCCTCGGTCTCTTCTGAACAATACATAGCCAGGTACTGAAGTCTCCCAAGTGTGGTTACTGGTAAACCACGTCTCACTAATTGCTACTATGTCCAGTTTAGCCTCTGACATTGTGCCTGCAGGTCTGGGATCTTATTTCCCAGGCTGTGAGCATTTGTGTACATGAGTTTCCATTGGCCAGATTTTGGTGTGTTAGTTGTTGGGTGAGGTTTGGCATTACCCTGTGCGTGTGGGGAGACAAACCTTTTCTTACCTGGTGATGCAAATGAACTGCAAACAAGCTGAATCCTGCTTGACCCACTAGATGAGGGAGGAGTGTCTTCTATTCGACGTATGGGGTGCTGTACCCTCTCCCATTTGCTAGTTTAAATATTCTGCAAAGACGCCAAACTTCTGCCCCAATGCACTGACTCCTCCTTAGTCAGATGCAGTCCATCAAATTTAAAGAACTTTCGCCTCCAGAACTGTTGCCAGTTCCCTACAAATCTGTGTCCTTTTCCTGGCACCAGCCCTAAGCCACATGTTTAGCTCCCTATCTCCCTTCTCTGACCTTCCATCCATCTGCTCCCTCTCCCAGACTGGCAGGATCTCAGAGAAGGAGATGCCGGATGAAATAGATGATAGTTTGTCACCCAGCCTGGTCAGGTGTTCCTTGGTCTCACAACTGACTGACTGGCGAGATCATTAGTCCCTATTGTACTAGGACATCAATGTTTTCTCCTGCTTTGTGAACAATTTTAGTAATGCGGTCAGTGTCTCTCCATGATGATGTACCTGGGAGACATCTGACCATTACCCTGGCTGAGATGGGTATCAACTCCCAATCATGGAGTCTCCTATGATCAGAAGTTTTTTGATTTCTTTGCTTTCTTTGTTTTGGTTCCTGATTTGGGTGAGTTTTGTTGTGCTAGCTCCTGTGCTGCAGTGTACGTCAGAATACAGTCATTTTATGGACTTTTATCACTAAATTTTCAACATAGGCATTTTAGCACATCTGCTCATAAACAGTGTCACTGTGATTTTCTTAATGTGTCCCGAACACTGATTTCCCACAGCAACTGTGCTATTCTGCGCCAGAAGTGCAAAAACACATTTCAGCCAGGATGTGAAAAATGACAGCTGAACTGTTCATAAGGAGGTGTGGAAAAATGCTAATGTTGAAAATCTGGAGTGAAAATATTACTTCACGAAGTTATGAGTGTAAGTGAAAATGCACACTCATAGCACAGTAATTTTATGGACTTTCGTTACCAAATTTTCAACATAGGCATTTTAGGACCTCTGCTCATGGACAGTGAGTGTCACTGTGATTTTCTTAATGTGTCCTGAACACTGATTTCCCACAGTGACCACGCTATCATGCGCCGGAAGTGCGAAAAATCATTTTGGCCAGGATATGAAAAATGACAGCTGTACTGTTCATAAGGAGGTGTGACATAATAATTCTTATTTGTACAGCGCCTTTCTTAAAACCAAGGCACCTTTACAATAACTGCACATAAAATGATAAAATAAACACAGATCCAATAACTGCTAAATTCATAAAATACAACAAAATATCATCATCAGGGGTAAGCTTTTAACCATAGATGGGTCTTTAAGGCCTTTTTTAAATTCCTCCACAGATGCACACTGCCGGAGTGGATGGGGTAGAGAATTCCAGAGGGCAGGAGCCATGTACATAAAATCACAGGTCCCCAAAGATTTTAAATAAATCCTCGGAATCTCTAGTAACCACTCGTCCGCCGAGCGGAACGATCGCCTAGCGCAGTAAGGTACCAGGAGCTCTTTCAAGTAGTCTGGGCCCAGTCCATGTAGGGCTTTATAAGTCAGAAGACCAACTTTAAAGGTGATCCACCACGGAATTGGCAGCCAGTGCAGATCGCACAGCACCAGAGAGAAATATGACAGGCAGAGAAGTACTTGTCAATAACCGGGTTGCAGCATTCTGCAAGCTGCAAGTGGTGGATATCAACCTCTGGTAGCCCTAAATACAGGGAGTTGCAGTAAACAAGGCACAAGGTCACAAAGGCATGGACCAATATAGGCAGATCACCAGATGGAACTAGGTGCTTAATCCTGGAGATGTTCCTCAGATGGTAAAAGGATGATTTGATGACTGCCGACACCTGCGATCACAGTGTCAGCCCGTCATCAAAAATCACCCCCAGGTTCAGCACCCATTCAAAGGTGGGAGCTGAGTGCCACCCTTAAAAAGTCCTGAAGGCAAACCAGCTCCCATCCCTCTATCCGGTGACCCCAGATCCACAATCATCACCTTCATCTTCTCCGAGTTCAACCTCAGCCAGCTCGAATTCATCCAGTTCTGGATTTCAGTGAGGCAGTTGTTAAATCCGTGAGAGCTCTCTATCTTGGTCGGTGTAAAAGAAAGGTAGAGCTGGTATCATCTGCAAAGCAGTGAAACCTCATCCCATACCTTCTACAATGTTCCAAGGCAGTACATGTACACTGCTAACAACATGGGGACAACACTGAACCCTGAAGAACCCCACAAGACAGACAGACTGGGCCAGAGGAATTAATCCCTGATATCACCCTCTGAGTTCTGCCAGTGAGGAAAGATCTAAACCACCCGAGGACTGTAATAGACGAGCCATAGATGAACCTCGGCATTCGAAAAGTACCCCATGGTCCACAGTGTCAAATGCTGAAGAGAGATCAAGAAGAACCAAGATAGAACAGCTCTTTTGATCTCTTGCCATCAAGAGATCATTGCGCACCCGAACCAGCACCATCTCAGTATTATGCCTCTTTCAGAAACCAGACTGGAGTGGTTCATAAATGCCATGAATGGTCAAATGGTTCTTCAGTTGTATGGCCACTACTTTCTCAATCACCTTCCCCATAAAGGGGAGGTTAGAGATTGGTCTGTAGTTAGCATGGCAGTCTGGGTCCAAAGAAGCTTTCTTCAGGAGGGGCATTACCAGTGCCTCCTTCAGGGAACTAGAGAACTTACCCATCTCCAAGGAGCACCAGACTATCCATGCTAGGACTGGGCCAATAATATCACAACAACTGTTTATCAGGGAGGTTGGGACCGGGTCCAAACTACAGCACGTAGAGTGCATACCCTGGACAATCCGCATGACATCAATGAACTACGGCTTGTCAAAGGAACTCCAGAGAGCCTAGGGACCATGACCGGTACCGATCCACAGCTTCTCCCTATAGAGGATGCAGGCTGGAGTGCCGCCCTGATGTCGGCCACCTTAGCCACAAAGAAACGAGCAAGCTCTTCACACTCAACTTGTGAAAAGGCTCTTCGAACCTGCAGACAGGCTGGGTTGCACAGTTTGTCTACCATTCGAAAGAGCTGAGCTGGTCGGTTCTGAGCAGCCTCAATCTCCCCAGACAGGAACTCTGCCTTCTTATCGGAGATTGCAGAATGACAGACCTGATAATGTTCCATCAATCTAAGATGGTCTGCATCAAGAGCAGATCTGCACAGTGGGTGGTTGGGGAGGGATCTGACTGGCATGGGACTGTTTCTTTCTTTCAGGGATAGAAAAGAAAAAAAAGACATTGCAGGAAGGTTTTTTTTCTGTAGGCTTTTTCAGCACACTGGGGTGGGCTCCCAGTATGCCTCCTGCCTTTTGGGGTGGGGCATTAAGCTGATGGGGATTGGGCCTCCCATTGGCAAAGAATGACTGTTTGGGGAGCATGATGCTGAGAGGGATTGAGCAGCCCCTCGGCACACAACAAATGGGGTGCATTATGCCGATGTGGAGTGGGCTCCCCATCTGCAAATTATCTGGGCCAGAGCATGCCGACAGGGGGACTGGGCACCCCAGTCAGTCAGCTTGCCCTCCACTGCCATGTTTACAGACATATTACAACAGGCAAGGTACCGCCCTGCAATAACAGGTCTCTCCCTCATTGCAGTGGGATGGCTGATGCTGCACTGATGAGGCGGCCCCTCATTGCAGCGGCCAAATCATTTCAGCTTGGTGGCACTTATGCAGATCCAGTGTCATCGGGACATTGGGCCTACATTCGCAAACAGTGTCAAGTTCACAAATGCAGTGTCTGCTTTGGCCACACAGTGCCGCACCTCACAACCCGCTTCTCCTAAGCTGCCACATCAAGTTTCTTATGCAGGCGCAAGCAAACATATAAAGGAGAATGTTAAAGTGATGAAAGGAAGAAGGCTGGACATCAGATAGTCCTCCAGTAAACTATCCAATGTCCTGAGACCCAGTCGCATTGAGATCTTTAAACCAGCAAAGATGTGTACATGACTCTAATGTTAGACCCAGCCACTGAAAAACCTCTCCTACAATCTGCAGCTGCTTTCTTAGCAATCCTATCAGGAAAGGCAGGTGCCCCTTAATTAGGGATCATGATATGCTTATCCATATTAGCCACTGAAGCATCAGAGATTGGTGAGACGTCCCTTTTTTTAGGATATTCTTCTAAAAAGGATAGCATTATGGCTGGGATTTTGCAAAATTGCTTTTTCTTATCAACTTTTAGCCATTACTAGTTGATCACTTGGCTACGATGCTGAAAACACAAAAAACAATTAGGAGTGTTCCCAGAAATGGAAATTATTAGCTTCACTGGTGGTGGAGTCACTGACTGAACCTTCATGTATTTTAGCATTCTGTAGTAGTCTGCTGCTAGTAAAGACATGAACTGGAAAACAAGGAAAAGTGGGATGGAAGATGTATGAGGACCCTAAGACCACTCAGCTTCCTTGACAGAGTGCATGTCATTGTTCTGCAGCTCAGCAGAGATTGCTGGGAAGGGGCATCCCTTATTAAAGCCTATTTTTTTCAATCTGAGTGTTGGGACACAAATAGAAGGGGGTGCCTGCACATCATTTACAGCAGTTCTGATATGATCTGGTACATCTGCATGTACTTGTTGCGGAACCAATTGCCAGCTGGCAAGGGTCACTTAAACATGGGAAAAAGTACTTGTAAACAGTTAGGAAAGGCCATGCATGCTATTGCTCAGCCATAGAAAAGAGTGCAAAATTGAGCTATAGAAGCAAAAATCAACAAACAAAATCCCAAAACACGCAGAAACCCTTGTTTATTTGTTTGCCTTTTTCGGTGTTGCATGAGGTTTTTGTAACTTCTATAACAATAAATTGTATGCTGGTAGTTTCATGTATTTTTTACTAGGGAGTCAGCTAGTTACCATTTGATAGTCTTAGCAGTGGTAGTTTAGAGTTAATAGTTTTGTAATTTTGCATTTTTTATGGCATTTCTTCTGTGGTCACTATATGCATAATGCTTTACAGCAATATGTTTTGAATTAATATCAGTGATCTTACATATTTTGTATCACTTTAATTATGTATTGAATTTATATGTGTGTCTATATACTGTATATATTCTTTGCAAAAAAAACTTTGTTAATGCACCAGTTAGGGTAACTTTATGCCACAAAAGTAGAGAATTGTGCCGTTAGTGTTTCCAACCCTAACTCCCCACCCCCCAAACAGCAAAAGGAAAAAATATTAGGGTTTGTGGTCTCTGGAGTCTTGGAAACTATGTGGTGGGGTGAAGGTAGAGCTCCAAGACAGTGCCTTATAGTGGTACACTCTTCAAAGGTAAATAAGTATGTCTCACCACGTGTTGCCAACACAATTTGTTGTAGCTTTCTTCACGCAGAGCCCATGTGTGAAGAAGGGAGATCGTGTGTGATGCTGTTTGCTCAGGAAATGGGGTAAGCATTAGGGCTGACAACCCCAAGGAAGTCCCCATCACTGATTTGCCAACACTCCAGAGACCCAAAACTCTAATATTTTTTCCTTTTGCTGCTTGGGGGTGGGGTGGGGAGTTAGGGTTGGAAACCCTAATGACACATTTTCCCTACATTTGTGGTGTAACGTTACCCTAACTGTTGCATTAACAAAGTTTTTTGCAAAGAATTTCCTTTCTTTTGAGACAGGAAATCATATCCTCATTCTTACCAGATGATGTGGTTCCCAGTGGTATACTATTCACACAGCGATGGCAATACCAAAAGACGATTACAGTGACAAAATCTGCAGTTCACTGTAACGGTCCATGGTATTGCCGACACTGCTGTCTGCCATGTTTTTGCCCTCCTCAAAAAACTCTGACTCGGAGTTGATAATCTAAAATGTAGTGGGGGGTGCGGGCGCAAAGCCCCTCAGCAAAAAATGCCTTCTGCTCCTGATAGCACAATGCCAACTGTAGGCATTGTGCCATTGCTGTATTGCAGATCGACAAATTTCATGTCAACGCAGCATGGTGGAACCATTCCAATAATACCATGGATACCTTTAAGGCAAGACTAAATTAATGTACAAAGGTATTAAAACCCATTAAACAATGGGGAGTCATATTGGTGCAAGCTATTGGTTTGTAACTTTCCTATGAATCTTATTCACACAGGTCCCTTTGGGACCTGTGTGAACAGTTGCAGATGTGCAGGACCCTTGGGCCACATGCTACAGGAAGACTCCATCCTCCAACAGAAGTGCAGGTCTTGGCACATTCACTCTTTACACATTCACTCTTCACACATTCAGTACACATTTGCTCTTCACACAGTCACTCTTTTTTTTTTACCCCAAATTTTCAAGATAGTCATTTTATAACTTCCCTTATACACAGTACGTGTGTCATTTATAGTATCTGTATATTGGCCAAAATGTCATTTTGCACCAAACTATGAAAAGATATCTCATCCAGGATTTTAAAAATGACACCTGTCATGTTTATGACATGGTGTAGAAAAATGGGTATGTTGAAAGTCTGGAGTCAAAATACTGAAAGTTAGAGAACTTATGAGTGGACGTTAAAATCCTGCAATGTTCAGGCATAAGCAGTGCATTTTACAATATTTATACACCAAATTTTCAGCATAGCCTTCTTATTAGTTCTTATTGGTGCTTCACCTGGTTAAATAAAGATTTGATTTGATTACCCCACCTCATGAACCCAATAGGTGAACGTTTTAAAATCCCCACTGAAATGTGATTCCGCACCACTGAAATGTCATCCTGTGCCACCAGAGCAAAAACACATTTTGGCCAGAATTTGAAATATGTGATGTGAAAAAAATGGCTACATTGAAAATTTGGGGTGAAAATATTTAAAATTACCAAAGTTATGAGCGAGCATAGAAAAATTTCAACGTATATGCATAACTTTGCCATTTTTACATATTATGACCCCAAATGTTTAACATAGCCTTCTTATGACCCCACCTTCAGAACCAGGCTGTGAAAATTTTCAAACCCCACTCGAAAGGTGATTTCACCAAGCAACTGTGAAATCACCTTTTGGACTTGATTTGCATAATTCTACCACAATTGGTCATGGGGTGGATCCCCAAAAGGCCTTGTCAGAGGGAAATTCTGGGAAATGATGTACAGACAAATTCTTAGTGGGTGCTTTCGACTGGCAATTAATTTATTTAACAATATTACATTATCTCATTTCCTTGGCCACCCTTCAAACTTTTTTATATTTACAAAACATTTCCACTTCAGCCACTCCACACATTAGCCATTATAAAGTCCAATGTTATAGTCTGTACAATCCAATAAATTCCACTTGTCTTTAGGGAGACATCGATAGAGAGAAGGGCAGGTGTAAATGGAGAAAGTGACAAAGGCAAGAAGGACAGGGATGGGGCAAAAAGGAGTAAGGCCATCAGGAAATAGAGGATAATGAGTACCAATGCCATAACCTGGGCAACAAGCTCCCTGAACTGGTGGCCTTGATGGAAGAGGGATGCCTGGATATCGTAGCAGTCACAGAAACATGGTACACAGAGAACCATGACTGGGATGTTAACATACCAGGGTACGTAACCTACAGGAGAGACAAGGAGGGGAGAAGAGGGGGACGAGTAGCTCTCTATTTAAAGGAAGGGATAAAAGCAACTGAACAAAAGAGTAAACAGGGAAGTGAGGAGGCACTGTGGGTCACCTTGGAGACTGGAAGTGACACCACAATCCGCACAGGGGTTGTATACAGACCCCCAGGTCAGGGGGAGGGATTGGACAAGGATATGATAGAAGGCATTCTTAGGATGGCAGAGAAAGGGGAGATACTGTTGATGGGAGACCTGAATATGCCAGATGTTAACTGGAGCACACTTGCTGCAGCCACATCCAAGAGCAGGACCATTCTCGATGCCCTACAGGTGGCATGCCTCAGACAGCTAGTTTCGGAACCCACTCATGAGGGAGCAATCTTAGACCTCATACTCTCAAACGGGGACAGTGAGAGGATCTCAGATCTAGAAGTGGGTTGCCATCTGGGAACAAGTGACCATCAAACAGTGTGGTTCACATTAAACTCAGCTACAGAGTCAAGCCATACAATAGTGAGGGTACTGGACTTCAGGAGGGCTGACTTTGGCAAGATGGAAGAGTGCCTCAGAAAAGCACTAGCAAACAGGATAGAAGGAGGGATGGAGCAACAATGGGAATCATCAAACTGCCATCACGGAGGCAACAAGCCTTTGTGTGAAGCAAATAAACAAATCAAAATGAAAGAAAAGCCACTATGGTTCTCAAACGCAGGTAACGGGAAAGTCAGGGAGAAAGATAGCATTCAGGAAGTATAAGGAAACACAAAAGGAGCAGGACAGAGAGCTGTACCAGTTAAGGCAGAAGGAAGCAGGAGGGAAGTCAGAATAGCAAAGGCCCAAACTGAGGAAAGGATAGCCAACTCGGTTAAGAAGGGGGATAAAACATTTTATAGGTACATCAGGGAGCGTAGAAAGACAAAGGGAGGGATAGTGAGGCTGAGTAGACTGAACAGTGGATGGGCAGAGGGGGATAGTGAAAAAGCAGGGATACTGAACGAATATTTCTGCTCAGTATTCACAAAAGAGGAGGGGGTGGTGCCTAATCCAATTAACAGAAGCACTCTGGATAGGGGGGTAGATCCCAGTCCTTTCACAGAAGAAAGGGTTCTGAACGAACTCCTAAAACTGAAGGTGGACAAAGCAATGGGGCCTGATGGAATTCACCCCAGAATTCTAAAAGAATTAAGGGGAGAACTAGTGAAAACACTGACTACCCTTTTTAACAAATCATGGGAGGATGGTGTGGTACCCGAGGACTGGAGGAAGGCGGATATGATTCCCCTTCACAAAAGTGGGACCAAGACAGAGGCAGAAAACTACAGACCCGTCAGCTTGACCTCTGTGGTAGGGAAAGTGATGGAATCACTTCTGAAGGAAAGAACTGTTGAGTACCTAGAGGCCAGTGGGGCACAGGACCCAAGGCAGCATGGGTTCACAGCATGAAGGTCATGTCAGACGAATCTAATTGATTTCTTTGACTGGGTGACCAAAGTAGTAGACCAGGGAGGGGCTGTGGACATGGCCTACCTACACTTTAGCAAAGCATTTGACACAGTCCCACACAAAAGATTAATAGTCAAATTAACCAGCCTGGGAGTGGGTCCCAGGGTGGTAGCCTGGGTAAAACATTGGCTGGACAACAGGACACAGAAGGTAATTGTAAATGGAGTCCACTCTGAAAAAAGAAGGGTTACTAGTCGGGTACCGCAGGGTTCAGTACTGGGTCCTGTCCTTTTTAATGTCTTTATAAGTAACATTGCAGAGGGACTGGAAGTAAAAGTATGCCTCTTTGCAGATGTCACAAAGATCTGCAACAGAGTTGATACACAAGGAGGTGTGGAAAGGATGAGAAGGGACTTGGCAAGGTTGGAGGAATGGTTGGAAGTATGGCAGCTAGGATTCAATGCAAAGAAGTGCAAAATAATGCACCTGGGAAACAAAAACCCAGGGGAAGATTACACAATGGGGGAGGTAGTAACAAAAACAAAAAAGGAAAGGGACCTGGGGGTAATCATATCTGATGACCTTAAGGTTAGCAAGCAATGTGAGAAGGCAGTAGGGAGAGCTGGGGGTATACTGAGATACATAGGGAGAGGCATCACCAGCAGAAAACAGGAAGTTGTTATCCCTCTGTACAGACAGTTGGTGAGACCCCATCTGGAGTACTGCGTCCAGTTCTGGAGACCCCATCTCAGCAAGGACATAGACAGGATAGAGGCAGTCCAGAGGAGTGCAGCTAGAATGGTGCAGGGTCTGCAAGAGAAGCCATACGAGGAGAGACTAAAAGAGCCTTATATGTATACCCTTGAGGAAAGGAGGGAAGGGGACATGATAGAAACATTTAAGTACCTCAGTGGAATCAACAAAGTCCAAGAGGGTAGAATCTTTCAGAAAAATAGACATGCAAGAACAAGGGGACACAATTTAAAGATAGAGGGGAGTTCAGGGGCAATGTGAGGAAGTATTTTTTCACAGAGAGGGTAGTGGATGCATGGAACAGCCTTCCTGAAGAGATTGTGGGGTCTAAAACTGTGGAAGAATTCAAGAATGCATGGGACAGACATAAGGCAATTCTTGTGGGGGGTAGGAAGAAATAGGCTGTTGGTTAACTAGGATCTGTGGCTTATCCTGTAGGTAGGGGAATGGGCAGACTAGGTGGGCCAAGCAGTCCTTATCTTCCGTCAAAGTCTATATTTCTATGTTTCTATGTTTTTAAATGGCTCTGATTCTCTGTCATCTTCTCAGGGTCCAGATACTTTGAAAAGCCCGATACCCCTTCTTTTACTTGTCTTGAAATGTTTCTGCTTCTCCGTTTCCCATTGCTGTAGCCTACTTCTGTCTGGGTACTGAAGCCAACCCGACACCCCATTTTTGTTAATTTCTTGTTGTCCCCCTCATTTTGTCTGCTGCCTTCACATCTGGGTGCCTGAGCCCCCTCTTACCAATTTCCTTCCCCTTTCAACCCCCATTATTAGCTCCCTAAAAACTTTCTCCTCCGAACCTTTGAGTCCTTCCTTTTATCCAACCTGTTGCCCTTCATGCAACCTTTGTTTTTATATTTTGGCCTGCCTTCCTTGTGTGGCCTCTCCTCTTTTTTTGACTTCTGTTGGCCTCTTCTCCAACCCATTGTCTACAAGGGCTTAAACTCACCTTTTTCCCCATCACCCACTTGCAGTGACCCAGCTCCTGCTTCTTGTCTTCCTCCTGTATCCTCTGTCCCCAACTGTCAATCCTTCAGGGTGGGTGGGTAGGTGCCAATTTCAGATTCCAGCAAAAGGGGATCCCATGCTCTGCTGGCCCTTTAATACCCCTCAAAACCCCCTCTGTCCCGTCCAATCCCTACCTGCTGACCCCACCTTGTCATTTTATGTCATCATGAGTTGACATCATAATCCCACCCCATCCCCTCCCTACCTGAGCATACCTGTCTACCTATCCCCGGCCAGTCCTGCCCACTGTGCTTTTCGCCTTGGAATCCCTGACAATTTAAGTTGTCCCTTAAGGGCAACCACATTTGTCATTGGGAGATTCCCCCAGAAAATGATGCACAGGCAACTTCTTAGTGGGTGCTCAACTGGCAACTAATTTAACAACATCACATCATCTTATTTCCTTGGCCACCCTTCAAACTTTTTACATATATACAAAACATTTCCGCTTCAGCCATTCCACACGTTAGCCATTATAAAGTCCAATGTTATAGTCTGTACAATCCAATAAGTTCCACTTGTCTTTTTAAATGTCTCTGATTCTCCATCGCTCTTCTTGGGGTCTGGACACTTTGAAAAGCCTGATACCTTCTTCTACTTGTCTTGAAATGTCTCTGCTTCTCTGTCATCTTCCTGGAATCCATGCACGCTGGAAAAACCTGATACCCTTCTCCTTTTCCCATTGCTGTAGCCTACTTGTGTCCAACCCAACACCCCATTTTGTTAATTTCTTATTGTCCCCACTCATTTTGTCTTCTACCTTCACATCTGGGTGCCTGAGCCTGACCTGGGCTTATTTCCTGCCCCCTTCAACCCCCCAATCTTAGCTCCCCTAAAACTTTCCACTAGTCCATCTCCAGCTTAGGCAATGGAACAGTGGGCTTCCCCTGCCCCTCCCTCTTTTCCCAAGTCTCAATACTGTCCCCCAGTTGCAGCGCATACAATGACACACCCACTGTAGAAAGGTGCACCCCATGCTGTCTGTAAAACCTGGGGCTGGTAAATGAAATGTTGTTGTGCGCTTATGTATGTCCCCCATCCTCCCTTAGCCATGCTGCCAGCAGCCTGTTTACTCTCTTCCTAGCCTTTTCCACCCCTTTTATGTTTCTGGCCTGCTGCCAAACCATCCTGGGTACTGTTTCAGACCATGCTATCCTTGCCTATGGCCAACACTGTTTTATTAAACCTAAATCCCTTATCATGTATTTGCACAGCAACCCCCAAGGCTGATCTCCTAAGTCATTACCCCCCAAGTGTATTACCAACAGATCTGGTTGTGGCCATTTTAACTTCATTTCCTCCAAGGTTGGCATGATCTGCACCCATCTCATGATCCGGACCCCTCTCCAATAAACTCTTACTTTATCCGGGTCTTGCCTTAGCTGCTTTCCTCCTGGATGGATGGCGGCCAATTTCTCTGCCCAATAAATGTATGAGTGCCCAATGATCCACAACCGCCTGCTCCTTCTTTGCCTGATTTGGAGACAGAAACAATATGTTATAACAGTTTCCTCATATATCATTTATAACAGTTCGACTTCCATCTCCCAACTTTCTTAACTCCTTCTCTGACCCCCCCCCCCCATGTTAAAATTTTGGGTCAAAATATGCAAAATTATGCATCAAAGTTCAAAACCAATTGAAATACATCAAACCACACTTACCTTAGTTTCTCACATTGCAATCAGCAGTTCCAGCAGCAAGACATGTCTTTGTTCCGAGAATGGATCTTCAGTGTGGAACATGTTCAGCTGAGTGAGGGTGTGTGGGGAGTGGGGTGGTGGGTGCTGAGTGGAAGGTCTGGGTGGGGGGGCTCAGATTGGTGAAGGATTTTTTTTGCAGGAAAAAAAAACAATGGGGGACAGTTTTTATAGTTTCAGGGAACATTAACATTCTGACACTGGAATTGAGCACCCCAATGTCAGGCGACTGTTCGGCAGCATCAGGGGTGAGCATCCTCAGTGCTGCCAATTATGAAATGGGAACCAGGTTGGGCCACCTGCAGGGAGAGGGTCAAGAAAAGTGGAACCGGGTGGGCACTATGGTCTGTTCTTAAACATATATATACATATATATATATATATATATATATATATATGTATATATGTATGTATGTGTATATATATATATATATATATGTGTATGTATGTATGTATATATATATATATGTATGTATGTGTATATATATATGTATGTATGTATGTATGTATATATGTATATATATATATATATATATATATATAGATATATATAGATATAGATATATAGATATATATAGAGATATATAGATATAGATAGATATAGATATATAGATATATATAGATATAGATATATAGATATATATAGATATAGATATATAGATATAGATATGTATATCAGACACATTTAAAAAAAAGAAAAAACATTGGGAAGGGCAGACCTGGAGGAAGGGAGAAAGAAGGAGTACTGGGGTGGGCACCCCAATATTATTAAGAAACAGTCAGATAGATAGACAGACAAATAGATAAACAGACAGACAGAGACAGGGAGAACAGGGGATCGGTGGCTCACTGGTCTCAGAGCAGCCTGCAGCACGAGTTCCAGCTGGGGCTGCAGAACTCAAGAAAGTCCCACTGTTCTGATACAAAGAATGCAGGTGAACAGCTCCTCTTGCTAAGCTGGGCACCTTGGATTCAGGGTGCCCAGAAAAAGTATTTGTGGAAAGTTTTCAAAAAACAAACAGCAGAATCAATCTAAATGGGTCCCGCTTAGCTAGGTTCATGTGTTTGTTTTTTTAAAGAGATTATTTTATGCATTTTCAATGTTTGTGGGTTTAAAATGAGAAGAAAATGGCAGCCATGACAACTGGTATTTTTTTCAGCATGAGAGGTAAATCATGGAAATAAGCAATTCGATCATTTTTTTTTTTGTACATTCAAGAGGTAAATCATGAAAATAAGCAAACACAGCCTTTTTTTTACTGTTTGTGTCAGGACATTAACTCTAAAATGGTTATAACTCTGGAACCATATATATTTTTTCATGAAACCTTCCAAATGCACACCCTTGGCATGGGCCCTATTAATCCTGAAAATTTCATGAAAAATTCATACCATCCAGGCTGTAGATGAGAGCAAAAATGCTTAATGTTAAGTATAGGAAATCAAACATGATAGTTTTCCATTTTTGGTGCTCCATATCTGAAAAACCAAACAAAATGCCATCACGAAACTTTTCATGGCTTGAGACCCTAGCAGTCTAACTGCAACAACGCAAATGTTATTAAGGTGCAAAACTGGGGATTAACATTCAATAGCCTACTTAACCTATCACTATAGACACTACCACGCTCCTATAATATAACATGAGTGAGGGTAAAAATGACAAGGTAAACAGATATCATAGCTAGTGACATCAGGAACAGTAGCATATCAAAATAAGATTGTTGTAACTGTTGTCACAAAGGATATTTTTAAGGTTACTGTCATCACAGTGAAAAACTTTACCAATCAGAGAGCAGTTTTTACAATGCTGATGACATCGCAATGCTTAGTGCGGCACAGAAGCCAGCTGTTAACAGAAAAAAAAAATAAAAGTCTTCATACTGCACATTTAAATGCTATCACTTATAAACTACTGTTATATATAGCAAATATGGTAGCTTGTGATTATGGTGACCATGACTGAGCACTTTTGAAAAGGTAACTCAGTCATGGTGCCTGTGCACAGGAGCTACCAGGCAGGAAGGCGACCAGATGGGGAGATCTGTGAATATAGTGACATGATGTCAAAATATGTACGTGTGTGCGGGGGGACCACGCTGTGCAATGGGCAGAAGGGGAGGGAGGGTTTGTGGGGTATAGTGCAGCATGGGCTGCCGAGCTAGCACAGTGGTGTGGTGGGTTGGTGGCAGACTAGGGTTGCGAGGGTGCCGGGTTCAGTTCCGGGTGAGCGTTCGTTTTGTTGCGCCGGTCCATGACTTTTTTTTTTCCTCTTTTGAACCCACCCCCAACATGCACCTCCCTGGAGCTGAGAATCCCTTAGTATGGGGGTGTGTGGGGCACAGCCCCCCGCATAAAAAAAAACAAGTCTCTGGTGCCCTTTTGCTGTGCGCCAGGAGTGTACATAGCCAAAATTGATTTTCGGCAATGTACACTCGCCCTAACAGCAATTGCCTTTCCGCAAATACCATTATCACATGGCACCTTCGAATATACAATAGTCTGACTCAAAATAAGCAATTTATCAATATTTATGAGGGGGCATGACTTTCATAACTCATGAGTTATAGTACTGTCCCCTAACACTTGAAGATAAATTGCATATTTTTATTCAGCCTATTGTATATCCCCTTTACGTGTGTGTGTAGGGATGGATTAAAGGCCCAGGCCCCCTGCCTACCAGGGACCCCCAGCAATCCCCAAAATATATTTGCTACATGCTCTTTCATACTGCCTGAGCTGCATTTTTTTGTAAATGACTCAGGCACTGAGTAATCTGAGCAAGGCAGTGGCTGAACTGTGACATGACTCTCACCTTCCTGATTAAGTGTTAAATCCAGCTGATGGCTTCTGGGGGCCCCAGCCATACTGACCATTAAGGTGTAAAGAGGCCAGTTTGCTTTGCTTTGTCCCCTATCCGCAACTCTCAACCTCTCGGCATTAAAATTCATAGCTCTGGGCTTTAAACATTGGGAACATACTACGCAATATTAGGAGTAGAAAGAAGTAGGTCCTTGTGCCCTTGTATAGATTGCTTGTAAGACCGTGATAGAATATGGGGCACCTTTCAGCACATCACAAAGCACAGGAATTAGTAACAAAATAGAGAGGATATGTAATAGTGTGGGTTCAAATGACAGACCAACAGACAAGATTAAAATGCATAAAAGCACAAGGACTCATTCATCATTTTATTCAAAAAGTCCAAATCAAAACAAAGAAATTGCAATATATTTAAAGGAAAATTGGTATTAGTACTTCACACCATAAAAAAACATCGGATATTATTCTTCTACAAAAGAATCAACTATAAAAGAATTCCTGAACTGCCTTTCTTTACTTAGTGTGAAACCTCGCACACTCAGCTCCTACACACTCTGTGGTCAGAAGACTACTGACCACCTATCTGCCTCAGCCCTCTGGTGGATTGCTTTTTATAGCAACCTAGGCTGACATCAAATGACATGTGATAAACTAATTTTTTAATTTTTTTTATTTATTGAAATATTCAGAAAGACATTTGAGTCAGCGACTCATGTACAAAGGTTTCACATCATTCATAAAAGGATACACGGACAGAACTTGAATACAGATTACAGTACAATTATAAATAACAGTCAGTGAGGTTACATAATTGTGTAGTTGTTGAATAACAGCAAGTTTCGTAACTTAGAACAGCCATAATAGTTACAGAGGTTCTTGCAGAGGCTGATGGTCATAGGGTTTCATAGTTACAATTTGGTACGGGGAGTCCGACAATAGTTAGTTTGATAGCTGCATATGTCAATCTGGTGTCAAGGGCAGTCACATTGGCTAGAGGCATGCAGGTATTTCCGTAGCTTGGATATATAAGGGCCAAGCCTTAGTTTGTTTGTTATATGACTTGGGAGGGCATTAGTCCAGGAGGAGGCCCTGTAAGTGAAGGTTCGCTGGAATTGGGAAGTCCGGCCACGGGGTACCCTTAGCAGCTGCTTGTTTGAGCTGCGGGTTGTTTTGACTGGGGGAGTTGGGCAGATGATTTGGTTTAGGGTAGGTGGGGGTGAGGCCTAGTAGTACCTTTTTGGTCATAAGGCAGGTGAGGTACCTGATTCTGCTATCTAGGTTTAGCCAGTTTGTGCTGCTGTAAAGGGAGCAGAAGTGTGTAAAATGATCACATCCAAGGATGAGATGGCAGGCTTTGTTTAAAATGAGTCGGAGTCTGCTTAGGGTGGTGGATGGAGTGGCACTGTAGATAAGGATGCCGTAGTCTAGCAGGAGAGGATCGAGGAGTTTATGGTAAGTTGTAATGCTTCACGGTGAGGCAGTGTTTTTACCGGTATAGTATCCCTAGTCTGGAGCTAAGGGCTGTTGATAGGTGTAGGATATGTTGATTAAAGCTGAGGGCGGGGTCTAGAGTGATCCCTAAGTATTTAAAGCTGCTTACTTGTTCTAATGGGTTCTGATTGGCAGTGAGGAATTGGGGGCAGAGGTTCTTGAGTGGGTTCTGGGGGTGGGCGAAGAGCATGACTTTTGTCTTATTGTAGTTGATAATAAGACGCTGGGTGGTGAGCCAGTCTTCAACTTCATGGAATGAGTGTTGGAGAGTTTGGTGGAGCTTGTGGGGTGACAGATCAGAGGTGAACAAGACCGCATCATCTGCGTATAGGAGTAGATTTCCAGGGCATGACGCTGGGAGGGAGTTGAGGTATAGGCTGAAAAGTAGGGGGCCAAGTATGGAGTCCTGTGAACACTCGGAGCAGATAGGGAGGCAGGGGAGAGGACATGGCCTACCTTGACTATCTGCATTCTATCAGAGAGATAGATGGTGAACCAGTTTAGGGGTGTCACCATAGAAATCTGTGAAAGCCAGGGTGTTAAGCAAGAGGGCATGGTTTACAGTATCGAATGCCTTAGATAGGTCCACAAAGATGGCACCTGTGAGGTGGCTGTGGTCCAGGGCTGAGTGGACATGGGAGGTAAATTCAAGGAGGGTGGTGGTGGTATGTGCGCTTCACGGAAATCATGCTGCTGTCCGGATAGAAGGTTATATTTGTTAAGGTGGTCAGTAAGTTGGTCGGAGACTATGCATTCTAGTGCCTTAGACAGGGGGGTAGGATACAGATGGGGCGGTAGTTGTTTGTGGATGTGCGGTCACCACTTTTATGGATGGGTGTGATGTAGGCCAACGTCCAGTGGGTAGGGAATTTCCCTTGATAGAGGGAGCATTTAGAATGTGGGTGAGTCGGGCTAGGAATTCCTGGAGGGTGAGATGGAGAAGTCTGAGGTCCAGGGAGTCGTGACTATAGTGATTTTGGCTAATACCTTGGTTAGGTAGGGTTTGGCAGAATCCGGGTAAGGACTCACAGGTGAAGGGTGGAGCAAGAGGAGGATGCATGGCGTTATGGGCAGGCGGGGATCGAAGAAATTAGGAGACAGCACATGGGAGAGATCAGTGAAAGCAGTGTTAAGGGCCGAGGCTATTCTGAAGGGGTCGGAGGAGAGGCATCCATCTATTAGAATTTGGTCAGGTGGCAGGTTTGGGGCTTTGCCACAGAGTTCCTTAATGTTTTCTCAGAACTTGCGACCACAGCCCCAGGTGGAGGTTAAGGTGGCTTTGTAATAGTTCACTTTGGCGGTGCGTATGGCCCAGGTGCACCTGTTTCAGGACTCCCAATAACGTTGCCTGTCCAGAGGCCATTGGGTCTCATTGGCAAGGTGCCATAGTGCATCACACTGATGAAGTTGGCCTTGGAAGTGGTCCGAGAACCATGGTGCATGATTACCTTTGGTTATTGTTTTGGTGAGGGGGAGCGAACTTGTCACAGGCTGCATTAAAGGTGTTGGTAAATAGTTCAAGGGCATGGTCCGGGTCAAGGGTGTTAATTAGGGGTGTCCAGTCCCATTCTCTGAGGTTGGCCTTGAGTAGAGCTAGTTTACCAAGCCCTAGTTTGTGTTTTGCAATAATTTTAGGTGAGGTTTTTGGGGGGGTACCAGACCAGTTGCAGAGAACTGGGGAGTGGTCACTTAGGGTGTCTGGGAGGACTTGGGTGCTGGTTATTTTGTGGAGGTGGTTTGTGAAAACTATGTCTAGTAGGAGGATGACCCAGTGCGGGCATGCAGCCGGGTGTGGGTTTTGATGACCTTAGTGAGATCGAGAGCTGACGCCTTGTTGATGTATGGGGCAGCTGTTTTGACCAGCCAATTTATGTTGAAATCCCCCAGTAGTATTTTTTCGTACTTTGGGGTAGGGTGGTGAGGTAGGACATGATGGCTTGGAAGGCTGGCTTCTGGTCCTTGGGAGGGACATAGGCCATGGTGAGGAGGAGAGGGGATGTTGACTTACCTAGGGTTGATTTTAGGGTGAGGGCCTGAGCCCTGGACATTAGTATGGGCAGATGGAGAAGATGCCCAGAGAGCAAGTCCATGAGGTAGACAGCACAGCCACCCCCTCGCTTGCCCACTCAGTCAGCATGGTAGAGGTGGTAACCAAGGAGGTTGACTGCCGAGTCGGGGACAGATGGGGAGAGCCAGGTTTCACTCAGTGCAATGATATCAGGATGATTCTGGAGTACCCAACCCTGAAAGGAGTCCCATCTTTTTGAAGACTGCAAATGTTTAGTGAGGCGTGCACAGGCCATTTCCTGGAGATAGGTGGGATGGTGGGGAATTTAGAGGCCAGGGTTGGGGTGGACATTGCCTGTTAGAAGAAGGAGGAGAATGAGTGACCTGAGGCAGTTTCTGTCAGCTCGAGTGAGTAGGTCTTGCATTTATGCTGCTGGCGTGGCCGATGGTGGGTATTGGTAGTTTCAGGGTAAGGGGGCAGGTAGGAGGAGTAAGTGGGGAAAGTGGGGGATTTGTTGTGTTACAGATGTGGAAAGGGGTTGGCCAGGGATGGGGGGGCTCCAGTGGGTTACTTGGCCCAGGAGATGGTATCCAGGGATGGGGGTGGAGGTGTCTATGTATGTGTTGAAGACGGGAGGGGGTATAGACGATGGTTTATCGTTCTGGGTTTCTAAAGGCTGGGAGTTCAGGTGCAGTGGGGGTGGGAACGCAGGGCTGGGAGTGCCAGGCTGCGTGCCTACAAGAGGTTTCATTTTTGCATCCCAGTTTTGTATTGTGAGTGGCTGGCGAAAGTGCCTGAGTAAATTGCATGAGGAGAGTGATGAGGGTAAATGGGAGCATGGTAGGATACAGAGTTAGGCAGTGAGTGAAAGGACTGGAGAAAGAAGAAGAAAAAAAAAGGCAAGGAGGCCTCTAGTGGTAGGAAAAGATAAGCTGCAGATGGGAAAGTGGACAGATGGGTAGAAATTAAGCTATATATTCGAATGCCAACCAAGGATGTTGGTGAGGCGGTGGGGAGCCAGGCGCTACTGCTCCAACAAACAGTCGTGATCAGGCGTGCAGCTCCTTTAGTACCTCGGGCAATCCTTAACCTGGGCTCCGTTTTCAGAGTGGAGGAGAGCTTAGCTGAGCAGCCCTCTCGACCGCCGGTATGCTGTGGAAGAGGGAGAAAGACACAGTGAATTAATAATGGTCAGAGGAGGGAAGTTTCACTGTGGGGGTGGGGGTGGGGTGTGGGCAGGGACTGTATCAGGAGTGCCTTTGTCTGAATACAGCTAGCAAGTTAATTTACAATGACACCGGCTATGCAGAGGTTTAAGAATTATTTAGCAACCAAACAAACTATGCTATTCATTTTCAGTAAAAGCTGCAGTAATTTCTTAAAGGGGATTTCATGTAAAAGCAATGCAGAGGTGTAAGATTATTTAGCAACTAAAACAAACTTATGCTATTCATTTTCAGTAAAGCTACGGTAAACTTTTTAAAGGGGATTTCATGTAAAAAGCAACAGTCGGAAAGCAGAGGTAAAATAAGGCTACACTTTTTTATAGAAAATAGACTATCTCCACAGCTGGGCCGATGTAATTTAGTAATATCTGAAAAAAGGCACCAAGAATTCAAAGTCAGTGCTCCAACAAAGAAAACAGTCACAATCAGGCGCGCAGCTCCTTTAATACCTGGGGCAATCTTTAACCTGGGCTCCGTTTTCAGAGCGGGGGAGAGCTTAGTCGAGCAGCCCTCTCGACCGCCGGTATGCTGTGTTAACAGAATGAGGCCCTTTATAGCTCCTCTGTTTATTGAAGAAATGTTCTAACACATTTAGCACAATGCTGTCCTCCATATCAATCATTTAGGATACCTTTCAGAACACAGACTGCATTAAAAGTGGGCTAAAAGCCTTAATTATAAGGGTATGACATCACAGCAAGACTTTAGCTCCTCCAACTGATGTGACATCATTCCCGCAGTGTATCATATAACCAGGCATTTCAGGGGCTGCCAGCCCTATTGCAGGACCTCCTAGTATTCACTGCATTGACTGGTGTTTATATTTTTATTATTTCGCTTGGTTTCCACTATACCATAATTATCCTGCAGTATCTCTGACCTTGGAAGACAGACAAAGATAAGGGCGTGCTCCTTATCTATTTATTCTTGCAAGCCATAGGAACCTCTTTTGTTGCAATAACCATTTCTACTGAAACAGATGAAAAAACATTTCCTGGCATAAATTAACTCTGCAGTCTCCTGTCAACACTTCTTGCAGTTTAATGAATTTATTTTGACACGGATATACAATGCCCTTCCTTTTATCTTAAATTAGCCTCATACAAGACTGATGATTGAAATCTTTCAGCCACCGGTAACACTTTGCATTTTGGCCATCTTATTTGATTCGATAGCCAGTGCACCTCTCTGGACTGAACTACGCACCTTAATGCCCAAATATGGGCAACATCGGTTTAGGGACATTTTCCCCCGTTTTCTTCTCCCACCAGTGCGGTTAGTTTTCTTTATTTTACTTTCCCGTGACTTTACTTCCTAGACCCTCAATGAAGTCTCCAGCTACTGAGCACTAATCTTGAGCGCCGAACCACTCAAGCTTAGAGTGGCTTGTTTTCAGGATGCGTGGCTCATTTCCTTTCTATCAGCCATTCTATGCGATTAGAAACTGCAACGGCCGGTTCAAAAGTTGTTTTTATTATTAACATCCTGCACGATCATGCACCTAGCGATCGTAGCGCATATGCCTCAGCGCAATGTGTACACACATTGGAACTGTGTGATCGCGGCGTGACTTTTTACTATCGGGCGCTAACACTCGCAGAATACTGCCCTCCATCCTACCTGTGCAGTCTTTAGCAATTTATCAGCTGAGGATTACTACCTTCATAATCAAACAAGGTAATATATCTGGGTGCTTTCTTGTGCTTTCTTAGAATGGGTGGAACAGGCTTTCATATTAAGCAGGGCTAGAACAGTAAGAGAGAAGAAATATTAGGTTGGCCACCCTGATATGAAAAGAAAAGGATAGAAGAAAAGAAAGAGGATAGGAGAGAGTAATTTAGGAAAAACCAAACAAAGCCTGTAGGTGTGTTATCATTCTGGCACAGGGTACAACATAGGTTTACCAAAAAGATACATTCAGTTAAAAATCAGGACTATAATTCCAGATTACAGCACCTGGGATTGTATTCCATAGGAAAATCAGAGGGGATCTTTGATATGTATATAGAGCAATAAACAATTATTTGTTATGGGAATCTGCAGGGTTATGCTGGAAGGAGAAGACCAGAATGGGAACCAGGGGTCACGTGATGCAACTGAAGGGCAAAATGTATAATACCAGCAAGAGAGGAAGGTAGATTAACCAAAGGGTGCTGAATGTTGGGAACAAACTCCTGCAGTAGTAGTAGGTGTGAGTAGTATTGTAATACCCCAAAGTTGGGGTTCCCCAGCAGTTCCCCGTAGTCCCCAGTTTTCCTAGTGTACCCCAGTAAAGGTGCCCAATTCACAGACTGAAAATAATGCAAGCTAAGGTTGCTATGTCAGCACGTGTCAAAAGTAAACAATGTGCCCAAGATAGAATGCTGTGCTGAGCTGCACATGCACAGCATTCCAGAACCAGAATCCAGAGTGTTGCTGTTCAAAAATTGAAAGTTGTTATGTTAGGGAGATCCTGGTGGCTATGGAGAAGAGAGGATGCAAGAAGTGTGGAGGGATGAGAAAAGCTTACCTAGTGGATTGAAGCTGTCCCTGAGGGCTTCCCTGCATGTCTCCAGCTGTCTCCAGTCACTGAAGACTGCCTGCCTGATGTTGTGTGTGATCCGTGGTGCCATTGGATGCCCTCCTCATCGTGAGGGCTTGATGCCCTGTTTTATTATTTTATTTATTGAAAGTAAAGTTTCAGTCCCTCGTCAGTGGTGCCGACAAGTGGGGCTGCATCTCAGAGTGAGCGTCAGTTCAGAGGGCGTCCAGGCATTGCAAGGCCCTCAGTCACCCAAGTCCTGCCTGCAGAAATGTCCCTCCCTCTGTGAGCAAGCCTCCCACCTCCCACAGCAGCTTGCTTCTCCCCAGGTCAGAGGCGGTGAGTGGCGGCAGCACCATGGGACAGAGTGCTAACCACCAGAGGTTTTATTAACTCATTCAGGCCTAGAGACATCTGTAGGTGGCGTCTGAAAGCATAAGCCACTCAGGACAATACATGCCTGTAGGCGTACTCAACTGACTTTCACTCAGGCCTAGAAACATCTGAGGAAGTCAGCAGTTTTTACCTAACTATTAAACAGACCGAATTGCATAGAACTGAATGCACAGCACCGTTAGAAAGGTAATTTTACTCTGAACAATTTTGCTGCAGATACTTTGTGTCTATCATGTATACTTTAGGAGCTATTCATATTTGTTTAAGGTATGGTGTACATGGCTAACATTTGTCTCTCAAGCCTCACGTAAGCACCTTGAATAAATCTGAAAAAAAAACAGTTGTTTGGTATCAAGCTACTATAAGATAAAAACTAAATGGATTACAATGGATTGCATAGCACCATTAGAAAGGCTATTTTGTGCTGAACAATTTTGCCACTGATACTTTCTGTCTATCATGTATACTTTAGGAGTTATTTGCATTTGTTTAAGGTATGGTGTGCATGGCTGACATTTGTCTCTCAAGCCTCACCTAAGCAACTTGAAAAAAATCAGAAAAAAATCAGTTGTTTGGTATTTCAGCTAGTATAAAATAAAAACTAAATCGATTTCAACTGATTGCATAGCACCATTGGAAAGGTAACTTTGTGCTAAACAACTTTGCCACTTACACTTTGTGTGTAGCACTTACGGTTCAAGAGGTAGTCACATTTGTTTGTGGCATGCTGATTATGGCTTGATTTGGCTTAGAAAGGCCCAGGATGCAGTGCTAAGAGTATACAGGGCACAAGTGGTGGAAGTCTCAAAGAGCTCTTGTGGTATAAATGAGTTAAATAAAAATAAAATAATTGTTTAAGTGCAGAAGGCACTTCAAAAAAGATGGCCAAAAGCCGTGGGGTGGGCCAGAGGGCTAATTTAAATATTTATTCCAGGCACAGCAATGCCCACACGGAGGGGCCTGCCATAGGCCCATAGGGGAAACTTTTGAATATTTATGAGGGGCACCCGAGAGTGATTGACAGCCAAGTCCTGGTCAGGCCTAAAGATTTAAAGTGACAACATCAGGCCCCAGGTACTTAAGAGGGCAATGTAGGCCCAAAGGTTTTCAAGGAGCAGCAAAAGCCCTAGAGAGATTTAAAAGGGGCCCGGCCATATAGGCCCAAGTGTTAAAGGGGCCAGCCATATAGGCCCAAGTTGTTAAGGGGGTCCTGCCATATAAGCCCACTACTGTAAAAGGGGCAAGTTAGGCCCACTGTTGGTAAAAAGGGGTGACTTGGCCCAGGTCATAAAGGGGCAAGTAGGCCCACAGCCACTTAAATGGGCAACACAAGGTCCAGGACCCATAGCTAGCCATTTAGGCCTACAGGTGTTATAGGGGCCCAGCAGCATAATCAACCTCAGATGTCAAGAAACCCTAGCTAGCTACATATGCCCACAAGTGTTAAAGGGAGCCTGATCAGACCTCAGAGACTATAGCATTCCAGATAGCCTATTCCCAACTGGAATATATCCACAGTAACAGGAGAACCCGATTTAGCTAAAAGGGTCCCCTTGTTAGTTAGGTTCACTGAAAGCTAGGGTTCACCCAGGATAGTGCAGCGATGTTTATTTACTGTGGTCTGGACATTCAGACTGTGCAGCTGACCACTACAGTAGAGAACTGTAACATGTAGTCCCAATCCATAAGGGGCCCTTAGCAACTTGTGGCACTACCAGCCCATCTCCCTGCTGTGTATACTGGTGAAAATACAGGAAAAACTTGTTTACGAGCCAGATTAGGGACTATCTGACTCTCATCAGCTTCTCGCTCCCTCACAGCACGGCTGAGAACGAAACCATGGCACAGACATACAGCTCTGACCAAATTGTTGGCCAATGTTCTCACTGCTATTGACCAAGGGTACCCATGGGAGCAGTCTTCATTGACCTCTCCAAAGGCGTTCCACCTGGTTGACCATAAACTCCTACTGACGAAGTTGAGCAGGCTAGGCCTCAATTCCCATGCTCTGAAATGGTTTGAGAGCTACCTGACAAGGTGTACACAAACAGTTATGTGGAGGAATCTGATGTGGACCCACTCACTAAGAGGGAGTACCACAGGGGTCAATACTGGGCCCTCCTGTTCATTAACGAGTTAACAGAGAATTGTGGAGGCATCTTGGTGGTACAGTATGCTGATGATACAGTCATCTACTGCTCCCTAGATGACTTGGCTGACCTCGCCTCCTCCAATCTGACTTAACAGTGCTGGAAAACTGGCTGATAGAGAACAAAATGGTCCTAAACACTGCCAAAACCAAGGCCATGCTGTTTGGACCAAGATCCCTTGGCCAAGACAGCACACAAGCACTCCAGCTTACCTCGGCCTCTGGCAATGGGACTGAAGTCGTGAACTCCCTCAAATACCTAGGCCTCACAATCGACCAAAGCTTTACCTTAAAAAAAACCACGTCAACCAAGTGGCCAAAACCATCTATAACAAACTTGGTTCCCTTTACCGCCTCAAGGACCAGCTGATCCCCCAATCTCGGATCTTGATCACCCAAAGCGTGCTCTTACCCTCACTAACATATGTCGCCCCTGTCATGCACAGCTTAGACAAGCTAGAGACCACCAGACTGCAAGTCTTGTACAACAAGGTGGCTCGATTCGCCATGCAGGTGCACTCCAGAAGCCACCACTGTGCACCCAAGCAATGCTAAAATGGCCCTCTCTTGAAGCTCAGCTCCAGTACCAGCTACTCATCCTAGCACGCAAGCTCATGGGTCCATCCCCTCCTCCCAGTCTCGCTGGGCTCATTGCCCCCAAGCACAACCCACAGAACCTCCGGACTTCCTTGAGAACCCTTTGCAATATACCCAGGCTAAGGACTAAGGCTGGTGAAAAGTCCTTCTCTTACACGGTCCCTCTACTGTGGAACAAACTTCATCCCATGGTGCAGGAAGCCCCATCTACAAATACTTTCCACACTAGACTCAAGGCCCACTTGTTCACACCTAGCCAATGCCTCTGCCAGGGCACCTGATACCCCCGCCCAACCTTAGATTGGAAATCCTTCCTCAGGCTCCCTCCCCCACCCCTACACACCCTCCTCCTCCTCTCCCAACTCCTAAATAGTTACTTATATTGTATTACTGTGAATAACTGTATATACCTCTGAATATCTTGTATAACCATATATACCTCTGAATACCTTGTATATGTACAATAATTACTGTAATCAAGGTAATGTTCTGCGTCTGTATAACTGAATTGTCCATAATATGTAATGTTTCACCCGGGTTGCCCCTGAAAAAGGGACCTCCGGGGCCCAGTGGGTCTACCCAGTTACCAAAATTAATAAATAACATTTTTTTGGATTGCTATGCACCCTACAAACAGTGTTAAGTGCCAGAACTGTCTTTGCATTGCTTTGTTCCAGCATTTCAGTGCTGGGAAAGTACCTGAATCAGTCTTCAGCAATCTCCAGTCATTTAACCCATGTGTATCCCTATCAATCTTCATCAGTTCTTCAGGAATCATCTTCTAGTGTGTCCCAGAAGCAGCCAGCAACAACTCCACAGAGAACTGTGCTGCAGTCATCTCAAGTTGCATCGCCCTGTTTATTGTTCTCCTCTGACAGTTCCCCAAGTACAGCTTGGCCCGGTGCAGAATCTGCTGTCCATTTTCTTGTTTTGACATCTGCATCAGAGTACCATCCAAATCATCAGTTCCAGTTCTCCTAGTGACACTCTGTTGTTTTAAGTGTGCCCTTGGCTTGTCCAGCCTTGGAACCCCAAACTTTGTCGCATTTCGACGCAAGGTCTGTTGTTTTATGTGTGCCTTGGCTCATCTGGCCTTGGATCCCAGAAGACTTTAAAATATATATATATATATATATATATATATATATATATATATATATATATATATATATTCTCTTTAAAAAAAAACAGAGAAGAGAAAATAAGAGGTGGTGTGGCTCTTTTTATTAGAGAAGGAATAGAGGTAAGGGAAATAGAACAATGTAACAACTTAAAGGGAATTGAAATAGTAACTATTGAGCTGTTGGGTATTAAGGGTAAAAAATGCAGAATCTCCATTTTTTATAGGGCACCTGACGTTGGTATGGGAGAAACTGAGGCCTATATTAAAGATATTATAAACCAGGCAGAGACAACAAATATTATTTTGAGTGGGAAAGAAACCTAGCTTGGCAATAATTTAGCATGTAGAGTCCATGAGGAACTGATGGCGGGGGAGTTAAACAATGCGTAGAGAGGCTACAAAAGATAATAATATTTTAGATGTTATACTGACCAATATTCCTGAGGTAATGCAGAATGTTAGCATTCAACCTCAATTAGGTAATAGTGACCATAAATCCATTATGTTTGTGATGGATTGAGCACTTAAACCAGTTAAGGGAGATACAGTGCAATATTTATATAATAAAGGGAATTATAGAGCTATAAGAAATGAATTGGCAAGAATGAACTGGGAAAGTGGTCTAGAAGGTTTAGATATGGAAGAGGCTTGGAATTATTTCTTAGATGTACTAAATAAATTGAAAAAAACTCACATCCCGTGTAGAAAGGCTTATAATTTTAAGGGCAAAAAGCCACCATAGCTGAATAGAAAAATATTGAAAATGTGCAGAAAAAATAAAATAATGTTTAATAAAATGAAGACTAATGGGTCAGAAATGTCTAAATATGGTTAAAAGAAAGTCCTGAGGAGATTAAAGATTGAAATAAGAAATGCTAAGAAACGTTTTGAATTTAGATTAGCTGTAAATAAAGATAAAAAAGCTTTGCTTATGTGAATAGTGGTAAGGAAGTAGGGGCACAGTGGGACCTTTGAACATTGATGGAGTCATTACATCTGAGCCTATGGATGATGGCCAATGAAACTGGCAGATGTTTTGGGGCTGTGTTTAGGAAAAATAATGTTGACATGGATCAGTGTAATATAGGGACATGTAATCAGGATCCTCAAATTATTATAACTGAAGAAAGGGTGGCAAAAGAGTAAGGAGAGTGAAGTTGGATGGGGCAGCAGGACCAGATGGCATTTACCCACACTTCTTGAAGGAGTTGGGAGATGTGTTGATACCTATTATTACTAAATTGGGACAAAATATTTAGCGATGGTGTGTGGTGACTGAGGGTGGAGGTTGGCACATGTAGTGCCAATATATAAGAAAGGGAAAAGGAGTGATGCAGAGAATTATCGACCAGTTAGTTTGACGTCAGTGGTGATGAAGATTATTGAAGGGGCACTGAGTGATGCTATTTATGAAAGTATATCAAAGAGGGGTATCTTGGATAAGAATCAGCATGGTTTCATGCCTAATAGGTCATGTGAAACAAACTTACTGACCTTTTATGAGTTTGTCAGCAAATGTATTGATGATGAAAAAAATGTGGACGTGGTAATGCTTGACTTTAGTCAAGCGTTCTATAGAGTTCCACATTATAAAACAGTAGAAAAACTTATTGATATGGAAATAGATAAGAACGTTGTAAGATGGGTAGAACAGTGGCTGAAAAACAGACAACAGCAGGTAAAGATACAGGATACCTGTCTGAACCAAATGGAGTATGGAGTGGAGTTCCCCAGGGGTCGGTACTTGGCCCACTGTTGTTCTGTATATTCATAAGCGATCTGAAACTATCTAGTAATAATAAATTAATTAAATTTGCTGACGATGTTAAAATTGGAGCAGTAGTGGATACGTTCAATGAGAGACTTATATTTGGACAGGATTTTATGTATATTGCAGATTGGGCAAGAAAGAATGGGATAACCTTTAATAAGGATAAATGTATAATCACGTACTTCGGTAGACAAAATATTAAACAGATCTACTATATGTATGATCTGAAGCTTAGGGTGTCAGAATGTGAGAAAAATCTGAGCATTTATGTCCAAAATGATTTAAGAAATGAAGTTAATAGTAGACAATCATCAAACAGAGCAATGCAGATTGTTGGTTGTATTGGGAGAGGTTTTCAATCAAGGTGCAGAGAGGTGTTAATGCCATTGTACAGATCTTTGGTGAGGCCAGTATTGGATTCTTGCCCTACCGTGGTTGGTCCATTATTGGTGAGGGATATTAAACTAATGGAAAGACCACAGAGATCTCTTACTAGATTGATTTCGGGGTGTGAGGGTGAGCCATATGAGGCCAGATTGGAAAGACTGGGATTGTGGTCATTGGAGAGTAGAAGGGTAAGGGGGAATTTATTGATTTTATATAAATCCCTGAAGGATGAGGATATTAGAACAGAGTTGGGAATGGTGTTTAAAGAAAAGACCTACCAATTGAGAAGGCATGATAGATAGGCAACTGAGTGAGGAATTAAGCAGGACTGAACAAAGAAGGATGTGTTTTAAGTGTAGAGCAATATGAATATGGAATGGACTGCCCCAGAAGGTGGTAGTGGCAGAAAGTCTGGATCTTTTTAAACAGAGATTGGACAATTACCTTCATGAAGTGGTGCCTGAATTGTGAAGAAAATCTATATGGGCTATGCCTTCTGATTTTCTTATTCTTCCAGTATGAACTCCAGTATGAAGACCATCACACTCCGACGTCCCAGAGACTCCTATCCAGACTGTATCCAGTGGAGTCTGCTTCATCCTCCTCATCCAGCAGTCCAGAAGTGGGCTTTGGCAGGGTGATCTTATTCTTCATCTTCAGTCAATCAATCAATCAAATCTTTATTTATCCACGAACATCGTTGAGCATAGTTCATTTGCAAGATGGAGCTGGTAAGGTCAAGGTTCAGTTTACATAAGGACATAGTACAATTCAATGTACACACACTTTGAGGAACATCATACTCAGAATATACAATAGCTTCAAGGGTAATAGTACATAGGTAAAATACAACACAAAAAAGATGGGCCAAGAAGCAATTAACACCAATTTATATATTTACATAGATTATGGAATAGACAGCTCGTTTAATTGGTAGAAGAGAGAATGTATGGGTATTAAGATTTAAAGTGTAAGATATCAGGGGATTTGCTGGAGATTTGGGAAAGAGGATGATGTGAGGTCTGGTCAGCTGCTAAGGTGTTTCTATGAGGAGAGGTATGTAGGGGTATTTACAAGAAGGGACAGGTGGCAGAGGAGATAGATGAATTATGGCCTTAAAGGTGGCTATAGGCAGGGGTAAGGAGAAGGAGAGAGGGGTGGGGTGTAAGTGGGTAGTGAGGGAGGAGGAAGGAGGAAGAAGGCTGGTACTGGGGTAAGGATTAACAGGGGGCATAGAGCAGTGATGTATAATAAAGAATGAAAGAGAAGTGGATGGAAGGAGAAATGTGAGGACTGTGAAGGTGACGACTCTATGGGAATGGTGGATAGCTTCCACAGATGAGTCAGCTAATTGGGGAGGGAGAGGGATAGGATTAGGATTACTCTACTGTTGGCGGAAACAATTACATTTTTCTTTGATAAGCCTAGAGTGCAGAGATTTGAAGGATGCAATTGATATGGGTTTGTTCACTTTCACTATCTTCTGCATCATGTTCCATAAAGGAAGATAACACATAGCTAATGGCAGATCTACCATAGCGAGGTTGAATTTGGGCACTTTAAGCATGATGAAATTGTGACTTCTTAGGGCATATTTACTTGACGAGGCTTTTATGAAGCAATCTGAGACATATTTTGGTAATATCTGAGTTATGGCTCTGTAAATCCTTAGTGTGGCATTTCTGTCTCTTCTAAATTGGAGTGAGGTCCATCCAACTGCAGCATAGAGCAAACAGTGATGAGCGCTGAGAGGTAGTTCTGTGATAAACCTCAGGGCTCTACAGTAGAGTGTATCCAGTTTATTCAGATATGAGATGGGGCAACAACCATATAAGAAGTCAGCACAGTCGATTACTGAGAGAAATGTGGCCTGGACCATCTTCTTTTTAGATTCGCTTGTGAGAAAATGCTTTATTCTGTAATAGAGTCCAAGTCTCTGTCGAAGTTTTTTTAGCAATTCTTCCAAGTGTTCTATGTAGTTGAGTCTGCTGTCTAGCCAGACACCCAGGTATTTGAATTTTGTGACATATTCAAGGTTTTCACCAAGAACAGTGGATATGTGAGGGAGATTGGTTGGGATGGAGTACCCTGCTTGTGTTTGGGGAGAGAAATACATTGCCTTCATTTTTTTTGCATTTAGCAGAAGTTTTTTCCCAGTAGTTGATGTTGCAATAGGTTGAATTCCGCTTGTAGTTCTATGCATGCTGTTACAGGAGAAGGGTGGCTGACATACAGTACTGTATCATCGGCAAACAGGTGTACAGTGGCTTTGGTAAGGTTAATGTCGATGCTATTGATATAGATGGCAAAGAAGGATTGGGCGAGGATAGATCCTTGGGATACTCTTCTTTGTAGTAATTTGAGTGGGATAGATCTCCTTGGCCTTCACCTGCTGGGTTCTTCCCGTGAGATAGTTGTTAAACCATCTAAGGAGTTTGAGTCAGTCCTGTGGATTTCAGGGAGGAGAGGAACAGTTTGTGGTTGACCGTATCAAAGGCTTTACTCAGGTCTAAAATACAGCACAGACACAATTTTTTTTATCCAGTTTGAGTTGCCAATCATTGGTTACTTTTGCAAGGGCTGTGATGGTACTGTGTTTGGCTCTAAATCCAGATTGCGCTGGATTTAAAGATTAGCCGCCCAAGGTATCCTCTCAGTTGGGTGCTCACGATTTTTTCAGCAGTTTGGACAGCAGAGGAGAATGGAAATCAGTCTGTAGCTGTTGAGGTCTGAGGGGTCCCTTGTTTTCAATAGTGGAATAACTAGAGCGGTTTTCCAGATTGATGGGATAGTTCCTAGTTGTAATGAGAGGTTAAATAGGTGTGTTGTGGCACTGCTAATACTTGTATGGCAATTTTTAAAAAGTAGGGGTCAAGGAGTCAGCACCTGTACTTTTCTGATGTCCAGTTATGATATTAGTTCCTCTGCAGCAGTCCAGAAGTGGGCTGTGGCAGGTGGTCTTCTTCATAATCCTTCACCTGGCAGTCAGAAGCGGACTGTGGCTGGGTGGTTTGCATCGAATCCTTCACCTGGCAGTCCAGAAGCAGACTGTGGCCAGGTGGTTTGCATCATTTCCCCTTTCTGGGAAGTCCAGAAGCAGACTGCAGACGGATTTTGTGTGTTCCCATACTGGTGTCCCTCAGTGGGTTCTTAGCTAAAGAAACCTTGATCCTGTGCTTGTATTCCGGCAACCCTAGAGAGGTGGGGTGTGGCCGAGAACTCATGGTCTGTTAAAAATCCTTTCAGCATTCCCCTAGTTTCCAAAAGGGTTCTCAGCATTGCACTGGACAGCTAGTGGAGTTGCTTTGCATTTTCTTCTCAACAACAGAGAAAATCCGAATGAGCATGGACTGTTATCTGCCATACATATAGACTCTTCCTAAAGTATGTAGAGTGATAGGGTGGAGTACTCCAGGTAATTGCTAGACGTGCACCTTGGGATTGACAAGTTCTGAATAGAGGTTAGAAATAGGATGTTCTTACAGCGTAGCTGTTACAGTCAATTGATCACTTTGTTATAAAGTACGCCTCTTACAGGGAATAGAAATAGGATGCTCTTACAGCATAGCTGTTACAGCTTGTATAGTACTGACATAGCCTGTAGAGCTATTTGTAGAATATTCAGAGCTTATAATACATTTAGAGTTTATGTTACGTGTGATTACTGTTTAGATAACTATGCTGTCCATACTCCCTGTTGTCTTTACTGTTGGTATTTTCCTGTATGATCATGTCCTCCTTCCCCTCTTGTCTAATGAACAACTTTGTTTCACTGGAACTCTGTGCGTGACTCCTGCTGCTCCTTGTTGGGTGATTCCATCCACCCACCCACCCCCATTCGAATCTTCAGTGGCCCCTTGCCATATCATCTGCTGAGAGTGCTGCTGGTAGCGAGACAGTTACATCCACCACTTGGAGTGAAGAACCCCAAGGCCTACCAGTACAGCACCCATTACAGTATAACAGTTTTTAAAAACCTTTTAGGTAAGGATATGGGACAAAACAAATGGAAACTGCCCACTAAATAGTAGCAGGTCCAATACATGGCTTTCATAGCATGCTGACCTGAATCCACCCTGTGAACCTGTGAACCTGTGAGCAAATGGCCAGAATATGTAGCACTTTATTATTTTAAAGAATAATACATCTACAAATAGTGGGTCTCTTATATTTAGTGTTAAAGAATGTTTCTATCAAGTTAATTCAATGATTTAATAGTTTGCCTGTCCAAAAATAGCTCTAACATTATTAAGATCAACAGTAAACATTTGCCAGGATGTGAAAAATGACAGCTGTACTGTTCATAAGGAGGTGTGGAAAAATGGCAATGTTGAAAATCTGGAGTGAAAATATTACAGATTTGCGAAGTTATGAGCGTGCTTGGAAACTGCGCAATGCACACTCATAACACAGTCATTTAATGGAATTTCAGCACCATAATATCAACATAGGCATTTTAGGACCTCTGCTCATGAACAGTGTCACTGTGATTTTTCTTACTCTGTCCCGAACACTGATTTCCACAGGCCGCTATTTCTGCTCGATGGCGTGAAAACACACTTTTGGCGGATGTGAAAATGACAGCTGCACTGTTCTTAAAGAGGTGTGGAAAAATGCCAATGTTGAAAATCTGGGTGAAAATATTACAATTCGAGAAATTCTGACGTCGTGGAAACTGCACAACACACGCTGGTAAACAGTCATTTTTTATTTTTTTTCACCAAATTTGCAACATAGGCTTTTGAGAGGCCACATCATGAACAGTGGCACTGTCGCTTTTGTTAATCAACCCGAAGGTGATTCCGCTCAGTGACCATAAAATCATCTTTCAGAACCGAATAACACCATGACAGTAACTGAATTCATGAGGAGGTTCCCAATACCCCATGTTGAAAATTTGGTAGCAAAATTCAAAAATGCCGAGATATGCATCAAGTTGAAAAACCCTATTTATGCTATTATACAGCTTACGAATTTCTTCAGCTTGCGTCGGCTTTGAAGCATGCAGACGTGTTCCCGGTCCACAGAAGATCATCACATCGGGCTCGGGAGGTAAGTATGGGGTGAGGGGGTGTGGAGAGTAGGGTAGCAGTGGTGGGCTGGGTTGGGGCTGCAGATTGCAAGGGACAGTTTTCTACTTTATATTGGAAAAAAACATCACAGGAATATTTTGTTTTACGGTACCTTTGACATGCTGGGTGGGCTCCTAGCATGTCACCTGCGTGTTTTGGGGGGACTGGGCCGATGGGGATTGGGCACCCCATCGGCAAATAAAAAGACTGTTGGGGGGATGATGCTGACAGGAATTGGGCTCCCCATCGGCAAAATGAACTGGGGAGGGATGTCACCTGTGTTTTTTTTGAGGGAGGACTGTAGCTGACGGGATTGGGCACCCCATCGGCAAATAAAAATATGTTGGAGGGGATGATGCCATCAGGTTGGGCTCCTCGTCAGTAGATGAACTGGGGAGGGGCATGATGATGCTGACAGGGAATTTGGACATCCCCAAGTCAACTTTTCTGGGGACTGTGCAAGGTGGATGGCACAGCCGCCGCCATGTCACACTGAAACTTACACCAGGAAAGCCACACCCTGCAATGAAGTGGAGCTCCCTCATTGCAGCAGCTAAAACCTTTCAAGGTGATGGGCACACTTTTGCACTGCTGTCATAGACAGCATACAATCTAATTCATGCCATGGAGCCCAGCCCCCAAAAGCAGTGGTGCCACAGGCCATAACAGGACCGCGCCTCCAAAGCCTGCTATTCCGAAGTTACTGCAGCGTGTTTCTTGCGCAGGTGCAAGACAACATATAAATGAAGTCCCATATGTAGGGTGCTACACAGTGGTTTTCTGCATCACTGCAATGGCTCCTGCTGCTTAATAAACTTCTAAACCTGTAGCTGGCGCGTGCTCCATTTTTTTTTATGTGCAGTTATAACAGCATTATAAAAACAAAGATGACTGCAGAGATCTTTTGAAATGTGCAAGACCGTGGAGACTAAACAGTAAGTCCAGCAGTTAATTTATCCAACCAGCAGCCCTTACAGCAAAGGAGCATTGACTCGGTTTTGTTTTCCGGAATGGCACCTCTAGTGCTTTCTTAGACATGCTACTGGTATTGTCTTGGTTAGCAACATAGTAGAAGCAGTTTCTTAACACAGTGAGGTACGTCCAAGCAGTGACTTTTTTGGTAGCAAGCAGATCTGATACTTTTTTTCTCTGCTTGCTAGTTGGACCAGTTTGTGTATGCATATAAGGAGCAGCTGTGGGTACAGTTGTCAGCCCCATGCACAAATCAACAGGCCTTATTATGGATCACACGAATTATGTTAAACATGGAGTTGTTTGCAGTGAGTAGATGGTGAGTTTGTAACCTATTAGTTACAGTATAGAACCAGATACAGTTAGACATCTGGCTTCTGCCATGAGGTTAGTGTGGTTCCTGAAGGCACCCAGTGTCCTGTTAACCATCAGTACCAGGTTGTCCACAAGAGGGACGAAAGATAGGGTATCATCAAGTATTACCCCAAGGTATTTAAAAACTTCCACCTGCTCTAGTTTTAGTATCTTGATATTAAAAATGTTGGGGGATGCTTTTTTCAGTTGTGAGCAGGTGAAGAGCATTGTTTTAGATTTTTTGCAGTTGAGGACCAATTTGATGTCAGAGAACCAGTCTTCAACAGATTTAAAATTACGCTAAATGTCAGAAGTTAATTTGCAGATGCCAGAATTTTTAGTATCATCGACATTGTCAGCATACAGTAGTACCATGGCAGACTGGCATGCATCCGGCAGTCAGTTGATAAAAAGGCCAAATAGGTGGGGGCCTAGAATAAAGCTTTGAGGCACACCAGTTGAAACATCCCATTCATCAGAGAATGAGTGCTCTATCTTCACTCACTGAGGCGATTACACAGATAGCTCTAGAATCAGGCCCAGTGTCCAGTGACAGACCCAAGTTATGAAGCTTGCTAAGCTGTAGCTTGTGGTTTACATGGTCAAAGGCCTTAATCAGGTTAGTATAGATGGCCAAACCTTGTCACTGCTGTCAAGTACCTGATGAATATAGGTAGTTGGTATACTCAATAAGTATTATTGGTGCTATACTGCTTCTTAAATCCATGCTGCTGGGCACACTGTATATAGTAAGCTTCCTGGAAGGTGATACGTTGGTCAGACAATTCTCTCAAGAGCCTTAAGTAGACTGGAGAGGATTGAGATCAGTCTGTAGTTTGGAAGGCAGGAGTGATCCCCACTCTTGAATATGGACGTGACCAGAACGGATTTCCATTCATTTATTCATTCATTTATTTATATATTTAGCTTTTGTTGATCAAATAAGCACACTAGACAAAGATATGCCTATTTTCAGGTGCAACCTGGGAGATTACATTAAATATGCAGACAAAAGACAAGGTTTACACAGGACTAAGGACAAAGGATGTTCAGACAATGCAGGGCATAACAAATGGAGCAAGCTTAGACAGCAAAAAAGTAAACAGTATTACAGATTTCACTGGTGACTAAGAGTAATGCAGGGAAGAGTTTAAAATTTGAGTTATGGAGTATAAAGTTCCTTCAGAGTAACAGCTAGTAGCTTAATGTTGAGTGTATCACCCCACCCCACCCTGATTTTGCCTAGAACCATTTTATGTATTTTAGGGTATCTCCTGCTGAGATGAGCCAGAAATAAAACTTAGGGCAACCTGGGTCCTGATCCACAAGTTGGTTCGTGTCAACACCAGAGCCATCACTGGGCTGTTAAGCAAGGTCAGTTTGAATGTAGGAGCTTAAGAATGATCATGAAGGCTATGTTAAAACAGTTGGTGATCTCAATTGGATCTAATATCTCCTTCCTACTTATTCTGAGAATTTTAGGTGACTTTTTTCCTTCCTTACTCAGGAGCTCAGAAACATTTTCCCCAAACCTTTAGCGATTACTCCATTTTGGGGTTTGTTGGGCCTTGCAGTATTCAAAGTTTTCCAATCTGATCCTCTTGGTGCATTTGTCACCAGCTTCCCTGTATTTTGGAGGTGCACTGGGACCCTGATTCTCTGGCCAGGGCCCCAGATTGCCCCTCTCTGTCATTAGGGCCAGTAATTTTGCAGAGATCCATCCTGTGAGTACCTCTCACTTTTCATTTTTTAGAGGGCAAATTTGTCACAGACTTTGTTAAATTCTGTAATAATTAAATCAGTGTCAGAAATGCTGTCCCAGTAACTCCAGTTAATTAGTGCCAAGTGTGATTTAAAGACAGA
Source organism: Neoceratodus forsteri (assembly GCA_016271365.2). Lineage (NCBI taxonomy): Eukaryota > Metazoa > Chordata > Ceratodontiformes > Ceratodontidae > Neoceratodus > Neoceratodus forsteri. Next base: position 1,082,974,502 of record CM028131.1, on the reverse strand, counting down.
CACCTTAGCTTTCTTAAGGACTTCATTAATGGTAAATCAGGGAGGGCTCTGGCTGTTTAACTGCCTACGAGCCTTGCACTAGTGAGTGGTCGCTTATGGCATTGGGAAGAATCCTGACGTCTTTGATTCTGTCTGGATGGATGGCTAATACCCAGTCTATTAGCTTTGAGAAGCCTGTTTTATAATTGGTTCTTGAACTTTCAGAGACTGTTTGGGAAAGGAATAGGCTAGCAAATGTATCTCTGTGGCCCATACTGTTTCACCACCAACAATGGTTTCTTGGTTCTGGTTTATTTCTTGGAAGTAGCATGAGAAAGACTCTAGGCCTTTTTGCTGCTTACCTGGAGGGACATAAGTTGTCATGAGGGCAAATGATTTATGACCTCTTCCAAAAGAAGTTTAACAGCCAGGCATTCACAGTTTTACCAGACCATTAAATTCTACTTTAGAATCTTGGAAGGCAGACCTTAAGTAAACTAGGCCGCACTTTCCTTTCTTGCCTAGGGGATCCTCTCTAAAGATATTAAATCCTGGCAGGAAAATGGCAGTATCAAATATTGTAGGTGTAAGCCTTGTTTCAGTGAGATATCTGTATAATGTCAGGCTACACTAACCCTACCCAGGCTTCAAACTGAGTGAATTGGACAGGAGATTACCAATATTTAAAGAGACAATGTTATGTTTCTCTAAGTAGCTGGGACCTGGTCCAAAATTGGGTACAGGGCCAGGCTTAGGGTGTACAATGCCAGACAGTAGCAGTAGTAGAGTGTGAACCTTCTAGTGGCCCTTAGACAATATCTCAGACCTTAAGGCTTGAGCTTGGGACTATCCTGTTGACACAAAGACAATGAGTAATGATGTAGCATTCCTGTTACCATAGCTATAAGTTCATTACGAGGGAGGGTAGGCTGGGAGTTAGGGTATTAAAGGAGAACTACTAGTTTAAGTGAAGCCCTGACCACTTCACAGATTGGGGCTTCACTGCACAGATTCCCCTGCAGTCACCCTATAAAATTAATATTTTTAGTCAGCTCACCGCTTGTAAAATCGTGAAGCACCAGTGCAGCCAGGATTTTCAATCATGGCATGCCAGTCCAATCGCGATCTTGCTGGTGCTAAAGTGAGATAAGGACACATCACAGCCCGCCTTACAATTGTCCCTATGTATGGAACTATAATCCGTGCTGTATATCAAATGCCATTTAGTATTTTTACAAACGTTGCCTAATTTCCATGAGTATGCCAGTATATGGAAGCCATAGGATGTGGACCCCCTTGGATGTTCCATAGAACTCAGTGCAAAGGCAATGAGTTTGGGCAGACCTATTTTACACCAGCCTGACCCCCTCCAAAGGAAATATGGGGTTTTACACTGTCTAGTGTTGGGAGGGGACAACGGGACATACTGTTTTAAAGTTTTGCTGTGTTAACCAAAAAAATTGGTTCTATTTGTTAAATAATTAGTTTACTTATACACTGGAATGACTGCCACACCTGTTGTTTTTGGTATATGTGCTATATTTTTGTTACAGGTTCATTAGAAGAGGGAACCAACATATTGGCTGAGGTCACCGAGGCCAAGCAGCAAGCTGTCCAGAGGATGAAAGAAAATACCTGCCAGGGGCTGGTACAGAAAATCTTGGAATTTTTTTTTCTGAACTATTACAAAGGCAAAAAATCAGCTTTGGAAAAAAGCTAATAAAACATTGAAACCTGAAGTATGGGATAGTTTAAAAAAAAACAAGAGGTTCAGGAAATAAGAAAATCTAAAGCACTTTATTTTAAACAAAGGATTAAGGAAACAACAGATCCAAGAACATACTGGTCCTTAATAAAAAATCTTACAAATCCTGTTAGAAATCAAACAGAGATAAAACTTAGTCAAAATGGAATTGTATTTGGGGCAGACAGTGCTGCAGAGCTATCGAATAGTTATTTTATTAAACTCCCTGATTTGAACTTGGGAACTGTAACTAAACCAAAATATGTACAGTATGTGGATCATAATTCAGATTTTGGAAGTCTTCAGGACAATTGTATACCAAAGTTTAGATTTAAAAACAGTGACAAACCTAGAGGTACAAAAAATAATAAACAAATTAAAGACCAACAAGGCTAGTGGCCCTGATAAGATTGAGAATAGACTTTTAAAGAAAGCTGCCCAAGAATTATCACCAATCTTGAGAAACATCTTCAATTGGAGTCTTACAGAGGGTCTGTTTCCATTAATTTGGAAGCAGGCTAAAGTTATCCCAATCAATAAGGGGGTAGATTCCACAGCCGCTTCAAATTATCGGCCGATAGCATTGTTATCAACAGTTTCTAAGATTTTGGAAAAGCTTGTTCATGGTCAATTAATGGAATATCTTGAAAAATATCAAAAAATAACTCCAGTTCAATCAGTTTTTAGTCAGGGTAGGCCCACAGCTACTGCACTCACAGACTTCTTAGATTTAATACCACCCCATTAGAGGAGGCAAAGTCCGTGGGTGCAGTATACGTGGATCTATCAAAGGCATTTAATCTGGTGAATCACTGTCTTCTAATAAAGAAATTGGAACAAATGGGAGTGGAGGAAGAATCCTGTAAATGGTTTAGGTCGTACTTGGATAGCAGCTCTCAATTTGTAATGTTAAATGGTCAGAAGTCTAGTTTGGGCTCTGTGACAACAGGGGTACCCCAGGGATCAATCCTGGGTCCCCTCCTGTTCCTAGTCTATTTGAATGATTTACCAAAAATTATAAAATACTCGCAAGTGAGACTTTATGCAGATGATACAGTCTTGATAGCGGCAGGTAAAGATCCAGGAGAAATAGAACAAAAACTTCAAGGTGATTTTTTGGCTATGCATGTTTTTTTCTCATTACTTGGGCTACTGATAAATCATAACAAGACACAAACAATGTGCTTTGGCCCAGAGAGAAAAAAATAAAACTGTTCCAAAAATAATTATTAAGACTCAGCAAGGAAAAACTTTAGAGCGGGCTCAAGTATATAAATATTTTGGTATCCAAATTGATCAACATTTAAGTTTTGAACAACGTGTAACAGAATTAATAAAGAAAACAAATGCAAAAATCGGAGCAATGAGATGTATATCAAATTGTCTAACAAAAGAAATGTGATTGAATATAGTAAATCAATTAGTATTACCAATAATAGATTATGAAAGCCTCCAAACAGCGATTACAAAATTTGGAGGTACTTTACAACAAAATAGCAAGGTTTGTATTGAGATGTGATATTAGTACTCACCATTGTACAATGCATATTAAATTAGGATGGAATTCATTACATCAGCAGGCTAAGGGTATCTGGCTAAATCTAATTCAAGGATTATTCAAAAATAGATCTCAATACTATTTGGTAGACAAACCTCAAAAACCAAATCACGGATTGAATTTATGGAAACTAGGAGCTAGAGATTTTTTGATTCCGAAAATAAAAAATAGTTTTAGTAGTATGACCCTACAATATAAGGTTGCTACAAGTTGGAATGGACCCCCCCCTTTCTTCGAGACTTAGAACTATCTACCACAGAGTATAAAACAGCAGTGAAGCAGGAGTTGTGTTTCAGATGTTAATGTAATAGATGAATTTTCCACACACAATATTAACATATGATATTTTATACATAAGATGTTGTAATTGACTGAGTTCTTATTTTGTGTTGTCATGTAATTGTAATAGTGATATACAGTATGTATTAGCTATGTATGAATGATATGTATTGTATGATTATTGTGTGTTGTAATTTTGTAATTTGAACCTTGTACGAACAGGTTTGCCTTGTAAATATGGATTATTTGAATCCTAATGGCAAAATTCTGTATAAATAAAATGTTTACATACATACAACTGAGCTGTGTTCTGTAGCTGTTTAAAATATTTAAAAAACTTGCAGGGTATGAACTCACTGTTATTCAAACAATCGGGTGCAACTAGTAAATGCTGTACCAGTGTAAAAGTTAATGCATTGTGTTATAGTATACAGTGCATGTTTAGTTTTGCCAGCAGTTGGCATGTGTAATTGATTTGCCAGTAAGAGGACAGAGTTTCATATTGGGTGGACAGAGCAGCCACAGACAGAGGGCAGTAGGGCAGTTTCTGGACACCTGTTATCCCACTGTGCAGATTTAGGTGGTGACCCCTGGGAGTAGAGGTGGGCCTCGGAGTTAGTGTGAATGTGAAGTTAGGAAGCGTGTTCCTTCATGAGGACACTAATCCCCTTCTTAGAGAGGTACTGTAGAGCTTGTTCCTCAGAACGGATATGGTTGCCTGGGTTGGCCTGGCTGGTCTCATCAGCGGTTGCAGGGATGACTCCACCTACTGGGCACCACCTTTTGGGTATGGGAGCCCCGAACTATTCTTCCTGAGAACAGCAAATTTTAAAGCAGGGGACAGTGTAATACCCTCCCATCCTGTGATGGGTGTTATTGAGGTTATGGCATCACATCCTAGGGGGTGTTTGCACAGCTGTGCAGGCAGTTTGAGAGCCAGCAACCACAGGGTTAACCCCAGGAGCCGAGCTGGTACCACTTCCAGGAGAGGGGGCTTGCTACAGCAGCACAGGCCAAACCTGCCCCTGGCAGTAGACCATTGGAACCAGGAGTTTGAAGGAGGAGCAGTGGCTGAGGGAGGTGCCTCTTCAGGAGGCATTTCCTGATGGCTCTTCAGAGCCTGGGTTATAGGCGGGGAGGAGGTACCCTGAGGCTGTTTGCCCCATGATAGGGTCCTCAGGATGAAGAAGATGGACCCAGAGGAGAGCAGAAAAGGAACAACTAGGTGCCAGTCAGTGCCACCAGAAGGCTTCTCAGAAAGGTGTAGGTTCTGTAAAGTGGGAAGATGTGAGGGGAATACCCAGTTGCTGCCTGCTCCTGGGGCTATGTCTAGCCACCTGGTGGGGAGCATAATCCAGACCTTGGGGGATAGAAGTCCACAGAGGCCATAGGTGCCTGTGCTCTGTCCCATGTAGCTCCTCCCTATGACTGGGACTGTTAGCCAGGGGCCAAAACCTGGGTCTGAATGTCTGTTGAGAGGTGCAGGAGGGGAAGAAGGTTGCAGGAATGTGGAAATGCATTTTCCTTGTAAATAGTTCCAAATCTTGCTCCGTGTGTATAAACTGAATTAATTGCCTCTGTATTACAACACCAGCAATTGCCCTGACAATTTGTGTGGATATTGAATTCATTATAGGTACAGATGGAATTTAACCCCCAGCTGGGTGAGGGTATGCTGCCACTCAGTGCCCTGGTCCTCACAGAAAATAAATATGAACCCATGCTTGTATCACATCCAGCTGGGGGTCTGACAGTGAACACAACATGAGTTATACTAACATGCTGTGTATCTGTGCCCATTCCAATGGCACCGAGAGCAATGCTTTATGCAACCATGTGGATAACTGGGGTTTATGCTGCAATCTACTGAGCCAGTGCAGTTTAGCATGAACTGTGAACGCGGCCCACTCAGACTCAAGAAGAAGGGTGATGCTGATCCCACTGCTTCAGTATATCTCCTTTGATAAGCCATGCATTGCTTTGAATATCGTGGTTATTCACACAATGTCCTGCCCTCCCTAACCAAGGTTCAGTGCAAGGGGGATATGAGGAAGAGATGGAAAGATGGGGCCACAACATATATGGAGTAAAAGCAGAAGACACATGATGCAATGATGCCTTCACTCCAAGGGCCTGTCATCATCCAAAGAAGGTTGAGGTAATGCAACAGTGCCTGCTAACCCAGTGGGTTAGGGATCCTCACAGGGAAGGGGCTGTACCGGACTTGGTATCCCCCTGTGGTCACAGCATCGGAGATGTAAGAGTAGAGGAGCCCCTCAGAACCAGTGATCACAACTCAGTGCTTAAATTGAAGGACAGTGGTCCTGCATCTCAGAAGGACAGATTTCAGAAAGTCATGGCAGTCAGTTCAGAAGAAACTTTTGGAGGGGAGGGAAGCAGAGGGGGGTGAGGACATATGGGAATTTATAGAGAAGGAAACTGTGGAAACAACTAGCTCCTGTATGAGGCAGGTAGGAAAAGGAAAAGAAAGAAAAATGCCACTTTGGTTCTCAAGGGAAGTAGCAGAAGCACTAAGGATAAAGAAGACAGCTTTCAGGAAGTACGGGGAGAGCAGCAAACAGGAACAGCGAACTCTATGTGGCGAAAGCAAGGGAGGATAACAGAGTGGTAAGAAAAGTGAAAGTAGAGGTTAGCTGAAAAAGCAGATGGTATACAGGAAGCGGACAAAACTTTCTTCTGCTATATCAAGGAATAGTTGAAGACAATGGGGGAGAATCATCAGATGGAGCAAAGGTAAGAAGAATGAAGATATTTTAAATTAATACTTCTGCTTAGTCTTCAAGGAGAAAGATGAACCACTTCCAGAGTGTGGGATTCTAGTCAGGGGGAGGGAGATTGATTGCCAATCAACTGCCTGCCTGAGCAGTCATCTGACTGCTCGGTTTGCGGCTGGTAAACTTGTGGGGTTAGTGGAACAGTCGCAGAAAGATTTAACTGTAGCCATCTGGAGGGAAAGTGCTGTTATTATTTTACCTTCTCAGGATGCTACTGATATTAAACATAGCCATTTCTAGCAGCAAATACAGTTGTCCATGAAACCTGCTACTGTACTGCAGAAAATTACTATAACATTGTGAAATATAGCATCCTACATACCAAATGAATGATAATATCTTGCAACACTTTAGATCACACTACTGCATCAATAAAGGAATAATGCATGACAGGTGTGTGTGTGTGTGTGTGTGTGTGTGTGTGTGTGCTGGGATAATGCCACACCTGGGGTGGTTGGGCACGAGGACGCAGGCCGAGTGCATCCAATGCTCTAGGCATGGCGGTATCCCAGCACGACACACCCTGGAGTGCATTATTACTATTATACAATGGATAATCTTTTAGTAAAAGAAAACAAATAAAAATAAATATGTTTTAGAACAGTTTTTCTCTTGATTTTGTATGTGGAAGTATACTTATTTAAAAAGAAGATCCTTTATCCTGTTTGTCCTCTAGGTGTGGCTGTGTGGCCAGTGGCTGGATTTTTTTCCATTTTGCATCTGCTTGACAGTGTGGCATATGGCTTCTTTTATTTCCTGTAAACCCCCACACACACACACACACTTATGTGTTCTGCTTTTTTTCTCCAGTGTTAAAATTTATAAGCAAGTTTTTCAAAGTGGGAGATTTCCTATCATAGTGTCACTAATCACAGTTTGGAGCTCCGCCCATTCTCGGTGCTGCCAGCCACCTGATGCCACTGCTGCGAAATCCGTAAGGGAAGAGGAGACGATGTATGGAGGCGGTAGGGAGAATGTTTTTCTGTGTTTTTTAAATAGCACTGAAAACAAATGACGTTACGAATTGTCGAGTATCTAGAGGCCAGAGGGGCACAGGACCCTAGGCAGCATGGATTCACAGCGGGAAGGTCATGCCAGACGAATCTGATAGATTTCTTTGACTGGGTGACCAAGTAGTAGATCAGGGAGGGCTGTGGACATGGCCTACCTAGACTTTAGCAGGCATTTGACACAGTCCACACAAAAGATTAATATACAAGTTAGCCAGCCTGGGGTGGGTCCCAAGATGACAGCCTGGGTAAGAATTGGCTGGAGAATAGGACACAGAGGTAATAGTAAATGGAGTCCACTCAGAAGAAAGGAGGGTTAGTAGTGGGGTACCGCAGGGTTCAGTGTGGGACCGGTCCTCTCAATGTCTTTATAAGCGACATTGCAGAAGGACTGGAAGAGGAAAATATGCCTCTTTGCAGATGACACTAAGATCTGCAACAGAGTTGATGCACAGGGTGGGGTGGAAAGGATGAGAAGGGACTTGGAAGGTTAGAGGAATGGTCAAATGTATAGCAGCTTAGATTCAATGCTAAGAAGTGCAAGGCAATGCACCTGGGAAACAAAACCCAGGGAAGAGTACACAATGGGGGTGAGATACTAACAACAACAAAAATGGAGAGGGACCTGGGGTAGTCATATCAGATGACCTAAAGATGGGCAAGCAATGTGAGAGGGCAGCAAGGAGGGCTGGGGGGATACTGGGATGCATAGGGAGAGGCATCACCAGTAGAAAACAGGAAGTTATTATCCCTCTGTACAGACAGCTGGTGAGACCCCATCTGGAGTACTGTGTGCAGTTCTGGAGACCCAAAGACATAGACAGGATGGAAGCTGTCCAGAGGAGGGCAACTAAAATGGTGCAGGGTCTGCACCGGAAGACATATGAAGAGACTTAAGGAGCTTAATATGTATAGCCTCAAGGAAAGGAGGGAGAGGGGGGACATGATAGAAACTTTCAAATACCTCAAGGGAATCAACAAAGTCCAAGAGGGTAGCATCTTTCAAAAAGAGGTGTGCAAGAACAAGGGTGCACAATTTGAAGATGGGGGCAGCTCAGAGGTAATTTAAGAGAGTATTTTTCACAGAGGTTGTGGATGCATGGAACGGCCTTCCAGAGGAGGTCGTGGAGTCAAAAACAGTGGTGGAATTCAAGCATGCATGGGACAGTCATAAGGCAATTCTAGGGGATGGGGGTAGGAAGAAGTAGGCTGCTGGTTAACTAGGATCTGCAGCTTATCCAGTAGGTAGGGAAATGGGCAGACTGGGTGGGCCAAGCGGTCCTTATCTGCCATCAAATTCTATGTTTCTATGTTACTGAGGAGGAGCGAGGTGGAGCAAATGAGTGTTGGGAAAGGAGCCGCATGCTGCTGTTTTTTAAAATCACTCACTGTCTGTTTTTCTTACTACAGGCAAACAAAACAAAAGGAAATGGATAGAAGTACATTTGGAGATTGTTTCATGACTTTTGGGGAAGGGGCACTCCATTATTTGGTGGGGGAGTGTTTTGTTTAATTGTATATGGGTGTTGCTTAGTTGAAGAGAGGAGCGGGCCACAGTGAAGTGGGCTGGTGAGTGGTCAGTGAAGCTGACCGCGGTGACGGCTGAATGATTTCTTTTACGTTATTAATGCAGTCATTTATGTGGTGGGACTAGATCCGTGGTGTTATGCCAGGATAACACCACGGGTCCAGTCCCACACTGACCAACCAGAGCCTGAGACTCTTTCTTGCCATTGTATAATTATGATTATGTTTAAGATAAGAGGATAATGTATGGGCATCAGTTAACAACAATGCTGTATTCACTTGGAGAGGTTACCATGGGAACTGTGTAAACCTCGAGGCGAGAAGCTCAAAGGTTTACTGTTGCCCTGGTAACTTCAAGAAGTGAATTCAGCGAGGTTGTTAACTGATGCCCATACATTATCTTCTATGGTGTGTGGGCTCAGTACACTGAGAATTCACTGCTAGAGGCTTACTTTTTGTTTAAAAAAAATTAAAAAAAAATGTACTTTCCAGCATTGCCCCTTCCCCCAAGAGTCACAATCTGTCCCAGTCTCCCGATCTCACAGATAATGTTTTCTTTTTTGTGAAATACATTTAAACATGGCTGCTGTTTGGTAGGGAAAAACATGACATTGATTTCCCTTACCTTATCTGGTGTTTCTCGCTTTTGGGTCTGTTTCTTACCACCATGGCCATCAGGGGCGTAGCTACAAGGGTGCAGGAGGTGCAGTGGCACCCAGGTCCACAAGGTTTGAGGGGCCCAAATCATAATTTTGATGTTTATTCAAAACTGGGGAGGGGCCCTGTAACATCGCCTTGCACCCAGGCCCTCTGGGAATTTGCTACGCTACTGATGGCCGTTCCCCGCGAAACGTGGCACTTAACTTACGTGCATGTGCAAGCTTGTTCCATGCTGTTGTACCATCAATGTGACGTACTGAAGATGGTACAACAGCAAGTTATAATGTTCTAGATTCTCCCACGGTTCCCTTTTATGTCTTAATTGAAAAAATGATGATGGGGAGAGTATGCCAGTTGGAGAATTCAAATAATCAAATAAAGAAATGCAGACTCTCTACCCTTGAGATTCAAAATTATTTTACTTAATTAATAATATCACACAGTTCCAAATGGATTAACCCTTTGAGAACTGAATGTGTGTGAATGTATATAGATTCTGGACGTATATATACGTCCACAGTCTTCTAAGGTTAGTTAAAGGCAATTATGCTTGTTCCATTTTTCTGAAGGATTTGATACACAGTTCCAAATGGATCAAAAGCACTTGTACTTGTTTCACTTGTTTTTTATAAAAATTAGGTGAACATTTTTGGAACCCACGTATTCCTTCCTCAGACTAAAATACATTCCAATTGCTACAATCAAATAAACAAATTGTTAATAAATGAAAACTTTATAAAATGACAAATATCCTTAAATCCCTTTATGCTCCTACCCTAGATTGGGTGTTGCACCTATTTCCAGTTTTGGTTTTTTACTCTCCACACTTCCCTGCAGTGAACAGAAACCTTATCTTAGTCATCTGGCAGAGCCTCTTGCTTCCCCGCCTCCTTCTACTGACACCTACCAACACCTAAGACCCCACTTACCTGTTCCATTTCTTCACTGTTCCACTCACTCACTGGAACACACTGAGTGGATGGCTTCAAATCCTTGTAGGATGCTCTCAATTGGTCTGGATTTCATTACTCCCACCCACTACCATGTTGCTGCTCCAAAGTTAGACTTGTCCTCCCTGGCCCCAAACACGAAAACCCCTTTGTTTTGGATCAGCAGCATCCTCATAATGTAAGCTAATGGTGGCTGCACTTAGATCTTTCCCTTGCTGTTCCACTAACCCAACAACTAGTGAGGACTGTACTTACTCGCTGTGAACTTCAGGCAGGTGGTTGCTAGGCAACAGCATGACCGCATCATGCTCACTGATGTCATCTGTTGGCACCCACACACACACCCTCCTGTGAGTACAACAGGAGGTGCCTTGCAGCGTTCCTTGCTGCAGTTGCAAAATGGCATCTGACAGAGAATGCCGATCCTATAAATTTTGGTGAATGACTGTCTTATAAAATGAGAAAGTATCACAGAAAAATAAACATAGCATTTTTATTTTTGCATAAGAGTTTAAGGGTACAAAGTAATACCCATTTCATGTTCTTGTTAATTCCATAGACAGCGCGATAATGTATTAAGAGCTGTAGCCATATATGTATAGCTGGCAAAAATGCTGACAGGCAGATCAGACGTGTGGACCTGAATTCTCAGCACACTTTGATTTAAAGATCATGTGCAAAGGTTTTTGCATATTGTTGATAAAGCTTGAATTCAGGTCTCTGTGACATGATTAGTGTTTCCTGAAAATTTCATGCTGTTTGGTTTTGTGGTTTTCCTTAAATCATATTTGTTAACTTGCTCTATGGTGGCTGAAAACAGTGGAGTTATTTCTGTCTCTCTCTCAGTCAGGCTTGGAGAGTGATGACATCATCTTGTAGTATTGTAGCTTGCTGCTTTGGATTCCCAATCACAGCTGGCTGTAGAGTTCATGGTTTGCTCACCGAGTTTCTTACAAATTCAGTCTGTGGTTTGTGGGTTTGTGTTTAGATAAATTAGCTTAAAATATATAATTCTCTTCTTATAAAAGTTGATCATTTGAGTTTCAGTGTTGAATTGAAGTAGTGGAAATCTTTCTCTGTGAGAGATTAGCTTGTCTTATCACAGCTTTCAGTTCATTCTCATCAAAACTCTGATCTTTTCCTACCTTTGTTCATTCATATAAATAGTTAGTCTTTGATGTAGCCTTCATAAATACATTCATATAAAAACATTTTTTTTCATGTCAGATTGACAAACAGGGGCTTGTCACATTTTACTATTTCAAGCACATGTACTGTCTGAACTCACAAATTTCAGTTCTTTGGTTGTTTCTGCATGAAAATACATCATGTATGTGTATAAGCAGAAACACTACAGTATATGGCATCCCAATGCACTGTGTCTCTTCCCCACAGTTGAGGCAGCTGCAATCTGCTGTCACCTGTCCCCTGCCCCATAAGCCCCCTGCCTTCTGCTCCACATTTGAGGCTGCTGCACCCTGCTGCCCACTGTCTTCTCCCACACAGTTGGGGGTTGTGCCCCTGCAGCTTCCATTCCCTGCCTTAAGAATCAGGGCTGCTGCACCCTGCTACACCCTGCCCAAACAGTTGGGGTTGCTGCACCCTGCTGCCCTCTCCACCCCAACCCCCCACAGTCAGGGATGCTGCACCTACTACACTCTGTTCCTGTCTCCACAGTCAGTGTGAGACTGTGGGTATAGATGGACACTGACACAGGAATAGCAGAACAAAAAATAGCTTTATTTAGTCAGTGGAACAAAATTAAAGTGAACCGTTACAACAAAAATAAAGAGAGCATAAGCCAAAGAAAAATAACATAACATACAGGATCACCGTTCAAAGCACTTGTACCACCAGTAAGTAGCTAGGGTACTCTCGGGGTCAGCATCACACTGAACCCTACAGCAGACTACTTGAGATTGTGAGCAGAGCTCTTTTTATCCCCGTGGTTTACCATGTGATGAGACTAAGCTCCACCCACTCTCACATTAATTTCTAAACTTCAGAATACAAACTTGTAGCCCTTTGAAATATATTACTCCATTAATAATTCATATACTGTAATAAAAGACAGTTTCTTTCATAGGAATACTTAAATCATCAAAATAAACTCTTTTGTACATTAACTCTGGAGACAGGCCCTTCCCCCAAGCCCTCTGTCCTATTTATGACTGGAAGAAAGGGACGGCCTGCTCTATAGAGACAGCACAGGAGGCTTGTGAGGGTTCTGCAAGATGGAGAATGTGTGCCAAAAGCCAATAGACAACTTTGTCAAGTAAATCTCTTATTTGCTTTCTTCTCTGTTTTCTATTTCCCCTTTTCAAACTAGCTCAAAGGAAACCTGTAACTTGTAGCTTACAAAGCGTTGATTTTGTAGCCAAAGTAACGGAGAGGTGTGGTGCAGAAGCGCTGCTTAATTCAGCCTTAAGCCACTCCACCTACACTGACTCTGCGGTGCCTTTTCTGACAGCTCCCTGAAACTGTACTGCAGTAATTCAGTCTACAAGTGTCAAGTTCCAAATGACAACAAATGCTGTGTAAATCTGTGATGGGGAAAGAGGGATAGTGTCAAATCTGTACACAATTCTGGTACCTTTCACTTCTCTAATTTTAAACTGCGGGCAGACATGCAGATACAAACCAGCCACTTGCACACTTAAGGCAGCAAGTAGAAAAAAAAACTTACAGCTGCCTCTGCCCTAGGCACAGCGAGAAAGAGGGAGAAACACATAAAAAGTAACGTAACCCAGTCCCAAGCGCAGGGACAAACATTCACACATTTGCAGCTTATGCCCAAACTTAACGGGGGGGGGGGGTTCTAGGCATGTGTAAAATGCAGAGACCAAGAGAAATGCTGAAACAGAAACAAGGGATAGTAAGGACATCTCCAGGTGGCCTGCCTGTAGATGGGGAAAACTAGGATACCAGAGCAAGAAAAATAGATAAGATAGAGAGTTGTTAGAGTGCTATTGCAACAGACTTTATAATAGAAAAGGATGGTCTGTCAGTGTACACAGACCCCATGACAGTCAGGGCTGCTTTGCTCTGTTAAACCCTAGAGTCCCCGGTCCCCCTGCTTCCACAGTTGGGGCTGCTGCTTCAAGCTACCCTAGGCCACCTGAGGTGGGGCTTTTGCTGAACCTGCTACCCACCCACCCCCAGAGAGGTAATGGGATATACCCTTTTCAGGATTTATGAGCTGTCACTGAGAGAGCTAGGAGGTTTTTTCGGTCAGACCCCTTCTCCCAACATGATACCTAACTCTACTTCTGAACTTGGCCTACAGGGGCGGCTGCCAGACATACAACCAAAACAATTTACAGCACCATGTTGGTCTCCTGGTTCATTGGGGATTCCTGGAAGAAGCCCAATATGGTGTTTTATCTGAAATGTTCCAAGGCCTTGCCCTTGGGCCCTCTTTGAAAAGGAAATGAAAAGATGCAAAGACAACCATAAAAGCAGGCAGTCTTTTTTATTTGTGTAATAAATAATTACAGGCAAGAAAGGGACAGCAAAATGATGACAACGATAAAAACACTCCTCTAAACAAGTCCCAGGGGTGAAAACAGTGGGGTTAATAAGTGCGGTTTTAATGGAAGCAATTTAAAGGAACTTTCCAATGTAAGTTATTGGGCTTTATGGCAGCATTAGCTGATTGCTGCCAAAAATAATATTTCTAATTGTATCCCTCTAGTGTGGGAAGGGATTATACCTGCTGCCAAACCCACAGCCAGCCAGTCCCTTCCAACTTCCCATTTGGCCTACTCCACCCCTGTGCTCAGATATTTTGTGACATTTCAGAGCAGGGAGAGCATGGGGCAGTGCCCCATACGAGTCTGTGGGGCACATTTTCCATGCCAATTTTTGCAACTGTAAGCAATCTTAGAGGGAAATGAAAGCCACTGCTGAACTAATAGGGGCCCTAAAAGTTGAGTGGTAACTTTAATGTCCCTCTAAGATTGCTTAAATTTCTGAAACATGGCATTGAAAAACTGCCCTCATAGACTTGTGTGGGGTATGGCCTCACACTCTCCTTGCTGAAGCATCACAAAACCTCTGAGCACACGGGTGGAGCAGGCAAACCTTGAAGTTGGAAGGAATCAACTGGCGGTGGGTTCGGCACCAGATACAATCCCTTCCCAGACTAGATGGACACAGTTAAATATGTTACATTTAGCAGCAATCAGCTAACGCTGCCATAAGGTATTGGGCTATGAAGCCCAATACCTTATGACATCAGGTTGGAACATCACTTTCACAACTTGGTATTGGAAATGTTCTGTATTTTTTGGTTGTGTGCAAATTGCAAATGCTGAACAAGTGTCCTCCTACTCTACCAATCTTCTTTATCATTATGCCAAAATAAGAATGGTTTGCAAATCCAGCTTGTCTTATTTACATGGGTGTCTTTCTTCTTCATTTACTGTGTCTCATACTCATTAACTCATATTTAAGTAGCCTTATTGTATGCCACCTAACCTTCTGACTTCTGACTGCAGCCAGGCATTGTTATTATTATAGGCACATAAAATGCTTTTTTCCTCAGGCCAGTCTTGCTTGTCACACTCGTTATTGTGCACATTTTGTGTATTATTATTATTATTATTATTATATGTTCCAGCGTTAAACACCATGAAAAGATATGCCCCAGTGTTAAATAGCATGAAAAACCAAAAGCAGGCTTCAGAGACTGGACAAGTAAAAGTAAAGCAGAAATTCTGAAAACTCAAGTGGCAGCCAGAGCTCAAGGTTGTGGTATGAGTCACGGCAGCATTTTTGAGAAGTGGAGTAGCTGAAGTCCTGCCGCTACACACAAATTGCTACTACCTATGATTTTTACTTCATTTTATGTACCCTGTGAGCCCAACTCCAACCCACCACCACTAATGTGATGGCTGGTGAGTCTTATTGCTGAACACCACTGCAGTGCTGCTGTTACTACCCTACAGATGCCCAGAGATGATCTGGTGGTGAACTTTGAATACCACCTTGTGTCCTACCAGCAAAGGTAAGTACTATTAATATTTGTGGGTATTTTTTTTTTTTTTATTTACAGGGGGCTGCTGTAGGTGGAAATGGCTTAACACACATGCCCGAGCAGCAAAGGTAAGTATTCAAGAGGATTTCTTTTTTTTAACTGAGGGAAGCTGGGGGAGTGGCACTACAGGTGGGAAAGGTTTCCTTTAACTGTACAGCTTGACTGTCAGTTTCTTAAACACATTTATTTTTCTGTCTCTTATTCTTGCAGGTACAGAGCACATGGGAGGTGACAGATCCTGTTGCTGTGTAGTTTCAACCGAGAACAGAACTGATGTGGTAGCCCAAAGTTATTGAGAAGGCAAACTGTAAAACTGCCACTTGTCAAAACAGAACCTGATCCAAACAACACACTGCAAGGGAACCAAGAGAGAACTCAAGACTCCGAGAGGGATAAGAGAACTCAAGAATTCAAGAGAAAGAATTCAAATCCAAGAGACAGACATCAGGTGGTGGCAAACTGCAGCCACTTGTCCTGCATTGTGTCAGAAATACTAGAAATGTAGATTTCGGTCAACAGAAGAAGGCTAAACTGAAACTGACCTACCTGTCTGTTTGCAGTGGCTTGCCCTTTTTAAATTTAGTTTACGATTTTCGACCAGGAAAGGCACACTGATCTGATGCTAGTTTCAGTTCTGTCCTGGGATCACTAGGCAGTTATGTGACTTGCTTTGTTCAGGGTCACACAATATGCCAGTTATTATTATCATGCTACATTTATGTTTCCAGACCAACACCTTAATGGTACCACTGCCCTGCCCACTCTTGTCTACTTCTCCTACCCCCCAACTGGCTGTAGCTGATCATCCTTGCATATCAAACCACTGCGAGAAAACCAGGACTTCAGAGCAAAATAGACACACACACCCCCAGCAGGCTCTCCCATGACTGACACAGCTGGCCAGTAATCGACCACCACATGGTGGTCCTGGTCTGGATAACTATCATGGATAACCTGTAAGACTGTGAGAACAAAGACAGTGATGGCACTGGTTGGTGGGGTACCGCCAGATGTCACTGAGGCAGAGAGAAAAAAACTGTATAGAAAAAAACCCTCCATTAAGTTGCTGAATGTATCCCACAAAAATCTAACAAAATGCAGCCTACTTTATTTCTAAACTTTTGCCACACTAGGAAATGCAGAAAAAACTACTGTGTTTGGTTTTTATTTGCTCTGTGATGGATTGCTTGCAGAGAAATGTGCACAAAAGAAAACTGTCAAAATCTGTGTTCTTTTAATGTGCACCTGTGATGAATGCTTGCTTACAGAGCAGAAACAAGCCTAATAGTACTAGTAGTTTTTTTCACTTTTAGGAAAGAAAAACCTCCTAGCAGTTTTCCTGATGAGAAAAACTAATTTTTACACTACAAGTGTAAAAAAATCATCCCTCCAAGTTTCAGATTTAGAAAGAAAACAAAATCTCTCAAGAGTTTTGCTTTTTGGCTAATTTTAACAAGTACATGGAAGGAGATTTTGCTCTTTCACAGTAGCTCAGTTGTCTGTCTCTCTTGCCTGTAGCATCTGCGAGTGCTGGGTCACATGGGCTGCCTTACGTGAGCTTCCAAAGTGGCCTCTGACTGGACAGAAAAGCTCAGAAAATCTTGAAGTGTCACATCCCGTCCCAGAGGCTGAATAACAAATACTTGGGGTCCTGAAAATGAATACTTCGGCAAATATCTGAAATAAGGTATTCACACACCCTACAGAGGACCAAGGGAACTCCAGATCAATCATCTTGATCTCAGTTCTGGTGAAACTGCTAGAAACTATTATAAAAGAGCATGGCCAAGGACAACAGGCTCTGGGATAAGAGACAGGAAGGGTCAGTATCAGGCAGATCACAACAGACAAACCTGATAGGTTTCCTTGATTGGATCACGAAGGCAATCAATAAAAGCCAATCAGTAGACATAGCTATGGATTTTAGCAAAGGCATTTGACTTTGTGCTCCATAGAAGACTTGCGAAAAGTTGATAAATCTGGGGCTGTGAGACAAATTAATTAGTTTGATTAGTAAATGGCTGGGAGGGGACTCAGAGTGTTGTAGACAATAGGTAAATACAGAGGAGATAGTGACCTCATGAGTGAGGGTTCTGCAGGAGTCAATCCTGGGGCCTGTCCTTTTCAATATAGTCATCTGCAATATAGGGGAAGGAATCCAGGGTAAAACTGGTATCTTTTCTGATGATACCAAGATCAGAGGCAGGGTGGATACAGCGGAGGGAATAAAGGGAAAAAACAGACCTGGACAGATTGAAAAAGTGGTCCAAGATATGGCAACTCAGAGGTAATGCCAAAAAGTGTAAAGTTATGCATCTTAGCAAAAGAAATCAGAAAACATAGTACTGGTGGGGAAGAGTGTGGATGGAGCAGATTCAGTGGAAAGAGACCTGGAGACCGTGATTAGTAGAAGTCTAAAGTCCCATAACTGATACTAAGAGGCTGCAGGGAAAGCAAACAGGATGCTGGAATGCACAGGAAGGGGATTTGCTAGCAAAAGGAAAGAGGTGATTATGCCCCTGTACAGATCTTTGGTAACACCTCACCTGGAGTACTGTGTGCAGTTCTGGAGCCCACACCTGAAGAACAGGGACCCTTTGGAGGCTTTTCAGAGGACAGCCAAAGATGATTCAGGGGCAGCAGTACAAGACATATAAGGAGAGGCTGGAGACTCTCAGTAGATACACACTAGAGGTCAGGAGGGAGAAGGGGGACAAGAAAAAAGAACCCTGACTTTAAACCCTACTTTCATAACATTGTAACCTATCATAGGTTTATTGAGGACCTGATCTTCTTCTGGAAGGGACCAACAGGGGAACTGTCTGCTTTTGTCAGGTACTTACATGCATTGAATGGAAATCTGAAGTTCACTTTAAATGTGGATTCAGTTAGGGTGTCATATCTTGATATTGTTATTGAAAAATTGATAGGGGTACTACAGAGATGGGCTTGTTTAGAAAACCAGCTGACAGAAATTCAATTTTACAAGCTTCTAGTATGCACCCCAGGCACACTGTATCAAAGATACCAAGCAGCCAGTTCTGTGCTTGTGAAGAAATTGCAGCAGAATGGATGATTTGCATCATACAGCAGATTAAATGAGATTGAGATTTCAATCCAGGGGTTACAATAGTGATGAGGTGAACAATGCCATGAAATAGGTGAAAAATCAAGATCGGGATACTTTAATTGCGAAGACATCGGAAACAGTATAGGCAACAGAAGAGCCAGATGAAAGGGTGAAGTTTATAACTATATACACCTATAAATCCAAGCAAATTAGGGACATTATTCTCCAAAATTGGAGTATCATTGAAGCAGAGCCATTATAGGGTCTGGTATTAAAAAATAATCCCACACAGATGGTATATAAAAGAGCACACAATATTTGCAGGACAAATTAGTTGATTCATTGTAGCCATCAAAAAAAAGGGAATAGTTTCACTACTTTAGGTTTACTGCCCCCTGTTGGTTGTAACATTTGCGGATGGTGCAAATTCTGCAAATACATTAAAAAAAGGTAAAAACTTTTATGGAGCCAACAGGGGATAGGATTTTCAAAATAAAGAACTTGATTTTATGTGATACACAAGCAGTCATATATACGGCATCCTGCACATGCGGCACCTTCTGCATCAGTAAAACAATAAGACAGTTGAAACAAAGATTGGTAGTTATGTGCGGGTAACTGTCAGTGAAGATTTAACAAATATCCTGGCTGTCCATGTAAAGTTTACAAACCCTAGCTTAGAGCATACTTGGTCATATATTGGGACTGAGAGAGAGTGTTCCTTGGAAAAAGGGGAGGTGTTTTGGATACATTACTCCCAAAATGGGAGGAGGAGGGGATGTGTACCTTGGGGGCTCTAAAAGTACCTCATCTGAACAGACATTTTGAAATGTAACCTTTCTTGTAAAATAAAAAATTTAATACTTATGTGAGGGCTGTGGTGCTAAAACTGTTTGGATATTAATGTATAAAATGTTAAGGCAGTGCTCTTTATATAGAGTGAGTCAATATTTGTAGTTTTGTTGTAATTCATATATATCATTTTTATTATTTATTGATATTGTTTTTTTTTCTTTTTTCAATTAGTATATATGGTTTCTTCCTGTTTTTTTCTTTCTGACCGATGAGGGTGATAAAGGTCAGTATGAAAGACTGTTGGAATCTTCATCTCTATAGTTATATGAATATTACAGCTCCAGCACTTTATGGACATGTTTCATAAATAGATGAAAATGGTGTGCTGATTTAAAAAGAAGAAAATACATTTCTGAGAGATGTATGATTGCTTTCTGAGCTAATGGAAAAACGATTACAGCTCCAGCACTTTATGGATATATTTTTTTTTCTATACAGGATATAACTGAACTTGGTGCGCTGATTTAACCTGAGGAAAATACATTTCTGAGAGATGTAAGGCTGCTTTTTGAGTTGATGGGAGAGTGTGAGTTTTTATGTAAGTTTTTATTTTGTATCCAGTTCCCATATCCTAGGACCCACTCTGCCCGCCTCCCCATGCCCAGGCTCCCCGGGTGGTCCGCAGGGACTCCCTTCCCAATGGACACTGTTGGCAAGCCCCGGTATTCCCCCAAGGTCGGGGCCACAGGATCAGGACCCCTCCCCGGCAGACGTCGGGGGCAGTGGGTGGCAGAGTAGAGCAGATCGTCATGTCAGGGGGCCAGGTTTTTTCCATGCTTGCTCTCTGGCGCAGGGATGTGCAGTTATGTCCAGAATCCACCCCACCCACCCCCAATGCAATGGTGCTGGTCGTGTCAGCACCCCCAGCCTCTTCTAGGGGTCCACAAAGCATTGGACTCTCATCCCCTCCCTCCCCCTGGAGAAGGAGAGCAGTCCCCAGGATGCTCGATCCTTCACCCCTGACTGGCCCTCCGACTCCCAGGTCCATTCCCAAATCTTTGTCATCAGTGTCACAAGCAGAATTCCAACCACTGCGCCAGCAGGCTGGCTTGAGTTTGTGTTTTTTTAAGTAAGTTATTACTTGTAGAAAATGGTGGGTCAATATGGTTGCACTTGATGACATTTGTGATAATATCATGTTTGTGGGACTATATAATGAGGGTCCCTTACTATAATAAGCCTTACCATGGATCAAGCACCTGTGGGGTTGTGAAATGACATCAGGTGGCTTAGTGGACACACTGGGGTTTGTATCCTGGTTTAAATAATTCTACTCCTGTGTTGCAATATATTGTATTGCTTGGTATAAATAACATTGATGTTTTAACCACTAAGATATAGTAAAGGCAATGTGTTTTTGCTGTCGGTTTATGGATGCAAGTGTAATGTATTTTCACTGAGGACATGAAAGAGACCTCTATGTACCTAAGGCATATTAATAAAGAGGACAGCAGTGCCCTGTTCATAAGAAGTGAAGGCAAGGTAACTAGAAGCCATGGATAGAACCTGGTGGGGGAAGCTTACGGAGGGATGTAAGGAAGTTCTGTACAGAAATGGTTCTGGAGAAGTGGAATGCACTGACAGAAGAAGCAGTCTGCGTGGAGTCCATTACTGGCTTCAAACACAGTTGAGACAGGTACAGGGAATAGTCCAGACCTGAGTGGGCAGGGAAGATAACAGGATGAGTGGACTAGGAAGGGGGTGTTGAAATACAGTCAGGGCCACCAGTAAATTAGCTTAGGTCTAGCATAAGGATGGGTGAGAATGCAGACAGATACTCATCGGACTCGATAAGCCATTGGGCATTTTTGTGCTGTCAACATCTATGTTTCCATGTTTAAGGCCTCTCTCAAAGAGATGAGTCCTTGTGTAAAGCTTAAAAATTTGCCAGAAGGTCTTGCAGCCTATTAAGCCCAATGTGAGGTCATGCATTGCTGGAGGAGTGCCTTGCAGTAGGGGGCTTCAAGTGTATTTCCAGGGTTGGGCCACTGGAACTGCAACAATGACAGGCTGCAAGTTGGAGGTGTGCCTAACTGTACTTTAGAATCCACTAATGAGAAAAATAACTTTTTTAATTGCAGAATTGTTCCGCCAGGCTTTTAACTGACAGGTGCTCTGAAATTTAAAATCTAGGGCTGTGACATTTGATCAAGTAAAAAACTGGGTAATGTGTAGTATACAGAATAGCTGACCTTTGCAGCAAGGTACATTTGTTCTAAAATTTTTCTTTCCTAATGCTTTTTCCCTCTGTGCTATGAATGGTAGAAAACCAGTGTGCGTGAGACAAGCAGCAATTATCATGCCACATTAGATCCTCCATCAGACTGGTTTCCCGTGATATTTTGCATGTGCATGATCATAGAATAGGGTCACAATGGCTTTGCAGATGATTTTTGTGCCAGATTGGTTCCCTTATGCTGCAAGAGGTTTATGAACTGACCAACGTGGTGAACAGGGAACTGGATGGCTCAGTGGATTGGTAACAAATCCAGCACAGGTTGGTAGTGGTCAAAAGTCATTATCACCTGAAGGCTGTTCACTGGCCTACGTGAAAAGAGTTGTAGTGGTCTCAGTCCAGTAGTTCCCAGTAGGCAGGCGTCCACATCACAAAACCACCAACAAAATTGGCACTAACTGGCACCCTTGTTGGCAGTCTCACATGAGAGGCCAACGACTGAATGGACATGGAGTCTGAACCACCCTCTCACCTACGTGGTGGTCCCTCCATGGCAGGGTTGAAGCACATTGGCAGGGCAGTGTGGGGAAGCTTGCATTGTTATTACCTATGCTATGCCTGTCATGTGGACAAATACTTCAGGTTCCAGTGTTGTCAATCCACCACCTTTCACAAGCACTAAATTCACACACAGGAGAGGGGGAAAAAAGGCAGAGAACAACCTTATGGCGAGGTGATCTGAGATGGAAATTATTGTTGTAGATGTCTGGCTTTCCAACACAAGCAATGATTTGTTTATTCTATTTATGTAATATGTAGTACATAGCAACATACTGTACATCATTAGTTGTGTATATATTTGTGAACTTAGGACAGTGTTTGACAATGGGGTGTTCTTGTGTTCCCATGTTGCATTCTCCTGACCTGTGATATCTGTGAAAAAGATCAGGCTGCATAATTTTGCTGCTGGGGGGAACCTAAAGATTGGTGGCCTAGAAGGTGCACCATGGGTAGGGGGACAAAATCAGCAACAAGGTGGGAGACAGCTGGGACGCACTAATCCATTGAGTGGGACATGGGATCACGGGGCAGGGAGAGCCTCCACAATGCCATAGTCGAAGGAGATAGCTGAGAGGGAACACAGCTGCCAGGTGGGAGATAGAAGCAAAGGAGTGCCTGCAGATACTCCAATATGCCGTGAAATGATTGACAGTCCCCATACCAGGATCTAAAAGGAAGCAGTAAGGTCATCCATGCTGGATGGGTGGTAGCAGCTCTACTCCTCCTGTCTGGTGAGCAGCCAGCAAAATCCCATGAAATATGATTCGTGACTCCTAAAGATTTGAGACCACAGCCCCTGAACACCCACCCCAGATGCTCAGTAGCAACATGGAGCACATTTGTGTGGATGTCTGTAGAGTGTACTCTGTAGAATGGAACTCTCTACCCCATCAGATTAGAGAGTGCCAGACCACAGACCCATTTAAATCTGAGTTAAAAACACATATGATTAGACAGGCATTCCCTGAAACAGTTTAATGTTGGTGATGAAGAAGTAAGATGTATTGCTGTTTTAGATATTTTATAGTATTTTATTATATGTATTGATATGTTTTTATGTAAAGCACTTTGATTCACTAGAGAATTGCGCTATGTACATAAAGGATTGATTGAGTGATTGACTTGATTGATTGATTGTATGAGGCCATGCGTGAATGTGTGAGTAAGACAGACTCCCTCAAGCAAACAAGCCAATGCAACAAAGCATACAGCAAGGCATCAAGGATGCTCTGTTGTATAGGGAGAGGTTTTGACAGTAAGAGAAGCGAGGTGATTTTGTCACTGTACAGACCCCAGTGAGACCTCATCTGGAGTATTGTGACCCATTCGGGAGCCCTCACCTGAGAAAGGACATTGACAGACCAGAGTATGTACAGTGAAAGGTCACTGACATAATCCTGAGCCAACTGGGCAGATCCTATAAGGAACGGATGGCGTCCCTAAACATATATTTGCTGGAGGCCAGGTATGATTGAGGGGGACATGAAGGAAATATATATGTTTTTCAGGGGTTTGAACAAGATAAACAGGGCGGGGCTATTTGTAAGAAGTAGGGATGCAGTCAATAGGGGACATGAATGAAGGCTGGTTGAGGGCCAAATTCAGGAGAAACTTAAGGAAGTTCTACTTCACTGAGAGGGTGATGGAACCATGGAATAGACTGCCAGTGGAAGTGGTGGGGGATACTACCCTTCAGTGTCTCATCCTACTCAGGTGGTGTTATGCAATGCCAGGTCCATTAAAAACAAGACAGCTACTATTGCTGATCTTGTTGGGTCAGCGGACCTGGCTTCCATCACTGAGACCTGGCTGGATGGAAATTCTGGCCCCATTCTGGAGTCAGCTATTCCGGGCGGATTCTTGGTGATACACCACCCGAGGCTGAATCATAGGGGCAGGAGTGTAGCAGTTTGTTTTAGAATGGAATTGGGTCTTGTAGCTGTGCCAGTTGAGGAGACCAGATCCTTTGAGTGTACTGTCATCACAGGTGTGGGGTGCAGGATTCTTCTCATCTACTGTCCACCCGGGGGCAAGAAGTAATTTCTGCAGGAAGTTGCAGACTTTGTTGTCAACATGGTATTGGAATCCCCCAGATTGATGGTTCTGGGTGATTTCAATGCCTGGGTCAACGACAAACTCTCGCAATTTGGGCAGGACTTCCTCTGACTTATGAACTGATTGGGCCTCATACAGGTGGTTGCCTCCGCGACACTTAATTGTGGTCACTCATCGAACATAGTATTTCTACTGGATATGGAGACCTCTGATATGGTGGTGGAGCCAGTCGAGTGATCTGGCCATCACACTAAAAGATTCAATTTCTGAGCTCCCCCCAATAGACCTGCCTCTGTGAAGATAGTCCGGTACCGCCCTTTGAGTGGTGTGACCCTGATGGTCTGATGGCAGTGCTGGATCTATTGGGATTACTGAATGTAAGCATGGGTCCAAATAATCTATTGCTAGCCTATAATAGGGCTGTGACAGGGGCTCTGGATTCCATCACTCCTGTCTGGGTTCATTCCCTCACCCTTTGCCCTCGGTCCCCTTGGTTTGATGGGACTTTGAGGGAGTTGCGGCAAATGGGACGAAGGTTGGAGCATCACTGGTGGAAATCAGGTCTTGATGCCGACAAACTTAGATTGATGGACCATTAGAGGGAATACCCATTGGCTATCTCTCGTAAGGAGGCAGAGTTCCTGTCCAAGGAGATAGCCGCAGCACATAATCAACCAGCTCAGCTCTTTTGAACTGTGGACAGACTATGTAATCCAGCCTGTCTGCAGATTTGGTGAGCGTTTTCACAGGAAAAGTGTGAGTTTGCTCGATTCTTTGCTGATAAGGTCCGAGATCTGACTGGCTAGCTCCAATGGGAGTGACGGTGGTCAGTGGGAGGCTGCAGTTCTTCGGTTTGACTGGTCTGACTTTGGCCAGTTAGAGATTGTAGATGTCATGCAGATTGTCCAGAGTATGCGGCCAATCTGCTGTGGTTTGGACCTGGGCCCAACCCGCCTCCTTGTGGGGTGTGTTGAAGTCATCAGCCTGGTCCTAGTGGAGAT
Source organism: Neoceratodus forsteri (assembly GCA_016271365.2). NCBI lineage: Eukaryota > Metazoa > Chordata > Ceratodontiformes > Ceratodontidae > Neoceratodus > Neoceratodus forsteri. The sequence goes on along the minus strand of CM028131.1, from coordinate 1,082,949,244 downwards.
CATCCAGTGTTTGTTAGAGACAGGTGAGTTTCCAGAATCCCAGAAGGAGGCAGTGGTGACGCCCTTCTTAAGAAATCTTCTTTTGACCCGGACTGTCCTGCCAACTACAGGCTGATCTCTAACCTCCCCTTTGTGGGGAAGATTATTGAGAAGGTGGCCGCACTGCAGCTGGAGAATCATCTTACCATCCATGATATCTATGATCCTCTTCAGTCGGGATTTCGGAAGAGGCATAGCATGGAGACTGCCCTTGTTCGGGTACTCAATGAACTCCTGATAATGAGGTATCAGAAGAGCCATTCCATCTTGATTCTTCTTGATCTCTCTGCAGTATCTGACACCGTAAACAATGTGGTGTTGCTAGAGCATCTGCAGTTGATCTGTGGTCTGTCGGGTACAGTCCTCAGATGGTTCCACTCTTTTCTCACTGGCAGATCCCAGAGGGTGGTGTCTGGGATTTATTCCTCTGACTCATTCTCTCTGCTGTGTGGAGTACTGCAGGACTCTGTGCTGTCACCCAAGTTGTTTGCAGTGTACATGCTGCCATTGGAAGTCATTGTAAGGTGATATGGGTTGGGTTTTCACTGCTATGCAGATGATACCCAACGTTACCTGTCCTTTGTGCCTGAGCAGGATAGTGCAGTCTCGGTGTTTAACAACTGCCTCACCGAGATCCAAGATTGGACGAATGCCAACTGGTTGAGGTTGAATCCAGATAAGACTGAGGTTCTGGTGGTGGATCCGGGCCATCGGGTAGAGGGGCTGGTGGCTGGCTCTGCCTCTAGGCTTTGGCTTGGTGGTAGCCGGCTGTTGACCTCTGAACAGGTACGGAATCTGGGCATTATTCTTGATGATGGGCTGACGCTGCGTTCATAGGTGTCAGCCATTGTCAAGTCCTCTTTTCTACCATCTGAGGAATATCATCCGGATTAAGCACCTTGTTCCGCCTGGTGACCTACCTACTCTGGTTCACTCCTTTGTGACCTCCCACCTTGACTACTGTAGCTCCCTGTACCTAGGGCTTCCTGGGGTTGATATCCGCCACTTGCAGCTGGTGCAGAATGCTGCAGCCAGGCTGCTGATGGGGCTGTCTTGATCTAGTCATGCCACACCTGTGCTGCGCAGACTGCACTGGCTGCCAGTTCAATGGCGGATCACCTTTAAGGTTGGCTTGCTGACCTTTAAAGCCCTACAAGGACAGGGTCCAAGTTACCTGCAAGAGCTCTTGCATCCCTACTGCCCCTCCAACCACTCCGCTCCACCGACGAGGAATTGCTAGAGGTTCCCAGGATTCAGTTAAAGATATCTGGGGCCCGGGATTTTTCATTTGCAGCCCCCACCCTGTGGAACTCTCTGCCTCATTGGATACAAGAGTGCCTGATGGTGGAGAGCTTTAAAACCGCTCTAAAAACGTACCTGTTGGACCTTGCCTTTCCTGATTACTGATTTTGCTGAAGGACTGTTTGAGAAGTTTTTATGTTTTTAAGTAAGATATTTATTGTGTTTTATTGTACAAGCGCTATGATCAGCATGAATAGTGCTTTTTAAAAATAAACACGAATTGAATTGAATACCCTTAATGGGTTTAAACACAGTTGGGACAGGGCAAGAGGACTCACAGTCCCCAAGGGTGGCAGCAAGAGTTTCAGGGGTGGAGTAGCAAGGGGGGGTACAGCCTACTAAGGTAGTAGGTTAGTGGGGTAAGGCAGTACAGTAAGGGCAGACTTAATGGACCATCTCCTTCTGACATCAGAGTCTATGATTAACTGCCAGAGTGTTAGTGTGTGAGAGATGGATTGTTGTCAGGTGAGGAAGAATAATCTGAATATGTGTAATGGGAGCAGGCATGAGCTACATAAGTTGGGCTGGCTGGGTTTTATCATCATGGACATTGGTAGAGGGAATGATAAGGGGCTATGTAGAGGGACTGGCAAGGTGTTCTAGTGTGTGCAGGGGTGCAGAGAGTGGATAGGGGCTATGCAGGTGGATAATGAGTGGGTATGAGTGTCACTGACTTTACAAATGAGTCTGATAATATGGGTATGTGTGACAGCAGGTGAAGGGTGGGAGTGTGTGCAAAGGTGTGTGTGCAAGTGTATGTGTGGCAGTAACTGAGGTGTAGGAGTGAGTTCATGGGTATGAGTGGCAGCAGACAAGGGGTGGGAGTGAATTCATGAGATGTGTGGCAGCAGTTGAGGTGTGGGAGTGAATTCATGGGTATGTGTGGCAACAGTGGAAGTGTGGGGGGGTGATTTCATGGGTATATGTGGCAGAAGTGGAAGTGTGGGGGTGAGTTCATGGGTATGTATGGCAGCAGTGGAAGTGCGGGAGTGAGTTCATGGGTATTTGTGGCAGCAGTTGAGGGGGAGTGATTTCATGAGTATGTGTAGCAGTAGGTGAGGTGTGGGAGTGTGTGAGTGTGCATGTGGCAGCAGGTGAGGGGTGGGAGTGTACACATGGGTATATGTGGCAGCAGGTGAGGGTTGGGAGTAAGTTTTATGGTTTTGTGTGGCAGCAGGTGAGGGGTATGAGTCCATGTATGGGTATATACAGCAGGAAGTGAGTTGTGGGAGTGTGTGCATTGGCATATACAGCAGAAGGCGAGAGGTTGTGGGGTGTATGGATATGTATAGCACCAGTCCAAGGTGGAAGTATGTGTAAAGGGGTGCAGAGCAAAAGACAAAGGGAAGGGATGTGTGCATACAGAAAAAAAACATGTCCATTCCTGAAACAGGGCGATTGGTGCCTTTCTTACATTTTGTAGAATGTCACCAGTAGCCAGTACTGCATATGTAAGGTAGGAGGTTATAGATGGGAGTATTTGTATAGGTATGCAGGGTCACAGCCAAGGGGTGTAAATGTATGCATGGGTATAACGAGCAGAAAGCAAGGGGTATGAGCATGAAGATGGATATGTTGGGTACGGGTGAGAACTGGGAGTGTGTGCATGTGTATGCGTGGCAGTTGGCAAGAGGTGTGAATAAGTGCAGAGGTATGTGGGACAGTATGCAAGGGGTGGAAGTGTGTGTATAGATATACAGACAGATGTGAGGTGTCAAAGTGTGGTATTGGAATGTAGATCAGCAAGAGATGGGCAGGAGTGTATGCATTAGTCATGCAGACAGGCTCCCATTGACTACTCACACAGCATAACAGAGGCACCCACTGACTATTCACAGAACACAATAGGCACTTACTGACTACTCACACAACACAAAGAGAACCCCTACAATGACTACACACTGACAACAAAACATGTAGGCACGTAGTGACTACACACTTGTACAACACAGCGGCACCCACAGAGTACACGCTCAACACAGACTGCATCCACTGACTACCCACACTACAACTACAGAGGCACCCACTCACTTCTCACACAGCACAACAGAGGGTCTCCACTGACTACTTATACAACACAGAAGGACTTAATGCTGTGACTACACAAACACACACACACACACACACACACACACACACACACACAAAGGCATATGGTCAATTCGTCGCCGTCTTTTTTTACCGCGGATAATATGTTGCGGTCCATTCGGCGAAACTGTTTTCGTCGCCGTAACACCTGGTTGCAGTCATAACGTTGCCAGTGCTGCTAGCGACATTATGACCGCTGCCTCTGTAATACCGTTTTGTGATTTGCACATCGCAGCAACTTGCAGAGAAACATTTTGTAGCCAGCGGTTTGCAGCAAAGAAATCAGGGATCAAAGAGAGTCACTTTGTCCCTCACAGCAAAAAACAGCTAGTCAGCAGACAGATCAAAAAAATATACATACAACAAAACAATAGGTCATGCAAGCGAGGACTGGTAGGAGCGGCATACTCCTGCTCACCAGCCCATAGCAGACATGTTAAATCTAAGTGATGGTACATAGCAGAGCCTGCAGGTCATGTTAAGTCCAAACTACAATTAATAGTGTTTCTACTGGTTGTCAGAAACAGAACAGAGCACAAGCAAAGCCCATAAGAAATGTTTCAGACATTGATGCACAACGGGGGGAGGGTAAAAAATACACTCAGCTTCACAAATAACTGTGCATAGGAATATAATTGTTCAAACCATGCAGTATTAGTGTATTGAGCATATAAATCCAAAATGCTTCCTTTGGAGAAGCCTGTTCTTCAAATCGCCACCCCTTATACTGACTTCCACTTTCTCCAATCCCACAAACTTAAGGGAAGTTGGGAATCCATGCCGTGCCTCTTGATAGTGCCTGACAATGGCATATTCCATGTTGTTATTACGAATGGCTGCCTTATGCTCACCGACTCTAGATTTCAGTGCTCGTTTAATTTGTCCCATATACCCCATCCCACAGAAACATGTAAGTAAATAAATAACCCACAGGAGCTGCAATTAATAACTGATTCATCTCAAACTTTTTGCCAGTTATGAATATTGGTCGTGTGGATCATGCTGTATCTTCCCATCTCCTCCAACTGTTGCATCAAGCAAACCACATGCTGTTTTCATTGCGACTTTCTGTCTGGCGACCACCGTTCGAAGCGGCAAGTTGTACCGTTACCATTTGTCCACTCGGTATTCTGACCGCAATTTAATGACCACGACGTTTAGTCCGGGGACTTTTAGTCTGTACACAACACACACAATACAACACAAAATGTATGCACTTACTAAGTACACACACACACACACACACACACAAGACAGAGGCCCCCCACTGACTACACACTCAGACAACACACAGACACTCGCTGACCACATATATAACACAGGGGCACCCACACTGACCATATACTCAACACAGATTTTGCACCCACTGACTACACACACAACACAGAATGCACCCACTGACTGCATACACTACACAACAGAGGCACCATTGCTCTCTCAGTTCCTTCCCTTGAGTGTCAGGTCGAGCTGGCTTTGAAGGACCAAAAGTTGGAACCTGCAAACACAAAAGGACTCCAGCAACAGAAGGGAATGGATGAATCTGAGCCCAAAATGAATCAGCCTGGTAACATAGAAACATAGAAGTTGACAGCAGATAAGGACAGCAAAGCCCATCCAGTCTGCCCATTTCTTTTTCTACCTTATGAATGTGCCATAGGCCTTTGCTCTGTCAATGGCCAATCTATTCATACCATCTGTATTGCTCCCTTATGCCTATCCCATGCCTGTTTGAAGCCCTGCACTGTATTCATATTCACCACTTCCTAAGGTAGGCTGTTCCATGCATCCACCACCCTTTCTGTGAAAATAACTTCCACATTACCCTTAACCGCCTCCTCTAATCTCATGCTGTGTCCTCTTGTCCTGCTATTTTTCTTATATTGAAACATGTTAGACTCTTTCACCTTGTTAATGCCCTGAAGGTGTTTGAATGTTTCAATCATATCACCTGTCTCCTCCTTGCTCTAGGGGTATACATATTGAATTCAGTTAATCTGTCCTCATGTGTTTTCTGATGCAGTCCCTGCACCATTTTGGTTGCCCTTCTCTGGACTGCGTCAATTTGGTTAATTCCTTGTAAAGGTGTGGCCTCAGTACTGCACGATACTCCAGATGGGAGCCTAACTAGTGTCTTGTAAAGAGGATTATTACCTCCCTCTTCTGACTTGTGATACCCCTACTAATACACCCCAACATCCCTCTAGCCTTACCTACTGTTTTAGAGGTCTGCTTGGATGATTTCAGGTCATCGGTGATGATGATGCCCAAGTCTCTTTCTTCCCTTGTGACTGCCAGCAACTCCCCTCCCAGCCTATAGGTGGCTTCAGGGTTTCTTTTCCCAATGTGCATGATCTTGCACTTCCCTGAGTTAAATCCCAGCTGCCACTCTTCCGACCATTCTGCTAGCTTATCCAGATCTTTTCTCATTCTGCCCACACCATCTGGATCATCTACTCTGTTGCATATCTTGGTGTCATCTGCAAACAGACAAACCTTACCCTCCAGTCCATCTGCAATGTCACTGATGAAGACATTGAAGAGGACTGGCTCCAGGACTGATCCCTGAGGTACCCCACTTGTGACTTGCATCTCTTCTGACTGTATACCATTTACCACCACTCTCTGTTTTCTGCCCGTCAACCAGTTTGCCACCCAGTTGACCAACGTCTGATCCACCCCGAGTCTACCCAGCTTATTAATCTATAGTCTATGTGGAACAGTACTGAAAGCTTTGCTGAAGTCAAGGTAGGCACCACTCTGGTTACCCAGTCAAAGAAATCTATGAGATTAGTTTGACTGGACCTTCGTTTAGTAAACCCATGCTGTCTTGGATCCTGTGCTCCTATGGATTCCAGGTGTTGCACTATCCTTTCCTTAAGGGGTGTCTCCATAATCTTGCCCACTACTGAGGTAAGACTGACCAGTCTGTAGTTCCCTGCCTCCTCCCTGCTACCACTCTTGTGGAGCGGGATCACATGAGCCCTTCTCCAGTCTTCTGGGACCTCTCCTGTGCTCAGAGACTCACTAAACAGTTCTGATAATGGCTCTGCTAGTTCCACCCTTAGCTCCTTTAGTACCCTGGGATGTATGCCATCAGGTCCCATTGCCTTGTCCACCCTGAGCTTATCAAGCTCTTGTAGGACCCTTTCTTTTGTGAAGGGACTAGTGCACACCTCCATCCCCCCTGTGTCCATGGTGCTGAGCTGTGGGCCCTGCCCTACCTTATCTTCAGTAAATACTAAGCAGAAGTAACTATTTAGGACAGATGCTTTTACATGGTCCTCCTCCTCACACACACCCTTATCCCCTTTGATCTTAGCAATACCCCCTCTGGACTTTCTCCTTTCACTAGTGTATCTATAGAAAGTCTTGTCACCTTCTTTTACTGTTTGTGCTAGTGTTTCCTCAGTTTGGGCCTTTGCCTGCCTTACTGCTTTCCCTGCTTCCCTTAGGGAAGTTTGGTATGCCTCCCTACCTTCATCCTGCTGTGTTCCCTTATATTTCCTGAAGGCCAGCCTTTTGGCTCTGACCTTTTCTGCTACTGTGTTTGAGAACCAAAGTGGTTTCCTTCTTCTTTTGCACTTCCTTTTCTCACTAACACAATGGGATGTTGCTCCAAGTATTGCATCTTTATTGCTTGCCCACTTTGCCTGTACCCCCTCACCTGTATTTCTTTTTGCCAGGGCTAGCTTAACTCTGGTACCTGGTGGGGGGGGGGGAGTACAGAGGAAGCAGTATGAAGGGCACTGGCGACCCCAGTAGAGAATGTACAGGGATGTTGTCATGCCAGATCTGTTCTGCTGCCAGATTAGTTCTGCTTTCAACTTCACATATGCACAAGAGAGCAACAGCGTTTTATCCCCAGCTAGTGGGAAGAAGATGTCCTGTCCCTTTGTCTCCCCCGACATGTACAGAGAAATCCAGTTAGAGTATTCACATACAAACGCCCCCACAATACAAAGACCCTCCCCAAACCTGCTGGCGTTCAAGCCCTCTCCTTGCTGCTAACCCTGGTTGGTCTGGTGAAAGATAGCCAGCTCAATTAAGAAGGGGGATAAAACCTTTTATAGGTACATCAGCAAGTGTAGAAAGACAAAGGGAGGGATAGTGAGGCTGAATAGAATGAACGGTGGGTGGGCAGAGGGGGACAGTGAAAAAGCAGGGATACTGAATGAATATTTCTGCTCAGTATTCACAAAAGAGGAGGGGGAAGTGCCTAATCCAATTAACAGAAGCACTCTTGATAGGGGGGTCAATCCCAGTCCTTTCACAGAAGAAAGGGTTCTGCAAGAACTCCTAAAACTAAAGGTGGACAAAGCAATGGGGCCTGATGGAATTCACCCCAGAATACAAACTAGTGAAACCATTGGCTACTCTTTTTAATAAATCGAGGGAGGATGGTGTGGTACCCGAGGACTGGAGGAAAGTGGATGTGATTCCCCTTCACAAAAGTCGGACCAAGACAGAGGCAGGAAACTACAGACCTGTCAGTTTGACCTCTGTGGTAGGGAAAGTGATGGAGTCACTTCTGAAGGAAAGAATTGCTGAGTACCTAGAGGCCAGTGGGGAACAGGACCCAAGCAGCATGGATTCACAGCGGAAGGTCATGTCAGGACAGATCTAATAATTTCTTTGACTGGGTGTCCAAAGTAGTAGACCAGGAAGGGGCTGTGGACATGGCCTACCTAGACTTTAGCAAGGCATTTGACACAGTCCCACACAAAGATTAATAGTCAATTAACCCAGCCTGGGAGTGGGTCCCAGGTGGCAGCTCTGGGTAAAACATTGGCTGGACAACAGGACACAGAAGGTAATTGTAAATGGAGTCCACTCTGAAGAGCGGGGTTACTAGTGGGACCGCGAGGGTTCAGTACTGGATCCAGTCCTTTTAATGTCTTCATAAGTGACATTGCAGAGGGACTGGAAGGAAAAGTATGCCTCTTTGCAGATGACACAAAGATCTGCAACAGGGTTGATACACAAGGAGGCGTGGAAAGGATGAGAAGGGACTTGCAAGGTTGGAGGAATGGTCAGAAGTATGGCAGCTAGGATTCAATGCAAAGAAGTGCAAAATAATGCACTTGGGAAACAAGAACCCAGGAAAGAATACACAATGGGGAGGTAGTAACAACAACAAAAAAGGAAAGGGACCTGGGGTAATCATATCAGATGACCTTAAGGTTAGCAAGCAATGTGAGAAGGCAGTAGGGAGGGCTGGGAGTATACTGGGATGCATAGGGAGAGGCATCAGCAGCAGAAAACAGGAAGTTGTTATCCCTCTGTACAGACAGTTGGTGAGACCCCATCTGGAGTACTGCATCCAGTTCTGGAGACCCCATCTCCGCAAGGACATAGACAGGATAGAGGCAGTCAGAGGAGGGCAACTAAAATGGTGCAGGGTCTGCAAGAGAAGCCGTATGAGGAGAGACTAAAGGAGCTTAGTATGTATACCCTTGAGGAATGAAGGGAGAGGGGGACATGATAGAAACTTTAAGTACCTCAGTGGAATCAACAAAGTCCAAGAGGGTAGCATCTTTCAGAAAAAGAGACATGCAAGAACAAGGGACACAATTTAAAGATAGAGGGGGGCGGTTCAGGGGCAATGTGAGGAAGTATTATTTCACAGAGAGGGTAGTGGATACATGGAACAGCCTTCCTGAGGAGGTTGTGGGGTCTAAAACTGTGGGAGAGTTCAAGAATGCATGGGACAGACATAAGGCAATTCTTGTGGGGGGTAGGAAGAAATAGGCTGTTGGTTAACTAGGATCTGCTGCTTATCCTGTAGGTAGGGAAATAGGCAGACTAGATGGGCCAAGCGGTCCTTATCTGCCATCAAAGTCTATGTTTCTATGTTTCTATTCTGCCTCTGACTCCCCCATGAGCACTCAAAACCACCCACAATACAAAGAAATCCCCCCAAACTTGTAGGTGTTTGAGCCCTCTCCCTGCTGCTGACCCTGGCTGGTCTTGTGCACTCCTTCTACTGCCAAACCCTTTCCTGATGGTTTTACCTTCTGGCTGCACAACCCACAAATGGCTTGCACAATACCACTTGTAGCAGGTGGTGTGCTCAGCCCTATCTGGGACCACACTAACCTGATCCCCAATAGACTGCTCAGCACTAACATGGAGCACATCATTGCATAGACACTGCAAATGTGGGGGCAGCAGAACCTAAACCACGACCTATGCAATAAGGAAATCCAGAACAACTGGTCATTATAGTACATCTGTCTGTGCTGCCTATATGGCTGTGGAGGCCATGCCATCATCCCTTACCACCACCTGATGACATTCTCCAGTGTCATGAGGAGAACAGCTCTTTACTCAAACAGACCATTGCTGCATAGGATGGTGTTGGTGCAGAAGTGTGGAAGCTCCTGGATAAGATTCAGGCACATGCTTGGATTGCTCAAGGTGAGCATCATGATGCTGCAGTGGAGCAGGTACAGCCCATAAAGGCCCAGCTACAGGCAACCAGAGACTTGACCAACATTGTACTGGGTATACAGCATGGCATACTGCAAAAAACAACCAACTGGGTGGGACTGTCTCTCTGGCTCTATAGAGCAAGAGGTGAGGGGTGGTAGTGAATGTGTGCACGGGTATGTATGGCAGTAGTCGAGAGGATGACAGTGTGTGACTGGCTATGTCTCGCTGCAGGTGAGGGTGGGAGTAGTTGCATGGGTATGTAGGGCAGAAGGCAAGGAATGGGACTGTATACATAACTATGTGTAGCAGCAGGCAATAGACAGGGGTATGTAGGGCTTTAGGTGAGTGGTATGACTGTGTGCATTGGGATATAGGGCTGTAGGTGATTTGTGCATGGGTATGTGTGGCAGCCGGCAAGAGGTGGCAGTGTTGGTCATTGATCAGTCATACCTGTTTTCCACTCCTCATCCAGTTTCAAGCACTCTTAGGAGTTGCATCATAACACCACACACTCATCATCCCATTGCTAGTGCTGCATGGTGTACAGCAGCACTCCCTCACTATCCAAGAGCCTTGGCAATGCCTATTTAGCCCTGGCCCAATCTCTGCATCTCTCAACACCTGTGCCCGTTACCATGCCCCCAACATTATCCTTGCATACCCTCTATGCACTCCCTGCATTCCTACATTTGTACACTCTGCCAGCCCCTGTATAGAGCCCCTGCCTATTACCAGCACCTCTTTTCGTGCACTTGTAACCCTCACCATCCACCATACATATCTTATCTACTCTCAGCACCATCTTGTACACTTCTTCACCTTACCTGCCAACATACATAGCTCATTTATTCCCAGCATTTACCTCTGTTCTTATACTCTTGGCCAGCTCCCTTACATAGCATCTGTCTGTGCCAACACCCTGCAGTGAATCTCACACTTGAAGCCCTTGCCAGGCCAGCACATACACACAACTGAGATGTACACATAACCCCTCCATACCACATCTTAACATCTTTTAGTTGAAGTTGATATATTTAATATAGCATACTTCATTGCTACTCATTTCACTGATGCAGAAGCCAGTATGACCTCTTTATCAAATTCTTCCTGTGCATGTATTTTAAAAACTGTTTCAATAATACAATAATGAATTGCAAAAAACTATGTTAATGCATCAGTTAGGGTTTTTATTAAAGTGTCAAAAGCTGGGAAATTCGACGTTAGGGTTTCCAACCCTAACACCCTACCCCCACCCTGTGCAGATGAAGAGGGATTGGGGGGTGGCATTGGGGTCGACAGAAATATGGGGTGAAAATATTGTAAACTTACAACATTATGAACGTGTGTCACAAGATTGAATGCCCATAACACAGCCATTTTTGGAAATTTTGACCCCAAATTTTCAACATGCCCTTTTTGGGACCATAGGTTCATAGGTGTAGTATGGGTTCAAGGGACAAGCCCTTATAGAACTTGTTTGTCTATTGGCAAAAGGTGTATTTCTTTTTTCCCATATATTCATCCAATTTACTTTTAAAGTCTTCCAGACTATTACAAGATATTACTTCTGATGGTAAGGAGTTCCACATTGCAGGAATATGCTGAGTAAAATAATTATTCCTTTTGGATGTTTTATTTGTATTAATTTTTAACCCTAGTTTATGTGCTCTTGTTTCTAAAACAACAGTATGTTTTTCAAGACCAATAGCCTCACATAGGGCAGGATCATTCAATGCTTTATAAACTAGACATAGGTCACCCCTTAAAGATCTGTATTCTAATGAAAACAATCCTAGAGTTTGTAACCTATTACTATAATCTGTATTTTTCAAGCCAACAATCTTCTTTGTAAATCTTTTTTGCACTCTTTCTATGGAAGTTTTACACCCCAAAGAAGTAGGTGCACAAAATGAAGCACAATAATCAATATGGGACCTAATTAAACTTGTGTATAGGGGGATTAAGACTTCTGACTCCCTACTCTTAATATGTTTTAATATGCAAGACAGTATGCCATTGCATTTCCTGGTTATGTTATTAATATGGGTTGTAAACTTTAAGTCATTAGTGATGGTAATACCCAGATCTTTTTCAATTTTAATGTTATCTAAAATGTTGTTATTCATACTATAAATAACATGCCTGATATTCTTACCTAAGTGCATTACTTTGCACTTTGCTGTATTAAAGGTCATTTTATTTCTTACTGACCCTTCGACAAGCTTATCCAGGTTTGACTGCAGATTTTTTGCTGATTCCAAATTATTAATAACACATCCTAATTTACAGTTGTCAGTATATTTATGTAACCAAATACCTTTATTTACTTGCACACCAGTTATTAATATATTAAATAGCAAGAGGCACAAAACAGAGCCCTGCGGCACTCTGCTGCTAACTTCCCCCCAATCTGACAAGTAACCCTTTATGCTTACTCTCTGCTGCCTATTACTCAGCCATGAGTTTATCCATTTGATTATACTGCCATGAAAACCATACTTTATCAATTCCTCAATTAGAATCCCATGTGGTACGGAATCGAAAGCCTTCTCAAAATCTAAGAAAATAACATCCACAGGAAGTCCCTGGTCCAGTGCATCGCTAACTGGTTCAAAAAAGTTTATCAAGTTTTGTTGACACGATCTTCCCTTGATAAAACCATATTGTGAAATATCTATGATATTCTTTTCCTGACGGTGAGTAATCATTTTTTGTTGTAAAACCCTATCCATCACCTTGCCTAGACACGAAGTAAGGCTAATAGGCCTATAGTTCTTCACAAGATGTTTACTACCTCCTTTATGGATAGGTACCACTGTAGCTAGTCTCCACTCGGAGATGACAGTACCTTCATGTAATGAAACATTAAATAAACACGTAAGGATGTCTAGTAACTCTGTTGCTAATTCTTTAATAAATTTTGAAGGAATACCATCAGGACCTGCAGATAGATTAATTTTTGTCGTTTGTATAGCTTGCTTAACTTCTTCAGAAGTAATTATTGGGTATGGGAATTTAGATGTTAAACTTTCCAAGGATGAAACGTCTTTTGTTTTATGTATATTCAAAAAATAAGCATTAAATTATTTTGCCATATCTGCCTCATTGATCATAGTTACATTGTCTTTTAATAAAGGTCCAATTGATGGTACATTCCCTTTTAATGTTCCTATATAATACAAAAATAGTTTTTTATTATTTTTTGTTAAGGTGGTGAGTTTTAACTCCAAATTCTTTTTTGCTATTCTAATAGCTGATTTACACTTTCTGGCATTAATTTTGAATTTTTCCCACATCTCAGCTGTTTTTTTCTTGTTATATTTACTAAATGCATTTTTTTTTTATTTCTAATCATTTTTTTTATTTTACCATTAACCCAAGGAGGAATCCTTTTATCCTTATTATATTTACTGTATTCAGGGGCCCAGGTGTTTATACAATGATCAATTTTTTTGTCTTAAGTCACGCCATATTTCTTCAGAAAAATGTTATTTTTAACCATAACACACTGTAATTAATCCAATTTATTATTTAAACTTCTTGCATTAATCAATAAAATATTTAAGTTCATGCCAGTCAGTTTATGACCAGTACTTTTTCTTGTTTATGAAGGGCTAACTTGACAAGGCCTAGAGTCAATTTCATTCATAATATTATACTGAGATAAATGTGCATTATTATTCCCCTTCCCCCACTTAATTAATTTAAATTTGAAGAGATGAAGGCATTTATATGTTCTGCTAATAACCTTGTTCGAATTTGTTCAGGTGTAACCGTCCCTGCAAACCAATTCAGGTTTGTCTTCAAAGTCTTCCCATGTGGTATGCACTGTATATTTTGTTTAAGGCACCAGCATCTTAGCCAATTATTTAGGGATTTAATTTTGTCATTAGTATGATTACTTGCTCTTGGGACTGGAAGAATCTCAGAAAATGCAATTCGGCAAACTCTATCTACTAATATATTAGCTATTCCTACAAATTCTTCCTTAATATTTTGTAAATTTTGATCTAATGTATTGTTTACCCCTGCATGAATAATCACAATCAGTTTGTCTCTGCTGGATCTAAGGATGTTTCTAGCCATTTTGGTTATATCCAATATTTTTGCTGCTTTGAAACTAGACACTGTCCTATTCATCTTGTCTTGATCACATATAGTTCTATCCAAGTTCTTAATAATTCAGTCCCCTAAACTATTAATCTGTCTACTTTGCTCTGGATTTGTTACATCCAGGTCCATAGAATTAGCAGAGTTTACCTGAACTGATGTTTTATTAACTATTTACTCACTCTGGTTTGGGGGGGCATAGAGACAGATTTGTTGCATCCAGATCCATAAGATTAACTGACTTCACCTGTACTATTTGCTCAATTTGATTGGGGGGGAGGGGACATGGAGGCATAAGTCCAGTCTCTGTTCCATTCAAATCAGTATTATTATTAGTATTGAAAAGTGTGCTTCAACATTCATCTGAAAGATCTATTAAGGGATAGAAACTGTTTTCTGTTGGTAAGAAAAACTGGGTTGCTTTTCTGCCCCTTTTACTGACTTTTTTATGTTGTACCTCATACCAATGGTTCTCATTATCCAATGGGTCCTCATCTTCCCTAACACGTTTCCTGGTGTACGTGTTGTTTGTGTTGTCCAAATCATGACTTGTTTTATTTGGTTCTATAACCCTAGTATTGGATTCCTTTGGAGTGTTAGTACAGACTATGTTTATTGGTTTGTCTCTACATGAGTACTTAATATTTAAACGTTCCATGGTATCAGCATAACTCTTTTCAAGCATAGTTAGGCGATTATTAAACATGGTGATTTCCTGAGTCATGTCTTCATTTCCTTACATTTCACACACTTGAGCAATATACTAGCTTCAAAACCTAAATCCATACTGTACATTCTGCATGTTTTGCACTGGACAGAGTCCTGCCATCACTTGTAGTAATAGTGTCATTCATTTTATATATTTCTAAGCTGTTAACATCAACAACGGAGATGACTTTGTCCTCATGAACACCTGCACTGTCCTTTCATTACTTGATCCCAAAAGGTGATTTCACGCAGCAAATACAACAGGTGTGAAAACACATTTCGGTCAGGATGTCTGAAATGACAGCTGTACTGTTCATGAGGTGGAAATGAAAAAATGTCAATGTTGAACATTTGGAATGAAAATATTAAAAATAGCTGCGATTCTGAGCATCCATAGCAAAATTTCAACAACCATGTGTGCTTTCGGGTGTTTTAGGTTTGTACAGATTTTTCAACATGGGTTTTTTGGGACCCCACCTCATGGACACTGGCACTCTTGTTTTGTTAATCAGTCTGGAAAGGTGATTCCATGCAGCAACTGCAAAATCACCTTTTGGGACTGAGTAACAAAATGACAGTGCCAGTGTTCATGCAGTTGGCTCCCAAACAGCCCATGTTGAACATTTGGTAAAAAAAAGACCCCAAAATGGGTGCGATATCAACATAAGTTCAAAACACCATAGACAACCATTATACAGTGCTTTCCTTGATTCTTCAGTTTGCTTTGGCTTTAAAGAGTGCAGATGTGTCCCAGTAAAGAGAAGATGACAGCCTCTGACCTGCAGAGGTAAGTATGGGGTAAGGGGTTGTGGGGAGGTGGGTGCACAGAGGGAGGGTCAGGATGGGGGAGGGGCAGGGGAGAGGATGAGAGACCATTTTCTTTTTTCACAGGGAAAAAAATGCCAGGGGACTGTCTTCTTTTTTAACAGGAACATATTGAAATCATATTTCAGGACACTGGGGAACACTGGAAGTGGGCTCCCCAGTGTCTCACGGTACTGGAGGGCCAGAACTGGGGAGACTGGGAGTGGGCTACCCAGTGTCCCACACTGTTAAGGGGAGGGATTCTAGTGACTGCCAACATGGGGATTGGGCAGCCCAATGTTGGCAAAAGCATAGGGGATCAAAAAAATATAAATCAGTAATTCAGGACACTGGGGTGGGCTCCCCAGTGCCCCACAGTAAAGGGGAGTAGGACATAACTGGAGACCCTGGGAGTGGTCTCTCCAGTGTCTCACACTGTTGGGAGGAGGGGAGCTACTGCTGATATGGGGATTGGGCACCCTGCTGTCAGCAAACTTTAGGGGTAGAGGGCACACTGTTGGGGGGCATACTGGGGATACTGAGAGTGGGCTCCCCAGTGCCCTCACTGGTGGGTGAGTAGTGGTGTTAGCTGCTGATATTGGGACTTGTCATCCTGATGTCGGTAGTGATTTTAATACTTAATATTAATATTCCTCAGCCCACTTTCCCTTAGAAGACGTAAAAGGGGAAATCTAGTATTTATTAGGTAAACACTTGGTATTTATCTAATCGGGGGCTGAGGAATCTGATTCTAGGGTCTGTTTGCCCCACAAATGAGCAGAGGCTATTGACCCCCCCACATATTGTCATGCACACAGTTGTGTTAGGATTCTGCCGCAATTTGTGGCACACACTACCACCCAATAGAAAACATATTGTGGGACCCCATGCAGAAAAACTAATGCCAGGAGCATGTTCCTCGGGCCCCGATTAGGTAAACACAACTGTTAGTGTTTACCTAGGGACATTATTTTTAAAAATATTTAAGTTTTCCACCCTCGCTAACTGAAAACAAGATGGCAAAATCTGAACTGAAAAGTTCAACTGTGAACAGTAAAGTGCAAACGGTAAATGGCTATTTACTGTTTGAACAGTAAAGTTTGAACAATAAATATTTACCATTCGAACATTTACCGTTCGAACACTAATGTTCGAACAGTAAATGTCATTTACCATTCACATTTTACTGTTCGAACAGTAAATGTTATTTACCGTTTGAGCAGCCTGTCATGCATCTATCACATAAATCATTATAATTCAAAACTGGTAATAAATTTTTTCACCAAACCATCCAAAGACACACCCCTGGCAAACACCCCATCATCCCTGAAAATGGCAGAGAAAAATTTAATTCTCTGTGTGCTGTAGAAGAGAGCAAAAAATCCCATGTTACTCTATAGGAAAAAAAATATACATTTTGGGGGGGTTTGACCACTTTATATCTCAAAAACCATAAAAGCTGCCGTCATGAAACTTTCCAGAACTTGTTACACTGGCAGCATGACAGCACATACCAACGTCTGGGCAATTTTGTTGAAAAATGTCAAAGTTATTACGAAGCAAAAAATCAGTTTAACATTGAAAGGCTGTACCAACCGTAGACCTAATGGGCCCTTTATATGAAAATCATTTTTGTTGTGTTTCCGATTGTTTGTCTATATTCTGTTATATTCCTAGCTACAGTAGGTGACTGTGGTCTTTATTGCAGCCAATTTATTTAATATCTACAATTTTTGGCCAGGAAAGGCACATTTAGCTGTGATTGTTTGTTTTCAGGTGCGTCCTGGGGGTAGGATGCATGGAGCTGTTTTACTGATGGGAAATGCTGGTTGCCATGACACTGGAGGAAAGGAAAGGAAGAGAATGGTGGAGAATGAGCACTTGTCTGCTGGAGTCCTCTGATCTTCAGGAGATTGTACAGCAACTCTTTGTTGCTAAGCATCCGGTATTCTTTTTATATGATAATCCACTACTTTGGTGGGAGGAAACTAAGCTGTTAATGCAGGAGTTGTTCCAACAATTTGGTAAAAAGAAAGCTAGACATGACTATATGAAATAAAGTTATGAGATAAATTATATAGATCAATTTCAAAGGCAGCTTCAGCAAAAGTTACTTATTGATGAGGTAAAATCCAAATGAAGAAATTTCAGTATAAAAGAGCTGATTCATTAAATATGGAGCTAAAATTAGGCACCAAGAAACCCCATTTGGGGATCTGTATGTGGCATGCAAACATACAATTGAACATAGGGTTTTTAGGAAATTAAAATCTAAGACTGGTTCTCATGTTTCAGACCTGTATAGTATGTTAGAAGTGGTGGAGAGTTTTGTTACAGATACTTTTGGGACAATGCCAATTGTCGAAGCTGAGGCACATAATTCTTTTCAAAACACTGTTCTGCCACTTACTAAGCAGACAATTAACACCTCACTGGCTAGGCTAATAATGAAGGAAGTTAGGGTAGTTATTTATGGGTTAAGTAAACACTCCTCTCCTGGGCTAGATGGAATTCCTAATGATTTTTACAAGGCTTTTGAGGAGGTTAGGATTTCAGTATTTGATGGACTCTCTCAGCTCCTCACCTTCTTTTGGTAGAGCCATGCTTGTTTTTTTTTTATGTTTTTTTTTTTTGTTTAAGAAAGGGGGTGTTACCTCTTCGAATAATTGGAGACCTCTGTCTTCTGAATTCTGATTTTAAAATATTATCCAAACTTCTCTGCAATAGAGTGCAGTTAGCGGCTAAGGAGCTGATAGACCAGTGCAAACATGCTCCATTCCTGGTAGGTCCATACAGGAGAATTTGTATATACATTAATTTATTTATCCATTCAGATCTCGGATTAATACCTTTGAGCTATAAGCTCATTTACAGAGGTTCCACCCCACGTCAGCAGCAAACAACACAAATACAACAAAACAATACAGATAGTGGTTAAAAAATTACATTGGATACAGAAATGATGTTCAACTCTTTTAAACTAAAATTACAAAATTCAATTACATTAAGCAACCAGTACATTGCAAGGGGTGAACAAAGTGGAAAGGTAGCTAAGCTTACTGTGGAGAGAAAAACTGGTAGCAACAGAGGCTGGGTGTTGAGAGAGTGCAGAGCAGGTGAGGAAGGTATAAGAGAGAATAGGTGGAGAAAACAGGAGCAGTCATGGGGTATTGTCATTGGTTTGCTGGAAGGGGAAAATTCCATGAGGTTTTGGAGTGGGAGGATATGGTGAGGGGAGGGGGGAAGCAGATTAGGTGGGGGAGGTGGGAAACGGATGAGGAATGGAATGGAGGATGAAGGCAGAGTGGGACAGTAAAGGAGAGGGGGAAAATAACAAGGAAGCTTGATAGTTGAGATTGTAAGTGCTATAATGAACAGAAAGAAGACAGGAGCCTCATCGGTTAGGCAATGTTTATGCCTAAATAGTCAGCCAATTTGGACATTTGCAGCCTTGGCTACAAGGTCAATGTGCTGTAAAAAGGTAAGGGAGCAGTCTAGAGAGACCCCAAGATATTTAAAACTTTGGATCATTTCTAGTGAGGCATTTTGGTTGTTTACTATTTTTAATAGATCGGATCTCTGCCAGTTGTGAGGATAGGCAAACAGCACTGTCTTGGTCTTCCTCTAATTAAGCAAGAGCTTTGAATCAAGAAACCAGGCCTCAACTAAAGAAAAATTAACCTGTATTCACTTTTCCAGTGTTTCTGGGTCTGTGTGGCTGGTGTAGAGTACCACATCATCAGCATACAGTGGGACCTTATCCTGGCATGCTAGAGGGAAGTGGTTTAGGAACAGGTTAAAGAGCAGGGGGCCCTAGCTTGAACCTTGGGGGACACCTGTGTTGACATTCAGACTTTCAGAGAGGGTATCAATGATTTTTACTTGTTATGTTCTCCTGAACAGGTAGCTCTGGAACCACCCCACAGATTCAGGTGACAGCCCAGTGCAGGTTAGTTGGTTCAGCATCAGTTCATGACTGACTGTGTCGAAGGCCTTGGTGAGGTCTATGTAGGTTGCCCCCACCATAAGTCCCAATCAAGTGCAGCGTGAATGTAGCTTGTGAACTCCACCAGCGCTGTTGTAGTACTATGTTGTATCCTGAAACCATGCTGATCCGGGCATTGCAATTGGTATTTGTCGAGGTAGTCGACAAGTTGGTCATAGACAATAAGCTCCAGCGCTTTTGAGAGTGGGGAAGAGTATGGAGATCAGACAGTAGTTGTTGTGACTAGCCCTGTCACCACTTTTAAAAACAGATGTGACCACCGCCATTTTCCATAGCTGTGGGAATTTACCAGTTATAAGCAAGAGATTCAGTATTCTGGCAAGGGGTGACAGTAACTCATCAAGTGTGAAAGCACTGAGCTTGAGGTCAAATGTGCCACCACTCATTCTAGTTTTTCCTAAAACTTGTAAAAGGTATTTTTTTGGCTTTGGCTTAAGAGATAATTTTGAAGTAGAAAGGTGGGGCAGTGCCAATAAGAGTATTCTGCCCATTATTTAGATTAATGACACTTGGGGGGTCTAGGAAATCAGGGGGAAGTACACCACTTAAGTCAGTAAATGTCTTATTAAAGGTGTTTGCTATCATTTTGGGGTAGTGGGTTATGGCTTCTTCAAGATTTAGCATGGTTGGAGGTGTCTTGTTTGGTTTCCCTGTTGTGGTCCTGATATTGTCCCAGAACTTTCGGCTGTGCCCCCAGGAGTTAGCCACTTCATTATATACTTAGGAATATAATCAAGAGAGACAATGATGGTGTAATAAAGGGCCTTTTCTTTTCATTGGATTTAGAAAAGGCTTTTGACAAGGTATCTCACAAGTACCTATTTAAAGTACTGACTCTCTATGATATTCCTGACAAGTTATAAGGGTATTGAGGAAGCTCAGGGAAATACTGGCTGCACCTCTGACAGTTCTATTTAACAGCTCGTTGGAAACAGGATTGGTTCTGGAGGACTGGAGGAGGGTGGATGTAGTCCCACTACACAAAAGTAGTAGCAGGGAGGAGGCTGGCAATTATAGGCCAGTCAGCCTGACATCAGTGGCAGGAAAATTAATGGAATCACTGCTGAAGGAAAGGATTGTGGAATATGTTGAATCCAGTGAGTTACAAGACCCAAGGCAGCATGGTTTCACATGACGGAGATCATGTCAGATTAATCTGATAGATTTCTTTGACTGGGTGACCAAGTAGCTAGATCAAGGTGGAGTAGTGGACGTGGCCTACCTACATTTCAGTAAGGCGTTTTACACTGTTTTACATAGGAGTGTAGTAAGCAAGCTGGGTAGCTTAGGTGTGTGTCCAAAGGTGGTAAACTGGATAAGAAATTAATTAGGGGATAGGTGACAGAGGGTGGTGGTAAATGGAATTCACTACAAAGAAGGGAGGGTAACCAGTGTTGTGCCTCAGGGTTCAGTGCTGGGACCGGTCCTCTTTAATTTCTTTATAAGTGATATTGTAGGAGGAGTTGGAAGGGAATATCTGCCATTTTGTGAATGACACCAAAATCTGAAATAGGGTGGACACTCTGGATGGGGGGGGTGGAAAGGATGAGCAAAGACCTGAGAAAACTAGAGGAGTGGTCAAGAGTGTGGCAGATGGGTTTGAACACAAAAAGGTGCAAAACAATACTCTTAGGGCACAGAAACCCAAGGGCACAGTATAAAATGGATGGAGTGGTATTAATGACCACCAAGCAGGAAAGAGACATGGGGGTAATCATATCAGATAGCCTAAAGATGGCCAGGCAGTGCAACAAGACAGTAGGAAGGGCTAGTGGGATTCTGGGGTGCATAGGGAGGGGTATCACCAGCAGAAAGAGGGAGGTGATGTTGCCTCTCTATAGATTACTGGTAAGACCCCATCTAGAGTACTGTGTCCAGTTCTGGAGACCACATCTCCAGAAGGAAATGGACAGAGTGGAGGCAATCCAGAGGAGTGCAATTAAAATGGTGCATGGTCTGCATCAAAGCCCGATGATGGGAGACTAAAGGACTTCAATATGCATACCCTGGAACGGGGAGGGAGGACATGACAGAGACCTTTAAATATCTCACAGGGTAAATAAGGTACAGGAAGGGAGTATTTTTCAGAATAAAAAGTGCTCAAGAACAAAGGGACATGCAATGAAGCTGGAGGGGGTGGATTAGGAGAGAGGTGAAGAAGTACTTCTTCACAGAAAGAGTGGTGGATTCATGGAAGAGCCTTCCAGCGGAGGTAGTAGAGGCAAAAACAGTGGTGGGGTTCAAGAAAGCATGGGATAAGCGAAAGGGAATCATAGTGGAAAGAAAGGAAGTAGAGAGAAAGCTGTGGATGGTCTGTGGTAACAGATTAGGTAGTGAGAAATGGGCAGACTGGATGGGCCAAACGGTCCTTATGTGCTATCTCATTCTATGTTTTTATGTTTAAGTTTATACAGTGGATAAAGTTACTGTACTTGGATGTTACAGTTTTGCCAGTAATGAATGGCATTTTAAAGGTGACCGGCAAAGATTCTCAGTACAGAGCTGCCCTGTAATATTATGTACCTTTCCTGCTGTGGTCCTCATAGGGCTGAGTTTTTAAATTTTTTTTACAGCGTGTCATTTGTATTTTAATTTTGCAGAGTTTCGGCGAATGCAGAAGCGGAGGGAGCTCCTTGAGAAGCCCAAGCAAGAGCTGCTAAGAATTATGGGAAAACTTCTCATTTTAGTGATGTTGATCCAGCAATTGTTGTACTACACACAGCCAGAAGCAGGCATTTGTTTTAAGCTTATATAGCATTGGCGTAAAGATTCATATTTAAAAGTATATGTGCAGGTAGTCTATATCTAGACCTACCTATAGGTATTCCTTTAAAGATGAACCTCTACGCCAGCGCTATATAAACTTAAAACAAATGCCCGTTCCCTGCTGTGTGCAGTACAGCAATAGCAGGATCAACGTCACTAAAATTTGAAGTTTTCCCATAATGCTTAGCAGCGCTCAAGCACGCTTCTCAGGGAGCTCCCTCCACTTCCGCATTCACCGAAGCTCTGAAAATTAAAATACAAATGACACGCTGTAAAATAAATTTCAAAACTCAGCCCTATGAGGACCACAGCGGGAATGGTACGTGATACTACAGGGACAGCCCTGTACTGAGAACCTTTGCCGGTCACCTTTAAGGGGAAAAAAATTCTGATTAAGGTTGGGGTGTGGCAGAGGTGTCCTTTAAAGAGCTAGTGTACCGCCTGAAAATGGCCTGCAATTAATTGTAACTTTCAGATGTAGTTAGCTATCACTTCTTATATCTCAAGTGTTTTTTTCTTTTCTGTATGCTAATTGGAAGATTTTTCACCTGGCAGTACAGGGGTGATGTGTGGAGCAGCACTCTGTCTGGAGGAAAAAAAACTCAGTTCTGTTCCTCCCATTACAGCATTACTAAGACCTCACTGACTATGATTATCACTAGTATCCAATGAAAACCATTTCTCACTGCCAGGTTTCACTTTCACGTGAAGCAGCAGGGACTAGCTCTCCCTGGTTACTAGTGATGTCACAATTTCCTGCATTTTGATTAGTAGCTTGTGAAAGTCACTGCTCAGGCTACAAGGATTGAGGTACCTTAAGGTGTTTTGTCTCATTTTTGACAATGTAGTGGGAGGAACAGAACTGACTTTTTTTTCCTCAAGACAGAATGCAGCTCCACATATCACCTCCGTACTGTCAGGTGGAAAATCTTTCAATTAGCAAATAGAAAATAAAAAAATACTTCAGATATTGAAGTGATAACTGACTGCATCTGAAAATTACTATTAATTCCAAGCAGTATACTAGCTGTTTAAGCTCTCTGGTGTATGTCTTTTCCCTAGATCCTTTAATTAGAAGGATAATATTGGATCAAGGAGTTTGAGGTCTTTCCGTGCCTGCATCATCTTTTCAAGTGAAAACAGCCTGTGCTGATGATATGTGTTTGTATATTACGAATGTTCCCTCAGGACTCTGTGCCTTAAAAATAATGAATGAATTTTCAAATACTTTGGGGGCAAAGCTGAATGTTAATAAAAGTTTTGGTTTCACACTAGGGTCCTTTTCTTCAAACATAGCTGAAGTAGCAGGGACATGCATCTCTGACACCCCATAAAGACGATAATTATTAAATTTGGTCTAGGGGATTTACTATATTTGAAGTGGACAGAAAGACTGAACCTTTGCATGACAAAAGTAGCACAGTGAAAAGGGTGGAGGTTTTCAAAACAAAAAAGATTTTTGTTGTTGTAAAGAAATTCCTGTCGCTACTCTTTACATATTTAAAGTTATGTCCCCCCAGGCTGGTCTTGAAGTTCGAGTAATGAGTGTGGTTTTTCAGATGTTAAGGAGCAACTGGTTAAATCCAATTAAAAGGGATTTTACTTAACTTGCATTCAAAATGGGGATTCGAATATGGTTTATCTGATAGTTTTCTTTACACATCTTTTTCCCATGCTTCTCCGAAAACTGGGTTTTCCGGTCATACTAAAATGTGGCATGACTGGTTTTTGGATGGGATGGAACTTCTTTTTTTGGCATTGGTTACACTGTCCCCAAGGAATATGAAGAGTTTTTCAGTAGTCTCTTATGTGGTTCCAGCTTTACCGAAGCGGTTTCTGTGGAAGGTTTCTAAACAAATGATTCTGTCACAAACAAGATCAAATGTATAAAACTGTAATGACACAAATCCAGTTACAATCACCAGAATTTTAATTATGTACCCCGGTGAAAATTCCTAATGTTCTTGCACAACTGAACAATAAGAGGGTCCCGATGAGAATGTGGGAAGTGCTGTGGCTTAATAGTTATGGCTGATAAGGAGTGAAAGGTAACCATAAGCATACAGTTCTGGAAGACAGGATGTGCCCTAGACCTGAGTGGAATTTGGTACTAGAAATTCTGGAACATTTTTCCTGAACTGCCCTTTTGTAGTTGGGTTTTGGCAATTTTTAGTGAACAGATGGAAGAGGCCTTGACTACTGAAACTTATATATGAAAATTCAGTGCTAGGGGATTATCATCTTCAGTGCAAGAACCGCAGCATAAGCACACTGACAGTTATCTTTGCCCGTTTGAAGTTTTACTTGTGGCAGGCAAGGTATCAATATGTGATGTAGTAGTTACAATCCTCATATCTTTCAATAGCCAGGATTGTGGAAGCAGCTGTCCAATAAGTTCTGGACTATTAGGGATGGACTTTTTCTCAATATATTTTTCAAGGATTTTGGTCTTACATTAATAAGTTAGCTTAATCTCTGAAATTATTTTGCTACACTGAGAAATTTTGGGGTTTCACTGCATTAAGTTTGTAGGATTTACTTTCCCCTTTAGTTTTTACAAGTAAGGATGTCGCATGTCTGTATTTATTTCTTTAGGTCCTTTTTTTCCTGTTGTTTTCACTCTTCTGCTTTACGTAATGTTATTTATGAAAACGATTTTTGTGATACTTGATCAGGGTAACACTAAGACTGAACCTGGCCCCATTGAGATCAATGGTCAGCCGGTGAGTGACTCCCCAAAATTGCTACTGCCCTCAACAATCACTTTGGTAACCTCGATGCCTCACAAGGTTGGCTCACCGCCGACTCGTTTCCATGTTATCGAGCCTACTCACCTGATCGTCCCTCCTTCCATCTAAGACTGGTGAAGACAAAGAGGTCCAATCCTCCTAAGGGCTCTGAAAGTCAAGGCTCAGGAGGTCCTGATGTGATAAACCTCGCTACTTAAGGCTGGCACCCCATCCCTCACCAGACCCGACCTGGCTCATAAACAGATCCCCACTTGAAGGGCTGTTCGGACCAGTGGAAACAGGCCAACGTGGTCTCTATTCACAAGGGTGGCTCCAGGGAAAATATAAGTAATTACAGGCCTATTTCCTGCTCAGTACACTTGCAGAGCTACAGGAAAAGTTAGAAGGTTAGTCTATGGCCAACTCCATTACTACCTGAGTCCCATCAGCTAATTGCACGCTCGCAGCATGGTTTTAGAACTAACCATGGGACTAACACAGCACTCATCCATCTCTTGAATGACTTGCTCTGAGCAATGGATAATGGGACACCCACTGGCGCTGTCTTTATAGACCTGTCCAAGGCTTTCGATCTTGTGGATCACAAACTCATGCTACTAAGACTGGATAAAATTGGCCCAGACCCTCGCCTCAAATGGTTTTGAAGTTACCCATCGGGCCGATCCCAGAGGGTCATCTGGAAGGGTGCCACCTCAGGTCCTATACCCCTTACAGAGGGAGTACCACAGGGCTTGATCCTTGGCCCACTCCTTTACTCCATATTTACTAATGACCTAAGCCTCTACTGTGGGGAAGCTCGGCCATTCAGTACGCATATGACACTGTCATCTACCAATCCCTGGATAACATTGCAGCTCTAGGTCCTCTGTGGTAGGGAAAGTGACGGAATCACTTCTGAAGGAAAGAATTGCTGAGTACCTAGAGGCCAGTGGGGCACAGGACCCAAGGCAGCATGGATTCACAGCGGGAAGGTCATGTCAGACGAATCTAATTGATTTCTTTGACTGGGTGACCAAAGTAGTAGACCAGGGAGGGGCTGTGGACATGGCCTACCTATACTTTAGCAAGGCATTTGACACAGTCCCACACAAAAGATTAGTAGTCAAATCAACCAGCCTGGGAGTGGGTCCCAAGGTGGTAGCCAAGGGTCAAACACTGGCTAAACAACAGGACACAGAAGGTAATTGTAATGGAGTCCACTCTGAAGAAAGGGGGGTTACTAGTGGGGTACCGCAGGGTTCAGTACTGGGTCCTGTCCTTTTTAATGTTTTTATAAGTGATATTGCAGAGGGACTGGAAGGAAAAGTATGCCTCTTTGCAGATGACACAAAGATCTGCAACAGGGTTGCTACACAAGGAGGCGTGGAAAGGATGAGAAGGGACTTGGCAAGGTTGGAGGAATGGTCAGAAGTATGGCAGCTTGGATTCAATGCAAAGAAGTGCAAAGTAATGCACCTGGGAAACAAAAACCCAGGGGAAGATTACACAATGAGGGGGTAGTAACAACAACAAAATGGAAAGGGACCTGGGGTAATCATAACAGATGACCTTAAGGTTGGCAAGTAATGTGAGAAGGCGTAGGGAGGGCTGGGGGATACTGAGATGTATAGGGAGAGGTATCACCAGCAGAAAACAGGAAGTTAGTATCCCTGTACAGACAGTTGGTGAGACCCCATCTGGAGTACTCGTCCAGTTCTGGAGACCCCATCTCCGCAAGGACATAGACAGGATGGAGGCAGTTCAGAGGAGGGCAACTAAAATGGTGCAGGATCTGCAAGAGAAGCCATACACGAGGAGAGACTAAAGGAGCTTAACATGTATACCCTTGAGGAAAGGAGGAGAGGGGGACATGATAGAAACGTTTAAGTACCTCAGTGGAATCAACAAAGTCCAAGAGGGTAGCATCTTTCAGAAAAGAGATGTGCAAGAACAAGGAGACACAATTTGAAGATAGAGGGGACGGCTCAGAGCAATGTGAGGAAGTATTTTTCACAGAGAGGGTGGTGGACATGGAACAGCCTTCCTGAGGAGGTTGTGGGATCTAAAACTGTGGGAGAATTCAAGAATGCATGGGACAGACATAAGGCAATTTTTGTGGGGGGGTAGGAAGAAATAGGCTGTTGGTTAAATAGGATCTGCAGCTTATCCTCTAGGTAGGGAAATGGTCAGACTAGGTGGGCCAAGCGGTCCTTATCTGCCATCAAAGTCTGTGTTTCTATGTTTCTCCAAGCTGACCTAGCATCTCTCGAGGCCTGGCTGAGAGCAAACAGAATGGTCCTAAATGCAGGCAAAACTAAGGTGATGCTATTCGGATGCAACGCCCTTGGACATGACAGGTCTAAATCTCTGCAACTCACTGCTCTCTCGGGAAATAACATTGAGGTTGTGCTCTCCTTAAAATACTTAAGTCTAACATTGGACCATTGCCTTACCTTCAAGTACCACGTGGATCAGGTCACCAAGACTATACACCGCAAACTTGGTACTCTGTACCAGCTAAAAGACCAGCTCATCACTGAGGCCAGGACCTCAATCACCACAAGTGTCCTCCTCCCCACCCTGACTTTCACTGCCCCGATCTTACAGGGCATGGCCAAGCAGGAGGTCACCAAGATGCA
This sequence comes from Neoceratodus forsteri, assembly GCA_016271365.2. Classification (NCBI taxonomy): domain Eukaryota; kingdom Metazoa; phylum Chordata; order Ceratodontiformes; family Ceratodontidae; genus Neoceratodus; species Neoceratodus forsteri. The sequence continues at coordinate 1,082,921,621 of CM028131.1, read as the reverse complement.
AATCCTGTATAACAAGGTAGCCCGGTTTGCTACCCAGGACCACTCTCGAAGGCACCATTGGACCACACTTGCCCAGCTACGCCAGCCCTCGCTGACCTCTCGCTCCACTACCCCTGCTCTGCTTGACCTTCAGCTACTCAGCCCTTCAGCTCCACCCAGCATTGCTGGAACTATTGCACTCACACATAACCCCAGGAGCCTACAGACATCTGGACATACACTGCTTGAAGTTCCCAGAGTCAGGACTAACTGGTGGCAGGTCGTTCTCCTACTCAGCCCCCTACCTGTGGAACAAACTCCCTCCGCAGTGCAGGAAGCCTCCTCACTGATGAACTTCCACACCAGACTCAAAGCCTATATGTCTGATACTAGCACTTGTCATTGCCACGGCTCATGACCCCCAACTTGCGTCTCTCCTCCCAATATCCAGAACCTCCAAGCACCTTATCAGGTTCCACGGTGCTTCTCTCTAGGCATAGTACCACAGCTAACTTTCCACTGAACCATGCCAGTAGTAAACAATGAGCTTACCATGTAAAATTACATTTCTTCTGTACCTTTTGTTAATTCTACTGTCAACATATTTGTAAGGACTGATGTATGATGATAACCATGGCTGTAACCTGCTCTCACACCTGAAACTACTCTCTAACCCAAGTCTTTCTCTGTATGAAAATATGTATTGTTATCCCGGGTCACCCCTGAAAAAGGGACCTTCGAGGCTCAGTGGGCCTACCCGGTCACCAAATTTTAAATAAAATGAATAAATAAATAAAAAGATTCCACTACTCTTTATGCATAAGTGCCATGGGATCTTTTACTTCCACCTGGAGAGTGACCAAAGATGGGCAGAAGGAGCCTCGGTTTGAAGCCTCATCTGAAGGATGGCACCTCATTTGTGCAGCAGCCCACTCGTACTGTACTACTGTCACAGTTATGGGTACTACTCCAAGTGCCTGGTGTGGGGCCAGAACCCTCGATCATCTTATTTTCCAACCCCAGAGGCAAGAGTGTTACCTACTGAGCCACTGACATTGTATTTGGCCTAGTAATTTGGTCCAATTGGCTTAGTAATGTGGCTACTTCCCTATCTTATCTATTATAAATCACTAATGTGACTTTAGTCAATCATCACTCACAGCCACTGTGCCTTATATGATATCCAGTGCATAGTATGCTCCTGTGCATGAGAATTAGGAGGGAACACTCAACTTCAGTAGCAGAGTGGAGGACGGCATAAAAGAATTAAAAAAATGAAAAGACTCTAAACTTATAAATCTCTGGAGATAAACTCAAGTGGTTTATAATGAAACAGGACTTTCAATGGGGATTTCCAATGGTATCAGATAGTACTCTCATAAGGTTTGTGCATGCAGAACTACTCAGCTTCACTTTCCAGTTCTCTCGCCCAAACCTCATGCTTGGAGCATCTTATACCATGAAGCCATGGAACAATCTGCTAGCTGATGTGGTAGGTGTACATATACATACAAACATATGAAGAAGCCAGCAGAAGAATGCCATTTGGTCTAACTAGTCTGCTCCTGTTGCAGGGTCCACAGCTTGAGCTACTGTCCCTCCCACTTCCTACTCCTCCCATCCTCCCTACCCATGATCCTTACCTTCCCCTTATGCCTATCCCAGCCTCGCTTTAGGCTACCCACTGTCTTTAACAAGACCACCTCTTCTGGCAGCACATTCAAAGTGTCCACTACCCTTTCTGTTAAAATGTGCTTCCTGACCTCCCTCCTAAACCTCCTACCTCCAGCTTAAGACTGTGCCCCCTCGTGTTATGGTTGCGACTCAACTTAAAGAGACTCTCCCTATCCACCTTATTTATCCCTTTTAAGTACTTGAAGATCCTAGGCATGTCTCTCTCTCTCTCTCTCTCTTTCTCCCCTTTCTTCCAGGGAATATATGTTCAGTGCCCTCAACCTCTCTTCATATGCCTTACCCTGCTGACCAGCTATCATCTTTGTAGCCCTCCTCTGGACCTTCTCCAGCAAGTTACCATGACTGGGATGTCAACAGGGCTCATGTGATCCCACTCCACAAGAGTGGTAGCAGGGAGGAGGTAAGGAATTACAGACCAGTCAGTCTTACCTCAGTAGTGGGCAAGATTATGGAGACACTCCTTAAGGAAAGGATAGTGCAACACCTGGAATCCATAAGAGCACAGGATCCAAGACAGCATGGGTTTACAAAAGGAAGGTCCTGTCAAACTAATCTCATAGATTTCTTTGACTGGGTAACCAGAGTGGTGGACCAAGGGGGAGCAGTTGATGTCACCTACCTTGACTTCAGCAAAGCTTTCAACACTGTTCCACATAGAAGATTGACTAATAAGTTGGGAAGGCTCGGGGTGGGTCAGACATTGGTCAACTGGGTGGCAAACTGGTTGATGGGCAGGAAACAGAGAGTGGTGGTAAATGGTATACAGTCAGAAGTGATGCAATCACAAATGGGGTACCTCAGAGATCAGTCCTGGGGCATGTCTTCTTCAATATCTTAATCAGTGACATTGCAGATGGACTGGAGGGTAAGATTTGTCTGTTTGTAGATGACACCAAGTTCTGTAACAGAGTAGACGATCCAGATGAGGTGGGCAGAATGAGAAGAGATCTGGATAAACTAGTAAAATGGTCGGAAGAGTGGCAACTGGGGTTTAATGCAAAGAAGTGCAAGACCATGCACATAGGGAAGAGAAACCCTGAAGCCACATATAGGCTGGGAGGGGAGTTGCTTGCAGTCACAAGGGAAGAAAGAGACTTGGGTGTCATCATCACCGATGACCTGAAATCATCCAAGCAGACCTCTAAAGCAGTAGGTAAGGCTAGAGGGATGTTGGGGTGTATTAGTACGGGTATCACAAGTCGGAAGAGGGATGTAATAATCCCTCTTTACAAGACACTGGTTAGGCCCCATCTGGAGTACTGCGTGCAGTACTGGAGGCCACACCTTCACAAGGACATTAACCAAATTGAGGCAGTCCAGAGAAGAGCAACAAAAATAGTGCAGGGACTGCATCAGAAAACATATGAGAACAGATTAACTGAGCTCAATATGTATACCCTAGAGCAAAGGAGGAAGAGAGGTGATGTGATTGAAACATGCAAACACCTTAAGGGCATTAACAAGGTGAAAGAGTCTAATATGTTTCAATATAAGAAAAATAGCAGGACAAGAGGAAACAGCATGATATTAGAGGGAGGCCAATTAAGGGGTAATGTGAGGAAGTTATTTTTCACAGAAAGGGTGGTGGATGCATGGAACTGCCTACCTCAGGAAATGGTGGATATGAATACAGTGCAGGGCTTCAGACAGGCATGGGATAGGCATAAGGGAGCAATACAGATGAGTATGAATAGATAGGCCATTGACAGAGCAAAGGCCAATGGCACATTCATAAGGTAGAAAAAGAAACGGGCAGACTGGATGGGCCTTGTGGTCCTTATCTGCCATCAACTTCTATGTTTCTATGTTCCTAACATACCAGGGTACACTATCTACAGGAGGGACAGGAAGAGTAAAAGAGGAGGAGGAGTAGCTCTCTACATAAGGGAAGGAATCAAAGCAACAAAACAAAAGGGTAAACAGGGAGGGAAAGAGGCACTGTGGGTCATCCTGGAGACAGGAAATGGCACTACAATCCGCACAGGGGTTGTTTACAGACCCCGTCTCAGGGGGAGGCAATGGACAAGGAAATGATAGAAGGAATCCTTAGAATGGCAGAAAAAGGAGAGATATTGTTGATGGAGGACCTGAATATGCCAGTTGTTAACTGGAGCACCTTTGCTGCAGCCACATCCAAGAGCAGGGTCATTCTAGATGCCCTACAGGGGGCATGACTTAGACAGTTAGTGTTGGAATCCACATGGGAGGGAGCAATCCTAAACCTGGTACTCTCAAACGAGGATAGAGAGAGGATCTCCAACTTAGAAGTGGGTATCCATGCCAGCCCACCAGCGCAGTGGTTGGATTTCCGCTTGTGACGCCAGCAACCTAGGTTCAGGAATGAACTTGGGTCATCAGAGGGCCGGCCAGGGAAGAAGGATTGAGCATCCCATGACAGCTCTCCTTCTCTGGGGGGGGTAGTGCAGAATGTCGCTGGTGCACGAGGGACCCTTGGCAGAGACCAGGAGCACCATAGCAATCAGCATCAGCAAGGTTCCAGGGGCCGGGATGGATGCTGGCATCATTGCACGCTCCCGCCCCTCCCACAGGGGAAAAAATTAAGCCTCCCTCCACTGCCTACATGAAGCCTGCCCCTTGGCTGCAATCATCTCCCCAGGCCAACTCCCATCCTATCCCATTTTTTGTGGCACCTTAGGGCCGGTTGCCACGTCTCCACTCTGGGAGGTAGTCCAGGGGGTCCCAGAAGAGCGGCTCATATAGGGATGCTGCAGCTGAGGGGTCCATGATCAGGTGGATGGCCTGGCAAGTGGAAACAAGGTGCAAAAAGACTTAATTAAAAAAAAAAAAGAAGTGGGTAGCCATCTGGGAACAAGCAACCACCAAACAGTGTGGTTCACAATAAACACAGCTGTAGAGTCAAACCATACAAAAGCAAAGATGTTAGACTTTAGGAGGGCTGACTTTGGCAAAATAAGAGAGTGCCTCAGAAAGGTACTAGAAAACAGGCAAGAAGGAGGGGTGGAAGAACAATGGGGAAAAATCAAATCTGCCATCACAGAGGCAACAAGCCTCTGTGTAAAGCAAATCAACAAAACAAAATGAAGGAAAAAGCCACTATGGTTCTCAAAAGAGGTGGCAGGGAAGGTTAACGATAAAAGAATAGCATTCAGGAAATATAAGGAAACATTGAAGGAGCAGGACAGAGAACTATATCAGTTAAAGCAGAAGGAGGCAGGGAAGATAGAATAGCAAAGGCCCAAACTGAGGAAAAGACAGCCAACTCTGTTAAGGAGGATAAAACGTTTTATAGGTACTGTACATTTGGGAGTGAAGAAAGACCAAGGGAGGGATACTGAGGCTTAATAAAGGGAAGGGAATGTGGACAGAGGGTGACAGTGAAAAAACAGGGATACTGAATGAATACTTGTGCTCAGTATTCACAAAAGAAGGGGAGGGGGAGGTACCTAAACCAAACAATAGAAACACTCTGGATAGGGGGGTCAATACCAGTCCATCCACAGAAGAAAGGGTTCTGAAAGAACTCTTAAAACTGAAGGTGGACAAAGCAATGGGGCCTGATGAGATTCACCCAAGAATTCTAAAAGAACTAAGGGTAGAACTAGTGACACCACTGACTACACTCTTTAACACTGCTCCCTCTACTGCTACTCTATCAAATCACTCCCCCCCCAAATCAGTTGTAGACTGTTGTTTGTTCTAGCTGCCAAAATACTGTATATGTATTGCACACACCAGTCATCATGTTTCATTTATCAGTATGCAACCTGTAAGTCGCTTCCCTGTCTCATATGAATGTTTACCACCTGCGGTCACCCTATGTGGTACCCTTGTATGTATATCCAGCCTGTATCATGTAACATGCATTTCATGTATATACTGTTATTACCTATCTGTGTTTGTACTTTAAATGTTTATGTCACAGGACCTCCTTGTGAATGAGCTTGCTCAATGGAGTTTTCCTGCAATAAACTTGAACTTGAACTAACAAATCGTGAAAGGAGGGGGTGGTACCTGAGGACTGGAGGAGGGTAGATGTGATTCCACTTCACAAAAGTGGGAGCAAGGCAGAGACAGGAAACTACAGACCTGTTAGTTTGACCTCAGTGGTAGGGAAAATGATGGAATCACTTCTGAAGGAAAGAACATTTGAGTACCTAGAGGCCAGCGGGGCACAGGAACCAAGGCAGCATGGATTCACAGCAGAAAGGTCATGTCAGATGAATCTAATAGATTTCTTTGACTGGGTGACCAAAGTAGTAGACCAGGGAAGGGCTGTGGATGTGGCTTACCTAGACTTTAGCAAGGCATTTCACACAGTCCCACACAAAAGATTAATATACAAGTTGGCCAGCCTTGGAGTGGGTCCCAAGGTGGTAGCCTGGTTAAAAAACTGGCTGGACAACAGGACGCAGAGGGTAATAGTAAATGGAGTCCACTCTGAAGAAAGGGGGGTTACTAGTAGGGCACCGCAGGGTTCAGTACTGGGACCAGTCCTCTTTAATGTCTTTATAAGTGACATTGTAGAGGGACTGGAAGGAAAAGTATGTCTCTTTGCAGATGACACAATGATCTGCAACAGGGTTGATACACAAGGTGGGGTGGAAAGGATGAAAAGGGACTTGACAAAGTTGGAGGAATGGTCAAATGTACAGCAGCTTTGATTTAACACAAAGAAGTGCAAAGTAATGCACCTAGAAAACAAAAACCCAGGGGAAAAGTACACAATGGGGGATGAGATACTAACAACAAAAATGGAAAGGGGCCTGGGGGTAGTCATATCAGATGACCTAAAGGTGGGCAAGCAATATGAGAAGGCAGTAAGGAGGGCTGGGGGATACTGGGGTGCACAGGGAGAGGCATCACCAGTAGAAAACAGGAAGTTGTTATCCTTCTGTACAGACAGCTGGTAAGACCCCATCTGGAGTACTGCATGCAGTTCTGGAGACCCTATCTCCACAAGGACATAGACAGGATTGAGGCTGTCCAGATGAGGGCAACTAAAATTGTGCAGGGTCTGCACCAGAAAACATATGAAGAGAGACTAAAAGAGCTTAATATGTATACCCTCGAGGAAAAGAGGGAGAGGGGAACATGATAGAAACTTTCAAGTGCCTCAAGGAAATCAACAAAGTCCAAGAGGGTAGCATCTTTCAGAGAAAGAGATGTGCAAGAACAAGGGGGCACAATTTGAAGATAGAGAGGAGACAGCTCAAAGGTAATGTGAGTATTTTTTCATGGAGAGAGTGGTGGATACATGGAACGGCCTTCCTAAAGAGATTGCAGAGTCAAAAACAGTGGGGGAATTCAAGAATGCATGGGACAGGCATAAGGCAATTCTAGTGGGGGAGTAGGAGGAAGTAGGCAGTTGGTTATCTAGGATCTACAGCTTATCCGTTAGGTAGGGAAATGGGCAGACTAGGTGGGCCAAGCGGTCCTTATCTGCCATAAAATATAATGTTTCCATGTTTCTATGTTAATGTCCATTTTGAGGTGTGGGCACCAGTACTGAACTCCATACTCTAGATCTGTCCTCACCAGTGACCTGTACGAGAGTAGTATAACCTCCTCTCTCCTACTTCTGATCCTCTTAGCTATTTATTTTTTTATTTTGAAAGTTTCACCAGGAAAGACATACTGAGCTGAGTAACAACTCATTTCCAGATGCGTCCTGGAGGGAGGGGTCATGGGAGAAATATACATAGTATTTACATATACATAGTATTTACAGTACATAGTCGGATAGATTGTACAATGAATTGACACAGAGCATTTACTGTGCGTAGTAGGCAGAGCTAAGCAGCAGCAGTATTATAGTAAGCATACCTAGGTTCAGCATATACAACACTCAATAGGGCTAGCCAAGACAATATACAGACACACAGTGAAAAAGGGAGAGGAATATAGTAGGTAGGAATTCAGATGGGGTTTACAGGAGGAGACCAACAGTTAACGGTAGAGGTAATGGAAGAAAAGGAGGGAGAGGGAGAAGGAGGGAAGTAGACAAAGTAGTGCAGTAGGGGTGGAGAGCTCAGGTACAGTTGCAGGAAGGAAAAGTGAAGTCTTGGAGAAGACAAGAAAGGGAGCAGAAGGAGGTGGCAGTGTGGATGGGGAGGGCGTTCCAGAGTTTAGGAAGGTAGAAAGGGAATGCAGCATGGCCAGAGGAGGATGACCTAGACAGAAGTGCTAGGGTCCAGCAGCCAGTGCTACCAAGGGAATAGGAGGAGTGAGTGGGAATGGAGATGTGAGGTATGAGGGGAGTGAGGTTAGCCAGTACCTGGCAATAAGGGTAGAGGCATGTGCAAGTCATCTGGCTTCAAGAGAGGGAAGACTGAGTGAGATGTAGAGGGAGCAGTGGTGAGTCAGAGGAGGGTAGTCAAGAGCAAACCAGCAGAAGGAGGGATAGAAGGGGTCCAGTCTGGCTAGGGTGGAATTTGGGGCACTGCCATATATGGTGTCTCCATAGTCGAATATGGGGAGAATCATTCTTTGTAAAATGGCTCTGCACCCCAGCATCCCAGCATCTTGTTTGCCCTTGCTGCTGTTTTCTTGCACTGTGTAGAGTGCTTTAAATGATCTTCATTCCCAGGTTCTTCACCTCTGATGCTGATACCTGGGGCCTGATTCTGAAAAGCTTGCATCCAACAGCAATGTCGCAAGTCGCACCTTGCGTCAGTGTTTGCGGCATTCCCTATTCCGGTATGTGGTCTGAGCTGATGAGGGAAGCTGCCTCGCCAAAGGGGTACTGTGCCACCATTGTGACCTGCACCTGGGTATGCCAGGTCACAAAGGGGCTTGTGCCATGGCAGGGCTGCAACATCCACCAATTTTGAATTCCAAAAGCCCCACCATGCCAGTAGGAAAGGGGTCACATTAGACCAGCTGGGAAGTGGTGTAAACACCTTGTAGCAATGCCGCTCAAGGTGGGGGGCTTTGTATGTGGGGTCCGGGGTCAGAAGGGACAGGGATGTACTGCAGAGTTGTTGGTGAAGCAAGTGTGTATGCTGGGGAGGTGATGAGGCACCCGGCAGGGGTGACAGTCTGCTGGCACTGAATACACCAGTGGGTGGCTAGTGCTGGAAAGGGCACCCCTGCCGGATGCCCAAACATTGCCCAGGCATACGCATGCGCTTCGCTAACACCCCTATGGTACTCCCCATGCAATTTCTTCCCCAGGGGCACTCCAGGCATTGCGGTCCATCTTGCGCCTGGTAGGATGGGGTGGGTGGATCCATCCATCAGGTCCTGCAGGTGCACCTTGCATTCGGCGCTAGCCTGCCATTGCAGCATTTCCCAGGTGATGTGGTGCAGGAACCCCTGATGTTCCGGAATCGGATGCATGGTCCCTGACCCACCGGGAGTGTGCCACAGCCCTAGATCACCAGAACTTTGTGGTGATCTAAAGGCTCTTTCGGAATCAGGCCCCTGGACTCTACCCAGGTAGTACTCCGTTCTGGGATTCTTGGCTCCAGTGTATAACTTTGTATTTCTTGGCATTAAAGTCAAGCTCCCAGATCCCAGATCACTTCCCCAGTTTTTCCAGATCATCCTGTAGGTCCTGTATCCCTTTAGCTATGTCCACTCTCCCGCAGAGCTTGGTATCATCCACAGATAGACACAGCTTGCCCTTAATGCCATCTCCAATGTCATTGATGAAAACATTGAACAACACGGCCCCAGCACTGAGTCCTGCAGGACCCCACTGGTGACCTCTCTGGTGCCAGATAACTCTCCACCCACAATCACCCTCTGAGTTCTGTCCCTCAGCCAGTTTTCCACCCATCTGGATATCTTATCTCCAACCCTGAGATCCGCCAACTTCCTGATGAACCTTTTGTGGGGCACAGAGTCAAAGGCCTTGCTGAAATCCAGATAGAGGATGTCTACTGCTTGGCCCCTGTCCACTTTCTTAGTTACCTAGTCAAAGAAGTCAATCAGATTCATTTGAAATGAAATCTCCCCCCCCCCCCAAGAACCTGTGCTGCCTCAGATCCTGGAGACCGTGCTCCTCCAGATATCCTACCAACCTTTCTTTAAGTATGGTCTCCATGAGCACACAATTGAGGTCAGACTGACTGGTCTGTAATTCCCTGGGTCATCTTTGGGACCACTTTTGTGAAGGGGCACCACATGTTCTATTCTCCAGTCCTGCGGTACCATGTCTGGATCTAGTGAACTACTAAATAGGCCTGCCAGTGGCCCTGCCAGTTCCTCAGCCAGTTCCCTTAGAACCCTTGGATGTACTCTGTCCGGGCCTGGTGATATGTCCACCTTCAATGCTAGCAGCTCCTCCCTCACTCTATCCTCCTTTATCACTAAATCTGTGTTCCCCTCCCCCCTGCTCCTCTTCTCCCTCCTGCAGGCACTGGTCTGTCCTTCTCCCTGTTGAAGATGGAACAGAAGTATTCATTTAGAGTCTCTGCTTTTCCCCCATTATCTTCCACCCACCCATCCCCTTTCTTAAGCCTAACAATCCCATCCTTCTTGTCCCTTTTCTCACTTATATGTCGAAAGAAGGCCTTCTCCCCCCTTTTTAATTTCTTCAGCTATCTGCAGCTCCTTCTGTGTCTTAGCTCATCGGACTTCATTACTTGCCTCACTAGCCAACCTTAGGTAATTTTCCCTATCCACCTCTCTCTTGGTCTTCCAAATTTTCTATAGGCTAACGCTTTTCCCTTACTGCCTGGATGATGCCAGAACTGAACCAGCTGGGCGCTTTGAACCTTGTGTTCTTTCCCATAAGCCTAATGCACTCCTATGTGGCAACCAGTATTTCTTACTTAATGATGAACCACCTTTAGCCCACCCCCATATCTGCTCTGATGCCTGCGAGGTGGCTCCTTAGCACTTCGCCCATCTTCCTGAAGTCTGCCCTCCTAAAATCCAAGATTTTGGTCTTAGTCTGGATGTTTTCCCTGCCCATATCCAACTGGAACCACACTGTGCAATGGTCACCCCCACCCAGGGGCTCCCTGACTGTTATTTCCTGTACATGCACCTCATTTGAGAGCACCAGGTCAAGAATTGCCTCTGCTGTTGTTGGTTCTGTGACATGGAGTCAGGAACCCATTTTGTAGTTCTTCCAGGATTACCCAACTCTTGGCACATGCTGTGGATGGTATGCTCCAGTCCACCTTGGGCAGGTTGAAGTCCCCCACAATTACCACCTCTCCCTTCCCCGCAGCTTTCAACATTTGTGAGCTCAGTTCCCTGTCCCTCTCCTCATCCTGGTTGAGTGGTCTGTAAACCACCCCACAACCTTGCCTTTCTCCCTCTATTGGACTTTAACTGAACCCATAATGCCTCCGCCTTCCCTTCCTCCAACTCCTCCCACGTGCAAGTTATTCCTTCCCTGATGTAAACTGCCACTCCTCCCCCCTTCCCAACTACCCTGTGCCTCCTGTATAGTTTGTATTCAGCGATCGCAAGGTCCCAGTCATGGTGTGGTGTTGCCCAAGTTTCGTTTACTGCCACCAGGTCCACCCTTCTGTCTGGTAATAGCGCCTGAAGGTGGTCCATCCACCTAGAATCTGACCTTCCTTTCCTTCCCTCTATTCTTCTCTTCACAATTCTCCCCTCTGTGTGCACCCCCCCACCTACTCTTTTTATGTGTTCCTCACCCCCTCCATCTTTTGATAACTGTTTTCTCACCTCTTCCACCTCCCCCAGACCTCTACCATCACTGTGGGAAGGGGGGTCACTGACCTCCTCTCGGGGTCTTTGAGCCCACACGCCAATTCCCCCCCCCCCTTTAGTAGTTTAAATTAGTAGTGTAAAAACTATCAATGGCTGGGACAGGGTGAAGGGCTTAGTGGTTGCGCAGGGTAGTAGCAGTAGGGTGGGGAGCATGGGGTGGATAGTATGGGCTAGAACCCTGTATGGACAATAGGTCCTGGGTTTGTTAGGGTTTTATGGGCAGAATGACTGGACCAATGGTCTTTTTCTGTTGTCATTGTCTATGCATCTATGAGATAACTCTCGGAGGCTCTGTTAACTTATTCTATGGAATCTGCCACCTGACTGTAAATGTATCCTTCTGCAGTCTTAATAGGTTTCTTTGTAAGATTTTTTTCTGCTCCAGTATAATCGCTGACTGAGCTGTCATTGGGACGCATACTGTAACATGTGCCCCACTGACAGCTCAGTCAGCAGCCGGCCATGGTGGTGAGAGGAAGGCTGTGGCAGTCACCGGCTTGATTTGGGGATGGGGAAGCGGGGTGGTGGGGCACTATCTGTCAGAGTGGGGGGTCCACTAGACCACCAGGGGGGTTCTTTGACCAGTTATTACTGGGACAGCGACTGACGATCGGGGAGGGGGGGATAGGTCACAAGCCTACCAGGGAACGTTCTTTTTTTTATATGGAGACAGTGATCAGATAACGGGGAAGGGGGAGTGGGACCACTAGATTGCCAGGAAACTTTATTTGTTTTATACGGGGACAGCAATCGGAGAATGGGGGAGGGACCACTAGACAGCTAGGGAACTTTATTTGTTTTCTGCAGGGATGGCGATCGGACAATGGGGGAGGGCCACTAGACTACTGAGGAAACATTACTTGACCAGGGATCGGGGACCACTAGACTACCAGAATAATGACAAAAGAAAAAGTTTCCTGCACACATAAACCTGTAAGCAGGGACGCCACACAGCTACTTTCTGTGCAAATTTTGCATTATAGGGCACACCAGCTCCAACCTTCAGCTTGACATGTTTCAGATGCAAGTCCTTTCTCAAATGCAAAATCTGCACAGAAAGTAGCTGTGTGGTATCCCTGCTTACAGGTTTGTGTGTACAGGAAACTTCTTCTTTTGTCTTGATCCTGTTGTTTCCTAGCACCACACCCATGTGCATACTCTTTGGTTGGGACTACCAGAGTAATATATATTTGTGGATGGGGACAGCAATCGGAGAAGAGGGAAGGGGGCACTAGACCACTAGGGATTGCAGCTGCGTGGGGCAGGGGCTGGGGGGGTCCCTGCTATGCCAATAACAGTCCATGTAAATAGGCCAATAATGGGCAGGCAAATGGCCACCTAGTGCCTTGCATGTCCAATGTGCTCATTTATATGGGAGCTTTTGTGAAAGGGAATTAGCACAACAGCATTATTCATAGCAGGGCCATTCTCCTGCCTGGCTGTCGGGGCACTTTGCGCTTTTGCGCTGCACTTTGCGCTTCTTTGTGAATCCTGCTCTATATATTTATAGAATGGCAAGAAAAAATCTAGAAATTTAATTAGCTTTTAAGACATCACCTGACAGTGCATTAATTCTCTTTATAAATGGGGTAACGGATTTTGAGTAATTTGATTGGTTGTTAGCCGTACGTTAGAAGTGTCTAACACACGACTAAAAACAAGTGCTGGCCACCAGGATGCAGGACATGGCAAAGAAATCTAGGAGCCAGTGGAATTTTAACACCGACAGCTGGATTCAGTACTGGGACTAATTTTCAGTACTGTATTTTTTTCTAATTTTAGAGTATGATTTCAACAAATCAAATCCACAGCTCAACTAACAAGGCCTTGTTAGTTGAGTAGTGGCCTTGATTTGTTGAAATCAACACTGTAAAATAAAATAGCCCCCTATACAAGTCTATGGAGCGCGCCTCTATGCTCTCCATAGTATTACATCACAAAACAGTGCACAGGGGCGTGTCTCCAAATCTGGAAGTGGAAGGGATTGGGGCTCTTGGCTCAACGGAGCCAAACATAGAAACATAGAATTTGACGGCAGATAAGGACCGCTTGGCCCACCCAGTGTGCCCATTTCCCTACCTACTGGATAACCTGCATATCCTAGTTAACCAGCAGCCTACTTCTTCTTACCCCCACACCCTAGAATTGCCTTATGACTGTCCCATGCATGCTTGAATTCCACCACTGATTTTGACTCCACAACCTCCTCTGGAAGGCCATTCCATGCATCCACAACCCTCTCTGTGAAAAAATACTTCCTTAAATTACCTCTGAGCCGCCCCCCCCATCTTCAAATTGTGCCCTCTTGTTCTTGCACACCTCTTTTTTTGAAAGATGCTACCCTCTTGGACTTTGTTGATTCCCTTGAGGTACTTGAAGTTTCTATCATGTCCCTCTCCTCCTTTCCTCGAGGCTATACATATTAAGCTCCTTAAGTCTCTCTTCATATGTCTTCCGTGCAGACCCTGCACCATTTTAGTTGCCCTCCTCTGGACAGCTTCCATCCTGTCTATGTCTTTATGGAGATTGGGTCTCCAGAACTGCACACAGTACTCCAGATGGGGTCTCACCAGCTGTCTGTACAGAGGGATAATAACTTCCTGTTTTCTACTGGTGATGCCTCTCCCTATGCATCCCAGTATCCCCCAGCCCTCCTTGCTGCCCTCTCACATTGCTTGCCCACCTTTAGGTCATCTGCTATGACTACCCCCAGGTCCCTTTCCATTTTTGTTGTTGTTAGCATCTCACCCCCATTGTGTACTCTTCCCCTGGGTTTTTGTTTCCCAGGTGCATTACCTTGCACTTCTTAGCATTGAATCTAAGCTGCCATACATTTGACCATTCCTCTAACCTTGCCAAGTCCCTTCTCATCCTTTCCACCCCACCCTGGGCATCAACTCTGTTGCAGATCTTAGTGTCATCTGCAAAGAGACATACTTTTCCTTCCAGTTCTTCCGCAATGTCGCTTATAAAGACATTGAAGAGGACCGGTCCTGATACTGAACCCTGCGGTACCCCACTAGTAACCCTCCTTTCTTCTGAGTGGACTCCATTTACTATTACTCTCTGTGTCCTATTCTCCAGCCAATTCTTACCCAGGCTGTCATCTTGGGACCCACCCCAGGCTGGCTAACTTGTATATAATCTTTTGTGTGGGACTGTGTGAAATGCCTTGCTAAAGTCTAGGTAGGCCATGTCCACAGCCCTCCCTGATCTACTACTTTGGTCACCCAGTCAAAGAAATCTATCAGATTTGTCTGGCATGACCTTCCCACTGTGAATCCATGCTGCCTAGGGTCCTGTGCCCCTCTGGCCTCTAGATACTGACAATTCTTTCCTTCAGAAGTGATTCCATCATTTTCCTATCACTGAGGTTATACTAACAGGTCTGTAGTTTCCTGCTTCTGCCTTGCTCCACTTTTGTGAAGGGAATCACATCTGCCCTCCTCCAGTCCTCGGTACCACCCATCCTCCCATGATTTGTTAAAAGGGTGGTCAGTGGTGTCACTAGTTCTACCCTTAGCTCTTTTAGAATTCTGGGATGAATCCCATCAGGTCCTTTTTGCTTTGCCCACCTTCAGTTTTAAGAGTTCTTTCAAACCCTTTCTTCTGTAAATGGGCTGGTATCAACTTCTGTATCCAGAGTGTTACTACTGTTTGTTTTATGTATCTCCCTCTTCATTTGTAAATACTGAGCAAAAATATTTGTTTAGTATCTCTGCCTTTCACAGTCTCCTCTGCCCACCCTCCCTCCCCTTTATTAAGCCTCACTATCCTCCCTTGGTCTTCCTTGCTCCCTGATGTACCTATAAAAGGTTTTATCCCCCTTCTTAACTGAGTTGGCTATCTTTTCCTCGGTTTGGGCCTTTGCTGTTCTGACTGCCTTCCCAGCCTCCTTTTGCTTCAACTGAAACAGTTCTCTGTCCTGCTCCTTCTGTGATTCCTTGTACTTCCTGAATGCTTTTTTTTTCTCTTGAACCTTCACTGCCACTTCCTTTGAGAACCATAGTGGTTTCTTACATCGTCTTGTTTTGTTTATTTGCTTCACACAAAGGCTCAGTACCTCTGTGATGGCAGTTTTTATTATTCCCCATTGTTCTTCCACCCTCCTCCTGCCCATGTGCTACTGCATTCCTAGGCACTCACCCATTTTGGCAAAGTCAGCCTCCTAAAGTCCAGTACTTTTGTCTTTGTATGGCTTGACTCTTATTGCTGTGTTTATTGTGAGCCATACTGTTCGATGGTCGCTAGTTCCCAGATGGCTACCCACTTCTACATCTGTGATCCTCTCCATCTCCATTTGAGAGAATCAAGTCTAATATTGCTCCTTCTCGAGTGGGTTCCAGTACTAGTTGTCTAAGGCATGCCCCTGTAGGGCATCTAGAATAACTGCACTCTTAAGTGGCAGCTGCAACTGCACTCCAGTTAACATCTGGCATATTCAGATCACCCATCAGCAATATCTCCCTTCTGCCATTCTAAGTATACTTTCTATCATTTCCTGTCCATTTCCTCCCCTGAGAAGGGGGTTCAGATAACCCCTGTGCGTATTGTGGTGCCATTGCCTGTCTCCAAATTTACCCACAGTGCTTCTTCTCCTCCTGTTTACCCTTTATTCTGTTGCTTTTATTCCTTCCCTTATGTAAAGAACTACTCCTCCTCCTCTTTACCCTCCCTGTCCCTCCTGTAGACAGTGTATCCTGGTATGTTTATGTCCCAGTCATGGTTTTGTGTGTACCATGTTTCTGTGACTCGCCACGATATCCGATGTTCCTCCTCCATCAAGGCCACTAATTCAGGAAGCTTGTTACCCAGACTACGGCATTAGTACTCATTGCTCTCCATTTTTTGATGGCTTTACCTTCTGTTGCAGCATCCCCACTGACCGTTCTACCTCAGTCTTTTTCTCATTTAGTACCCTGTTTTGTAGGGAGAGGCTGGGATTTTCCTGCTGCTTGTCAGTGCCTGCCCCTTTGACTAGTTTAAAAGCTTGCCAATGAAGCATTTAAACCGATTGCTCAAAAGACTTGTTCCCTTCCTGGATAGATGCAGACCATCCTGCCAGTATAGGCCGGTGTCCCTCCAGGTGGAACCCCAGTCCCCAATGAAGCCAAACCCCTGTACTCCGCACCATTGTTTCAACCATTCATTAAACTGCATAGTGCCAATTACCCTCGCCTCCCCCATGCTTTTGACAGGCAGCACCTCTGAGAAGGATACTGTGTGTGCTACTTGTCTTAGGTCCCTCCCCAACTTTGCAATGTCCTCCTGCACTGTTCTAATCTCATGATGAGCCAAGTCATTTGTCCCTAGGTGGACAATTACGTCCAGCTCGGAATCCCTTGCAGCTGTTCTCATGATCCTGAGGATGCGCTCCTGTCCCTCCAAGCCATGGCACCAGGCAGGCACCTTACTTCATTTTCCCAGCTCCCCCAGTTCTATCCCCCTAATAATTGGAGTCCCCACCAGGAACTGCTTCCTTTCCTGTGGTGTCTCTCTCCTTCCTGTGGGCCTCCCTTGTGACAGTTATCATCAGTCTTCTCTGCGGTGTGATCCATAGGGGGAGCTATGCTCCCCAGAATGGTGTATGGATTGTGGAGTGGAACAATTGACTGGGTGTGCCTCTGTTCCACCCTCCTCACCCCTCCCTGAGCCCACTGTGGTCCAACTGCTGTGCTTTCTTCGCAACCTCTGAGGTAGTGGTGGTGGCGCTTAGTGCTCCCTGGATGGGGAGGTTCCCTTCCTACTGTCCAGTGTGGCCTGGGGAAGGTTCTTACTACTGTCCAGTGCAGCCTGAAGGCGGCAACTTCCTCCCTCAGGGCAGATAGTTGTCTGCAAATAGGGCAGCATCTCAACCTCCAGAAAGACTCCCGAAGAAGACTGCTGCCCCACAGCCATTACATTGCACTACTCCCACATGTTTATCTAGTTTTTTTTATTGTATTTGTGTGTGTGTGTGTGTGCGAAAAGTATGCAAAAGGATTTGTTATATAGAAATATATACATATATATATTATACGTGTATGCTTATATTATCAGTGCAGTGTGCTAGAGAGGATATGACAGTGAAATGCACCTTGCACCTCGAGGGAATGATGTCAGAACCTCAGGTATAAAGGAACTATTTCCAGGTGGTGGGTGAGGGGTGGGGTGGGAAGGGGCTGGGCCTAAACTGTGTCCTCACAAAACAATCAACTAAAAGCTCTCACCCACCGCTGCGATGAGTGCCTTCCTGTCAGCAAGATACCCTACACAACAATTTGACAGAGAAAGTACCCTGCTAATCAAACAGAGAAAAATCCAGAATCCAAGTCAGACACAGGTAAACCTCTCCAGCCCCAAAACAGCCCAAAATATGATCCCTTCCCTCCTGAATTATAGCCACAAAAAAATGATCATCTATGCACCAATGTACTTTGGGGAATGTAAGGCTCTATATTGTTTTTAAGTTAGGTACCAGAAAAAGTGCTCTTTAAAATCAAGACATATGTATGAAAAAATTACTCACCATAGTAATGTTGTCTCTTCTCAGGGATTCACCAATTAGCCTTACAAAAACATAATCGCACCAGAGTGTGATACTCTGGAGATAGAACTTTATGCAAATTATTAAATTTAGAACACAAGTTCAAACTCTGCACTGTGGCTATGCTCCCCCTGGTGTTCCTTTGTCAGCTTTGTTTCTATAACTAGGGGATCAGTGACCAGTAAAACTAGCTAAATGGCTACCAAAAGGTTTTTATAATTCTTACAAATTGTGAGACATCCAACCAAATGGGAGCAGACATCAAGTAGGATAAATAATGATCAGGTTTTAATGACTACTGAGGAACTGTACTAAGCAATGCTCAAGCAACCTTCAGATAAGAACTGATTCATGTGTAGGGTCAGGGTTTGCAAGGTTCATTGATGGATCCCTGAGAAGAAACAACATTACTACAGTGAGTAATTTTTTCTTCATACAACAGGAAACCATCAATGATGCCTTACAAAAAGCAAACTCACAAGCAGTCATTTGAGAGGATGGGGCCAAAACCTATTTAGGAAAAAAAGTTCTACAAGACAGCAGTTCCAAAACTGGCAACCCTCTTTGACGGTATGTCCAGGCAGTAGTGTTTTGTGAAGGTGTGCTCTGTTTTCCAGGTAGTTGCTTTACAAATTTCTAGGAGGGGATGTCCCTTGCAGCTACTATGGAGGCAGAGGTGGCCCTTGTGGAATGTGCCTATAGGCCTCTGAGTGGCATTTTACTGACTTTTCATAGCAGAACTGCATGCAGGAGACTATCCAATGACAGACAGCCTTTGTGGCGGACTGTTTTAGCTTTGGTAATCTCTCCAAAAGTAACAAAAAAGCTGTGTGCTCTGGGATCTGACATCCCTTGTCTGGTCCATGCAGTGACCTAGTGCCCTTTTTATATCCAAACAGTGCAATTTATGATCACCTATACTGGAATGCTCAGAATAGAGTACAGGAAGCATAAATGACTGGTTTAAGTGAACTTCAGACACCACCTTAGATAGGAGCTTCCTATTAGTCTGAAGAACTACCTTATTCATGTGAAAGATTATGTGCAGTAGTTTGGATTTGTACAGAGAGCTTACCCTACCGGCAGATGTCATGGCTATCAGGAAAACTTTTTTACATGTGACATATTTTAAATCAATTGCAGCCATTGGCTCATAAGGAGCCTCCATCAGCTGGGCAAGACAGATATTGGAGTCCAATGGAGGAAGTTGGCCCCTTATAGGGAGGTACAGGTGATTGAGGCCCTTAGCAAAACACTTAAAACAAACTGTGAGGTCAAGGACTTGTCTTTGCCTGCTGATGTGTAAGCTGACACAGCTGCCAGGTGTATCTTCAGGGTTGAAGGTCTCAGATCTCGTGACTGTAAAAGTTTCAGATAGTGAAGGACTGTGGGTAGCCCTGTCTGCATTAGGATTATCTTCCTTGGGGTAATAATAAATAATAATAATAAAAATGAATTTATTAGGTGCCTTATCAAGAACCAAGGTGCCTTATAATTCATACACACACATACTTTAAAATACTAACCTAGAAAATTAAAACAATAATTAAAAGATCAGACATCAATTAGTAAGATCACCAAATTCAATTTCCAAATGCCTGCAGCCAAAGATATGTATACCAGGTATGGGTATACCAGTATGAGAACCTCTTCCATTTAGAGGAGTACGCTATCCTTGTTGCTGGTTTTCTGGAGACCTTAAGCTTACGCAGCACCTACTCTGACCCATTCAAACTAGAAAATTTTAGCTGTTCAAGAACCATGCCCTCAGACATAGTGTTCTTACGTCTGGCAATGTTATTCTGTCCTGAGATAGGGCCAGTAGGTTGTGTCTCAGTGGCAGGTTGACTGGGATCCTCCTGGACTGGTTCACAAGCACTGAGTACCCAACCTATCTGGCCCAGTCTGGAACTATCAGGATCATTGTTGTTGGCTTTCTCCTGAGCTTTATAATCACTCTCTGTATAAGTGAGAATGGTAAGAAGGCATACAGGAACCTCCTTGATCAATCCAGAGCTAGGGCATCCTCTTAGACTGTGTCTCTGGATGATGGCCTGCAACAAAATATTGGGAGATGATCATTCTCCAGGGAGGAAAACAGATCTATTTCTGGAGGACCCATCTTCTAAAGTCTGATGCCAGCACATGCTGGTTCAAGTTCCACACATGGTTTCCCTGGCTGGTTCTGCTTAGGGAGTCTTCCAGCACACTGTCTCTGCCTGATAGATGTACCACAGAAATCTCAGTGACATGGGGTAAGCAAAATTCTATATCCTCATAGCCTCTGTGCACAGTTTTGAGGATTGTGTTCCTCCCTGTTTGTTTATGTAGTACATTGTTGTGGTACTGTCTGTCTGAATTTGGACAGACTGACCCTGTAGCTGTGAGGAAAAGGATTGCATTGCCAGCAGCAGTGCCCTGAGCTCAAGCAAATTTATGTTCTCCTCAGTCTCCTGTTAGCTCTAGGTGGCACTTACTGAGAGATCCCCCAAATGGGCCCCTGTCATCCAGGCATAGGTCAGGAAGCATAGGCAAACCAGGAGAAGTCATAAAATTTGCAGTCAGCATTTCATTATTATCAAAAACAATAAAATAAAAAATAAAATTGTGCAGGATAGCTCCTGATACAGGCAAAAAGGAGATATGGTGCTCAGACTCAAATGCTGCACCCAAACAAAAAAAAAAAAAAGTAGAAAGATGAGTGCACAAACAAATAAATTAAGACAAGTTGCTGTTCAGTTATTTATTGGGCAAAAGGCAAAAAGCAGAGTAAAAGTTACAAGCCCCAGAGCTTTGAGTCCGTGTGAGCTCTTCATCAGAGGGAGGGCATTTTGCCTTTTGCATAATATATAACTGAGCAACAACTTGTCTTTCTTGTTAGTCTTTCTGTGCACCCATCTTGCTACTTTTTAGCTCCTGATACAGGTAGTTCAAACAAACAGAAGTCCTTCATCTGAGAGTCTCTTTAGCATCTCCAGCTCTCTCTATATCCCTAAATCAAAAAATATTGCTCTCCTTTTTACAAGATGTTTTTCCCATACAATTAAATTCTGCATCCTGTTATTGTAAATTATGCCACCTGTCTCTCACAAAATGTATTATGACTTTATCAATTTCTTTCCTGTGAGCAGCCTGAAGAGTACATTAGTCTTCTTAACAGGTGCAACCAATTAAGAGACCCTGTCCCAGGCCTAATTTCCTGCTGATAATTCTGCAGACAAGCTTGTGGAGGTCAAAATGGACCTCAAGATTAACCCCCATGTTCCAGATGAACACAACTAGTTTTCTGCATTCATTTCAACAGTATAGCTATATACATTTGCAAACCAAGGGTTCTCAGTTTCACATAACTATTTACAAATATTTTTAGGCATAGAGAAGCAAGGGAATAAAGAAAGAATAGAAATAACAAATGAAGGAAGGGAGAAAACGGGGAAATTGTGCGACCTTCGGAATGGCCACTTCCTGGGAGCCACAAGGAAAATTTGACTGTGCAGTCAGATAGGCATGAGATAGACAAGTGACAGAACAGATCCTTGCTTAACTCTGCATAACAAATGGGAGAGGGTCTTACTCAACCCTTTCACATATCCCCCTCTTTAAGAGGGAACCTTTTTTTCTTTAAAAAACAGGTTTCCAAAACCTTCTCTTTTTTTCCTTTTCACATTACCTTATAATATTTACAGTTCTTTACATATGCAGAATCCCCTTTTCAAGACACCTACAGTATTACAGCAAACATTTCCGTTAAGCACACACATTTTTTTCAGTCTTCTGAATTCTTAATCCCTGAACCATATCTTGACAAAAAACCTGCACTGACATCCTCTTTTCCAGATTTGTGCATCACTTTGAATTTAAATGGCTGTATTGCTAGGTGCCACCTTGTGATTCTGGGATTCTTATTCTTCATTTGATTATGCCAATACAGAGGACTGTGATCTGTTATAAGTATAAAGTCAGCTCCTAGCAAAAAAAATTTAAGGAGCTCCATTGCTCATTTTGCAGCAAGACATTCTTTCTCAATTGTGGAGTACTTTTTCTCTCTATCATGCAGTGTCCTACTAATATACAAAATGGGATGTTCCTTCCCAACTATATTCTAACTCAGGACTGCACCTAGGCATACCTCTGATGCATCTGTCTGTAACAGAAATTGTTTCTTAAAGTCTGGACTTCTTAAAACATAAGCTAAGTATAGTGCAGCCTTGATGGCCCCAAAAGCTTCATCACACTCTGGGGACCATTTCACATTATTTGGGTACTGTTTTTTCGTGAGTTCAGTGAGTGGGGTAGCTAACTGGGCAAAGTTGGGAACAAATCACCTCTAGTAACCAGCCAGACCCAAAAATGACCTCACATGTTATTTGTTTTAGGGACAGGATTTTTAGCTACAGTTTCTATCTTGGGAATCTCTGGTTTTACGTCTCCATTTCCCCAAATATAACCTAAATATGTAGTTTCCTGCATGCCTAATACATACTTGGTAGGATTAATCATCAGACCTGCATTTTTGATAGATTGGATAACTGCTCGTAGGTGTTCCAGGTGGCTTTTCCAGTCTGGACTGCATACCGTGACATCATCCAGGTAAGCAGCACAGTAACCAGAGTAAGGGGCTAGAATTACATCAATGTACCACTGGAATGTAGCAGGTGAGCCATGTAAACCAAATGGCATGGTGGTGAACTGATAGAATCCAACTGGAGTGGAAAATGCAGTTTTGTCTCTGGATTCTTTAGCTAGGGAAATTTGCCAGTAACCCTTGGTGAGATCAAAGGTACTAATGTACTTGACACTTCTCTGTCTGTCCACCAAATCAGTTACCTTGGAATAGGATAGCAGTCAAATATGGACACTGATTAAGTTTCCTAAAATGAAGGCAGATTCTTACACCCCCTTCTTTTTCAGTTACAGTCACCACTGGTGATGACCAAGCACTTCTTGATTCTTCAATGATACCCAACTCTTTCATATTTTGTATTTCCTTAACCATGTCTGCTCTTAAATGCTGTGGTAATCTGTCTGTCTTTTTTTCTGATAGGGTGAGCAATCTCATTCAATAGTATATACTCAACCCCTTTTGCTCAGCCTGGCAGTGTGGTAAAAATACTTTGAAATGTCTTCACCAAGTTATGAATTTCTGCAATTTGTTCTATGGGTATGGAAACATTCACCTTTACAGCATCAAAAGTTACAGTTTGTTCCAGTCCGTCATAAGCTATGTCAATATTGTCTTTAGCAGTTTCTGGTAATACTAACAAACACAGTACCTTGTACACCGGCACCCACCAAAGGCCTGGAGTCCCAGACTTCCAGATTCAGTTCCTTAGCTCCTTTGTAACCAACACAAGACTGTGGACATCCTTTAATGGTGCAAAAAGGTTCTTTTATTAATCTACACTGGTGCACAATTTTGTTACCAAAAAAGGTTGAATATAGGAACAAACACAAATCAAATGGCTCCTCTGTCTAGGAAGCTAACCAGCTGACATGTTTCGCACTGACTCATGCTTTCTCAAAGCTTGTTAGCCCCCCATCTGTTCAATGCTTAAATAGCTATTTAAAGTGCCAGTACACATTCTATAATTATATGAAATGAGTTTAAAAGCACTCAACTTTCTGTACCAGAACTAAAGAGCACCATGATTTAAAAACATATTTACAATAAAAAAGACAGAGAACAGTACACAACAATTCATAATAGTGACACCTGTCCATACTGAAATCCATGTATGCACAAAGTTTTATTCTTTCAAGGCAACAAAAACTTGACAGCAGTCTTTCCATAGAGCTGCTGGTGCATATCTGAAAAAAATAATAAGATAAAATAGATTTAAAAGTACACATATAGAATGTTTATATCATCACAACAGTAATAAATCACAATTCAATCATATTACTTTTTCTTTTCTAGAAAAGGCTTTATCTCTATTCTGCCATTAAGGCCTGGCCACTCCATTGCATTAAGTGTGTAAATCCAATATTGCTTCCTTTGTAGTAGCAACTCATTATAGTTGCCTCCCCTGTATGGCAAAGTGGGGTTTTCAACACCAGTGCAGACAAAATTATGTTCTGTCTGATTTCTAGATTTGAGCACGGGATTTCAAGGACATTGGTGACATTACCATTCTCTATGGCTCTTGTGTGTTCACCATTCCTAACTTTAAATGCTCATTTTGTCTTCCTGATGTAGAAACTCCCACATTTATATTCTGTGAAATATATTAGACTGCAGGTGCTGCAGGTCATAAAACCTCTCACCTCAGTGTTTCTGCCTGTCACAGAGTTCTTAAAAGTTTTAGTATTCCTGACTTTCTCACCATATTTACAATTGCCACACCTGTTACTACTACTTATCCTATGTGGCAACCACATTTGTGACTTCTAAATAGGTGATCTTTAATAGTGTTTCCTCTCCTAAAGACAATTTTGGACCATCTCCTGTAATGTCCTTCAACCCTGGACCCAGCTGTACTAAATAATAATGTTTTTTGGGTAGCAGTTTATATCAGGAAGGGAAAAACTTGCACGAGGGAGGAGTCGGAGGAAGGGGAGGTGGAGGCATTATGGGTTCAGTTAAGATCCAATAGAAGGAGAAATTTGAGGTTGGGGTGGTTTACTGACCACCCAGTCAGAATGAGGAGAGAGACAGGGAACTGAGCTCACAAATATTGGAAGCCACGGGGAAAGGAGAGATGGTAATTGTGGGGGACTTCAGCCTGACCAAGGTGGACTGGAGCATACCATCCACAACATGTGCTAGGAGTCAGGTGATCCTGGAAGGACTGCAGAGTGGGTTCCTGTCTCAGGGCATCACTGAACCAACAAGAGCTAAGGCAATTCTTGATCTGGTGCTCACAAATGGGGAGGATATACAGGAAATAATGGTCAGGAAGCCACTGGGTGGAAGTGACCATTGCACAGTGTGGTTCCAGTTGGATATGGGCAGGGAAAGCATCCCAACTAAAACCAAAATCTTGGATTTCAGGAGGACGGACTTCAGGAAAATGGGTGAAGTGCTAAGAAGTCATATGGCGAGCATCAGCACAGATATGGGGGTGGATCAAATGTGGTCCACCATTAAGGAAGGAATACTGGTTGCCACAAATGAGTACATTAGGCTCAGGGGAAGAATGCAAGGGCCAAAGTGCCCAGCTGGTTCAGTTCTGGGGTTGCCAAGCAGTAAGGGAAAAGAGGTTGGCCTATAGAAAATTTAGGAAGACCAAGAGAGAGGTGGATAAGGAAAATTACCTAAGGTTGGCTAGTGAGGCAAGTAAGGAAGTCCAGCTAGCAAAGGCACAGAAGGAGCTGCAGATAGCTGAAGGAATTAAGAAGGGGGAGACTGCTTTCTTTTGCCTTATATGTGAGAAAAGGGACAAAAAGGAAGGTATTGTTAGGCTTAAGAAAGGGGTGGAGTGGGTGGAGGATAATGGGGGAAAAGCAGAGATACTAAATGAATATTTCTGTTCCATCTTCACCAGGGAGAAGAATGGACCAGTGCCTTCAGGAGGTAAAAGAGGAGGGGGGGGACACAGATGTATTGACAGAGGAGGATAGAGTGAGGGAGGGGCTGCTGACATTGAAAGTCGACAAATCACCAGGCCTGGATAGAGAACATCCAAGAGTACTAAAGGAACTGGCTGAGGAACTGGCAGGGCCACTGGCAGACCTATTTAATAGTTCACTAGAGTCAGGCGTAGTACTGCAGGACTGGAGAACAGCACATGTAGTGCCTCTCCACAAAAGCAGTCCCAAGGATGATCCAGGGAATTAAAGACCAGTCATTCTGACCTCAATTGCAGGCAAACTCATAGAGACCATACTAAAGGAAAGATTGGTTGAATATCTAGAGGAGCATGGTCTCCAGGATGCGAAGCAGCATGGGTTCATGGGGGGAGATCATATCAAACAAATCTGACCGACTCCTTTGACTGTGTCACCAAGACAGTGAACAGAGGTCAAGCGGTAGACATCCTCTATCTTGATTTCAGCAAGGCCTTTGACTCTGTGCCCCACAAAAGGTTCATCAGGAAGTTGGTGGATCTTGGGGTTGGGGAAAAGATGGCCAGATGGGTGGAAAACTGGTTGAGTGACAGAACCCAGAGGGTGGTTGTGGAGGGAGAGTTATCTGGCACCAGGTAGGTAACCAGAGGGGTCCTGCAGGGCTTGGTACTGGGGCCAGTGTTGCTCAATGTCTTCATCAATGACACTGGAGATGGCATTAAGGGCAAACTGTGCCTATTCGCAGATGACACCAAGCTCTGTAGGTGGTTGGACACAGCTGAAGGGATGCAGGACCTACAGGAAGATCTGGAAAAGCTGGGGAGGTGGTCCAGGATCTGGCAGCTTGGCTTCAATGCCAAGAAATGTAAAGTTATGCATATTGGAGCCAAGAATCCTAGGACAGAGTACTACCTGGGTGGAGTCCAAGTATCTTCATCAGAGGAGGAGAAGGACCTGGGAGTGATGATCACTAGTGACCTGAAGCACTCTACGCAGTGCAAGAAAGCAGCAGCAAAGGCAAACAAGATGCCGGGATGCATATCTAGGGGTATCAGTAGTAGGAGAGAGGAGGTTATAATGCTCTTGTACAGGTCACTGGTAAGGCTGCATCTAGAGTATGGGGTTCAGTACTCGTGTCCACACCCCAAAAAGGACAGTACCATGCTGGAGAAGGTCCAGAGGAGGGCTACAAAGATGATAGCTGGTCAGCAGGGTAAGGCACATGAAGAGAGGCTGAGGGCACTGAACAGGTACTCCCTGGAAGACAGAAGAGAGAGAGGGGGGCATGATTGGGACCTTCAAGTACTTGAAATGGATAAATAAAGTTGATAAAGAGAGTCTCTTTAAGCTGAGCGGCAACCATAACATGAGGGGGCTCAGTGTTAAACTGGAGGGTGGGAGGTTTAGGAAGGAGGTCAGGAAGCACTTCTTCACAGAGGGGCAGTGGACACTTGGAATGTGATGCCAGAAGAGGTCATCTCATTGAAGACAGTGGGCAGCTTTAAGAGAGGCTGGGATAGGCATGGGGGAAGGTAAGGATCATGGGTAGGGAAGATGGGAGGAGTGGGGAGGGAGGGCAGGGACATTAGCTCAAGCTGTTGACCCTGCAATACGAGCAGACTTGATATACCAAATGGCCTTCTTCTGCTGACTTCTTCATATGTTCGTATGTTTCCTCACTATGTCTGTGCTTCTATATGACTACGTACTGACAAATGTCATTTGTGGGTTTGGGGAGGGGGGCCTTTAGATTTTTCTTCTAGCAATGTTTCTCTTGGTATGCCTCCCACTGCTCCCCATGCTTGCAATTTCAATTTCTTTGAATAACCTTTCTCTAAAAGTCTGTCAGTGAGCTCATCAGTCTTTTTTCATATAACTCACTGGTACCACAGTTCCTTTTTGTTCGGATAAATTGTCCCTTCGGTAAAGCCTTAATGACATGGGCCAGATGGCTGCTGGTGGCTAAAAGAAATATGTTCCGGTCTGTGCCCTTTCTAAAAAGATCTGTTGTTACCCCTTACTGATCATCTTTTTTAATGATGGTGTCCAAATAGCTGATCTGGTTTTTACGGAATGCTACACTGAACCTCAAATTCTGGTTGCTGTCTTCTAGATATTTAATAATGGCAAATAATTCATCTTCTGAGCCCTTCCACACTAGCAACACATAGTCAATAAATCTTTTCCACAAATTAGACTTCACTAGAAAAGGGTTGTTTTCATTCCTAATTACGTCTTGCTCCCACTTGGCCATGTACAAGTTGGTACAGTTTGGAGCATGACTTTCTCCCATTACCGTCCCTTTTATCTGATGGAAAAATTCTTGTTTATAAAAAAATTTGTTACAATTCAAAACATATTCAGACAATTTAACCAGTACATCAGTTGGTGGTTCCAAACTCTCTCTCTGGTTCAGAAAAAAATCAAGTGCATTCAGCAAATATTTCAGTTAAGCACACTCATTTTTTCAATCTTCTGAATTCTCAATCCCTGAACCATATCTTGATAAAAAAAAAAAATCTGCATTGACATCCTCTTTTCCAGATTTGTGCATCACTTGAAATTAAGTGGCTGTATTGTCAGGTGCCACCTTGTGATTCTGGGATTCTTAGTCTTCATTTGATTAAGCCAATAGAGAGGATTGTGGTCAGTTATAAGTACAAAGTCAGCTCCTAGCAGACAAAGCTTAAAGCAATAATGCATGACAGTGGTGAAAAATTTGGACTATACTTTCTTTATTCTATTTTAGATTACCCATTATCTCCTAACTTGTATGATACCCTTCTTTCCCCATTCTGAGTCTACTTTAGTACTTTTTCACATTTTAAATAATAAAAAGGAGCACTCCTTTTAATATGGCTCAGACTAGACATTCATCACTCTTAGCTGTTTTTGAATATCTATTGACCTATAAGGTCAGGGAGCACTGAAATGCTACATGATAGTTCATTTTAGTCACAACATAAGTGATTTTAAATAATTCATGTACAAAAACAGCTGAGAATACTGATAAAAACCTGGTCCGAGACACATCAAAAGGAGTACTACTTTTATTATTTCAAATATGAAAAAAAGCACTAAAGTAGACTCAAACTGGGGAAAGAATGATATCGTGCAAGTCAGGAGATAAGAGGCAATGTAAAATAGAATAAAAAGTATAGGTCAAAATATTAGCCACTGTCTTGTACTACTGCTTTAAGGGGCTCCATTGCCCATTTTGCAGCAAGACATTCTTTCTCAATAGTGGAGTACTTTTTCTCTCTAACATGCAGTGTCCTACTAATATACAAAATGGGATGTTCCTTCCCATCTATATTCTGACTCAGGACTGCACCCAGGCCTACTTCTGATGCATCTGTTTGTAGGATAAATTGTTTCTTAAAGTCCGGACTTCTTAAAACAGGAGCTAAACACAGTGCAGCCTTGCTGGCCCAAAAAGCTTCTTCACACTCTGGGCACCATTTCACATTATTCGGGTACTGTTTTTTCATGAGTTCAGTGAGGAGAGTAACTAACTGGGAAAGTTGGTAACAAATCTCCTTTAGTAACCAGCCAGACCCAAAAATGACATCACATGTTTATTTGTTGTAGGGACAGGATTTTTAGCTACAGCTTCTGTTTTGGAAATCTCTGGTTTTACTTCTCCATTTCCCAAAATAGAACCCAAATATGTAGTTTCCTGCATGTCTAATGCACACTTGGTAGGATTAACTGGAAGACCTGCATTTCTGATAGACTGGATAACTGCTCGTAGCTTTTCCAGTCTGGACTGTATAGCACAACATCATCCAGGTAAGCAGCACAATAACCAGAGTAAGGGGCTAGAATTACATCAATGTACCACTGGAATGTAGCAGATGCACCATGTAAACCAAATGGCATGGTGATGAACTGATACAATCCTTCTGGAGTGGAAAATGCAATTTTGTCTCTGGATTCTTTAGCTAGGGAAATTTGCCAGTAACCCTTGGTGAGATCAATGGTACTAATGTATTTGGCACTTCCCTGTCTGTCCACTAAATCAGCTACCCTGGGACAAGATAGCTGTCAAATACAGACACTTGATTAAATTTCCTAAAATCAAGGCAGATTCTTACACCCCCTTCTTTTTTATTTACAGTCACCTCTGGTGATGACCAAGCACATCATGATTCTTCAATGATACCCAACTCTTTCATATTTTGTATTTCTTTAACCATGTCTGCTCTTAACTGCTGTGGTAATCTGTCTGTCTTTTGTCTGATAGGGTAAACATTCTCTGTCACTATTGAAAAAAATAAAATAAAATATGCTCCACCCCTTTTGCACAGCCTGGCAGTGTGGTTAAAATACTTCTAAATGTCTTCACCAAGTTATGAATTTCTGCAGTTTGTTCTGTGAGTAAGGAAACATTCCTGTTTACAGCATCAAAGGTTACAGTGTGTGCCTGTCCATCATAAGCTATGTCAATATTGTCTTTAGCAGTTTCATTTTTACAGCCTATTTCTTCAGGAGGTTAACATGGCATATCTTGGTAGAATTTTTCTATCAGAGATCTCAGTCTCAATTAAATGTATCGGTATGTCTAATGACTTCATAAGGCACTTGTCACTTCATTAACAGTTTATTTTTTTTGCTTTTTGCTCCTCCCTCCCCCCTCGACCGGCCACTCCTTCAGGCCACCTAGGACCCACAGCCACCCTCCTCCCTGGTTGCCATCTGCTGCCTTCACTACTGCCAGTCCTGGGTGACCCAACGTAACCTTTCATTGAGTGGGCCCCCCCAGGAGAAGTGCCCTTAGAACAACTGCTTAGCCTGGAGGCTGGTGGGGAATCAACATAGGCTATCCCAGCTACCATGGCATGCCGGACACCGGTGGCCATCATCAGGTCAGTCAGGAGGCTTTTTCACTTTTCTGGCTTGTCCACTCTACCCTGATTGGGCCTGCATGGGGATGGCGACCGAGAGAGCAGGATGTGCGGGGGGCGTGTGAGACTACGCCCCCTAGCACAACTCCCAATCTGCCTTTAGGTGCCAAGGTTGTACCCTCCCCCAGGAGGGAAGCGTCCAAAGGACACTCTGGATCCCTTCCCTGCTGGTCTCTGCTCCTGGTACCCAGGCTCAGGGCATGAACCCAGGTTGCCAGCATGCCAAGCAAACCCCTTCATTTGGCCCTCACGAGCCAGCGTAACAGTTTGTTTTCTGTAGTAAGTAAAAGCAATAAGACCTTTTCACCTGGCTCAAAAACTTTTTTCTTCTACCCCATGGTCATAATACACCTACTGCTGTGTTGTGGCCTCTTCTTGGTTACTGTGGGCAATTTCAATGTATTTTGCCAGTTTCTTTCTCAGTGCAAACATATAAGATGTAATAGATTATTTCCGAGTAGGGTTATTTTCCCGTGTTTCTTTCGTTACATTTAGTGGCCCTCTAGGTTGCCTACCATGCAACATTTCAAAGGGTGAAAAACCTGTTGATGTTTGTAGCACTTCTCTGTAAGCAAAAAGCAAGTACTGGTCCAATCTTCCCCATCTCCTTTCACAAACATGTTTAGAATGCATTTAGGGATTGATTAAAACACTCAACAAGACTGTCTGTCTTAGGTTGATAAGGAGAGGTTCTTATGGCAGTGATATCCAGTAGTTGATACAGCTCCTTCAGTAATGCAGCACCAACATTACTACCCTGATCAGTAAAAACGGTTTATATGCCCACCCTGCTGAACATTTTGGCAAGCTCTGCTGCCACTTTATGGGCTGTGACAGTATACACTGGAACTGCCTCTGGGTATCAAGTAGCATAGTCACATATTACCAAAATTACCTTTTTTACTTTTGCCTAAGGCCCCGTCCACACTATACCTGAAAAATCTGTAAAGTTTTTAAAACATTACAGTGTGCCCACACTATTTGTGAAAATGTCTTCAAAACGTCATAGCCTGTCCACACTGCTAATGGTTCTGAAACTGTTTCCAACCTATGTAGAGCTGGGCACATCCCATGATGCAGTACTTTGCAGAGCACCATTCCCTTCCCCAGTATATCCTCCCCAGCACAATGTCACTGCTGAGTCCCAAGCATGTGAATGCCATAGTGCTATGCTGAGGTTTTGGGTGCAGCTACTGCAGTTAAAATCCTTGGCAGCAGAACTTCCAGCACTTCTATTCTGTGGGCTGCTATGATCACTGCTCCCTAGCTTCAGGCACCACAAAATGCTGCCACAGGACATCTTGCAGATAAGTTTTTATATGTAAGTGCAGGCAATAAACAGTCTGGTGCCCTTATGTGGTGTGGGGCAAAACTACACTTTTTTGCTGCTGCTCCTCTGCCACAAGCTCTGAAATTATAGTCTCAATCCACACTGCTCTTCATTTCCTTGTTCTTCTGTAGTTACCTCCCAACATGCATCATGGAGCCACTGCAAAGCATTAAGGTATATTGGCAGACTGGAGGGGACTGGACGCTAAATGGTTGCGCGTTTACACAGAGCTCTGTAATGTTACGGTAATGAAAAAGTTACAGAAACCGACCACCTAATAATAGGTTTCAACAACGGTTTCAAAAATGCCTTCTGTAATGTTACCAGTGTAGACGCAAACTGTTACGGTAACATTTTAGGCACTCTGTAACATTACAGAGGGTGTTTTCAAGGGTAGCATAGACAGGACCTAAGAGGCCAACCACATCCATTGCAATTCTTTCATAAGGCACATCTATCAATGGCAGGGGCACCATCTTTATTAGTTACTTGGGCTACTTTCTGACATTCAACAAAAAAACTGCAATAGGTAGCAACATCCTTATGAATCACAGGTCAGAGAAATCTGTACAACAGTCTGGCAAGAGTACAGTCCCTCCCTGAGTGACCAGCCATGGGACTATCATGTGCTATCTGTAACAACTGAGATCTATACTTATTTGGTACAACCAATTTTTCTGTCTGTTCCTGCATCTGAGGATTACCCCAAATTTTGTACAGTAGCCCATTACATTTTCTAAACATTGGTTCACCCCGTTTTTGTTTCGTCCCCAGCTGCATAAAATAACCTTGGAGAGGAACATCATTAGTTTGCTCAGAAACAAAGTCACAATTAGTTATCGGTTTATTTTCATCATTTTCATATATCAACCCCTTACATCCTCCTAAGTCTTTTGATGTCACTGCTTTTTTCAGGCACCTTCTTTCTTCCTGGACTTCCGGATCTTGGAGTTGGGCTCAAACAAGTCTAAATTAAAGTCATCAAATTAAAAGTGTCCCCAATATCTGAAATTTTCTTTGCCTATGCTCTTGTTATCACAGCTGCTGACACAGCAGGATTTATACCCTCTGTGATTAACTTTGCAAATCCTAGAAAGTCATTTCCAATAATCGCAAGTACAGGTAACTTAGTTACTACCCTCACTTTCATTTGATATGACACCACATTCATATTTAGACACTTGGATGGTGGGATAGTATATAGTGTCCCCGTGGAAACACAGAACTCCAGTACCTGGTCCTTTTGCACAGTCATTTCTCAGAACTTCAGTATGCACTAGGGTCTGTCGGCTTCCCAAATCTATAAGCTCCTTCACAGCCTTAACCCCCACCTTGACATTTGTTAAATACCTGTTCCAATTTGCTAAGGCCAAATGTGCTCCAATGTTACCCTCCTTATTTGTATGGCAGTTTCTTGCAATGTGGTATGGCTTATTACAGTTATAGCAAATAAAGTTTTCAGTTGCAGATTTGTTACCCTCATCAGAGTTCTTATCTGACCTGGAGTTAAATCAGGGAAAAAGAGGGTCTTACCGTTCCTTGGGTGTTACTTCACTGCTGTGGTGTCTGTGTGGCTATCTGATAGTCCTCGGCCAAAGGAATAGCCTTTTCCCCACTTTCTGGTTGGTGCTCTTTTACCCAGAGCTGCATGTCTGTGAGTAGGATGTTGATGAATTGCTCCATTACAAGTATGTCAGTGATCTGTGGGACTGTTTTGCCCTCTTGTTGGAGCCATTTAATGAGGAGTTCTCTGAGTTGGGGGAAGGTTTCTCAAGGACCGTCAACTTAGTTTTACTTCAGGGACTGGAATATCTGCCTGTAGGTCTCTCCTGAGATGTCACACTTTTTAAAGAGCTGGTGACATGTTCAGGGGAACTTTAACAAAACCTAATATTTAGACACGGTTTAGCCTGTATTTCCCATTATTGCTGTATTACTCCTCCCTATTACTGAGGTCATCTGTATGAAAACAGGGTCTTTGCTCCTGAAGAGTTTTCTATTCCTGCTGCTTTCTCCCTACCGATGCCCTTGGTGTAAATGGAGCCGAGGGAACAGCCAGACGTGTTTGGTCTCCATACCCAGGGTTCCCACCAGACCAAGTGGGCAGGCAGCTAGAGGTCTGGCTGCATCTTCTAATCCTCTTCCGGCAGTGCTTTGTAATGCCAGGTTGATGAGGAACAAGACCGCCATTTTTGCAGACTTGATTTCCTCTGTTGAGCTGGCTTGCATAATGGAGATCTGGCTTGGTGACGATGCTGGCCCAGTTCTTGAGGCTGCTGTACCTTCCAGGTACTCCGTGGCACATTACCCAAGAAAGGATCACAGGGAAGGGGGTCTGGCCATTGTTTTTCAAGCCAGCCTGGGCTTCACAGTGCACACGGTTGGTGACACCCAATCTTTTGAGTGTGTTTCCATGCGTGGGGGTGCAGGTGCAGGTTGCAGAATTCTCATTTACCACTCTGCTGGGGCAGGGGGAGATTTACTGCAGGAGGTGGTGGACCTTGTTGTCGACCAGGTGTCAGTGTCCCCCAGGTGTTTAATCTTGGGGGACTTCAATGCCTGGATTGACAACAAATCCTCATTTTTCAGTTACAATCTCCTCCAGTTGATGTATTCGCTGGGTTTGTCACAACCTGTTGCTTCTGCAACTCACCAGCATGGCCACACACTCTATCTGGTGTTCCATCTGAGTCTTGAGGTTGATAACCTTAAGATTGATCAGGTCACCTGGTCTGATCACTGTACCATGGAGTTCATGTTTTGGGCCCCCCATAGTAGTCCCCCCCCATGGAGATGGTCAGCCACCGCCCTTTAAGGGGCATGTGCTCTGAGGGACTGCTGGTGCTAGCTGACCTATCTTGGGTTGACACGGCATGTGTGATTGGATCCAGATAGGTGGTAGCCACCTATAACAGCATGGTCTCTGAAGTTCTGGATGCTCTTGCACCAGTTGGTATATGACCCAGATCTTCTCACTTGAGGTCTCTCTGGTTTGATGGGGAACCTCAAGGCAATGAAGAACAGGGGTTGGAGGACCCAGCTGGAGGCTGATAGGCTGGCCCTTCGTGCTCACTATGCTGAGTACCAGGGGGCAATTTCCTGTAAGAAAGCAGAATTCCTGTCCAGGGAAATTGCTGCAGGGAAGAATAGACCATCTCAGATGTTTCAGACTGTAGACAGGCTTCTTCATCCTGCCTGCAGTGGAAAAAAACATTGTCATCCACTTTGTGTGATGCGTTTGCTCTGTTTTTCTTCAGCAGAGTGTCAGTCATCCAGTCGGAGATTCCACCAGGGAGGCATCCACCTTGCAGTGGTCGGGCTGAGGGGCTCAGAGGCACTCCAGTTGTCTGGGAGGAGTTTAGGCCAGTAGAGGTGTCTGACGTGACTAAGGTGATCTTAGAGTTGAAGCACACCTTTTGTGAACTGGACCTGGCCCCGACATGTTTCTTAATGAGATGTGTCGAGGCTGTTGGCCCGGTGTTTTCCAGGACTGCCAGGTGTTCAATGGTGGAGGGGGTATTCCCAGTGGCTTTGAAAGAAGTGCTGGTGAGGACCCTCCTAAAGAAACCTTCCCTCGACCCCAACATCCTTGCAAATTACCATCCTATCTCCAATCTGCCCTTTTTGGGCAAGGTTGTGGAGAAGCTAGTGGCACAACAGCTCGAGAATCACCTGGTGTCCTCGGACATCTACGAGCCATTTCAGCCGGGTTTTCGGGCTAGACATAGCACAGAAGAAAAAATTACTCACTGTAGTAATGTTGTTTCTTCTAATGGAGTCTTGCTGTATTCTGATTATATGCAGTTAGCCCCAGCACTTGAACGGCTCCAAAGAGGACAGGGTTAACTCTATGGTAAAGCACAGGACATTGAGCTCGAGCTCAGTTTTCAAACCTCTGTCTCTGGTACATCTCAGTGTAACCGTCAGATTCTTATGAGCACTATACTAACTATCAAGTATAGAAATTGTTTTAAAAATTTAAGCCAAAAGGCAATAAAAGCTTGGGTCCACAAGAGTTAAGTCGAGAACCCCAAAAGGAACCTATGTAGATAGTGACTAATAACAATAACACAATAAAGGAACAAAAACCCCACCCTGGTAAGGGAGGGCGCAAAGTTGCACCTCTGGGGTGCTGCACTGTACCTGCCAACCCACATCCCAAACAAAACTAGGTTCTGAGAGGGGAGGCAGGGACGGAGGTCAGAACACAGCAAGACTCCATTAGAAGAAACATTACTACAGTGAGTAATTTTTTCTTCAAACAACATGAAGTCTTGCTGTATTCTGACTATATTCAGACTACCAAGCAGTTACCCCCCCCCCCAAGAGGAAGGGCTACAGAACCTATTTAGGGAACAGACTCTGCAGTACTGCTGTGCAAAACCTAGCATCACTTCTGGACTGGATGTCGAGAGAGTAATGCTTGGTAAATGTATGAACAGTTTTCCAGGTGGCTGCTTTACACATTTCCACTAAAGGAATGTCTCAAGCTGCTGCCAGCAAGGCAACTGTACCTCTGGTGGAGTGAGCCCTCAGGCCTGAAGGTGGCTCTTTCCCCAACTTTGAATAGCATAATTGGATACAGGAGACAATCCACCTGGCAATGGTTCTTTTAGTGGCAGGTTTACCTTTTCCCACTTCTCCATAAGTGAGAAACAACTGTGAACAATCATTTCTATGGGCCTTAGTGTGCTCTATGTAGTAACTGAGGGCCCTTTTTACACCCAGACTGTGTGACCTTCACTCCCCAGAAGAAGAATGGTCAGTGAAAAACATACTCAATGACAGACTGATTGAGATGAAAGTCTGATACCACTTTGAGAAGGAACTTTCTATTTGTCCGAAGGACCACCTTATCCCTATGGAATCAAATGAAATCAAGTTCCACTGATAAAGCCTGTAATTCACTGATTCTTCTGGCAGAAGTAATGGCTACCAGAAACACAGTCTTCCAGGTTAAGTACTTAAGCTCAGGTGAAGATAATGGTTTAAACAGGGGCTGCATAAACTGTGCAATACAAATATCCAGGTCCCAAACAGGAGTAGGCTCCCTAAAGGGAGGGTTAATATGAGCCAGACCTTTGAAAATTTTTTTGAATACTGGATGGGAGGCTAAGGAAGAGCCCTTCCCAGCCGAAAGGAATGCAGACACAGCTGCTAAGTGAACCTTAAGAGTGGAAGGCCTGAGGCCTAGGCTGTTAAGATTAACCAAATAATTCAGAGCGTTGGTAACATCAGCCAAATCTGGCTGAATGTGCCTCTGAGAACACCAAATGCCAAATCTCTTCCATTTGGAATTGTTTTCTACTAATCTTAGAAATATCTAAAACTGACTGGGAAAGATGCAGGCCTACATATTCTAGCTCCACAAAAGCCAAGCTTTGAGTCTGAGAGACTGAAGGTTGGGGTACAGTATCTTCCCCTGAGAGGATGTCAGTAGATTGTACCTCCTGGGGAGACAAAGAGGCATTGTGACTGACAGTGACAACAAGAGGAGGTACCACGGTTGCCTGGCCCAGCCTGGAGCCACTAGGATCACTGTGCAGGGCTGAGATCTGATCTTTATCAGTACTCTGAATATCAGAGGAAAGGGAGGAAATGCATACAGAAATCTATTTATCCAATGCAACAGGAGGGCATCCTGAGGAACAGGCCCCTTGCACCACTGCAGTGGAAGCTGCCATGTGGCCTAAAAGCTGTAGGAAGTGTCTGGCTGGTTGAGACACTAGGGGTCGAAAAGAGAAACCCAGGGCTGTGAGGGCCTTTACTCTCAAGAGAGGAAGAAAGGCCTTTGCCCAAACGGTGTCCAACTCCACCCCTATGAAAGTGAGAAGCTGGACCGGTTCCAGAACAGACTTTGCTAGGTTTAACGAGAACCTTAGAGAGCCCAGAAGCTTCTGGGTGGCCTCTAAAGTGGACTTGACTTGGTCTGAAGACTGACCCACTATGAGCCAGTCATCCAGGTAAGGGAACATACAGATGCCTTGTCTCCTGAGAAAGGCAACCACTACTGCTAGACATTTTGTGAATATCCTTGGAGCAGATGTTAGGCCAAAGGGCATTGCACTGAACTGGTAATGACCTGAGGGCAATTCGAACGTGAGGTACTTTCTGTGAGAAACCCTGATAAGTATGTGAAAATAGGCATCCTTGAGATCCAGGGGGGGCTGGCCGGTCTCCTGGCCTCAGAGAGGGAAAAATTATTCCCAGAGTCACCATTTTGAACTTTGGCTTTGTAATGTGTCTGTTCAGGTATTGCAGATCTAGGATGGGCTGCCACTCCCCTGTCTTCTTTGGGGTAAGAAAGTATCTGGAACACAGTTCTTTTCCCCTGTGCTGAGATGGTACCCTCTCCACTGCTTGCAGAAGTAGTAGAGAGGAGACTTCTGCCTTTAAGGCATCTATTTCCAAAGGAGTGGAAGGACTGAAAGACTTTGCTATCATTCTGGGAAACCTTATGAAGCTGAGAGCAAGTCCCTGGCTTACCACTTCCAGGACCCATTTGTCTAAAGTGATAGACTTCCAGGCCTGGAAGTAGTAAGCCAGCTTGCCACCTACTGGAAGTGAGGAGGTGACCCTGACTGACACATCTGGGTGTCTGCTTGGCAGGGGGCTTAGGTTGAGAGAAGGATGCAGCCCTGCTCATCCCCTTTCTACCTCTTCCCCTAAAGAACCCCTTCTGCTGAAAAGAAGAGGAGGCCTGAGCTTGGTAGAAAGGCCTGTGAAAAGGTCTGCCCCTGCCAGCCCTAGGTTGCTGCCTTTGAGGAGTACCCTGCTTCTCTTTAGCTGCAGCACTCCTGTATGTGGTCCTATACTCATCCATCTTTTTCATGTAAGTCTCTGTTTGTTTCCCAAACAGAAAATCACCCATAACAGGGAAATCCATGGCTTTAGTCTGAGTATCCTGTGACAAACTGGTACATCTGAGCCAAGCATGGAGATAGATGTAGCCATAACTCTAGAATGCACTTCATTCGAGTCCACAGCAGCATGAAATTGGACCTTGGATGCCTTAATGCCATCTGCGGCCACCTGCTCCAGCTCCTTGGTTAGCTGGGGAGAGGCATTCTTAGCCAGTTCCAGAACCATATCCCACCTAGATTTCTGGTACCTGGCTGTATATGCCATATAGACAGCCTGCCTAAGTCCCAAAGAGGATGCCAAGTATTGTTTTTTGGCCATAGCATCCACTTTCCTGGAATCCTTATCTGGGGGTGAGATGCCAAAGGAATATTAGCCTTGTCACAGGCTGCAGCTTGCACTACCCCAACATGGCTGAAATGACTACTTAAGAATTCTGTACCAGGGCCTGACAAGAAAAAATTACTCACCTTAGTAATTAAGTTACTTGTAGTGGAGTCTTGCTGTATTCTGACAATTGCAGTTAGCCCCAGCCTTTAAACTGCCCCAGAGAACAAAGGGTTAATTTTTCTATGCATGGCATAGAATGTTCAGCTCGAGCTCAGTTGAAGCCTCTGCCTGTTGTTATTTGAACTGCAACTGTCAGATCTTTATAAGCAAAACTCATTAGGTGTTCTGTGTGGAAACTAACATTTTTAACTAGCCAACCGGCAGAAAAACCAATCAAATGAAATAACATTCCACCCAAAGAAAAAAGAGGGTGTAAAAGGGGGCACTTCTAGGGTGCCAACACTGCGCCTGCCCACCCACATCCCAAAAATCTAGGTTCTGAGAGGGGAGGCGGTGGGGAGGTCAGAATACAGCAAGACTCCACTAGAAGAAACTTAATTACTAAAGTGAGTAATTTTTTCTTCAAACAACATGAAGTCTTGCTGTATTCTGACAATTGCAGACTACCAAGCAGTACCTCCATGGAGGAGGGACAGAACCTACTTTGGGAATAGGCTCTGAAGTACTGCTGTGCCAAACCAAGCATCACTCCTAGCCTGGATATCCAGAGAGTAATGCTTGGTAAAAGTATGGACTGTTTTCCAAGTGGCTGCTTGACAAATTTCTAAAAGAGGGATATACCTGTCAGCAGACAGGGAAGCAGCTGTACCTCTTGTGGAATGAGCCCTCAGGCCTGAGGGTGGAGTTTTACCCAGTTTTTCATAGCAGAATTGTATACAAGAAACAATCCACCTGGCAATAGACTCTCTTGGTGGCAGGTTTGCCCTTCCCAACTTCTCCATAAGTGAGGAACAACTGGAGGGGGTCAAACCTGTGACCCTTGGTATGCTCTATTTAGTAGCTAAGGGCTCTTTTAACATCCAAACTGTGTAGCCTCCTCTCTCCCGAGGAAGAATGATCAGTGAAGAAAACAGGGAGAGATATAGACTTATACAGGTGGAAATCTGAGACCACTTTAGGCAAGAACTTTCTGTTAGTTCTAAGGACCACTTTATCTCTGTGAAAAGAGATGAAATCAGATTCCACTGACAGGGCTTGCAATTCATTGATATGTCTAGCAGAAGTAATGGCTGCCAAAAACACAGTTTTCCAAGTCAAGTACTTAAGCTCTGCTGAGGACAAAGGCTCAAAAGGGGGTTGCATAAGCTGAGCAATGCAAACATTAAGATCCCAAGCAGGAGCGGGATCCCCAAAGGGGGGGATTGGTGTGAAGCAATCCCTTGAAAAACTGACAGAATACAGGATGGGATGACAGTGAGGAAGACTTGCCTACTGATAGGAAAGCAGAAACAGCTGCCAAGTGTACCTTGAGAGTAGCTGGTCTGAGACCTAGGCCATTGAGATGGACCATATAATCCAGAACCGTAGGTAATTCAGCAGAGTCTGGAGAAATATTCTTCTTAGAACACCAAATGCTGAATCTTTTCCATTTGGAGTTGTAAGTCTTTCTGGTGGAAGGCTTTCAAGAAGCCTTAAGGACATCCAGAACCCCTTGGGAAAGATGCAGATCTGCAAACTCTAACTCTTCAAGAGCCAAGCCTTGAGATTGACAGACTGAAGATTGGGGTATCAAATCCTCCCCTGAGAGGATGTTAACAGGTTGTAATTCCTGGGAAGAGACAGGGGAAGATGGACTGCTAGGGACAGCAACAAGGGATACCATGGCTGCCTGGCCCAGTCTGGAGCAATCTGAATAACTTTGCATGGCTGTGACTTTATCTTGACTAACACTTTGAACAGGAGAGGGAAGGGAAGAAAAGCATACAAAAATTTCCCTTCCCAGTTCAGAATCAGAGCATCCGGGGGGGACTGAGCCCAAGACTAGGGGTTTGCAACAAAAAAGAGGAAGTTGGTGATTGTCTGGGGCTGCAAAAAGATCTATCTCTGGAGTGCCCCATCTTGAGAAAATCACCTTCAACACCAGAGGATCTAGGGCCCATTCATGATGGCCCTGGGATAGTCTGCTCAGTGCATCTGCTAGAACATTGTCCTTTCCTGGAAGGTGAACTGCTATCAGTGAGGTTTGCAGGGAATAAGCCAGGGACCACAACTTCATTGCTTCTGTGCACAAGGCTGTAGACCGAGTGCCTCCTTGCTTGTTGATGTACCACATGGTGGTGGTGTTGTCTGTTCTGACGTGAACCACCTTGTTCTGTACTGATTTGGAAAAAGCTTGCAGTGCCAGAAACACTGCCCCGAGTTCCAAGAGATTGATGTGTAGAAGAGATTCCTGAGGCGACCACAGTCCCAGGGTGGTAAGTTCCCCCAAATGAGCTCCCCAGCCCAGCTGTGGTGAGGACCACTGAATGAGACTGAGTGGCAAATGGAACCCCTTGCCTCAAATTGTCCTGATCCTGCCACCATTGCAGGGCTTGGATCAGAGTTTGAGTCACTAGAATTAGTTTGGTAAGGGAATCCTTTCTTTGGGACCAAAAAGCTCTTAAGTGGAACTGAATGTCCCTCATTTGGAATCTTGCGCCTTGGACCACTGCTGTAGAAGCTGCCATGTGGCCCAATAGCTGAAGGAAGTGCCTTGCTGGTCGAGACACCTGAAGGCTGAATGAAGAAGCTAGCTCCATGAGAGCCCTTGCCCTGTCCAGGGGAAGGAAGGCTCTTGCTTTTACCGTATCCAGCTCTGCCCCTATGAAGGTGAGGAGATGCACTGGTTTGAGAACTGACTTTGGTAGGTTGAGAACAAATCCTAAAGAAGTGAACACTTGCTGGGTCACTTGCAGGTGTGACTTGACTTGGTCTGGGGACTGGCCCACTATGAGCCAGTCATCCAAATATGGAAAAATGGAAATCTTTTGTCTTCTTAGGAAGGCAACAACTACTGCCAGGCACTTTGTGAAGACCCTTGATGTTATGCCAAAGGGCATTGCTCTGAACTGATAGTGGCCTGAGGCCAACTTGAACCGGAGGTACTTTCTGTGGGAGCACCTGATGGGAATGTGAAAGTAGGCATCTTTGAGGTCCAGGGAGGCTAGCCAGTCCCCTGGCCTTAGAGAGGGAAGGATAATTCCCAGAGTTATCATCTTGAACTTTGGCTTTAAAAGATGTTTGTTCAGGTATCTTAGGTCCAGGATGGGTCGGCACTCTCCTGTCTTTTTGGGGGTTAGGAAGTACCTGGAGTACAATCCTTTGCCCCAGTGTAGGGTAGGCACTCTCTTTATAGCTCTTAGAGCTAGAAGAGAAGAAACCTCTGCCTCTAGGGCAAGGGTTTCTGAGAGACCTGCAGGTGGAAAAGATCTGGCTCTCATCTTTGGAAATGTTTTGAAGCTGAGAACCAGTTCCTAGCTTACTACTTCCAGGACCCACTTGTCTGATGTAACAGACATCCAATCCTGGACAAAGTAAGCCAGCTTGCCCCCTACTGGGATAGGAGAATCGACCTGGGCAGACCCATCAGGGTATCTGCTTGGCAGGGGCTTTAGGCTGAGGGATGGATGCAGGCCTGCTCATCCCCCTTCTGCCTCTCCCTCTGAAGAACCCCCTCTGTGAAAAGGAAAAAGGGGCCTGTGCTTGGTAAAAAGGCCTTTGGAAAGGCCTTCCCCTGCCCCTGGACTGCTGCCTTTGAGGAGTTGCTTGCCTTTCCTTGGCCTGAGCACTCCTGTAAGTGGTCCTGTATTCATCCATTTTCTTCATGTAATTGTCTGTCT
Organism: Neoceratodus forsteri; assembly: GCA_016271365.2. Lineage (NCBI taxonomy): Eukaryota > Metazoa > Chordata > Ceratodontiformes > Ceratodontidae > Neoceratodus > Neoceratodus forsteri. The sequence continues at coordinate 1,082,878,973 of CM028131.1, read as the reverse complement.
GCTCCCCAAACAGAGAATTACCCATTACAGGAAAATCCATGGCCTTAGCCTAGGTATCCTGTGAGAGGCTAGTACATCTGAGCCAAACCATTCTCCGAAGAGCTACAAATGTAGCCATGACTCTTGATGATACATCATTGGAGTCTACAGCAGCATGAAACTGAACTTTCGATGCCTCAATCCCATTTGCAGCCACCTCCTCCAGCTACTTGACAAGCTGAGGGAAAGCCTGTTTAGCCAGTGCCAGTACAGTGTTCCACCTGGACTTCTGGTACCTGGCTGCATAGGCCATATAATTAGCCTGCCTGAGTCCCAAGGATGATGCCATGTACTGCTTCTTTGTCATGGCATCAATCTTCCTGGAGTCCTTGTCTGGGGGGTGTGATGCCAAGGTAATGTTTGCGTTATTGCGGGCAGCAACCTGTACAACCCCAACATGGCTGCATTGCTGATAAAGGAACTCCATATCTGAGCCTGAAAAAGTATACCTCTTGTCCATTCTTCTGTCCACAGGAGGTATGGAATTGGGAGACTTAAGAATTTTTTGTGTCTGTTTCCCTAAAGATTTGTGGAGGGGACTAGACAGTCTCCTGGACTCTGGGATGTCCATCATCTCTACATAGTCAAACTCTTCCTGATCCTCCACTGCCTCCTCCACAGGAAGCTGGAGGGTATCAGCCACCTTTCTGTAAAACATGAAGTGTGAAGGGGACTCAGAAAGCCTAGGAGGAGAAACACCTGAAGGTCTGTCTGGGGAGATGTCCGGGTCAATAGGCACATCCAGACTTTTACCATCACCATAATCATCTTCCAACTCTCCTTCTTCCTCAAACTTCGGTTCATAAAATTCTTCCAGGGAATAATCTGGAACCGGGGGAACCGACCGAACCGAGCCCTTGCCAAAAGGTGTCGGATCAGTCAGAACCGATCAAAGCGATTCCACAATATGAATCTCTTTGGCTATTTCATCGGCGGTCGGAGTATGAGATTCTGGATCCAAACCGGTCGACCTGTCTTTTCGTTTTTTTTGTCAGAACTGATTCCTCGGAATCGGCTCCCTTTTTGCCCGAAGAAGTATCGCCCTGGTCAGAGGGCACTCCTTCTGGTTCGGTCAGAACCGAACCGGGCTGGCCATCCGGGTCAACGGACTTCTCGGCCTCCCTTTCCCTCAGTCTACCTAATCTCTTTTCCAGGGTAGATTTGGGAAAATTTTTGCAAATTTGGCAGTCTGAATCAAGGCGATCAAACCCCAGACAATAAACACAGGTGGTGTGAGGATGGCCATAGCACAGAACCTCCCACACACACTGCAGTGTTGAAACCCAGTGGGTCCGTTTTTCTTGAGTTTCTCGAACATGGCCAATCTAACCAAACTTACCCTTTTTCCCAGCAACCATGAGCAAGACTCCCCTATCGGTTCCTGACCGTGTCACGGGTCTTGGAAAAAATTGTACTAAAACCCGTTTTTTTTTTAGAACCGATATGGACCGGTAACCACACACTGAAGTAAAGTACAAATTTTACCTGAAAATTATCGGTTCAGCCGAACCGATCCACACTTTTACAAGTTCCACACAGAAAACAGAACAAAACCTATCTAGTACTCACGGTACCACAAACAGAGACTTGAACCGACTATGCAGAAACAACAATTTCGGTAGAAAAACCAACCGAAAACCAACACTGCAACTGACTTTGAACCGAGCAGCAAGAGAAATCTCCGGAGCGACTGTCTCCGGAGCGACTGTTCAGTGAGGTTGAGTAAAGAATCTGACGGCTGCAGATCGAATAACAACAGGCAGAGGCTTCAACCGAGCTCGAGATGAACATTCTATGCCATGCATAGAAAAGTTAACCCTTTGTTCTCCGGTGCAGTTTAAAGGCTGGGGCTAACTGCAATTGTCAGAATACAGCAAGACTTCATGTTGTTTGAAAGTATACCTCCTGTCCATTTTCCTAGCTACAGGAGGTATAGGTGTGGGAAATTGCAAAATCTTTAGTGTCTGTTTCCCCAGGGATTTATGCAGAGGGATAGACACCATTTTGGACTCTGGGATATCCATCATTTCCACATAGTCAAGCTCCTCCTGATCCTGCTCAGCTTCTTCCACTGGAAGCTGGAGAGTCTCAGCCACCTTCTTGTAAAACAAGAAACGGGAAGGGGACTCAAAGTCTGGGAGGAGAAACAATTGAAGGCCTGTCTGCGGGAGATGTCAGGCTTTACTGGCTCATCTAGGCCTTCATAGTCATCGTCATCATCACCTAGGTAATCCTCTTCTCCTTCCCAGTCACCCTTATAAAAAGCCTCCAGATCATAATCTGAGGGGGCAGCTTCCAACCAAACCGACCGTTGATGTGTCGGAGTCGGTTCGGTCAGAAGCAGGCAAAGCGACTGAACAATAGTGATCGCCTTAGCAATCTCCTCAGTGGTCAGAACATGGGGACCTGGATCCAAACTGGCTGATTTTCACTTTCTCTTAGCAGGAACCAATTCTGCAGAATCAGCTCTCCTTTTGGCTGAAGAGGTATCGCCCGGGTCAGCAGGCACTTCCTCAGGTTCGGTCGGAACTGAACTGGGTTGGCCGTCTGGATCAGCGGACTTCTCGGCCTGTCTTTCCTTCGGCGTACTTAATCTTTTTCCCAAAGTGGCTTTAGGAAAATATTTGAAAATTTGGCAGTCTACTTTGAGGTGGGAGAAACCCCAGGCAATATAGACAAATGAGGTGGGAATCAGCCTTGGCAAACGTGTCCCCACACTCAGTGCAGTTCTGAAAACCAGTGGGACCGGTTTTCTTTTTGGGTTTCTCAGACATGCCTTAATTATAAAGTTACCCTTTTCCAGCCTTCAAGCTAGGTAACAGCAACCTATCGGTTCCAACTGTGTCACGGGTCGGTTAAAAAATACTGAAAAACTTCCTCTTTTTATTAGGAATCGATAGGCACTGGAACACCACACGAATGTTACAGAAATACAGAATTATTTTGGTTCCCAACTGGACCGACCAGAAAGAAACTGAAGAAAAACAATTTCTTGACCAAAACACTTCACTATCTACCTACTAACACCACCTGTACTGTAGACAGAGACTTCATACCGAAAAATAAATGAAACGGTTGAAAAACCGACCGATTTACTTATACCAAACCGAAGCAGCGAAGGAGAAATCTCCAGAGCATCTTCCCAGTTAGGTGGAGTAAAGAATCTGATGGTTACACTGAGATGTTCCAGAGACAGAGGTTTGAAAACAAAGCTTGAGCTCAATGTTCTATGCTTTGACATAGAGTTAACCCTTTCCTCTCTGGAGCAGTTCAAGTGCTGGGGCTAACTGCATACAGTCAGAACACAGCAAGATTTCAGGTTGTTTGAAACAGCTCTAGTGAGGGTGCATAATGATCAGCTCAGGGCTAGAACTAGAGGAGACAGGTCAATTCTTGTTCTCCTCAATTTCTCTTCAGCTTTTGACACTGTGGACTACGTTGTGCATCTGGATCAGTTCTGTGGGTTTTGTGGACTCGCCAGTACTGTCATCAGATGGTTTGAGTCCTATCTGTCAAACAGGGCGCAGCGGGTGATGATGGGGAATTTCTCCTCCTCCCCAATGCCCCTGTCTTGTGGAGTGCCACAGAGCTCGATCATGTTGCCAATGCTGTTTGCAGTGGACATGCTGCCCCTGGGCAAGCTCATTAGACAGTATAGCGTGGAGTTTCACTGTTATGCAGATGATACCCAGCTGTACTTATCTTTTGCCCCAGAACATTCAGAGCTGTTGATGTGCTTAACAACTGTCTGGCTAAAATCAATGACTGGATGGCTTCCAACTGGCTAAGACTAAACCTGGCCAAGACGGTCAACTAGTGATCGAGCCTGGTTGCGGTCGTGATGGGTTGCCACCTGGGGCTGATACAGGGCTTTTCCTGGGATCTGCTTCGTTTGTGGCTTCCCCAAGAGTGCGAAATCTGTGTGTGATCCTTGATAACAGATTGACTTTTGAAGATCAGGTGTCATCTGTGGTCAGCAGTGGTTTCTACCATCTGCGGAACATTGCCTGGATGACGCACCTCATTCCGCCCGAGGACCTGCTGATGCTGGTACATGCCTTTATGACCTCCAGGTTTGACTACTGCAACTCTCTGTACTTTGGGGTCACGGGAGGGACCCTTCACAGTCTGCAGCTAGTGTAGAATGGAGTGGCGCAGTTATTGTCGAGCCTTTCAAGGTCCAGTCATGTGACCCCAGTCCTGCAAGCTCTGCACTGGCTGCTGGTCAAGTGGAGGGTCCTTTTCAAGGTGGGGCTTCTTACCTTTAAGGCCCTATATGGACTGGGTTCTGGTTACCTGACAGAGCTCCTGACACTGGCAAACTCTGCTCACTCCCTCCGCTCCTCTTCGAGGGGCCTCCTGGATGTTCCCAGGGTTTGGCTCAGGACTTCTGGAGATCGTGCACTTAGTGTCTCGGGGCCGACCCTGTGGAACTCCCTTCCACCTTCAGTCTGGGAGGCTCCCTCGATCAAGGTGTGCAAGTGGAGGCTGAAGGCCCACCTCTTTGTCCTGGCCTTTCCAGATTTCTGATTTCATCCTGGTCTAGTCCCCTTTATGTGACAACTGCTGCTTTTTACCTGTTAACTGCTTTATTTAGGATTCTATGAATTGTTGTTATTATATTTATTTATGTTTGTTTCCTGTGCCCTTATAATTTTTGTTAGGTGCCCACAGCCTCCGGGACGGGGTGCCTTATAAATAAAATTGCCTTGCCTTGCCTACCTGAAGTCACAGAGCACTGCTTGTGATATCATAGTTACTCCCATGGCAACAGATTGTGATGTCAGAACAGAGGATCATGACTTGAAGTAGGGAGTAAGCTGTAGAGGCAGACGGACTCTAAAGAAACTCTAAGTGATAAAGATCATATATTCATGCAAAGTTGTTATGTGATAAATAATGGGGAGGAGAAATATATCAAATATAAATGGAATGCAAGTGGAATTGTACCTCATTATTATGCTTTTTAAAGTTTTCTTTGAGGTGTCAGCAGCTCTTTAAGGATTTCTGTTTTCACAATGTCTTAGTTTTCTAGCTGCACAGTGTCCATATTACTGTAGGCAAGTTGGTCTTTACCTGTCAGATAAGGTACCAGCCTGATTGCCCATTGCTGTTTTGGCCATTGGTAGGCTCTGGCAACCCTTTCAAAAGTTGGCAGGTATGCTTCAATATCATTCAAGGGACACAGCTTTGTAAGTTTACTATCTGGCTTAGAGTATGCATGGCGTAAATCCCACAGCTCACACCAACTGTCATGGAGGCATAGGTAAACCAGGAGAAGTTATAAAATTCACAAGTAGCATTTTATTATCAATAGCAATACAATTAAAATAAAATTAAAAATAAAATTGTGCAGGATAGCTGTTGATACAGGTACTTCAAACAAACAGAAGTCCTTCATCTGAGAGTCTCTTTAAAATCTCTAGCTCTCTCTATCCCTAAACAAAACACCGCTTTTCTTTTTATACTATGTTTTCCCTGGTAATTCAATTCTGCATCCTGTAATTGTAAATTAAGCCACCCGTGTTCCACAAAATGTATTAAGACTTTGCCAATTTCTTTCTTGTGAGCAGCCTGAAGAGTACATTAGTCTTCTTAACAGGTGCATCCAATTAAGACACCCTATCCCAGGACTGATTTCTTGCTGATAATTCTGCAAACAAGCCTGTGAGGTTAAAATGCACCTCAAGGTTAACCCCCTGCATTCCAGAGAAACCTATATAGCTTTCTGCATTCATTTCAACAGTATAGCTATACACATTTGCAAACCAAGGGATCTCAGTTTCACAAAAAGATTCATAAATATTTTTAACCACAGAGAAGCAAGGGAAGAAAGAAAGAATAGAAACAGCAAGTGAAAGAAGGGAGAAAATGAGGAAACTGTGGGAACTTTAGAGTGGCCAATTCCTAGATGCCACAAGAAAAATTTGACTGCACAATCAGACAGGCAAGAGACAGACAAATGACAGAATAGGAGAGGACAGAATAAATCCTTGCTTTTAATCTCTCTGCATCACTAATGGGATGGTGTCTTACCCAACCCTGTCATAGCACCCAACCTTTGGAGTGAAGGATCTGTTATGAGAACACTTGTTGGGAATTGCTGGAGGAAGGGAATGCCCGCTCTGAGGTTTCTTTTCTCCTTCCATCACTCTAATGCTTCCACAAAGGCCTGGCACTAGCTTGGACAGTGACTCCAACCTTTGGGACCAGTGACCCCTTAGGTGGTGATGAATGTCCCTCATCTGAAATGTCTCCCATGGCTGCCATGGATGTGGCTTAGGTCATGTGATCCAGTAACCACAGGAAAAATGATTCTGCACTGGCAATCAGATTGAATACCCTTTCCTGTGGAAGGAAGGCCTTCCCTTGCGGGGTATCCAGTTCTGTACATTTTAAAGCCAGTACCTGAACTGGTTTTATCTGAGACTAGACTTCTGCAAATGTATTAAGAATCCCAGTCTCTCTCCGGGGTACTCCTTACCTATTGTATGTAGCACTTTGCCTCTTGCTCTGTTTTCCCTGAGACTAGCCAATCGTCTAGGTAGAGAAAAACATCACACCTTGTCTCTCACCACTGCTAGGCAGTTTATGAATATCCTTGGTGCTGAGGTAAGGCTGAAGGAAAGGGCTGCAAACTGGTATTGGCAGTTTCCTAGCCTGATCCCAAGATATTTTTTGTTGTTTGGTCTGACTGAAATGTGGAAGTAGGTGTCTTTCGGACCCAAGGACCCAACCAACTTATTGAATGTAGGGGTGGTATCACTGTGCCCAGTGTGACTATCTTGAACCTTTATTTTTTTATATGTTTGTTCAGACATCTTAGGTCTAATGTGGGTCACCACTCCCCATTTTTCTTGTGGCTCAGGAAGTATCTTAAAACCTGTATAATTGTTGCCTGTAACTCTACGTGTGTATTTATGTATCTCACCTGTATGTAACCTCTGTCTTAAACCTCACTTAATTGTTGTCCCTCCCCCCCCAATGACGAGGTACCTTTGTAAATGAGTCACTGATTATTTCAATAAATAAATAAAAATAAAAACAGGCCCTTGCCCCACTGTGAGGTAGGAACCTTTTCTACTGCCTTTGCCTGCAGCAGTTTCTTTACCTCTAGTTTCAGCAAGATTCTTTTTGTTGGTGAATTAGCTGGAATGTTTCTTGGTCTCTGCAGGTTTGGGAATGTTCTGAACTGCAGAGACAATCCCTGTCCCACTACTTCCAGGACCCACTTGCTTGTGGTAATTTTTATCCATTTCTGAAAGCAGTAGTTCAGCCTTCCCATCACTGGCAATGGCTGATTGGTGACCTGAGCAGAACTGTCAGGGGTTTTGTTTTAGATGAGGCTTGAAGGCTGGCACTGTGGCATGCCTGGAGACCCTCCTACCTCTGCCTCTGTAGGAACTGCTTTATGGCTGGTACACGTAGGGGGCGTAGGGTTTTGGATAATAACCCCTGCCCCGTCTCCCCTTCCATAAGGCCTGTAGGAAGTGACAACCTTTTTCTCTTTCAAGGTTATTCTTAAAAGTGGACTTGTATTCTTCCTTTTTTCCACATAGGCCTCTGTTTTGTCACGAAATAGGGAATTTCCCTCAAAGGGGAAACTGATGGCTTTAGTTGATGCCCTTACCCAGGAAAACATTCTCAGCACCACTGCATGAACTAAGACTTGTGAGGTAGATACAGTCTACAGTCATGTGGAACTGGTATTTAGTGGCATCCGGGACTGACTTTGCTGTGGTAGCTAGGTCCTGTGCCACTTTGCCATCTACCTTATTGCTTAGTGCCAGTGCTGCATTCCACAATGCTTTCTGATACTGGGCTGTGTATACCAGATAAGCTGCCTGCTTCAGGAGCAGGAAAGCTATTGTGTCCACCTTTTTGGGCATAGTATCCTGTTTTGGGAATCCTTCTAAGGTGGCTGAGTGGAAAGAGGCACCTTTGCCTTCTGAGAAGCAGCTGCCTGTACCACTCCCTCATGATCAGGGTGGCCATACAGGTATTCCACCCCATTTATCCACTATATACTTCTTTTTGACTTTTTTTATCAATGCCAACAGCTGAATTGAGTGCTGACATGATTTTCGAGGTAGCCTTTGGAGTGACTTATGGATAGGGACTAGTAATCTTCTTGTGGGAGCTGGCCTGATCATATCCATGAACAACATTTCCTCCTCATCTTCCTCCGTTTCATGAGAGGGAATGTTGAGGGTGTTCACCATCTGTTTGATGAACATGGAGTAAGAGGTATAATTCTCTGTGACCTTAGGAGGGGAACCAAACTCTTAATCAGGTGAGCTATTAGGTTCTATGGGTTCACCTTCCTCCTCGTCATCATAATACATGTCCTCCTCCACAGGCAAGTGGTCTGGAAGCTGGGCCCGGGTAGGGGAGACAGGTATAGTCAGCACTTCCTCCAGATGATGTTATCACTGGGCTTCACTCAGATTGTTTCTTCAGCTACCCATAAATACGGATTGCTTCTTCAGCTACCCATAAATACGGTCATTCTCTGGATTTGTTCTTCCTCTTGGGGATCGAGACATCTGATTTGGGGGTGGAACCAGTCAGTTGGTCCAATCATTGCACCGTGAGGTTCAATTTTTATGCCCCTCTTCGCAGGTCTGCCCCTGTGGAGATGGTCAGTTACTGCCCTTTACGGGATGTGTGCCCTGAAGAGCTGGCAGTGGTGATTGACCTCAGATGTCAGCTCGAGTCCAGAGTTGTCAGTTCTGGCTTATAATAATGCCATTTCCTCAGCCCTGGACTTGATAGCTCCTACCTGTGTTCGTCCCCTCTCACTCCACCCTCGGGCCCCCTGGTTTGATGGGTCCTTGAGGGAGCTGTGACATGTGGGACATAGGTTAGAGCATTGTTGGTGGAAATCTGCCCTGGTGGCCGACTGCCTTAGGTTGGAGGAACACTATCAGCTTTACCAATCAGCGATTTCCTGTAAGAAGGCAGAGTTCCTGTCAAGGGAAATCACAGCTGCTCAGAATCAGGGGTGTAACCAGGGATTTCAGATCAGCACACCAAGTGGACTCACTGCTACCCCCATTGTTAGGGTGAGCTACCCCCCCTCCAGTGGTGTAGTCAGACAATATACAAATGTACACCACGACTGTGTTTGTTGCCTCATTTGGCACAATAAATATAACTTTGTATTTCATGACAATGGTTGTTGCCATGCATGGGTAAATACAAATGCCATGCATTGCTCCTAGGCACCCACATACCAGCCCAGAGCCTGTAAAGTTGTATTGTCCTTGGGATGCAAAGACAGTATTAGTGACCAGTCCTTCTAGTTTTGACTCCTATGAATAAAATTACAGAAAGGTTCAGCATTTACTTTGTTAGTTTTCATGGAAAAAGGAAGCAGTTCAGAGCTTATTTGCTACCCCCTTTAACTAAAATTGCACACCATGGAGTACTTGGAGTATGCCTGCCTACACCCATGCTCAGAATTGACCGGCTCAGCTCTTCCAAACTGTGGACAGGTTGTGCAACCCAGCCTGTCTGCAGTTGTGGCGAGTTTTTCCACAAATTGAGTGTGATGAGCTTGCTCAATTCTTTGTGAATAAGGTGGCCGTCATCAGATCAGAAATCCATCTGACTCGCTCTATTGGTGATGCGGTTGGTCACTGTTTGGTTACTACTCCTCGTTACTTCCTGGAGTTCTTTTGACCTGCCAGATGTCAAAGACATTATGAGGATTGTCCAGGGGATGCACCGTACGTGCTGTAGTTTAGATCCGGGCCCAACTTCCCTGATTTTGGGATGTTATGAGATCATTGGCCCGGTCTTAGTTCAAATTGTCCTGTACTCCTTGGAATCGGGCGAGTTTCCAAGCACCCTGAAAGAGGCATTGGTGACACCCCTCCTGAAGAAACCTTCGTTGGATACGGACATTTTTGCCAACTACAGACCTGTCTCGAACTTCCCCTTTTTAGGTAAGGTTATCGAGAAAGTAGTGGCAATCCAGTTGGAGAATCATTTGACCATCCATAATGTCTATGAACCTCTCCAGTCGGGTTTTCGCAAAAGGCACAGTACTGAGACTGTTCTGGGTTGGGTGCTCAATGATCTCCTGGTGGTGAGAGATTGGAGAAACCGCTCCATCTTGGTTCTCCTAGATCTCTCCTCAGCCTTTGACACTGTAGACCATGGGGTGCTGCTCGATCGCCTGAGGTCCATCTGTGGCCTGTCAAGTACAGTGCTCAGATGGTTTTCTTCTTTCCTTGCTGGAAGAACACAGAGAGTTCTGTCTGAGGTCTTTTCCTCTGATCCTTTCTCTATGTCTTGTGGGGTTTCTCAGGGCTCAGTGCTGTCCCCTATGTTGTTTGCAGTGTATATGCTACCCCTTGGAGACATTGTAAGATGGTATGGGCTGCGATTTCACTGCTATGCTGATTCCCAGCTATACCTGTCTTTTGCTCCAGACCAGGCTAGTGCGCTCTCAGTATTTAACAACTGTCTAGTCGAAATCCAAGAATGGATGAATTCGAGCTGGTTGAAACTGAACGTGGGGAAGACTGAGGTTATGGTGGTGGACCTGGGTCGCAGGATAGAGAGGTTGAGGACTGTTCAGCCCTCTGGAATATATCTGGGGGGGTGAGCAGATCCTTACCTCTGAATGGGTGCACGACCTTGGAGTCGTGCTTGACGACGGGCTGACCCTTCGTCATCAGGTGTCAGCAGTCTTCAAATCGGCATTTTACCATCTTCAGAATATTGCTAGGGTCAAGCACCTTGTTCTGTCATCTGACCTGCCGGTATTGGTCCATGCCTTTGTGACCTCTCGGCTTGACTACTGCAACTCCCTTTATCTAGGGCTTCCTGGGGTTGATATCCGCCGGTTGCAGATAGTACAGAACGCTGCTGCTCGCTTATTGTCAGGGTATCTAGAGTTTGCATATTACCCCTGTGCTGCATGATCTGCACTGGCTGCTGATTCAGTGGCGGATCACCTTTAAGGTAGGCCTGTTGACCTACAAAGCCCTACACGGTCTTGGTCCTGACTATTTGAAAGAGCTCCTGATTCCTTACAGCCCTGCACGACAGCTCCGCTCAGCTGACGAGGGGTTGCTGGAGATTCCGAGGGTTACTTTGAAATCTTCTGGGGCCCGTGCTTTTGTGGCCCCTACCCTCTGGAATTCTCTTCCCCGTCAGCTTCGGGAGTGCACGACTGTTGGGGGCTTTAAGCAGGCACTGAAAACTTTTTTGTGAACACTGGCATTCCCAGAAATATAATAGATTTTACTGTTTATATTTATTGTAACGTTTGATGATCATGTTTTTACTGTAAGGCACCTTGATATTTGAAAGGCGCCCTAAAAATAAAGATTATTATTATTATTATTATATTATATTAAGGAAGTTTCCCACTGTCTGGAATACTTGGAAAAACTGCCATACCTTAGCCATGCCCTCTGCTGAAAGCATTTGCCTCTGCTCCACTGCCTACTCCTTTTTCTTTGAAGGAGGACAGGCGTGGTTATGTTTTTCTTTCTTTCTGTTTTTTTATTTTTCTTAGCAGGCACTGGTTCCAGTACCTGCCCTGAGGCTCTTTTATTTGTATTTTTGCCATCACTGGACTCAGGGTTCCTCCTTTTGGACATTTGGCATCTTTACCATGCCTACCTGATGGTTAAGCAGCTTTATCGTTTTTTATCCATCCCCGTTGATGGGGACTGCTGCGTATGAGGAGAAGAACTCTCTGATGTGTGCGTTTTAGGTCTATCAGTCATGCCAAACACTGAAGTACCTGTAAAGCCAATCATTTGATTCCCATTCAGACATTCGTTTAATTAAAATGTTTTTTTCTCTCAGTAAAGTGAAACCAGCTAAACAGCTTCAGTGAGTAAAGCGGTTTTGAAATTTTCATCCAAATGCACTTAGCTTCCCTTCAGACAGGAACTGTGCATCTTAAATGTGCCAAAAACTGCTAATAGTTATAAAATTGTATGCAGTTTAATGTTTTTAACTTAAATTCAGTGGGTTCCCTTTAGGCAGGAACTGCGTTGCACCAAGGCCTCCTCCAGTTCTCTGAAATGATTGGGTACCAGAGAAATCGCAAAACCAGAATAAAATTGAAATAACACTCTAACCAATACGCAGTATCAATAGCTAACTTAAACAGAGAAAAACAACACAAAATAAAAGAGGAATAGTTGATCAGAAGACTGGAGCTCACTTCGGGGCAACTGTTCTCCTTAGCACAGAAACAAATCTGGCATTGGAATGGTGGGGGGTGAGCCTGAACAGCAGGTGGAGCATGCCATAGTGCAGAGTTTGAACTTGTATTCTAAGTTCAATAATTACCATAAAGGTCTGTCTCTGGGGCATCACACTCTGGGGGATGTGCCTGTGCCTGTGCCTGTAAATCCATCGGTGTGCCACTCCTCTGCTCAAGATCCAGCAGTATTCCTCATCCTGCTTCCAGAATATACGGAGGTGTGCCGGTATAGCCTTCAGTGTTCCACTCCTCTGTAGGTTCAGCAGTAACTTTGTATTCCTCATCCTGCTTCCAGAACAAGGAAATAGAGAATTGTTCACTGCTAATATTGTGGACAGGCCCTAATAATGAGGGCTGTTTACTTATTTTCCTGTTTTCCATTTATCCTGCTATGCTCCATCGAATCCTGTATGTGGCTATTTGAGTTACTTCACTTGGAACCTCCTGCGCAGCCACCCTGGTGGACTGGAACCTCATCTGTGAGAACAATAGGTTATACAACCCCTCTTACATCCCCTTTGGCCCCTCAGCTCTCCCTGAACATTTTGGCTAGGGTGCTAGTTTACACGACATTAGGCCCCCTTGGTATTCATCTCAGTGACCCTCCCAACCTACGTGAATATCGCTGTAAACGAGAATGACTAGATTTCATAGACTGCTCTCAGGCGCATTAAAGAAACTCTTGTTGCTCTTATTGCTATGTTCTGGCAATGCAGAGTTGAACCCTGGTCCCCCTTTGACTATTTCATCTCCAGCCAACCTAGCCTGTATTAAAGGAGTGAGTTTCATGCACATCAATGCTTGTAGCCTCCTTAAGAAGTTTGCCTCTATACAGGCATGGATTAGCCATACTAAGCCCGATGTCTTAGTGGTCTCTGAATCCTGGCTCAGACCTAATACCGAAAACTATGAGGTGAATATCCCATCATATAGCATATTCAGAACAGACAGGAAGGCTAGAGGAGGAGGAGTCATCATATATGTCCAAGATAAATTCTCAACCACTGTTATTGACTCGACCTCAATCCCTAAAGAATTTGAAAGCCTGACTCCCAAAGTCAAGCTCTCTTCCTCCGTCTCATTCTTGTTGTAGGTTGTTATAGCCCCCTTTCAGCGGGGTTTCAGATAGTAGACCACTTAAACAGCCTACTAGGTTCCCTATCAATGGAATTTATTATTTTGGGAGATCCTGACCTCGACTGGTTTTCCAGTATCTCCAAACCCCTAAAAAACGTCTGTGACTCATTCGAACTATCCCAACTTATTACCGAAGCAACACATCCAAATAAGAATAACCCTAACAACAGCACCCTGTTGGATCTTATCCTAGTAAGCAATCTTCATATGTTTTCTCATGCCAGTGTGTTCTTTACAGACATCAGTGATCACTGTTTTATTGCCTGTGTGAGATCTTTCACAAAACTAGCCTCTACCTCCAAATCATTGAGAAGCCATTGCAACTTTGACCCTCGCACATTTCTCTTCGATTTGCAGAACTCTTTAAGCTGGCAGTACTTCTATTTAGCCAAAGCAGTGAACATGGCCTATGATATTTTTCAGGAAATAGTGCTCGGGGTGTGTGACAAGCATTCAGCCCTGGTTAAAATCTGTACCAAGAAAAAAATCATGTCCATGGTTTACAACTGATTTGGAGACTGCTTTGCTTAACAGAGACTCACTATGGAAAATAGCTTGGAGAACAAAACTTCCGGCAGACTGGACCTCATTCAGGAAGGCTAGGAACACTTGTACTAAGATGGTCAGAGAAGCTAAAGCAAACCATTTCCGTACAGAACTTGACTCATCCTCCAGATGCTCCACAAATTCTGGAAAACCCTGAAGGAAATCAAGGGGTCATAAGTCTTCAGACTCCCTACCTGCAAAAATCACTACTGGTGACACCACAGTCATAGATAAACCGACAATTCTGGACCATCTCAATAATCACTTCACCACTACATACGAACATACGAAATTTGCCAGCAGATAAAGGCCTAGAGGTCTATCAAGTCTGCTCGAATGTGCAGCTAGCACCCCTTATTCTGCAGCTGCCCCTCCCTTCCACCCTTCCCCTTCATTAACCCTCCCCCTTGTCCTGTCCCATCCTCGTTTGAAGCAGTCCACTGTTCTACTGCATACCACTTCTGCAGGTAACGCATTCCACCCAGCCACCACCCTCTCTGTAAAAAGTGTCTCTCATCTCCCTCCTGAACCTTCCTCGCCCAGTCTCATATCATGGCCCCAGGTGCCCTCCCTCCCTTACTTTGAACAGCCCCTCTGTACCTGTCTTGTTTATTCCTTTCATGTATTTAAAGGTTTCAATCATGTCCCCTGTCTCTCCTCTCCTCCAGTGAGTACAAGTTCAACTCCTTCAACCTCCTCTCATGATAAGTCCCCAGACGCTGATCATCTTTGTCACGCCCTGCGCTGCACTCCCTCCAGTAACTTAATGTCCCTCTTCAGATATGGACGCCAGAACTGCACGCAGTACTCCAGGTGTGGTCTAACTAATGACCTATACAGTGGCAGAATCACCTCCTCCCTCCTCGAGGATATACCCTTGCACACAACCCAGCATTTTGTTGGCCTTTGCAGCTGCCTTCCCACACTGTGCCGAGTTGTTCATTGACCCTGTGATGAGCACACCCAGATCCTTCTCCTCCTCTGTCTGGGCTAGCTGCACCCCCTAGCTGGTAAGTCCTCCTTGGGTTCTTCATCCCAAAATACATCACCTTGCACTTTTGGCATTAAAGCCCAGTTGCCAGGTGTCTGACCAGGTTTCAAGCTTTGCCAGATCATCCTGCAACCCCTGCCATCCCCTAGGTCATCTACCACCGCGCCAACCTTGGTATCATCAGCAAACAGACTGATCTTGCTCTTGATGTCCCATGATATGTCTGCAATGAATATCCCAAACAACACTGGTCCCAACACCGAGCCCTGTGGGACACCTCGTCACTGCCCTTGGGTGTAAGAGCTCCCGCCCACCACCACCCCTCTGTTGCCTTCCCTGCAGCTAGTTTCCTACCCATCTCACCAGCATTGCACCTGCCCTGTGCCTACTAACTTCCTTCCCAGCCTTCCATGTGGCACTGAGTCGAATGCCTTACTGAAGTCCAGATACAGGACATCCACTACATGTCCCCTGTCCAGTTGCCTAGTTACCCAGTCATAGAACCCGACCAGGCTGGTTTGGCAGGATCGGCCACGTATGAAGCCATGCTGTCTGCTGTCCTGTAGTCCTTTGGCCTCTAAGAGGGCCACCAGCCTCTCCTTCAGGATAGTCTCCATTAGCTTACCCACGATGGATGTGAGGCTCACTGGTCTGTAGTTCCCGGTTCATCCTTGGGGCCACTCTTGTGGAGGGCACCACATGAGCCATCCTCCAGTCCTGAGGTACACACCCGAATGTAGTGAGGCATTAAATAGGTCTGCCAAAGGTCCTGCAAGGACCCCTGCCAGCTCCTTCAGTACCCTGGGTGGATGCCATCTGGGCCTGGTGCCTTGTCCACCCTCAGTGCCTTCAAACCCTCTCGAACTCTGCCCTCCATGATTTCCCATCTGTCACCACTTCCCCCCTCGTCTGCCATTTCACCCATCTTGGGTGTCACCCCTCTTCTCTTTAGTAAATACTGAGCAGAAGTACTCATTTAGTGCTTCCGCTTATCGCACCCTGCTTCCACCCAACCCCTCCTTCCTAATCCTTACTGTGGTCCTTACAGCTCCTTTTCTCCCTGATGTACTTAAAGAAGTCCTTCTCCCCTTCTTAATGCCTTGTGCCAGCCTGAGTTCTGTAGATGCTTTGGCTTCCCTTACTGCCCTTGTCACCTCCTTCGATTCTGTCAAGTACTCCCTCTGTCCTCCCCCTCCTGTTTTCTTGTATTTCCTAAAGGCAGCTCTTTTCTCCTTACCTTTCCATGACCTCCTTGCTCAACCAGCTCGGGTTTCTTAGCCCTAGCCTTCTTGCTCTGGGCTTTGCAGCAGGTTTTAGTTGCCTCCACTATCCCCAACTTTATGAGCTCCCATCTCTGGTTAGTATCCATACTAGATTGAATTCTGGCCAGGTCCCTTTACCACTTCCCCATCCTCCCAAAGTCAGCCCTCCTGAAGTCCAGCACTCTTGTGCCAGATTCCACTCCTTCCTTGCCCATATCCAATGTGAGCCATACTGAGTGGTGGTCACTCCCTGACAGGTTCCTCCACTGTAAGTTCTCTCACAAAGTCCCCATTTGCCAGCACAAGGTCAAGGGTATTCCTAACCTGGTTGGTTCACTGACCATTTGCAGCAGAAGCTGTCCTGGAAGGCATCCAGCAGTACCTGCTCCCTTCTGTTCCTGGTTGTTGGGGTGCTCCAGTCCACTCCTGGCATGTTGAAGTCCCCACAATCACCACACTACCCTTCTCTGCAGGTCCTCCTTATCTGTCCCGCTAGTTCCCTGTCTAACTCCTCCATCTGAGATGGTGGCCTGACACCACTCCCATTCTAAGACTCCTATTCTTGGAATCCTGATTTGCACCCAAAGTGACTCTGTACTACCCTCCTCCCTTCCTCCCTTACACACTTCAGTCCTTCCTTCACATATAGTGCCACCTCCTCCTTTCCCAGTCACCCTGTCCCTAATAAATAAACTGTACCCTGGTACAGACAGGTCCCAGTCATTATATTGGGTGGCCCATGTTTCCATGATGGCTGCAATGTCCACCTCTCCTCTGCCATGAGAACCTGCAACTCTGCAGTTTTCCTCCCAAGGCTCCTAGCATTAAGGGTAACCACCTTCCACCTCTCCCCCTCCTCCCATCCTGCCCTCCTTTCCTAGCATCACCAATAGTACTTGCCATTTGTCCTTTGTCACTGTTATGGGGGTAAGCTCATATGATTTCCCAACCTGTGGTCTCTGCATATCTTTTCCCCAACTGCCACCCCCCACTCCTAGTTTAAACTCCCAACTTCCTCTATATATTCTTCCATCCTCTGCTTCAACACTTTCTTTCCTTCTACAGGGTTAGCCTTCAACACATCCCCTGCCAACAACCTCCGTGCTCAACTTTGTGTACAGGATCCGACACCTCCGGCTACTAATGTTCCTAAGATTGGGGCTGCATTATCTTTTCAGCCTGTTTCTCTGACAGAAGTTGAAGATCTACTGTTACACTTGGATACTAGGAAGAGTGCTGGAGCAGACCTCATAGACCCTTATTTCCGCAAACTTAGTTACCATGTCTTGGCTGTGCCAATTACGCATCTCTTCAACCTATCGCTCTTGCAGGGTGATCTTCCACCGATATGGAAAACCGCCCATGTGATCCCGTTATTCAAATCTGGAGATCCTACAGATCTGAATGACGATAGACCAATCTCCTTACTCCCTATCTTGTCTAAAATAGTGAAGAAAATAGTGAACGCTCAACTCAGGAGCTACCTGGAATCCACAAATTTGCTAAACCCACTGCAATCAGGTTTTAGGCTGTGCCATAGCATGATCTCGGCCTTTGTAAAGGTAACCAATGACTGTCAGGGTGCCCTGGATACCAAAGACCTCATGTGTGCAGTGTTTTTAAACCTAAGCAAGGCGTTCAACACTGTTGACCATGACTTGCTATTAGTATCCCTCCGAGAGTTTGGCCTAGACCCCTATCCCTGAGATGGTTCTCAAACTATCTCATTGGTCACCAGAAGCAGGTAAAAGGGGAAGGGAAGTTCTCACCACTAAAACCCTTGTTGAGGGGCATGCCGCAGGGTTCCATACTGGGCCCATTGCTCTTTGCAATTTATATTAATGAAATTGACATACGAATTAAATCTGCCAATATTCATCTATTTGCAGATGATATTGTACTCTACATTGGCAGACCTACTCCTGAAGCAGCATGCATGGATCTACAACAGGAATTCAATCAGCTGCAATTACACCTACTGAATCAGAAACTTCTTTTGAATGCAAAAAAAAACAAAGGCGATGCTTTTTTTGTCCTTTGCTAATGCTATTAACCCAGTTATCCAAGGATCCTTACCTCAGATCACCACACTCCTAGGTGAACCCCTGGACTTCGTAATGAAGTTCAAATACCTGGGGGTTTGGCTTGACCACAAACTTTCCTTCCTCGACCACACTGAGGAACTGATAAATAAAACTCAAGCAGAGGCTGGGCCTCTTTTACAGGATCAAGCACCTACTTACTGAGGATGCCAAGAAGAGACTGGTCCAAACCACCTTCCATTCATTACTGGACTATGTTGACTTCCTTTACTGCCAAGGCCCTGCCTCTGCACTAGCCAAACTTGATACGCTCTACCGTAGAGCCTTAAGATTTATCTCCGGTGCTCCATATTCCACTCATCAGTGCTCCCTTTATGCTATAGTAGGATGGTCATCCCTTAACAATAGAAGACAAAAAAATGCTGCCATCTGGACTTACAGAGCTATCACTAAGAAGCTGCCTCAATACATATCAGACTGCCTTCCCCTAAGTACAGTATGGTAGGAAAGTATGCCTTGAGAAGTTCTTCCCTTATCTCTCCTGAACCATACCCAAGGTCAAATCACGCTTTGGGAGGTCATCCATGTGCTACATGTTACCTCAACTCTGGGACAAATTTCAAAAAACTTTGAAAGTGGTTCACCTGATCAACCTGTCTGCATTCAAAATGCTTTACGCACGCTCTGTCAAGAAGTCTTGTAAGTGCTTCCCCTGATTGTTGCCTTATGTCTTCAGTATACCGAGGCTCTTGCACGGTATCCCCCGCACCTACCAACGTCATACCTTTCCCCCTCCTCATCTATGTGCACTTAAAAGGCTCTACGTAGGATCTGTCAAGGAGTCCTGAAATTGCTCTCCCTGTTTGTTGCCACTTGTCCTCAACTAGCAGAGGCTGTTGACTTTGGTGTCCCCTGGCTTTTTATAATTTCCCCCTGTTTGTTGCCACTCATCCTCAACCAGCAGAGGCTCCTCACACTGGTGTCCCTCGGCTCTTTATACATCTGTAACCCCCCACTGTGAGTGCCCCAAGTTTAACTGGTCTATTAACCTTCTCCTTACTTGCTTTTCTCAAGGTCCTTTCACTTATGACTACCCGTATGATCCATGTAGTTATGTACACATTGAATGTAGGTTTCTGCCTTCTTTATCTATGCCTGTATATTGTATCAGTTTCTAACTGCATCTTGTTTCAATTGTATATCTCTGTGGTGTGTAACCTTACTCTGTGTATGGATTATGTATGTTGCCCAGGTCCATCTCGAAAATGAATTTTTCTCAAAGATGTTCGCCTGGTTAAGTAAAGATTTTGATTGAATGACTGATGATTGATTGA
This sequence comes from Neoceratodus forsteri, assembly GCA_016271365.2. Taxonomy (NCBI): domain Eukaryota; kingdom Metazoa; phylum Chordata; order Ceratodontiformes; family Ceratodontidae; genus Neoceratodus; species Neoceratodus forsteri. The sequence goes on along the minus strand of CM028131.1, from coordinate 1,082,859,387 downwards.
ATGGATTCCTGTTGTTTGAAATAAATGCTTCTTAACTGATAGTGTGGTGGATGGGTGGATTAATCTAGTCTTTAAGGTGATTAATGCAAGAGTTTGAATTATATATTATAAGCTTTGGCTTATATTATTTGGCTGGGGGTTCAGTTCCCACATCTGGCACTTGGGTTAATATCCCAATACTGACACTGTAGTGCAGCATGAGGGGGGTGCAGCCCTTCTGAGGTGCCTTCTTTCAGATGAGACGTTAAACTGAGGTCCCATCTGCCCGGATTGGTCGTAGTTCAGGTGGATGCTAAAGATCATATTGGCACTTATCGAAAAAGAGCAGGGGAAGGTTTTTATTAATAAACAGAACAATAAATCAGAAAAACAGTAATACAATTCATGGAAAATAAGAAAAACATAAAGAGAATATCAGCAATACTCAATTATCTTACAGCATAATGATTCAACCTATTTTGTCTTTCAAAAAAGGAACCTCTTTCCACCTCATAAGCCAGACAGTTTTGGACAAACAGTTGCGTTCAGAATCACATTGTAACAACAAATCATTTTCAACATGTCGAAGAACTTTAAGTAGTGAGTGGTATAACTGTCGTAGCGCAAGGTGACATCTGGCTTGCCATAAATGAAACTTGAACATAACGAACAGCAGCCGTACTACACCTGCATCCAACAAAGTAGAATGTAGCAAAAAACCTCCAACAACTTCCAGATATGTAACAGCCCGCCAGAAAGGCTGGTTCCAACGGGCAGAAAGAATCGTCCAGAATTCTTGCACAAAGGGGCAGGAAACAAAAAAATGGGACACTGTTTCCTCCTAATTAATGCAAGCATCCCTCGGACAAGTACGTTCAGTAGCCATTTTATGCTTTAAAGTCCCCCTAACACTGAGTCACCCATGACAACTAAGCCATAAAACATCCCATAATCTAGGTGGAATCCGTTTACCTACCAAACTTTTAAGGAGGTTATCAACATGACCATCCAGTATATCCTTAGAACCGGGAACTATGGAATGTGCTTTAGATTGTAGGACATCATAAATATATTTGCGCGATCTGCAATACACATGGGCCGGAAGTAACTTCCATCTATTAAGTTTCAATATCACAGGTCTGACATAAATTGGGTAACTAGAAGTGTGTAAATTTTTCTGGCTCAAACCTGGCCACTCTGAGGACAATCTAGGTAACCAACCATACGCATAAGTCACCCATAACACAGAGTGTGGATGACTAAGGTCTAGTAAATTCCAATGAAAAAAATACTATAGTAAAAAGTAATCAGATTCACACAATTCAAACCACCCTGTGCAATAGGAAGATACAATACATCTCTTTTAATGGGATTTAGGTGACTCCCCCAAATAATTTGAAAAAAAAAAATGACCCAATAAAGTGGCTTCCAAACCAGAAGGAATGGGGTATACCGCACTAAGGTATAAAAACTTAGGGAAAAGTAAAGATTTAGTAATGATGACCTTTTTCTGTTTAGTTTGTTGCCATGACTTCCACAATCTGATTCTGGATTGAACTGCCTCAGTTTTAGCTGACCAATTAAGTAATGCATTATCACCTTTACCAAAATCAATACCTAAAATTCGGACCGGGCCCAGTATAACAGGGATGCCTTGCAACTCCATAACCGCAGGAATGGCAGTATGCAGAGGATAAAAAAAACTCTTATACTGATTAAGAGAAGAACCTGCAACATCAGAAAAATTAGAAAAATGACGTAACACTTTATCTCCAGAGGTTAAATCAGCAACAAAGACACAGACATCATCAGCATAAGTCGAAATTTTGGCCTCAAGGATACTATGAGGGGAAGCAATACCAAGAATCTGCACATCTTGGGCAATTGTACGTAAAAGTGGATCCAAACTAAAAACATGAACAATGAACTCGAGGGGCAGCCTTGTCTGACCCCCTGATGAATAGGGATATAGGAACCTAAATAACCATTTACCAAGGGCATAGCATAAGCATGACTATAAAGCAAAGCAATCCAGGTTATAAAGCGGTCAGGAACTCCATAGGTTCATAAAACCTGAAACAAATAACTATGTGGGACCTGATCAAAGGCCCTTTGTTGATCCATGGACAGAAGAAAACCCTTTATAACATCAACCTTACCAAGCACTATTAGTTCCCGAAGTAAAAGGAGATTGTTATAGATAGATCTGCCCGGTACTGAACAGGATTGGAGTAGAGAAATCAAGTGTGGAGTTATGGACAACAATCTGGTATTCAATATTTTCATTAAAATTTTAAAATCTGTATTAAGGAGACTTAAAGGCCTCCAATTGGAAAGTAAAGTTCTATCACCTTTCTTATATAACAAAATCTGAATTGAAGTACAAAAATGGAAATTGAGAGTGTGATGTTGCAAAACCCAATTAAACAATACTATGAGCACATCACAAATCAAAGGACTACAGGTTTTATAAAATTCTGCAGGCAAGCCATCAATACCAGGTGCCGTGTTATTTTGTAAATGGGAAATTTCCCTTTTAACCTCATCAACACTAATAAGAGCAACTAAAGCCTGTAATAGAATATCAGAACAAGGGGCAATATGGAAAGAGGAAATGAATTGTTCTACACCAGCGCTATCCACTGGAGATGCAGCATATAAGTCTGACAAATGCGAGGAGACTGCTCGCAAGATATCCTGAAATGCAGTGTAACTATTACCAGCAGTATCCACAACTTCAGTCAGAAGGCGATCCACAGAACGCATATGACTGCAATCCAAAACATCCCTGAAAGCAGATTTATTAGCAGAACAAACCCTATGTTCATGTAACAGGGAAGTAGCTCTAGTATACTGTAGTGTAGCCATTTCTTTTTTACATTCTGTACCTGTGCTGTCAAAGATAAGCCTTGTGAGTGTATAGCTGAATATAGAGTTTCCAACTGCATACGTAAAGACAAATATCTCTTATATTTAGTCACTGCAGCATATTTAGACGTCCTCCTAGCCCAAGTAGAGATTTCAGATTTAGTGAGGGGCCACCAATCTAACAAATCTTCGGAAATTCCAGATAGTGACATATGAGCTTTCAACAAATCATGAACTTGGACCAAAAACCTGTCATCAAGTAGCAGTAAAGAATTCAGTTTCCAATATCCCTGCCCCAGTTTAGCATGAGGGCCTACCCCTAACGTGGCAGTTACCACATTATGGTCCGAAATCTCCACTGAAATGTTTGAGCCTTAGTCACCCTTAAAGCTGCAGAGACAAAAAGAAAATCAATCCTAGTGGATAAGGCACCCTTAAAAAAAGTATGTCCACCAGTAGGATGACAAACCCTATAAACATCCTGTAAATGACCCTGAACAATAGTGTGATTGAGACAATGTGTATCACAGAAATCCTTATCAGTCCGGGCCCCCCGATCTGATTTATGCACAACACAATTAAAGTCACCACCCCATATGAGAAAGCGTGACGTGAACAAAAAAGGCTGCACCTCACGAAAGAGATCCACTCGTCCTTTCTTCGTAACTGGTGCATAAATCACAATTCATCTCCAAGTGCAACGTAAATAAGTAAAATCCAATATTAAGGCCCGTCCCATAAGCAGTTCAACCAACTTGGTAACATGAAATCCATCACCCCTAAACAACGCCTCAACACCATTACATGTGTCTAATCCCAAAGAAAAAAAAGAAGGACCCCATTGCCAAAGCCATTTGGCCATATTAACCAAAGAAAGGCTTTTGAGATGGGTATTCTGAATAAGGCAAATATCACACGCCAAATCACTCAAAAGTTGAAAAGCAATCAGGTGCCTACGAGCATTTTTCACACTGTTCACATTGAGGGTGACTACTGTGAGATGAAATGCCATGGCCATGAAAGAGAATCCGATAAAGAATTGAAATAAAAATAAGCCAACATCAAGTAACCCTTCCATTTCTAGTACTTCTCCGGGGTCTCACCCCCGACCGCGAGGGTCGAGTATCCAAAGGCAACTCCTTTGAGTTATCATTCTCAGAATCAGAGGATACCATAGGTTGTGATGAAATGTCAGAATCAACTTCCACATCGGAAGACTGAGTGTGATGGGACAGGACCTCAAATTTATTACTTAAGGGAACAGAGCCACCAGGAGAAGATGCTTTAGCCAATTTGGCCCTACCTGTAGTCTGTTTTTGAGCCCATTTCTTTGTCTGAACACTAGGCTCAGGAGGGGGCATAATAATATTATCCAGAGGATTGTCAGGGAGAGGCACAGGTTCAGCAAAACCGGAGAAACAACAGAAAGAGGGAGAGGTGGAGGGGGGGCATAGAGGAAGGGTCCTGTACAACCGGTCGTGGAACTTCCTGTAAAGGAGGCTCAGAGGAAGGTTCAGATATTGAAACCACTGACTGGGAAGCAGGCACCACAATATCAGGGTATAAAGGGGGACCAGTGACTACCGTAACATGCGAAGAAAGGAATTGCGCCATTGCAATATCCTTTTTCTGGGCATTAAGAAGGATCACAACCTGATCCGGGCTATCTTCCCTGTTATGGGAAGCCCAAGGACAGGATCTAAAACCATGACCTCGTTCTTCTCACAGGTTACACTTTAGTTCAGAATAACAATCTGCACTAGCACGGCCAAAAGACAACAAAGGGAACATCGTAGTCTATCACAGGCAGCACTGAGATGGGAAGGGGAGCCACATTTAAAACAGGTACGAGGCTGCCCCACATAGAAGCAATGCCCCCATTCCCTACCTAAATCAAACTATTAGGCAAGTGTATGGGACCCACATTCGTATTTCTAAGTCTCACCCTATAACGCCAACCACCAGTCCACAAGTGTTCAGAGTCAAATATAGGCTGTGGCAACCCCAAGACATCACAGCGTTTAGCTAATCAATGCGTAATATCACTGGCTGCTACATTCTCATTTCTAAACAAAATGGTGAAATTTTTAACAGAAGGTATAGTAAGTGGGATAGCCTGAAATGATAGCCACAACTCAGTGTATTTTAGAGTATCATACTTTGCCCAGAATCGATCTAATCCCCCTAGGGCTTTGAAAACTAATGTCATATAAGGAAGAACCTGATACATGAATCAACGCAAATCTTTCGTTTGTAAAAAAACAAACAAAGATCCTTTCAAAAGTGACTGACCCACTTAGAGACAGCCTGGAGCTACATCAAGACCTCCAATATACTAAAGGTGGACCGCATTTCGTCGTTAAAGAGGGGGGGGGAGTTCCTAAACATATCCCTTCTACAAAATTCTTCCCAAGTAGATTTAGCTTTCTCCCCAGGGTCAGGAGAAGGGCCTGGAGGAGGGTCATGGAGCGGGACATCCATGTCTATTCTATCACCCCATGCTGGTCCCCTAGAGATAGGGCCTTCATCACCCGAAGAGGAGGGAGGCAAAGAAGGAACTTTAGCCAGCAGAGTAGTATCCAATGCAGGATGCTGAACATCCTCAGCATGCAAATCCAAATCTGGGCTACCAGGCAAAGGTGGAGGCATATCTATCAAGGGGGGGACTGTTGCCCTCCACAAACAGGTATCGGGCTATGGGCAGGGTCAGGTATCCAATGCCCCGAAACACCTGGTTTCCAACCCCCACTTTGCAGGGAGGCCTCTGAAGAGACAGGCAGTGGGCTAGAACAAGGTAACAGAGCGGGAGGAGGCAAAACAGGTGAGACAGTCTGCACATTAGGAGGTGAAACACACAGTCTAGGATGCATAGTACTCACAAGTTCACCAGGCAAAGTTGCTGCCGAGTTCAAAGGCGGAGAAGACACCGCTCGATTTGTAGGAACCGAAAACTCCAACAGAGCATGGTGCAATACTGCTAGGACTGGTGCAACAGAAGATTGTTGCCAACTCTGCACCTCCAAGGAGCCTGAAGGTACCGCACCCATAATGAAAGCAGAAAAAGCCTCCACATCCCCAAGTTCTGGCGACAGAGTCCGTGTCCCAGGAGAGGCTGACTCAAGAGGGCTAATGGCATCAACAACAGCGAGTACCTGGTCCTGATGTGCAGCAAGGAGAGATTTCAACCAAAGTTCATCCACAGGCAAAAAATCTGATGATGCAGAGGCAGACTGAGCAGGTTAAGATTCATCTGGTACAGCAAGATCCGCAAGCATATCAACAAAATGGTCAGGCGTCCTCAGTACTTCAGGCTCCAGGCTCCAAAGCTGGACCTGCAGTAGCGGAGCTCTGCTCTCCTGCAGGTACACCAGCAGAATGACTGGGTCCCATGAACGAATCCATGATCCAACAGCTCCCCCACACAGAGTAGGGGAATTTCCCCGATGTCCTGGCCAAATTTCTCCCACACACCAAAAATACCACTAACAGTTTAATCTGGTTCAATTTCAGTTGCTTACCATCTGTATCCCCTCTCCCCCTGGTCACCCCTGAAAAAGGACTTCTAGGCCCAGTGGGCTTACTGGGTTAACAAAATTCAATAAATAAATAAATATAAGCTTTGGGAGCTAGGGGGACCTATGAGTGTCCTATCTTTAAACTGAGCCCCCTTCCCATAAGTCAATGGCAGTAATGCCTGAGCTACCGGGGTTTACTTCAAACCTGGGGGGTCAAGTCCTGGCAAGCCCCACCCCCCTCCGGTAATTCCAACACTGATTAATGCTAGTACTATCTGGGGTTCATAACCTAATGGGACCCAGCAAGGGGGTAATTAATAACAAAAGGGAAGCACAGTATGGGGCAAGGATAGCTGTGATGGGGTCCAGCAATACTAACAATAATCCAGCAATGGGGCAGACAAGATGGACTTCTAGTTTTTTATGTTCTTTACCATATACAGTACATACTGTATCTCAGAATCATGCCAGATCTAGATACATTTGTTGTAAAAACAAAGCACGATCTTTGCCAGATCCAAATGTGTAATCTTATGTTACCCAGATCCATATACCTTTTCGAGAAAGAACTACTATTATCAGAATAGATCAAGGTAAATTTATTGCTATAACACAGACCTTGACCTACTCAGTGAAGAAAAAAAAAAAACAGCTAGATGCACTTTTTATTTTACTTCGATATTTACTGTTTCTATAATTATTTAGTGCATAAAACACTTGTCTCATGCTTTTTTCCACATAAATGGAGGGCAAAGGAAAAACCAGCTAAATTCTGCTAGATCTAGTCCCAATACACACTCAAAGAGGTCACTGCTCAGGGGCACACACACACACACACACACTCACAATAGGGATAGTTCAGGTGTACACACATACTTTCTGATGTCCCATCACAGGTGTGTACACACTTCCCTGCAGCTAGACCACCCCCTAGCCAGCCACTCTCCATGTAGCTGGACCAAACCCTGTAGCTGACCATCCTCCTTGTACCTGATCAACATCACCATCACCATCCCTTTTGTTGTGTTACCCTTACAAACCCAAGATCCACTCCCCCCCAGTCGACCACAAAATCTTGCCACATTGTTCAGCTGGAAGGACTTTTTCCCCACCCAGCTTGTCTATGTAGCAGACTGCTGCTACCTTGTCCATCTTCAAGCGGATCACCAGGTTGTTTCTGCCCTTGGTGAAACTCTGAATCATGGGCAGCACCATCAGGAGGTCTAGCACAATAAGATGAAAGGATGATTCTTCCTCCGACCTTCTGAAGCCTGTGGAGATTTCCTAGCCCCAGGCTCCCCAATCATACAGGCTCACATCTGACTCTATCATGAACTCTGATAGAGTCCAAAATATGGCTCTCCCTTCCAGGTATACATCAGGCAAACTCACCAGATCAGATCATTCTGGACTGTCTGGTGGTGACATATCAGGGAGCTGAAGGACCCCAAGCATTTCAGTTCCTCAATTTTGAACAACTGGAGGAGGTGGTAGTGAAAGGGTAATGGGAAAATCGCTTGAATCAGGGATGATAACAGGCTGATCCCTCTGGCTTGGTCCCTGATAATGACTTGCTGCTTCTTCAAAAGTTGTTTTTTTTACGGCCTTGACCTTAACCAAGGGTAGTCTCAGAAGGCCCCTACTGTGTTGACTTCTACACCTGAAGGTGATCACCTGGCAAGAGGTCAAAACTGACTTCTCGAGACAGATGACAAACTCAGGTGTTCTAGCAGAGACATGGCCAAGCAAAGATACTCCATCAGACTCCCTGCGTCTTGGGCCATGATCAGGATTTCATCCTCATAAATGATCAACCTTACGCCCACAGACCTAAGCCAGGCTACTGCTGGGAGTAGTATCTTTGTGAAGCACCAAGGGGCTGATGAGAAGCCAAATGGGAGGCAGGTGAATTGCCACATCACTCATTCCCAAATAGACCTGAACCAACACTGGTCTTCTGCACTGATGGGTACCATTGGGTACGGGTGTACTACAGAAGGCACATGCCCTCCATTCTGAAGTGTTTGTACACAACATAATGGTTAAGGTCCCACAGGTTCATGACCAACAGGTGACATCTGTCCATCTTGGGGACCAGGAGCAAGAAGCTGGTCCAGCTCGATTGGTCCAGTGGGGCCTCAGCAATGGGGCCTTTTGTGCAAAGGGATGAAAGTTCCTCGCAGATCAGGGTGGCCCCTTCCTTAGAGAAGGAAGCGGACCAACCTGGAAGATGGGATGGTTATGGTGGGTGAGCAAACTCGATACAATATCCTCATACCACATTTAGTACCCATGTATCTTGCATGATCAACTCCCAGTTGCAAGAAAAGACAGACAACCTGCCTGCCAGATGAAATGGTCTGAGGAAGAACTGGAATTGTGGAAGAACAAGGGGGAGGCCCTCTGTGAATTACCTGTTTAGGGGTTTAAGGAGTCTCTTTCATTCTAACGTGTTCCCAAATGCTAAAACTTCAGTCACTTCTGGCTCTGCCCCCATAGCCATATGATTCACGGACATTGGGCTTTTGTGGAAACCATGATTCTGACTCTGGCTGAAAGAGCATCCACAGCCTCTTCCAGAAGTTCTGGCCCTTCTAAAAAGTAGTCTTCTCATATACTGTGCCTAAAGGATGATTGGGTCTTCTTAATGCCCAACTTCTTAAAGGAAAACTACACCCTCATATATTATAAATGTTATTTGTTTCCATGTCAACAGACAACTCTTTTCCTGTAGCTGTTGTGGATATATGTGTTTGCTTTAGTTTGTTTTCATTGTTCATGCCAGTCCTCTGTAACTATCCTGGGGGTCTCCATTTTATAGTTGCTGAAAGCTCACTGTCCATGACAGCTGCATTAGCATTCAAGAACATGATGTCACAGCAAACATTTATACCATGTATCATTTATCTCTATGCTGAAAGTGCAAATATCCTGAAGAAACTCTCTGGAAACATACATACTGAATGAAATTTATAGGGAAAAACCCTGCATTACAACTCAGACAGTTTGCAAAGCTAACCGAAGGTAAATGTGGTATTTCACACCTTATTGCAAGTTGCTTTGTTGAACTCTAATTAAGCACACAAAAACAAGGTGCTGTGCCAGCGTGTGGTCTGAAAAAAAACAACTCAAAATGGTAATATTAAAGGCACACTGAAAAGAGACAACAGAGTTAGAATCGACGTTTTGAGCATAGGTGTTCTTCAGGAATTATATAAAAGAGAAAAAAATTCAAATTAAGCAGACAGGCATACTGTGGAGTATAAAGGGTGCTGACACATTGTGTTCTGGTTTGCTAATGCAGCTCTCAGGGACAATGAGATTTCAACAACCAGAAAATGGAGCCTCCCACCCCCCACCCCAATAGCTACAGGGACTAGTATGAACAGTGAAAATAACTAAAGCAATCACATATATCCCTAACAGCCACACACAAAAAGTTTCCTGTTGACATGGAACCAAATAAAATTTACAAGATATGAGGGTGTAGTTTTCCTTTAAGTTCTTTTCATAGCAGTTCCCCAAACAGCAGGCTATCTGCCTCTGGCCCTGTGTCCTTTGTAACCAGCTCTGAGGAGTCAGGGTGGAACTTGAGGGTATCCTGTGATATGGGCCAGTCAAACTGAGTGACTCAATTTGACTTCCTGCGAAAAGAGCGAGTGTGAAAGTGTACTGACCGTCATATGAGCGAGTGTAAGGAACAATAACCGTGAAGGAAGAAGGGAGCGACAGTAGGAGGTAGTTGCCCCCACCAAATAGCCCCCTCCCATTTTTTCCCCTGTACCCCAGTGGCAGCCCCCCCTGGAGTTTATTATAATAAGAATAGGAGTTGCAGGAGGCAGAGCCCCCACAGAAAATTTTTTGTAGATATCGGCCGTGGACAGAATGGTGCAGATCATCACCTTTTTTGGATCCACTATAGTGCAGATCGCCATTCTTGCATTTGACAATTTGCACTCGCTGATGTTTCATTCACCATTTTGTCCTCACACACATCACATGGAACCAGCTTGAGCGGCACTGACTTTCTTTGATATGTGGAGAGGGCTGCATTACTATTGGCCAAAAACAGATGGCCTGTTGGAACAACTCCTGCAGGTAGTTGGATCCAGGGGCGAGTTATTCTTACTGGCTTTTTGAGCCACATCGCTCAAGAATGCTAAAGACCCAACTAAGTCCAGTAGTTTATCCTGAACTGCCCTAACGCTCTTGTCTAGGCCTTTTCTGGGGTCTTTCCTGCCTTACCCAGGTAGACGGAAAACTGCTGAATTCCGGAGCCTGTGGGCAACCTTGTATGAGAGGGAGGGCCTGAGGCAGTCCCAGTTTACCTTCCTGCGAGCTTTCCTGTCCAAGGGCTTCCACAGTTGGCAAACCAGACAGTCTACAACCTCAGGGAAAAGGGTCCACTCAAAGGGGGAAGTTTCCAGAAGCAGCAGGATAGAAAAAAGGTGGTTTCTTATTTATTTGTAAGTTTAACTAACAAGTACATACTGAGCTGAAAACAGCTCATTTCCAGATGTGACCTGGGGGAGAGGTAAAACGGAAATAGCCAACAATAAAAAAATAACAAGGTCAAATACAATAATGCAGTTTTATAAGCAGAATCATAAACATAGGCAGAATAGTAAATGAAAGCATCTAGAAAATAACACACACTCTAATACAGTATATACAGTAAGGGAAAATAGCAGAACAGAAGGAAGTGGGCAAGACTAGAGAATGGAGAAAAAGAGACTTTAGGGAGGAAGGAGAAGAGGCAGATGAAATAGGAAGGGGAATGGAGGACCAAAGTTTTGGAAAGTGGTAAGAAAAAGCACATTGGCCAACAACAGATTTTCTAGAAAGAATAGAGAGAGAGAATGGAAGGTACTGTTGCGGAGAGGGTAAGAGGAAGGAGGAGGGGAAAGAAGGGCTTTGAGATGAGAGGGAAGAGTGCCGAACCAGAATTTGGAATAAAAAAGAGACACAATGAGAAAGGCACCTATTTATTTACTTATTTAGTTTTTGTTGACCGGGTAAGTGTACTAAACAAATCCTGCCTATTTTCAGGCACAACCTGGGGCAGGGGGATACAGACGAATGCCAATTGACCTTGAACCAGATGAAGCTGTTGGTGGTATTTTTAGTGAATGAGGGAAATTTGGCCAGGACACTGGGGAAATTCCCCTACTCTGTGTGGGGGCGCTGTTGGACCATGGATTTGTTCGTGGGACCCAGTCAGTCTGCTGGTGTACCTGCAGGAGAGCAGAGCTCCGCTACTGCAGGTCCAGCTTTGGAGCTTGAAGTACTGAGGACGTCTGACTGTTTTGTTGATATGCTTGTGGATCTTGCTGTACCAGATGAATCTTTACCGGCTCAGACTGCCTCTACATCATCAGATTTTTTGCCTACGGATGAACTTTGGTTGAAGTCCCTCCTTGCTGCACATCGGGACCAGGTACTTGCTGTTGTTGATGACGTTAGCCCTTTTGAGTCGACCTCTCCTGGGACACGGACTCTGTCACCAGAACTAGGGGCTTTGGAGGATCTTCCTGCTTTCATTACGGATGCGGTACTTTCAGGCTCTTTGGAGGTGCAGAGTTGGCAACAATCTTCTGTAGCACTGGTCCTACCAGTGTTGCACCAAGCTCCGTTGGAATTTTCGGTTCCTACAGATCTGGATCGAGCAATGTCTTCTCCGCCTTTGAACTTGGGAGCAATTTTGCCTGGTGAACTTGTGAGTACTATGCATCCTAGACCATGTGTTTCACCTCCTAATGCGCAGACTGTCTCGCCTGTTTTGCCTCCTCCTGCTCTGTTGCCTTGTTCTAGCCCACTACCTGTCGCTTTAGAGGCCTCCCTGCGGAGTGCGGGTTGGAAACCAGGTGGTTCGGGGCACTGGATACCTGACCCTGCCCATAGCCCAATAACTGGTTGTGGAGGGCAACAGCCCTCCTTGATAGATATGCCTCCACCTTTGCCTGGTAGCCCGGATTTGGATTTGCATGCTGAGGATGTTCAGCATCCTGCATTGGATACCACTCTGCTGGCAAAAGTTCCTTCTTTGCCTCCCTCCTCTTTGGGTGAGGAAGGCCCTAGCTCTCAGGGACCAGCGTGGGGTGATAGAATGGACATGGATGTCCCGCTCCTTGACCCTCCTCCGGGCCCTTCTTCTGACCCTGGGGACAAGGCTAAATCTACTTGGGAAGAATTTCGTAGAAGGGATACGTTTTGGAACTCCCCCTCCTCTTCAACGACGAAATGCGGTCTGCCTTCAGTATATTGGGGGTCTTGATATATCTCCAGACAGTCTCTATGTGGGAAAGTCACTTTTGAAAGGATCTTTGTTTTTTTTTTTTACAAATGAAATATTTGCATTGATTCATGTATCAGGTTCTTCCTTATATGATGTTAGTTTTCAAAGCCCTAGAGGATTAGATCGTTTCTGGATAAAGTACGATACTCTTAAATACACTGAGTTGTGGCTACCATTTCGGGCTATCCCACTTACTAGACCTTCTATTAAAAATTTCACCATTTTGTTTCGAAATGAGAATGTAGCAGCTAGTGATACTATGCATTGGTTAGCTAAACGCTGTGATGTCTTGGGGTTGCCACAGCCTATATTTGACTCTGAACACTTGTGGACTGGTGGTTGGCGTTTTAGGGTGCGACACAGAAATACGAATGTGGGTCCCATACACTTACCTAATAGTTTGTTTTTACGATCGGAACGGGGGCACTGCTTCTATGTGGGGCAGCCTCGTACCTGTTTTAAATGTGGCTCCCCTTCCCATCTCAGTGCAGCCTGTGACAGACTACGATGTTCCCTTTGTTTATCTTTTTGCCATGCTAGTGCAGATTGTAATTCTGAACTAAAGTGTAACCTGTGTGAAGAACTAGGTCAGGGTTTTAGATCCTGTCCTTGGGCTTCCCATAACAGGGAAGATAGCCCGGATCAGGATGTGATCCTTCTTAATGCCCAGAAAAAGGATATTGCTACGGCGAAGTCCCTTTCTTCACATGTTAAGGTAGTCACTGGTCTCCCTTTATACCCTGATATTGTGGTGCCTGCTCCCCAGTCTGTGGTTTCTGTATCTGAACCTTCCTCTGAGCCTCCTTTACAGGAAGTTCCACGACCGGTTGTACAGGACCCTTCCTCTACGTTCCCCCCCTCCCCCTCTTTCTGTTGTTTCTCCGGTTCCTGCTGAACCTGTGCCTGTCCCTGACAAACCTCTGGATATTATTATGCCCCCTCCTGAGCCTAGTGTTCAGACAAAGAAACAGGCTCAAAAACAGACTACAGGTAGGGCCACATTGGCTAAAGCATCTTCTCCTGGTGGCTCTGTTCCCTTAAGTAATAAATTTGAGGTCCTGTCCCGTCACACTCAGTTTCCGATATGGAAGCTGATTCTGACACCTCCACACAACCTATGGTATCCTCTGATTCTGAGAATGATAACTCAAAGGAGTTGCCTATGGACACTCGACCTTCGCGGTTGGGGGTGAGACCCCGGAGAAGTACTAGAAAGGGAAGGGTTACTTGCTGTTGACTTATTTTTATTTCGACCCTTTATCTGATTCTCTTTCATGGCCATGGCATTTCATCTCACTGTAGCCACCCTCAATGTGAACAGTGTGAAAAATGCTCGCAGGCGCCTGATTACTTTTCAACTTTTGAGTGATTTGGCGTGTGATATTTGCCTTATTCAGGATACCCGTCTCAGTACCCTTCCTTTGGTTAATATGGCCAAAAAGCTTTGGTGATGGGGTCCTTCCTTTTTTTCTTTAGGATTAGACACATGTAGTGGTGTTGGGGTGCTGTTTAGGGGTGATGGATTTCATGTTACCAAGTTGGTTGAACTGTTTATGGGACGGGCCTTAATATTGGATTTTACTTATTTACTTTACACTTGGAGATTAATTGTGATTTATGCACCAGTTATGAAGAAAGGTTGAGTGGATCTCTTTCATGAGGTGCAGCCTTTTTTTTTCATGTCACGCTTTCTCATATGGGGTGGTGACTTTAATTGTGTAGTGCATAAATCAGATCGGGGGGCCCGGACTGATAAGGATTTCTGTGATACATATTGTCTCAATCACACTATTGTCCAGGGTCGTTTACAGGATGTTTATAGGGTTTGTCATCCTACTGGTGGATGTACTTTTTTTAAGGTGCCTTATCCACTAGGATTGATTTTCTTTTTGTCTCTGCAGCTTTGAGAGTGATTAAAGCTCAAACCATTCCAGTGGAGATTTCAGACCATAATGTGGTAACTGCCACATTAGGGGTAGGCCCTCATGCTAAACTGGGGCAGGGATATTGGAAACTGAATTCTTTACTGCTACTTGATGACAGGTTTTTGGCCCAAGTTCATTATTTGTTGAAAGCTCGTATGCCACTAGCTGGACTTTCCTAAGATTTGTTAGATTAGTGGCTACTCACTAAATCTGAAATCTCTGCTTTGGCTAGAAGGACATCTAAATATGCTGCAGTGACTAAATATAAGAGATATTTGTCTTTACGTATGCAGCTGGAAACATTATATTCAGCTATACACTCACAAGGCTTATCTTTGACAGCACAGGTACAGAATGTAAAAAAAGAAATGGCTGCACTACAGTATACTAGAGCTACTTCCCTGTTACTGTACATTAACATAGGGTTTGTTCTGCTAACAAATCTGCTTTGGGGAATGTTTTGGATTTGATGACCGAGCCTCTGACTCGCCTCTTGGATAGGGGAGCGTGCCTGTTCTGAAGCGGGGCAAATGCCGCGAGGAAGAGGTCAAGGGCTGCGACGGGGTCAAGTGTAGCCGTGATGTGGTTCCAAGACACCTGCAGGTCCTTGGAGGTAGTTGGGAGTTCTGAATTTAGTAGTCCATCACTATCACTCTGCTGGGGACCTTTGGGCGGGTTTGAGCCCATATGCAGTAAACGGAGAGTGGTCCGAGATGAGTCTGGAAGGAGTCCCGACTTAACAATTTTGTCGAGCCGGTTGCACAGGATCCAGTCAATGAGTGTCCCCTTGTCCCCATGATTGGAGAGCCTGGTGGGTTCCACGATGACCTGACTGAGGGAGAGGCCAGAGAGTATAGGTTCACACAACTTGGCGTTGGGTCCCAACCAGTTAAGGTTAAGGTCACCAAGTAGCAGAAGCTCGTAGGAGCCCACCTTCTCCTGGAGCAGCTCCAGGAGTGACGAGAGTCCCTGCAGACCCCCTTGGGAGGGTTATATGCACACACTATATGCACCTTCTTGGTGTTACCAAGGAGGAGGAGTGAGTGGAGAAAATCACAATGCAAGGGTCCTTGGGTTAGGTGCGACACAATGGAAATGTTTAGGTGCACCTTATAGTATATAAGAACTCCCCCACCTCTTTTGTTGCCAGCCCTGTCTAGTCTGGCCATGCCGTAGCCCGGGAGGGAGCAAGCTGAGTCTGGGGTGTGGGGTTTAAGCCACGTTTCAGTGATGCACAGGATGTCAGGTTTGTAGTAGGCTGCCCAAGCAGTTAGTTCCACAAGATTCAGGAGGAGGCTGCGGATGTTCAGGTGGGCTATTTTTAACCCCTTAGCCACCCCCCAGGAGGGGGAGGGCAGTAGGGGGCTGGGTGCACTGTGGGAGCTAGGCTGTGGGCTGAAGGGCCAGCCTGGGGGGGGGGCCATGCTTCAGAGGGTATGCCGCGGATCACAAAAGGTAAAAATCTCCGTTTGGCGTCATTTTGAAACTAAGGAAAAACGAAACTCCTTTCTGCTGGCTTACAGTAGTACAAAACTTTAAACGGACCCCTAAGGACTCTCAAACGGTCCTTTAAGAAGTTAAAGGCCAAATCCTCCTACCTGCACCACTGAGCGGCTGCTGCTGTTATTTTCGTCGGTCTAACCCCGCCGCCCCCACCATCACCCTTGGTCGGCCCTCCCTTTTATTGGCAGCTGGTGATCATGTGGGACTGGAAATAACCTATCAGCGCACTTCTCCATTAGCAGGCTATTCCATTCTGCCACTAGGGGTTTTTCACTATTTCCTGCAGCAGTCTCTCCACAGCACCAGTTGTTTTCATAGCTGCACTCTCCCGCTGTCCTGTAGGGGTTTCCTCCACCTTCCTGCTGTTCCTGTAGGTGATTCCTCCACCCCCCAGACTTCTACTCTTATTACACTCAACCTGTGGTCTCTTGCTACCCAGCCTTAGACCCCACACTTGTCTCGCTCTCGCTCACCTCCATCCAAATCCCTCCTTCAACACTCTGCCTGTCACTGCTTATTGTCCCAGAGAAGTGCACTGCGTTAGGGCAGCATACCCTCTGAGGCATGGCCCAGCCCTCAGGCTGGCCCTTCAGCCCACAGCCTAGCTCCCACAGTGCACCCCGCCCCCTACTGCCCTCCCCCCTCCTGGGGGGCGGCTAAGGGGTTAAAAATAGCCCACCTGAACATCCGCAGCCTCCTCCTGAATCTTTGGAACTAACTGCTTGGGCAGCCTATTACAAACCTGGACATCCTGTGCATCACTGAAATGTGGGCTTAAACCCCACACCCCAGACTCAACTTGCTCTCTCCCGGCTATGGCACTGCCAGACTAGACAGGGCTGGCAACAAAAGAGGTGAGGGAGTTCTTATACTATAAGGTGCACCTAAACATTTCCATTGTGTCGCACTCCAACCCAGGGACCCTTGCACTGTGAGTTTCTCCCTCACTCCTCCTCCTTGGTAACACCAAGAAGGTGCATATAGTGTGTGCATATAACCCTCCCAAGGGGGTCTGCAGGGACTCTCTCACTCCTGGAGCTGCTCCAGGAGAAGGTGGGCTCCCAAGCAGCTTCTGCTACTTGGTGACCTTAACCTTTACTGGTTGGGACCCAACACCAAGTTGTGTGAACCTATACCTCTGGCCTCCCTCAGTCAGGTCATCGTGGAACCCACCAGGCTCTCCAATCGTGGGGACAAGGGACTCATTGGCTGGATCCTGTGCAACCAGCTCGACAAAATTGTTAAGTCGGGACTCCTTCCAGACTCCATCTCGGACCACTCTCCGGGTTTACTGCATATGGGGCTCAAACCCGCCCAAGGTCCCCAGCAGAGTGGTAATTATGAGGGACTACTCGAAATTCACGACCCCCAACTACCTCAAGGACCTGCAGGGGGTGTCTTGGAACCACGTCATGGCTACACATGACCCCGTCGGAGCCCTTGACCTCTTCCTCGTGGCATTTGACCCGCTTCAGAACAGGAACGCTCCCCTATCCAAGAGGCGAGTCAGAGGCTCAGTCACCAAATGGCTTCATAGCGAGCTCCTATCTCTCATGAAGCGGCGGGATAAAGCCTGGACAAAATATAGGGCATCACGCAACCTAACAGACCTCCAGGAGTACCGTCAGCTTAGAAACTCCTGCAAGAGGGCTATACGTACTGCTAAAAGCCAATACTGCAGTTCAGCACTGATTGCCACTGCACGAGACCCCAGACGTTTCTGGGTGAACATAAAAATCTAGTCGGTGGCTCAACCAAAACTCAAGTTACTGACATGACAATTGGTGCCATCTCCAATAACTCCCTACCATTGCCTCCTCTTTTTAACAGTCTCTTCACGGACCTGTCGCCGCCACCCTCCACTGCCAACTGCCCCAGCCCTTGAGTTAGGACTCCCAGCCTCCCGCCTGCCTCCTCTACCTCAAGAAGATCACTGTGAGGGAGACCCAGGCTCTCCTGGTCGGTCTCTTCCTGCCCACGCGGGGCGGTCAGGATGGCCTTGAACCCAGGCTTCTCAGCCTGGGAACTCCATACATTGCCAGACCACTCGCCTACATTTTCAATGCCTTGCTCATAACAGGGATCATCCCTGACATATGGAAAATTGCCAGGATTGTCCCCGTCCTGAAAAATGGTGTCCCCAAGGACATTAACAATTATCGCCCTATCGCCATACTCTCAGCTGCCTGCAAACTGCTGGAAAAAGCAGTAGTGTCGCAGCTTGTCCACTACATCCAGGAATGTAATGTCCTTTCCATATGTCAGCATGGCTTTCGTAAAAGCCACAGCACCTCGACGGCGCTTGCTGAAGTCACAACCAGAATCAGGACTGCAACCGATCAGGGTAAGTTGACGGGGGCCATATTTGTGGACCTTTCCAAAGCCTTCGACTGTGTAGATCATCTCCTCCTCCTCGGCACACTCCAGACCCTTGGCTTCTCCAGCTGTTCTATTGACCGGTTCTCCAGCTACCTTGGGGACAGGAAGCAACTCACCTGCTTCAACTGTACCCTCTCGCCCCTCCTACCCGTCTATAGTGGGGTACCGCAAGGATCTGTCCTTGGGCCGATCCTGTTCTCCTTCTTTGTCAATGATTTACCCTCCGTTGCTACTGAAGGGCACCTCACCATGTATGGATGACCTTGTCTTATTAGCCAGCCCTGAGATGTTACCAACATCAATGCCCAACTCAACTCTGACTTCTCTCGCATCAGAGAATGGCTGGACGGGCACAAACTTGTAGTCAACCTTAAGAAACCCAGGCCATGCTATTTGGCACCGCAGTAAAAATCTCCTACTGCACGGCGCCCCTTAAAATCCATGGTACCTCGACTCCTCCTGCCAACAATTGACTCTGCAGTACCTTGAGTCACCCTGACCTGCAACTGGACCTCTCCTGGGCACATCAGGAGCATAGCAATGCCACTAATGGCAAACTTGGCCTTGCTTATAGAGGCTGAGACTGCCTCACCCCAGCCGCCTGGCTGGCCTTAGCTAGGGGGATACTACTGTCCACCCTCTCCTATGGTCGTCGCCTTTGCCTCTGCCCCTCCTCATGCCCTAGCCAAGTGGGATACCCGTGCAACCAACATATGCCACTGCGCTCACGGCCCCCGTCTCACTCTCACCCCGATGTGAGGCTCTACTCTCGAATGGAATGGCTCCCCAGAAAAACATCGGATCTACACCATGGGTAAACTTCATTGACAACATAATTCAATGGTCAGCCTCTGCCTCGCTTCGCCTCCCCTGAACACATGCCTCCCTGCTCAACACACCTTAGGTCCTGTGCCTCAGACCCATCTGGTCCCCAAGACCCGCACCTCACTGGTGATAGGGCATTTACCTCTTACGCACTCCAAGCTGTGGAACTCCCTTCCCCACAAGTTCGTGCCTCCCCCTCCCACTCCACCTTTAAAACCTCCCTTTGGAGCTTCCTGAAACCTGCTGCAACCTGCCTGTGTGCCGCCTAACGCACAGCCCCACAACCTATCTGCTTTGGTACTCCAACCAGGCTCTGTCCCCCTTGCCACCTCGGTGCTGCACTCTACTAGTTAAGTAGATGATTCTTTGTGTCTTTCAACCTGGGGGTGGTCTCATACCTCCCAGTAGCCCCTAGGCCAGTATGTTTAGTAATTTATGATTGTTGATATGCTAGTGCTTGTTCTCCTGCCTTAATAAATCCCTTTTGTTCATCCCACTATTGGAGCACGTTCTGCTCCCTATTGTAATGTTAATTTTGTAATTGATACTCTGTCTCACTACTGGAGTATGTCTGCTCCTGATTGCAATGTTGTCAATGTATCTCTCCTATGTAGTTACCCTGTGATTCTTCCGGGTCGCACCTGAAAAATGTTTACTTTGTAACTGATACTCTGTATCACTTTTGGAGCATGTCTGCACCTGATTGTAATGTTGTCAATGTACCTCTCCTATGTAATTACCCTGTGATTCTCCTGAGTCGCACCTGAAAATAGGCACTTGCTGTCTAGTGTGCTTACCCGGTTACCAAAAGCAAATAAATAAATAAATAGATTATGGGATGTTTTATAGGTTAGTTGTCATGGTCGTCTCAATGTTAGGGGGAATTTAAAGCATAAAATGGTTACTGAACGTACTTGTCCGAGGGATACTTGCAATAGTCAGGAGGAAACAATGTCCCATTTTTTTGTTTCCTGCCCCTTTGTGCAAGAATTCTGGATGACCTTTTCTGCCCATTGGAGCCAGCCTTTCTGGCAGGCTGTTACATATCTGGAAGTTGTGGGAGTTTTCTTGCTACATTCTTCTTGGTTGGATGCAGGTGTAGTACGGCTGCTGTTCGCTATGTTCAAGTTTAATTTATGGCATGCCAGATGTCACCTTACTCTACAACAGTTATACCACTCATCACTTGAAGTTCTTCAACATGTTAAACATGATTTGTTGTTACAATGTGATTCTGAACACAACTGTTTGTCCAAAAATGTATGGCTTATGAGGTGGAAAGAGGTTCCTTTTTTGAAAGACAAAATAGGTTGAATCATTATGCTGTCAGAGAATTAAGTATTGCTGATATTCTCTTTGTTATGTTTTTTTTCTTATTTTCCATGAATTGTATTACTGTTTTCTGATTTATTGTTCTGTTTATTAATAAAAACCTTCCCCTTCTCTTTTCGATAAGTGCCATGGGATCTTTAACATCCACCTGAACTACCACCAATTCAGGCAGATGGGACCTCGGTTTAACATCTCATCTGAAAGACGGCACCTCAGAAGTGCAGCACCCCTCTCATGCTGCACTACAGTGTCACTACTGGCATATTAACCCAAGTGCCAGATGTGGGAACTGAACCCACTGCCCTCTGATCTCCCGGCCTCAGAGGCGAGTGTGCTACCTACTGAGCCATTGACACTGCATCAAGAGAGGGGAGGGAAAGAGCAGAGAAAAGAGCAGTGGTGAGTACAAGAGGGGCAATCTAAAGCAAAGCAGCAGAAAGAATGAAAAAGGGGGTTCAGTTTGGCAAGGGAGGATTTAGGGGCACTACTGTAGACTAAATCACCATAGTCAAAAATAGTAAGGATGATTTTTAGGACTATTTCTCGGTGGACAGGGACCGGTATACTTGCTTTATTCCTGTATGTAAGCCCCCCGACCGGTGTGGGCTTATTACATTGTCCAGGGGGCATCTCCACCCACGCGATGCCAGGACCTGTAGTTAAAGGCGGTAACCTGGTATCACTATAAAAAGGGACTCACGGTGGGAAAATGGGGTCTTCCGTGAAGCCGTGCCATGGAGTCCTGGGTAGAGTAGCCGTTGGGGCTGTGGGCCTGGGCCCGGGGTGGGACGATAGCCACCCCAGCACCCAGGATGGTGGGATCCTGTGTAAGACTAGCCGGTGCATGGGTTAAGTGAGTGACAGGCATCCTGGTGCCTCTGTGGAATCCTCAATATGCTGTGCCACTGCCATCAATCAGGGCCAAAGCCGGGGAGAAGGAGGGGGCTTGCAATGGGATTTTGGCACTGGGGCGGGTCCGGCATGCTGGCAAGATCAGTGAGGAGTGTTCGCAGCTGTACCCAGTGAGTGGGTGGCTGCCATGGGGGCCCCTCCCCCTGAGTCAGAGAGTGAGAGGCCGGCTAGGGTCAGGAAGCGGCGTGGCAGGTCGCGGCCTGTTAGCCATAGTCCATGTCCACCCACCTGGAGATGTTTCATCTGTTTAAAGCAGAGACTGTGATTGTGAACCAGAACCCCCTGGAGTGGCAGCAAGGGTTGTGGTCAGGCCGAGGGAGACTACCCCTGCAATGGGTCTCCGGGATAATTCCACTCCAAGTCATGCCTGCTTCGTTATAGGCAAGTGGAGTGATGCTGGGCAGAACATGGTATTCAGGTCATATGGATATGCACGTAACTGTTGTGAGAACTTAAAAATAGCCCCGAATGGCTGCGAACTTGGGAGAATAATGCATGGACTGTAACTGTACATCCTACTTGAAAGAACTGCCCTGTGGTGTGTGCCATCCAACCAAGTATGGAGTGTGTTTCCACTCTGTGAATGATGGGGATTTCTGCATGGTTATACTTGGAAAGACTGGTTCCACGGCACTGTGCCACAGATCAACTGAAATTAATCAACTGTGCCCCCTAGTCCCATGGAGCTGCTGTTTGCTTGAGCTTTCTATTGCTTAAGTTTGGGAGAAAACAAATAAATCCCATTCTGTTTGTTTCAAAAGCAATCTGCCTGGACATTGTTCTGTATCAGCCGGATTCAGACTTTCTGTGCCAAATGAAATGCATGGAGTTTACTGTTTTGACTAACCAGTCCCCCCAGGACCCGGTACTGCTGTCCTGGTAGTCACTCAAAGATGCACCTCAACGGAATTGTCTTTAACTTGTCAGAACCCCAGCTTTTCTGTCAGGTACTGTTTTCCATCCTTTCTCTAAACCAGTGACTAAGTCTGGATGGTGTTGCTTGGCTGTAGCATGCCCTCCCTGTGAACTCTTGTACCATCTAAAATGCCTAGACATGGGGGGGGGGCTTACAATGTGGGGCTTATCCATAATCTGCAAAAAATGAGGTGCAAGTAATCCTACCCCACGGGTGCCAGAGAGACCTGGTCATCTGGAGTGATTTTAAAGGCTGTGGAAGTCTTGGAGTTGCCACCATCTCGAACTATGCACGCCTCGTGCGTGACAAGATGGCACCTGGCGCCTCGTGGCATGCCATGTGCATGCATGCATAATGTGGGGGCTAATTTGGTAAATGGTTGGTGGAGTCTGTATGCCCAAGGTGCCCATAAAAGAGGGGGTTCCATGAGACTGTAACACACCCGCCTTTTGGACCCAGAGAGAGTGGTGCCTCATGGCTGTTTGCTGTAGATATTGTTGCGCAAATGGTGGGAAAAAATTGGATTTTGCAAGGCCTGCCATGGCATCTGCCCCAGAGGCTGTACTGTGTCTGTACTGGAGTCACTGCTTAGCTGGTTGTGGAGTATGGTAGAGAGGAGCAGCATGATCGAGCAATGCGTCCTGTGTGGACAGGAGGGGACCAGAGTGCCGTGCCAACCATTGTGTTTTCCTTGCTCCTGCAGTGCATGTAGATTGCCTACAGTGCCTGGAGCTTTTTTTTTTCCCTTTGTTGCTCTACATTTTATATCTCCTGTCTATGTAATTGCAAACTGTATGTGTATGTGCCTCAGAACCTCCTTGTGAATGAGCTTGCTCAACGGAGTCTTTCCTGCAATAAACTTGAACTTGAACTATGCTTTACCGTGGAGTGAATGGCATCAAACTGTTACCACCACGGTGAATGAAATATCTGCTACCGAGCCTGCTGAACAGTGGGAGGAGATGAGAGACAGTTTGCAAGCAGTGGAGCAGAGTTTGCCATCTTTGGAGCCCAGTTGCACCAGCAGTGAAGCCGAGCCTGTCTGATGTGATGCCAAGTTTGTCTGTGGCAGAGCGAAGTTCGCATGAGAGAGAGACAAGTTTTGTAGCAGAAAAGCCACCAGAGGAGAAAACAGTGGCAGAAGGCCACAGCCGTCTGCCCTGCCTTTCCCCACTGCCGGCTGCCACAGAACCTCCCCGTAGCAGAGAGAGGTTGCTGTGCATGGGCTACCCCAGAGGAACCCCCCCGAGGCTGGCATTGAAGGTGTCCAAGCGGCTCGGGCAAAGCCCTCCAAGCCTGTGGTGAACGGCCCCCTGGCTAGGGACCCTCTGCATGAGGAAAAATTGGAACTGGGGAAGGTGGAGGCCGCTGAAAGCCCAGGAATAATTGTGGAAGCGATTGTGGAGGAGAAAGAGTCAAACGTTGAGAGCACAGTGGGTGGCCCATTTACCAGGGAGCTGTGGACCAGAGAAAGGATCATCCGAATGTATGAAGACTTGGTTGTAGAACGGGAAGTACTCAAGCCATATATCATGCCCTTGCTGGGGTTGTCGGATCTCACCCTGTTGCTCCCTGACTGATGCCGCAGAAAGATAATGGACATAGACTCCCTGTGCCCTACGAGGAAGAGCTATCTCTGCTACAGAGAGGGTAGCTGGCTGTCGAGGGGCCAGGTGTCCAGAACCAGTGTATGTTCAATCCCCGAATGGAGCCAGGTGGAGAGGTGGGTCCAGAAGTACATGAAGAAGGAGCACCCTGGGGAGAATTACCCATACCTCAGTGAGAGAACGTGGGACATTGTGGAGGTGCGGAGGAGTGACTGGGTGATCTATGGAGCTTTGGAAAAGGTACATGCCAGAAACCAAGTGAGACCCTCCGATCTGGCCTATAACAGGAGCAAGGTTATTAACACTGCCCGGTCTATGTGTGCCTCGACAGTGTGGGCAGGGGTAATGCTATTTAAAGCATTTGTCCTAGTGCTGGACAAGACTGGGAATCATTTGAAATATTATGTCATCAGCCAGGACTACTGAGGCATTGAGTGTACTAAGCCTGACCCATGCTTCTGTTTTGCTACCGATGGGGCGCCAAGGGACTCCGAGGTGCCAAGGAAGAAATAGACTTTCAGTGCCCCATGGTGCTGTACTTTGGACTGCTACTGGCCCCTACTGGACTGCCTGGTGAAGCTGTGTTTTCATTTAAAATGCTTGTTGATCTGTAAGAATAGGAAAACTGAAAAAAAAATGTAACTGCCCATTTCAGTGATTTGAGGATTTTATGCCAAAGGGAAACTGGGGTTATGCTTAATTGTTAAATAGCCATGTTAGATCTAGTTAAAATACAAAGGGTTGTCCTGGGACCAAGCCGTGGTGAGCTAGTGAATGGACACTGTACATGGACTCCCAAATAAACAGACTTACCCCCCTGGGCACCCATTAGCAACAGGCACCCTGGTGCATGGTAATAATAGTGATAATGTAATAAGCTAATTGCAGACCACATAATTAAGTAAATATAGCAATTTAGGTAGGGTGTAATAATAGTCCAATAACTGTTTAGAATTACAGAATATTCACTTAGGCACTGAGTAGGCATTCCAAGACTGTGATTATTGTTGTTTGCCTTAAATAGAAAAATCCAGTAGATGGGAGTCCAGTAATCTGTGAAGAGAGCTATGTGGGGGGAGTAGCGGCCTTTGCCACTGTTAAAAAATGTTCTGAACCCTGTTTCCACCTTGGTGGTTTATATGCTTAGATTTAAAAAATGTTAAAATTGTATCCTGATAGCTGTAAACATTTGCACCCTCAGCCCCTGGTGCTGAGCTACTGTTTCCCCTCTTTTAAAGACACCACAGGGCAACCCTGTCCCTAAAATGTTTGGGCCTCCGTTTTGTGCCATGGGAAGGGGGAGGAGTTGGGTGAAATGCCAGTCCTGATGGTACTCGGCAATCTGTCCAGAAGAAGAAGTTAGGCCCGGTTGCCAGGGTGAACCACTGGAGGGTAGTGGGGCACCAGAACACTGGGAGACATGCTGAGCTTAGGTGGGTTTGCACAATGTAAGTTAGAAGTAGGTGGTCGCTGAGTGTGGCCCGGCCAGTGGAACCATCTGGGAGAGGATGAGGGGGAGAGATGTGCATTATCCCCCTCATCCATGCCTAGGGATAGTTGAGCCAGCAACTTCACTGGGAGGTGAAGTGTTTCATTGGTGGAAGTGTGTAAACCTCCCAACCTGTGTGAGCTTACTACATTGTCCAGGGGGCATCTGCATCCAGCATGATGCCAGAACCTGTAGTTATGGGCGGTAACCTGGCATCGCTATAAAAAGGGACCCGCGGCAGGAAAATGGGGTTTTCTGTGAAGCCATGCTGTGGAGTGTGGGGTGGAGTAGTGGTCAGGGCCACAGGCCTGGGCCCGGGTTGGGGTAATAGCCACCCTGGCCCCCAGGATGGTGGGATCCTATGTAAGACCAGTCAATGTGTGGGCAAAGTGAGCGATAGGCACACTGGTGCCTCTGTGGAATCCTTAATATGCTGTGCCACTGCCATCAATCAGAGACAAAGCTGGAGGAGAACGAGGGGGCCCGCACTGTGATTTGGGCACCAGGGTGGGTCTGGCATGCTGGCTGGCAAGATCATTGAGGAGTGTCTGCAGCTGTACTCGGTGAGTGGGTGGCTGTCATGGGGAACCCCAAGTCAGAGAGTGAGAGGCCAGCTAGCGTCAGGCCTCAGTGTGGCATGTCGCGGCCTATTAGCCGTAGTCCATATCTGCCCACCTGGAGGTGTTTCATCTGTTTAGAGACTATGATTGTACCTCAGAACCCCCGGAGTGGCAGCAAGGGTAGCAGTCAGGCCCGGGGAAAACACCCCTGCAATGGGTTCCCGGGATAATTCTGCTCCAAGTCATGCCTGCTCCATTGTAGGGAGGTGGAGTGATGCTGGGCAGAACACGGTATCCAGGCCGTATGGGTATTCCCGTAATTGTTGTGAGAACTAAATATAGCCCAGAATGGCTGCTAATTTGGGAGAGTAATGCATGGACTGTAACTGGGCATCCTGTCTGAAAGAACTTCCCTGTGATGTCTGCCATCCAACCAAGTATGGAGTGTGTTTCCACTCCATGAATGAGGGGAGTTTACTTATTTTTTTATTTATTGAAATGTTTCACCATGAAGAACACTGCGCAACAAGTCACTCATCTCCTGTTGCGACCTGGGGTGAAGGGGTACAATAGGAATGAAACATTAAACATTCAATTTACAAGATCAACAATAGCATACAGTTGTATGGCAGGTGTTACAAAAAGTGTTACAACAGTGTTGAGCATAACATGTAGAAAGAGTGGACAAAAATAAGAACCAGGTTAATAAGTAAACAAGTGCTTACATGAAAGAAAAAGGGGAAAAGAGAGGGGGTGAGGTGGGGAGAGAGGGAAGATAATATTCCAAAATTCCGTTTCTTACAAACTAAGGATGTGGTTGTGTTTGTGTCTAAAATGGACCCAAGGCCTAACAGGGGATCAGATGGTCTTGATTATAGGATATTGAAAAGAGTTATTAATAGTGTTGCCGGACTGTTGACAAAAATCAAACTCTTTGTTTTGGGACCTTCCCAGATGTGTGGAAGAGTGCAGTGGTAAAGCCTATTTATAAATCAGGGTCAAGACTTGATCAAATAACTATCGTCCAATTTCTATGCTGGCTCCCCTCTCAAATTTTAGAGAAAATAGTTTCAGTTCAGTTGACAGAACATTTAATAAAATATAATCTTTGGTCAGACTCACAACACGGCTTCAGGCCTAATCGTTATACGGAGACAGCCTTGGTGAATGTTCACTAGTTAGGTTGCTGGAGCAATAGATATGGGAGATGTTGTTGTAGCGGCTTTTGTGGACCTCACCAAGGCTTTCGATCTAGTGAATCATGATGTACTTTTGAAGCAGTTATCTTCTGTACAGCTGTCAGATGGGGTTATTTCTTGGTTTAGTGATTACTTAGTTAATAAGAATCAGAAGACACTAATCAGTGGAACATTATCTGAGCCTTCGATGCTGAAATGTGGAGTCCCACAGGGCTCCATACTAGGCCTCTTGCTTTTTTCATTATTTGCAAATTCCTTAGCTGTTAATTTTAAAAATACTGAGTTATTGTTGTATGCAGATAATGCAGTTTTGTTTTGTTCTGGTTCTATGTTTTTAACTTTATAAAATATCTTACAACAAGATTTTAGTTTGCTTCATTATTGGTTTGATAAACATAAACTGGTGTTAAACTCAGCAAAAACCAAGACAATGGTGTTTTCTCATTCTAGGAGAGTGCAAA
This sequence comes from Neoceratodus forsteri, assembly GCA_016271365.2. Taxonomy (NCBI): domain Eukaryota; kingdom Metazoa; phylum Chordata; order Ceratodontiformes; family Ceratodontidae; genus Neoceratodus; species Neoceratodus forsteri. Next base: position 1,082,831,622 of record CM028131.1, on the reverse strand, counting down.
CTTATGTACTAAAAATTATTGATAATCTGGGTAATGCAATTGAACAGGTTAGTCAGTTTAAATACTTGGGAATATTAATTGATTGTCACTTAGCATTTGATTCTCATGTTATGGAGTTAATTAGTAGGGTACATAAAAGGTTGGGGTTTCTTTATCGTATTAAGGACAATCTTACAGTTGATGTTAGATTATTACTTACACATAGTTTATTATCAATAGTGGATTATGGGTCTGTTGTATATTCTTATACTTCTGACAGAATTTTTTCTAGACTTCAAGTTACATATCACTCTGTCTTACGTTTTGCCTCTGGTCAATCGAGGTTAACCCACCATTGTTCTCTTTACAAACAATGTGGCTGTCTGTCTTTAGAGGGACGATTTAATTTTAGGGCATTGTTGTTTTTGCACAAGGTTCACTGAGGTATTATGCCGCAAAGCATTCTTAGTTTATTCCCTAAGAATATAACTAGTTGTACAAGATTACAGAGTAGGGAGGGCTTTTTGGTTCCTTTCTTTCATACAACTTTTGCCAGAATTCACTGAATTTTACTGCTGTTATGATGTATAATCAACTTCCTAACAATATTATAAGACAAAAGCAGTTATCTATTTTTAAGTCAGAACTTAGAAAAAATTTGTTGGAGAATTCAAACTGTAAATGTTATGTATAATGTACATATATGGATTGTAAATTGTTTTAATTTTGTGTGTATGTCTTTTGTACAAACTGGTCATTTGTGAAAATGGGCTTGTCCCACAGACTTGCCAGTATAAAAATAAATAAAATGAAAAAAATGAAAGTGTCCCTGGATACCCCCTCAGGGTGCGAGGAACTCTGCAATGGGCCTGGGTACCAGAGAGAAGGGGATAATGCAGTATACCAGAGAGGTTTCTGTCAGGTTATGCCCGAAAGACTGGTGCCATGACACTGTGCGGTAGACCAACTGAAATTATTCAGCTGTGCCCCCTAGCCCCATGGAGCTGCTGTTTGTTTGAGCTTTCTATCGTTTATGTTTGGGAGAAATCAAATAAATCTCATTCTGTTTGTTTCAAAAGCAATCTGCCTGGACATTGTTCTGTATCAGCCAGATTCATACTTTCTGTGCCAAATGAAATGCACTGAGTTTACTGTTTTGACTAACCAGTTTGCCCCTGCGGACCTGGTACTGCTGTCCTCTGGTCACCTGAAGATGCACCTCAACGGAGTTTGTCAGTCACCTGCCTGAATCCTGGATTTTCTATCAGGTACTGTTTTCCATCCTTTCTTTAAACCAATGACTAGGTCTGGATGGTGTTGCTTGGCTGTAGCATCCCCTCCTCCTTAAACTCTTGTAGCATCTAAAACCCCTAGACACGGGGGGTGGGGTTACATGTACAAAACACCAAGCTTAGGGTGAAGCTTTTGGTGAACTGCATCAATGTGCACTCACCACTGGGCAGTCTCCCCAACCCCCGTTGTCTCAGATGGCTCCATACTGGACAGCCTAGTGGGTTTACTCCCGTTTCGCCTGGAACAACGGAGAGATCAGTTGGAATCAGAGTCTGAGCCTGGGTCTCCACCAGAAGAGTCTGAAACGTCCAGGCGAGCCCCACCACCAGTCATGTGACCGGGAGGGGGGGTGCCTGTGCAGGTGGGGCTGTTGTGGATCTGGTTGGGGGACCAGTATCTCCATTTCTTGTCCTTAGGGGTATCATGTGACTGAGGCTGCCCCTCCAGCCTTTCTGGCCAGTATCTTTAAACCACTGAGCTCTGGGTCCAGGTCGTTGCTCCAATGTTGGGATATGTAGACAGATGAATATAAGGGTTTGCTGGCCAAGTTAAGCTGCCCTAGGCTGTTATGTTTTTTTCTTTGCTGCTGGCTGTAAATAAACAGGAATACATGCCTGTAAGCGACCTTTCCTTGTGTTGATGTAAAACCAATCTGGCATGTATGCCACGCGGTTTTGGTTCCCATCACACATTACCCCTGCCTGCGTAAGAAATAACGTGCATGCGTTTTTTCAAGGAAGAGACCCGCTTTAGCACGACACCAGATCCCCAATTTCCTATTCAAAAACATCTGTATATTTGAAAGGGATCGCATATCACTACCCCAACACTCAACGAATATTAACAAGACTCCAATGCTGTAACCTACTAACAAAACAATACATGTTCCGAACTGCCAGTCCCAGAGCAAACTTTTGGGTACAGTTCACCATCAGCTACAAAAGTTTACTAACCAAGGTTTTTTTCTCTTCGGCCCAAACCAAAGCCTGCTGATGGTTGCCATAGTGCCATCGTCACGCCCCCTCTGGCTGCGTTGCCCTGGTGACTGGGGGTTACGTGCTGACGCTGGAAGTATATGAGCGCGAGCGGCGGGATCTCCTTCCTTTTTACCGCCATCCGAGCGGAGTCTTCTTTTATCCGAGTCATTGTGCAGCGCGGCGGATCCCAGTTCACCAGAGCCGGTAAGAGCACCTTTTGTAGTCTAGCGGTGGCTATTCCGACAGCGGCAGACCCCCGGTTGCCAAGAGGCGCCCAGATCTTAATATGAGGCCTGACCTTGGCTCCCCTCACTGGGGGTTCAGGGAGGCTGCAAGAGAGCGAGCGCGCTGCAGTCTCCCATAAGCAGCCATTGAGCTCTAGTTCTCCATGATGCGCTCGGGGTTTATGGGAGGGGGCTGCAGTGGGGCGCTCCTAGTCCTACATACCCTGGCCCGTCTCGCACGCTGGTAGTGCGGCTGTGCAACTGTACCTTGGGCAGGCTGTGGACATCCATAGGGCTTAATGTCTGTTGGCCCGATATAAAGTAAAGAACATGGAGTATTTTTTTTTTCCAAACAGCATGGCAGGAGAATGCGGGGATGACTACTACTTGTTTAACTGTTTTCTGATCTGATATGGGGAGGGGTCGAAGTTCCTTAGCCTAAGGCTGCACGCGGCAACCATCGTTGCTCTACAGGAATGGAAAGTGCGAAACTGCCACCGTGTTCCGTTTACTGAAGCACTCGGGAGCATTTAAACTTGCATGAATTGTTAACTACCACAGCGCCAGTCTCGGACAATATACTGGATTATTTATGAAGCCCCGAAACCCGAGTGTGGCATCCTGGTGGGGGGGGGTGCGCTGCCTGACATTAATTCCACCCTTTGTCTCTCTAAATGGTGTAATCCGAGCGTGCGGAAGCGTGTTGCTGCAAACTGGGCTCTTAAACACGCAAGACTGTGTATGGACAACTCCCCCCCCCCCCGTCCGTGGCTGTCTGTGTCATCACTACGCTCTGAGTCTGTTCAGGTTGCTGTGGGGAGCGACGCGCTCTCTCTCGCGCTCGAGAGAGGGGGCACGAGGGGTGTCGGCAGCAGCTCCACCACGTGGGAGCTGCATGGAGCCCTCTGGCAATCAGACAGGAGACTAGGCCACCACAGCCACATAAACACGCAGAGCCAGGGACTAGAGATGCACATTCTACACGCCGGACTAGATAGGGCACCACAGACGTGGGGAACAGACCACCAGTGTGCAGATGCTGAATGCTGCTTCTATCATGGATGGAGCACCGCCTGCATCACGCTAGTCTCAGCAAAGTAGTGTTTTAGGAGGAGCAGGCCTTTATCTTCCGCCTTCCTGGTGGTGATGACATAATAAATTCTGACATTGCTTTCGACAGTCATTAGAGTGGTGTCGATGAGATTATATGTTGGGGGGTGGGGAGGGGGGGATTGTACTCGGTTTTCAACGATTGATAGCGAGTTACAAAAGAGGAACTGGCATTATGAAAAAAGACTTGTGTATTTTTTTCTGTTCTGTAGAATTTAACTGTTCGTTTTGTGACTCGATCCCATAGCTTCTTTGCACAGTGTCCATTGAGGCCCATGTTACGCTGCTTAGCGTGCTGTGGTTGTGATATGGAAGAGAATGTTCTTGGGGAGTGCAGCAGTATCAGCGGTTTGGGGGTGGTAGGGGAGCGAGAGTAGCATGTATCTTTCAATGCACAGTATTGTCATTGGTTGCTGCTTTTGTAAGATGCTGCGTGCCTTTGTTTTTCGTGTGCTACATTTGAGATCTATTATCAGAGGTTTGAAAATGTGGCTTTGAAGAGGCTGGCGAATCCAGGTTTTGTTGATGTGTGGCAGAGATTGCAAGTCTCCTGTTTGGGTATCCAATTTAGTTTTGCTTTGTTTTCATATACTTGCTGACAGTTGTATGTACACTACAGAAAACTTTTGAGGTTTTGTCCAGGGACCATAAGACCAGGTAGTATACAGGTGAACCTGGGAAGAAAAGTGTTGATTTAGTATGTTTTGTTTTGACTGAAGTTGAAAATTCCTGTATGTGCAGTCTTTATTAAATGTTTAGAAATGTTTGTATTATGTTGGTTAGTCAGTTGCCTTAATTTAGAACCATTTCAACCATATATTGGTGTCCCCCCCCACCCCCACCAAGACTTGGCAGTGCAGCAATTTATTTAAAGAAATGATTTTTGAACTACATTTTCACTATGTATCTGGAAGGTGATATTCTGTCCAAAGCACAAGCCTTGACTGTTAGGTTTACACAGTGATCCAGAGGAACATGTACGTTGGAACTGGAAGAAGGCAGCAGTAATCAGTTGGTTTGAAAGTCCCCCATTTGCTCAGCAGACTTCCACAGTGTACCTGGAATGTAGAAAGGACAACACCAACATCAAGATGGTCTGTAGTGGCCCTGGTTCTCTGTGTATATTAGCTGCCTCCAACACCAGGGTGGGGCAAATCGGGTAGCCAGTAACAACTAAAAGTGGGTGGGATTACCAATGTTTGAAAGGTGACAGCCACTACCTGCCACAAGGTGATTTTTGAACCTTTAAAAAAAAAAAAAAAAAATAAATAAATAAATAAAAATGACACTTAAAATATTTGACTTCCAGATTTTGAAAGCTTGTGGCCAAACTGACTGCCAGCTCACAAACTGATTAATCCCATCTTGCTGAACACTGGAGTGTGCTCACTTGCAGTTAACACTTAATATCTTCAGCCGCAGAACAGTAATGCGGTGCACAAGGAGGTAACGGGTAGAACTACCAGCTGCTAAGAATGATATAAGCTAAAGTAAGCACAGTACCGTAGTGAATTGGGACGTACAGCTGCAAATGGTGCAAGCCAAAACCAACAGACCATCATGAGGATGTGGGAGGAGGGGTAAGAGTATCCCCCGATCGGTTGCAGACTCATAGACTGAGTTGTGAGCCACTGTCTGAGGGGAGTAGGATGCAGATCTGTGGGCAGTATATGGAGGACAGGAGTGAGTACCATAGGGCCTGATATATGTGGAAAAGGGGCAAAATTGGGACATGTATCCAATGTAGCTAAAGACCTGAGTGAAGTAGGCCAGTGGGAAACGATGGGGATGTAAGTGGTCCTCCACCTGTGGAGGATCAGTCCTTTTGCCTCAGTGTTTGCCATTGCAGCTGCAAGATTTCAAAAGGGGGTGGAGCAGCCCAAAGATATGCAGCTGAGGAGACCAAGGCGAAGTACAGCAGCTGTGTACACAGGCCCAAAAGGAGGTCCGTACAGGGCACTTCCAAATAACAGTATCCCTGCTCTTGGGGCCTTGGATGCCAGCAGTTACAATGGTTCAGAAGACCCAGTGGCTTAAGTTCAGCAGGGGTTATGATGCCACATGTGTATGAGCTTGTTTTGTATTAACAAGCTGTGCAAGCCTTACAAATAGTGGACCAGAGTCGAGACTGACATGGAAATGAGTGCTTATGCTCTGGTCCTAGATCACTGTGCTGCTGGTGTCTCTGAGCTACACTAGAACATAAATTGCTTTGCCTGCATCCAGTCATGGTTTACTGAGACTACTTTTAAACTGTATTAAGACTAAGGCATTGCTGTTTAACTGGCCTAAATTCTGGTCAGGCACACCAGATCTCTTCCCTGCTCTGACAGATGGTTTCCCACTTGACTCAAGTCAGTCTTCCCAAATACTTAAGATCACCCTGGACCACTCACTGGATTTCTTCCATCTTGCAAGAATACTGCATCAGTTTGTAAATCTGTCAACTGTACTTGGCCTACAGGGTCTGACATGACATCTCACAAAGCATGTCTTGCCTTTGTGGAAGGGGTGCTGCTGCCTTGTCTTACCTAGGGGCTTTGGGCCTACCTTGGCACAAATAAAATAAACCCCTGAGTGGAATGTGACACACGTCTGTATCTGACGACCCCCGGGGTGTGTGTGTGGGGGGGCCCACTTAGCCACCACTTCCTGCTGTACACTGGATCGGCCTGACTCTCGATCTCAGCTGGAAAATGCTGCTTTCTCTGAGGTAGTTGTGTGGAAAGATTTTGATCAGGATCCTCAGATGTGCTTGCTGAATACTTGCTGTATCCCATGGCAGCTTTACAGATCGAACTCCACAGGATCTCTGTACTCCACAGATGCAGTTGTCTCAAATAGGTCCTCTAGTCTTGCGTTTGCCAATACTGAAACTCCTGGCTTTCAACTGCTGCTCCAAGTCACCTGCATTCCACAGTCCATAAGCGATACTTTCTTATACTAGCTAATGGCGGGTACCATTTTTACAGTGAATTTGTATTGTGCTGTGCACTTCATTTTTGATAACCAGGGAAAAAGTGTACATGTGCCTATTTTCAGGCTGTACCGCGTACTTACAATAGTCACGAGCAAAAGGACTGCAACAAAACTGAGGGCAAATCTAAGCCACAGCACAACTAAAGCAGGGTTTTAAATATTTGATTAGCAGTTTTTTTTTTTTTTTCTCGGGACAATGCTAACTGCACAGAGTTTTTATATAGGTTTTCTAGAAGTGTTATGTTAAACACAATGAGGCAAGCGTATGCATTTTCACAATGTTTTAGCACTTTTATGAGCAAAACGCTGATCAATTTTTGGAGTTAAAACCCTGTAAAGACTCACTAGTTGAGTTGTGGCTTTGATGCCTTCTGTGGACCTCTAAAATATAAAAATCCCTGTTATAAATGACACCTATCACGCTTAGTGGAGCATACCCCAGCGCTCTGCAGACTCCCTAGTCACAAACCATAGGAGCACAGGGGCAGCGTTTCCGATTAAATCAGAGCAAAGGGGAAAGGATCAGGTGACCAACTAACAGTTATGATCCCTTCCCTTTCTCAAAATCTAAAGAGAAATTTTAAACTCCAGTGCAGGTAAGCTGGTGGTGGTGGGCCACCAGAAAGCATTGGAACTAGTACTCTTGAAAGCCATGCACAGTTTAGCATTCACGGATTTTTTTTTTTTTTTTGCACAGTGATGTACGGGGGTGAGGAGGGTTTTGTAAGATATTCTTGAGACTGTCACTTGCAGCAGGTCATAACAGGTGTCATTCCCTCTGAATGACTTCTCTCAGCAGTAGACTCTGGTACCTCCCCTTAACACTACCATGTGGTGTCCTGTACGGCAGGTATAAAAAGGTGAGGTCCCAGCTACTATTCTGTTCTTTTCAACTGTGACCTGCATGCAACAAGTCCTCCTTTGGAGCTCTGCTCACCAGTCAGTGACGAGTTCCATCGACCACAATTTCATTACAAAAAATTCATCTAATGATGTCTTCGGATTCCTTATTCTGAACGTGTTCCTGTGCTCACATAATTGTTAGAGTACCTCCACGATGTCTGTTAGGTGCCTTGGTCCTGAACACTACACCAAGGATTGTATCCTCTAACAGGTTCAACAAGGCCACAAAGCGTCAAAGGCTTCAGTAGCTTGGGAGTTTCTCCTGGAGCAAAATGTTGCCCTTCTGGAGCAACATCAATGCTCCAGGCCCAGGAGTCTTTGATATTCTTCTGGGGGGGGGGGCTCACTGCTCTGCGGGTGAGCCCTCCTTGTTGACAGAACAGGGTCCTGGTAAGAAACGTGCTAGCAAAATGTGGCACGATTCTGCTGCTCCCTTGTCAACGAGTATCCTGATCACTACCAAGAAGGCTGACCCTCCGACATCATGTTTTACACTGTCTACTATTGTGGGCAGCTCTCTTCCCTCGACTACTCCTCTGTAGACTGTGGGCTCTGGGGTAATATTGCAGCTTCCATCACTGCCTCCCCTTCTGTGGTTTTGAGCCATCATCTGTCAACAGTAACTTCTGGCCCATTGATTCCCCCCCCCCTCGTCGATGACTGGCCATACTCGGTGAGCTCAGTGTTGGTGCCTTCGTCGATGAACCTGGGGTCTTATACACACCCCTCATCGACAACTCCTCGCTTGGTTCCACTGCCTTCATCTATATAGTCAGTGGTCCCAATTTACTCCGTCCATTCTGCCCCAGTTACTGCTTCTGGGCAGATAGCCATGGTTGATATCCAGGTTCTAGTAAACACTATCTTGGACTGGACTCTGACCCTGCATCACCAAACTAGTGAGGGGTCTGCTCCGGTCTCTGCTCCCTCTTTGGCTGTTTTGGGCCAGAGGACAATCGGCTCGTCCCCCTGCCTCCCTGAGTTTTTAAAACTCAGGATGTGGACATGGTGGACCCTTTCCTACAGGACTGGGATCTTGGCTGAGCTGGAGGATAAGGGCAAGATGGACCACGAGGTGTACCCACAGTCCTCCACGGCCACCTCATCTCTATAGGGTGAGCCTACCCTGGACCTGCCATGCTCCCTGCCTGGTGATCCCACATTTACGGACATTATCATACAACTCCAGAAAACGTTTAGGTTCCAGAGCACTGAGCGGGATGTTTCAGGAAAGAAGTTAGCGCACTACTTGGGTGTACTGGAATGCCCACTTTGAAGGTGTCCACCAAAGAGGCTTTTTGGGCTGCCTGGAAGCAACCTTTCAAAATTCCCTCCAATCTTTGGAAGGCTGAGAGGATTTATCATCCCTGGTGGACCACCCCTTCTTTGTCTCCACTTCAGGCAGACTCTGCAGTGATCAGTGCCACTCATGATAGGCCCTGTAGGCCTCTGCACATGAGCGCTCAACCCCTAGATAAGGAATCCAAGAAATTGGATGTTATGGGAAAGAGTTTATGCCTCAGCTACTATGTCCGCAGTATAGCGCAGAGGTTGGAGTACTACTAAGCAATGAATCAAGACCCCATAGTCACGGGGTTTGAATCCTACAACAACCAGTAGTACATTGTCCCTGAAACGGTCATTGTACATGTCGGGTCACTTGATTTTTGGTTTGTATGTCATGTAGAATGGTGGGGGGATTTAAGAGGGGTTGGGACGGTGTGGGGGGGTTAAGAGGAGGGGAGGGTGGGGCAGCTGCAAATTAAGGGACTAGCTGCACAATCGAGCAGACTAGATGGACCATGAAGCCTGTTTCTGCTGGCATTTCGTATGTTCATGTCTCTCCATATACTTAATTACATGGATCATCTCCTAAAATGTCAGGAAGAAATCCTAAAAGCTTCCCAGGCAATGGTTCTGTCCAGGCTCTCCCTACTGGTTCTCTCCAGGAGGGTCCGACAGCCAAGATGTCTGCGGCTGTATGCTGCCACCTGTTACGCTGTTAATACTGCGGCCCATATGTCCCCTGCAGGTGTTTGTCTAAGACGTCACGCCTGTCTGAGAATGTCCGGATTTTCACTGGACGTGCAGCAATCTATCCTTAATACTCCATTTAAGGGTGATCAGCTGTTTGGTCCCATGAACAGTTGAATGATTTTACAAGACTCTGGTCGACCCCTTCACTCAGTCAGGACCCTGAACCATCCAAAAGCAAAAACTGCTTTCGGGATTTCCTCCAGGGGCTGCCCCCACAGGGCACGTCCCAATGCTCAAAGGCCACCTGCCAATAAGTGAGAGCCTCAATTGACATTGGGTCCTAGACATGCTCAGAACCACCATCACGTTTCTACTGCCCCTCAACAGGGCCAGCCTTTGGCCTGCAGGTCTTCTCCAATCGTGGGACTGGAGACGCTTCCCATGGGCGGGGGCTTTCCCTGCACCTACTTGGGTGGCAAGCCATCTCCTTCGACCTGTGGCTCCTGCAGTTGAATCGGGACAAAAACTGGAGTTCAGATACCCCTTTCTTTGCCACCAAGGGTCTCATTATACCTTAGACCAAGCACTGGTATTAAGGAATGAAATTGATGCATTGCTCACACAGTGTGCCAGCAAACCAGTTTCCCTTCCTCCAGAAGGGTATGGGATTTTACTCCCATTTTTTCTTGGTTCCCAAATGGACGGGGGACTTGGGCACCATTTGGGATCTGAGGTATCTCTACCTCTATCACATACAAAAAGTTCAGGATGGTCTCTTCTGGAACATCTTCCCTTACTGAACAAAGGCAATTGGCTCTGCTCTGTCAATATGAAGGATGCATACATCCATATCCTGATGCACCCTGCTCACAGATGGTTTCTCCATTTTTTTTTTTTTTTGTGTTCCAGGGTCATTACCAGTTTAGGGCCCTCCCATTTGGCCTGTCCTCTGCCCTGAAGGTATTCATAAAATGCCTAGCGGTGGTCGCAGCAGCCTTCCAGGAAGACCCCTCTCTTTGTCTCCCCACACCCCCCTCTCTCTCTCTCTCTCTCTCTCTCTCTCTACATGGACGACTGGCTTCTGAAAGATTCTTCCAGCCAATTGCAGCTCTTCAAGTTTTCACTCTTCCTGCACTTCAACCAGGTGGAGCTAGCAGTAAACTATCTGAAGTCCAATATGGATGCTGCGCAATGTCTACAATATATCTGAGCCATGTTAGTAGCCTCCGTGTGGATGGCATATCTGCTCATAGCTTGGGCAGATGCCCTGATTGCTTTGGTGTGTAGCCTAGAGTCCAGCAGATTGGTCTCTGCACAAGACTACCTGCGCCTCCTGGAACATTTGGCAGCCACAGTTGTAACTGAAGATTTAAATGAGGGGCCTTCAGTGGTCCCTGAAAATCCAGTGGGACCAGGACGACTGATTTCGATGCCCTGGTCATGATGTCTTCCCTGGCTCTTTGAGCCTTGCAATGGTGAAAGTCCATGAACAACTTTATGCAAAGCATGCAGTTTCATTCTCCTGTTGTGTGTCTCATTCTGACTACAGATGCCTCCTTGACAGGGTGGGGTGCTCCTCTCCTGCACGTCCGGTCCCAAGGCTCCTGGATGGCAGTGAGGCTTGCCTCCATATCAGTGTGTTGGAGATGAGGGTAGTCTTCATGGAAACATAGAAACATAGAATTTGATGGCAGATAAGGACCGCTTGGCCCACCCAGTCTGCCCATTTCCCTACCTACTGGATTAAGCTGCAGATCCTAGTTGACCAGCAGCCTACTTCTTCCTACCCCCACCCCCCCCAGAATTGCCTTATGACTATCCCATGGACTTGGATGCCATCCCTTATGACTATTCTACGCCTTACAAGCGTTTGACTCTCCTTCCACCTGGTTGTCTTGAAGTGCAATTGGACAATTCTGCTTTAGTTCACTATCTAAACAAGCGGGGAGGAAGTGCCCATTCATACCGTCTCTGCAGAGAATCGATGAGAGTATGGTACTGGGCGATCCAGACACACATCCATCTTCTGGCGGTTCACATCCCCAGGGTGTCCCAACACCCTGGCTGATGCCCTGAGCAGGTCCACTGCACGGGCCCATGAGTGGGAAATCTTGCCAGACGTCCTACACAACATCATCTAGGGCCATCCGGACTTGGATCTATTTGCCTCTCTGCAAAATACAAAACTGCCTCTTTATTGCTCTCTCGAGCAAGGTCCTGGAACTGTGTGGTGGGATGTGTCTCCTTTTTTTTTTTTTTTCCTCCCCTTACCTGGACAGGAAGATTTCTTTATGCCTTATTGCCCTTTCTTCTCATTCAGAGAGTACTAATCAAACTGATCCTGGACTGGGAATCTGATTCTCATAACACCATTCTGGCCAAGACAGATTTAGTTCCCTCTGTTTCTCTAGTGATTTGCCGTGTCTTGTTGTCCCAGGCGTAAGGCTCCCTGCTACACCCGAACCTTCACTCCCTCCATTTGCACGCCTCGCTCCTGAGAACGTAGTCCTCTCACACTTCAGGGTGTCCTCGGAGGTGGCGGAAGTCCTCCGGGCTGCCAGGAAACTGTCTACGTGGTCTTCTATTTTATTAAATGGAAACACTTCACCATTTGGGTGTCTACGCAGGACTTTGACCCTTGTGAATGTTCCCCTCAGAGCATCTTAGACTCTTTGCTTTCCTTGTTGGATGGTGGACTGAAATTTCTCTATAAAAGTCAACCTTTCGGCCATTGCTGTGTTTCATTTAACTGTGGATGGCCAGAAAACCCCTCTACTAGTGGTGATGACACCGACTGACCATCCTCCTGCCCAAACAAAGCCTAGCGTAAGCCAGGGCAGGGCTCAAGGGTGATGCGGTGTCTCCCCAATCTATCCTCTGCTGGAGGAGGCCCTCCATATGGGGGGGTAAGCCATGGTCCTCCCCAACTTTGCAGTCGTGGCGGAGACTGGCCATGGGGATAGTTGAGCATCTGCATAAATGGCAGAACAGGGGGTGGTGGGGGTACCCCTTGCTGTCTGAGGAGTCACATAGAACATACAAATAAATATGCTGTTGTCAAGCACCAGAAGTTTGGCACTAATGCATCATAACTTGTCTTCTTCACCACCCACCCCCCCGGGGGTATAGTAATTTGCCGAGTTGTGCTGATTTGACACAAGCTTCACCCAGGGGAACAGGATTTTACTTATGAAGTGCTTTGCCTTATTTGAAGATACTGTAGAACACAGACTCGGAATGTCATCATCCTCTAGGTCTAATGCAGAGACCCCAATGTACTTTGGCAGGTACTGAAAATGCTGGTCACTGAGGGCCACTACTCCCGCCCTGGCCAGATGCCTTCACTTATGCTTTCTGTAATGGTATGTGGTATAAAAAGTTATCCGTTCTCGGACTGCTGCTGTGGGAACAGTCTGCACTCTTATTCGGTGGCCTTGTGGCCTCCAAGAGCCTAATACTCTGAGCCAGTACACTTGGCAGTGGCTTGGAGCCAGTGATTTCAATTTTCAAAAATGGCCAGTTCTGTTTGGTAAAATGTGAATCTTGTCTTTCTGACACTCCCCACCCTGTGCCAAGTCTGTAGATCATGCCAGTGCATGTAGCAGCTCCATTCCCTGTCTCTGGAGTGACCTACAGTACCTTCGCCCCTCCTTGTGTTCACTATTTGCTTTTATACTATCCCTCATGAAGAGCCACTCCGCCCCCTTTCTTTACCCACCTTGACCTTCTGGACAAAGTATAGCCTGTGTCCCAGACGTGGTTCTCATTGCACCATGAGACTAATGGCAAGTGTCCAGATCAGCCTTTGCCATTATGGCTGATGGGTCTGGGATTTTATTTCCCAGACCTCTAGCATTTGCACACATGGCTTTCCAAATTCTAACACCCTGCTTGTCAAACCAACCTCACCTTTCCTTTTACCTTCTCCCCGTGACCCCTCTGCCCTCGTTCCCATGCCTTTCATTGTTTTAGTTTTGTTTTTCTTAACAGGTACCCTTGGAGATTTGCCTTCCTTAGGGTTCTCCCTACTGACTACTTCAGCTTGCCGGGTGGGGAGACAGTGATGTCTCCCTGCTTCTTTCCACCTTCTCCCTTGACTAGTTTTTAAATGTTTGCTAAAGTAACATTTAAACCGCCACTGAGGACCTAGGTTCCTCCTGAACGGATGTAGGCCGTCTTCCCTGTATAGAGACTTTATACCTCCAGGTGGGGCCCCAGTCCCAATGTAGCTGAATACCCATTGTATAAAGGTAGTGCCTCAGAAGAGATCACTTGAGTGAGCTACCTGTGTAAGACTCTTCCCCAACTCTGCACTTTGCTCTGATCAGCCAATGCTACATTCATCCTTAACCTCCCAGTTGGGGACTATGTATGGGGTTCATGCTAGCGGAATCCTCTGCTGATAAGAGCTGACACAGAAAGAGGAATTGTATTTAGTTACCATTAATTCCAGGCACTCTGTTTTCAGTGCTGTATTTTGCCTATGGTATCTCTTGTCCTGTATTGCATGTAGTTCCATTTTCTTGTCAGGTTAATGTATGTTAACACTTACTCCCATTTCTGTGGTGGTGTGCTACTGACTGGGATGGAAGGTTGGACTGAAGTTTGAAGAGGCATGTCCTAGTAGCACTCTTGGACTGTTTTCATCCTGTCCTGCTTGGCAGGGAGGACTGACCATACCAGCTGACTATGGGCAGAGTCTGCACACAACTGGAATTACAGTTGAGGAAATCCTTTTCACGGTTTTGGGCTTCAAACATTGGTTTACATAGTCTCTAAAGTGACAAATCTGTAAGAGCAGTTCCAAATTGACAGTGGCGATTGTTAAAATGCTGCTGAATTTGTCATGTCAGTAAAATTTCCCTCATCTGAGAGGCCCATTTTAATGTGCAAATGGCTTTGTGCCACATGAGACTAATTAGTAAGTTGGGTAGCTTTAAGAGCGAGTCCAAAGGTGGTAATCCGGGTAAAATTGATTAGGGGATATGCAGCAGAGGGTGGCGGTAAATGGGTGCCTACGCCAAGGAAGGTAGGATGGTGAGCTGGATGCTACAGGGATCATTGCTGGGAATGGTCCTCTTTAATGTCTGACATTGCAGGGGAGCTGAAGGGGAAGGTCTGCCTCTTTACAGATGACACCACAATATGCAATAGGATGGAGGCTTTGGGGGGGGTTGTTGATGTTGACTACGTTGAAGTAGTAGTAGTAATTATTTGTATAGCGCCTTTCAGCATACCAAGGTGCTGAACATATTACAACCACATCAGATATAAATCGGTAATACATATAAATAAAATCAAATCATAGTAATATCAAATATTAAAATCAACAAATACAAAATAATGTCTTGCAGAATAAAATTAATTTAGGCATCCAAGGAGGCCATTTGCCATTTATAAGTTTTCATTCTTCTTGAATTTCTCCACGGAGGTGCACTCGTGAATCAGGTGGTAGAGAATTCAGAGAGGGGAACAGCAGCATGAGAAAATGCTCTGCTGCCGAAGATTTTAAACTTCCTCGAATTTCTAGCAACCCCTCGTTGGCTGGGCGGAATGAGGATGGGCAGAGACCTGAACTTCGAGCATTCAGGGACATGGCAGCTGGTTTTCAGTGTAAAAAGGTTCAAAATAATGGCACTTGAGGCACAGAAATCTAGGGGTGGCATACAAAAGGGGGGGGCTAGCACTGACCACCAAGCAGAAAAGACCTGGGGTGATCATATCTGATGGTCTAAAGGTGGCCAGGCAGTGCAACAGGGCATTTGGGAGGGCTAGTGGGATGCTGTAATTCATAGGGAGGGGTATTACCAGCAGAAAGAGGGTGGTGTTGCCACTATCTCTGGTAAAACCCCTTCTAGAGTACTGTCGTGTGCAGTTCTGGAGACTACATCTCTGGAAGGACATGGTGTATGCTGTCCAGAGGACTGCAGCTAAAATGGTGCATCATTTGCATCAGAAGTCGTGTGAGAGATTGAAGGACCTTAATACATACATACTGGAAGAGAGGTGGGGGGTATGATGGGTGGGGACCTTTAAATACCTCACTGGGGTATACTAGATGAGACCTTTAAATACCTCGCAAGGTAAACTGGATACAGGAAGGAAGTACATTTCAGAAAAAGGTGCTCGAGAGCAAGAGTCCTGCTATGAAGCTGGTGGTGGGTGGATTTGTGGGCGGAAGTACTTCACAGAAAGAGTGGTGGATTCCTGGAACAGCCTTCCAGCAGAGGTGTTTGGGGTGAAAACAGTGGTGGGAATCGAGTGCATGGGATAGGCATAAGGAAATTTTAGGGAAGGGGGAAATGGGCCAAAGATCTGAGGTGATGACCGTAGATTGGGGGGAGAGGATGGGCAGATTGTGTGAGTCAAGAGGTCCTTATCTGCTGGCAGATTGTTTCTCTAACTACTGAATTGTGTTCACTGACTTCTAATAGTGCAGCATTAAAGAGCAGCTGATGCCGTTGGGAAAACAATATGGGGGGGAAATTATATGGACACTGTTCGGCTATTTGTTCCTATTTTCTATTACTCCTCGCCATTACTGAAGAAATTCCCACAAACAAGCTCTGTATCCCTTGGAGTTCATCGGCCTCTAGCTTATTTCCTTCAGGAAATTGTGATGTTTGACATCACAGCCTGTTGCTGTGGAAAGAACTCGCATGCAAAGAATTGTTACATCAGGGCCAGATATTCAGAAGTCAGTGTTAGTGCTAATGGGGTTTACCCTGGCACTGCCTGGTTTGTGGCTTTTTTGGGGGGTGGGGTCTATATTCAGACACTCCTGTAGTGCATGCTAAACCCATTAGCACCCAGGTGCTAACATGACACTGCACTCGTGCAGAAGAGCGGGTCTCCTGCATACAGTGCAGCAGCATGTTCAGATGTTTGTCAGTAAATGGCATCCAAAGTGGCGCTGTTTACTGTTGCAGAAACCCATGACTTAACTGAGTGGAAAGCCCGCACCCCTACCCCACTGATGGTGCTGCATCTGTACTGCAGCCCCTCACCCATCAAGCCAGTGAGGTTGCAGGCCCTGCTGGATAGTAGCAACCCCCAACACTGGGCCCTCTGGATATGATCCCTGGTGTCCAGTGGTACCCTCACCCCAAACATTGGCAGTTCACAATCCCCCCACCCTGTCCCATCTCTAGTACACCACTCATTCATCCTCCCTACCAGGGCCTCCAGGGCTGTTCTGGGATCCCTATATGGTGACTGGCACAGCCCTCCTCTCACCTCCTTAGCCGCCACTGTATTAGCGGACTGTGTGTTTGTGTACAGTATACTGTATGCCGCATGTAGTCTGCTCATATGGCCTCCAGCTGAGGGGCTGTGCCAGTCGCCATATTGGGATTCCAGAAACATCCCTGGAGGCCGCAGTTTGGGGGGTGAGTAGTGCATGGAGAGTGGGGGTGTACTACTGTATCTCAGGTGTTTGCCAGTCCATTTCTTGACAGGCATACAGATGGTGGGGTTACCACTGGATATAGGGATTGTAGGCAGAACAGGGTCGGGTGGGGGGGCACTAGACACCAGGGAGATGCATACTAAAATGGGACGGAGGAGTCGCTAGGCACAAGGGATGACTTGGGTGACCACAGGATGGGTGCCAAAGGGCCACTGTTCACTAGACTTGTCCATAATGGGCATGAAGACCCCTTTAGTGCCTTGCATGCCCAGTGGGTGTATGTGCATGGTGTGGCAAATATAGCCAACATGCCTCCTGGTGCTGCCTGGTCCTGGTGGTACGCTATTCCATGTGGGCTGGATACAGCCTAGGTCTGTGTTGGGGCAGTGTAGTTTGACTTGGTGCTGTACTGACACGGGCTGGTATTCAGTCTGATAGTGCTAGTCTGTTTGAATATGGCAGCCACTGGGTTTGGTGCAGGCACAGTGCAACATTTGTGCTGGGCATGCACTCATGTTTGAATAGCTGGGCCCAGGTTAGAAGAATCAAAATGAAGGAGTTTGTTAACCTCAAGGAACACACATCCTTGTGTTGTTTTTTTTTTTTTTTTTATCATAAAAAATTCTAATAGCGGAATAAGAAATAGAAATATGAGGCTGCTTTGTGTCCAAATATTAGGTTTTTAAAAGTTCTTGAGGTGTTGGTGGCTGTTTGAGTGCTGTCACTCTATAAAGCAGAATGCTTCTAGGTGCAGCAGCAATGCGATTGTATATTGGATGCCATACTCTGAATTTCCTGGAGAAGCCAACACACTTGCTCAAAGGGGGTTATGGCTGGTTGAAAAAATGAAAAACTAAGTAAAAAAAACACTGAAGTTAACTTGGAGCTGCTAAACACTACAGTTGAGTAGGAGACTGCAGTAAGAAAGCTCAAAAGATGAGGCTACATAGAGCAAATGTGGATGAGGTTGACATCTGGGGAAAGATCAGGAAAACATCCGAAGGCTCTAGACACTGGCTGTCTGCTCTGCTTTTGAGACCTCCCACGTCAACCATTGTGTTCAAGTAGTCAGTGTCTGTACCAGTGCAAGCCGTGCTGTAGAGGGCCGTGAGTACAGGTGGTGCTTCCAAGTGACTAGTTTCCAACAGCATTTTGGAAACTAGTCTATAACCATGTAACTGATGGCAAACTCTCTTTCAGTGTACATATTGAGGAGCAAGCTAAAACTGAGACTGGGCCTCTTTTTCCCTCCTTACTCACGATGCCATTGGGACCTATAGAGCCCTGATCAGCAAACTCCCAACTACATCTGCAGCCTCCTGACTATTACTCATGGGAGCTACTCACTTAGGAAATATTCCTATCTCGCTAGAAATTTCTAGAGTTAGAACTTGATTTGGAACTATTTCAGCAAGTCATTTCTTCTCTATGGAACAAAATACTAAAGTCTCAAACTTCCAAACCTTGTCAAAATTCAGACCCCTCCTCCCAGTCCCTGCAGGACTGCTGTACCTGCCATGCCCAAGCCCTGCCTATTTCTCTCCTAAAGCAGGTCTCCGGGCTCATCACTTTCTGGGAGGTCCTTCGGAGGTATACAGACTTCTGCAGGACGGTGGTATCCTCCCACTCATTTCCTCCAGACGCCTGTTTACCATGTGCTAAGCAGGGCTCAGTCCCTGGGTTACAAACGGGAGCTGCTGACCTCCATGGTAAGCTGCCTCTGTGCAAGATGGGGATCATCCATGGTTGGACCTTTTTTGCATTCCCCACATGGAGCGAGACTGCCATGTTTCTGCTCGCTTACTCCAGGGCATGGAGTTTCTGGCGAGATGTGCGATCTCCCTCTTGGAAAGAGGTTTCTTTATAGCTTTCCTTTTTCTTTCTTCTCAAGCTGTGGGTGGAGCATGCCACAGTAATACTGATTGGGTCCCTTTTGGTCTCTGCTAGATTTGGCTTCCACTTTAGCAGCATCTGGCAGTTGAGCCTCCTGTTCAGCTCTCCCTTTGTCAGGGTCTGCTGTTACAGTATCTGGGATCCCGAGTCCATCCTGAGCAGTGGTCCCTGCATCTGGATGATCTCATGGCCTTCAGCTATCAACCCTGTTTCTCCAAGGTGTTCAGATTGTCTTGGCAGATGAGCTAGCAGGGCTTAGTCCCTGGTGCACAAATGGGAACTGCTGACTTCATGGTAGGCTGCCTCTTCACAAGGTGGGTGTTGTCCAGAGTTGAACCTTTATGCTCCCTACATGAAGCAAGACTGCTGCACTTTGCACACTCTCCAAGGCATGGAGTTTTTGGTGAGATGAGATGTGCTGTCTCTCACTCCTGGAAAAAGGTTTCATGGTCTTTCCTCTGATCTGTCTCATTCTTGAGCTGGGGGTGTAGCATGCCACCAAAATACTGTTGAGTCCCTTCTGGCCTCTACTAGATTTGGTTTCCACTTCTGCAGCATCTGGCAGTGGAGCCTCCTGTCTTGCTTCCCCTTTGTTGGGATCTGCTGTTGCAGTATGAGGGCTTCTTAGTCCATCCTGAGCAGTGGTCCTTGCATCTGCATGCCTGGCTCCTGAAGACAGACATTGTCTTGTTTTGTGGGTCCCTTCCCAGCTGTCTCGAGGCTGGAAAACCACCTATGAGACACACCTACTCCTGAGATGGAAGTGCTTTTCCATCTGGTGTACTTCCTGTTCACTGGACCCTTGAGTATCCTGTGAATATACCATACTGACTGCATTCTGTTCCTATCCATTGAGGTGAACTTGGCTACCATTTTGACTTCTTATGCCTCTATTTATGGGCACAGGGTGGCACAACTAGTGGTGTTTGATACATTTTTGAAGGATATTCTGCACAAGCATCCCTTGATTCATAAACTGGTTCTGCCTTCGGACTTCAAATTTTAGAATTTTAGAAGAATTGACTGGCTCCATTTGAGCATGCCACAACATGTGAGATGCATTTCCTTCCATGGAAAACTGGTTGCCATGACATCTGCTTGTAGGATGTCCTGAAGTGAGCAGAGAGCTCTAGATAGAATGAGATGAACCAGCCTGTCAGCCTGGACTCTAGTAAAGTGTGCTATTTTGGTGGTGTGTGTGTGTGTGTGTGTGTGTGTGTGTGTGTGTGTGTGTGTGTGTGTGTGTGTGTGGTGTGCTTAAGGTAAGGCAACTTTTTGGCTATGTGGCTAAATGATGGAAGTTTCACCAAAATGGAGAGGCAGGAGACACCACTCAAAGGGACCAGCTGTGTTGGGCAACTGAACCAATGGATATCAGGACTAGAGAGGTGCTAACAAAAATTTCAAACCACCACACTGTTGCTGCTAAACTTAAAACCCATTTTATAACTAACTGGTTAAATCACTTGTACAGTATAACTGTACTGTAAGCTATTAACTAAATTTGTACAGTTACCCCAGAGTTCAGATGGAATTGTTGGGTGCTGTAGATGGTGCAGTGAAGAATGCAATGTGAGGAATGTCTGAGCACATGCTTTCTGTTTTCAGACTCTAAGAACAATGGATTTGGGCCACTGGGTGTCAACACAACCCAAAGCTTTAAGCACACTTCCACTAGGCCATAATGTTGGACTCCAGGGAAGAAACGGAATACTTGTGTGTTCCAAGTACTTGTAGCAAACTGAAGAGTTTCCGGGCAGTAACCATGGACCCTGGGGAGATTTCCAGACCTTTACCACTGATCCTTAGAAAGGATCGGAAGACTGGACCTAGAAGAAACTGAAGATCTGGAACACGCCGGGCTGTCTATCTCAGGAGACTCTCTGAAACATAGAAGCAAAAGACTTGGACGGCAGATAAGGACCCACTTGGCCCACCTAGTCTACCCATTTCCCTACCTAGTAGATGAGCTGCAGATCCTAGTTAACCAACAGCCTACTTCATCCTACCCCCCCCCCACCAGAATTGCCTTGTCTGTCTCATGCATTCTTGAATTCCCCCTACTGTTTTTTGACCCCACGACCTCCTTGGGAAGGACGTTCCATGCGTCCACCCCCCTCTCTGTGGGGAAAAAAAATACTTCCTCACATTGCCACTGAGCAGTTTTCCCTCCCCCATCTTCAGATTTGCACATCTTTCTGAAAGATGCTACCCTCTAAAAAACATGAAATGCATACCAACCTCACTGGGTGTCTGATCCCTGTGAGCCTGTGTAGTTTCCTGCAATGCACTCCCTAGCACACTGGTGAGAGGTTGGCCTGAAGACTAAAAGCAGATGACGAGGAGTTCCTTTTCAGACTACGCTATCTGTTCTGACAACTGGCCCCAAATTGTCGGTATGCTGTTGGATGGAACACATGGATCATGCAAGAGAAATTGTGAACATGCAGTTGGGCAGAAATACAGTAGTCTAGTGTACTGCCTTGTACAGTCTGTTCTGACGCGGGGTTCACAACATGCAAGGGCAGTATCTATGTCCCTGTTAAATTGCCCTTAGTTGCCCTGGATAGTCACTTACATGCTCTGTCTCTGAGCACGTTATATACTTTGGGTGCTGTCCTTTTGAATAAGCAGTCTTGGAACAAAACCGTTCTTGCCCTTCGCCACTGTCCAGACAATGCAGCACTGTGTCTTGTAAATGCATTGACACTTTCACTTAGAATGTTAGTTTAGAATTCAGCACAGTTGGTAACTGTTGCACTTGCAGTTTAAATGTTCATTCTGGTGACCAGGGGGCAGTACACCAGGGTAGATGATACAGGAGGGGAAAACTGGATCAAATGGCTGGGAGGTACCTTGCTATGTGGGGACATGGGTTATGCTCTCCCTTCAACAGGCATATACTTTTTTTCGGTAAAATGGCAGTCCTGCCCTCTTGGCCAAGGGCTGCTGATCAGTATGCTAGGGGTCCCACACTAACTGTCCCTCTTACTAGGCCACACAGGGACCCTGGCAGAGGGGGTCCAAAAGGACACTACCAAGGAAGCAGGCAGGTAACTGGGGACCCTCACAAAGGGGGGACGGAGGGACAACATTCTCAGGGAAGTAGGCAGATGGCCAGTGCTGGACAGAAGGAAGCAAGGCGGGGAGGTGGATCAAACCTTATACTCAGTAACCGCTTCAGTTCTCCTTCTGCTCAAGGATGAGGGGGGTGATGTAGCCACGACAGAGGTGGTTAGAGACGGAAAGGGTGTGGGAGTGGGAGGCAGGAGGCAGGGGCCAGATATCAGGAAGAACGGGGGGACCTGGAATGCAGGAGAATGGGGGGAGCAGTGAATCAGAGCAGGAGGGGCAGGGGGAAGAGGGAGGAAAGCGCAAGGAGAAGGACCAGTTGGGAGGAAAGGTAAAGAGAAGGACCAGAAGTACAAGGAGGATTCAGTAAAGGGAGCTGAGGGTTTAGGCCAGGGGAGCACGACGAGCAAGGAGGAACTAAATGGAGACGGGAAGGGAGGATGAGTCAGGCTAGTTTAGCAGATGGGGGAGAAGGACCAGTTGCGAGCAGTGAGGGGGGAATTGGCAAGGTACAGAAGGATACTCAGGAGGAGGAGGAGGGGTATAGGATTGAAGGGGAAGGAGTGGCCATGGTAAATAAGGAGGGGGTGGCATGTGGCACCCAGATAGGGGGAGGAACAAGGAGCCAGCTGGGTGGAGGGGCCGGTAGAAAGGATGAGGGACATGGAAGGGGGGGAATGGAGGAAAAGGAGTGGTCAGAGTGCTCCTGCTGGGGGATTCTATGATCAGGGGTATCAAATGGGATAGGGAGGGAGAAGCCTGGCCAGTTAGAACAAGATACTTCCCTGGACTAACGGTGCACAGGGCTAAGCACGAGGTATATCAGCTGGCAAAGGACTGTGGGGGTTCCCCAGACATACTGGTCCACCTGGGTACAAATGACATTGAGGGAAATAGCGAGAGCAAGAGATACAGGCAAGATTCAGGAGCTAGCCAGGTCTGTCATGACATAGGATGCACAGTTTCCTTCTCAGAAATCCTGCCAGTGCCAAGGGCTGGTGGGGAAACACAAAAGGGAAATTAGGAGATAAACCAGTGGCTCAGGGAGTGGTGTGAGGCCAGAGGGTATGGGTTGATGGGGGATTGGGGGGAGACCTGGGAGGATGAGCTGTATGCTAGAGATAGACTACATCTCAATTTGGAGGGAAGGGGAATCCTTAAGTTGAAAATAGAGGAGTTCATTGGTGAAAGTGGGGTTTAAACTTGTGAAGGGGGTTGGGATGGGAAAAAAGGCTGTCAGGGGTGCCGATAAGGAGGGACTCTGTCTCCACCCCCCTGGGGACCAGGAGGATTGCAGGAAAAGGCCAACTGGCAAAAGTGCAGACCAGGAGAAAATAGAATCCCATGAGAACACGAGGCAGGGGAAATGGAACTATAGGGAAAGGGTGGAAGGTAGTCCTGCTAAATGCCAGGAGCTTTGGCACAAATGCCTGAGCTCCAGGCGATGTTAACTGAGGAGCAGGTGGATGGCAGCGGTCACTGAGACTTGGGCCACTGCAAGACATGACTGGGACCTGAACCTGGAGGGTTACACTATGTTCAGGAAGGACAGGGGAGGGAAGGGAGGAGGGTAGCAATGATAGTCAAAACTGCATTGGCATAGGGGAGTAGAGGAGGCGGAGGGAACCGTGGAGGCGATTTGGATCACCTGGATAACAAGGGGGGGGCAAGAGAGTAAAAATAGGAGTGGTGTATAGACCCCCTGCCCTGGTGGAGGAGCTGGAGGACAGTCTGGTGGCAGATGTTAGGAGACACTGCAGACTGGGCAGAGGAAAGGTGTGGTGGTGTAGGGACTTAAACATGCCAGGAACAGACTGGGAGACTGACGCCCTCTGTGACCAGGGAACAGAGGTTGTTGGATGTCTTTCAAGACTCGCTCCTAACTCAGCAGGTGAGGGAACCGACCAGGGAGGCACGGGTACTGGATACATAGGGATACATAGACAGTGCGTGCAGATAAGGGCCTATGGCCCACCCAGTCTGCCCATTTGAGCTTGTAAGTTCAGTTTGTTTTCCTAGAAGTCTATTTCCTTACCCCTGACCTCTAGAATTCCTTTATGTCTATCCCATGCATTCTTAAATCCCGTGATTGTTTCAGCCCCCACCACTTCCTCTGGCAGGGTGTTCCACTTGTCTACCACCCGTTCTGTGAAGAAATTCTTTCTCATGTTTCCTCTGAATCGCCCTCCCTCCAACTTCATCCCATGCCCTCTAGTCCTGAAACATCTTTTCGCTAAAAGTGTGTTCCTGCACCCTGTTCCTCCCTGTAAGATACTTGTATGTCTCTATCATATCCCTCTCTCCCTCCTCCTCCTCCAGGGAGTACATGTTCAGTTCCTCAACCTGTCTTCATAGGACTTGTGATGCAATCCATGCACCATCTTTGTTGCCTCCTCTGAACCTTCTCTACCCTGTCTATGTCCTTACGTAGGTATGGTCTCCAGAACTGTACACTGTACTCCAGGTGGGCCTCACTAGTGTCTTGTATAGCGGAATTATGACCTCCCTTTTCCTGCTGGTGATGCCCTGCCTATACATCCCAGCATCCTATTTGCTTTACCTGATGCCTTGTCACACTGTTTCCCTACCTTGAGGTCATCAGAGATGACAACCCCAAGATCCCTTTCCTGCTTGGTGCATGCTATATCCTCACCCCAACTGATATATTGTGCCATGGTTTTTGTGCCCCATATGCATTATCTTGCACTTCTTTGCATTTAATTTCAACTGCCAAACCCTTGACCATTCTTCAAGTTTCTGCAGGTCCCTTCTCATTCTGTCTACACCCTCTGGTGTGTCTACTGTTACAGAGCTTTGTGTCATCAGCGAACAGTGAAATTCTGCCTTCTAGATCCTGCAATGTCACTGATGAAGATGTTGAATAGGACCGGTCCCAGCACTGATCCTGTGGTACCCCACTGGTCACTCTTCCCTCTGTGGAGTGACAGCCATTTACCACCACCTCTGTGTCCTGCCACCCAGCCAGTTACCTACCCACCACACTACTGTCCTGCCCACACCCATATTCCCCAGTTTGTGTAATAGTCTTCTATGTGGCACAGTGTCAAAGGCCTTGCTGAAGTCCAGATAGGCCATGTCCACTGCCCTCCTGATCCACCTCCTAGTCACCCAGTCAAAAAATTCAATGAGGTTGGTCTGACATGACCTCCTGTGGTGAAACCATGCTGCCTTGGGTCCTGTAGTCCATTGACAACCAGATGTTCCACCAATCTCCTTCAGTAGTGCTTCCATGATCTTTCCCACTACCGAGGTGAGGCTGACTGGTCTGTAGTTCCCTGCTTCATCTTTGTTCCCACTTTTGTATAAATGGATGTGGTCCTGGCAGAGTGACCAGATTGGGGGCCTGGAGGTAGGGACCCATTAGCGGGAGTGACCATGCCACGGTCTGGTTCTGCCTGGACCTAGGAGGGTAGAAGGCTGCACAAAGACGGAAGTAACCGACTTCAGGGGGGCAGATTTTAAGGAAATGGGAAGGATCCTTAGGGAGCATTTGGATGGGATTGGGTCAGACATGGACGCTGATAGTAGGTGGGAAATCATCAGGAGAGGGGTGCAGGATGCTACCAGCACCTGTGCAAGAGTAAGACGAAAATGCGGTAGGGCCCAGAAACCCTGTTGGTGGACCAGGGAGGTCCAGGAGGTGGTGCGGGGAAAGAAAGCAGCCTATAAGAAATTCAAGTGCTAAAGGAGTGAAAGGGATCGAGGGGAGTACGAACTGATGGCTAGAAGGGCCACTAGAGTGGTGAGGGCGGCTAAGGCAAGGAAGGAGCAGAACCTGGCCAGGGAAATGAGGAGAGGGAAAAAGGGGTTCTTTAGATACATTGGGGAAAGACGAAGGGTGAAGGGGCAGATTAGCAGGATTAAATCAGGGGAGAGATGGGCACAAGACCCGGGGGAGCAGGCTGAGGTACTAAATGAGTACTTCACCTCAGTTTTCACCAGGGAAAATGGGGATGCTGCATCATACATGGGAGGAGACAGAGATAATGAGGAGGGGGGGACCCTTACCGATCGGCAGGTCTGGGGAGGGGGCATCACTGGCAGGTGGGGAGGCTAAGCAGGGAAGAGGTACCAGAAGTGGAAATCACAGCAGAGAGAGTGAGGGAAGCCCTCAGCCCCTTAAGACGGAGAAAGCACGGGCCGGATAAATTACATCCTAGAGTGCTGAAGGAACTTGCAGATGTCCTGTGAAACCCTGGCAGAGCTTTCACCATCTCTCTGAGGACAGGGTGGGTGCCCCAAGACTGGAAGGTGGCGCATGTAGTGCCTATCCACAAGGGGATCAAGGGAGCTGGCAGGGAACTACAGGCCTGTCAGCCTGACATCGGTGGTGGGCAAGGTGATGGAGGGCATTGTCAAGGAGAGGCTGGGGGACCTGGATAAGTCAGGTGCCTGGATGATAGACAGCATGGATTCATCCCGGGGAAATCGTGTCAGACAAACCTGGTGGAGTTCTATGACTGGGTGACAAGTGCCTTGGACCTGGGTAGACCAGTGGATGTCCGCTTTCTAGACTTCAGCAAGGCATTTGACTCTGTTCCTCACGTGGGCCTGTTGGATAAGCTAGGAGAAATGGGGGTGGGAAACCAGATGGATAGGCAATTGGCTCCAGGACCGGGCCCAAAGGGTCGTAGTTGGTGGGATAGTCTCATCCCCAAGGAGGGTCATTAGTGGGGTCCCACAGGGATCAGTCCTTGGGCCCCTTCTGTTCAACGCCTACGTATCTGACAGGACAGGAATCAGGAGTGAGATGAGTCTCTTTGCAGATGACTCGAAACTGGGGCGGTGGTGGATGGGGAGGAGGGGAGGGTGGTCCTGCAGGGGGACCTGGAGGCTCTGGAAAGATGGTCTAGAAAGTGGAAGCTGAGGTTCAATGCAGGGAAATGCAAGGTACTCCACCTGGGGGCCAGAAACCCAGGCCAAGTGTATTCCCTGGGGGGGGAATACTACAAGTCTCAATGGCTGAGAGGGACCTGGGGTGGTGGTGGATGTCAAGATGAACAACTCTGAGACTTGTAGGAGGGCAGCAGCCAAGGCCAACAGGATGCTGGGATGCATCGCTAGGGGATCACCTCCAGAAGGAAGTGATACTCCCTCTCTATAACTGCTTGGTGAGGCCGCACCTGGAGTACTGCGGCAGTTTGGAGGCCACACTTAAAGAGGGACATTAACCTCCTGGAGAGGGTCCAGAGGCGGGCAACCAAAATGATTTGGGGCTTGGGGACAGGACCTATGAGGAGAGCTCAAGAGCTAAATATGTACACATTGGAAGAGAAGGGACCGGGGGACATGATAGAGGTCTTCAGGCACGTGAAGAGGGTAAATAGGGAGGAACAGTCGGGGTGCTTCAAGGAAGGGGCCACTAGAGGGCATGGGTGGAAGCTGGAGGGGAAGATTCAGGGAGAAAGGAGGAGGTGCTACTTCACTGAGAGGGTGGTGGAGCCATGGAATGCACTACCTAGGGGCTGGTGGAGGCAGAGACAGTGGAGGGTTCAAGAGGGTGGGACAGGTACAGGGAAGGGTTCATGAAGCAAAATCCAATGCAGCAAGAATATCCGGAACTGGGAAGGAGAAGCCAGAGAAGGTGAGGGGACAGCAAGGTCAGCACCCAGGGTGGGGGCTGACCAAACGAGCAGACACGAATGACCGCTGGGCCTATTCTGCTGGCATTTTAGTATGTTAGTATGTTAGTCGGCCCTGGGATCTGGTAAATACTTTAAACAAAGGTTACTAATGCTAGAGTCGTGCTATGCTGCTGGGATAGCTGTGAGGCTTGT
This sequence comes from Neoceratodus forsteri, assembly GCA_016271365.2. Lineage (NCBI taxonomy): Eukaryota > Metazoa > Chordata > Ceratodontiformes > Ceratodontidae > Neoceratodus > Neoceratodus forsteri. Next base: position 1,082,804,009 of record CM028131.1, on the reverse strand, counting down.
CTGCTCCCTTGGTCTGGCCAAACTGGGGCCTGTCTGCTCCCTTACCCTGCCTCTGTGGTTCTGATTTAAACAAAAACAGTATGGGCTTGCTTGCCTTCTGTTGCCCGTCCTCTGGAGCTTTTATTTTGTGAAAGAGGCTTGACCTGCCCCTCTGCCTGGGCATTCCTTTACAAGGGCCTGCCCTGCCCCTCACTAGTCTTTTCAGAGAGCTGCTTTGATTTTAAATCTGGGCCTCTTTCCCATTTAGCCTTCCCTCTGGGTGCCTCTTAAACTGGCGAGTCTGCCGAACCCCACACACACACACACACACACACACACACACAACCATGGTGCTGTCTGGTGCTTTTAAACAAATTAAAAAAGTGCTGGTGGTCAGCACCAGGCTGCAGACTCACCGCCCAACCCAAGGTGAAGCTGCTGTGGTGGGAAAGGTTTACTGGTGGATGCTGGCACCAGGTGGTGACTCTGGGTGGTCCTTGGACCTCGACACTCTGCCGGACTCTCTTGCTCTCTTCCGACGCTCTGGCTCCATTCTTTCTGCTAGTCCCCCCACCTCATCACTGTGGCTTGGAGACTTGGCTGCTGCTGACAAAGGACCAGAGTAAATGTTAGTTAAAATATGGGGCAAAGCATAGCCCTTGGCATTGCTTCTCTCTTCCACTGATTGTTTGCTGCTGCACCTGCCAGATAACTACTAGACCTGCTGAACATTACAAGGGGACCCATCCCAGACATCCCATAAAAAAAACAAACAAAAGCTTGCTGACTCACAGGAAGGAAGACCACAGGGATTGCCTAGGCAGGTTAAGCCCTTTTCTGTTTCTTCAGTTGGTTCTTCTGCATCTCCTTTTCCACTCTGTCTCCACCTGGACAGACCGAACTGCACGGATTTAGAGTGCCTGAGTGCACTCATGTGACTGCCACTAGAGAGCTGGGTTCCTGCTGTGCTTAGAACATTTATAGGACCTCAGTGTTTGGGATGCAGAGTCCCTGGTAACATGAGGGGCAACCAGCAGTCCAGCACAAGCTGGACATTTGAAAACTGGTACTGGGATTATGCCATAGTAGCTGGGAGTGGGAAAACTGACGGGCAGAAAGGGAAGCTTAAGCAGCAGGTGTGTCTGTCTCCCAGTCCCCATATACTGTGCACTCTCTTGCTTGCTACCTTATTTTGCTAGGGGCACTGGGGCTGGGTCACCGTAACTGGTATGTACTGGAGTGCTTTTGTGGGGGGGTATTGGAGTCTGAGCTTCAGGCTCTTGTTATGTAAACCTCCTATTTGATTTTCCACAAGGACAGGGTGTCTTTGCAGTCCAGTCCTTGTTTTCTACTCCAAATGGTTTCAGTCTCTCATTAAATCGGACCATATGCCTTCCTGTCTATTATTCAGAACATGTTAACATAGGTGAGGCTTTGCTCCATACACGTGATGGCATGTAATACTGCATTTCTGTCTTGACCACGCTTAAAACTGCAGTTAGTCTTTGAGGTTTTATTTCGTTTTCCTGTAAAAGAATGTGCCCTGTAGGTAACTGGTGCCTGCCAAATGGCTAGCTAACTGTATTCTGAAATGTTACAGGAGTATAAGGAACTTCCTGGTGCTGTCCGTGGTCACTTTACACATGGTATGGTCACTTGTGATTGCTTTCAGAATGTTTCTACAACTGACTACTGCTGCCACATGGAACACTGCCTACTTTCCCCAAGTACTACAGTCTTGACATCGTGTTGTGTAGACCTGCTGGCTTTGGTCTTGCAGTGATGCAAGGCCTTCTGTCCCGATTTGCATATCTGGCTCCGCCATCCTTTAATACTTACTGCTCTGGAATCATTCCAGAGGTGTGGCCCAGTGGAAGAAATACCATCTGAAGATAGAACAGTAACCGTAGACTTTCTAAAGGATCTCCTTGATTGGGTTGCTGCACTCTTGTAAATCTCCTCGCCTCCTTTTTGAGGTATAAGCTGGCAGGTTTGTCCACTGCCTTGTTTGGAGTGTGTTGTGTATTTCTAGCCCTGTGCAGTTCCTCTGCCTTTTACTGGTTTGATCTCTTGCATTCTAACAGTAAGAGGCTCTCCAGCAGGTAAAATGAGGAACCACTGGAGCTGCCTATGACTTTCTAGGCACAGATTGTCACTGTGGGTGGCCCTCGGTTAGCAAAGTCTTAGAGTGGTGCTGATGCCGAAGGCTGATATTTTCAGAGGTGTGGCCAGTGGAGGAGAATCTCTTGAAGATCTGTTTCTGTGAACAGCTGCATTTTTCTTTCCTTCTCTACACCTGCCCATGTGAAGTGTTTGCTTTTTTTCCTATCTAGAGATAATTTGTGAAGACTTGTGGTTGAAATGTTGAGTCTAGCTGTAAACTAGTGGTTGGCAGTACATGGATCTGGATCCACTGGTGGATCTCAGGTTTTTGATGGCTCTTGGGGCATAGTTATTGTACTTGGTGGTCATTTTATTGTTGGTGGATCTCCGAGCTTCTTGGGATCCATTTTGGTAGATCTCAATACAAGGTGTATTGGCCACCACTGCTCTACTGTATTTCCAGCATGTATTAAGTATGACTTTTTCCCTACCCCCAAAAAAAAAAAACTTGCCCCCTGGCCATTCTCCTTTCCTTACTCCACTTTTCAGTCTGACTTTTGTAGATCTCTTTAGTCTCTTCCTTTTGCATCTGACCGATTCTGTCCTGAAAGGCATGGACTCTAGTGACTTTTTTTTTTTGTGCCTGGTGGGACCCCCTCTGAGCAGGTTTCAGCCCCATCACCACTCTGTCCTGCCCGGGGCTTGCTCTCCACCCCCCCTCCCCAAAACCCACAATGGACACTGTTTGGCAAGCTTTGCAAAGGTTTTCACAGCTTTCCTATACCTTCCTACTGGATCGACTCACAGGAGTGGGTCTGTCTTGACTAAGTCTGCTTACTAATTTTTGAACAGGTAGGAACCAAGCAGTCAAAGTTGGTGATGCCCTCTTCAGAAGACACACCCGGGGTCTTTATCCTGGACTCCAGTTCAGCAAGAGGTGCCTTGCCCAGCTCTGCACTATTCCTAGTCTTGAGGAATCTTGATTTTACTCCCGTGATGAAGTTCCCCACCGGGGTGGGGGGGTGGCATAGCTTTCGGGGGTAAACTGAGCACCTGAAGCTGTGAATCTTGAGACTGAGCAGGCCTGGCTTTCAAATAGTTGACTCTCTAATACTGTGGCCTTGAAAATCTGTTAACCAGACTCCTCCCCCAAACACACACCGCCACCTCCACAGGTGCCTGAACAGACTACCCCGCCACCAGTGAGACCCGCCCCTGCACTCATACCAGATGCCCCAAAATATGTAAATAGAAACTGCAATGTGAATAAACATTTTACCAGATGTCCCCATGTGACTTTAGTATATTGTATGGTGAACTTATCACTCATTTCACCGACAATGATTTTTATCTCTCTTGCATTCTAATTGGAGGAGGCTTGCAGAAAAAATACAAAATCTCTACTGTCTAACATACTAATAGCCAGCAGATTAGGGTTGACTGTCTTTCGTGTCTGCTCTGTAGCCAACCCCTACTGGGCACTTGCTCCCCCAGCCCCCCGAGAGGGTCATCTTCGACTTCAGTATACCCATGCACCTATCCCACCCCCTCTTGAAGCCCTCCACTGTGGCTTCCTCCAGACAGTGCATCCATGGCCCCACCATCCTCTCCGTGAAGTAATGCCTTCTACATTTTCCCCATATGCCCCCTCCAGCTTCCACTCATGCCCTCTGGTTGAGCCCCTTTCTTTAGCCTGAACATTTCTTTGTCTCCGCCCCTGTTAATCCCTTTCACATATTTGAAGACACTGATCATGTCCCCCTTCTCTTCTCTCCTCCAGTGAATACAGCCCAAGGGCTTCCAGCCTTTCCTCATAGGTCCTTTCTCTCATGCCCTGAATCATCCTGGTTGTCCTCCTGTTGAACAATCTCCAGCAGTACATGCCCTTCTTAAGATGAGGTCTCCAGAACTGCATGCAGTACTCAAGATGCTGCCTGGCCAAGGCATTATGCAGAGGAGAATCACCTTCCTCTTCCTGGACGCAATTCCCCGGGCTGTGCATCCCAGAATCCTGTTTGCCTTTGCCACAGATCTTCTGCAGTTTTCAGTGTTGTTCATTTTGGTGTCTACCATCACCCACAGGTCCCTTTCACTCATGGCTTGCAGTGTGAACTCCCTTCTTCTCCCCAGTGTATACATGACCTGGGTTCTGACCCCAGATGCAGCACCCTACACTTCCTGGATTAAACCTCAGTCTCCACCTCCTTGACCACCTCTCCAGGAATCCAGATCCCTCTGGACGGTCTCCCTTGCTTCATCCCTGTCTGCCAGAGCTCCCATTGAGTCACCCGCAAAGAGGCTCGTCCTACCCTTAACCCCCCTCTCTATATTGGAGACAAGGGCATTGAACAGGATTGGTCCCAGTACTGAACCTTGGGGAACCCCACTGAAGACTTTCCTAGGGGAGGAGACGATCCCACCAACCACTACCCTCTGTGTTCGCCCAATTAGCCAATTTTCTGCCCATCTCAGCAACTGCCCCCCCGCTTTAACAACCCAATGTGGGGTACAAAGTCAAATGCCTTGCTGAAATCCAGATATGACATCCACTGTTCTTTGTCGGTCCAGGGTCCCTGTCACCCAATCTTAAAAATCTGAGGTTGGTCTGACACTATCTCCCTGGGACAAAACCATACTGTTTGTCATCCAGGTGCCCCAACCTTTCCAGTTGCCTCCCAAGCTTTTCCTTGATGAAGCCCTCCATTAGTTTGCCCACCAGACATTAGGCTGACAGGCCTGTAATTCCCATCTCCTCCCTAGACCCCCCCCCCCTTTTGTGGATAGGCACCATATGAGCCATCCTCCAGTCTTGAGGCACCCATCCTGTCTGCAGAGAGGTGTTAAAGTACAGCTATCGGAGCCGCTAGTTCGTTCGCCAGTTCCTTCAAAACCCTCTGCAGCCCATCCGGTCCCTGGTGCCTTATCAGTTTTTTAGTGCCCGAAGGGCGCCTCTCACCCTGTCTTATGATTTCTCCCTTCAATCCACCCTCTCAACTAAACACCCGTCCCTTCTAGGCCTGGCCCACCTGGTGTCCTAGCCTCTTTCGTCCTCTTGACTCCATCTGACCTCTCCTCTGCTCAGCTGTCTTCCTCACCCTCCCTTCTGGCTGAATGGATCCCCCGTCTCCTTCCATAAATAGTGAGACAAAGCACTCATTTAGCAGCTCTACCTGCTCCTGTGCCTCCTGAGCTCACCCCTCCCCAATCTTGATCCTGGAGATATGTGCTCTCCCTTTTCTCTTCTCCACTGTATCTATAGAATCCCTTTTCTCCCCACCAGATATCCCTTGCCAGGTTTGGCTCCCCTAACCACTCTGGTGACCCTCCTTGCTGTCAACTCGTAGTCTCCCCTCTCTTTTATCCCCCCGCGGAGTGCTTGAAACGTGCATAGGCATCCTTTATCCCTCATTGCCTCTTGCACTTCTCTGGTCCAACAGCACGGCTTGTTGGCTCTACCATTCTTACGCCTTACTCTTGTATATGAGTTAGTAGCCTTCTGCACCCTTTAATGGTCTCCCACAAGCTACCAACATCTATGTCTGGCCTAATCTTATCCAAGCTGCCCCTTAGGATCCTGCCCATGCCCACAAAGTCTCATTCCCCCCCCCCCCCAAAAAAAAAAACACAGCAGAAACCAGACTGTGGCATGGTCACCACCAGCCAACAGGCTACACACCTCCAGACCCCTTATCTGGTCACTGTCTGCAAGGATAACATCCAGTATACTCCCTCCTAGTAGGTTCCCCACCTGTTAGACCAGAAAGGCATCCTGAAACACATCCATCAGTCTCTGCTCCTAGCCCACATAATATTCCAATCTGCCTTCCCATATTTGGGTCCCCAAGACTACCACCACCTACCCTTCCCATGGTCACAGTACCTTGTGTTCTAATTTTTTTTTTCCTCCAGGGCCTCCTCCTTTGGGGAGGCTGTACACCACCTTTATTTTCAGTTGCCTCCCCTGTTTGCAGGGTTACCCAAATCGCTTCCACTCCATAAGTCTTGAGTGACCATCAGCGCTACACTCTCTCCTCTGCCCTCTTCTGTATCCCTCCCAAGTTTAGGTCCCAGTCGTTCTTCTGAGTGGCCCATGTCTCGGTAATCTCTGCCACATCTGCTGATCCTCTGCCGACATCACCTGGAGCTTGGGCATTTTGTTGTTCTAACTCCTGGCATTGATCAGGACCGTCCTCCACCCCATCCTCCTTCCCCGCTCCAATTGTCTCTGCCCTGCGCAATCCTTATTCGCCCTTTCCTGCACCCGTGTGGGGGAGGCAGGATGTGCAGTGGCATCTGCTGGACAAACCTGATGTGTCCTGCCTCCTACTGATCCAGGCTTCAGTCGCAGCAGATCCTCTGCCAGGGGTCCGTAGTGTACTGGACACTCAAACCCCCCCCCCCCCAAGAGATGGAGAGCTGTCCCTGGACGCTCAATCCTTCTGTACTGGCCCTCCGACTCCCAAATCCGTTCACAAATTTGGGATATCTGCATCTCAAATGGGTGCCTTGCCTGTAGCCCTTTTTTTTTTTTTTTTTTTTTTTTATTATTTACTTCACAGTCCGTTTTCTGTAGTGAATCTACTACTAGTGCTTTAAATAAAAGATTTTTACGTTGATAAAAATAGACATTTGACAGGGATAGAAAGACTTTTTTTTGGGGGCTAGGTTACATCAATTTTTAATTTTTATTTTTATTTCAATTTTGGTAACTGGATAGGCCCACTGATCCCAACAAGCGGTCCCTTTTTCAGGGGCGACATGGAGTTAATTGCAGGTAGAACAATTAGTGTAAGACCTTTGTGGAGTTTACAGTAGTACACAAATCAACAATACTAAGGTACAGCACTTATTTAAACTTGACAATACTTGACATTTGTTAATACATACGAACATACTATGAAGCCAGTAGGCCATTTGGTCCATCAAGTCTGCTTTTGTTGCAGGGTCCACTGCTTGAGCTACTGACCCTGCCCTCACTCCTCCCATCCTCCCTATCCATGACCCTTACCATCCCCCATACTTGTCCCCGCCTCCCTTAAGCTGCCCACTGTCTTCGGTGAGATTGCCTCTTCTAGCAGCACATTCAAAGTGTCCACCACCCTCTCTGAAAAAGTGCTTCTTGACCTCCCACCCTCCAGCGTGACAATGGTCCCTCTTGTGTGCCCCCCCAGTCCCTGACAAAGGATCTTCCTTCTGCCTCAGACTGTCTAGCCTTAGACAGCTGTAGTTTTATAGCTACAATTTATTTGAAATTTCTTTCTACCTTGTAACTACTTCATTGATTTATCCCAGTTGTTTTCTGTACTCCCTGTATCCTGAATTCCTACATAATGTTCAGTTTTTGCCTGACTTTTCTGTAAGCACCTGTGATGTATTCTGTCATGATTCCTGCTACTGTAAATTACTGTTCCATTTTGTGTCTACGACGTGGAGCCTTTGTAAGAGTCCCTGACTCAAAGGCAAGTCCATGTTTTTTTTTTTTTTTTGACTGTGCCCCCTTGTTATGGTTGCCACTCAGCTTAAAGAGACTGTCCTTATCGACCTTATCCCTTTTGAGGACTTGAAGGTCCCAGTCCAGTCCCCTGCCACTCTCTCCTGTCTTCCAGGAGTACATGTTCAGTGCCTTCAACGTCCTCTTATACCTTACCCTGCTGACCAGCTATCATCTTTGTAGCCCTCCTCTGGACCTTCTCCGGCAGGTTAATGTCCTCTTTGAGGTGTGGGCACCAGTACTGAATTCCATACTCTAGATGCGGCCTTACTAGTGACCTGTACCAGGGCAGTATAAACTCCCCTCTCATGCTACTGATCCCCCTAGATATGCATCCCAGCATCTTACTAACTTACTAAAATGCCGGCAAAATGGGTATAACTGTCTTGTGTCTGCTTGTTTGGTCAGCCCCCACCCTGTTTGCCTTTGCTGCTGCTTTCTTGAATTGCATGGAGTGATGCAGGTTATCACTCCAGGTCAATCTCCTCCTCTGATGCAGATACTGACTCCACCCAGGTAGTACTCTGTCCTAGGTCTTGGCTCTAATATGCATAACTTTGCATTTAATAAGTCCTGTATCCTTAGCTGTGTCCACCTCCCACAGAGCTTGCAGTCATCTGCAAATAGGCACATTTTGCCCTTAATGCCATCTCCAGTGTCATTGAAGACATTGAACAACACTGGCCCCAGCACAGAGCCCTGCAGCACCTGACTAGTTACCTGTCTTGTGCCAGATAAGGCCCCCCCCCCGCCAAACAGCCACCCTCTGGGTTCTGTCCTTCATCCAGTTTTCCACCCATCTAGCCATCCTTTCCCCAACCCAGAGATCCACCAACTTCTTGATCAACCTTTTGTGCGGCAGAGTCTGAGGCCTTGCTGAAATCAAGATGGAGGATGTCGAACGCTTGGCCCCTGTGTACTGTCTTAGTGACAGTCAAATCAGATTTAACATCTCCTCCCCCACCCCAGATGAACCCATGCTGCCTCATCCTGGAGACCATGCTCCTCTAGATATTCCATGAACCTTTCCTTTAGTATAGTCTCCATGAGCTTGCCCACAATGGAGGTTGAACTGAGTGATCTGTTATTCCCTGGGTCATCCTTGGGGCTGCTCTTTGTGGAGCGGCACTACATGCTCTGTTCTCTAGTCCTGCGGTACTAAACCTGTCTCTAGTGAACTATTTAAGTAGGTTTGCCAGTGCCTTGCCAGCTCCTCAGCCAGTTCCTTTAGTACCCTTTGATGTACTCTGTCTGGGCCTGGTGATTTGTCCACCTTCATTGCCAGCAGCCCCTCCATCACTCATCCTCCTATCACTGCATTGGTGTTTCCCTCCCCCACTCCTCTTTTCCTCCTTAAGGCACTGGTCCGTCCGTCCTCCCTGAGTGAAGACTGAACAGAAGTATTCATTTAGTATCTGTTTTCCCAGATTTATCCTCCACCCCTTTCTTAATCCTAACAATCCCTTCTTTCTTGTCCTTTTCTCACTTATGTAGTGAAAGAAAGCTTTCTCTCCCTTACTCCCTTCAGTTATCTGCAGCTCATTCTGTGCCTTTGCTTGCCTGACTTCACTTGCCAACCTTGGGTAATTTTCCCTATCCACCTCTCTTGGTCTGCCTGAATTTTCTATAGGCCAACCTCTCTTCCCTTACTGCCTTGGCAACACCAGAACTGAACCAGCTGGGTGCTTTGGCCCTTGTGTTCTTACCCCTGAGCCTAACACTCATCTGTGGCAACTAGTATTCCTTCCTTAATGATGGACCACCTTTGGTCCACCCCATATCTGCTCTGATGCCCACCAGATGGCTCCTAAGCACTTCACCCATTTTCCTGAAGTCCACCCTCCTGAAATCAAAGATTTTGAAAGGACAGAGCAGATAACCTTACTAGAGCAAGGGAAAGGATTAAGACTTGTATTGACTAAGCAGATTTACTGTGTTTTTTATACTCACAGGGATTGCTACTGTTTAAGATTTCATTGCTTTGTCTCTTCAAATTGTTGCTGGTATACCTTTTGCATTATTACAAGGTGTGCTAACAGATTACTGCTGTAATCTTCGGATTCAAATAGTCTTTCGCAAGGTATATCTTCTGTTGCTGCTTTATTTTTCTCTGTAGCATAGTGTTTCTTACAGGGTATATCTTCTCTAAAATTATTACAGGTGGCGTTTTACAGGTTTTAGTTTTATCTAACATTAGGATAAGCTTTCAGGGTTACTGCATTTGTTGACTGTTTCTGCTCTTACCTCCTTGTTCTTCCATCCGTGGTTCTTTTTCGGCAGGGGAAGGGCCCAGTCACCCACCCCCATCCCCAACCACCCCATACTACACTCCTCTTGTAGGGTACCACAATCGTGACATTTTCTGTGGCAAGCAGGAAAGGGCGGATCAGTGGGGTATCCACAAGGTGAGCTCATTTACAGGGGCACTAGTAATTTAACTTGTTATAACAAGCTATACGAAAACCAAATAAAATCAAACCATTACTTGCATTTTCTTCCTTCTAATTACTCTGACCAGGTTATAAACCCAGCAACTTAATTGGAATGGATATACTTAACTGCAGGTACTGTTGAACACTTTTCAGGACCGTCTTACAGCATTTAGGATGCTGTCCTACATGCTGGGCCATTGGAAATTTTGGGACTCTACTCTGGGCAGCATGGACAGATTGCATGCCTCAAATCTCATTCGAGAGGAAATGTATTATAAGAACCACCCACCATTTCCCAACATCCAATAGAGAACCTCTACCGCAGAGGTAGTTGATCTGGGAGGTTTGCAGGTGGTAAGGGCAAATCAGGTGCCCCATCACTCTGTGCTCTCAACATATTACCTCAAAAACCATATAAGCACTACAAATGGGTATCTGCCTCTATGTCCAAAATCAAAGGGCAGAGGACACTGCGAGCAGGACACTCTGCACAGGAGCTAGCACAACAAACTCTACCAAATCAGGAACCAAAACAAAAAGTCCAAAATCTTCTGGTCATGACCGCCATGATTGGGAGTTGGTACCTGTCTCTAGCCAGGGGTAATGGTCAGATGTCTCCCAGGTACATCAGCGTGGAGAGACACTGACAGCATTGCTAAAATTGTTCAGGAAGCAGGAGTAAATATTGACGTCCTGGTACACATAGGGACTAATCTCTCCAGCCATTCAGTTGTGGAGACCAAGGAACACCTGACCAGGCTGGGTGACACTCATCCATTTCGTCCGGCATATCCTTCTCTGAGCTCCTGCCAGTCTGGGAGAGGGGGGCAGATGGACGGAAGGTCAGAAGGGGAGATAGGGGAGCTAAACATGTGGCTCAAGGCCTGGTGCCAGGAAAAAGGACACAGATTTGTAGGGAACTGACAGCAGCTTTGGGATGGACTGCATCTGACTAAGGAGGGAGTCGGTGCATTGGAGCAGAAGTTTGACTTCTTTGCAGAATATTTAAACTAGCAAATGGGGAGCGGAGTGCAGCACCCCATACGGCAAATGGGAAGAACACCCCTCCCTCCTTGGCTAGTGGTCAGACAGGGATTCAGCATGTTTGTAGGTCATTTGCATCACCAGGTAAGAAAGGTCAGTCTCCCCATACGACGTACAGGGGAAATGCCAGACCTCGCCCAACAACTAACGCACTGAAATCTGGCCAGTGGAAAATCATGTACACAAATGCTCACAGCCTGGGAAATAAGATCTTGGACCTGCAGGCAATAATGTCTGAGGCTAAACTGGACATAGTAGCAGTTAGTGAGGCGTGGTTTACCAGTAACCACATTTGGGAGACTTCAGTACCTGGCTATGTACTCCTCAGAAGAGACCAAGGTGCAAAAAGGGAGGGGTGGAGTGCCCTGTATGTCAATGAGAATATCAAAGCTACAGAAATTCAGAATACACATAAGGAGCCAGAAGAACTGTGGGTCACCCTGGAAACAGGAAATGGAACAGCCATAAGAACTGGGGTTGTCTACAGGCCCCCAGACCAGGGGGAGGACAGACATACATTATCGTTAGAAGATAAACAAAACATGACGGCTAAAAGGGAGGTTCTGATAATGGGAGACTTCAGCATGCCGGATACAGATTTTAATACCAGCAGGAACATCTGCTAGAACTAGACACATGGTGGATTCCTTGCAGGGGGAGGGCCTTAGACTGGTACAACAACCCACAAGAGACGGGGCTATCCTACATCTAGAACTAATGGGGAAGGGATCACAGATCTCCAGGTAGGTCACCTGGGGACCAGTGACCATCACATGGTATGGTTCAGTTTGGCCACTACAACTAAATCATCCCATTCCAAAGCAAAAATATGGGACTTCAGAGGAGCGACTTTAAGATGGCCAACAGAGTTAAGCTAACCCTGGCAAAAAAACACAGGTGAGGGGGTACAGGCAAAGGTGGGCAAGCATTAAGGATGCAATACTTGAAGCAACATCCCATTGTGTTGGACAGAAAAGGAAAGCGCAAAAGAAAAAGGAAACCACTTTGATTCTCAAATACAGTAGCTAAAAAGGTCAGAGCTAAAAGGCTAGCCTTCAAGAAATATAAGGAAACACGGCAGGATGAAGATGGGGAGGCATACCAAACTGCCCTAAGGGAAGCAGGGAAGGCAGTAAGGCAGGCAAAGTCCCAAACCGAGGAAACACTAGCACAAACAGTAAAAGGTGACAAGACTTTCTGTAGATACATTAGTGTAATGAGTCGGGGGGTATGCTAAGCTCAAAGGAGAAAAGGGGCATGTGAGGAGGATCCTGTTTAAATAAATATATAGATATATATCTATATCTATCCTAAATGGATAAATTTGCTCAGTATTTACTGAAGAGAAGGTAGGGCAGGGCCCACAGTTCAGCACCATGGACACTGGGTGTGGGTGGGAGGTGAGCACTACTCCCTTCACAAAAGAAAGGGTCCTACAAGAGCTCACTAAATTCGGGGTGGACAAAGCAATGGGATCTGATAGCATACATCCCAGGATACTAAAGGAGCTAAGGGTGGAACTAGCAGAGCCATTATCAGAACTGTTTAGTGAGTCTCTGAGCACAGGAGAGGTCCCAGAAGACTGGAGAAGGGCTCATGTGATCCCGCTCCACAGGAGTGGTAGCAAGGAGGAGGTGGGGAAATACAGACCAGTCAGTCTTATCTCAGTAGTGGGCAAGATTATGAAGCACCCTTAAGGAAAGGATAGTGCAACACCTGGAATCCATAGGGGCACAGGATCCAAGACAGTATGGGTTTATAGGACGGTCCTGTCAAACTGTCATAGATTTCTTTGACTAGGTAACCAGAGTGGTGCACCAAAGGTGAGCAGTTGTCTCCTACCTAGACTTCAGCAAAACTTTCAACACTGTTTCACATAGAAGATTAAAAAACAAGCTGCATAGGCTCGGGGTGGGTCAGAAGTTTGTCAGCTGGGTGGCAAACTCTTTTCTGCCAGTTAACCAGAGTGTTGGTAAATGGTATGCAGTCAGAGATGCAAGTCACAAGTGGGGTACCTCAGGGATCAGTCCTGGAGCCAGTCCTCTTCAATATCTTCATCAGTGATGTTGCAGATGACACAAAGATCTGCAACAGAGTAGATGATCCAGATGGGGTGGGCAGAATAAGACATCTGGATAAACTAGCAAAATGGTCAGTGGCAACTGAGATTTAATGCAAAGAAGTTGAAGATCATGCACATAGGGAAGAGAAACCCTGAAGCCACCTATAGGCTGGGAAGAGTTGCTGGCAGTCACAAAAGACGTAAAGAGACTTGGGCATCATCATCACCGATGACCTGAAATCATCCAGGCAGACCTCTAAAGCAGTAGGTTAGGGGATGTTAGAGTGTATTAGTAGGGGAGTATCACAGGTCGGAAGAGGGAGGTAGTAATCCTCTTAAAAGACACTGGTTAGGACTCCATCTTGAGTACTGCTTGCAGTACTGGAGGCCACACCTTCACAAGGACATTAACCAAATTGAGGCACTCCAGAAAAGGGCAACCAAAATGGTGCAGGGACCACAACAGAAGACATGAGGGCAGATTAATGGAGCTCAATATGTATACCTTAGAGAAAGAGGGAGAAGTGTGGTGTGATCAAAACATTCAAACACCTTAAGGGCATTAACGAGGTGAGTCTAGGACACAGCATGAGATTAGAGGGAGGCCGGTTAAGGGGTAATGTGAGGAAGTTCCTTTTCACAGAAAGGGTGGTGGATGCATGGAACGGCCTACCTCAGGAAGAGGTGGCTATGAATACAGTGCAGGGGCTTCAAACAGGCATGGGATAGGCATAAGGGAGCAATACAGATGAGTATGAATAGATAGACCACTGACAGCAAAGGACGATGGCACATAAAGTAGAAAAAGAAATGGGCAGACTGCATGGGCCTGGCGGTCCTTATCTGCCATCAACTTGTATGTTTCTATTTTGGTGTTAGTCGGAATGCTTTCCCTGCCCATATCCAGCTGAAATCGCACACTGCAATAGTCACTTCCTCCTGTTGCCTTCCTGACCAACTTGCTCCCCATTTGTGGGCACCAGATCAAGAATTGCCTCAGCCCTTGTTTCAGCGATGCCACAAGTCTGGAACCCACTATGCAGTCGTCCTAGGATCACCCAACTCCTAGCAGATGTGGATGGTATGCTCAAGTCCCCCACAGTTACACCTCTCCTTTCCCCGTAGCTTCCAATATTTGTGAGTTGTTACCTGTCCCTCTCCTCATCCTGACTGAGTGGTCTATAAACCACCCCCAACCTCACCTTTCTCCCTCTAGTGGACCTTAACTCACCCCATAATGCTTTCACCTCCCCTTCCTCTGACTCCTTCCTCGTGCAAGTTATTACCTCACTGATATAAACTGCCTCCCCTCTTCCAGACTACCCTGTCCCTCCTGTATAGTTTATAGCCAGTGATCGCAAGGTCCCAGTCATGGTGTGATGTTGCCAAAGTCTGTTACTGCTGCTGTGTCCACCCTCTTGTCTGCTAATAGTGCTTGCAGGTCTTCCATCTTATTTCCAAGCTTCTGTGCATTCGGAGACACCAACTTCCACCTAGAATCTGACCTTCCTCCTCTTCCCTCTGTTCTTCTATTCACATTTATCCCATCTGTGTCTACCCTTGCTATGTGTTCCTCACCCCTTCCACCTTCTCCTCCAGACCTCTTCCATCAGTGTGTTTGGGTGGGGTGGGGGCACTGTCATCCTCCCTAGAGTTGAATGCCTTACAAGGATATAGCAATACAATAAATAAATTAGTTGGATTAAGGGTTCAGCTCTTGAGATCAACAGAAGCAAGTGCATTGATTTAGTTCCAACAAGTGTGCCTTAAGTCCTTTAAGTCCTCCTAGTGAGTTACATTCCTGGAGACTAGTTGGAAAGGTATTCCAGAGGGGAAGCATAAAGGCAGAAAAAGCCAGAGCCCCTTATGTGGACTTCGCTTTATGTACCATTAGTAGCTGTGTGAGGACCTTGGTGTCCTACAATTTTTGTTTTGTGGTTTAGCAGTTCAACAAGACTGGGGCGTTGCTGGCCTGCCTGAGCTTGTATGCCAGGCCAAGAGACTGGTATTGTAACCTCCCTCCCAAGGTGGGCTGAGATGGGGCATTTAGCGTCTGACAGTGAT
Source organism: Neoceratodus forsteri (assembly GCA_016271365.2). Lineage (NCBI taxonomy): Eukaryota > Metazoa > Chordata > Ceratodontiformes > Ceratodontidae > Neoceratodus > Neoceratodus forsteri. Next base: position 1,082,788,834 of record CM028131.1, on the reverse strand, counting down.
TTTTTTTCTCTGGAAGGGGCACCAGCTGCGAATCCACAGATTCTATGGTAAAGGGATCCGAGCTTGTGCATCTCGGTGTGCTTAATGTATAGGAGCACCATAAAAGATCATAGGTAGAAGGATACCTTGTACAATCTTGCGATGGGACTACAGAGTTAGATGGGGACTGTATGCTAGAGATGGACTCCATCTCAATTTGGAGGGGAGGGGAATCCTTAAGTTGAAAATGGAGGGGTTCATTGGTGAAAAGTGGGGTTTAAACTTGTGAAGGGGGAAGGGATGGGAGAAAAGGCTGTCAAGGGGTGCCGATAAGGAGGGACTCGTCTCTCTCCAGGGAGCTGGAGGATTGTGGGAAAGGCCGACTGGTAAAGTGCAGACCAGGGAAAACAGAATCCCCATGGGAACACGAGCAGGGAAATGGTGATAGGAAAGGGTGGAAGGTAGTCCTGCTAAATGCCAGAGCTTGGGGAAATAAAATGCCTGAGCTCCAGGCGATGCTAACTGAGGAGCAGTAGATGTGGCAGCGGTCACTGAGACCTGGGCCACTGCAGGACACGACTGGGACCTGAACCTGGAGGGTTACACTATGTTCAGGAAGGACAGGGGAGGAGGAGGAGGGGTAGCAATGATGATCAAAAGTGCATTGGCATGGGGGAGTAGAGGAGGTGGAGGGAACCGTGGAAGTTGGGTCACCTTGATAACAAGGGGGGCAAGAGAAAAATAGATTGGTGTATAGACCCCTGCCCTGGTGGAGGAGCTGTAGAGAGTCTGGTGGCAGATGTTGGGAGACACTGCAGGCTGGGCAGAGGAACGTGGTGGTGTTGGGGACTAAACATGCCAGGAACAGACTGGGAGACTGCATCTTTCTGACCAGGGAACAGAGGTTGTTGGATGTCTTTCAAGACGCTGCCCTAACTCAGCAGGTGGGGAACCGACCAGAGAGGCGCTGGTACTGGATGTGGTCCTGGCAGACAGTGACCAGATTAGGGCCTGGAGGTAAGGGACCTGTTGGGAGTGACCATTCCACGGTCTGGTTCTGCCTGGACCTAGGAGCTAGAAAGCTGCACAAAGACTGAGGTAACTGACTTCAGGGAACGGATTTTAAGGAAATGGGAAGGATCCTTAAGGAACATTTGATGGGATTGGGTCAGACATGGACGCTGATAGTAGGTGGAAATCATCAGGAGAGGTGCAAGATGCTACCAGCACCTGTGCAAGAGAAGACGAATCGGTAGAAGGCCTGAAAACCCTGCTGGTGGACCAGGGAGGTCCAGAGGTGGTGCAGGAAAGAAGGCAGCCTATAGGCACCAAGTGCTCACGGAGTGAAAGGATTGAAGGGGAGCATGAGCTGATGGCTAGAGGGCCACTAGGGTGGTGAGGGCTAGAGGCAAGGAAGGACAGAACCTATCCAGGGAAATCGAGAGGAACAAGGGTTCTTTAGATACATTGGGGAAAACGAAGGTGAAGGGGCAGATTAGCAGGATTAAATCAGGGAGAGATGGGCACAAGACCGGGGAGCAGGCTGAGGTACTAAATGAGTACTTCACCTCAGTTTCTACCAAGGAAAATGGGGGTGCTGCATCACATAAGAGGAGACAGATACTGGGGGGCCCCACTGATCGGCGGGTCTGGGGAGAGGGGAGGCATCACTGGCAGGAGGGGAGGGCTAAGCAGGAGAAGAGGTACTGGAAGTGGAAATCACAGCAGAGAGAGGTGAGGAAGCCCTCAGCTCCTTAAGATGGAGAAAGCACTGGGCCGGATAAATTACATCCCAGAGTGCTGAAGGAACTTATGGATGTCCTGCCGAAACCTCATGGAGCTTTTCACCATCTCTGAGGACAAGGTGGTGCCCCAGGATTGAAGGTGGCGATATAGTACCTATCCACAAGGGATCAAGGAGGTGGCAGAGAACCACAGGCCTGCCAGTCCGACATCGGGTGGTGGGCAAGGTGATGGAGGGCATTGTCAGGAGAGGCTGGGGGAACTGAAAAAGTCAGGGTGCCTGGACGATGGAAGCATGTACTGCCTCGGGAAATCATGTCGGACAAACCCTGTGGAGTTCTATGACTGGGTGATAGAGTGCTTTGGACCTTGGTAGACCAGTGGACGCCCCTTTCTAGACTTCAGTAAGGCATTTGACTCTGTTCCTCACATGGGCCTATTGGATAAGCTGGGAGAAATGGGGTGGGGAACCAGATGATCAGATGGATAGGCAATTGGCTCCAGGACCAGACCCAGAGGGTCGAGTAGCGGGATAGTCTCATCACCAAAGAGGATCATTAGTGGGGTCCCACAGGATCAGTCCTCTGGGCCCTCCTGTTCAACACCCACGCCTCTGACATAAGGACAGGAATCAGGAGTGAGATGAGTCTCTTTATGATGACTCAAAACTGGGGGTGGTGGTGGATGGGGAGAAGGGATGGGGAGGGTGGCCCTACAGGGGACCTGGAGGCTCTGGAAAGATGGTCTAGAAAGTGGAAGCTGAGGTTCAATGCTGGGAAATGCAAGGTACTCCACCTGGGGGCCAGAAACCCGAGCCAAGTGTACACCCTGGGGGGGGAATGCTACAAGTCTCGATGGCTGAGAGGGACTTGGGGGTGGTGGTGGATGTCAAGATGAACAACTCTGAGACTTGTAGGAGGGCAGCAGCCAAGGCCAGCAGGATGCTGGGATGCATCGCTAGGGATCACTCAGAAGGAAGTGATGCTTCTCTGTATAACTGCTTGGTGAGGCCACACCTTGAGTACTGCGGCAGTTTTGGAGGCCACACTTAAAGAGGGACATTACCCTCCTGGAGAGGGTCCAGAGGAGGGCAGCCAAAATGATTTGGGGCTTGGGGGACAGGACCTATGAGGAGAGGCTCGAAGAGCTAAATATGTACACATTGGAAGAGAGAAGGGACCGGGGGACATGATAAAAGTCTTCAAGTACATGAAGAGGGTAAATAGGGGAGGAACAGTCGGGGTGCTTTGAAGGAAAGAGGACGGGGCCACTAGAGGGCATGGGGGAAGCTGAGGGGGGAAGGTTCGGGGAGAAAGGAGGAGGTGCTACTTCACTGAGAGGGTAGTGGAGCCATGGGAATGCACTGCCTAGGGGCTGGTAGAGGCAGAGACGTGGAGGGGTTCAAGAGGGGCTGGGACAGGTACAGGGAAGGGTTCGGAGGCAAACTCCAATGCAGCAAGAATATCCAGAACTGGGAAGGAGAAGCCAGAGAAGGCGAGGGGGCAGAAGGTCTGCACCCAGGGTGGGGCTGACCAATTGAGCAGACTCGAAAGACCGTTAGGGCCTATTCTGCTGGCATTTTAGTATGTTAGGTGATATAGAGTCTGAGCTTCTGGTTCAGTGACTTGGTAACCAGGTCAGTGCTGAGTCTTAAAATTACAGCCCTGGTCTGTCGTGACTCCTAGGTACGCCATGGCTTCAACTACTTCAGTTCTGCCCCATGAGAGATGGGGGTGGAGGGAGGGAGGGAGACAGACATATTCTATCCAGGCCCACAGTCTTTGGATCAAATAATATAGCCTTGGTTTTCTTGCCGTTTGCGACCAGTTTATTGCTGTTCAGCTATCTCTGCAGCAACTGGAGGTCTTTTGACAGTAGTTCATTTTAAGGATGTCCATATCATTAGACCTATAGAGCACTGCATCATCACATGCAAGGTGACCTTTACTTCACCACAATCTGGCATGTCATTCATGAATAAAGAGAAAGGGGCCCTGTCCCATATTGGACATTTATCAGAGATGGCACCCAGCCATCTAACCATTTTGGACCGTTCTTGAAGATAATTGGCAAACCATTGTATTGCCAGACTGTCGAGGCCTTTTTAAATTTCAGTATCTCGAGGAGTGGTTGACTAACCATAACATCCAATGCTTTGAGGTCTATGAAGACCACACCAGTGTACAGTCACTTGGTGAAATTTTACTAAGGCCATGGTTGTTCCATGATTCTCTGAATCTATGCTGTCGGGTTGTGAATATTGTCTCTGCATGGTCCACCACTTGGTTGTACACAACCTTCTCCAGCACTTTGCTACGGATGGACAGTAGGAATACTGGACAGTAGTTTTCCAACTGTTCACTTAACCCACCTTTAAAAATAGATGTGACCAGGGCCACTCTCCAGGGAGGGAATTTTCCCTTCAAGGAGGGATCTATTGAATAACCATGAGACTGGGGTGGCTATGACTGGGGCTGCAATATTTAGTAGCTTGGCTTCAGGCTCATCAGACCAGGCTGAACCATGGGTGTTGATCCCCTTGAGTAAGTTTTGGACTTCTTGTCTGGTACTTTGATTTGAAATGGAAGTCTGGAACATTGGGATTTTTTTTTTTTGGGGGAGGGGGTGGGGGTGTAAGGTTGCCCAGTGTGGTAGGTCTTGAACTTTTCCAGTTGCATGAAGAATGTATTTATTGCTTTGGAGGCATCTGTCAGGTTCATGTGACGAGTACCATTAGCAGCTATATCACAAACTTCTTGTTTGATATGGCCTTTCATCAGTGTTCATTTGTGCCCAGAATTTTTGGGATCAGTGAGGTTTGTTTCCTGAAGACTTCTGATGATCCTCTTTTTGGCCATTTTTAATTGAATTTTAGACTTGAATTTCCCTGAATTTCTGCCAGTCTAGGAATTGGCCTGATGTTTTGAATTTAACCCACGCGCTGTCCCTCTGTAATTTTTCTTGGGTCTTGGGAGAGCCACCTAACTTCCTGCCCTTTGACCCTGAGCTGTCTTTATAGAGGCTTGCCTATTGGCAATAGAAAATTGTTAATGAAGAATTCAAGGGCTGCATCTAGGTTTGGAGCTAGCTTTATTTGTAGCCAGTTGACCTTTTGCCAGGGAATCTAGGAAGAGGCATGGATTGAGTTTAAAATAGCCCCGGGTTCAAAATATTGGGAGTGGGGGGAGGAGGAGAGAAAAGTGGTTTTCCATATGCCAGATGGGAGAGAATGATCTCTCAATGAGTCTGCAAAGGTGCCTGCCAATTTTGAATCTGTCCGGTTAGTGACTAGGATCCAGTCTAGGGTGGTGTGGTTACCAGTTCTCATATTTAGTCTGATGGGCTCCTGTAGAATTTGGGTTGATTCTGCCTCTGATAAGGAGGAGTTAAGGTCTCTGTGCACATTGAAATCATTCAAAATAACTTTCTCACTCTGGGGAAGAGAATGTACATTTATGAGGGACTTAGTGGACATCTTGGGAGGGTTGTATACAGACCTTGTGAGCGGTGGGTTAGTCCCACCCAGTGGAAGTTTCAGAAATACCACCCCTCAATCTGGGTTGCCATGCTCCAGTAAGGGGACCAGTGTGGCAGTTAGAGCTGACTTTATATAGCTCAAGATCCTCTCCCTTTTTTCTCAACCTGTCTTGTCTCAATGACTTGCAGCCTGTTAGATCTACCTCATTGTCTAGAATATGGGGTTTGAGCAAAGTTTTGCTGATGGCAATTACATCTGGGGAGTATAGGGTCGCCCATGCCTCAAGCTAGTGCATTTTAGGCCTTGGCACATGTAAACTATTTATTTTTAGCCCTTTGGCAGTATCCCATTTGGATCTGTTGGAGGTGTCAAGCCTAATATTGGCATAGGGTGGGCCAGAGTTTTTCTACATCTTCCCCACGCAGCAGCTTTATACTCATTAGGAACTTGGCTAGAGGTCTGAACTGGTGGTTTGGGGGGGGGGGGCATAGTTTATAGCCTTTAATATAGGCTACTATTTAGATTCCCACTTTGTTTAAGCCCTTGCAAGTTTTATTTTGGAAAAACTGCAGTGTATCAAAAAGTTGCTCTAATAGGTCTTGGTGTTTCATGAGGTCAACACCTGTTCATTAGCCTGATATATTTGATATAGGATATGGTCGGAGCCCAACACAGCTAGGATGTACCGGGTATGTTTAGGGAAGGAGAGAACAGAATGACTTTGGGAAGGGATGCGGCGCAGTAATGTGTGCAGGTAGGAACTTCCTGAAGGTTAAGAGAAATGAAGTAAAGCAGCGTCTATTACAAGGTCTCCACTTAATTCATGCTACATGTGGTGTTTTTTTTTTTTTTCTCTCTCTAGCATAAACTCCGTGGGAAGAGTAATAAAACATAAGATTGATGCTAGCAGAAAACACCCCTAGTGTTAGCAGAGTATAACTAGCAAATGACGGATCAGACACTTGGTCATATGACCATGCTTGGCTATAAGTCTGTCCACCTAGGGTGGGCGGGGTAGTGTGTGATGCACAATCCCAAATGTACCCTGAGTGCTGGTGTGTCTGAGGTTCAGACTACCAGGGTGGTTCTAACAAAGGCTGCTGCTTTCATCTTGTGGAGCAGAAACTGGTGGAAATGGATCCTTCTGTACCCCAGTCCTGGGTGAGGGCTTCGGAGGTCAAGGTGGCTCGAGACATCTGAGCAAGCTGCGGTGGTGATCAACGCAAGACCAGGTGAGGAAGCCTAAGGGGAGAAGAGGGCAAGGGATTAAGTAATGGAAGCAGCAAGGGCGGTGAGCTTGTTACTAACAAAACAGGGGGGACTTATTAAAAACAAGAACTGGGTGGTCTCATAGGGAACCAGAAAAGCAGGAGCAGAGAAAAGGGAACAATTATCAAGTGCCCACACTAATAAAACTGCTCTAATAACTCCTAGTTCCAAGTAAAGGTCTAAAAACAAGCTGCAGGCACAGTGAAATAGTAGTAGGAAAGCAGGAGCATTGAAAGGAAAACAATATTAGAATATACACACTTAAGAAAATTAAGATTAAATAAATGGCACTAACTACAAGGTCCTAGCAGGTTGAAAACTGAAACTACTAGTTCTTGGCAGGGCAAGAGTACACAAACGAGCACAAAAAAAGTCAAAGTGCTAGAATGAGCAATTGCAATTGAGGAATTAATTGTACAAATCGAATAGAAATTTAAATACGATAAAAAGCAGCAGTTAGAAGGCAGTTGTTCATTAGCCAGTCACAAATGGGCTCTGGTGGAAGGAGGCAATCTACGGCCAGTGAAAAAGGCACCAAGAGAATTCAAAGTCTGTTTCAGAGGAGTAGAGCATAGAGGTGCAACCCCAAGCATATCTTGAGCACTGGTGTTTGAGGTTCAGACCACTGGGGTGGTTCAAACAAAGCGTGGCAGCTTTCACTTGTGGTGCAGAAACCATAGATAGTGGATCCTTCTGTATCGCAGTCCTGGGTGAGGGCTTTGGAGGTCTGGGCAGGCAGCTCCAGCCATTGGAGTAAGGCGCGATGGTGATCAGCCAGGGACCAGGAGGAAGCCTGACTGCTTGACTAGACAGCTCCTAGATATGCTTAAAGTCCTAAACCCCAGCTCAGCACAGTAATATGCACCACAGCACAGGAACAAGCAAAAGCTAATTTCAACCCCTGGAATCTGTTCTGTGGCATGGTTTGTTTTGTGTGTGTTTTTGGTCTGTCTCTCCCCAAAAAAAAGCTGGTCTCCGGTCTTCACTATGCCCGGCTGTACCTCCTGATGACAATTCTAGGCAGGACTAATGCTGTGCAATGGGAAATAAGAAATGCAGCCATCATTTAACCAGCTGAGTGATCACATGGTGAGTAGTACCCAGAATACTGGTATGGCAGCATTCCATATTTTTGCCCAATGCATGGCCAAATACCATTTGTTTGAGTCTGACTAACAAGTCTGTGGGCCTCCCCCTTGAGAAAATGTTGGGCTGTTGAGCGTTGGAGGTCTTTGTTGGTCTCAACTCTTCCACACTCCTTGTACCTGTAAATTTGCTTGAAACCAGGGATGTGGTTCAAATTGGTTTTTGAGAAAATGGAGAGTTCTGAAATAAAAGTAGGTGACCCCCCCCCCCAACCACCATGTATAAGCTCGGGGGGGGGGGAGAGACATGACTGGGTATATGGACTAATATCTGCAGGAGAAACCTTGGCAAACAGCCTCTTTCTCTGTTGGCCAGCAGGTTTGTCTGTCCACTTGGTTAAGTCTTCAAAGATCAGTACTGGTAACTGGTTTGAGATGGAATTGCCAGCAACATGTTGCAAAATGTTATGCCATTGCTCTTCGGTGGTGGTTCTTGGTTGAAAATTCTGCAAGCTATTGTGATAGACAGGATAGATGACAAATGGATTGGTTTTCTTGGGGCCGGCCCAGTGATGCAGTGGGTTGAGGCACTGGATGCCACACCTTGTTGGTGACCCGGTAACAGGCCCGAGATATTGGTTTGGCAGGAGCGGGAAAGGATAGAGTCTAGAGGACTGCTCTTCTTTCCCGGGGGTTGGGGTAAGGCTAGCCACTGTTCTGGGGGCCCCTAGCATTTGCTAGGGTCACAGTAACTGGCGGCTCGCAGTGCAAAGGAGAATCTGCAGCAGAAGTCTTGGGGCGCGCGGAAGTGCACACACTGCATGCGGGATGTCATTGCACATCCAAGCTTGAGGGAACAAGTTGAAGGAAAAAATTCCCGAGCCCTGATGGGTGAATGTGGGGACTAGGGACCACCCCAACACAAAGTATGTCTGCTGCCACCAGTGTTCCATCCACTCCCTGGATGCTGGTCCAGATTTCAGGAGGGTTGCCCAGGAGGAGAGTGGCAGTCCCACCCGGAGGCTTAACCCGGAGAAGTCACGGAGAGGTGGAATTGGAGCTGTGCCAACCGGATGGCAGGACTGAGCCTTCAGGCCATGCAGGATGAAGGCGAGTCGGGAGTCCCCACTGGAGAGTTTGGGGATTGTGTTGGGAGTGATAAACAAGAATGGTGTGTGGTGTTTTTAAATTTCTTGTAGTCTGTGGTACAACTGAAAATGCAGCGATTTCCTCAGTAGGAAAACTACGTGACACTTGTACAGTCATAACCTCAAAACTATGAAACCTTAAGTTTAAATCCCACTGCAGCCAGTGACTTAAGTGCTTCACCTCTTTTGTGGCAATTGGTAGGATTTTTCACTTTGGTCCATGACTCCCTGGAACAAGCGCTAGGGGTCCTGAGAAGTTTTGGGGTCTCTTCCTGCCATTCAGCACTTCTTTCCGTGTGCGTGTGTGGAAAATGCTTCCGAAGTAGCAGAACATTAAACACCCATGCCCTTTTAATGCTGACTGTGTAAAGGTAGAGGGTACCTGTCTCTCGGAGCCTTCTCTCCTCACCCCACTGTTAAATCCCCCAGTTATGAAATTAGGTAGAATAGCTAGTATGTAAATTGCTCAGATCAGTAGTGGTAGTGGTGTCTAACGTTGGGTTCTGTGTAAAGGCAGCCTGAGACGTCCAGTATGAATTTTGTTTTGAAATGCCAAGAGTTGAGCCTGTATTTTTACTGATTTTACCAGGTAGGCAAAAAGATCAGAGAACTTGTTTAAAGTTGTGCTCTGAGTAGTAGTCAAGTTGTAATGTTTTTATGACCATCTCTATTCGAATTCAAAAGGAAAAAAGTGTGGCTGCTCACAAAGATTTGTTTTCCAGAGCAAACCAAAGCACTAGCTGTAGTGGTGTGCTTTAAGATTGTAACAGACTTACAAACCAGCTGGCAACAACTGACACATTACATGTATCAAAGTATGATACAAGCACACAAAACAGTTAATAGGACAATTGGGTATAAAAAGCAATAACATACCAACCATCTCTCCTTTCTCCTTCCCCCTGCACAATGAAAAGCGAAATTACATAAGGAAGAGAAATAATGCTGTAGGAGAAACTGGGAATAATATGGGAGCCTAGGGCCGCCTGGCCCCCCACAGGAAGGGGAACCGAGCCTCACCTACAAATTCACCAGCACCTTTTGGGAAACCTGTAATATGGGTAGAAAGGCTAACAGGCCCCCATCTCATCATAAACCCCTCCTGACGAGCCTGCTAGCGGGCAGTATGTTTCTCCGTTTCAAGAACTTGGAGTACTTCAGAGTGTCCCTCTGTAAGGGAACAGTTATCCAGCCAATGCCGAGCAATAACTTAATTTAGCAACACTCAAAATAAAGGATAGAAAAGTCTAGCGACAACCAATCACATCTGCTGGGAAATGGCCCACTAGGCAGATCTGTGGGGTAAAATGGGGATCTGATCCCAAAAGCAGATCTAGAGTCCCGAATTGCTTGCCAGAATAGGGCCACCAGTGAGCAGTCCCAAAGAATGTGTTTTGGGGTCCCCTCGGAACATCTACACCGGATACAGGTTGGGGATGCCGACCTGCCCATCCTATAAAGCCTGAAGGAAGTAAAACATAAAACGTGTAATACGATGATATAAGAAACTGAGTGGTCTTGCTCAACATGTTGATACAAGTGCTGCCACACCCCATCGTCCATGTCCAGTCCCAACTTTTGTTGCCAGTACAAACTGATCCCTTTTGGGGCTTTGTGGATCGCACTGCTGAAGTAAGTTGTAGACTTTGTAGATGGGATGAGGATGAATTGCAGTGTCTATGAAAGTTTGCAACACTGGGCTGGCTTCCCTTCGCCATGGTGGAGGCACCAAAAAGGAAGATTGCCTTAACCAGCTGCAAATGTTTAAAAGGGTGGTAGGCGGGGATCCAGATCTGTTCTGGATTTCACCAGCAAGAGAGACCCTTCCATCATTAAGGAGGCCACTGAGATTCGCCAAAGTTGTGGGCAGAAAATAAGGGGTATTGGACAGTTCGCTATACAAAAGCAGGGTTTTAAATTGTCATTTTTTTTTCCCTTGGTGCAATGCTATCTGTGCAGAAAGTATTTATACAAGTTTTCTAGAAGTGTTATGTTAAACACAGTGAGGCAAGAGCTATGCATTTTCACAATGTTTTTGCACTTTTATGACCAAAACACTAATCAATTTTTGAAGTTAAATTAAAACCGTGTAAAAAGTGTTGGTTACCCATGGGCAGTTGAGCAGTAGTTTTACTAGGATCCAGACCCAGGTGGAAATAGATCTGGCGAAGGCCTTCAAGGGACAAAACATAGGGGTGGCTCGAAGCGGTTTCAGAAGCTGACAGCTTGGTATACAGCAAGCTACTCAAGGTAAGACCATACTGGTGGCAAAGCTGCTGTTCTAAAGAGAGCTGTAGGAGGCAGGAAGAGTGTTACTGGCAGAGCCCCATTGAAAGTTTACTACAGTGTATGGCACAGTAGTACAGAAAAGTTAGGTGCATGTAGACCCTTGTGCTTCTTCAGAGTGGTAAAGCTTATGAGCCCTATGGATGGCCTTTTTGTTGCATATAAAGTCTGAGAAATAATTCTGAAGACGCGAGAACCAGGTTTTTGGAAGATGGGGACCGACAATTCAGTGGGTATAACAGCCGGGGCAGTGTGTTCATTTTTGTCACGCTCACCCGCCCCCACAAAGATGGGGGAAGGGGACTCCATTTCTGTAGGTCTAGCTTAATATCTTGACAGAGTGGAGAGGTTGAGCCTAGTCAATCCAGAAATGGATTTGGAGAGTTTAATCCCCAAGTAGGTAAGATCTTTAGGTTCCCAGGAAAGACTGAGTTCATCTACCCAATATTTGTGCACTTGTGCACTCAGTGGAATGACCTTGGATTTATCCAGGTTAAATTTATAAACCGCTACCCAGGAGAACCTGTCGGTCTTCTCCAAAGCAGCTGGAATGGACGTGTCTGGATCTGCCACATGCAGGAGGAGATAAGGATATGTGAGGAATTTGTACCCCCCCAAAAAAAAAAAAAAAACAGAATACCTTTGATGCCTGGGTTGAGTTGAAGATGCAGGTTAAACAAAAACTGGGAGAGGCCGCAACCTTGCCTTGTACCGTGTTGCAGGGAGAAAGGGAAGAGACCATTCTGGTCAAGGAAGATGATAAATTACCATGAGCCAGTCACGGAAAGAGGAAGGGGAAAAGAGTGGCAAAGGCCAGGACACCCGGTCAAAGGCTTTTTCCATGTCTACGGAGACTAGGACCACTGCAGTCATGCTATCCCCAGATGCAGAAATTGGATATAAAACCTTGCAAAGATGATATAACAGTCAGGCCACAGAAGCCGGCTTGTGTAGGACAAAGTCCCTCCCAAGTCTGTAACAAACTATTCACCAGTATCTTGGCCAGGATTTTTATATCTGAATTCAATAGAGAGGACGGTAACTCCCTGGTAGAAGTTCAGGTTTACCGGGCTTAAGAATTAACATTATCCAGGCTTATGTGAACGAAGTAACAGCAAGTCTGAAGGAATGAAGATGATTGAAAAGCCTGGTTTAAGAAGGGGGCCAAGAAAGAAACCTAGAATTTGATGTCAGATGAGGACCGATTGACCCATCTAGTCTGCCCAGTTCCCCTACCTGATGGATAAGCTGTAGATCCTAGCCAACCAACAGCTTACTTCCTCCTACCCCCTCCCCAAACTAGAATTGCCTTGTCTGTCCCATGCATTCTTGAATTCTCCCACTGTTGATTCCACAACCTCCTCAGGAAGGCTGTTCCGTGCATCCACAATCCTCTCCATGAAAAAGTACTTTCTTTTTTTTTTTAATATTTTTATTAGTCATATTTTAACTTGTATACAGATAGGTCTACAGTAATTACATTAAACAGTACATCCATATCTGGCCTCTTTGCACCATTAACTGTAAGGTTCAAATACATCCTCAGACCAATATTTAAAACATCTTCCATATATTCTACTGCTCTCCTGTGCACTACCAAACCACTTAATTTCCAAAACAGAGTTTTACTTGTATTATTGATTAGTGGACATGTACTCTCTAATTATTCCTCAGGTCTTCAAAACTCCCCATTCTGGTTCTGCTTGACCTTTCCAGTCATAACCTGAATTCCAGACACTGTCTGGCATTGGGGGGCATACAGAAGAGGCTCCACCCGAAAGGAGATCACCTCACTATGTGAAACCTCCGGGAGGCCCTACTAGTGTACTAGAGTTAGGCACGAAGGCGGGTTAAAAAAGTACTTTCTAACATTACTTGAGCCACCCCCAACCCCAACCCTATCTTCAGATTGTGCCCCTTGTTCTTGCACAACTTTTTCTGAAAGATGCTGCTCTTTGACTTTATAATTCCCTTTGAAGTACTTGAAAGTTTCTATCATGTTCTTCCCCTAGCCTCACTCCTTTCCTCGAGGGTATGCATATTAAGCTACTTTAGAATCTCTTCTATGTCTGCACCATTTGGTTGCCCTCCTCCAAACAGCCTTCACTCTGTCTTCTTTATGGAGATGGGGTCTCCAGAACTGCACGCAGTACTCCAGATGGGGTCTTGCCAACAGTCTGTACAGAGGGTTAACTTCCTGTTTTCTACTGTTGATGCCTCTCCTATGCATCCCAGTATCTCTTCCCCCGCCCTCTCATTACTACCTTCTCGCATTGCTTGCCCACCTTTAGGTCATCTGATTACTCCCAGATCCCTTTCGATTGTTAGTATCTCACCCCCCAATTGTGTACTCTTCCCCTGGGTTTTTATTTCCCAGGTGCATTACCTATATCTAAAGGTAATGGTTATTAAATTAATCTGGGCCAAGAGCCTTCTCCTTCGGTAACTGCTCAATCACTTTGTGGACCTACAGAACGGAAATAGGTGCTCTCAGTGTGTCCCGATAACTGTCAGACAAGGAAGAGGTATGGAATTCAGGTGGTCCTCTATTAGATACTCTGCAGGCTGATCACCATCATCCGGGCTAGTGTGTGTGTGTGTGGTTTTTTTTTTTTTTTTTTTTTTTGTTTTTTGTGTGTGAGGTATCAAGAGGTGTGTACTGTCCCATTCCTTCCCCTTCCCAGATTCAAAATATGCCACTGATCTCCCACCCAGAGTATCCACAAGGTCTCGCAACCCTTGTTGTGCTGGTGAAGGCCCTTTCTGGCAAGTACCCGACCTGTTCAAATCGGGATGAACGGCCAAGTTCCAGTCTTCACTGAGCACTGTGGGGAGATGGGAGAAAGGTGCAAGTTGGGCCAGGAGATGGAAAATTGAGGAGTCTGAGTTGGGGGCATACACCACCCGGAAAGAAGCACCATAAGGCCCAAACGCCCATGTGCCAAATGAAAGCGGCCCTCTGAATCCCAGCATTCTTATCAAATGAAAGGGCGTATTTTGGCAGCTAAAAATCACCACCCTGACCCCGTCCCCAAAACGTGTCCTACCCATTACCTTTGAAAATAGAAGTCTTTCTGCTTAAGATGAGTTTCCTGTAGAAAGACCACTTCCAGTTGATGTTTCTTAAGGTGGTGCAGGATCATATGTTTGCTTATCGTTGGCTCCCTTGATGTTACAAGTAAACTTAAATTAGTCCCCATATCTATAAACCTGACAATTGAAAGGAAGGAACCATAAAAAAAACTTACAGGGGGAGAAGAGTTGCCACCAAATATTGTGCTCTAGGATCCACCCCAACCCCTCCCCTGCCCAGCAGCCCCAGTAGAACAAAGACCCTTGTGCTCTGCAAGTGAAACATTAAGATGTTGAGACTGTGCCGGCCCGGTGGTGCTGAGTGTTGAGGTGATGGATGCCACACCTCGTGCTACGCCGGTGACCCAGGTTTGGGAATGGACTTTGGCACAAGGGGTTGGAAGGGGAGGGTTGAGGACTGAGCTCCTGTGTACTTTTCTCCCTGGACAAAGGGGATGGGTGGGCCCAGCAAGCCAGGGACCCCTGGTGGAGACTAGGAGGCACTGCAGCAAGCCAGGCAGCATGTACTAGCATGACCAATGTGGGCACGGTTGCCGTGTGCCTAGCGTCAGGGTGTGCCCACGCACGGGGGGGTGGGATAACCACAGAACTCGGAAACCCCCAGTCCGGGGGTGGGTGGCACCAACCCCCATGCCCACGGCCAGGTTTGACCTGGCCGACCTTCAGGGTTCCTCCGCCAGCAGCTGGAGTCTGTGCAAGCATGCCCATTGTAAGAGGGGTGGCCCCACCCCAGAGGGGTCAGGCTGGGGGTGCCAGCTGCCGGGTGGAGGGGAGAGAAAGGTTCAGTCAGGGGACCTCAGGCAGGGCAGTACTCGGTTGGGTACCTGAGGGAGGCTCCCAGGACCGCGACCATGAGAGAGAAGAATTGGGGGTGGGGGGTTGACAAACTTCCCACAACCACCTCCCAAATCGGTTGAGGTACACAGGATGTAATATGTAAACCAAGAGAAACTCTAAATAACCATACTATAAGAATTAGTCTGAGGCATAAGCAGTAAAAAGCTAGACCCCACAAAAATCTCCATCTTCCCCCCCCTGAAAATCACCCCAACACACACAGATGAGATTAAAAACCAAGTATGACTGCACCACTCCTACAAATCTGCCCGTGATAAATCTAAATCACCAAGCTGACACCTTGCCCCCCCCACGCCATCCCCAAGCCCCATGAATAAAATAGTACATAGAAGGGTTAGTACTATTGAATAACATCGCTCTACTAACAAGGGCTATGTTAGTTGAGTGGTGTCCTTCCCTAATTGCCAAGTGACCATTTTTGTAGCTTAAACACAAATGAAAAATCAGGCCCTTTTCATTTCAGGGATGCCCCCACACTACCCGGCCACGTCATGTGCTTGAGCTAGTGGTGGCAGCCGAATCTTAACACTTGAAATATAGAGGGCTTCCAGCTGTATAAAGCAAAATTATGAGGCATATTAAGGTACCTGCTGCTTTTATTTAGTAAAACCAGGCTAGAATAACTGCTGATGAGGACCGCTCCACTGTGAGTGGCTGCCTTACATCGGAAATTTCCTTTTAAGATTGGCAAGCCATCCAGGGTGACAGACTGGCCGAAGGGCACTGGTCCAGAGAGGCTTGTTTGAGCATAGATGTCCTAGAGATGAGAGCAGTTTTGGGCAAGAGGGTAAAAGGGTAGTTGATGATGTGTGCCATAGAATACTATGGTACTGTTCTAGGGACATGGATATGTTCCTCCACACTGTTTGGCAGGTTCCTTGCTGCTTTAAATCTTGCCAGAAGGTCTTCAGGCTGGCTCCACCCACCCACCCGGGTGGTAAAACTCTTGGTTTTGCCCCATAACGCCATATCTTCCTTACCGCTTGGAAGCTCAGGTTCCCTCCTTAGTGCTCTGTGTCTAGACTGGATCCAAACTCTTCAGTTCACCTGAAAATTTTAGTTTTCTAGACTTGGTCTACTTATTTCTTACGGCTGCGGTGGACAAATCGACTCTCGGTTTTGGTGGTGCCCATGTGGGCAGAAGATGTCCAGGACGATCTGCACTCCATGTGCATCTACTGCCTCTAGCTTGACCACGACCCGCAGGCCTGCAAGTTGTGCAGGTCTTTTGGCAAATTTCCTAAGACCGTGCTGCCGGCTCCAGCTTGGCGCCCGAGAAATGTTATCTGCCAGTGAAGTCTAAGGAGGCCTGTGGGGTGGCTTCCGTGGCGGCTGGCTCCGGCTGAGCAACTCTAGCAGATCTCCCTCGGAGGCGGTGGCCCAGGCGCATCTTCATCTTTCTCGGTCGTAGCATTTATGTCCTCTCTCTCTCTCTCTCTCCCCTCCTTGGGATCCTCCTACACAGCTTCTTTTAATAAGCACAATCCCTCTCCACGAAAGGCAAGAGGCCATTGGGACACTCTTCACCGGTCAAAGGACTCTAAGGTAAGTCCCACCATCGACATTCGTGGGTGCGGAGAGGTCCCTTCCCTGGACAGTCGGCGCTCTACTTCAGTCGAGGGTTGCGGCTAAGGCCGCTGGCTTCACGGTGTCCCTGTCGGGTCAGCAGGCTGACACCAGTCAACGCGGTTGAGATTATTCTTGACCCATCTGACAGGCTGTCGACTGAAGCCGACAACCCTTCATCACCGGTTCCCCGGTGGAAACTGAGGACTTGCTTGCGCCTCCTGTGCCAGAGTCCCCGGTTAAGGCTCCGAGCCGAGGGAGGAGCGGGTTTCCCCGCTCCCTCTCAGACCCACCCTCGGAAACACCAGTCTCTGACCTCATCTTGGTCCATCTGATCCCGCCAGCATCGGCAGTCTTTGTCTAGACACAGAGGAAAGTGGTGGCGCCGCTTGTCCTAGTCTTTCTCCTCCTCGAAGAGGCTGTGGCGCAATTGCGTCGCTGCTACGAGGACTTAATGTGGCAGCAGCTCCTTCTGACCAGGAACAAGCCGTCACCTTCCCCAGCCATTAAGTGGCTGTTGCCGGAAGGCTGGAACACCTCACGGTGGTCGAGGTGCCCAAACCTGGCCAGTTTGGCTGAAACCGGCTGCCCCACCGGATTGTGGCGAAGCTCTGCCTCCACATCCAAAATTGGGGTCTCCAATCAAGGATTCTTGGTCGGGTCAGGGACTGCCCCACCGGTTGTCGGTCACCCTCACTCCCGACTGTCCTGCAGGTGGAGAGTGGCTCAGGCCCTAGGCAGCTCTTCGCAGACTCCTGAGTCTGACTCCTCCTCCCTATTTTCCAGGCCCCTTGACCTGGACTCCGGGGGGGTGGCAGTCGATGGACGAGAGCCCATCATCGTTAATGGGTATGCTTCGACTAATCTGGGTCTGCTTCGACTAATCTCAGAGTCCACCGGGATGCAGCTCGAGCCCGTATCCAAGCTGGCCAAGTATCCCCTCATGGAGATAGTGGACGGAGGGGATTCCCCCACGGAGGCCTTTCTGGTGGCTGAAGCCATTGTTGACCCACCTTGGAGTTGTGGCAGCGGCCGGCTTCTTGTCCTGCTCCTTCGGCCAAGATGGCCAGGAAGTATGCGGTCCCTACTGGGTCTCTGTCCGGTTTCTCGGAACACCCCTTTGCAGAGGGGTTGGTTACAGATAGCATTTTTCGGCATTCTGGGAATGCTGGGGATCTGGAAAGCCCCTCCAACAGAGTCCAAAAAGCTGTACTATGCCGGGTGCAAAGTATATGCTGCGTCCTCCCTCTGCCTCAGTCAGGCCAGTTCGGCCGTACTGATGATGCACTTCTCCCACACCCTTATGGGCTCCCTGGATGAGGTGATCCCTAATCTCCCGGCTGATCTGCAGACTACGATCAAGCAGGTGCGGGATCAGGGAAGGGCAGTGGTGAAACAGCGGCTCCAAATGGCTCTCTATATTGGAGACTCCTGTGCCCAGTCAGTAGCGGCCGCAGTGGCCATGCGCTGCAGAGCTTGGCTGAGGATATCCACCTTTACAGCGGATAGCTGGCACAAGTTGGCAGACATCCCCTTCCTGGGTACCAACTTGTTCAGGCCTGGGGTGGAAGGCCACCTCCAGAGAATTGAAGTCTAATGCTCTGTTGCTATGTCATCTGCTCAGGACAAAGGCCAGACTGCAGCACAAGTCTTTTGCCCTACTGCCCCTGCAGCGTCCTGGCCCAGTAACACTCCGTATCACCACGGACCGTTGGGTGTTGGAGGTGATAGGAAGGGGTTTGATTCTGGAGTTCGAGCAGGCCCGCCCTTCCGAGGCGGCGTTGCCCTGCTCCTCCAAAAGGAGGTGATCAGGAAGGTGATGGATCCTCCACCAGACCTAGGGTTTGTGTCCAGGTACTTCCTGGTCCCGAAACGGATGGGGGGCTGGTGCCCCATTCTAGACCTGAGCGACCTGAACAGGTCCCTAAGGTCTTGAAGCTTCAGGATTGTCACTCTGGCTCAGATCATTCCATCCTTGGAATGAGATGTGTGGGTCTGTTCTCTGGACCTCCAGGACATGTTCTTTCACGTCCCAAGCCGTCCGTCCCACCAGCGATTCCTCCGCTTCAGAGCAGAGGGGTCCCTCTAAAAGTTCGGGGCCATGTCCTTCAGTCTTTCTCCTAGCTCCCAGGGTCTTTGCCAAATGCATGGCAGTGGTGACAGCATTCATGTGGTGCCAAAGGGTCCGGGAGTACTCCTACCTGGATGACTGGCTGATTGCAGCCTCCTCCAGAATGGAGGTGGAGCGGTCCAGGGATCTGGCCCTCCAGGTTTGCTCTCAAGTTGGCCTCCTTATCAACGAGGCCAAGTCGGAACTTATGCCAAAGTGGGTTATCCAATTCATCAGTGCAGAGCTTGACTCGCTGTGAGCCAGAGTATGGCTCCTGGTGGACAGGGCCGAGGGTTCTTTCCTTCTTTGCCCAATCATTTCAGGTTGGGCAATTGCACCCTGCCTGGGACTTCCTGGGCTTCATGGCGGCCTGCACCAGCGTGGTCCATTGGTCCCATTGGCACGTGTCCCCCTACAATGGGGACTGGCCAGCCAGTGGTCACAGCGCTCCAGTCCTTTGGATCAGCCAGTGACAGTGACTCGGGAGATGTGGAATACTCTCCAGTGGTGGATCGTTCACGCTCATCTGCAGGAGGGCATCCCATTTGTCTGCCCTGAGCCAACTGTCTCTTTATTGACCGCCTCTTTGGGTTGGGGTGCCCATCTGGGGGAGCACAGAGCGCATGGCCTCTGGTCCCCTCGGGAGTCCCAATGCCACATCAACCTGCTGGAGCTTCAAGTGGTTTGTCTAGCCCTCACCATATGTACGGGGTCAAGTGGTCCAGGTCCAGACAATACCACGACCATGTACTACCTAAACCGCCAGGGCAGGATGTGCTCCATGGCCCTGTGCAGGGAAGCTCTTTGCATTTGGTCCCTCCTGCGCAGCCTGGAGGTGGATCTCTTTGCCATCCATGTGGCAGGAGTCTCCAACATTCTGGCCGATGCCCTAAGCCAGATAGGAGCTGCATCCCACGAGTGGTGTCTCCTGCCGGAGGTAGTACAAGATCTGTTCTGTGACTGGGGCTTGCCATAGGTGGACTTGTTTGCCTCCAGGAAGAATGCGAGCTGAGGCTGTTCCATGTCCGCCTCCTCAGCAGGGGCTCGCTGCAGGGGATACCTTCTCGAGGCAGAGGACCCCAGGCCTCTTCCTCCTCCCCCAATTTCCTTGATCCACAATGTGCTTCTCAAGGTGGAGGGACAAGGCACATGTGATTCTGGTAGCCCCAGACTGGCAGTGCCAATTCTGGCATACAGATCTCCTCAGCTCCAGGCTCTCAATGCAGCTCCCAGCCCGCCTAGACCTGATCTGTCAGTCAGGAAGGTATTCCATCCGGACCTTCAATCCCTGCACCTGACTGCCTGGTTCCTAAGTGGCTAGAGTTCCAGGCCTGGGGTCTTTCCCATAGGTCCTCAACATTGTTGAGGCTTCCTGTAAGGAGTCTACCAGGAAATGCTATGCCTTTAAATGGAAGAGATTCTCCATTTGGTGTCGGGGCAAGGGCCTGGACCCTTCCTCCTGTTCCTTGGCAAGCATTCTGGACTACCTGTGGTCTCTTTCTGAGGTAGGGCTTCGGTAGACGACACTTAAGGTGTGCCTGGCAGCAGGCTGTGTTTACCGGTTGCGGGCTGTGAAGCAGTTGGTGGTGCAGGAGAAAGTGGCTGGCTCGTTTTTTCAAAGGCCTTGATCACATATCCCCTCTGGTGCAAGAACCTCCACCTCCGTGGGATCTACTGCTGGTATTTGCTAAGCTCATGGGCAAGCCATTTGAACCGATGCACAGGTGTGACATCTCTCTCCTGTCGTGGAAGCCACCAAGAAGGCAGTCTATCACGTCAGCCAGAAGGATGGGGAGCTCCAGGCGCTTTTCATAGTCTCCTTATTTGGTCTTCCACAGAGACGAGGTCCTGCGCCCCCACCTGAAATTCTTTCCGAAGGTGGTGTCTGAGTTTCACCTTAACCAGGTGTTAACTCTGCCGGTATTCTACTCCAATCACACCTCAGAGGCTGAATATAGGCTCCATACTCTGGACCCTAGAAGAGTGCTCGCTTATTACAAGGAGCAAATGGCTGAAGTTCGGGGAGAGGTTCGCCAGCTATGTCGCCTACGCTGAAGCTGCACCTGGCAGACCTGCAGCCAAGCGGACGATAGGCAGGTGGGTCACCTCCTGCATAGATCTCTGCTATAGGTTGGCGGGCATGGAGGCTCCCAGAGGGTTAAGAGCTCATTCTACCTGCCATACCACTGCATCGGTGGCTGCTTCCAGGGACGTCCCTTTCCAGAAAATCTGCAGGGCTGCTGTC
The DNA here is from genome assembly GCA_016271365.2 of Neoceratodus forsteri. NCBI lineage: Eukaryota > Metazoa > Chordata > Ceratodontiformes > Ceratodontidae > Neoceratodus > Neoceratodus forsteri. Next base: position 1,082,767,974 of record CM028131.1, on the reverse strand, counting down.
TGGAAGTCTGCACACACCTTCATTACCCATTGCCACATCGACCTTGAGTCATGCTGGGATGCTGGCTTTAGGGCCATATTGGTATATATTGGATCTCCAGTCATTATTCCCCAAGTAGGGGGTATGCACCTTGCCTCCCTTATCCCAGAGAACTGCTAGGAGTCTGCCAGACAGTGTGGATGAACAACATATCCATGTCCCTAGACATACAGGTTGGTCACCTGTAACAGGAGTTCTAGGAATGGTGTATGTTCATCCACACAACCCACCCGGCCTCCCCAGCTTCAGCGCACAACCTGGCTTCCAGCGGGCTAGATCTGGCATCATGGAGTGGAGCCGAGAGTTTTACCACCCAGGTGGGTGGGTGGAGGAGCCAGCCTGAAGACCTTCAGGCAAGATTTAAAGCAGCAAGAAACCTGCCAGACGGTGTGGATGAACGTATACCATTCCCAGAACTCCGTTACAGGTGAGCAACCTGTTTCTTCTTCTTTTTTTTTTTTTTTTTTTTTTAAATATAGCTTTGTTTCTTTTTTCCTTTTTTTTTTTTTTTTTTTTTGCTCTCTGATCAGACGATGTCACGAAACGCAATGAAAAGTGTGCCGGCTCACGATCAGTTGATACAGCTGATAAATAGCTTATATAAGGCCATGGTGTTGTGTAGCTGTCTGCAGTTCATCAACCTGAAATGTGCACTTAACTTTCTGTTGGTTGAAAGCATGTCTTTGCGTCGGTGGTTCTTTTTATTTATTGAAATGTTTCACCAGGAGGGAACATTGAACAAGTTGCTCGTCTCACGGTGTGACATGGGGGAGGGGGTTTACATAGGGTTAAGAAAAATGGAGATTATACAATTAATGGCTGGATGAACGGTTACAAATTATGTAGGGGCAGTACGGACAATTACGACTTAAAGATTTTACAACTGTAGCAGAACATAGAATATAAAGTGTAACATTGCTAAATGTGAGAACATTTGTAGTGCAATAATGTACCAAGAGCAGGCTCAAGGTAGTACTCAAGTGCTGTAGGAGGAGAAGGGGGGGGTAACTAAAGTGCAAGACGGAGGCAAGAAGGGCAGAAGGGAGGGGAGGCAAGAATGAATTGGGGAAGGGGGTAGCAAAGCCCTGATTCCCCTTTCAGGATGTTGAGAACCCTGTCGGGGGTTAGGGGTGGTAGGCTAGAATTGGGAATAGATGGTTAAGGAGGGTTAAAGCAGGAACAGCTGGGGGAGAGGTAATTGTGGAAGGCGGTGGTTGGGGAATAGGTGGCAGTCTTGTATATAAGAGGGGAGGGAGTTCCAGATTATAGGGAAGCGATGGGCGAACCCAGTGTGGCCAGTGAGGGTGGAGCAGGACCACTAGGGTGTGTATCAGCAGAGCGGAGAATGGGGGTGTGGGAGAGGATGAGGTAGAGAGTCGCCAAACCAGAATTTGAGTTTAGTTTGGCATAGTCCAGTGGCTCAATAGGTAGCACACTTGCCTCTGAGGCTGGGAGATTAGAGGGCTGTGGGTTTAGTTCCCACATCTGGCACTTGGGTTAATATCCCAGTACTGACACTGTAGTGCAGCATGAGAGGGTGCTGCACTTGAGGTGCCATCTTTCAGATGAGATGTTAAACCGAGGTCCCATCTGCCTGGATTGGTGGTAGTTCAGGTGGATGTTAAGATCCCATGACACTTATCAAAAGAGTAGGGAATTTCCTGGTGTTCTGGCCAAATTTCCTTGTTCATGAAAAATACCACCAGCAGCTTAATCTGGTTCAAGGTCAGTTGGCATTCATCTGTATCTCCCCAGGTTGTGCCTAAAAATGGGCAGGATTTGTCTGGTGTACTTAACTGGTCAACAAAAATTAACAGTGAGTTGTGCCTGTGAGATAGTGGAGGGAAAGCTAGGGAGCAATAAAGTTCAGCGATGAGATTGGGAGGGAGAGTCTCAGGCAGAGTGGCAGGAGTTGAATCCAGTTTGGTCAGGAAGATTTGGGAGTAGCACCATAGACCAAGTCACAGCATTCAAAATAGGGAGCATCATCTGCTGAACAAGTTCGCTCCTCTGTCAGCAGGATGAAACTGATTCCTGTACAGAGCACCAAGCTTAGGGTGCAGTTTCTTCAGGATGGCATTGATGTGCTCAAAAGTTGTTTGTCCAGCCAAACCCCCAGATATCTAAATGAGGAAGTGTCCTCAAGGAGTGTCCCATCACGGTTGTTGGAGGGCAGGACAGTAAGCCTAAGTCTCTGTCTGGTGCCAAAGGTCATAAACTGTCTTGTTGATAAGGAAGAGCTGATGGGAGGCAAACCAAAGCTGAACTTGAAGACATGCTGCAAGTTTGTTTCCACAGTGACAGGGTTTTTACTGGAGCTGTAAAAGTCTGTATTGTCTGCATACATATGGATGGATGAGGTAGAACGGGCTGTGGGAAGATCATTAAAGACAGAGGAAAGTAGGGGATACCAGTGTTGATGGGGAGTGGAGGGGAGATGGAATCGGCCATTCTTACCAACTTGGGTCCTACCAATGAGATGGGATTTAAACCAGTTAGTAGCTGGCAAGGCCAGCTGAGAGGGAGTCAAGAAGCAGTGTATGGGAGACTGTCTAAAACTTTGGCTAGATCGTCCGACAGCTGAGGTGATCAGGCCATCATCCATCTCTGAGGATAGAATCAGTGAGCCTAAGGAGGGAGGTGGTGGAGTGGTTTTCCGAAAACCAGATTGGAAAGGGGTGAAGGAGGCGGAGAGAGGATGAAAGTTGGGAGAGAACCAGGTGGTGGTGAAGTTTAGCAAGGGTAGGAAGGAGGGAGATGGGGAGATGGTTACCAGCAGTGGACGGGTCACCACCCTTGGGAAGAGGTAGGACTACGGCATGCTTCCAGCAGAAGGGGACTTGGGCAGATGTAAAGGAGAGGTGTAAGATTAGAGAGGGAGGATAAGTAATGGCAGGGGTGGAAAGGTAGAGAAGTTTCAGATTGAGATCTGGGTGGGAGCCTTTAAAGGGGTTGAGGGAGAGGAGTGCACTTAAGGCTTAGTCAGGGGAGGTAATGGAAAAGGAAAAAGGTCCCACCTTCCAGGGTAGTTGCTGGCTGAGGAAGAGCTGAGGGCTGAAGGTGGTGGGGGAGGGAATTTAGGAGAGACATGGCACAAGAGGAGTTGTGGGCATTAAATTCATTGGCCACGAAGGCAGAGTCTGAGACCAGAGTTATATTTATTTTTTTTTTTAAGGAGGGGAGAATGGGGTATGAACAACCATCCAGAATTTAGATGGGTTCTTGTAAATTGCCACACAAGACAGATGAGGTCTGAGTTGGTGGTAACTATGAATTTGTCCCCTGAACTCTGCTGGTATCCCAGGGAACGTTGCAGAGCAAGCTGCCTCAAACTTGCAGAGACACTCACTCCTACAAAAGTGTAATGCTAAGTACTCTGAATTCTGGTTCAGTGTTGGCAAGCAGCTTGCTGAATGTCATGAAGGCAGTCCGATTTTTTGCATTAGGAAATAATGGCAGCACCATAAATGAGTACAAAGTTTCAACTGGACTACCTTAAACTATGTGCTACTCATAGTCCTTGTTGCTACCACAGCTATCAACAAAGCCCAGGGGTTGCTCTACAATTCTGATGGAGGACGCTTTGGAATAAAAAGACCTACATGGTGAAGGCCTAGGTAGTGCTTACAGTGGCCACAGGAGTTGTAAAGGCACACAGCCGTTTTTAACACAGTACAGTGGGAAATAATCATTGATGGAGCAGTGGGCATGGCAGTTTCTGAATCTGATGGACTCTTGCAAGAAAAAGAGGGACCAAGGCAGGGAGAAAGGGCTGAGGATTTCCCAGTGCACAGCGAATTTCCTGAACAGGGGTAACAGCTGTCAGCCATGACTTGATCCCCCGGCTTTGTAATCAACATTGATGAAACTGTAATTCTAGTCCCGTGCTTTTGCAATGCACAATGGCTGAGAGTGGGGCAAAGCAGGTAGAGGTGACTGGACCAGGAGGAAAGTGCCAGGTTTCTCTTCTGCTAGAATATACTTTGAATCTTTTCTTCCTCCTTGGGGATAAAACGATACTGACTTTCCAGTACATTTAGTGACTCGACTGAAGAGTAAGATGTGCCATGGGACAATGCCTGCTACTAATCATAAACCTTTTCAAAGCCCATTTCTTATAGCGTACTTAACAAACTTGAGTGATTATTATAATGGGTTTAATTTCTACAGCTTCTTCTGACCTCCTGCAACCACTCCCCGCTGATGGTTATCTGTGGTTATATGCGTAGTCTTGTTGTTTTGCTGGGTGGGCAGTGAGGGTTGCAAACATGAAATGCCATATTTCCCTTTTAGTGGAGTTAAGTTGAACCCTAAGTGGTGTTTTTATTTTCCTTTCTTTGAGGTAGTTAAATTGTATCTTCCTTCACACAGATCCCTTTTGAGACATGTGAATGGATGCAGATGCGCAGGGTATTCTGGGCCTTTTGCCATGTGGCTGACACCGAGCCATCCTTCCGCAAGCTGGGGGTGGTGCCGCACTGCAGTGTTGCCCCCTCAGTCCCTGCCCCTTTCTAGCTGGTTCATTGAGCTCATGCCCAAACTCTAACCGGCATGGGATCACGCCACACGACTGCTGGGCAAAAGGCTGACCCTGCAACAGTTTATTTTTTCTTCACATTTTGATCTCTCCTTATGAATGGTTGCTGTGATGTTAAATCCTGGCCAAAAAGTGGATTTGTAGAGCGAATGAAGAATCAACTTTCAACCTGTATTTGAAAATTTCCCATCATCCTTGTTCATGAGGTGGAAAGAACTTGACTATTGTAAAACTGAGACATGCAAAGAGAATTTTTTTTGCAAGCTGGTATTGCACTACTTGTATTTGCTGCATGACTTAAATACTTGAATTGCACAAATCTTGTCCCATTAACTAAGAATTTTAAGTTTGCATGAAAAATGATTGCACTTAATATGTGACCAAAAGAGGTAATCCGGCAGAAAAGCAAGTAATCAATGAGGGACCGTTTTCTTTATTTCGGGGCTTTTCCAACAGTGGGAATTGGCATTCAGCACCAGGTGTGGGGACCCTGGTGTCACCATGTATGTAATGGGAACAGGGCAGGTGGCCTGGAGAGGTGAAAAGCAGTACCAGTGGTGGGCACCCCAGTCCACTTATAACTACTTGAAATAAAATGTGTGGGGGAGGTGTTAACCTTGACTGGTGGGGAGAAAGAAGTGGGACTGGGCACCCTGGCATGCTACTTGGCTACACAGACTCTAACTATTTAGAGCGCAGGGGATTGCTGGCCCACTGCAGTAACTGAAGTCAGCAGAACGTCTCAAGCTGCAGCTTCACATTTCAAGAAAATACCACTGTTCTCTTACTGAACTTAAGTTGGGTGCCCAGAACAAAAATACCATAGACTAGCTAAACTGGTACACTTTACTTGGGATCGGGTGTATTTTTTTTGAAAAGTTGTATCTATTTTTGTTGTTTGAATGTTTGAGTGAAAGATGGTGGCTGTCTGTCTTTTCTGCATGACTCGAGCACATTCGCACTCATGATGTGGGTTTATTTTCTTAAGTTATCAAAATTCCTCATCTCTAGAACTTTTTTCTCAACCTTCAAAAGGGACACCCTTGGTGTAGGCCCCTTCAACCCTGAAGATTTCATGAAAATTCCACACTGTCTAGGTTGTAGGCGAGCAAAAAATGCGTATAGGGAAACCAAACATGTTTATACAGAACTGAACAAATGAAAATGGCCCCATAGATTTGTATTGGGTGCACCTCGCATGCTCCCTGGTTAGTCACAAAATGTAAGGGTGTGGGGGCTGGACAGCAGACCAAGAAGTGGAAGGCCCTTACTTTTTGGTTAGATTTGGGATCCCTTCACTCCTGATGGGGACAGTGCTGTAAGTTAAATCTACATCAAAACGTTCACACAGGGGTTAAGTCGTGAAAGGTATGTTTTAATAAAAAAGTGAAGAGAATTTCTAGTGCCAAAAGCTGGAATCTTATATTTTAAATGGTAGGTAAAATTGGCTGCTATTTATTTTGAGTACCGATTTCTTACCAGTAACATCAGATTTTCAAGAGAATCTCTTGTATAGAGCCACGGGTCATCCATCTACCTACTTGCTCCCTATTTAAGGTGGCATACTCTGGAAAAAGCTACCAGTTAAGCGCACTTGTTCCTCCTTGTCTGCATCCTATCAAAAGATTTTTTTCTGGAACTACTGCATCTGTTGGCCTGGGTGGGGAATAATAGGTCTCTAGTTCAGTTGGTATGGTACAATTCTGATCTAGCCTCCGATAGTAATCTGAGGAACTGGGGCTGCCCACACTATATAGGTGGGTGCTGATGTAGGTAGTGGACTGCTCCCGCGAGGCAAAGCAAGTGGTTCTGATGCCGACAGTTTACAGTTCAAAAGGTGTGGCCCGGAGGATCTTGAAAATCTGTTACTGGTAAGTAACTAAACTTCAGTTTTGCAACACCATATCTATATGCATCAGAGAAAGAATTAATGCAGTCTTGCTTAGAAACCAGTGCATCAATTACTCCTCTGAGTTTTTTTTTTTTTCATTTTCTGGGTCACTGCTTGGTGCTCAGTAGGGCTTCTGACCTGTCTAGGAGGAGTTGTTGGCTAAAAAAAACTCTGTGCATCCCTTTGTTTGAGACCATTCTTGAAATGTGACTTTGTTTTCTATTATGATAGGAATTCCTGGACTCGAGATGGCAGACATAGACATCGACAAGTAAGTGTCTGAGCTTTCTTTGATCCTATTGTGTGCATAAATGCTATTCATTTAAATTTCCACCTAGCGTTTGAGTGGTCAGTTATGAAATCTTGAGTGGAAGTGTAAAACAAAAGGGTAAAAAGCAAGTCCTACAGACTACTTTACACAGGTGATGGAAAAAGGAAGTTTTTCAGACTACTGATTATTGTACAATTTTCATTGGAAAACTAAACAAGATAGTGGAGGTAGTATAGCAAAAAGGCAATGAAGTCTAAGGGAGAATAAGAGTTTAAAAGTTGAGGGACTTCACTGGACCCAAAAGGGCAGAAGCCGAAAAGCAATTTTAGTTGTAGCATTCCCAGAAGGGGCACTCTCAGACTTGGCATCCCAAACCCATGTTCAGTGATCGGGGCTCAGAGCAGGGTTAGGTGCCGGTGCCCCCGCCAAAGCTGCCCAGTGACAAGTTGTTTGCCTCCTGCGTGTGGTGTGTGTCCCAGCCCTCCAACCCTACAGACTCCATGCTGCAAGGGAGTCTGGTCTCAAAAGACACGTCCTCCAGCCTCTGGGAGGATGTTGTTGGCTCCCTGAGAAGAACCATATCCCATGTCCCAGACACAACAGGGCAGGGTTTCGTGTCCAGGTACTTTCTGGTTCTGAAACTGATGGGGAGCTGGTGCCCCATGCTGGATATTAACAATCTGAACACGTTCTAAGGTAGTGCAGGTTCAGGATGGTCGCTCTAAACCAGATAATCTCGAGCAGTGCATATAGTTCTTCTCCCTCGACCTCCAGGATACCTTCTTCCACATGCAATTTCTGTCCCACTGTCTGAACCTTCGCTTTCTGCCCAGAAGGGTTCGGTACAGTTCCAGGTCTTGCTTTTCTGCTTCTCTTTGGTGCCCAGGGACTTCAGCAAATGCATGTTAGTGGTGACTGCCTTCCTGAGATGAGGGGTCAGTTCTTATCCCTACCTGGACAACTGGCTGATGGTCTGCCTGTCCAAGGAGGCAGTGGAGTGATCCAGGGACCTGGCCCTCCAGGTCTACAGAGACATGGGCCTTCTGGTCAACCTGGCAAAGTCCAGTCACACCCCTTTGCTGGTGATTCACTTCATTCGGGCAGAGCTAGACTCCCTGCAGACATGGCATTAGATCTTTATTCATTTTCCCCATCATTTCAGGTTGACCACTTGTGCCCTGCTCTGCTGTGTTCTGCTGCTGAGTTACAAGGCATCCTGCACAAGCGTGGTCAGATGGGACCACTGGCGGATGCATCACCTGCAGTGGGAGCTGGGCTGCCATTGGTCTCTGTGTGTAATGACCTAGCCAGTGTGCAATGTCTTCTAGTGGTGGCTCATCCCAGAGCACTGGAGGAAGGAGTCCCATTTGTCCTCCCAGAGCAGGCTGTCATCCTGACATCGGACGTGTCTGGAATGGGTAGCGCACCTGGGAACCGCAGGTTCTGTCGCTCCCAACCCGAGTCTTATGTCAACCTGCTGGAGCTCCATTGCAGTGTGCTTGGCTCCGACTAAGTTAGCTGTTTGTCAGTTCTTGACTGACAAGAACACATCTGTGTTACCTGATCAACCAGGGCAGCATACACTCCCTTCATCTGTTAGAGGCTCCAAACCTGGACCCTCGTGTGCAGCCTGGATGTGGATTTCCTTGCTGTCCATGTAGCAGGAGCCTCCAACCAGCTAGTAGACACCCTTGGCCAGGTGGGCGGAGTGTGTCATGAGTAATCTCTGCATTAGGAGCTGTGAACCACTTGTTGTTCTTGTGGGGTACTCCTCTGTTCGATCTGTTTGCCTCCTGGGAGAATGCAAAGATGAAGGCGGTGTGTGTGTGTGTGTGTGTGTGTGTGTGTGTGTGTGTGTGTGCCCCCAAAAAAGTGTGGGACACAGGGATGCTTAGAGGCCTTGGACCCCAGGCCCGTGTTCTTCCCCTCTCTTTCCTGTGAGCCAGGGTGTTGGTCAGGGTGCAGAGTGACTAGGTACGGATGATCCTGGTAGCCTTGGACTGGCCCTGCCAGTTTTGGGACCTAAGGTCTCTTCAACCTCAGCAGCAGGACTTGGTTACCTCTGTGCTCAGATCTGCATCTTGATCCGGGCGCTGCAAATTCCCCCAGACTTCAGTTTCTGCACCTCACAGCCTGGATCCTTGGTGGCTAGAGTTCCAGGCTTTGGGTCTTATGGAAGATGTGCTTCATGTTGTGAAGGCTTCCCGAAGAGTTGCTCCATTAATGCTATGCCTTCAAATGGATAAGATTTTCCATTTGGTGCCAGGACAGGGAGCGTGACCCACTGGCCTATCTTTTGTCTAGCATTTTGGACTACCTGTGATCTTTCTCAGTTGGAACTGAGGTAGATGACCTTCATGCACCTAGCAGCCATATTTGCATACTGGGTGTATAGTGATAGTGGTGCAGGAGAAAGTGGTAGAGTGCTTTTCTTCAAAGGCCTGTATCACCTGTCCCTGCCAGTACATGAACCACCACCACCTTGAGACTTGTTTCTGTTGCACGGGCTCAAATGGCTTAGCCATGAGCACTGCCAATCAGTTGATTACCATCCCAGTGTACTTCACTAATCCAACCTTGGAGGCAGAGCATAGGCTCCACTCACTGAACCTGAGGCGAGCGCTCACTAATTATAAGGAACTCGTGGCTAGAGTTTGGGGAGAGGTTCATCATCTTTTTTTTTTCATATGCTGAAGCTGCACCTGGCAGACCGGCAGCTGAGCAGACTGTTGGCAGATGGATAGTCTCCTGCATCAACCTCTGCAATAGGTTGGCTGATGGGGAGCCTCTCTTAGGGCTTGGGGCTCCTTCCACCAGATATACCATTGCCTTGGTGACTGCTTTTAGGGATGTCCTTATCCAGGAAATGTGCAAGGCTGCTACCTGAAAGTCTGCACACCTTCATGTCTCATTACAGCTTTCACCTTGAGTCTCTTCAGGATTCTGCTTTTGGGACCTTGGTTCTCTCGTCTAACAAGTAGAGATGTGCACTTGGCCCCCTCCTCCCGGAGAACTGCTGGAAATCTGCCATGGGGATAGTGCATAATATGTCCCTAGAAATGAGGCATCTGTCTTTGAGGGTGGAGCTCTTGCAGCAGGTAATATCATTAGGACTGAAGCAGTCAAGTGGCAGGCCCCCATGGAAAACTTGTAGCTAGCAGACAGAGGCAGAGGACTGCCCCGACGTTGGCTTCGCCCGGCGTCAGACATGGTATAAAGAGGCAGTCCCTAGCACCACCTCAGTTCTTTTTGCTATAGGCCTGTGTAGTTCGGCTCCACGGACACACCTCAGTAGTTGACGCCATCGAACGCCTGATCAGTAGCTTTATTCTGCAAAATCCTTATCGCCTTATTTGTCACCCTCTCCACCGCAGTGAAAGTTTGTGTGCAGGAAGCGGATCCAGCCCAAAGACTGCAACGTGGCCTGTCATCTGCTTAGGCCCGGAAATCCAGCCCGACTCCTCTACACATGTCAAATATTCAACCAGAAGACACGCACCAGAAGGGCCCATGCTCTCAAGATCTTTCTTCTAGAGAAGAAACTTGTGGCCATGCAGCGAGGTTCAGGGGCCAGCTCATCTCCTGCCATGGATTCCCCACCCAAGGACAGGTCTTTGGTGGGGCGGGAGGCAGCATAACCACGAGGAAAAAGATCTGGCCAGGTCTGAATCCTGCCCCAGGTCGCCAGCTAAGCAGGCATCATCCTCCTCCTCCGTCCGAACACTCCCGTGCGACCAAGTCCACTCCTGCCTCGTCGGGACACCATCATACTTCCTTGGCACATCGACCTCTAAACCTCGAGGCTGACCCAAGAAAGCCTGTCCAGGGCTGAGGACAGGTCCAGTTCTGAGCGACGCAAAAGAGCACAAGCGACCTCCAAAAGGTAGGTCACCCTGGCTCAGACCCGCACCCCCCCCAGGCTAAGGTGCACTCTCCAGACCAGTGCCAGTCGCCTACCCTGTCAGCCCGCTCCCCAGTGCCAGACAGGGTGGTCGCTGGATGAGGATCAGTCCTCTGCCCCCCCTCAGAGGGACCAGACTCCTCCTAAGGCCACACCCGACACCCGTTGAGCCAGAACCCCAGACGCCAGCGCCTAAGGAAAAGGTGCCCGGCCCTTGTGGTTGTCCCTGTAGCAGACATTGGAAGTCTGTTCACTTTGTGGAATACTGTGAAAGGGGACCTTCTGTACAGACCTCCAGACACTGTCTCTTCTCTGCCACCCATGGGTGTCTTCTCTCCCTCCCTCCCTCCCCACGAACCTTGGGGAACCAGGGTGAACATAGTCCACATCCCAAGAAGAAGTAAAGGCCTCCATCGCCTTCCTCCCCTGCTGTCCACGTCGTCCTTGGGGTGAGGGCAGCGTGGATTCAGACTTCTTAAACTGGAATTTCTCCCCACACCCAGAACTTAAAGGTTCCCCTAGGTCCCTCAGGATGATCCCTCATTCTTGGATGTCAGGCAAATCCAGACCATATGAGTGGGACGGAGGATCTGGATCCAGAGTGTAAACACCTAGCCAGGTTCCTCTGGGAGAAAACCCAAACCCTTGGTGATTCCACAGTTTGGCGAATTATTTCAGGATGTGGCGTGCCTGACCTGGAGGGCGCCATCCTTCTTTCCTGCGGTCCCTAGGAAGGCGGACAGACTCTGTAAGCCCCCAAAGTCTGAACTATTCCTGACCAAACAGTCAAAGGCCAATTTATTGGTCCTCACAGCTGCCCATTGAAGGGAATATCAACAAAAACATTTGAGTTCCCAACCTCCTGACCCTGTCTCCAAGAAGTTTGATGGCTGTGGTCGAAAGTCGCCCCCAGCCACTGGGGCCATCGGGTCACTGAACTTTATGGCACACATGATCACATATCCATTGTCACTGGAGAAAGACGATGGGCCTTGTGGAAGCTATGCCCGACTCAGACTCCAAACAAATTGTAGTGTGCCCAGTCAGGTTTGGATGTGGGCAAACACGCTCTACAGTGTTCATACGACTCCGTAGACATGGCCTCCAGGGCAACCACCTCGGGAGTCTGCATGAGACAGCAGTCTTGGCTCTGGCTCACGGGTTTCCAGCTGGACCTGCAAGAGTCCATTTTGGATTTCCTCCTTTCAGGGTCCTGTTTTGTTTGGCCCTGAAGTTGAGCAAATGATAAAACTACAGGAGTTCGGGGTGGGGGTGGCTGATGGGCACCTCAAGTACAAATCCCAGCCCCTGGAACCCTGCCAGCACCCTTTTCATAAAGGTCAAGGGCAGGATCTGGAGTAAACAGTCCCATGGTAAGGGATTCAAGAGGTGGGGTCACCCTGCCCCTCAAGGTTCCCAGGGCCCCAAGCAGCCCAAAACCCCTCAGGGCTCATGGTCCCCCCAGCCTGACTCCCTCTACCCCTTCTCCCTAGTGGACAGGCAGAGTGAGAAGGTAAGAGGTGGTTGACGCTTACCCACTCAAAATGGTCCAGTATCACTGCAGACCAGTGGGTTCTGGATACCATTCAGAAAGGTATACAGTGGAGTTCATCTCATCCATCCGACAATCTCTCTTTCTTCCCGGCCCATTGTCCACCAGAACAGTCATTTTCTAGAAGCAGAGATTTCAATAGCTCCTAGAGAAAAGAGCCATACAAAAGGTTCTGCAGGCACAGAAAGGGAAAGGTTGTTCCAGACTTTCCTGATCCTGGTGGGGGAGACAAGAGGACCTGAGCCAACTCGGCCTCTCTGTAAAATACCAGAGGTTTGGATGGTCACTTTGGCAGGTGCCTCTCCCTGCTTCAGCAAGGGGACTGGCTGTGCTACCAAGATATGCAGGGACGCCTGCATGCATATCAAAGATCAAGAAGTCACAAAGTTTCTACGATTTCAGCTTCAGGGACTAGCACTACCAATTCTGGGTACTTCCTTTCAGCCTTTCCTCTGCCCCAGGGTCTTCATCAAATGTGCTGGCGGCGTGGCAGGCAGCCCTCCATGGAGGAGGCCCCTTGTTTACCCTTATCTGGACGATTGGCTCCTCTCTGCTTGGAGGAGGGCTCCTAATCGCCCTGTAAGATGCATGCTCTATTTTCTTCCCTGGGGATTACAGCAAACTGAAGTCAGACCACTGGCCAACACACAAATTGCAGTTCATAGGGGAGAGCCTTTCTGCCTCCAGACATTGCAGGCTGCCTTCGGGTTTTGGCCAGCAGGCTCCAAAAGTCTCTCTCCCACCCCCACCCCTGCCTGGGTGGTTCTACAACTTTTGAGCCATATGGTGGCAGCCATAGACACAGTACCCTTAGCCAGACCCCATACGAGGACTCTATGGCACCTCAAGGTTCAGTGGGACCAATCGGTGGATAGTCTGGATCTCCAAATCCGGATCTCTTGGGTGGTACATCGTTCTCTAATGGTGGTTCACGTCAGTCTGGCAGGAGGAGATCTTACTTCGAGACACAGCTCTTGCAGCAGGTTACACCATTAGGACTGAAGCCGCAGGCATCGGGACCCCACGGAAAAATTCTAGCTAGCTATCTTCAGCGGGACCCGATGTCGGTCCTCTGACATCAGGCTTAGTATATAAGTGGGGCGGTCCCGCCCAGATTCCCTAGTTATTTCCCTTTACGCCGACTGGCATGTCTCTCAACCCTTCTCGTGTTCAGTTTCTAGCACGCGACACATGGTAGTGTTTTTTCCCACGGGAAATTTCTCTTCACATTCAGCTTTTTCTCTGTCGTCCTCTGACCTCCGGGTCACCCTCGAAGTGCACCTGTGGGAAGCAGATCCCATTCAAGGATCCGCACTCTGCCTGTGTCCGGTGCCTAGCGCCACCACTTACACCCGGTCCTGCACCTTTGCCAGGGTTTCAACAGCAGAACCCGTATCCGTCACCAGAAGGCCCTACCGGCATTCCTGCTGGAGGAACAACTCAAGACCATGGCTTCCAAGGGGATTCTTCGCAGAAGGCCCACAAGCATGCTGAGAAGCATAGGGAGAAGGCCCCTTCCAGGTCCCCGTCTAGGGCCTCCGACTCGCGCAGCTCTGGCTCCACGTCTGACCGCTCTCCTTCATGGGCCAGCTCTCAGCCTCCCCCGCTGCGGTGAGAGTCTTCAGGCTCTCTTCTCAGGCCAAGACTCCCAGGCCTTCCTCATCCTCCAAGGCCCTGGCTAAGTCGGGGATCGCCACCATCACCACAAGTCGGGTTCCCGCCATTCTGAACCCGACGCCGGGTCTGCTTCCTTGCCGCCTCCTATCCACGGAAAACCAAGGAGCTCACCTCACTTAAGAGGCTGCTGGACCCGACGTCTGTCTCTCGCCACAGGTCCCCAGAGCCATCATCCATCAGACTGTCGCTGGCCAGACCAACTCGTCACCGGACGCCGGTAGGGGGACCAGCGCCCGCTCCAATTGAGAAGAGGACCCCGCCGCCTCCCGACCTGTCTGTCAGGAGACCATCACTGAGGAGGAGTTAACTCAGCCCGAGGACCAGACGGGCGACCCTGGTCCTGTTGAGACTCCCAGGGAACCCTCGCCGCAACCTGAGCCGACGCCGGGACCCGATGACCGTCCACCGGCGCTCTGGCAGTCATTGGGCCTTTCTTTTTCCGAGGTGAAGGAGCTTTTCACTTACTGGTGGGATACCATCAAAAAGGACATGGTCCCCACTCCACCTCCGCTTCCTCCTCTGGTTCCTGCGCCCTCTTCTCCGTCTGGGTCTGCAAGCCGGTTACCTCCTCCCCGGGAGCCCAGGACCCCTCCAAGGGGGAGACCAGACAAAAGGAGACCTTCGTCCAGATCCTCTTCTAGGTCACCCAGTCCCAAGAGACCCAGAAGACGCTGCTGTTCACCTTCGACGGAGGACACGGGATCAGACTTTTCAACATCCAGATCCCCATATCCCCTCTCCATCCCTTCTCTGGACCCACGTGAACTGCCAAAGTCTCCTCCGGGTGACCCTTCATTCTCGGATATCATGAGACACATCCAAGAGAACATGGGATGGGATGCGGAAGTTATACCCCGAAAGGCTACGCCTTGCGAAGTATCTTCGGCAGAAGGACCCCAAGCCTGTGGTGGTGCCACCCTTGGTAGACACTTTGGATTCACCAAGGCAGCGGAAGCATCCATTCACTCCCGCGATGCAAGAAAGCTGACCGCTTGTACAAGGTTCCAAGAGAAGACCAGTACTTGACTCAGCACCCTGAGCCGACTCTCTGGTCATAACAGCTCTCATGACCGGGTCCCAGAGACGCAACATTTGAACACCCTGCCACGGACCCAGAGTCCAAGCAGCTGGACGCCATGGGTAGGCGACGATGATGTTTCACTACCTGCGCCCATCAGATCCCTCAATCATTTGACCCACATGGTGCAGTTCCAAAATGCCCTGTGGGAGCAGGGTCTGGCTGCGGCTGAGAAGTTGCCGAAGGTGAGCAGGAGGAGGAGATGTTGCAGCTCCTCCGTACAGGTTCGGGACGTGGAACCCAGGTGCCTACGAGCCACATGCGACTCACTGCGGACTCCTCGCCCGAGCAGCAGCTTCAGGCGTATGCCTCCGGAGGCACTCTTGGCTCCATGTCTCTGGTTTTACCCCGGACGTCCAGAAAAACATCATGGACTCCCCATTCGAGGGAGAAGTTTTGTTTGGTAATTATCTTCTCTGAGGGTTTACCAAACTCCAAGAGGCCGGGAAGGCGGTGAGGTCGGTTCAGGCCATGTACCGACCCAAGCTTAGTTCCTTTCATAGGAACCAAAGCCGATTTTCGTGTACAGACGCAGAGACAACAGTCCCGCCCCGTTCCACAACAAAGGGGCTCCGTTTTTCGCAGAGCTCAGGGAAAACAACCCGCAGGTCGAAGCCAGCGCACTCCTAAGCCGGTCCAGCCAGCGGGACCCTCAGCCCCCACAGCCTGACTTCTTCCCGGCCCCCACCCCTTGGGATCAACGGGACGTCATGGTCGGGGGTCGCATTGCGAATTTCCTGCCAGGATGGCAGACTATAACCACCGACAGGTGGGTTCTACAGTTGGTTGGAAGAGGCCACTTTATAGAATTCGTGGAGAAGCCACCCTCGAGGCCTCCTTTGCTCTCCTGGTACCTGGGTCCGCACAAGTCATTGATCAGGCAAGAAGTACTGCGCTCCTGCAAAGGGAGCGATGGAGTGACGTCCCAGAGAGCCAGAGGACACGGATACTATTCCCACTTCTTCCTGGTTCCAAAGAAGACAGGGGATCTCCGTCCGATTCTGGACCTCAGTGACCTCAATTTGTCGGTCGCCTAGAAAAGATTCCGCATGGTAACTCTTCCGGGTCTTATTCCCATGCTGAAGCAGGGCGCCTTTTTAGCGTCTCTAGATATGCAGGACGCTTACCTGCACATCCCTATAGCTCAAGCGCACAAGAGGTTCCTGCGCTTCGAGTTTTTTGGCCATCATCTTCAGTTCCGAGCCCTTCCATTCGGGCTGTCATCGGCTCCCAGGGTCTTTACCAAATGCATGGCAGTCGTGGCAGCGTCTCTAAGGAGACAGGGCCATTATGTGTTCCCGTACCTGGATGACTGGCTTCTCATGGCCGCCTCAGAGGCGCTATCTGAAGCGATCCAGAGCACCCAGGACCTGTTTCGATCTCTGGGTATTCTAATCAACCACGAAGTCTCTCCTGGTACCGTCACAGAAGCTGCAGTTCATAGGCGGCAGTACTGGACACCGTTCAGGGAAGAGCATTTCTTCCAGACAGAGCGGAGCGCATCAGATCCCTCATCAGGGAGCTTTCATCGAACAAGACCGTCCCGGCCAGGTCGGTCCTTCGCTTGCTTGGACACTTGGCTGCGGCCATTTCTACTGTCCCTTTCGCAAGGCTCCACATGCGGGTAACTCAGTGGATGCTCAAGGTGCAATGGGACCAAAGGCAAGACCACATGCAGCATCCGGTCAGAATCACTAACACCGCGATTCGAGACTGGCAGTGGTGGCTAGACCCAGGGACACTGTCCCATTCATAGCGCCGTCCCTGGAGGTAATCCTCACCACAGACTCCTCGGGTCTAGGGTGGGGAGCACACCTGGACGGGGTGAAGTCCTAGGGAACGTGCACCCCTCTGGAGGCCCACCTCCATATCAACGTCCTAGAGATGAGGGCGGTCCTTTATGCCTTGCAGGCATTTCAGTCAGAGATCCCGCAGAGTACTCTCCTGCTTCAGACAGACAACACGGTGGTGATGTATTACCTCAAAAAACAAGGAGGCGCACACTCTTACCCACTTTGCAGGGAGGCCATGAGGGTGTGGGATTGGGTAATTTGACACGAGCGAACCTGGTCACAGCACGTGTTCAGGGTGGACAACACAATTGCAGGCGGCCTGGGTGGCCTCCCAGGCCAGAGTCCACAAGTGGGAACTTCAGGAGGTAGCAGAGGATCTGTTTCTTTGATGGGGAACTCAAGAGTTGGACTTGTTTGCTTCCCCATCCAGCATAAAACTGCCCAATTTTTGCTCGCTAGATCCTGGGCGGACAGATTCCTCTACGCTTTCCCTCCCTTCCCGTTGATCCAGAGAGGAGTTCTCAAACTGCGCAGGGAGCATGCAACAATGATCCTGGTGGCCCCTTTCTGGCCCAGACAGATCTGGTTCCCCTTGCTAATACAGCTATCCGGGAACCTCCGCTCCCGTATTCGGCTCCCATCTCTTGTCTAGGAGGAGGGTTCACTGGTCCACCCAGACTTGCGCTCACTGAACCTGCATGTATGGCTCCCTAGAACCTAGCCATTTCGACAGAGGTCTCAGAGGTTGTGGAAGTTCTTTCTGCACCCAGAAAGCCGGCAACGCATGCGACATAACGCCATGAAATGGCACCGTTTCTGTCTATGGTCACAAACACGCGACCTTTCCCCTTTAGGTTGTCTAGTGAAAGCAGTGTTAGAGTACCTGCTCTCCCTTTTCCGTTGGGTCTACCTACTCCTCTATTAAGGTGCACCTCTGTGCCATTTCAGCTTATCACCCCGTGGACAGCGCACAGTGGCACAACTAGATGCTTGTTTGAGAATTCTTGAGGGGTGTTGCATCTTGACCACCCATTAAGGACCCAGTGCCTCCATGGGACTTGCTCTTTGTGCTGGAGCAACTTACGCTCCCCGAGCCTCGCGGATTGCAGGCTCATTTTCTGTCGTGGAAAACATTGTTTTTGGTTGCTGTTACGTCAGCGAGAAGAGTGTCTGAGCTTCATGCTCATGTGCAAAGAGCCTTATTTAATTTTCCACCGGGACAGTGTCCCGGAGGACTAATCCTAAATTCTTGCCTAAGGTAGTTTCCACACTCACTCTCAATCAGGATATTGACCTGCCAGTCTACTTCCCTATTTATTCTAATAGAGGAGAGGCGCTGCTCCACACCCTGGATGTTCACCGCTGCTTGAGGTACTACCTGAACAGAACTAAGCAGCTTCGTAAATCGGAGCAACTTTTCGTTTCCTCTACTGAAAGGATGAATGGGCCAACCAGTATCCAAACAGTTCCTGTCTTGCTGGCTTGTCCAGTGCATCTCATACTGTTGTATCAAACAAAAGCCCCTTCCCGGGATCAGTCTGGGGCCATTCCACTAGGGGTGTGGCCACTTCCTTTGCAGCACTTCGAAACGTCTCCACTTCTGCCATTTGTGCTGCAGCCACTTGGAGCTCTGTACATACCTTTATCAGGCATTATAGCCTGGACATCGCTTCAGGCGAAGAGCAGGCTTCGGCCTGGCTGTGCTTCAGGGTCTCCTGTCCTAGATTCAGGACCTGGAATGCTCTTTCTAGTTTCCTCCTCCCAGAGTGTTTGCAAGCGCTACTGCTTGGGAATCTGTCCTAATGGTGTAACCTGCTGCAAGAGCTGTGTCTCTAAGTAAGATAGTACTGCTACATAAGAACTTACCGTAACGGTAGATCTTCGAGAACAGCTCTTGCAGCAGGTACCTTCCCACCCACCTTCCCCCTTGGAGGAGGCATGGCTTAAGCCTTTAACAAGGATTTTTTTTTCCCCGTTTGTCTTCTGACGGTGGATCCTTGGTCTCCCATTCTGATGTCAGCCTGCGGCCGGAAGTCTCCGGCGGGAGAACTGGGGAATCTGGCAGGACCGCCCCCTTATGTACTACGCCTGATGTCGGAGGCGGGACCGGGGGCGGTCCCAGCTGAAGATAGCTAGCTAAAATTTTTCCGTGGGGTCCTGATGCCTGCAGGCTTCAGTCCTAATGGTGTAACCTGCTGCAAGAGCTGTTCTCGAAGATCTACTGTTACGGTAAGTTCTACGCAACTGTACTTTCCTTTTCGGAGACCTTTCCTCTCCAGACTTTAACCACAGATGCCTCTGTCCGGTTGGGGGGGGGTGGGCTCATTTGGAGGATCAGTGTTCCCAGGGGTCTTGGTCTGCCACAGAGCTCTCTATATCCATGTTCTGAAAATGAGTGCAGTGTTGAATGCACTAACCACATTCGGAGACCAGCTCTTGTCAGGTCTTCTCTTGGTGCAGACAGACAATACACCAGTAGTCTTCTGCATCAACAAACCAGGGGGAACTCTCTCATACCTTTGCAGGGAGACCATGAGTGTGGGACTGGGCAGTGGAACACTGACTGAATTTCATCGCAGTCCATCTGCTTGGGGTCTAGAATGTTCTCGCCGACTGTCTCTGCTGCTCTACCTCTTGGAACCACGAGTGGGTACTGCTCCAAGATGTCTCAGACTACCTGGTCAGTCACTGGGGCCGACCACAGTTGGACCTCTGTCCCTGTGCAACGCCAGACTGCAAAGTTTTTGCTCGCTCGTTCAGGGCCTGGTGTCTTCTGGCAAGATGCATTGTCCCTCTCGGACAGGGAAGTTCCTGTCGCCTTCCCTCCTTTCTTCCTCAGAGTGCTGCTCAAATTGCAGTCAGAGGGAGCCAGAAGGATTCTGGTGGCTCCTCTGTGGCCTTGTCAGAGCGGGTATCTGCTGCTCCAGCAGCAGTCTCTGGAGCCTCCAGTTCAGTTGCCACTCTCCACCCACTTGCTCTCACAAGAGCAGGGGGAACTCGTCCATCCTGCTCTTCAGTATCTTCACCTGCATGCGTGGCTCCTGCAGTCCTAGCGGGAGAGGCTAGGAGTATCTAGCAGGGTGGCTGAGATGCTGGTTGCAGCGAGGAAGCCCTTCACCAGGGCCACAAACGCTCTGAAATGGAAACTCTTCTGTCTGTGGGCTACGGCCCATGCTCCAAGTCCCTTGGGTTGTCCGGCCAGGCACATACTAGAGTATCTCCGTCACCTTCTGGACTTGGGATTGAGCTGTTCATCAATCAAGGTACACGTGTGCGGTTTCCGCATATCATGATGATCCTGAGATAAAACTTTGGCACAGCTTAATGCCTGTAAAACTGTTAGAGTGGTCTTGCATGTCAGACCTCCCAAGAGGGACATCGTTCTCCTTGGACCTCCTTTTCTACCTGGAGAAACTCGCCCTCCCTTTGAGCCAACAGCCTCATGCGAGCTGCGTTTCCTCTCATGGAAGACCCTCCTTTTGATAGCCATTAACTCTGCTCTAAGGATTTCTGAGCTCCAGGTGCTGATGTGTAAGGAACCTTACATAGTCTTTCACAGGGACAGTGAATCTGAGCATGAATCCTAAATTTATGTCGAAAGTGGTGTCCGTGCTGCCTCTTAACCAGGACATCAACCTTCTAGTTTATTATCCAGGGTTTGCTAACCAAGGTGTGAAACAGTGCTTCACCTTGGACATTCATCGTATTCTGAGGTATTGCCTCCACAGGACGTGCTCCTCCAGACAGTCTGACCACTTGTTCGTCTCGTTTGCCAAGCAAATCTGGGAGCTCCTGTTTCCAAACAGTCATTAGCCTGTAGGCTGGTACAGTGTATTTCGTTCTGTCTGCACGCTAACAGACCTCTTCCAGGTGTAATTGTGGGCCACTCTACCAGAGCGGTAACCTCTTCCTTTGCAGCACTCAAGAATGTCTCTTCAGCTGATATTTGTGCTGCAGCTACATGGAGTTCAGTCCACACTTTCATCAGGCACTACAGCCTGGACATTGCGTCCTGAAGGAGAGCAGGTTTCGGACTTGCAGTCTTGCAGGGCTTTCTCTTATAGGTGCTTTACATCTGCTGTTTTTCAGCATGTCTCCTACCACCCTATCAGACCTGGACCTCTCCTGGGTACTGCTTGGGACTCTGTCCTAATGGTATTACCTGCTGCAAGAGTTCCACCCTCGAAGACTGATAGTGCAGTTACGTAAGAATTTACTTTAACAGTAGATCTTGAGAGGAGCTTTGCAGCAGGTGGCTTTCCATCCTCCATCCACCGGGATAGTATTATTGGGTGTTGTCTCCAAATCATGGTGGAGACTTCCTATTTGGTTGTCCAGTTTGTTTTTAGTCAGGTCTCTGGTAGGAGAACTGAGGTGGTGCCAGGGAGCACCCCTTTATACCATGTTTGGAGTCAGGGTCGGGGGGGGGTGGCGATCCCCTGCCTCAGACTGCTAGCTGCAAGTTTCCATGGGGTCCTGACGCTGACTACTTCAGTCCTAATGGTATTACCTGCTGCAAGAGCTCCTCTCGATCTACTGTTGCGCTAAGTTTTACGTAACTATACTTTATGTGCGATAACCCATGACATGGTGTTGGTTTATAGGCATTTAATGCACATCTGGAGTGTGTTGTGAGCGGAGTCTGCAGGTTGTCCTCACAGCACCCCAGGCATGCATTAAATGCCTATAACTCCGTGCCCTAGGTCAGATTATTCCACTTATAATATGGGTACCGTGAAAATCAAGAGGTGTCTTTTTTTGTTGTAACGCTAAAGATTTACTGTATCCTGCCACCTTGAAATGGTCCTCAGCGAATTCTGTGCATTTGGTTCATGTTATGCATACAAATGTCACAAATACACCACTCGCATGATGTCACATTTCTATTGCATGACATGCTCCTGTTGCGTGCCTGTGAAATGTGGCCCCCCCCCCCCACCACACACACTTGCCATTTGTAGGTCTTCTCCTGATGCAGTCTGTTTCTTGGAGAGAGCATGAAGGGTGAGTATCAGAATACAGTTGTACCTTGTGACACAGAACAGTTCAGTATAACTGGCCTGGCTGGCATCTGTTAACGAACATCAGCACAGACCAGTTGGTTGAGACTACTACATCATCCTGTGTCTCGCTGTCTGTTGCGACAAACACTCTCGCACAGAATGGAGGTGAGATAGCACTGTCACCCCAGTCTTCCTGAGACACTGCAAAGCCAAGAAAGGTCAATAGGCAGACTCCACTGAATGTAGAGAGGCCTTCCAGAAACTCACTACTCTGGGACCGGCCAATCTCACGGACTCTTAAGTGCCATGCTCTGTTCCTGTCTTTCACCCGCACAGAACAATGTACCAGGCAGGAGTTCACCAGTGCTCCCATGAACCCCCAAACACTACCCCTCTCAACATAACCAGAAAGTGCTGCTAGTTGACTGTCATACCATGATAGTGAGGGTCAGTTGTTGGGCACACTATTGGTGTCGGAGGTATGCAGAGTTCAGGGGCTGTGACTTTTGCTGTCTTGGTTTGGGTCTGTTGATACACACCCCTAGCAATTTTCCATGCCTTAGATTTGCCACACAGACCCAGCGGCTGTGTTGCTAACATCGCCTGCCATGACACTATGCCTCACTGTCTCTGATGCTCCACCTAGAACTTGCTGTCTGTGTGGGCTGTCCCAGTCAACCTCACTGCTAAAGTGTGTAGAGAGCGCTGCATACTATGACAGACAATAGCGCTGGACCTCTTTATGCACGTTCAGTGTCACTTGCTGTTATGCTTCAGGATGGGAAGGTCACAGTAAGGTGTGCCATGGGGACACCTATGCTTGCAGGTGCAAATGTGTCCATTTGGGGCTCACACCACACTGCAGGGCTATGAACTTTACAGACTGTACTCACACACACAATGTCTTCCACTCTCTTTTTCCATGTGGCAAGACACTGACTGCGCATTCTAAGGGAGACTTACGACTTACTGTGCCATGAATGAGCAACACATTAAGGCATAGCGGGTGTGCTACTGTCCTCTGTACAAACTCACTACACTGTCTTCCAAAAAAATAACCCTGCCAGTGACCACACACAGCGATTGACACAGTTAGCGGTGCCACAGAGTCTCTTTCCGGGGTGCCAGGTGTTTGCAAATGCCTGGCAAACTACAGCAAATGCTACCTCCACACTCCCTCTTGTCCCTGTTCTCATCCAGTACTTGCTGATCATATCCCCAAACAGGCAGCAGCAACAACACTAACTGCACATGCCTTAGTATGGAGAGCAGTACTGCCGGCTGTGTACACACATACTACTGCTTGAGACACTACTGACTTATCGTATGATGACTAACACACAGATGCAACACCTGCAGTGTACGTCTGTTCCATTTGCCTTGCTCACTTTGTCGGCAACAGGGACCCATTGACTGGGGGGGCAGGCTGCTGATGTCTTCTCGTCTGTGGGGTATCCCCAACTCACACCTGCACCCAACCAGTCTTCTACTTGCCCATCATATGCCACAAGACAGTCCAGTCGGGAACAACTGACTGTACCACACTGCTTGCCTCTGTGTATATTGGTCTCCTGTCACTGTCATGATCGTGGTTTGCCACGGTCAGGGGATTATATGTAGGCTCTGACAGAAGTATGACCGTGGTCCGCTAAGCACTGCTGTACCCTCTTGCACACTACTGAGAATGGTGGCAGAGAAGCAGTGCTGTAAGTGTTGCACAGCATTTTAGTCTGTGTGCCTCTACCACTTACACAAATTGTCGTGGCACCTTTACTATTTTCCCAACTTGGTAATGAGATCAGACTGCTCCTGCCTTGAGTTCCTCTGTGAAACAGTAAATTAAAAAGGAATTTAATGCATGGCCACGCAGAGGGACTCCACCAGTCAAGTTGCATGCTTACAGGTATCCATGCTGTAATCGCCTGTAACCATAGGTTGTCTTTGACAATCTCTTGCAGCAGGTCATAACACATGGGATATCAGCCGGAGGAATAATTTCCTCTAGATGACTTCTCAGCAGTTGACCCTGAGACCTCCCCCCAACACTACCACGTGGCTGTCTGTATGGCAGGTATAAAAGAGGGAGGTCCCAGCTACTCCTCGGTTCTTTTCAGCTGTGACCTACGTGCAACAAGTCCTCCTTCAGAGTTCTGCTTACCAGTCATTGACCAAG
Organism: Neoceratodus forsteri; assembly: GCA_016271365.2. Taxonomy (NCBI): domain Eukaryota; kingdom Metazoa; phylum Chordata; order Ceratodontiformes; family Ceratodontidae; genus Neoceratodus; species Neoceratodus forsteri. The sequence continues at coordinate 1,082,744,059 of CM028131.1, read as the reverse complement.
AGTCCTACTGACCAGAATTTAAAAAGCCTTCTGAATGTCTGTGTAAGCTCTCCTCCACATCAGTGTCTTGGAGATGAGCACAGTTTCCTGTACCTTACAAGAGTTCGAGACTCCCCTTCCACTCGGTTGCTTTCAAGTGCAATCAGACAAGTCTGCAGTAGATTACTATCTAAGCAACCAAAGAGGCACCCATTCATACACTCTTTGTAGAGAATTGATGTGAGTATCTTACTTGGTGATCCAGAGAAATATCCATCTTCTGGCAGTCCACATCCCCAGGGTGTCCTAACACCCTGGCAGATGCCCTGAGCGGATCCACTGCACAGGCCCACGAGTGGGAATTTTTTTTTTATTCAAACTTTATTCATTTTTTTTTTTTTAATGCTTTTACAGAGGATCTAGTTAGCATACATACAAATGACTGAGGATTAAAGATCAGATGTTAGATCAACTCCCAACCCTTCCCCATTTCCTCACACAGGATGGAAAATCAGCAGGAGAAATGGAGGATTAACCTAGGATGATTATAGGGAATAAAGTGCCAGCAAAAGGCTCCAAATCTTCTGAAATTTCTGGGATTGGTTATGTAAATTAGCAATCATATTTTCCAATCACAGATTTGGCAGCAACTCCTGTAACCATTCACTGTAAGCAATGTTGGTCATATCTTTCCAATGACACGAAACCAGATTTTTAATGGACATGGCTATAAGAGTTGTGATTTCCTGTTAACTGTGACAGAGGACAAATCCCCAAAATGCATATTTCAGGGGTAAAAAGGTCATGTAGTCCTAGTAAAGGATTGGCCCTCTGTCGAATCGTATGCCAGAGGGGGGCTACTTTTGGAACATTTCCAGAATATATGTAACAGGTTCCTCTCTTCCTGTTGGCAACAAATACATGTAGCGGATGCTGGGAATACCAGTTTAGCCAATTTCTGGGGTGCATAATAGTAATTATGCATGATTTTGAACTGCATTGGCGGAGCTTGTCATGTCTGATATTTGACAATTCACCCACAAGGCCAGTTAATTTCCTGTTGGGACGAGTGGGAAAATCTTGCCAGATGTCCTACATCTTCTGCCTATGGGCAGTCCATAGTTGGATCTATTTACCTTGTCGTAAAACTGCCTTTTTACTGCTCTCTCTCGAGCGAGGTTCTGGAATTGTGTGTTAGGACATGCAATCTCTTTACTGCGCAGGAAGATTCTTTACACCTTCCCATACTTTCCTCTTGTTCTGAGAGTACTACTCAAACTGGTCTGGAATGGGGCATGTGTGATTCTCATAGCACCGTTCTGGCCAAGACTGATGGTTCTCTGCTTCTACAGGTCTCTGAACCAGATCTCCTCCTCCTCCTCCTCCTCCTCTCTCCCCCCACCTCTGCTGATTTTGCTTGGCTCTATTGTCCTGGCGGAAGGCTCCCTGCTACACCTGGACCGTCACTCCCTCCATCTGTATGCCTAGCTCCTGAGGACATAGTCCTCTTGGCTGCCAGGAAACTGTGCAGTCTTCCTAGTCTGTGAAGTGGAATTGCGTCTCCATTTGGGCGTCTAAGCAGGACTTGGACCCTTATGAGTGTTGCCCCCGAGCATCTTGAACAGTTTGCTCTCCTTGTCGGATGGCCTGAAATTTTCCTCTGTAAAAGTCCACCTTTTGGCCATTGCCGCATTTCATTTACTTGTGAGCAACAAACCATTGTCCCAGTTACGTTTAATTCGAACCTAGGTATTCTGCACCTTCACCCTATCTGGGATCCAGTCCCTGAGTGGGATTTGAATTTTGTGCTTGAAAAATTGACTGAGTCCTTTTTGAGACTGAATCCAGTGAGCTCTGTTATCTTTCTGGGAAAACTACGTTCTTGGTTGCCATAATGTCTGGTAGACTTATGAGTTACAGGCACTAATGTGCAAACCTCTGGACCTGCAGTTTCATAATGGTAGGGTGACTTCACACACAAACTTGTTTTTGCCAAAGGTTGTTTCTGAATTTACTTTAAATCTGACTATCCACTTACCAGTGTACTGTGCAGAGCCTGCAAATTCAGGGGAATCCCTGCTTCATACTCTGAATAGAACATTGAGTCCATCTTCTCCGCACCTCGCAGTTGCGAAAAATTGAGCAACCTTTTGTTTCGCCCCTGGAAATCGGGGGTGTTGAGACTTCAAAGCAGTGCTTGTCCACATAGTGGGCCAACTGCATTTTATCTGTACAAAATGCAACAAAACTCTTAACGGGGTTGTAAAACCCCATTCTACCAGAGGTATAGCTAACTCCATGGCATGTTTCTGGCGCATCTTTGCCTTAGAAATCTGTGAAGCTGCCACGTGGTCTAATGTATGTACATTCATGAAACATTAGTCTAGATATCTCTTCCAAGAGAACTGCTTTTGGATGGGCAGTTTTACAAGGCCTCTTGTCCTAAGTCCTGATTGTGCTTCCTCCTCCCAACTTAGCACAACTTGATTGGGAATCTTCCCATTTGTCATGACCTGCTGCAGGAGATTGTCTTGAAGATGGTACAGTTGCATAAACTTACTGTAACAGATATTGGAGTATCTCTGGCATCAGGTCATGCAGCCCCACCCACCATACCACTTGCTGTTACTTCAGAAGGGTTCCTTGCTCCTGTCCTCTTACGTCTCCACGAGCTGCTGCCTTATTTTCCTCCTCCGTTCCCATCGGATGCCTGACGAATGTTCTCATTTGGTTGTTAGGATGGGGAAAATAACTGAAGAGTAGCTGTGATCTCCCTTTTTTTTTTTTTTTTTTTTTTTTTTTGTTTTAACCTGCCATACAGACCCCACATGGTTTTGTTGAAGGGGGCTGGGGCCCGGGGGCCCCAGGGTTGACTGAACTCATCTGGAGGAAGTCACTCCTGCTGATATCCCATGTGTTATGACCTGCTACAAGAGACTATCTAAGATCTACTATGGTAAGTTCTTGCACAACTGTACTTTTCTAGGAGTGGTATGTGGTGCACTTCCACACAACTCACCCAACCTTCCCTGGCAAGTGGCACACAGATCCTGCTTTCAGAGTGCCAGATCTGATGTCCTGGGGCAGAGCTGGGGAGTGTACCTCCCAGGTGGTGGAAGAGCTTAGTTTTTGAAGATGTCTGACGAGATTTAAAGGAGAAAGGAAGACTGTCAGTATGGGTATGCACCATATACCACTCCTAGAACAATGACTTGCAGGTGAGGAATCCTCATTTAGATGGCACTAGTGATGTATAGTGAACCCCTGCAATTTCTGCAAAAGTCTCTGCATTTTTGGGTAACATTTTCTGCACTTTACCAGTGACCCTGGTTATTAGCTAAATGAAAGAACCATAGTCAAACTGGTTTTGGAGAACAAGTTCCTTCAGTTTTTGCGTTTCATTGTTTAGACCATGATGCAGATTATGTGAATTATCATGAAACTATACTTTTCCCAGCTGGAAAGGCATCTCTGAGCAGTGAAATTTGGGTTGGATGATTAATTTTTGTTTTGTTGCAGGGTTTTGAACTAAGATTGAGAGTTTAGAGCTAGTGAGTGGATATTGTGCATATGACGCTTGTTGAAGTAACCATGTAACATTTTTTTGGGGAATGTGAAACTTATTTCCTTTCTACAAAGTAACAATTAACCTTTTTCTACAGTAAAGATCAGGCTGAAGATCAGCAGGAAATGGAGGATGTTGAGGAGGTAGAAGAGGAAGAAACGGGTGAAGATGCGAACAGCAAAGGTATGTGCGGACTGGAGACCGATGCAACAAAGTTTTCAGAACTTTTCAAAAAGGGTGAAATAATTCTGAGTGGGCTTCTACGGGCAATTAGAGGATTGTGCTGACCTTCCCTGCCTTCTGAGGCAGGTTGTAATGGTTGGAGAGGTCTGACACACCTCTTCCCAGATTCCCTCAGTCTTTTGCAGCGACTGTTCTCGGGACTAAGCAAGCTGAGTGGAAAGTGCTTGAGTGTGGATGTGAACTAAATGCTAGTTGTACGGTTACGGGTGTGTGTGTGTGTGTGTGTGTGTGTGTGTGTGTGTGTGTGTGTGTGTGTGTGTCTGTGTGTGTATATATAAATGGTTATCTTGTGTACCAGTTCTCTACTCTCACATGACAACCACGTGAGAGATCAGTCTAGCTGGGATTAAGATTTGATCTTTGGCTACTATAACACTGGGTTGTTGCAACATAAAACCAGCCCTTCTAGGGACATGGATATGTTCATCCACGCTGTCTGGCAGGTTCCTTGCCGCTTTAAATCTTGCCGGAAGGTCTTCAAGCTGGCTCCTCCCACCCACTCGGGTGGTAAAACTCTCTGCTTTTCCCCATGACACCAGATCTTACTTACCGCTTGGAAGCTGTTTCCCTCCTTAATGCTCTGCGTGTAGACTGGATCCTAATTCTTTGGTTGGCCCGAAACTTATTCTCAAATTTTCAAGACTTTGGTCAAATTACTCCCTTGTGGCTACGATGGACAAATCTACTCCTGGATTTCGGCGGTGCCCATGTGGGCAGAAAATGTCCAGGACGGATCCGCACTCCACGTGCATCTACTGCCTCGGCCTAGACCATGACCCGCAGGCCTGCGAGTTATGCTGTTAGTTTTCGGCCAACGTCCTGGAAGACCGCGCTGCCCGGTTACAGCTTGGGCACCCAGAGAAGCACTGCCCACTGGTGAAGTTGATGGAGGCCCGCTATGCGGTGGCAGGCTCAGCTGAGCAACTCTAGCAGATGATCGCCCTTGGAGGAGGCTGCACAGGCCGCATCATCCTCTTCCTCAGTCGCGGCATTTATCCCGCTCTGTGGGTTCTTACTTCTCGGCTTCTTTTAAGGAGCTTTGCCAATCCCTTTCCATGAAGGGAGAGGGGCCAACGGGACATTCTTCTCTGTCCAAAAAGGACTCTAAAGGTAAGTCCCACCAGCGTTCGTGGGAGCGGGAGAGGTCCCCTTTCCTGGACAGTCGACACTCTACTTCGGTCGAGGTTGCGGCTAAGGCCGCTGGCTTCACGGTGTCCCCGTCAGGTCAGCCGGCTGAGACACCCATCTGACAGGTTGTCAGCTGGTGAGGCAGACAGCCCTTCTTCACCAGTTTCCCCCAGTGGAGACCGAGGACTTGCTTGCGCCTCCTGTGCTGGAGTCCCCGGTCAAGGCTTCAGAGTCTGCTTCGGCTCATCTCAGAGTCCACCGGGATGCAGCTTGAGCCCGCTAACCAAGCTGGCCGAGTATCCTCTAGGAATACTGGACTGAGTGGATTCACCCACTGGGGCCTTTCCGGTGGCTGAAGCCATTGTTGGCCCAGCCTTGGAGCTCTGGCAGCGGCCTGCTTCCTGTCCTGCGCCTTTGGCCAGGAAGTATGCGGTCCCTACCGGCTCTTTGTCTGGGTTTTCGTAACACCAGACAGCATTTTTCGGTGTTCCGGGAACAGTAGGGATGTGGATAGGCCCCCCTGACTAGTCCAAAAAGCTGGACTATGATGGGTGCAAGGTGTACACTGCGTCCTCCCTTGGCCTCCGCCAAGCCAGCTCAGCCGTGCTGGTGGCACACTTCTCACACGTCCTCATGGGCTCCCTGGATGAGGTGATCCCTCATCTCCGGCTGACCTGCAGACCATGGTCAGGCAGGTACGGGACTGCACCAAACGGCTCTGGACATTGGCAACTCCTGTGCCAGATCTGTTGCGGCCGCAGTGGCCATGCGCCGCAGAGCATGGCTGAGGATATCCACCTTCACAGCGGATACCCAGCATAAACTGGTGGATGTCCCCTTCCTGGAGACCAACCTCTCCGGCCCTGAAGTGGAAGGTCACCTCCAGCGGATCAAATTCCAGTGCCACTCTGGACTTGGTCACCTCCGCCCAGAAGGACAAGGGCTGTCGACAACAGCAACATAAGTCCTTTAGCCCTTCTGCGCCTGCGGCACTTCCGACCTAACAGCACAAACACCAGGGCCAGCAGGCTCATACTTGGCACCCCATAGCCAAGCCTGTGGCTTCCTCTAATGGAAAGCGGGGAGGAAAAGGCCCAGGAGGTCCCTTGGCCAGTCCTCCTCCAAATCTGCCCAGTGATGGGTTGAGGGGTGTCGCCCCAGCCTTGTCATTCCCCTGTGTCCCCGTGAGAGACTGCTCCGCCACTTCCTTTCCACCTGGTCCGTTATCACCACGGACTGCTGGGTGTTGGAGGTGGTAGGAAGAGCCTGCCCCTGGAGTCGAGGCGGCCCGCCTTTCTGAGCAGTGGCCCGCCCGGGGTGGGGGCCTGAATCCGCAGCCTCACTGTCGGCTGCTGGCCCGATGCTCGCCCTGCTCCTCGACAGAGGTGATCAGGAAGGTGGCGGATCCTCCTCCAGACCCAGGGTTTGTGTCCAGGTACTTCCTGGTCCCAAAGCGGATGGGGTCTGGCCCATTCTCATCCTGCATGACGTGAACAGTTTCCTAAGGTCTCGGACCTTCAGGATGGTCACTCTGGCTCAGATAATCCCATCCTTGGAACGAGGTGTGTGGTTCTGTTCTCTGGACCTGCAGGACGTGTTCTTTCATGTCCCAATCCGTCCGTCCCACCAGAGATTCCTCTGCTTCAGGGCAGAGAGATCCCTCTGAGTTCCAGGCCATGCCCTTTGGCCTTTCCTTAACTCCCAGGGTCTTCACCAAATGCATGGCAGTGGTGACAGCATTCCTGCAGCGCCAAAGGGTCTGGGTGTACCCCTACCTGGACAACTGGCTGATTGCAGCCCCCTCCAGAGCGGAGGTGGAGCAATCCAGAGATCTGGCCCTCCAGGTTTGCTCTCAGGTAGGCCGCCTTATCAATGAGACCAAATAGGAACTTGTGCCAAAGCAGGTGATACAATTCATCGGGGCAGAGCTAGACTCTCTACGAGCCAGAGCATGGCTTCCAGCGGACAGGGCTGAGGTTCTTTCCTCCTTTGCCCAATCATTTCAGGTTGGCAATTGCACCCTGCCCAGGACATCCTGCATCAGTGTGGTACATTGGGCCTGTTGGTTCATCGTCCCCTTCAATGGGGCTGGCCAGCCAATGGTCACAACACTTCAATCTGCTGGCTCAGCTAGGACAGTGACCATGGGGGTGTGGGCAGCTCTCCAGTGGTGGACCCGTTCCAGCACATCTGCGGAGGAGCATCCCGTTTGTCCTCCCGAGCAGACTCTCTATTCCCCACCACCACCAGAACTCTCATGTCTGTCCCATGCATTTAATTCCCCACGACCACCTCAGGAAGGCCATTCCATGTGTCCACCCTGTCCGAAAAATACTTCTCACGTTGCCCTGGGCCATCCTCTCCCTCTGTCTTCAAATTGTGTCCCTTGTTCTTGCACATCTTTCTGAAAGATGCTACCGTCTTAGACTTTGTTTCCCTTGAGGTACTTGAAAATTTCTATCATGTCCCCTTTCTCCTCCTTACCTCAAGGGTATACATATAACCTCCTTTAGTCTCTTTTATTGGCTTCTGTTGCAGACCCTGCACCATTTTAGTTGCCCTCCTCTGGACTGCCTCCATCCTGTGTCCTTGCAGAGATGGGGTCTCTAGAACTGCATGCAGTACTCCAGGTGTGGTCTCACCAGCTGTCTGTACAGAGTAACTTCCTGTTTTCTACTGGTGATGCCTCTGTATACATCCCAGTATCTCCCCCAGCCATCCTTACTGCCTTATCACATTGCTCATTTACCCTGGGTTTTTGTTTCTCAGGTGCATTACTTTAAACTTCTTTGTATTGAATCTAAGCTGCCATACTTTTGACTTTTGACCATTCTTCCAACCTTACCGAGTACCTTCTCATCCTTTCCATCCCCCCAGTAGCAGTCCTGTTGCAGATCTTTGTCATCTGCAGAAAAGCATACTTTCCTTCCAGTCCCTCCGCAATGTCACTTAGACATTAAAAAGGACTGAACCCTGCAGTATCCTGCTAGTAACCCCCCTTTCTTCAGAGTGGACTTCATTTACTATTACCCTCTGTCCTGTTGCCCAGCCAATTTTCTTTACCCAGGCTACCACCCTGAGACCCACTCCCAGGCTGGCTAATTTGTTTAATCTTTTGTTTTGTGTGTGGGACTGTCGAATGCCTTGCTGAAGTCCTATAGTAGGCCATGTCTACAACTCCTCCCTGGTATACTTCTTTGGTCACCCGTTAAAGAAATCTGTTAGATTAGTCTGATATGACCACCTTGCTGTGAATCCATGCTGCCTTGAGTCTTGTGCCCCGCTGGCCTCTAGGTACTTGATAGTTCTTTCTTTCAGAATTGATTCCATCATTTTCCTTACCACTGAGGTCAAGCCAGCAGGTCTGTAGTTTTCTGCCTCTGCTTTGCTCCCACTTTTTGTGAAGGGGGAATTGCATCCACCCTCCTCCCATGATTTATTAAAAAGGGTAGTCAGTGGTGGTACTAGTTCTCCCCTTCATCATTTTAGAATTCGGGGGGGGGTGAATCCTGTCTGGCACCGTTGCTTTGTCCACCTTCAGTTTTTAGGATTTTTTTTCTCTTCAGAACCCTTTCTCCTATGAAAGGACTGGTATCAAACTCATCCACCAATCCAGAGAGCTTCTGTTGATCAGATTAGGTACCTCCCCATCTTCCTGTTTGTGAATACTGAGCAGAGTATTCAATCTTGTTCGAGAGGGCTCTTGCATTAGGTAATTACATATAGGACTGACCTGGCAGGCTTAGGGACCCTAAGGAAACCTATCTAGCTATGGGTCTCTGGCGGGGACTCCATGTCAGGTGACCAATGTCAGGCTACGTCCGTATAAAGGGGTGCTCCCCCTTGCCCGCCATCCAGTACTTTTCCGCCATCTACTTTTGAAAGTTCCTCATAGTAAGGTTCCTTTGCTTGTCAGTCTTTCGTTTGGTTAATTTTTAGAGATTTTCAACCTTTTTTCAACTTTTGATCGTCCGTGTACGTCGGCCCCGACACTTTCCCAATCTTACATATTTAAAAAAAAAAATGCAACTCATGCAGTTCCCAACTGCCACAGAAGGATGGTCACTCCTGCCTCTTCTGCTTGGGCCTGGACCACCCTGTGGAGAAGTGCCAGCAGTACAGTCCAGCTACCTGAAAACTGAGGCAGCAGTCCCTGGAGGCCAGTATTCTCAAAGGATGGCTTCCATGGAGGAGGAGCTGAAGAAGTTAAGGCAGGCTTCTACTCCTCCTCTTCTCTCCCCACCACCAAAGGCCATAAGAAAAGGACAAGCACTGGGACTCTGCCTCATGGCCTCCGACTCCGCTGGAGTCGCAGCACTTAAATTAACATCCCTCTGGGGACTGCTTCAGACCATCTTGGCAGCGCCTAAGACTGTCTCCCTTCCCGTCGTGGCTCTGACTTCTTGGAGCCCATTGTGTGCCTCCGGAGCAAATGAGGCTGCCGCCATGGAAGGCTGCTGCCAGCGCCCTCTTGGTCGAGTGGGTCAGCTAAGTCTGATGCCGGTGCCACCGATGTCTGCCTGGACAGGACCAATAAGACGCTAACTCCTTCAGGAGGGCGACGGTCCTCGCAGACGGCTGTCGAGGTTGCTTCTCCAGCGTGACCAGCATCGGGCCAGACTTCCAACAAGTCGGATGCTGGCTGCTCCTGACACCTGCCCGGATCCTGCTGATGAGCCAGATATTTGCCCCTCCGGCCACCCAGCGAAAGAGCCTACATTGGACCCTTTGGACCAGTCCAACGTCCCAGGCTCACCGCAACATGTGCTGTTGCCTCTCGAGGCTCCCGCGTCTCCTTTTTTTGGACCCGGGGATTTTAACCCCCTGTCTGGGCGGCATGGAGGAGCTGGGACACAGCCACTGTTGGCCTCCCTACAGGGCCGAACCCTCAGATGCCGGCTCATGTCTGCCTACCCAATGTCCCTTTGGTCGTTGCTCCAACACCAGGCCCGATGCCCATGGGGCCAATGCTACCTGGTCCACCAAGTGGGCCTCTTCCAGGGCCTTCTGCTCCACCAGAGTCCTGAGTACCCGGGCTATCCTACCTGGTGCCGCAGTAGCCGCACCACTCTTATCTGGCTCAATACCCTACGCCAGTCTTTCTGTTATCTGGTTACGGATACTCTCCTTACGGATACCCTCAGTATCCATATCCCACTCCTCCATTGCCCCCACCTCAGCCACCAGTGGACTTGAAGGGGACTTTGGCTGCCTGGTGGGCTGAGGCCAAGGCTCTACTCACCAGGGAGGTAGTCTTCCAGCACAGGACCCTGTGCAGGATCCCCTTCACTGGAGACTCCTTCCCCCTTTCCCAACACCAGAGGTGAACCTTCGGGTGCCAGGGGTGGATGAGGATACGCTTCCCAATGAGGGACTGTTCCTCCCCCACCACCACATTGGAGACCTCTGACTCTGATTTCAGGGGCATGCTCCGATCCTGATGATGAGCCTCTTACTCCAGATCATCCCAGGCCAAAGTCTCCTCTGGAGGATCTTTATTTTTTTTGGAGTTGCTGAGAAAGATCCAGGAAGTTCATCAGTAGCAATCTCTGGAGCCACATCCACAGTGTAAGAAGCTTGCTGCCCACTTGGATTAGGCAGAGACTGCTCCAACATTGATTCCACCCTGGATTGAGCCAAAAGCAGACCTTGTTTCCATCTTCGAAGCAACCGGCCCATGTTAGTCCCTCTTTCCACTGAAGGCAGATCGGCTGGATCAGGCTCCTAAGGGAGTAGATTCTTTGAATGTACACCCGAAGGCGGACTCTGTCGTTGGCACCACTCGCTGCCGGTCTGCCAATCCAAACATCTCTACTCGTCTCCATGTGAAAAGGAGTCTCTCCTTCTGGACCAGTAGGGGAAGAAGGTGTACACTTCTACCCTGCGTATTAGGACCCTGAACTATGTCGCTTACATGGGGGACTACCAGAAGACTATCCTGACTTTGGTGGAATCAGAATTGGACTTGGAGTCTCAGACCAAACAGGAAGTGGCTGACCTTGTCGGCTCTACTCGTTCAGCTAGTCAGCACATGCTCTGTGCCACCTACAAGGCAGTGGGCAGAGCTCTGCCTTTGCCGTATGTCTACAGCGTCATGCCTGGCTCAGTGTTAGGATTGGTCCCTGAAGTGCAATCTGTACTCAAACTACATGCTATGTTTCAGACTGGCAGGCCACACGGCCATGCAGCGCCAGACAAAATAAAAAAAATGCCCACAAGTGACAGAGTGCATTTTTGAGCATTTTGCTGTGCAAAAACCGTACGTCCAACTGAAATGCAACTTGTCAGATCAAGATATCTACCGTGCCCCACTGCTCATACCAAATTTCATGCAAATCCGTTGAATGGGTCCAAAGTTATTAACATGCAAAATTTCAGGTTTAACAGACGTGCCTACTCAACCCTAAATCTCTCCATTGTATAGAGAGAGATGGGGGAGAGGTGTGAAGGGTGACTGAGGTGTGTGGTTGCACTGTGATATACACACGCCTTTGGTGTGTGTTGCACATTAGGCATGTAGAGTGCGTCCGGGACCACCCAAGGCATGCATATATTGGAGCATGACCACACACCTCAGTGGTTTATCTATCTTATAAAATGTCAGTAGTTTTTTTGGGGTAAAATGTATGTCCGTCTGCTGTGATATATGCACGGCCATGTCATGTGTTTTATATAATCAAAACATTGGATTTGGAGCATTTACTTTTAATATTATAGTGGGTGGGGGGTGCTGCTGGGTGGGATGTGTCTAGATGGGGGGTGTGTGTGTGTGTGTGTGTGTGTGTGTGTGTGTGTGTGTGTGTGTTATGAAAACAAAGACAAGGCCATACGCCAGCATGTGGTCTAAAAGCAAAACAAAATGGTTATATTAAATGCATGCTGAAAATAGTTAAAATCTACGTTTTCACCTTAGGTCTTCAAGAAATATCTAAAGAGAAAAAAGTTAGTGTGTATAGTATAGTGTGTGTTAGTGTGTGTATAGAGTGTGTATAGTGTGTGTATAGTGTGTGTATAGTGTGTGTATAGTGTGTGTATAGTGTGTGTGTGTATACATATATGTATATGTAGTACCCATCTGTAGGATAGTGTGTGGCATCCCATACACAAGGCAGTTCTTCACCAGAGTATTTTCTATGACGAGCTAAGCTAGAAAAGTCCCTCTGCTGTCATAGAAAACACAAGGGAAAAGAGTTGCTTGGGATGCCAAACACTGTTCTATGTAGTGTATGGTGCCCAAACATTTTCTAGTGAGACCTGCACTCCACGTCTCTCAACCCTCCGGCCAGCTCGTGCACCCGACTCTCCAACTGCCCCCTGTCCTATGAACAGCGCTGGTGGGGGCAGTTGTATTGTGACGTAGAACGACTTTTCATTCTGCATTAGTAGCTACATCAGTAGCTACTTCACTACTACAGCAGAATGACTTTTTACAGTGATGAAGTCTATACAGTTGCGTTCCACCATACACTATAAAGCTATACACAGAGAATGTAATCCATAAATGAAATATTGCATCAGTGGGATCGAAGTACTCTGAGGAGGAAAGGGACCTAAGGGTGATATTTTATTTTGTTAAAACTCTTTCCAGTGCAGTATAGTATGTAGAACAGCTAACTGGATGCTGGGATGCATCAGGTGTGGTTTCACTAGTTGCAGCAAATTGGTGATACTGGTGCTTTACTGGTCACTTTAGGCCACATCTGGCATTGTGTGCAGTTTTTGAATAGACTTCTGAAAGACAGGATGGAGTTAAACTAGCCAACTGCGCTACGAAAATGATTCAGGGTCTTAACATGTATCCTCTGGAGGACAAGAGGGGGAAAAGGGAATATGAAAGAGATTTAACATATATACATGAAGGGACATAAACAGCAGAACCACCAGGGGGCACAACTCTTAAACTGCCAAGGTGGTGGGAAATTCATAAGTCTACCCAGTAACGCAATTTATACTGGGGTGATAGTTTGAAACGTGGGACATTTTCATGGAGGTAATAGGAACAAAAGAGGGCCGGGGAGATCAGTGTAGAGTAAAAACGATGCCAGAACATCATGGCAACTAGATGGAACCAGTTCCCAAAAATATTTTTAAACTGTCTTTCTGGGTCTGTATTGTGATGCATGAGAAACGCTACTAAGGTCAGCATGGTTAGAATCGCAGGCAGATAGGAAGTTTAATTTCCCACAAGTTTCTGATCCACAGTTTAGGGTGGACTCTGCCAACATCTGCACTCCCACCAAACAACCCACCATGGATGTGAACCCCACTGTACTTAGAAATGGAGATGATTATAAAGCCTCTCTTAGTGATCCTTTTAAACAAAACCAATCCAAGAAAACCCACAATCTCAAGCTGCTACAAATTCTGGAACATTGGCTGCTGCTCTGAAACTCCCTGAGCCCCCAGTTCAGTATGCCCCACTATGGGACATTTTTAACATGGGGAGTAGTCTATCCCAGTTAGTAGGTGGTTAAGAGCCAGTATACAATATGTTCCAGATATTTGTCCCCAGGTCCAAAACGACCTCCTCTTGTGCTGATTTTTAATGACACTCTTCCCCCATTCCGAAGGAAAGACTTCTGGCTATTTCTCGAGTGGGGCGGGGACGCCAGCTTAATTGCCAGGTTAAACAGAGAGCTGAAAGGCTTAATCCCTGAAAGTATCGGGTTAGAAGAAATTCTGGTGAGATGGTTCCGCTTACAGCACACCAGCTTTCAGCTCAATACATAGAGCAGTTTAACCATGGCAGTAAGACCATGGACATTTCTCCATTGATCTTAAATAGGTACAACCATACCACCCAGTTGAAGGCTTTCTCTGCATAGTGTGACTAGGAATGCTGGTTCTTATAGACTGGTAGCTGTTCCTGTGATACAGGTAACTTTTCTGTCTGTAATACTGCTGACCTGGCATGAACCCTGTCTGGTGGGTTGATCAGGGAGGGTAGCATCTGCAGGAGTCTGTTATCCAGGACCTTGTTGTTAACGTGAGTGGCGCATAACTGGAGCATTGGGTGTATTGCAGCCCTGCCACAAACTTAAGAGGCCCTGGTAGACTCAGTGTTGTAGGCTAGATTAATTCAAAGGCTGTAAGAGTTTGATAACTAATACAGCTTTAGGTTGCAATATTTTATAATTGTCTGCATGTAGCAGTGCACAGATATGTACCGGTGGTGGTGGCTGAAGTCCCATATGAGGTATGTTTCCACATCCCCTTTGGCATACAGGTGCACGGGTTGGCTTCTGGGGCAATGAGATCCATGTGGAAAGTTTGGGAAACCATGACTCTGAGCTTGGCATTAGTGCTTATGTGCATGCCCAGAGTCATGGCTTTACTTTTCAAGGCCATATTTAAGAATTACAGTGCTTGTATAAAATTACTAATACTGGTCAGTTCAGAGTACAGTACATCAAATTTTTTTTTTTTTTGATTAAAAGTGTGCCTTGAAAATACGAACGCGCTCATTCGTGAGACAGTTTCCTTGATGCTGCAGTGTCCTAGTCCTTTGGGGGCATGTAGGAGTGGACAGTGAGTTGCAGTCAGCGTGCTAGATGTACATTTTTCTTAAATACTTGGAATATACAATATTTTGTCACCAATTGCCCACGTATTTCATTAGTGCACATTAGATGGCGAGAGACACCAGTTTTTTAACACTTTGGAAAAAATAGAAAAAGCCAACAGTGTCCCTTTTTATGGTATCCCCGATGTGATGACCATTGTGTCTCTCCTCAGTTTCATGTACTCTCGGTACTCTGTTCTGGGATTCTTGCTCCCTATGTGCAAGACCTTATTTTTTTCGGCATTAAACCTGAGCTATCTGGGATTTCAGCACATTTCAAAACATATTTTTGACCACTAACTTTCTGTATACTAGCTGCATCTTGTGTGTTCACTGAAGAATGCAACTCTGTGTGATAGAAATTGATAGGATTCAGTTAGATAAAAACATTTTTCCTAATGTTCAGGGTGTCCCTGATTCCAATCATGTCAATTTTAGTCCGTTACCCACTTGTGTAAAATGGCTTGGTGTGTCTGGGCATTTGGTAAGAGGAAATGCATAGGTCATGTTAGTTTAATCTGGAGAAGGGACAGGAGCCTGAATGGCCAGAGCTAAGCATGCCTCATTGCCTTGATTTCAGCTCGACAGCTGACAGTACAGATGATGCAGAACCCACAGATTCTTGCAGCACTTCAAGAAAGGCTGGATGGCCTGGTAGGAACCCCCACAGGCTATATGGGAGGTAAGGAAAATGTAATCTATGTTCTTCTACAGATATGCCATTATCCAAACATTGCTACATTTGGAATGCAGAGAAGATCTAGTGCCTAAACTGAAATGTTAAACCTCTACTAGAGGTCTTGGTGAATTGCAGCAACATAATTAGCTGGCATCAGCAGGAGTTGGTTGCATTAAATTTTCGTGCCTTCAAATTACCATTTTCATTAAAACTGTATTTTCACCTTACACTTTCACTGTTTAAAATATCCTCTGTCCGTACCTGCCAGGAAGTATTGTGAGGTAGAGCATTATAACTGGATTGCAGGACAAGCAGAAACGGATTACAAGGGACAGTCTGTTTGTACAGATGGCTAGGCGCTCCAAATAGGCATTGTTAATATTGACACACTACTGCAGATCAAAATCTAGTAAATGTTTGTCAAATGGCAAAATTACTAGAGAAACATTTCAGGCCACAGCTAACTAAAATGCAATAAAGTTTTAAAATTCTAGCTGGAAACATTGCCTGGCCATGCTAACTTTAATTTTACAGTAAACCATGACTTTTTTTCAAAAATCCATCTCGATTTGAGAGTAATCTGTGTTCTGTCTAGAATACATTCACTATCCGTATTTGGGAGTCTCCCACTGGGCTTACTCTGTCACAGGAACCATCTTCATTCTTGATACTCTGCCTATTACCAAGTTGTGCTTCTCTGGCTCTGATCACTGTTCTTGGATCTTCTTGGAAAGAAGTTACAGATTTTCAGGCTTTTTTGTTGAAAATGTATTGTGGCTTATTTCACTTGTCGCCTGATCATATTGATTTTCAGTTATGTGACTTGTTGTGGCACTGACATGCAAGGTGGGATTTAATTGGTATGTAGTGTGCAGGCAGATGATGTCTGCAACCGGACTCTGTTTGTCGAAGCCCTAACCACAATATGGTGCACTGCATGTGGTGACAGATGATGCACATATAGTCACTTGAGGGACAGAAAATGCTGCTCCTGCCAGGTGGGCCTCTGGGTGTAAGCCATCTGTGGTGCCTACTGGGGACAGTCCTGTATTTGCTTTTGGGTAAGTGATTGAATACACCAGTGATTTTCTGTTTTCAAAAGGAAAAAACTTTCTTGGTAAGTCACCCTCGATCCATATGCATAAAAAGGAGGTAGTCATTGATCATGAGTGTGGAACCTGTTGGTACTGCTTTTGCTCAGCAGTAGATGGTTTTGAGAGAGCAGTCCCTCTGGAGGGAGTTGGCCCATCAGTCTGCCTCCCAGACTATGCCTGCCAAGACTTCTCCAGCTTTAGTAAGCGTAAAAATTCCCGAGCTGCTTTCTGCATTTCTTGTTGAAATTCAGGATCCTTGAGTAGAGGGGTTACATCTCCATCTTGTACTAGCATTTCGACTTTTAGGGGTGGTATAAGTGACACCGGTGCATGGTCTGATATGATTATATTGCCTATGCTGCTGTTCGATATATCACTCGAGGCTGGCTAGTTAGCTAACCAATAGTCAATGTGACTGTCATGTGGAGAGGAATAGTACGTATAGTCCCAGCCTGATGGATGATCACGCCTCCAGACGTCCACTGAGCCCCACTCTATCATTTCCTGCAGGGCTGCGTGTGCTCTTGCTTTTTTTTTTGTTTTTTTTTTTTTGGGGTAGCACGTATATATTTATTTAGGAATATGTCTGGTACTAAGGTAAAATCTATTACAGGGTTTTAAATCATTGATCAGCAGTTTTTTGTTAGGATGATACCAACTGTACAAAAGTATATTTATAGATTTTCTAGGAGTGCTGTTAAACACAGTACAGCAAAAACTATGGATTTTCACAAAGATTTAGCACTTTTATGAGCAAAACGCTAATCGGTTTTTAGAGTTAAAAACCCTGTATTATCAAAGGAATAGTGGAATCGGACTGTGCTAGCCCAGCAATGGTTTGGCTCAAGTGTGGAAAAACTCTGCTTGGTCCACATTCGGAGCATAAAGGTTGCATATTATCAATCTGTCCAGGCCTGATTTTAATTTAACTATTACCCACCACTCCTGTTTAACAGCACGGGACTCTTCCATTGTCCAACTGCTCAAAATCTCCAAATTACTATAGCTACTCCCCTTGATTTGGAAGATGCTGAGCTAGCATGTATGGAACCAACCCACAATTTCTTGAGCCAAGAAGTGGATCTTTTTAAGGAGATGTTGCTCCTGCAAAAGAGCAGTGTCTGTGCATGGAACGTAAATGCTCAAGTACTTTGGTTCTTTTGACTGGGTGGTTAAGGCCTTTTACTTTCCATGACACTAGACGTAGGCCCTGTACAATATCTGGAGATGTAGTAATGAGTATGGCAGAAAACCTCTGCGCTTCCTTCAATGTGTTCTAAAGGAACAGACCTTCAGTACTCTGAGAGCTACTATCTAATAGATCTACTGTAATCTATTCTCAAATACCTAGAGGATTCTATGCTCTAAGACATGAGGTTATTGAATGACAATAGCCACAGGAAGGTGTATGCTAACAATAGTATCTAACCCAGCTAAACCGACTACTAGTGACAACAGAAAGCCTGTACTACTCGGGCTTAAATGCACTATTCTATAGTCAATAAGCGATTTAATCGTTAACTGCTACAGACTTTTTCAGAAAGAGGATAACCGAGAACCTGCATCAGCCAGCCCTCCTACGCCTGTGCTCGGGGGTATCAATGAGAATCACTGAACTGGGCTTATCCGCCCTCATCCAAGGAACAGTCCTAAGGGACCGTATAATCCTGGGGGGGGTAGGTAACTACCCTAATGGAAAACATAGGGCCAAGCCTACTGTAGCATTTGCCCATACAGTGCAGGTTCATTACAAATTCAAACATGAGACTATGTAAAGTTTAGCAACTTTCAGCATTATTTATACTTCCCAGATCTAGACCAAGCTTATAAGGGGGGGCCTTCTGCATCTAGACACTGTATCGCAGAGAAGGGAAAACTTTGACTGTACGTTAAGCCAAGCAAGAAAGACACCATAGAGTAAGATTGTAAACTGTGGTCAGTACAGTCGTGGTTCAGCCAGGGGATTCGTTTCTATTGCTTGCTTGTTGAAAGCAGTTACCAAGGACTAGGACCGCTTCAGAAGTTAACGCTGCTGCGTACGATTTAATCCCTGGTTTAACCGGACTAGAAATGTCCACCACTTCCAATAGAGAATATTCTTGGATATCGGCCTAGTTCATGTGGTTCCCATGATTAGGCGAGGAGGGCACCGTTAAATCTGCAAAACGATCTGAACAGGACTCCAAAGGCTCATCTCTAGGCACTTTTGCAGGTGGGGCTGCCTTCTGCAGTTCAGGGGAAATCTGTTGACCGCACCTAGATCTGTAGCTGCCTTGAAATCGGGCTGGTGTTTCTAGGAGGGAGAAAGGGCTGGCTTAGACAATCAGCCACTGTAGGTGTAGGTCGTCTGCTCGTACATGTAGATCTCTTCCTGAGGGTCCTCATTGAGCTGAGGACCTGGTCCCTCGTCTGCTCGTACATGTACATCTCTTCCTGGGGGGGCTCATTGAGCCAAGAACCTGGTCCCATATCATATGTCTTCTGGATTCTGTTGCTGGTGATTACGGTTCCTAGCTCCAGTGTCTGAGGGTTCCCATAGCCTTCTGGGGGATGGAGTCCGAAGAGGTAAGTTGGGCTAAAACTTAGAGGCCCATCTCTCAATCTCCTCAGGAGACTCTGCTAACAATTCTCACTTCCTTAGAAACCAACAGTCTGGCAAGACCTTTAAATCTGTATTGAAAATTTATGGGCTGACCGTATCTTCTTGATAGGGCCATAGGCCCTGCGCTTATTCGCGGTCTCCTGTGCAAAATCTCTGTATATGGAAATCTGCGCTCCTTGCCATCAAATTTCATCTAGGTC
Source organism: Neoceratodus forsteri (assembly GCA_016271365.2). Taxonomy (NCBI): domain Eukaryota; kingdom Metazoa; phylum Chordata; order Ceratodontiformes; family Ceratodontidae; genus Neoceratodus; species Neoceratodus forsteri. The sequence continues at coordinate 1,082,725,007 of CM028131.1, read as the reverse complement.
GTGAGCAGCACTTAGAATGCATTCCTTTGTAGAATATCTCAGAAAGTGTGCCACAATTGACCTTGGGGCTAATTGCTGATTCTCCTTTCTTCCAATTATCCGATGAGCTCTTTCAGTTTCAACTGGGCCTCTCTAGCGGTCGCCTAGCATCTCTGGGAGCGTCTTATTGAGAAACTTCTCCATGGATGTTCCCTCAGCTCACTCGTTGCATTCTCAGTCTGTTAGTTTAGCTTGTATGTCCAAAGTTTCCACCTTTTTTGTTCTGCCACATTTAATCGATCTTGTATTACATGTGCCTCTGCAGTATTTGCAGGTGCTGTACTGATTGTATCAACGCGCATCAAAACCGCCTCTAACATTCGGGTGGTGTATATTAGCAATTCAGTCACTGATGGCGGTTGGCTCGCATCTTGTATTGGAGAAATTATGTGCAGTGAAACCTGTTGCCAGCTTATTCGGCTTTGATTGTGCTGGTAGGGATATTGCTGTGACTCATCACTGGGCTGTATGGGGCAGACATGTCGACGGCTCCTGATTAGGCTCACTTTCTGTGGCCTAGCTGAGTGTCTCTGCTCGTGGATAGCTGGTGAGATTTAGCAGCTGCACAGCACAGTTCAGTCAAGAAAAAAACACCGGATGATTCAGGGTAGTTCCCCAGACAAGTATTTAGTAACAAAAGGTGCTTTACATCCTGGGATTAGACCGACCCGCCACAGGTTTTTCACAGCAAGGATGGAGCCCAAAAGTTATGCTGCCATTCCTTAGGCGGTCAAGCCACGCCCCCAAGATTGCAGATGCTTTTAACAAGTGTTTCTGCTCTGTATTTACCCCGAAGGATTAAAAGGTGGTAAGACCTTGTACAATCGGCCTGCAACTATTTCTTGCCTCATGATGATTAGGCAGTTGGATACCTAAAAACAAATTCCTTTACTGGGCTGGATGGTATCAATCCTAAATTCTTTATGGAACTGGCTGACCCCTCACTATCCTGTCTAAAAAAAAAAAAAAAAAAAAAAAAAATCTTCTAGATCAGGAACTATGCCTAGCAACTAAAAAAATGCCACAGCAATTCCCATTCATAAAAAGCAGAGCTCTAGGTGAAAAGTTTAGGCCTATTAGCCTTAACATCCATTTTATATGTAAAATAATGGAAAGACTATTTAAAAAAAAAAAAAAAAAAAAAACTTGGAAAGTGAAGCCACGGAGATGGGATTCAGGAATAGCAGACCAAGCATGGTTTTACTGCTGGAAGATCCTGCACCACTAACCTTTCTCATTCTGACAGTTGGTTCAAGTCTTGGAAAAATGGTCTGGTTGATGCAATCTAGCTAGACTTCAGAAAAGCATTGGACACTGTCCCCCACTTTGATCTGGTAAAACTTGGGTCTTATCAAACTGAACAGAAGAATGGCTAACTGGACCCAGCGAGTTAATGTAATTGACTCACTTTCTGGGGAGACAGGTGTCGCCAGTGGAGTTCCTCAAGCCTCTGTACTGGGACCAAGTCTATTTTGAATTTTTATTTGATTTACAATGCGGTGTCAAGAACAATATTACATTTGCCGATCCCAAGATAAGTTCAGAGGTGGACAGCGAGACCAAATATAAAACATTAGTACAAGATCTGAAGAGCATTGAGACATGGGTGAAGGCAAAATGAAATTCAGTGTTAACAAATGCTCTCTTCTCCATTTGGGCAAAAAACCCATGTAGAAACTGTACTAAATGAAAGTCATAAAACATGTAACAAACTAAAGAGACCTGGGAGTGATTAATGAATTTACAGTGACCAGTGTAGAAAGATTGCACTGACCACTGACATATACTTATTAGATCCATTTGTAAAATCTTCATCTCTAGAAATGAAACCTGTATTACACTCTTGTATATAACGCATTAGGCTGCATTTTGATTGTGCAGCATCCTTCTGGTCACTACACTTAATCAAAGATATAAAAGTAATTGACAGTATACAGAGAGGTGTTAACAGTTAGTTCCTAGACTGAAAGGATTGTCCTGCCCTGACAGATTGTCGGAGTTAAAACTAGGATCTTGGTCTTGAAGAAATGGGTGATCTCTTGTTGCATTGCTGAATTCATCTTATAATATAGTGAACATCACCTATGCACCTAGGCAAACATCCCTGCATTCCCATGATAAACTTTACATTCAGCAAACAGTCACAAATGAGGGTAAACTTTCTTTACCCTATGTACTTAATAGATTATGCAATAGTACTACCCCAAAAAAGACCTTGGTCAATATTACTGACTCGTTCAGACTTAAGTTGTCCTAGACACTTTCCTTTTTGAGAGAGGTAGTTAATACCTCCATGCTGTGGGAAGACTGTCGGGATGGGTCCAGTGCCGCCTTCTGCCTTAGATTACCAAGTAATAGAGAGATTACTTCGAGAGCAAGCTCTTGCAGCAGGTAACACTTGTAGGACTGATGCCACCTGGCAGCAGATCTCTGCAGTTTTCTCCAGCAGTACCGACATGGGACTGCCCACCTGACGTCTGCTCCACCCCTGACGTCACCCAGTATAAAGGCAGGAGGCGGTCCCCACATGCTCCAGGTCTTTCCTGCCGTGGCATACGTTGGTTAGCTTTTGGCTCTGTGGCTAGTTCCATCCGCTCTTCAGAGCTTCTCCACTGTTGTGTTTTTTTTTTTTTTTTTTTAATGCATGTCCACTTCCTTGAATGGGTACCATAACAAATGCTCACGTGGGAGACTGATCCCCTCCAAAGACTGCCACTCCTCTTGCCTTTACTGCTTGGGCTCCTGTCCCCACTGCCAGGCCTTCAACAGCAGGATCTGCATCAGGCGTCTAATCTCTTCAGGCTCATCTTGCCCAGCAGCAGTTAGCCCAAATACAGCAGGAGTCTTTGTCTGGGAGGGAATCCTGCCTCTTCTCCCACGCAAAAGCACAGTAAGGAGAAGCACCATGACCGGGAGAGGGTCCAGCTCCAGGCCCAGGTCATCCAGCTTGCACTCAGCTGGTCATTTCAGCTCATCTGGGCATGAGGCCTGACTTCCAAGCCTCCCTCCAGCTTCTCTCGTAATGGGCTCCACCCTTCAGCCCATCAAATCAGCCCTACAGACTCTGGATCTGTAGCGCCCAAGGTAAGCTGTCTTCCCACTCTGCCTCCATCTCCTCAGCTGACCTCCGGGAAGCCAAGAAGGCCTCCAGGCACTCTTCGGGCAGGGCCACGTCCCTCCCACGCAAGTCAGTCTGACCGGCATCAGACTCCGGTTTCTGACAAACGCCACTCAGAATCCCCTTTGGGAAATCTGCTGAAAAGCAGGCCAAATCACATAAACACTCACTGTCCTCGGCCCTTGATGGCGAAGGGATGTTCCTCAGATTTGGGCGCCGGCCCAATGCCGGATAAGTAACCTGCCATTACCCTGCCGGTGCCGACCAAGCAGTCTGTTGAACCTCCTGTGCAGTCTACCCTCCGGCTGACTAGTCCCGGCGTCGAACCTCCCAAAGACCTGTTGCCAGTTCACCCAACATCTGACCAGAATTACTGTACTGAGGAAATACCACCATCATCACCAGTCAGACCGACACTGGATCAGCCAGACACCGCACGTGGGCGAAGGCCTACTGATTCATCTTCCCAAGCTGGATTCTCCTAAATTGGGCATGTCCCAGGTAAAGGAGTTATTGTTACTGGGATACAGTGAAGCAGGATCTGGCACCCACTCCTCAGCCTCCTGACAACGAACCAAACCCGGATGTCGAGGTCCCTGTCCTGTCCAGGAAAGATGCGGGAAAAGCCACCAGTCCTAGGAAGCATAGAGAAAAATCCAAACGCAGGAGGTCTAGATTTTCCAGTTCCTCCTGCTCTCTTATGAGACCCAGGAAGAAAAGATGTCATTCTTCCCCCTATCTCCTGATGATTGTAGAGTTGGACCCCTCTTCTCTGGACTCTGATGTATATCTCCTTCCTAGGGATACAGAGGATCAGCCTAAATGTCCTCCCGATGACCCAGTTTCATGGAGGTCACGAGGCCTATAGGAGAACACGGGTTGGGATATGGAGGCCCTGGACCTTGAATGCTTGAGCCTGGCAAAATATCCTCCAGATGAATCCCAAGCCAGTGGCTATCCCTCCCTTGGTGGACACCTTCCAAGATGTCGTATATGCCACTTGGAGGCATCCACGTGCATCCTCTGCAGTGCCCAAGAAGGCGCCTAGATTATATCAGGCCCCCAAGGACCATTCCTTCTTGGCCGAGCACCCTATTGATGACTCCATGGTGATCTCCACTGCGCATGACCGTTCGCAGAGGCCAAAACACCGGAGCACCCAGCCACTGGACGGAGAGTCTAAGAAGCTGATTCCTTGGGTCATAAGGTGTACTCGTCTGCCACTTGCATTATTCGTAGTATCAATTTATTGATGCACATGGTCCAGTTCCAAACGCCCTTTGGGACCAAGGTCTGGACATTCTGCAGGGCAAGCCAGAGTGCCCGTAAAAGGCAGAGCTTGCTAAGCGTTAAACTGGCTCATGCGGGTACACACTTCCCGAGGGCAGTTTATGACTCTGCGGACACTGTGGCGAGAGGTTGCTTCAATTGGTATTGGTCTTCGGTGCTGCTCCAGGTCTCTGGGTTCAACCCAGATGTTCAGATGAACCTTCTGGGTGCCCCATTCAAGGTCTTTGTGCTCTCTGGCGAAGATATGGAGAAGGTCATTGCTAGACTGCAGGACTCCAGTAAGGCTTACCATACAGTCCATGTACCACCTGAAGCAGCAGCATTTTCACAGCCCAGTTTTCGTGGCAGAGGGGGGGGTCAACTGCCTCAGCAGCCCCGCTTTCAGCCCCAGCCTCAGCAGGGAGGTTTTGGTCAGAGGTGGAGCCAGAGGTTCCGCCTCAGCCACCTCTAGACAGGCTAGACCTACTGCTGCCGCCCTACCTACTCCCCTTTTTTACAGCCTGACTATCTGGGCAATCCTTTTCTCCCAGACTTGTGAGGGCCAGTGGGAGGCCGCTTTTCTCTGTACACTGAGGCTTGGAGAGAAGTAACCTCCGACTGATGGGTCCTCTCGGAGTTCAGGCACTCCATAGAGTTGGTCTCCTTACAGACCTTCGCCCTGTCCCATTACCCAGAGACCACAGAGCTCCTATCCAGCAGGAAATTCAGTCTCCTCTTGCCAGGGACGTCATGTAAAGTGTTCCGCAGCAGAGAGACTGGGAACCAGAAAGATGAGAGTAAAACCCAAAGACTGGGGATTTAAGACCCATCTTGGATCTTGGCCAGCTGAACCAGTGGGTCTCTCTTGCAGGAGATTCCACATGGTCTCTCTCTCTCCAGTCTCCGTCCATTCGTTTTCCAGTCAGAGACTGGATGGTTTCCCTGGACATGCAGGATGCTCATCTGCACATCCCTATCACCAAAAACCATCGGAAGTTCCTGAGATTCAGGTTTGAGGGTCGGTCCTTCCAGGTCAAGGTCCTTCCCTTAGGTCTTTGCTCTGCCCCCAGGGTCTTCACAAAGTGCCTTGCGGTTGTCTCCGTGGCCTTGTGCAAGAGGGCCACTTCCTATTCCCTTATCTGGATGATTGGCTTCTGTTGGCTCCTTATCTGTCTCACCTCTAGGGGACTATCCTAGACACTGTTGATCTTTGTCTGGGGGGATCCCTGTGAAACCAGAGAAGTCTCAGCTCTTTGCCTTCCAGAAGCACCAGTTCATAGGAACTCGGTTGGATACCTCGGTAGGGCTTTTCTTCCCTCCGACAGAGCGGAGCGTCTCTGGGCTCTGGCTGCTCAAATCTAAGCATTTGCTGTTCTGGCCCAGTCTATTAGGCTGCTGGGATATATGGCAGCAGCCATCATTTCAGTCCCCTTTGCCCGGCTGTGCATGCACCCTATCCAGTGGACATTTCGCGTCCAAGGGATCAGACTCTGGATGACCTAGACTTGCTCATAGGGATCACAGAGCCAATTCGTCAGCTTCGCTGGTGGTCTCCATAGAACCTCAGAGGAGCCTCCCCTTCCGATCCACCTATCCACACCCTTACTACAGATATCAGGAACAGGATGGGGTGCACATTGGAAACCCACAGGACCAGAGGGCTGTGGTCCCTTTCAGAGGAGAACCTGCATATCAACGTAAGACAGCTGAGAGCAGTCCTACAAGCACTGGGCCCATTTTTAATACCTGGCCATCTCCGCGTGCAGACAACATCTCAGTGGTGGTTAACATCAGCAGGGAGGTATGCACTCTAATCCTGCTGTTGGGAGGCTATGAGTGTGTGTGGGACTGGGCGATGGAGCATCAGCTCTCTCTCAGTAGTCCACATTCCAGGCTCTCTGAACACGATTGCGGATGCTCTCAGCTGAGCAAGGCCTCTTACTCATGAGTCGTCATTGCTACAAAACATGGCGGACAGCTTGTTCGCCATGTGGGGGGACACCAGAATTAGATCTATTTGTCTCTATCCAACACAGAACTGCCCAACTTCTGCTCCCTCGATCCAGAGCATGGAGCTTTTTGGCAAGACTCATTGTCCCCCTCTTGGAGAGGAAGGTTCCTCTATGCCTTCCACCCTTCCCTCTCACACAGCGGGCACTCCTCAAAGCCCAATCAGAGGGTAGTAATGATCCTGATGGCCCCGCTGTAGCCCAGGCAGATTTGGTTCCCCTTACTCTGATGTTTGACGGTGGAGCCTCCTGTTCCTCTTCCAGTCTCGGCTCGGCTACTTTCTCAAGACAGTGGGACCTTGGTTCATCTCAGTCTGTGCTCCCCTTCACCTGCATGCTTGGCTCCTCTGGACCTAGCGAAGCTCAGATTCGGAGTTTCAGATAAAGTAGCACAAATCCTGGTTGAGGTGCAGAAGCCCACCACCAGGGCCACTTACGCCATGAAATGGAAACGTTTCTGTCTTTGGACTGCTGTCAGGAGATTGGATCCTCTGGTCTGTCCGGTGAATACAGTCTTGGAATACCTGTTATCCCTGTTGGAGTCGGGTCAGAGTTACTCCTCTATTAAGGTACACTTACCAACTGTTTCTGCCAATCACCAGCTTGTCCATTGCAGGACAGTGGCTCAACTGGAGGTGGTCAAAGCCTTCCTTAAAGGAATCCTTCATATCCATCCACCTATTTGTCATCCTGTCCCTCCTTGGGATTTGCTTTTTGTTCTGGAGAGGCTTACGCTTTCTCCCTATGAGCTGTGAGCTCCATTTTCTTTCTCGGAAAATGCTGCTTTTGGTTACTCGGTATTACTCGGTAAAACTCTGTTTTATTAACGTGGAAGAAGGCGCTAGGCCCATCGAGACCACTTTCCCCACAATCGTGGGGGGAATTTTTAACTGCCCAGTAATCTATCAAATTGGACCTTGAATTTTTCCCAAGATGTTTCATCAACTATATACTGTGGCAGAGTTCCACAAAGCTGCAGTTCTAACTGCAAAGAAATATTTCCTTTTATTAGTGAATACCTTTTGTGTGTTAATTTGTCTGTTACATCTTAATCCATATATGTTGGTCCACTTAATTTCATCAGATGTTTGTCATTTAGAATGTTAAAAAATAACAGCAAATCACCGCTATCTCTTCTCGCTTGGAGGTCATACAAACTCTGAGATTTCACTATCTTTATATGGAAGATATTTTATATCAGGGATGAGTTTTGTCATTCTTCTTTGTAGACTCTCAATTAATTTCTTATCCTTTTCCAAATATGGTGCCCAAAATGAAGATGCAAAATCAGTGTGGTCTAATATAAGCTTTATATAATTTTTATACAATCTTTATTGTACGTTATAAATGGGTTTTTTATACCATTGATAATATAATTTCCTGTTTGAGTTACTGTAATGCATTGGCTGCTCCAATCAAATTTATTAACTATAACTCCTAAATCTTTTTCTTGGGTTCCAGTCGGGATTTGTTTCTCGCATAATACATAATTAGTACCCGGATTCCTTTTACCCAAGTGCATAACCATGCACTTGTCAGTATTAAAACACGTTATTTGCCCATTTTTCTATTATTAAATCCATTTTTAATCTATTGATGTTTAATTCTGAATCCACCTCAGCTGATATTTTAGCATCATCGGCGAATTTGCTGATCTGATTATTTTTTTATTTATTTTTTAACCCCATTTGAAGGTCACCAATAAAAACTCCAAATAAGGTAGGACCCAATACTGAACCTTGGGGTACACCACTAGTAACAGGAATACTGGAGGAAACTGCATTCCTAATTCTAACAATCTGGCTTCTAGTCTTCAACCATTCCTCAACCCATTTGACGATATATGTATTAAATCGCAATTTAACTAATTTCAAAACTAACAGGTTGTGCGAGACCTTATCAAATTCCCTACTAAAGTCCAAAAACACATCAACCGGAATTCCTCAGTCCAGACTACTACTTATACTTTCCTAGAAAGTAATAAGATTAGTGGTGCATGATCTTCCCTTACAAAATCCATGTTGTGAATTATCTACTAGACCCTTAATTAGTATTTCTTGATCCAGCCTTGTTTTCAATATTCTTTCAATAATTTTACATACCACCAAAGTGAGACTAATGGGTCTATAATTGTCCACCCTACTCCTATTACCCTTATGTATAGGTATCACAGTAGCTAGCCTCCAATCCTGAGGGACCACTCCATACATATATGATTTATTAAAGATCAAGTATAAAGGAAATAGAAGTACATCAGAAATTTGTTTAATAAAATATGAATTTAGATTATCTGGCCCAGAAGATGTTTCCTTTAAACTATTAATAGCCTCCTTTATTTCTAACAAGGTGATTTCTTCATACGGGCTAGAATAATCATATGCTAGATCTTTTAAAGGATCTTTATATGTAAATACTGTCCCGAAATAATTATTAAATACATTGGTAACATCTAGTTCACTCTATAATTTTCCCTTCATAGATAATGGTAGATATTGAGGGATTAGAGTTTTTATTTTTATTGTATGCGTAAAAGGATTTTGGATTAAATTCCAATGTTAACTTAAGTTCAGTACATTTTGTCTTTTATAATGAGGGATTTAGTGAATTTGTTGTTTTTTATAATTGCATCTATTTACTTCACTCTGGTAAGCCTTAAGTTTCCTAAATGCTTTTTTCTTATCTGTTTTTGTATTTTTGGTGTTAACCAAGTGGGCATTTTACCTTTTTGGTTATTTTGATTGTGGGAATGAAATTTTTTTCACGGTCACATCGTATCCTTAAGAATGGACCAGGATTCTTCTGCATTCTTATCTTTAAACAAGGTAGTCCAATCAGTATTTAGTAGTATACTCTCTATACTTTTACAATTTCCCTTATAATAATTATAACTGTTTAATTTCCCTACAACCGTTTACCTATTACAGAAAAAGTGACAACCTTGTGGTCACTAGAGCCTAAAGATTCAGTTGTTTCTATTTTATCCAGTTTATCTGGAATGTTAGTCAAGATAAGATGTAGGATATTCCCCCCCCCACCCCGAGTCGATTCCATCACCATTTGTTCAAGATCTAGACTAGTAATTAGATATTTATATTCAATATTTGTAGTTGCTATAAGATTTAACCAGTCAATACCTAGGAGATTCAAATCCCCAATAAGATTAGAAGGTTCAGAATATTCTTCCAGGTATTGTATGACAGCTTGGTCATATGCAAGATCAGCATTGGGAGGATGACAGACAGACAGACTCCCATGATTGGAATTGAACACAGCACCCCTCAATCTAAACGGGTGTATAGCGGACTCTATGATTGAAATTGTATCCTTTATATACAAACAGACCCCTCCACCTGTTCTATTACCCCTATTATAATACAAGTTATATCCTGGAATAGCATTGAACCAATGGGACTCATCATTCCACTGTGTCTCAGTGGTAGCTATGAAGTCTATTTCATGCTTATTCATTCTTCCTGCTAACTGTTAACTTAACAATGTTTAATCTTCTGGCATTACACAGAAAAAATGTGACTTCATCAGATGGCGCTAATTCCGATGTAATGCTCCCCCTTTGCCCCGCTTTTAGTTTAAACACCGGTTAATTATGGATAAAAATTGTTTGCCAGGGAGATGACTTCCTTTTTTACTCAAATGTAGACCGTCCCAACTGAAGACTGTAATCCTTTTCAAATGTTTCCCAATGTGTAATGCAGGTAATGTTATTAAATGTCCATTTGCGTAGTCATTCCTTCACTTTTATTTAATAATGGATTTTCTTAGATGCTCGAGGTATGGGTAATATTTCAGAGGCAGATTTCGGAATTTCAAGGATTTTAGGGTGCTGACCAGGGACACAACTATTTTTGTATCATGGACTGTAAACTTATTTGTCATTTGTTCCTACGTGAACTATAACCAAAAGATTAGTACCCCCATTTTTGAGGACATTTGGAGCCATTCTCTCAATATCCCTTATCCAAGCGCCCCTGAAACTGGAACTCATTCTATTTTATCACTATTACAAATATGTCCATCCATATATTTAATTATTGAATCACCTAAAACTATGACCTGTCTTGGTTCCTCACTTTCCATTTTTTCTGAGTGCACAGTAGGGCTTCCAGGTAACTGAGTTCTGTTGTGATATCATGCATTGGAAGTGCATTACTAATTTCGGGAATTCCATTATGTATTTAAGCATTAGTTTCAACAACATCCCTTTCTTCTTGAGTAGAATGTATTCTGCCGATGGAACTTTCAACGTTAGTGCATATTATTTCATCACTTTTTTCATTAGGTACAGCTTCTTCTCCCAGGATTTGAAAACTGTTTTCCAATGGAATTTCAAATTCCATAGCTGTTACCTTTTTTTCCTAAATACGGAGACTCCATTCATCACTACTTTCCCCATACTCCCCTCTAGCTGTCTTTAGCGAGTCCTCCTTGGTCTTATTTTGATTTTTGAATGTGGTAATACTAGTTTTTTTTAAACTCCTCTAGTTCAAAATGTAATGTCTCATTTTGTTTACTTAATTTCGCAACTTGTTCTAATCCTTCTGTCTTAGTCTTTAACTCCAAGTGAAGTATACACTGAACATTTTAGACCTTCGAACCCCACACTTGTCTCCAGACAAAAATTATTGCACAGTATACAAGTCATGGCAATTTCCCCTGTAGATAGGGTAACTGTTCCCTCATTAATATTAATTTCCTTACCCTAGTTCAAATGTTTGCACAGGTAACGATCCAAAGTAGATTATTGCTATTCTGATTACAAATTGCAGAATAACAATTATTGAAATGTATGCCCAGGTGAACAAAGTTTACTTTATTTTCTTTAGGGTAATGGTACTTCCGCCTAGCATGCCTGACACGCACGTCTTTAAGCGTGAGCAATTAGCGATGCCCACTATCGCCGTGGAGCATGTTAAAATAGTTTCTCTGAACCCGAAAGTGCTACGGAGGTCACGAGACCTCACTCGTAGCAAACTCCCAAAAGATAGTTAACTAAAATTAAGAAACCCTGTTACAAGGCTAAAGGTCCTTATTTAGATATGCTCAAAGGTGCAAGAACAGAATTATTTTAGTTTGTTTTTTCTGAGTTTTGTAGTCCCCAGAAACTGGCATGAACTACAGAGCTCCTCTTCCTGATATTAGCAGGGCTCCAACTGAATGGCACAAAACGTTTGTAACAAGCAAAGTGTGATCAGATTTGTATGGGTCACAGCTCAAGTCTACACATCAAAGTACTACACACAGTGGTTGCAGTCACTTTGGCAAGACACGTCTCTGCGCTCCATGCCTTGATGTGCAGGGAACCTCATCTTTTTCATAGGGATAGGGTAGACCTTTGTACCAATACCAAATTTCTGCCAAAGGTGGTTTCTGAGCTTATTCTTAATCAGTCAGTTCAACTATCTGGAGTATTCCAATAAAGGTGAAGCGCTTCTGCACACTTTCGATGTTCACAGAGCCTTGCGTTGCTGCCTGTCCAGAACCAAGGAGGTCAAGCAGTCTGATCAACTTCATGTCCTTTGCAGACAGGTCCTTAGGGCACCAGGTTACCAAGCAGACACTTTCGCATTGGTTGGTAAACTGCATTTCTTTTTACCAGAAGGGTGGCAAAACCCTTCCGGGTGCTGTCGGGGCACATTCCACTAGGGCTGTTGCCACTTCCTTTGTAGCCTTGAAAAGGGTGTTGGCAGACATGCGCTGCCACCACTTGGCATTCTGTCCATACTTTCATCTGGCACTACAGCCTGGATATTATTTCCATGCGTTGAGCAGGATTTGGCCTTGCAGTCCTACAGGGCCTGATCTCCAGAGATTTTTCTGTTCCTGGTGTCTGCCTTTCCTTCTCCCTTCTGAGGGTTGTCTTTAGTTTTATACTGCTTGGGGAATCTGTCCTAAAAGTGTTGCCTGCTGCAAGAGCTTATACTCTAAGATAGTACAGTTACGTAAGGACTTACTGTAACAGATATTCTAGGGACATGGATATGTTCATCCACACTTATTGGCAGGTTCCTTGCCGCTTTAAATCTTGCCAGAAGGTCTTCAAGCTGGCTCCTCCCACCCACGCGGGTGGTAAAACTCTCGGCTCCGCTCCATGACGCCAGATCTTCCTTACCGTTTGGAAGCTCAGGTTCCCTCCTTAACGCTCTGCGTATAAGACTGGTTCCTAATTCTTCGAATTTTCGAAATTAAAAAAGTTTTTGCTAAAAAGACTTCGGCCTTCTCTCCCTCGTGGCTGCGATGGACAAATCGACTCCCGGTTTCTGGAGATGTCTCGGACGGATCCGCACTCCAGGTGCGTCTACTGCTTGGGCCTTGAGCACGACCCACAGGCCTGCGACCTGTGCTCTTCCTTTTCGGCCTACGGCCTCGAAGACCGTGCTGCCCGTTTACAACTGGGGCATCCCGAGAAGAGATTTCCTCCAGTAAAGTCAAGAGGCCCGGTCGTCGGATCAGCTCGAGCAGATCGCCCTCGAAGAGGAGGCGGCGCGGGCCACTTCTACCTCGGCTGCGGCATTTGTCCTGCTATCTCTCGGTGCCTCTTATTCGGCTTCCTTTAAGGAGCTTTGTCTGACCCTCTCGACAAAAGGTGAGGGTCCAGCTTCTTCTGAACCATTGTCTCGGTCCAAAAAGAGATGAGAGTAAGTCTCCCCGTCGACGCTCTTGGGAGCGGGAAAAGATCCCTCTCCCCTAGTAGTCGGCCGTCGACTTGGTCGACCTCACCGACCGGCCACTGGTTTCCACGGTGTCCCCGCCAGGCCAGTTGACAGACCTCGTCGAATGCTGTCGAGATTTTCTCGACCCATTGGACGGGTTGTCGGCTGGAGAAGCTGAGAACTCTCTCCCGTTCCCCGGGTGGGAGTTGAGGATCCCGCTGGGCTGCCTGTGCCCTCTGGTTCGGAGCCTTCGGTTGAATCGTCCGAACCGAGGGAGTGCCATTTCCGCCGACACCTCCCGCATCGTTCTCAGCTTAGCCGAGGCTCTCGGTCTCGGATGTCTTCGCAGTCCAGCCGATCCCGCCGTCATAGGCGGTTTGTCTCGGCACCGCGGCAAGCAGCACCGCCACTCATCCTCTTCCTCCTCGGACGAGGGGAGGCTTCGACGCAAGTTTCATCGGAGGTATGAGGAACTCATGCGTGGCAACAGTTCCTTCTGACCGGGAATAAGCCGACGCCGTCGTCTTCCCCGGCCATTAAGTGGCTGTCACCAGAGCGGCCGAAACAACCCCTCGTCTTAGCCGAGGAGCCTGTTCGGCCAATTCCAGCTGCCCCACAGATTCCGGTGGAACCTCCGCCTCCACAGCCGTTAGTTGGGGCTCCGACCAAAAATTCTCTGTCGGCTCAGGGACTGCCCCATAGGCTGTCTGTCACCCTCACTCCTGATGGACCTTGGCAGGTGGAGGGTGGCTCAGGCCCGAGGCAGCTCTTTGAGGACTCTTCTGAGTCAGAGGATGATTCCTCCCTTTTCTCCAAGCGAATGGACTTGGAGTCCTCAGGAGGACAGTCGGTGGACAATAGCCCTTCGTCCTTCCTAGGATTGCTTCGGCTCATCTCTGAGTCCACCGGGATGAAGCTCGAACCCGTTTCTAAACGGGCCAGGTATCCCCTCACGGAGGCCTTTCCAGTGGCAGAGGCCATAGTGGGTCCGGCCTTGGAGCTCTGGCAGCGCTCTTCCTGTCCTGCGCCTTCGGCCAGGATGGCCAGGAAGTATGCGGTCCCTACCGGTTCCCTGTCCGGTTTTTCAGAACACCCCTCTGCTGAGGGGTTGGTTACCGACAGTTTTCCGGCATGCCGGGAATGCTAGGGATGTGGACAAACCTCCCGACAAGGAGTCCAAGAAATTGGACTATGCCGGGCGAAAAGTCTATGCTACGTGTCCTCTCGGCATTCACCAGGCCAGTTCGGCCGTCCTCATGGCACATTTGTCTCATGCCCTGTTGGGCTCCCTGGATGAGGTCGTCCCTCATCTTCCCGCGGATCTGCAGACTACGGTCAGGCAGGTGTGGGACCAGGGCAGTGGCCAAACAGCAGCTCCAGGCTGCTTTAGACATTGGGGACTAATGTGCCAGGTCTGTGGCGGCCGCAGTGGCTATGCGTCGTCTGGCTTGGTTGAGGATAGCCACCTTTACTTCGGATACCCAGCACAAGTTGGCGGATGTTCCCTTTTTGGGGACTGACCTCTTCGGCCCTGGGGTGGAAGGTCACCCGCAGAGGATCGATAAGTCCAATGCTACCTTGGACTCTGTCTCTTCCGCTCAGAAGGACAAAGGCCGCAAACCACAGCCTAAGCCCTTTCGTCCTTCTGCGCCCACGGCGCGTCAGGGCCAGCAGGCTCGGGCTCGGCATCCCTAGCCCGGAGCTTCCTCCAACAGGCAGCAGGGAGGTAAAGGCCCAGGAGGTCCCTCCTCCAAGCCTGCCCAGTGACGGGCTGAGGGGTGTCTCCCCCAACCCCGTCACCTCATCCCAGGTTCCCCCCGTGGGGGGACGGCTCTGGCACTTCCTTTCTGCCTGGTCCGTTATTACCACGGACAGGTGGGTACTGGAGGTGGTGGGAAAAGGCCTGCCTCTAGAATCGAGCAGGCCCCGCCCTTCACAGCCGCCGCGCTGGGGCCTCGGGTCCGCAGCTCACTGTCGGCCCGCCGGGCCGACATCGCCTCCTCCTCCAAACGGGGTGATCAGGAGGTAGCGACCCTCCTCAGACCCGGGTTTGTGTCCAGGTAACTTCCTGGTTACGAACGGACGGGGCTGGCGCCCATTCTCGACCTTCACGACCTGAACAAGTTCCTAAGGTCTCGAACCTTCAGGATGGTCACTCTGGCTCAGATAATACCATCCCTGGAACACGGCGTGTGGTTCTGCTCTCTGGACCTGCAGGACGCGTTCTTTCACGTCCCTATCCGTCCGTCACATCGGAGATTCCTTCGCTTTCGAGCAGAGGGATCCCTCTTCGAGTTCCGAGCCATGCCCTTCGGCCTGTCTCCAGCTCCCAGGGTCTTCACCAAATGCATTGCAGTGGTGACAGCTTTCCTGCGGTGCCGAGGGGTCCGGGTGTACCCTTACCTGGACGATTGGCTGATAGCAGCCCTCTCCAGACAGGAGGTGGAGCGGTCCAGAGATCTGGCCCTCCAGGTTTGCTGCCAAGTCGGAACTCGAGCCGAAGCAGGTGATTCTGTGTATCGGGGCAGAGCGCGACTCTCTTCGAGCCAGAGCATGGCTCCCGGCGGACAGGGCCGAGGTTCTTGCCTCCTTTGCCCAGTCATTTCTGGTTGGGCAATCGCGCCCTGCCCGGGACTTCCTGTGCCTCCTGGGTCTCATGGCGGCCTGTACCAGCGTGGTCCATTGGGCACGCTGGCACATGCGCCCATTCAGTGGGGACTGGCCAGCCAGTGGTCACAACGCTGCGATCCATTGGACCAGCTAGTGATGGTGACCCAGGAGATGTGGAACGCTCTCCGGTGGTGGACCGTTCCATCTCATCTGCAGGAGGGCATCCCGTTTGTCCGCCTCGAGCCGACGGTCTCTATCGACCGATGCCTCTGATGGGTTGGGGTGCCTATCTGGGGGAACACCGAGCACATGGCCTCTGGTCCCCGCGGGAGTCCCGATGCCACATCAACCTGCTGGAGCTCCGAGCGGTCTGCCTAGCTCTCGCCGCCTTTGCTCCGTTTCTCCGGGGTCAAGTGGTCAGTCCAGATGGACAATACCACGACCATGTACTACCTAAACCGCAAGGGCAGGACGTGTTCAATGCTTCTATGCAAGGAAGCTCTCTGCATTTGGTCACTCATGCGCAGCCTGGAGGCGGATCTCCTAGCCATTCATGTGGCAGGAGCCTCCAACACCCTGGCCGATGCCCTGGGCCGGATAGGGGCTGCATCTCACGAGTGGTCTCTCCTGCCGGAGGTAGTACAAGATCTGTTCTCCCACTGGGGCACACCTCAGGTGGACCCGCTTGCCTCCAGGAGAATGCGGCTGAGGCTGTTTCATGCCCGCCTCAGCAGGGCTCGCTGCAGGGGGATGCTTTCTCGAGGCTGTGGACCCCAGGCCTCTTCTACGCCTTTCCCCCATTTCGCTTGATCCACAAGGTGCTTCTCAAAGCAAGGAGGGACAAGGCGCAGGTGATTCTGATAGCCCCAGACTGGCCCCGCCAATTCTGGTACCCAGATCTCCTCAGCCTCAGCTCCAGGCTCCCAAGGCAGCATCCAGCTCGCCCGGACCTGCTCTCAGTCAATCAGGGGAAGGTGTTCCATCCGTACCTTCAGTCCCTGCACCTGACTGCCTGGTTCCTGAGCGGCTAGAGTTCCAGGCCTTGGGTCTTTCCGACGAGGTCCTCAATGTTGTTGAGGCGTCCCGTAAGGAGTCTACCAGGAAATGCTATGCCTTCAGATGGAAGAGATTTTCCATTTGGTGTCAGGGCAAGGGCTTGGACCCTTCCTCCTGTCCTTTGGCAAGCATCTTGGACTATTTATGGTCCCTTTCTAGTCAAGGGCTTAGGTCAACGACCCTAAGGGTGCACCTGGCAGCCATCTCTGCTTACCGGGTGCAGGCCGGGGAGCAGTCGGTGGTGCAGGAGAAGGTGGTCTGGCGCTTTTTCCAAAGGCCTTGATCACATTTCCCCTCCAGTGCGAGAACCTCCACCTCCGTGGGATTTACTGCTGGTACTGGCAAAGCTCATGGGCAAGCCATTCGGAACCAATGCACAGTTGTGAACTCTCACCTGTCATGTAAGACCGCCTTCTTGATGGCTATCACATCGGCCAGAAGGATGGGAGAACTCCAGGCGCTCTGCATAGAGTCTCCTTACTTGGTCTTCCTCAGGGACAAGGTTGTCCTGCGCCCCCACCTGAAATTCCTTCCGAAGGTGGTGTCTGAGTTTCACCTTAACCAGGTGTTGACTCTGCCGGTGTTCTACCCCAATCGCACTTCGGAGGCCAAATACAGGCTGCATACTTTGGACCCTAGAAGGGCGCTCGCTTATAAGGAGCGCACGGCTGAAATTCTGGGAGAGGTTCACCAGCTGTTTGTCACCTACGCTGAAGCTGCACCTGGCAGACCTGCAGCCAAGCGGACGATAGGCAGGTGGGTCACCTCCTGCATAGATCTCTGCTACAAGTTGGCAGGCATGGAGCCTCCCAGAGGGGATAAGAGCTCATTCTACCCATCATACTGCTGCATCGGTGGCTGCTTCCAGGGACGTCCCTATCCAGGAAATCTGCAGGGCTGCTACCTGGAAGTCGGCACACACCTTTATTTTCCATTACCACATCGACCTTGAGTCACGCCGGGATGCTGGTTTTGGGGCCTTGGTTTCCAGTCTTTATTCCCTAAGTAGGGGTGTGCGCCTTGCCTCCCTTCTCCCGGAGAACTGCTAGGAGTCTGCCAATAAGTGTGGATGAACAACATATCCATGTCCCTAGAAATACAGGTTACTCACCTGTAACAGGAGTTCTAGGAATGGTATATGTTCATCCACACGACCTCCCCGGCTTCGACGCACAACCTGAGCTTCCAGCGGGCCAGATCTGGTGTCATGGGGCAGAGCCGAGAGTTTTACCACCCGGGTGGGTGGGAGGAGCCAGCTTGAAGACCTTCCGGCAAGATTTAAAGCGGCAAGGAACCTGCCAATGAGTGTGGATGAAAAACATATACCATTCCTAGAACTCCTGTTACAGGTGAGTAACCTGTATTTTCAGAAGCTCTTGCAGCAGGTATGATTCTCTTTCCCTGGGACCAGTTCTCTCCTGCTTGGGCCGTGTGTTTCTCTGCTGCAAGGCATAGATTTGCCTTTTGCTGTGGATACTTTTTTTTTTTTATCCGCAGGTAAGTTTCCTGTGGTTCTGCCTTAGGCATACAAGAACTGGGGCACGTGGGGACCGCCTCCTTCCTTTATACTGGGTGATGCTGGGGGTGGAGCCGACACTGGGTGGGTGGTCCCACATCGGTACTGCTGGAGAAAAAATGCCGGTCTGGTGGCATCAGTCCTAGAAGTGTTACCTGCTGCAGGAGCTTCTCTCTAAGATCTACTGTTGCAGTAAGTTCTTGCATAACTGCACTTGCTCTAGTCATTATCACATGCATAAGGATAAAGCTGCTGCTTTGCTGGTGTGATAGTCCCACTCCGAACATAGGTAATTCTTCGTCCGCTACAGCAGTCAAGCTTCCTAAAGGCACTCCTCCCAACTGTCCAAGAGACGCCAATGTCTGGGTCTGACTCTGGCTGTTCGTAACTACTATGGTTCTGCTGTGTGGGCTTATCTCATGACGTGAGGTCCTGCAAGATTTGCCAGTTTCAACCAGGCTACAAGACAACTCCATCGAACTTGGAGACCTCCCCCACTCAAAGCACTGAAAGCCACGGAGAAGGCTGTGGGTTTAAGGTTGCTTCTCCCTAACTGTTGAATGACACCCTTAAAGACGAGGATGAGTTGGTGGGGATGGGATGAGCATAGATGAGGTTGCTTTGCCGGCAAAGTCCCAGTCTAAGTTGAAATTGGGTATATCCATGTCGACATGCTCACCGGCGTAATCTATGAAAGCCCCATCCCCCAGCTTTCTGACGCACTAAGGTCTGAGCTTGGCTCAGGCACTGTCGTACCTATGTACAGTAAGTTGCTGCAGTCATCTGGCTCAGACCGTTTGCAGGTAGTCCTGGGCCTTTTTCAGGGTACCATTGAGTCTGATTGTGCTTGTCACTTGCAGACATGCTGAGACACCTATCATTACCACAGATGGAAATTGTATCAGGGCCATTTGTTCCAGGGTCTTTGACTGAATCTTCAAGCATGTCACAGATTCCTCTCTCTGGCACCACCGGCATCTCCTATTCCATTGCTGGCTTCTGTCATTGTTCTTTGCAATAACTTGGTGGAATATAATCCTGACATGAATACTGAGGGAGATTTGGAGGAGGAATATGAAGGTGAGGGGCAGTTTGAAGGGGAATGTGCCCTCTGGTTCCTCCTTCCCTTCATGCTGTGAGGAATCTGAATTGCCCATATTTACCTCTTTAAAACCGCTCCATTCAAGTCAATGCATGCTGGCCCCTGCACTAATCAGTGTCACAACTCTGTAGCGCAGGGGCAGATCAGTCGAGGCACAGGTATCGGGAAGTGGAAGGGATTGGCGCAGCAGAGCTCCACTGAGCAAAAATAAGATCCCTTCCCTTCCAAAATCTGGACGTTTTTTGAAGAGAAATTTTTGCAGAATTTAATTTGGGGGCACCAGGTAGAAAGTTGCTCCTTTAAGGGCTCTCAATTTTGTCTAATGTGGAAGAAGCACTTCATGGCCTTCAGTCCCCTAAAATGATTTTGATGTCCAAGTCCCCACATCCACTGGGGTATGCATACTGTCAGCAAGGACATGGCAGAGGTGGTGGTCCCCTCATTCTGGTTCTCATGCTAAAGCACCTAAAGATTTTTTTTTTCTGGTGGCTCTGCAGCCCCTGGTTCCATTGGACTCTTTCTTCAGCATATCCCTTGCCCCTCAGCTATTGCCTTCATTGGAGAGTGCGGGGAGATCTCCCTGCATTTCAAGCAGTGGCACCTTAGACAATTGGGTTCTGGAGATTATTGCAAAGGGGCACACTCTGGAATTATTAGAAACCCCTCCAGATCATCCTCCAGTCTTCCTTTTATCCTTCGGGCCACTTATCCCTGCTGAAGGTGATCCTGACCCTGTTTCAAAAGTATGCCCAAACTTGATGTTTCACAAGACTAGAACAGAGGGTTCTATTCTAGATGTTTTCTGGTCCCAAAATGGACAGGGAATCTACATCCTGTATTGGATCGGAGACGTCAGTCTGTACATGGAATGCAAAAAGCTCTGCATGGCGACTCTGCAGGCTCTGGTTCCCCTTTTGCAAACAGGGACTGACTTTGTTCTCTGCACATGAAAGGTGCATACTTTCGTATCGAGATCAGAAAGCATCAGACTGTACCACTGCTTTATGCTGGAGGGCAGGCACTAGTTATTCAAAGTGCTACCCTTTGGCTTGTCCTGTGTGCCACAGGTATTTACAAAATGTTTAGCAGTGATTGTGGCAGCCCTTCACAAGCAAAGGATTTGTCTCCCTTATCTGGACGATATTCTCATGAAGGACGGTTCCAGTGGAGCTGTACTTCACACCCCCTCCTGGACGTGTCTGCTGTTTGAGGAGCGGGGGGTTAGTGAATGTGACAAAGTCTGACTGTGCCAACGCCTGCAGTACATAGGGGTCATGTTTGACACAGGCAAGGGATGTGTCTTCAGCCTCTGGATAGGACAGACACCTTGATTGCTCAGGTGCACTTAGTTGCTAGGAGCCATTGTGTTTTCTACCAGGTTGGTGTTGCATCTCCTGTGCCTGATGGCTGTTGCCACAGTGACAGTGCCATTAACTCTGCTTCTTGTGTAAATCCTGCAGTGGACACTCTGGGTCCAGTGGAATTGGCTGGCTGAGGAGTTGGAACAAATGATTCTAGTCACATCCCCTCTTTACAGGGCATTACTGTGGTGGATGGACCACGAAAACTTACTGAAAGGCATTTCCTTCCTTGTACTAGCTCCTGTACATATCCTTGCTATGGATTCCTCGAGCTCTGTTTGGGTTGCTCATCTCTGCCCATTCCAGACACAAGGGTCATGGAACATGGTTGAGGCCGATCTGCACTTAAATGTCTTGGAGATGAGAGCGTTTTTATACAATCTCCAGGCATTTCAAAATCTCTGCTCCGGTTCTCTGTTAATCCAGGAGGACAGTGTGTCCTGCACCACATACACAAGGGGACACTCGCATCCCCTATTCAGGGAAGTAATGAGTGTGTGGTACTGGGTGCTGTCTCAGCCTTTAGCTGTTGGCAGTGTCTTCCCTCAGGTTTCTGAAACATCTTGGCAGATTGTAAGCAGGTCTCCATCCATGTGGGAGCTGTTGACCTCCATGGTACATGACCTCTTTGCAAGATGGTTTCAGTCAGTTGGTCCTTTTGTGTCCCCACACAACATAAAACTGTTTCTGCTTGCTCTAGGTCTTGGAGTTTGTGGAGATGCAGCATGTTGTGGTCCCATCTCTCTTCTCCCCCACCCCACCCAAAAGAGACCAATTTGCACATTTCCATTCCTCTAGAGGTTTGTGTTCAAGCTTAGGGTGGAGAGTGCCACTTAATCCTCACTACTGCCCTGTGGCCTCACCAGATATGGTTTCCACTCCTGCAACATCTGGCAGTAGATCATTCTGTTCCTCTTCCTATGTCTTGGTCTGCTGTCCCAGGACAGTGGATCTCTGGTCTCTCTGGATCTGAAGTCCCTTCACCTGCATGCTTGGCTACTGAAAACAGTCATTGTAGGTTTTGGGGTGTCCCTTAAGATTTCTGATCTTCTTGTGGCTAGGAAACCTGCTACCAGACATACTTATTCCTTGAAATGGAAGCAATTCACTCTGGTCTACTACCCGAATATGTTCTTACTTGTCCTGTGGAGTCTGTTCTGGAATACTTGCTTTCCCTGCCTGATTCAGGCCTGCTGTATTCCTGTTAAGGTGCATTTGGCTGCTATTTCAGCGTTCTGAAGTCCTACTGAACCATATGACACTGAATCAGATGGTGCACCTTCCTGCTTAGTATTCTGAGCATGCCAGTCAGGGTGAGGCATTGCTTCATAGTATTGATGTACATGGAACACTGAGACACTATTACACTCACTGTAGATTACAGAAGGCCTTCTCAATTTTTGTTTCTTCCCTGGTAAAGGGGGTGCTCACATGTCCAATCAATGCCTGTCCAAATGCTGGCTAATTGTATTGCGTCTCTGTTACAGGAAGTATGGTAAGGAACTTGTAGTATCGTTTGTGGTCACTCCACGAGGGGTATGACCACTTGCTGCATGTTTGAGAAATGTCCCTGCTGTTACCATGTTCTGTTACCGTATGGAGCACTGCACACACTAAACTTTAGTCTGGAAATCATCTCCCAGAGATTTGCTGGCTTTGGGCTTGCTGAACTGCAAGACCTTCTGTCATGATCACATATCACACTGTGCCATCCTCCCAAGCTGCTTTGTACCGTTTGGAATTTGTTCCAGAGATGTGGCCGAAGGAGATGTCCTCTAAGATGGAACAGTTGTGCTAGACTGTGCCGTAACAGTAGATCTTACTTCTATAGGGCTCTTGCAGTAGGTAATTACATATAGGACTAATGCTGGCCGGCGGCAGGACCCCACGGAAAAATTTCTAGCTAGCGGTCCTTGGCGAGGGACCGCACCACGTCAGGTGACCGGCATCGAGCGACGTCTGTATAAAGGGGCGGTCCCGGACGCCCGCCTTCCAGTTCTTTCCCGCCGTTGGCTCGTGCAGCACCTCGCAGTAAGGTTTGTTCTTAGTCAGCCCTGTTCTTTCGTCAGTTTTACCAAGACTTCCAGTATTTTTTTTCCTTTATCTCTAGGTTTGCTGACCCAGGATCAGGGGACCCTGGTCCATCCGGGACTAGAGTCCCTACAACTTCATGCATGGCTCCTGCAGTCCTAGCTCAATCTCTCTTTGGCATCTCTCCAAAGGTGGCCGAGTTTCTGGTGGAGGCTAGAAAAACCCTCCACTAGGTCCACTTATGCCATGAAATGGAAGAGATTTTCTATTTGGGCTGCTTCTAGGAACGTGGAGCCTTTCTTCTGTTCAGTGGCCATTCTGCTTGAATATTTACATCATCTATTCGACCTGGGTCTCAGTCATTCCTCCTGAAAGTGCACATGGCCGCTATTTCAGCGTACCATGTTCCTTTCACTGATGAAGCTTTTGCCCAACTGGAGGTCTCCAAGACCTTTCTCAAAGGGGTCCTTTACCTGAGGCCCCCCATCAGAACTCCTGCTCCCCCTTGGGACTTGAACTTTGTTCTCGAAACTTACCCTTCCTCCCTTTGAACCTGCGGCATCCACAGATCTGAAGTTTCTTTCGTGGAAGACTATCTTCTTGCTGGCCATTACTTCCGCTCGTAGAATTTCCGAGCTCCAGGCCCTTGTGTAAAATCCCTTATTTGATTTTTCACAAAGAACGAGTTGCTCTTCGCACGAACCCTAAGTTTCTACCTAAAGTGGTAGCAGAGTCTACCTTAAATCAGTCTATAGAGTTACCTGCCTTTTTCACGTAGTACTCCAACCAGGGGGAATATTTACTCCATACCATGGATGTTCACCGGATTCTGAGATACTACACTGATAGGACAAAGGATCTCAGAAAAACTGACCAGTTGTTCGTCTCTTTTGCTCACAAAAGGGAAGGCAATGCTGTTTCCAAGCAATGCCTGTCGAAGTGGTTGGCTCATTACATCACTTTCTTTTGACAAGTACAAGACCCTTCCGGGACAAGTCGGAGGTCACTCCACTCGTGGAGTAGCGGCTTGTTTCAAGAATGTGTCTGCAGCAGACGTATGTGCTGCTGCCACCTGGACTTCCGTCCATACCTTTACAAAACACTACAGTTTGGACATTGCCTCTCGCCGTAGAGCAGGCTTCGAGCTAGCTGGCTTGCAAGGCTACTGCTACTTTCAGGAGTAGTTTCCTCCTCCCGGTGGCTTTTGTTCCAGACTGCTTGGGATTGAGTCCTATATGTAATTACCTACTGCAAGAGCCCTCTCGAAGTAACATAGTACAGTTGCATAAGAACTTACTGTAACAGTAGATCTTCGAGAGAGGCTCTTGCAGTAGGTAATCCCTTCTCGCCCTCCATCCCCCTAGGCTTCTTCCGCTCCTTTTCCATATAGAGAAATATCCGCTTTTCTCTCGTCCGGCCACTTTTGGCCTGTGGCGGAAAGAACTGAAGGCGGGAACCAGGACCGCCCCTTTATACAAATGTTGCTTGACGCTGGTCACCTGACGGGGTGTCCTCAGGACCGTTAGCTAGAAACTCTTTCCATGGGTCCTGCTGCTGACCCAAGGCCAGTCCTAAAATGTAATTACCTACTGCAAGAGCCTCTCTAAGATCTACTGTTATGGTAAGTTCTTAAGTAACTGTACTATCTTTCCGAGAATCTTCTCCATTAGGCCATGCCCTCCCTCCTTTCCCCCATTTGTCTTCTGAGGGTTGTATCGGATGCTTTTCCATGCATCCTTCCAGTCCCATCCTCCACAGTAGGAGGCACTCCAAGGCTAATCTCTGGTGGTAACTGGGAGTGTTGGCCTGCTCATGTTACATAAGCATCATTGGTGTACGGCATTGTGGGTTGTCACCCTAGCTGGCAAAAAGTGTCCCTGATGCTGACTGCTTACAGTTTCAGGGAAAAGGTGTGGCCTGATGAAGGAGATTCTCTCCAAGGTCTCTGTTGGAGTAAATTCTTATGTAACTTATTTTGGGTGACGCTGATAGGGTGCTCTGATCCCTCCCTTGGCGGGACTCTCACTAACCCGGTAGTCGGGTCATCACGGACCCTGTCAGCTCCCGATTATTGTGCAGCTTTTTCCTCCTAGGCCCACGACTGCAGTGGGCGGACCAACTGTCTCAAAACGCTGTGGATGTGGGGCCTGTGTGTGTGTGTGTGTGTGTGTGTGTGTGTGTGTGTGTGTGTGTGTGTGTGTGTGTGTGTGTGTGTGTGTGTGTGTGTTTTTTTTTTTTTTAATCTCCCTGCATCCTCTGGAGTATCAGAATTCACCCCTAGAAGCTACCTTACCTGGTCTGTTGCTGGTTCCCCTTCGGAACACCGGTTTATAGGGACATGGATATGTTGTTCATCCACACTTATTGGCAGGTTCCTTGCCGCTTTAAATCTTGCCGGAAGGTCTTCAAGCTGGCTCCTCCCACCCACCCGGGTGGTAAAACTCTCGGCTCCGCTCCATGACGCCAGATCTTCCTTACCGCTTGGAAGCTCAGGTTCCCTCCTTAACGCGCTGCGTTTAAGACTGGTTTCTAATTCTTTGAAAGCAAAAATTTTTGCTAAAAAGACTTCGTTCTTCTCCCCGTGGCTGGGATGGACAAATAGACTCCCGGTTTTCGGAGGTGCCCTTGCGGGCAGAAGATGTCTAGGACGGATCCGCACTCCACGTGCGTCTACTGCCTGGGCCTTGAGCACAACCCGCAGGCTTGCGACTTGTGCTCTTCCTTTTCGGCCTAAGTCCTTGAAGACTGTGCTACCCGATTACAACTGGGGCGCCCCGAGAAAAGAATTCCACTGGTGAAATCTAAAGAGGCCCGATTGGCGGTGTCCGGCGGCGGGCTCGGCGGATCAGCTAGAGCAGATGATCACCCTCTAAGAGGAGGCGGCGCGGGCCGCTTTTACCTCGGCTGCGGCATTTGTCCTCTCTCTCGGTGCCTCGTACTCTGCTTCTTTTAAGGAGCTTTGTCTGACCCTTTCGACCAAGGGTGAGGGTCCAACTTCTTCGGGACCTTTTTCCAGGTCCAAAAAGAGCAAAAGTAAGTCTCTCCGTCGACGCTCTTGGGAGCGGGAAAGATCCCCCTCCACTTGTCGACAGTCAACTTCGGTCGACCCCTCGGCCTCGGCCACTGGCTTCACGGTGTCCCCGTCAAGCCAGTTGACCGAGACTCCCGTCGACGCGGTCGAGATTTTTCTCGACCCGTTAAACGGGTTGTCGGCTGGAGAAGCTGAAATCCTCTCCTGTGGGAGTTGAGGATCCAGTCTGCTCGTCTGTGCCTCCGGTTCCGGAGCCTTCGTTGGGATCGTCCGAGCCGAGGGGAGTGCCGATTTCTGACACTTCTCCTCGCCTTCCTCGGCCTAGTCGAGACTCTCGGGTCTCGATCTCTGACATCCTCATGGTCCAACCGATCCCGCCGCCATAGGCGGTCTCTGTCTCGGCACCGCGGCAAGCGGCGCCGCCGCTCTTCCTCGGACGAGGGGAGGCTTTGGCGCAAGTTGCGTCGGAGGTACGAGGAACTTATGTGGCAACAGCTCCTTTTGACCGGGAATAAGCCGACCCAGTCGTCTTCCCCGGCCATTAAGTGGCTGTCACCGGAGCAGCCGAAACAACCCCTCGTTGTAGTCGAGGAGCCTGTTCTCAGGCCGGTTGTTCGGCCAATTCCAGCTGCCCCACTGATTCTGGTGGAACCTCCACCTCCACAGCCATTAGTTGGGGCTCCGACCAAAAATTCTCGGTCGGCTTTGGGTTTGCCCCATAGGCTGTCTGTCACCCTCACTCCGGATAAACCTCGGCAGGTGGAGGGTGGCTCAGGCCCGAGGCAGCTCTTTGAGGACTCTTCTGAGTCTGGTTCCTCCCTCTTCTCCAAGCGCATGGACTTGGAGTCCTCGGGAGGGCAGTCAATGGACGATAGTCCTTTGTCCTCCTTAGGGTTGCTTTGACTCATCTCGGAGTCCACCGGGATGAAGCTCGAACCCGTTTCTAAACGGGCCAGGTATCCCCTCACGGAGATTCTGGACCGAGGGGATTCTCCTACAGAGGCCTTTCCGGTGGCCGAAGCCATAGTGGGTCCGGCCTTGGAACTTTGGCAGCGTCCTGCTTCCTGCCCTGCGCCTTCGGCCAGGTTGGCCAGGAAGTATGCAGTCCCTATCGGTTCCCTGTCCAGTTTTTCGGAACACCCCTCGGCCGAGGGGTTGGTTACAGACAGCGTTTTCCAGCATGCCGGGAACGCCAGGGATGTGGACAAACCTCCCGACAAGGAATCCAAGAAATTGGATTATGCCGGGCGAAAAGTCTATGCTGCGTCCTCTCTCTGCCTTCGTCAGGCTAGTTCGGCCATCCTCATGGCACATTTTTCTCACGCCCTGTTGGGCTCCCTGGATGAGGTTGTCCCTCATCTTCCCGCAGATCTGCAGACTACAGTCAGGCAGGTGCGGGGGCAGGGCAGTGGCCAAACAGCAGCTCCAGACTGCGTTAGACATCAGGGACTCGTGTGCCAGGTCTGTAGCGGCCGCAGTGGCCATGCGTCGTCGGGCTTGGCTGACGATATCCACCTTTACCTCGGATACCCAGCACAAGTTGGCGGATGTTCCCTTTTTGGGGACTGACCTCTTCGGCCCTGGGGTGGAAGGTCACCTGCAGAGGATCAAGAAGTCCAATGCTACCTTGGACTCCTTCTTCCGCTCAGAAGGACAAAGGCATCAAGCCACAGCCTAAGCCCTTTAGTCCTTCTGCGCCCGGCCCAGCAACGTCAGGGCCAGCAGGCTCGACCTTGGTATCCCAAACCCAAGCCGTCGGCTTCCTCCAACAGGAAGCAGGGAGGTAAAGGCCCAGGAGGTCCCTCGGCCGGTCCCTCCTCCAAGCCTGCCCAGTGACGGGCTGAGGAGTCCCCATCCCTGTCACCTCACCCCTGGTTCCCCCCGTGGGGGGATGGCTCAGACACTTCCTTTCCGCCTGGTCCGCTGTTAACACGGACAGGTGGGTACTGGAGGTGGTGGGAAAAGGCCTACCTCTGGAATTCGAGCAGGCCCCGCCCTTCAGAGCCGTCGCACCTCGGGGGGCCTCGGGGTCCACAGCCTCACTGGCGGCTCGCCGAGCCGACATCGCTCTCCTCCTCCAAAAGATGGTGATCACGAAGGTGGAGGACCCCCCTTCAGACCCGGGGTTTGTGTCCAGGTATTTCCTGGTTCCGAAACGGACTGGGGGCTGGCGCCCCGGTCTCGAACCTTCAGGATGGTCACTCTGACGCAGATAATACCATCTCTGGAACACGGCATGTGGTTCTGCTCTCTGGACCTACAGGACGCGTTCTTTCACGTCCCTATCCGTCCGTCACATCGGAGATTCCTCCGCTTTCAAGCGGAGGGATCCCTCTTCGAGTTCAGAGCCATGCCCTTCGGCTTATCTCCAGCTCCCAGGGTCTTCACCAAATGCATGGCAGTGGTGACAGCATTCCTGTGGCACTGAGGGGTCCGGGTGTACCCTTACCTGGACAATTGGCTGATAGCAGCCTCCTCCAGACGGGAGGTGGAGTGGTCCAGAGATCTGGCCCTCCAGGTTTGCTCTCAGGTTGGCCTTCTCATCAACGAGGCCAAGTCGGAACTGGAGCCGAAGCAGGTGATCCTGTTCATCGGGGCAGAGCTCGACTCTTTTCGAGCCAGAGCACGGCTCCCGGCGGACAGGGCCGAGGTTCTTACCTCCTTTGCCCAGTCATTTCTGGTTGGGCAATCGCGCCCTGCCCGGGACTTCCTGCGCCTTCTGTGTCTCATGGCGGTCTGTACCAGCGTGGTCCGTTGGGCCCGCTGGCACATGCGCCCCCTTCAGTAGGGACTGGCCAGCCAGTGGTCACAACGCTGCGATCCTTTGGACCAGCTAGTGATAGTGACCCAGGAGATGTGGAACGCTCTCCAGTGGTGGACCGTTCCATTCCATCTGCAGGAGGGCATCCCGTTTGTCCGCCCGGAGCCGACGGTCTCTCTATCGACCGATGCCTCTCTGATGGGTTGGGGTGCCCATCTGGGGGAACACAGAGTGCACGGCCTCTGGTCCCCACGGGAGTCCCGATGCCACATCAACCTGCTGGAGCTCCGAGCGGTCCGCCTAGCTCTCACCGACTTTGCTCCGTTTCTCCGGGGTCAAGTGGTCAGAGTCCAGACGGACAATACCACGACCATGTACTACCTGAACCGCCAGGGCGGGACGCGCTCCATGCTTCTATGCAAGGAAGCTCTCTGCATTTGGTCACTCGTGCGCAGCCTGGAGGCGGATCTCCTAGCCATTCATGTGGCAGGAGCCTCCAACACCCTGCCCGATGCCCTGAGCTGGATAGGGCTGCATCTCACAGTGGTCTCCTGCCGGAGGTAGTACAAGATCTGTTCTCCCACTGGGGCACACCTCAGGTGGACCTGTTTGCCTCAGGAGAGAAGCATAAGCTGAGGCTGTTTCATGCCCGCCCCCCTCAGCAGGGCTCGCTGCAGGGGGATGCCTTCTCAAGGCTGTGGACCCTGGGCCTCTTCGCCTTTCCCCATTTCCCTTGATTCACAAGGTGCTTCTCAAAGCAAGGAGGGACAAGGCGCAGGTGATCCTGATAGCCCCAGACTGGCCCCGCCAGTTCTGGTACCCAGATCTCCTCAGCCTCAGCTCCAGGCTCCCGAGGCAGCTTCCAGCTCGCCCGGACCTGCTCTCAGTCAATCAGGGGAAGGTGTTCCATCCGGACCTTCAATCCCTGCACCTGACGGCCTGGTTCCTGAGCGGCTAGAGTTCCAGGCCTTGGATCTTTCCGACGAGGTCCTCAATGTTGTTGAGGCGTCCCGTAAGGAGTCTACCAGAAAATGCTACGCCTTCAAATGGAAGAGATTCTCCATTTGGTTTCAGGGCAAGGGCTTGGACCCTCCCTCCTGTTCTGTGGCAAGCATTTTGGACTATTTATGGTCCCTTTCTAGTCAAGGGCTTAGGTCGACAACCCTAAAGGTGCACCTGGCAGCCATCTCTGCTTACCGGGCACAGGCCGGGGAGCAGTTGGTGGCGCAGGAAAAGGTGGTCGGGCACTTTTTCAAAGGCCTTGATCACATTTCCCCTCCGGTGCGAGAACCTCCACCTCCGTGGGATTTACTACTGGTACTGGCAAAGGTCATGGGCAAGCCATTCGAACCAATGCACAGGTGTGCTCTCTCTCACCTGTCGTGGAAGACCGCCTTCTTGGTGGCTATCACGTCAGCCAGAAGGATGGGAGAGCTCCAGGCGCTTTGCATAGTCTCCTTACCTGGTCTTCCACAGGGACAAGGTTGTCCTGCGCCCCCACCCGAAATTCCTTCCGCAGGTGATGTCGGAGTTTCACCTTAACCAGGTGCTGACTCTGCCGGTGTTCTACCCCAATCACACCTCGGAGGCCGAATATAGGCTCCATACTCTGGACCCTAGAAGGGCGCTCGCTTATTATAAGGAGCGCACTGCTGAAATTCTGGGAGAGGTTCGCCAGCTGTTTGTCACCTACGCTGAAGCTGCATCTGGCAGACCTGCAGCCAAGCAGACGATAGGCAGGTGGGTCACCTCCTGCATAGATCACTGCTACAAGTTGGGCATGGAGCCTCCCAGAGGGATAAGAGCTCATTCTACCCGTCATACTGCTGCATCGGTGGCTGCTTCCAGGGACATCCCTATCCAGGAAATCTGCAGGGCTGCTACCTGGAAGTCAGCACACACCTTTATTACCCATTACCACTTCGACCTTGAGTCACGCCGGGATGCTGGTTTTGGGGCCTCGGTTCTCCAGTCTCTATTCCCTAAGTAGGGGGTGTGCGCCTTGCCTCCCTCCTCCCGGAGAACTGCTAGGAGTCATCCAATAAGTGTGGATGAACAACATATCCATGTCCCTAGAAATACAGATTACTCACCTGTAACAGGAGTTCTAGGAATGGTATATGTTCATCCACACGACCCACCCGACCTCCCCGGCTTCAACGCACAACCTGAGCTTCCAGCGGGCCAGATCTACGCCATGGGGTTCGAGTTTTACCACCCGGGTGGGTGGGAGGAGCCAGCTTGAAGACCTTCCGGCAAGATTTAAAGCGGCAAGGAACCTGCCAATAAGTGTGGATGAACAACATATACCATTCCTAGAACTCCTGTTACAGGTGAGTAACCTGTGTTTACTCTTCTCCCCCCCCCCCCGGGTGGGGACAGGATGGGGCCCCGACACTCTTGCATTTCGGACCCTGGGCGGCCAGGCAGGCGCATATGAGGGCTAGCTCCTTGAAACTCCATCTCCCTGGGGCTGGTAGGCATTTTCCTGGCTTCCAGTGGCATTGTGAGTCTCTAACGTCGTGATGCTAACGCAGACGTCCTACTCCGTAGCTGCTAAAGCTCTTGGTGGCTGCATAGCCCCAGACCTCCTGTCTGAGACCTGCCCAGCACTTTAGGTGCTGATGTGCTGTGAAACCCCCAGCCTCCACCAGGGGTTGGCAGATGCAGAGCCGCATCCCTTACCCTCCCCTCGGAGAAGGTGGTCTGTTGGACTCTGTAGCTTTCTCCATGTGGCCAGCCCTCCGATGACCTGGGCTTGCTAGCGGGCCAGCTGGCCCTTCCCTGTTCTTGGCGGCGTGCCTGTGCTGATAGCCAGCCGCCACTGGGTGCCAGTCTATAGCGTGCTGCATGAACTTCCCCCTTCCTCCGAGGAAGGAGAGATCTTTTTTTAAAGTTTCATTTTTGTTTACTGGGTAGGTGCACTAGCCATAGAAATGACACTTTCCAGGCACGACTCGGGATGTTAGTGGAATTGCATAAAACACAAACAAAACAAGGTTTTATAGTAAATGCAAGCAAGGTGATAAGAGCAAGGTATAAAAGTGATTCATGACTTGTTGGCAGGTGCAGGACATAGCTCACATATTTACAAGGAATTGTCATGATGCAAAGTATGGCAAGAGGTTCACTGAAAACAACCAGCCACGTATTTGCAAGGAACTATCTGGTACACTGAGCAGGGAAAATTGGAAAATAACGTTCGGTAGGCAGATCCTTGGGGGGAGAAACATTCACATGGTTTGGGAGATGGGGCACAGAGTATTGCAAGTAGGAGCTTTTCGGCAATAACAAAGATCTAAGGAGCTGAGAATTAGTTGCAGTAAGACAGAGCAAGGGGTTTGAGATAAGCCAAAGAGAAGTGCATCAAGTTGGGATGGGAGACAAACAGGCAAGAGGAGGATAAAGTGCAAGGCATTAGGTAGAAAGCAGATCAAGTGCACAGCAGTGAGTAGGAGTGGTGCTAAGGGGGGCTTGAAGCAAGGGCATCGATGAGATGAGGTGGCTACGAAGCTCCATTTTAAAGGCATTATGGGAGGGTGCTTGGCGGATTGCTAAAGGGATGGGAGTTCCATAGCTGAGGAGCATGGTGGGTGAAAGCACTGTTGCCTTTGGTGTTACTTTTCAGGACACATAGAAGAGATTTTCCAGCCAAGTGTAGGTCATGGCCAGACATCTGAAGAACAAGTAGATAGCTAGGGTTTTTGGAGTTTGAGACCACGTAATGCTGTTGACGGTCTACCCAAGGGAGTAAAGTCTAGCAGAATTTGGTGACTGCCAGTTTAGATCTGAGTAGAGGAGGTAGTGGTATTTCTGCTGATGGGAGAAGGCATAGCAACAGATTATAGGTGATGTGCCATCTGCAGAGACTGAATTTATGTAAGGCAGTATAGGTCGCAACTCTGTATGTAAGGATGGGTAGAAGAATATCATGAAAAATGCAAGCCTATCTGCAGGGGTTGGTGCAGATCTGGTCAAGAACACTATACATAATTTAGAGTTGACAGATTTGAGTTCTGGATGTGAAGATCAAAGTTTAGGGCTTGGTCCAGTGTTGCCCCTAGGTACTTAAACGAGGTCACTGAACCAATAGGGGAGCCATCCAGACAAGAAAACATGAAATTATTTTGGTAGGTTTTGAGTTTAGAATTTGTCCCAGATGGCATGGTTTGGGTTTTGGCCTCATTAAGGACTAGTTGTGATATGAGAGCCAGGCTTGAGTACACTGAAAGTCAGTGGAGAGCTACAGATTCAGATGTTTTTTGCGTTGGCGTATAGGACTATATCGTCAGTGTAGAGGAGGGAGGAGGCGGAAGTAAGATGAGGTGATTTTGTTAAATATAGAAAATAGTAGTAGCCCCAGAATTGAGTCTTGTGGTACACACACATTCACTGTTGCCAGATCGGAATTGTATTTTACAGCTTGGACCCAGTTTGACAGGTAACTATTGAACCAGTTGACATTATGCACGAAGCCAAAAGGCTTCAGGGTGGCAGGGAGAATGGAGTGGTTCACCAAGTCGAAGGCCTTTTTCATGTCTGAGAACAGGTCCAGTTAGAAGGCCTGAGTCCATAGCAGTGAGTGTCTAAACTTAAGCAGGGCTGTGGAGGTGCTATGGCGCTTGCGGAAACTATGCTGGTGGGTTGTGAGAAGGTAATTTTCGAGAAGGAATTCGATGGTTGTGTAGCAACTAATTTTTCCAGGACTTTGCGCAGAACCGAGAGGATGGCAGTGGGTCTATGGACGCTCAGTCCTTCGCCCCACTGACCCTGGAGTAACCAGTCTGTTCTCAAACTGAGTGTGGCACAAGGTGTAGTGTCCAGCGCCTCAACCCTCTGCCATTGGGCTGGCCTTATGTAACTGTCTTTTGTCTCCCTCCACCCCGCACATGTAGTTCCCAGTTTGATTGTATAGTTTAGCAGCATGTTCTCCATCCTCTTCATATCCTGCAAAATTAACTAAGCAGACACCTGTTAGTCTGGCCCCTATGTGGAACAGGAGCATATCTCTGCAACTGCAGCGTATGTCCACAGTGTTCTGCCAAAACCTGTTTGGCTCTGTAGTAACAGGTGCACTGCAGGAGCATCCTTTCTGTTGGGAGTAGGCAGTTGGGTCTTTAGTCTGTGCATTGTGTTTAAGCCAGGGCATCTCTTTATAAATGTGTGTATACCCAACTAACCTGCTTAAGTGTTAGAATTACACTCATAATCTAATTGCCCACAGGCTATATGGAGAGCTTGCCCAAAGTGGTGAAGAGACGTGTCAACGCCCTCAAGAACCTCCAGGTTAAATGTGCTCAGATAGAAGCAAAGTTCTACGAAGAAGTTCACGAATTAGAACGAAAATATGCTGCTCTCTATCAGCCGCTCTTTGACAAGAGTAATGAATGTACAGTCATGATCAGTCTCCTGACATATTTTATTTCAGTTTTGGTAATCGGGTAAGTCCACTGAGACAATTACAGTCCCCTTTTCAGGGTCGGCCCGGGGTGGAGAATCAACCACAAAGGTACAAGTGCAACAGACAATGCAGTTCTCATGTTACAAAGTTGGTGATGGGCAGAGTACATGTCAAAACAAAAATATTGCAAGTATACAAACAATTGACTAAACATTTCTCTTGATGAGCGATGTACGAAGTCTACGGCCTGATGCAAACCTAGGTAGAGGAGAAACTATGGGGCAGTTTTTTTATGGGCCTCCCACACACCCTGACTGGCCACTCCTTTGGAGCGCCACCGCCTTCCTGCCTCCCTCCGACCTCCTGCCACCTACTCCCAGCCCCAGTTTCAGCTTACCTTGGGTAGCCCGGCGTATCCCTATGCTGGGAGGGTCCCCTCTTTCGGGGCTTTACACTAACTTTTGCATACCAGGTGCTGCGGGGCTGGATCCCGGCTGGCTTTGGGTGGCAGTGGCCAAGACGCTTGTCATCTGGTTGGAATGGGGCGTAACTTCCATTTTTCTGTGCCCCGGCTACTGCAGTTCTTGGCCTTGCGTAAGCGTGAAGGGTATTCCAGGGGCGTGTCGAGGCAGCACATCCCCAAGCTCTCCTCCAATCTGCCCTCAGGTCCCCAGGCAAATTCCCCCCCACAGGGAAGTATCCAATAGATGCTTATAGAACCCCTGTCTTGCCGGTCTCCGTTCCTGGTACCCGGGCTCGGGGTGCGAACCCGGGTCGCCAGCGTGGTGAACGAACCCCTTTGCTCGACGCCATGGAGCTGGCCAGTTCTAGAACATATTCAATCATCTTGTTCCCTGAAATGAGATTTTGGTTTTCCAAGATAAAAGTATCTTGTTGGCAGCAAAGACCTGTGGTCAGCAGTGATAAAGGGCTGTATCCAGCAACAGCTGCACCCCTGTTCCTTTCATGTTTTATGAAGGAGATGGATGTATTGGTATTGATGGACCAAACCGAAGGTTTTACAAGTCTGTAAGATGACCAAATAGTTTTAGAAACGCTTCATTATCAAAAAGGCTCTGAGTGTAAGAGTCATTCTGATAGCCATTAGAACATTTCCTTTCTAAATTTCTCCCATTTATTCCATGATTACCATCTCTAGGCTGCTAAATTCACCAGTGTAGCAGCGTGGGAGGTAACGTGATGCAGTGATTAGAGCCCAGAACTGTGCAATAGGAAATCCTAAGTTTGAATCCTGCCACAGACCACTGATTCACTTTGAGTATGTCACTTACCCTTTCTGTGCTTGTCTGAAACAGTCAAGCACCTGTAAGTCACTGTAAGAGGCTTTCCCAATTGTAGGCTTCCCTTCTTGCATCTGACACCAGTTCTTTAGGCTGCTCTCATTAACGCAGCTTGTCAAGTACTAGTGGATGTCCATTCTTTCTCCACCACCCTTCAGCCCAGCAAAAAAAACTTAATAAAATTGTTATTGAAAAATTTGCTTTGCACAGTTTTTTAGTTACCATCGAGACAGCAGACAGTGCTGGGATTCAGTCTTGGGGTCAGTTTTATACCACCTGTGCTTTTCCTGATTTTCATTTTGCACTGCGACGATAGTTTAATGTAATAGCACGCTTGTTAATTTGGTGCTACTGGTAATTGTTGCCATCCAGTATCTGAGTGATTTTGGGGGATATATAACAAGTAACGTGTTCTACACTGCTGTGCACTGCCATTGATTGGTGTTCTGAACCCCCGAGCCTAATGGTCTACCTTGCTCTTTGTTTTATTCAGAGAAATGAAATCATCAATGCCATCTACGAACCCACAGATGTAGAATGTGAATGGAAAGTAGATGAAGAGGAACAACTGTCAGTAAGTGCCTATGGTTATTTGTGGAATGTAAGTTTTTAAAATGCAGAACTGAAGTTCAGTAGCTGTAGCATGTTCTGCTACACTGCCTTCATTTTTTAGCAAACTGCTAAAATACTTTCTCATAGAGTGGTTTGCTCCCCGACTTCCACCTCTGCCTAACTTAGACTGATCGTCAACCTCCAGTCGCAGTCAGCAGCTCCCCATGATCAGACCAGTGAGGAGCCATGTAGAGCGGGCCCAGGAGTGCTGGCAGTAGTCATACAGGTGGTCTGGGAGACATGCCCCTGCCTCACTGTTGGTCTGTCCTGCCCATCTCCTACTGATGCTGTGCAGTGCTCTACATACATACATACATACATGCATGCATGCATGCATGCATGCATGCATGCAGCAGAGCCCTTGTAGAGGCCAGCACCTTGGCACACCACTAGGATTGCTGCAGTTACAGCATGCAGTGCTGTAGTGGGGCAGGGTTCTCTTCCCACCCCACCCCATCCCCCCACCCTCACTCCCACCGCTCAACCAGTTCCCGAGTCTGCTCCCAGATTTGGGTTGCAAGAGCGTGACTCGATACTTGTTGGGCCATGAGGTGGAAAATGAACAGATTTCAGTGTATACATCTTCACCATTTTTAACAGCTTTTGTCTTCTCCAAATATAGCGGAAAGCTTGGTATGCCTTTTTTGCTTACAGAATGCGTCTTTTTTGTTTTCTGCACATCTGAGAATACTTATTTTATTCTATTTAAATACATCACACAAAAGCTGAAGAGTAATACTATCCTTATAGAATGGAGCAGCTCTGCTGAGTGCCAGGGAAGACAATTGTTTTGAATTTCAAGGTTTAGTAATGCTTGTTCTTGGAAACTTGGAAAAGATAGCAAAACGGCACCCATACAACAATAAAAATGAACAGCAAACAGAACCAACCATATAAATATTTAATTGCAGACGTGCAAACATGCGAAAAAGTGACCAAAAATGTACTAACCTTTCACCTGGTACACTGCCAGGCTTCATCAGTTAATGATTTTGTATCTACTAGTGCTTCTTAAATATACATACAGACGTGACACCATTTATCTAATGTCTGTATAAAACCTTTCAATAAATATAAATTGGTTTCAATTAATCCTTCTCTGCCAATGGCTCTTAAAGTGAAACCCATATGTTCATCGTGAGGACCTGTATACTACATTACAGCAATTAACAAAAAAGGTCCCCAGGCACTAGTGCTTAATCTTAAAGCATCAACAGGACAATGCAGTTTGAATATTTTTTTTAGCATTTGTAAAATTTTTTTTTTTTTTTAATGCTGAGAGATCAATACACTAATTCAAGCCCTTCTGGGAGTGCACCCCAAAAAAAAAATGAATTCAGTAACTCTCTGTCCAATTTTTGTTTAGGTCCCCCCCCACCCCAAGAGTCCTAAGGAGACCAATTCTAGAAAAATAAATTTAAAGGTGTTTCTGATAATCAATTGCTAAAATGTTTTACAATTGCATAGTTAGTATCTTTTCCACTGCGCTTACATGTTCACTTATTCTTATTTTGAATTTTCGTGTAGTTGTCCGACATGTGCCCCACACTCACATGGAAGTACGTAGAATACCCCATACTAAGAGTAAAAAAAAAAAAAAAAAAACTTTAATTCCATCATTTTATCCAACAGGGTGTGCAAACTGTTTGCAACTATTTATATATTGACAGAAGTTACAGTTGCCACATTTGTGTGTACCTTTAGGTCTAGAGGTTAACATTTAACTCCCTAGTAATGTAAGAAGTTGCATGTTCTCCAATGCTTTTACATTTCCTAAAAACCACTTTAGGTCCATTCTTAATGGTCTCCTGCAATCTAGGTTACAAACCCAGAAGTGGCTAGCTGTTTTCTACAATCTTTCTAACACCCCTAGCTTGACTGGAAAAAACTAGTTACAAAAATGAAATATTTGTCCAGTAAACCAGAATATGTTCACGGTCAGAACAAATTCTTCCAGTTGCACAAGGAATGGAGTTGGCATCTGTACCTTTCCTCTTCAGATCCTTTTCTAGAAAAAATGTTGGCATACTCGGTCCTTCACTTTGTGGTATTACTGTAGTCAATGAATTGACATTAGTTGTAGCAAAATACCAGTCCAGTTCAATTTGTAAATCCTCTACAATATGTACTACCTGGGTAGAGTCTCCAAGAAAATATCTAAGCCCCTGTACTAGGGGCTGAAAACAGGCATCCAAATACATGGAAAGTGGCTCTGTGAGACAGCCTCTACTTGATGGTCTGTCTGCCTGGGGGTCATATTAGACTCTTGTGTATCTTCGGTAAGGCATATATCGTGGGTATAACTGGGTGTGAAACTGTAAGGGTTCTGTATTCAATATCTGATATACCCCTTAAGAAAACCCTGATTAAGAACTTCATCTATTTAAACACCTCGACAATTTCACATGTTACCCTAGTGTAAGATTTGTCATCCTTTACAAGTCTGTAGACCTTAACATAATCTTCAGTATTGAGTACAGTTGCCCCTCCCTTATCTGCTGGCTTTATGGTTATACCTTTATTTGATTTCAAGGTTTGTACTGCTTCCCTTTCTTTTCTGGTACAGTTATTAAAGTTGTATCCTGTCCCTGTATCTTGTAATGTCTTCAAATCAGTTTCACATTTTTAATGAACATTGCAACTGTCGGATTCATTGGGGGACAGTATTCTGACTTCGGATGCAGTAGAGGAAAAATTCTCATCTCTATCCTGATTTTGTTCAGACTCATTTAAGGTGCACTTAAGTCAAATTTCTGTCTAACTTGTGGAGGTCTACACAAGTGTTAAACAAATCTACCCCCTTAGTTGGGTAAAAAGAAAGCCCTTTACTTAAGACTGAGGTCTCCTCTGATAACACTTAATTTGATTAGTCACGAATACTCGTGCCTTCCCCAAGTTCTCTAATACAATCAGCAGCTATATAATTAGCATCTGCTAGTGGTTCTTGACGACATTTTTTGTTAAACCATTGCTGGAAAAACTTAGTGCTTGCATGTCATTAATATCACCTGTGGATGCAATAGACTGGTGGTACACATGACAAATTTAGTACAATTAAAGACCACAATGTTGGAAATTGGTACAAGAGACCACATTTTGACAAGTGCCAATAGTTTTGTTAACACTATCCAAAGTTTTTCTAATTAATAATTGCTCCTGCCTTTTCTGCCATGCTGCCCCCCCTTCTCATCATCCTCTTTGGGCAATTTGAAAACGAGTGCATTGTTGCTGCTGACTGCATCTGGTCCCTTGAAAATGAGGGGGGGAACAGTCCTGGTGTTTCCCTCATACCCACATCTGTAAATGTTTCCGATTCATCTGTCAGATGGGCCAGTGGTATAGTCCAGAACTGTATTTGATACTGACTCATTATTGCTTTTTTTTTTTTTTTTTTAAATGGAACCTGGTTCTGCTCTTTTCGGTTCATTCCAGTCAAAAATTCTGACATTGACATAATCATTCTCATCTCTGACAAATTTCTTTTGTGTTAATTCTGGGAGTCATACCTAGTTGCTTTTTCCAACAGGGACTTGAGTTTCTCCCACTCAGTTGCATTCACAGACTCCTTTAATTTAATTTCAGTATCTTCAATTTCTCTAGCCAGTTGTTCCTAATTGGTCTCGGAAATTCCAATATAGCCTCAGTATTTTTAACGGAGGCTTCCTGCATATTTCGCAATCTGTCCATAAATTCTTTGTTTTCAGTCCCATAAGGTTTTTGTACAGTATGTAACCCTCTTGGAACACTAACTTGGAGGAATGCTTCTAATGTTGTTTTATGCCAAAACATGCGTCTGCCCTTAAGCACTAGCTTCTCCAGCTTGCGGTATAGGGATTTAGAGTTTAACTCGCCATTTTCCAGTGCAGTTGGAGCGGTCTCCTCCAGTAGTGGATTACCATTGTCTTGTGATGCAAAAAACAACTTGAAAAGCCACTTCATTGCTTCATTCTGGTCGCCATTATCATAGGCATTTTGCGCTGTTCGTACTCCGAGAGTGAGCCATCACGTGGTCTAGTTCAGTCCAGCTTCCAAACGTGTTCATCTGGAATTACTTCCCACTCGCTCCTCCAGTGCCACCCCAATTAGGGAACAACTCACTAGAGAATTTGAAGATACTGAAATTAAATTAAAGGAGTCTGTGAATGCAGCTGAGTGGGAGAAACTTAACAAGTCCCTGTTGGAAAAAGCAGCTAGGTATGACTCCAGAATTAACAAAAAAAAATTTCAGAGATGATTGATTATGTTAACGGCAGAACTTTGACTAGAATGAACTGAAAAGAGCAGAACCATGTTCTTTTAAAAAAGAGCAATAGAGAGTCTGTATCTAATACAGTTCTGGACTATACTACTGGCCCATGTGACACAGATGAATCTGACATTTACAGGTGGGGGCATGGGGGAATGAACACCAGGACTGCCTCTCTCCATTTTCAAGGGACCAGACATAGTCGGCGGCAACGCCGTCCTAGTTTTCAAATTGCCTAAAGAGGACGAGAAGGGGGGTGCAGCGCTGCAGGAGCAATTATTAATGAGAAACTTTGGCCAGTGTTAAAACTATTGGCACTTGTCAAAATGTGTTATCTTGTGTACCAATTTCCAACATTGTGGTCTTTAATTGTACTAATTTGTCATGTGTACCACCAGTTTGTATTGCATCCACAGGTGACATTAATGACATGCAAGCACTAGGTGGTTCCAGCAATGATTTAACAAAAGTCAAGAACCACTAGCAGATGCTAATTATATAGCTGCTGATTGTATTGGAGAACTTGGGGAAGGCATGAGTATTTGTGGCTCTGTAATTTAGCAAATTATGTGTTGACATCAGAGGAGAGACCTCAGTCTTAAGTAAAGGGCTTTCTTTTTGCCCAGCTAAGGGGGTAGCTTTGTTTAACACTTGTGTAGACCTCCACAAGTTGGGTAGAAACGTGACTTAAGTGCACCTTAAATGAGTCTGAACAAAATCAATAGAGATGAGAATTTTTCTCTACTTCATCAGAGGTCAGAATACTGTCCCCCAATGAGTCCAACAGTTGCAATGCTCATTAAAAAATGTGAAATTGATTTTAAAGAAATTACAAGATACAGGGACAGGGTATAACTTTAATAATTTTACCAGAAAAGAAAGGGAAGCACTACACACCTTGAAATCAAATAAAGGTATAACCATAAAGCCACTAGATAAGGAAGGGGCAATTGTTGTACTCGATACTGAAGATTATGTTAAGGAGGTCTACAGACTTGAAAATTATGACAAATCTTACACTAGGGTAACATGTAAAATTGTCGTTTTTTATGTTAAAAAAAAAAAAAAAAAAAAAAAAAATGAAGTTCTTAATCAGGGTTTTCTTAAGGGGTATATCACAGATATTGAATACAGAACCCTTAGTTCTAGGGACATGGATATGTTCATCCACACTTTCTGGCAGGTATCCTTGCCGCTTTAATTCTTGCCGGAAGGTCTTCAAGCCGGCTCCTCCCACCCACCCGGGTGGTAAAACTCTCGGCTCCGCCCCATGACACCAGATCTTCTTACCGCTTGAAGCTCAGGTTCCTCCTTAGCGCTCTGCTGCTTAGACTGATCCCAACTTCGGTTCTTCCGAATTGGTTTTGAAGTTTTCTAAACTCGGTCTTCATCTTCCTCGCCGCGGATGGACAAATCTGTTCCCAAGCTGGAGTGTGCCCTTGCGGAGAAAATGTCCAGGACGGATCCGCACTCCACGTGTCTACTGCCTAGGCTCCAGATCACGACCCGCAGTCCCGTGTTGTGCCACTCTTTCTCTGCCAACATTCTGGATCGATCGCACTGCCCGATTGAAGCTCTGGCGCCCGGAAACTCCTTCTCCGCCGTAAAATCTAAAGAGGCTGCAGCATGTGTCCACGGCGCTGGCTCGGCTGAGCAGCTCGAGCAGATGATTGCCCTCAAGGAGGAGGTGGCCCAGGCCGCATCTTCCTCCTCCTCGGCCGTGGCATTTATCCCGCTCTTAGAGTTCCTCGTATACAGCTTCATTCAAGGAGCTTTGTCAGTCCCTTTCCACAAAAGGAGGGGGGCCTTCGGGACATTCTTCTTGGCCCAAGAAAAAGGAGTCGAAAGGCAAGTCCCACCATCGGCGTTCGTGGGAGCGGGAGAGGTCCCCTTCCCCGGGTGGTCGTCAGTCGACTTTGGTCGAGGGTTGCGTGCTGAGGCTGCTGGTTTCATCGTGCCCGTCAGGCTAGCCTGCAGAGACCTCAGTCAACAAAGTAGATTTTTCACTATCCTTGGACGGGCTGTCGACTGGAGAAGCAGACAACCCTCCTTCACCTGTTTCCGTGTGGCTTCAGAGGATCTGCTTTGCTTTTTGGCTGTAGTCCCGTTAAAGTGCCTGAGTCGAGGAGAGCGGAAGTCCCCACCCTTTTCCAGACCCACCGTCCAGCTGCCTCGCAGTTATCGGCAGTCTGTCTCACAGGTGCGCTGCACCACTGCCTTCCTCGGCTTTCTTCCTCGGTGAGGATAGGCTGTGCTAAGTTGCCAGTGTTACATGACCTTATGTGGCAGCAGTTGCTGTTGTCCGGGCCTAAGCGGACCCCGGCTATCAAGTGGCTGTTGCCTGAACGACCGAAGCAGTCACTCATTCCAGTAGAGTTGCCCGCTCCAGGGCCGGTTACCCGGCCGAAACCAGCTGCTCCACCAATTGTGGTGGAACCTCCACCTCCACAGCCGAAGTCGGGGGCACCGACCAAGAATTCTCTGTCGGGTCACGGCCTGCCCCACAGGTTGTTGGTCACCCTCACTCCCGACCGTCCTCGGCAGGTGGAGGGTGGCTTGGGGAGGCAGCTCTTCGCAGACTTCAGAATACCGACTACGATTCCTCCCTGTTCTCCAGGCAGTTCGATCTGGAGTCCTCCAGGGGCCAGTCAGTGGACGATAGCCCATCGTCCTTCCTGGGTCTGCTTCGACTCATCTGAGTCCACCGGGATGCAGCTCGAGCCCGATCCAAACAGGCCAAGTATCCCCTGACAGATTCTGGACCAAGGGGATTCTCCCACAGAGGCCTTTCCGGTGGCTGAGGCCATTGTTGTCCCAGCCTTGGAACTTTGGCAGCGGCCTGCTTTCTGTCCTGCACCCTCGGCCAGGATGGCCAGGAAGTATACGGTCCCTACCGGCTCTTTGCCCGGTTTTCTGAGCACCTCTGCCGAGGGGTT
This sequence comes from Neoceratodus forsteri, assembly GCA_016271365.2. Taxonomy (NCBI): domain Eukaryota; kingdom Metazoa; phylum Chordata; order Ceratodontiformes; family Ceratodontidae; genus Neoceratodus; species Neoceratodus forsteri. The sequence continues at coordinate 1,082,681,940 of CM028131.1, read as the reverse complement.
GGTCACGGCTGCTTTGCCTGCTCTGGTAACGCCGGGATGTGGATAAGCCCCCCGACAAAGAGTCCAAAAAGCTGGACTTTGCCGGGCACAAGGTGTACGCTGCGTCCTCCCTCTGCCTCCCACAGACCAGCTCGGCCATGCTGATGGCACACTTCTCCCACGCCCTCATAGGCTCCCTGGATGAGGTCGTTCCTCATCTACCGCCTGACCTGCAGACCACGGTCCGCCAGGTGCGGGACCAGGGTAGGGCGGTGGCGAAGCAGCAGCTTCAGACTGCTCTAGACATAGGTGATTCCTGTGCCAGGTCAGTAGCGGCCGTGGTGGCCATGCGACGCAGGGCGTGGCTGAGAATATCCACCTTCACGGCGGATACCCAGCACAAGTTGGCAGACGTCCCCTTCTTGGGGACTGACCTCTTTGCCCTGGAGTGGAGGGACACCTCCAGCGGATCGAGAAGTCCAATGCCACCCTGGACTTGGTCACCTCCACACAGAGGGACAAAGGCCGCCGCCAGCAGCAGAAGTCCTTTCGTCCCTGCTTCTCGGCCGGCCCAGCAGGGCCAGCAGGCTCGCACTTGGCGTCCCATACCAAGCCGGCAGCTTCCTCCAACAGGAAGCAAGGAGGTAGAGGCCCAGGAGGTCCTCGGCCGGTCCTTCCTCCAAGCCTGCCCAGTGACGGGTTGAGGGGTGCCGCCCAGCCTCGCCAACCTCCCTGTTCCCCTGTGGGGACTGCTCAGCCACTTCCTTTCCGCCTGGTCTGCTATCACCACGGACTGCTAGGTGTTGGAGGTGGTAGGAAAAGGCCTGCCTCTGGAGTTCGAGCAGGCCCCACCTTTTCGAGCAGTCTCCCCTCAGGGGGCCACGGGGTCTGCAGCCTCGCTGTCGGCCCGCTGAGCCGATTATTGCCCTGCTCCTCGAAAAAGAGGTAATCAGGAAGGTGGCGGATCCTCCTCCAGACCCGGGGGTTTTGTCCAGGTACTTCCAGGTCCCAAAACAGATGGGGGCTAGTGCCCCATTCTCGACCTGCACGATCTGAACAAGTTCCTAAGGTCTCGAACCTTCAGGATGGTCACTCGGGCTCAGATAATCCCATCCTTGGAACGAGGCATGTGGTTCTGTTCCTTGGACCTCCAGGACACGTTCTTTCACATCCCAACTGCCTGGCCCCACCAGAGATTCCTCTGTTTCAGAGCGGAGGGATCCTTTACGAAGTCTGGGCCATGCCTTCGGCCTCTCCTAGCTCCCAGGGTCTTCACCAAATGCATGGCAGTGGTGACAGCATTCCTGCGGCGCAGAGGGGTCCAGGTGTACCCTTACCTGGACGATTGGCCGATAGCAGCCCCCTCCAGACAGGAGGTGGAGTGGTCCAGAGATCTGGCCCTCCAGGTTTGCTCTCAGGTTGGCCTCCTCATCAACGAGGCCAAGTTGGAACTCGTGCCAAAGCGGGTGATACTGTTCATTGGGGCAGAGCTAGACTCTGTGCGAGCCAGAGCACGGCTCCTGGCAGACAGGGCCAGGTTCTTTCCTCCTTTGCCCAATCATTTCTGGTTGGGCAGTTGCGCCTGCGCGCCCTGGGCCTCATGGCGGCCTGCACCAGCGTGGTCCGTTGGGCCTGTTGGTACGTGCGTCCCCTTCAGTGGGGACTGGCCAGCCAATGGTCACAACGCTGCGATCCGTTGGACCAGCCCATGACAGTGACCCAGGAGATGTGGAGCGCTCTCTAATGGTGGATCGTTCCAGCACATCTGCAGGAGGGCATCCCATTCGTCCGCCCCGAGCTGACTGTCTCTCTCTCTCTCGGGCGATGCATCTGATGGGTTGGGGTGGCCATCTGGGGGAACCCCGAACGCACGGCCTCTGGTCCCCTCAGGAGTCCCGATGCCACATCAACCTGCTGGAGCTCCAAGTGGTCCATCTAGCTCTCACCACCTTCGCTCCGTTTCTACGAGGTCAGTGGTTCAAGTCCAGACGGACACCACGACCATGTACTGTCTGAACCGCCTGGGCGGGACGCGCTCCATGCTGTTATGCAAGGAAGCTCTCCGCATATGGTCCCTCGTGCGCAGCCTGGAGGCGGATCTCCTAGCCATTCATGTGGCAGGAGCCTCCAACACTCAGGCTGATGCCCTAAGCCAGATAGGGGCTGCATCTCTCGAGTGGTCTCTCCTGCCAGAGGTAGTACAAGATCTGTTCTCCCACTGGGGCATGCCTCAGGTGGACCTGTTTGCCTCCAGGGAGAATGCGAAGCTGAGTCGTTCCATGCCCACCCCCCCTTAGCAGGGCTCGCTGCAGGGGGATGCCTTCTCAAGGCCATGGACCCCGGGCCTCTTCTGCGCCTTTCCCCCGTTTCCTTTGATCCACAAGGTGATTCTCAAGGCGAGGAGGGACAAGGCGCAAGTGATTCTGGTAGCCCCAGTCAGGGGAAGGTATTCCATCAGGACCTTCAATCCTTGCACCTGACAGCCTGGTTCCTGAGCGGCTAGAGTTCCAGGCCTTGGGTCTTTCCGACGAGGTCCTCAACATCGTTGAGGTTTCTGTAAGGAGTCTACCAGAAAATGCTATGCCTTCAAATGGAAGAGATTCTCCATTTGGTGTCGGGGAGGAGGAGGGCTTGGACCCTTCCGACTGCCCCTAGCAAGCATTCTGGACTACCTGTGGTCCCTTTCTCAGCCAAGGGCTTGGTCGACGACCCTTAAGGTGCACCTGGCAGCCATCTGTGCTTACCGGGCGCGGGCCGGCAAGCAATCGGTGGCGCAGGAGAAGGTGGTCTGGCACTTTTTCAAAGGCCTTGACCACATTTCCCCTCTGGTGAGAGAACCTCCACCTCCGTGGGATCTACTGCTGGTATTGGCCAAGCTTATAGGCAAGCCATTCGAACCAATGCACAGGTGCGATATTTCACACCTGTCGTGGAAGACCGCCTTCTTGGTGGCTGTCACGTCAGCCAGAAGGATGGGAGAGCTCCAGGCACTTTCCATAGAGTCTCCCTACCTGGTCTTCCACAGGGACAAGGTTGTCTTGCGCCCCCACCCGAAATTCCTTCCGAAGGTGGTGTCGGAGTTTCACCTTAACCAGGTGTTGACTCTGCCGGTGTTCTACCCCAATCACACCTCGGAGGCCGAGTATAGGCTCCATACTTTGGACCCTAGATGAGCGCTTGCTTATTATAAGGAGCGGACGGCTGAAGTTTGGGGAGAGGTTCGCCAGCTGTTTGTCACTTGCGCTGAAGCCGCACCTGGCAGACCTGCAGCAAAGCGGACGATAGGCAGGTGGATCACCTCCTGCATAGATCTCTGCTACAGGTTGGCGGACATGGAGCCTCCCAGAGGGATAAGAGCTCATTCTACCCACCATACTGCTGCATCGGTAGCTGCTTCCAGGGACGTCCCTATCCAGGGTATCTGCAGGGCGGCTACCTGGAAGTCGGCACATACCTTTATCACTCACTACCACATCGACCTAGAGTCACGCCGGGATGCTGGTTTTGGGGCCTCGGTTCTCCAGTCTCTTTCCCAAGTAAGTATCGGGGGTGTGCGCCTTGCCTCCCTCCTCCCGGAGAACTGCTAGGAGTCTGACAGAAAGTGTGGATGAACAACATATACCATTCCTAGAACTCCTGTTACGGGTGAGTAACCTGTATTTTCACACCCAGTTATACCCACGATATATGCCTTACCCAAGATACATAAGTCTAATACAAACCCCAGGAAGACTGATTGTATCGGGTAGAGGCTAGCTCACCAAGTCACTTTCTATGTATTTGGATGCCTTTTTTTCAGCCCCTAGTACAGGTTATAGATCTCTTCTTGGAGAGACTACCCAGGTAGTACATGGTGTAGAGGATTTACAAATTGAACAGGACTGGTATTTTGCTACAATTGATGTAAATTCATTGTATACAGTTATACCACACACTAAAGGACTGAGTGCACTAACATTTTTCTAGAAAACAAAATCTGAAGAGGAAAAGGTACAGGTGCTAACCCCATTACTTGTGCAACTGGCAGAATTTGTTTTGACCATGAACATATTCTGGTTTAACGTACAAATATTTCATCAAATACAGGGCACTGCCATGGGTACCACCATGGCACCCAGTTATGACAACCTTTTTGTAGGAAAATGGGAGTTGGACCACATTTATGAGGCAGCCTCGGATCCATACATTAATTGTTTGGACCTGTGGAGATGCTTTATCAATGATATTTTTGTTGTCTGGAAAGGAACTATGGAAAATTTTGAATGATTTGTTATGGATGGAATCAACTAGTAGCTGTCTAAGATTTAAATATGAGTGACAAAATGAGCATTACATTTTTGGATTTAAGAATTTATAAAGATGAAAAGGGAGGAGTATATACCACCCTTTTCCAAAAACCAAGAGATGGAGAAACAAAGATTGATACCATAATGTAAAGCATCATGGGCTGCATATGCATATGCAGCCCATGATGCTTTGTATGGGGCATGTGTGATTTTGTATTTTCTTGAAACTGGCTTCCCAGCCAAATGCCCTTTGGGGTAACCCTTGCCTCAGTGTTTACGCACAGAGGTTCTTTGTCCATTAAGATTTGATAGCTGCCATCTTTTCCATACTAGATTTAACATTCCTAAGGAACAATTGATTAGAACATTCAGAAATTGCACAGAGCCAGATGAATTTGTCAAAAGGGGAGCAGGTATCCAGGTTTATGGAACGTGGCTATAGCATTAATAGTATTGCTTCAGCTACTAGTGAGGTAGATGCCATGGACAGGAATAAGTAGATGTATAAACAAGATATGGAATGTCCTTTTGTAACTAGTTTTTCCAGTCAAGCTAGGGATGTAAGAAAGATTGTAGAAAACTGGCCACTCCTGGATTTGGAACCTAGATTGCAGGAGACCATTAAGAGTGGACCTAAAGTGGTTTTTAAAAGTGTAACAGCATTGGAGAACATGTAACTTCTAACATAACTACTAGGGAGTTAAACAAATGTTAACCTCTAGACCTAAAGTTACACACATGTGGCAATTGTAACTTCTATCAATATATAGTTGCAGACAGTTTGCACACCCTGTTACAGGTAAAATGATGGAACTAAAGGATTTTATTACTTGTAGTAGTATGGGGTAGTCTACTTACTTGCATACGAGTGTGGGGCGTATTGCGTCACACGCACTACACAAATTCAAAATAAGTGAACATGTAAGGGCAGTGGAAAAAGAGATGCTAACTATGCAATTGTAAAACCTATTTTAACAAATGATTTTCAGAAACATAACTTTAAATTTTATTGATCTTGAATTGGTCCCCTTAGAAGCTGGGGGCTAAACAAAAAATTGGGACAGTTATTGGATTCATTTTGGGGGTCCCAGAAGGGCTTGAATGAGAGTATTGATCTCTCAGCATTTTTTAAAAGTACAAATGCTAAAATATTCAAGCTGCATTGTCATGTTGATGCTTTAAGATTAAGTACTAGTGCCTGGGGACCTTTAATTATGTGGTATACAGGTCCCCATGGTGAACATATGGGCTTCACTTTAAGAGCTATTGGCAGAGAAGGATTAATTGAAACTAATTTATATTTATTGAAAGGTTTTAGATAGACATGACATTTATCCAATGCCTATCTTTTATGTACTGTATATTTAAGAAGCACTAGTAGATAGAAAATCATTAACTCTGAAGCCTGGCAGTGTACCAGGTGAAACGTTGGTTCATTTTTTCACTTTCGCATGTTTGCACGTCTGCAATAAATATACAGCTGGTTCAGTTTGCTGTTTTTGGGTGCTGTTTTGCTATCTTTTGTATTACTGAATATAACATAGCACCATACACCTGGTGCTGTTGGTGCTTTTTATTTCTTCTTAGAAACTTGTATGCACGTGGCAGTCCTGAAGTTGTGGTTGCTGTACATGAAAGGTCAAAGATCAATGCCTCTTGTGTATTGGCATCTATGAGCATGGAGAAGGAGATGAATAATGCCACTTTAAGCTGGACCAAGTAAGAAGATTAAGTAGTCTTTAGTGGTGTCTCCCTCTCCCATAATCTGACTCTCTGAAATTTTAGTGCTATGTGATTGGGAGTGGTGTAAGGTACAAAGAGAAGATGAAGTCTTGCTCAGCCATGTGGCTTGTATTGGGATTTTTCTGCAAGCAGAATCCATCCACCACCCCCCTGCTTTTTGCTGCTTCTGTGGGATGTATTACTTTCCTGAGGCTTGTACAATCCAGCATCTGCTCAGTATCAAGACCAGCTCCAGGATTTCCACAGTGTACTGCGCTTGTTCAAGTCCAACCAGATCTGTCGACACTAAACCAAAAATAAACATGGCTGTGACCTTTGGTACTAGCCAGACATTGGCCAGGTTCCCGATTTGTGGTGGTCACCACTCTCCTCTTAATGTGGTGCATTCCTTCAAGTACCTTGGCTTGTGGCTTGATAGTAAGCTTGCCTTTTCGGCCCACATCAGTACTATCCATGCGACACTGCCTTTTGGTGTCCTGTATCAAGACTGCCTACCTCTGCTGATCTGCCATGAGCTGGTCACCAAAATGGTGCTCCCAGTCTTCAACTATGCAGACAAGGTCTATGGCACAGCTCCCCTCCATTTCCCTAGCCAGACTGGACACCCTCTGCAATGCCTGTCGCTTTTCCTTCCCCCTCAGTCACCAGTCACGAGGCACTTTCCCTTGTCCCCATGTACTGGTTTGGTTACTTTCCTTGGCTCTCTTCACTTCTCTTTCCTGTTGTCCCCCCCACCCCAAAGTCCTCCGGGCAGTCTTGCCTTTCTCTGTTGCCTGCCAACACTCTGGAGCCAGCTTCTCATAGTTTCACCATTCCACCACCTCTGGCTGCCTCAGGTGCCAGCTTAAACTCTTCACCTTCCACATGCACCAGTTTCCTGTAGGTCTCCCGCCCATGATTTTAGTTTGGTCATGGGGAATCAAAACCAGAACTACTGTTGCCCTGTGCACTGCATTACTTGTTACTGCTTTGTCACATTTTCAGTTTTCCATTTGCACTAATACAACATGCGTGAACTTTTATCTGTTCTAAGCTTGTACCAGTGAAGTACTACTTACTGTATTGTCTGCACGTTTGTCAGCCATGTACTATAGAGTATTGTTTCACTGTCCTGTAACCCTACCCCCAGGTCGTACCTGGAAACGAGCCTCTGCTCAGTGTGCCTCTTCTGGTTACCAGTTTTAGAATGAATGGAGCATGACTGAATCCATTAGGGAAGGGGCTACTGCCAGCTGCTCCAAGTCAAGTGTAGTGGCAGTGGTTTCAGCCTGCACTTCTCGTAGTGTTCCCTTCATCCACACACAGCAAAGGGCACATCTGAGCTCCAAGCGGCTTGAGAACCATGCAAGTCCAAAAGAACACTCTAGAGGCGGCGGCAGCTCTGAAGAACCACGTCCATTATTGCCACAGACATTCTGCAATGTCTACAGCTCCGGGGGGCATCTTGTCTGGGTCCCCATGCCAGTGTGGAGGCCACTCTGTGTCCAGTTCTTGGTAAAGTCACTCAGCAGTGTACTCTTACCAACACTATGCAGCAGCAGGTTTGAAAGTGGAGGAAGGCAGACACACTGGCAACCACCTCCCCAGATGTAAGGAGCAGTCCTCGGAGGACTTCCTCTCCTCTCGAACATATTGTTCTCGGAGTCGTCATGCGCCCATCGGACATGGGATATGGACCATCTGCCAGCTCATCACCTAAAGAACTCTGGGCACAGGCACTCTGGAGAGTGGTTGATATCATCCAGAACATAGCTTGTCAGTGTCAATACTTTTCCTTTTATGGAGGAAAAAACCCAGAGAGCAAGCTTGGTGTTCAATGTGAATGACATGCACCCTCGTGAAACAGACCTGCATTACACTGCAAATGGAAGAAAAGCCCTCCAGGGTGATCTTGAAAATGACACACACTCCCACTCACTCTCACACTCTGGCAAGAAGAGTGGAATGCCAAAAAAATTGCAACAGCTTGGGGCCATCCCTGCAGTATTGCCTTTGAAGTGTGGCAAGGGCCTCTGTTCCCACTGTTGTCGTGAAGTGGACAGTGGAATAGAGCCATACTAGAGTGCAAGAGGCTGAACAGGCTGGTCTGTGCAGAACATTTCAAGATGGAAACATACTGGTCCACTTTGGCAGCATTCCATCCTGGGGACTACCCCTCTGTGATCTCGGACGTTTACTTGCATATCCAGATGCTTACCACACTATCTCGGGTGCCGTGTGGAAAAGGGAACACATTCAGTCACGTGCTGCCCTCTTAGCCTCTCATCCACACCATTAGTCTTTACCAAGGTGATGTTGGTCCTTGCAGCATCCCCTCTGAACAAGTTTTCTGTGTTCACCCGTACTTGGATGATTGGCTCATCTGAGCACAAACTCTAGTTGGAGCCACAGGTGCAATGAAGGCAGTAGTAGATGCTCTGGAATATAAAGTGGATTATAAACCGCAAAAAGAGCAGTATTGCTTTTTCCCAGACTGTTAACACGTTTGGTGCCCATTTCAAAACATCAGCAGCAGTCCTAATATTTGCAAGAATCACACAGCGGTTACTGCATTTGCCTCACTCTAAGCAGATGGCCTCCACGCAAACTCTCACCCTAGGCCTCAGTGTTGTGCAGTGGGCAAGATTATGATCAAATTCACTGTAGCTCCACTCAAATCATGCAAACCCTAGGCCTTCTGATGGTGTGTGTGTAGATGTTGTGCAGTGAGCAGGAGTCTGAGCACAGCTGCTACAGCTTCACTTTCTCCAGTTCTGTGTCAGTGGCTCAGTCGGTAGCACGCTCACTTCTGGAGTCAGAAAATCGGATGTTCTTTTGCTCTAGTCCCACATCAAGTACTTGAGTAATATGTGTAACTGACACGTAGTGCAGTATGGGGGTGGTGGTACTGCACAGTTGAGGTGCTGTCCTCTGGATGGGATGTTAAACCAAGGTACCTTCTGCCCATCTCTTGTCGCTGTCCAGGTGGAAATGAAAGATCCCATGGCACTTTTTAATTAAGCATTGAGGAGTTTCCCCAGTGACATGATCAATGTTCCCCCATCAGTAAAATAGGTCCCTGTAACCCATCCCCAGGATGCACCTGGAAACAAGTTATCTCAGCTTAGTGTGCCTTTCCTGGACAAAGGTTGTGTGTTATTTTTTATATTAAAAAAAAAAAAAAAAAAAATCTAGGGACATGGATATGTTCATCCACACTGTCTGGCAGGTTCCTTGCCGGAAGGTCTTCAAGCTGGCTCCTCCCACCCACCCGGGTAGTAAAACTCTGGGCTCCGCCCCATGATGCCAGATCTTCCTTACCGCTTGGAAGCTCAGGTTCCCTCCTTAACGCTCTGCATGACAGACTGGATCCTAATTCTTCGGTTCGCCCAAAACTCATCTTGAAATTTTCAAGAGTTCGGTCATCTCTCTCCCTCGCGGCTGTGATGGACAAATCGACTCCCGGTTTTCGGCGGTGCCCTTGTGGGCAGAAGATGTCCAGGATGGACCCGCACTCCACGTGCATCTACTGCCTCTGCCTAGAACACGACCCGCAGGTCTGAGAGTCATGCTGTTAGTTTTCGGCCAACATCCTAGAGGACCGTGCTGCCCAGTTACAGCTTGGGCGCCCAGAGAAGCGCTACCCGCTGGTTAAGTCTAAGGAGGCCCGTTGGGCGGTTACCATGGCGCCTAGCTCGACTGAGCTACTCTAGCAGATAATCGCCCTCGGAGGAGGAGGCCCAGGCCGCATCTTCCTCTGTCGCGTCATTTATCCCACTCACTGGGTACCTCGTATTCAGCTTCATTCAGGGAGCTTTGCCAATCCTTTTCCACGAAGGGAGAGGGGCCATCGGGACATTCCTCTCGGTCCAAAAAAATTCCATCGTCGGCATTTGTGGGAGCGGGAGAGGTTTCCTTCCCCGGATAGCTGACTACTTCGTTCGAGGTTGCGGCTAAGGCTGCTGGCTTCACGGCGTCCCCGTCAGGCCAGCCGTCCGAGACACCTGTTGACATGGTCGAGATTTTTCTTGACCCGTCAGACGGGCTATCGACTGAGGCAGACAGCCCTTCACCGGTTCCCCCGGTGCAGCAGTCCCTGGTTAAGGCTTCCAAGCTGAGGGAAGAGCGGGTGTCCCCCAGTCCTTCCCAGACCCGTCCTCTGAAACACTGAGGGTCTCTGTCTCTGACTTCTTCTTGGTCCAGCTGATCCCGCCGACATCTGCGGTCTCGGCACCGAGGTAAGCAGCGCCGTCGCTTGTCCTCTTCCTTCTCAGAAGAGGGGCTTCGACGCAGATTGCATTGACGCTACGAAGACCTGATGTGGCAGCAGTTACTTCTGTCCGGGAACAAGTCAACGCCATCGCCTTTCCTGGCCATCAAGTGGCTGTCATCTGAGCGGCCGAAACAACCCCTTGTCGTAGTACAGATGCCCAAGCCTGGGCTGGTTGTTCGGCCGAAACCTGCTGCACCACCGATTGTGGTGGAACCTCCGCTTCCACAACCGAAATCGGGGGCACAGACCAAGGACTCTTGGTCAGGTCAAGGCCTGCCCCACAGGTTGTCTGTCACCCTAACTCCCGACCGTCCTTGGCAGGTGGAGGGTGGCTCAGGCCCCAGGCAGCTCTTCGCGGACTCCTCAGTCAGACTCTTCCTTGTTCTCCAGGCCGGTTGACCTGGAGTCCTCCGGGGGCCAGTTGTTGGACGAAAGCCCATCGTCCTTCATGGTTTGCTTCGGCTCATCGGAGTCCACCGGGATGCAGCTCGAGCCTGTATCCAAACGGGCCAAGTATCCCCTCACGGAGATACTGGACCAAGGGGATTCCCCTACAGAGGTCTTTCCGGTGGCTGAGGCCATTGTGGGCCCAGCCTTGGAGCTTTGGCAGCGGCCTGCTTCTACCCCTGCGCCTTCCGGCCAGGATGGCCAGGAAGTATGCAGCCCCTACTGGCTCTTTGCCTGGGTTTTCGGAACACCCTCTTGCCGAGGGGTTGGTCACCGACGACAGTGTTTTCTGGCATTCCAGGAACTCTAGGGACATGGACAAGCCCCCCAACAAGGAGTCCGAAAAGCTGGACTACGCCGGGCGCAAGGTGTATGCTGCATCCTCCCTTGGCCTCCGCCAGGCCAGCTCGGCCGTGCTGATGGCACACTTCTCCCAAGCCCTCATGGGCTCCCCTGGATGAGGTGATCCCTCATCTCCCAGCTGACCTGCAGACCACGGTCCGGCAGGTGCGGGACCAGGGTAGGGTAGTGGTTAAGCAGCAGCTCCAAACGGCTTTGGATATAGGAGACTCCTGTGCCAGATTGGTTGCAGCCACAGTGGCTATATGCCGCAGAGCATGGCTGAAGATATCCACCATCACGGCGGATACCCAGCACAAATTGGCTGATGTCCCCTTCCGGGGGACTGACCTCTTCGGCCCTGGAGTGGAAGGTTACCTCCAGCAGATAGAGAAGTCCAATGCCACTCTGGACTTTGTCATCTCCGCCCAGAAGGAGAAAGGTCGCCGACAGCAACAGAACAAGTCCTTTCGCCTTTCTGCGCTTGCGGCACGTCCGGCCCACCAGGGCCAGCAGGCTCGCACTTGGCATCCCAAACCCAAGCCCATGGCTTCCTCCAGTAAGAAGCAGAGGTAAAGGCCCAAGCGGTCCCTCGACCAGTCCCTCCTCCAAGTCTGCCCAGTGACAGGTTGAGGGGTGTCGCCCCTAGCCTTCTCACCCCACTCTGGGTTCCCCCCATGAGGGGGCGGCTCCACCACTTCCTTTCCACCTGGTCCGCGATCACCATGGACCGCTGGGTGTTGGAGGTGGTAGGAAAGGGTCTGCTTTTGGAGCTTGAGCAGGCCCCACCCTTCTGAGCCGTTGCCCCTTGCGGGGGCACAGGGTCCGCAGCCTCGCTGTCGGCCTGCCGAGCAGATATTGCCCACCTCCTCAAAAGAGGTGATCAGGAAGGTGGCGGATCCTCCTCCACACCCGGGGTTTGTGTCCAGGTATTTTCTGGTCCCAAAACGGACAGGGGGGATGGCGCCCCATTCTCTACCTGCATGACCTGAACAGGTTCCTAAGTCTCGGACCTTCAGGATGGCCACTCTGGCTAAATCCCATCCTTGGAACGAGGTGTGTGGTTCTGTTCCCTGGACCTTCAGGACATATTCTTTCACGTCTCAATCCATCCGTCCCGTCAGATTGCTCCGCTTCAGAGTGGAGGGATCCCATTACGAGTTCCGGGCCTTGCCCTTCGGCCTTTCCCTAGCTCCCAGGGTCTTCACCAAATGCATGGCAGTGGTGACGGCATTCCTGCGGCACTGAAGGGTCCGGGTGTACCCCTACCTGGACGACTGACTGATTGCAGCCCCCTCCAGAGCGGAGGTGGAGCGGTCCAGAGATCTGGCCCTCCAGGTTTGCTCTCAGATTGGCCTCCTCATCAACGAGGTCAAGTCAGAACTCGTGCCAAAGCAGGTGATGCATTTCATCGGGGCAGAGCTTGACACTCTTCGAGCCAGAGCACGGCTCCTGGCAGACAGGGCCAAGGTTCTTTCCTCCTTTGCCCAATCATTTCAGGTTGGGCAGTCGTGTTCTACCTGGGACTTCATGCGCCTCCTGGGCCTCATGGCGGCCCCTTCAGTGGGGACTGGCCAGCCAATGGTCGCAGCACTTCGATCTGCTGGATCAGCTGGTGACAGTGACCCAGGGGATGTGGAGCGCTCTCCGGTGGTGGACCGTTCCAGCACATCTGCAGGAGGGCATCCCGTCTGTCTGCCCCGAGCCGATGGTCTCTCTATTGACTGATGCCTCTCTGATGGGTTGGGGTGCCCATCTGGGGAGCACAGAACACAGGCCTCTGGTCCCCTCGGGAGTCCCGATACCATATCAACCTGCTGGAGCTTCGAGTGGTCTGTCTAGCCCTCACCGCCCTCGCTCAGTTTCTATGGGGTCAAGTGGTTCAGGTCCAGATGGACAATACCACGACCATGTACTACCTAAACCGCCAGGGCGGGAGACGTGCTCCATGCCTCTGTGCAGGGAAGCTCTCCGCATTTGGTCACTCGTACGCAGCCTGGAGGTGGATCTTCTCGCCATTCATGTGGCAGGAGCCTCCAACACTCTGGCCAATGCCCTAAGCCAGATAGGGGCTGTGTCTCACGAGTGGTCTCTCCTGCCGGAGGTAGTACAAGATCTCTTCTCCCATTGGGGCACGCCTCAGGCGGACCTGTGTGCCTCCAGGGAGAATGTGAAGCTGAGACTGTTTAATGCCCGCCCCCCTCAGCAGGGCTAGCTGCAGGGGGATGCCTTCTCGAGGCCGTGGACCCCGGGCCTCTTCTACGCCTTTCCCCCCACTCCCTTGATCCACAAGGCACTTCTCAAGGCGAGGAGGGACAAGGTGCAGGTGATTCTGGTAGCCCCAGACTGGCCCTGTCAGTTCTGGTATCCAGATCTCCTCAGTCTCGGCTCCAGGCTCCCGAGGCGGCTTCCAGCCGTCCCGGACCTGATCTCAGTCAATCAGGGGAAGGTATTCCATCAGGACCTTCAATCCCTGCACCTGACTGCCTGGTTCCTGAGCGGCTAGAGTTCCAGGCCTTGGGTCTTTCCGACGAGGTCCTGAACATCATTGAGGCATCCTGTAGAGTCGACCAGAAAATGCTACACCTTCAAATGGAAGAGATTCTCCATTTGGTGTCAGGGCAAGGGCCTGGACCCTCCCTCCTGTTCCTTGGCAAGCATTCTGGACTACCTGTGGTCCCTTTCTCAGCTAGGGCTTTGGTCGACTACCCTCAAGGTGCACCTGGCAGCCATCTCTGCTTACCGGGCGCGGGCCGGGAAGCAGTTGGTGGCGCAGGAGAAGGTGGTCTGGAGCTTTTCCAAAGGCCTTGATCACATATCCCCTCCGGTGCAAGACCCTCCACCTCCGTGGGACCTACTGCTGGTATTGGCTAAGCTCATGGGCAAGCCATTCGAACTGATGCACGTGAGACATCTCTCACCTGTCGTGGAAGACCGCCTTCTTGGTGGCTATCACGTCAGCCAGAAGGATGGGAGAGCTCCAGGCGCTTTCCATAGTCTCCTTATCTGGTCTTCCACAGGGACAGGGTTGTCCTGCGCCCCCACCTGTAATTCCTTCCGAAGGTGGTGTCTGAGTTTCACCTTAACCAGGTGTTGACTCTGCCGGTGTTCTACCCCAGTCACACCTCTGAGGCTGAATTTAGTCTCCATACTTTGGACCCTAGAAGAGCGCTCGCTGATTTTATAAGGAGCGGACGGCTGAAGTTCGGGGAGAGGTTCGCCAGCTATTTGTCACTACGCTGAAGCCGCACCTGGCAGACCTGCAGCCAAGCGGACTATAGGCAGGTGGATCACCTCCTGCATAGATTTCTGCTATAGGTTGGTGGGCATGGAGCCTCCCAGAGGGATAAGAACTCATTCTACCCGCCATACCGCTGCATCGGTGGCTGCTTCTAGGGACGTCCCTATCCAGGAAATCTGCAGGGCTGCTACCTGGAAGTCGGCACACACCTTCATCACCCACTACCACATCGACCTTGAGTCATGCCGAGATGCTGGTTTTGGGGCCTCTGTTCTCCAGTTTATTTCCCAAGTAGGGGGTGTGCGCCTTGCCTCCCTCCTCCCGGAGAACTGCTAGGAGTCTGCCAGACAGTGTGGATGAACATATCCATGTCCCTAGAAATACGGGTTACTCACCTGTAACAGGAGTACTAGGAATGGTATGTGTTCATCCACACGACCTACCCAACCTTCCTGGCTTCGACACACAACCTGGCTTCCAGCGGGCTAGATCTGGCGTCATGGGGCAGAGCCAAGAGTTTTTCCATCTGGGTGGGTGGGAGGAGCCAGCTTCAAGACCTTTTGGCAAGATTTAAGGTGGCAAGGAACCTGCCAGACAGTGTGGATGAACATATACCATTCCTAGAACTCCTGTTACAGGTGAGTAACCTGTATTTATAGACCATCTGTCATGAGATGCTGAGAAATCTGGTGCTGCCGCCCCCCCCAGGTTTCAGCTGAAAGATGAAAGCCATGAGAAAATGCCGAAACAGCACGTGAGATCACACACAGGTTTTAGATGCCAGGAGTTGCGTGGAAGGTCTGAAGCTAATTACAGGCTGGAAGAAGCTTGAGTTGAGTATATCCATTTTGACATTTCAAGAGGAGGAAACCAGATTTAGTAAAGTGGTGCGAAATCATGAATGCTGATGTCTGTGTGAGGGGAACTGATCAATAGATCAAAGAAATGTGATTTGAAGGACATGAGTCATGCTGAGAATTACAAAATTTTATTCGTGATAGACATCCTGTTTTTATATAGATAGATTTTTTTATACATTCTGACAGGGAGGATCTAGGTGACCTCATGCAAAATAGGTGGGGAAAACTAGCTTTTAAACATTAATTCTGTTTTCCTTCAGACACACTTATCTAGACTTTGACAAAGAAACATCTGAGCACTTTAAACAGGTATTTAGAAAGATAGAAAAATCTATGTACGGCACTAAGAATTGCACTGTTTAAAACTTTATTTTAATAGATTTGTATATCTTGTGATGCAATACAGAACTGTTTTACATATCTGTTTTAGTAAAACTCTTTAGAGCTTATTTGGTCTCTCTGAATTTCTTTCATTTGCAAGAAAAGTATATATGGTTATAGCTGACGCTAGGCATAAGCTTGAATGGTGATACCAAACTGGAAAGAGAAGCGTTTTAGATCGGAGGTCTTTATAAAAGTTTAAGGGTTCATTTCTGTACACCTGGTTAGGTGCCCATAGCCAAAGATATCTGGCCCCCTGAAGACAGAATTATCCGAGCCTGTGCATTGGGTTCGCTAGCAAGAGGTTCACAGTTTGACTCCTTCCAAGATTGGAGACCAATGGTTTATTTACGAGTTTTACCAGGAAAGCATACTGAGCAACATGCTAGATTCCAGACCGACATGGGGGCAGAGACCCACTTGCATATTAGTAATTCTTACAGTACAGAGTTGTGCAAGGATTGTTACAGTACATTTGTGTGGGGAAAATTACATAGTTGGGGAAAGTTAGTCGGGTTGGATACATACAATCAGTATAGAGAATACAGAGGGAAGATACTGTTCAATACGTATGTGATTATGGCAGCGAGACATTTAAGTAAGGTTGATCCAAACTCACAAAACAGACAAGAGGATTACCTTGTTTTGTTAAACTGTTCACAAGACTGTGCTCGGAGGGTGGCACTGTGGGAGTAGAGGGGCTGAGCTGCTGAGTGGGTTTGTGACATAGGGTACTCATTATGGAAAATTGCCCTCATTAGGTAGTTTTTCATCTTTTTTTCTTTCCATACTGGCAGCAGTTACCAGGGATATACTCCTGACTCATGGACATACCCTGGTCAGGCCAGTTGGCCCCTGTCGTCCTTTTGCCCACTCCAGCCAGCCTTCTCATAAAGGCTTAATCCCCACCCCCAATGGCAGGCCGCTGTGTGGGCTAGGATCCAGGGCCTTCTGGTACCAGGACATGGAGTCCTCTGAGCCCAGGCAGTCATGTAGATGGCCATGGGATTTTTACCTCCTATTTTCTTCCTGGCAGAAACCCTCCACCTGAGCATGGACTTGGCATGTTGCGGGCATGGTTGCACGCAGTGACGTCCAGTGAAGGGAGCAAGTTCCCTTGGTCCCCCATGGGGATTGCTGCAGCACTGGTGCCCAGCGTCTTCCATCTCTGACTGCAGCGCACTGGCTTGTGCAGACTACTGCGGCCTGGCCGGCCTGCTGATGTACTGGAGTGCGCTCTCAGACTCTTGTTTCTTGCATGGCAGCGTGATGTGCTGCTGCTGGGCCATCAGGGCAGTGCAGGTTGGTTGTTACCCCAACATGTCTGAGTTGGTAGTGTTTTTTAGACTCTGACAGTGTTTGACCAGTGGGTCATGGTGGTGGGCAGCACCACTAAAGGTTCCTTAGTGACATTACTTTTTCTTAGCTTGATGTGGCAGTATGCACCTCGTCCCTCCCCATGGGGGGCTACATATAACTGTAATTACCAGTAAGAAATTAAATTCCTTTTTCTGAATTTAGTTGTAAAGTATTTATTGAAAGCTGTGTTTTTTCTGTTGGATGGATCCATCACTTACTAAAAGAGTGATATTTTTTTAATGAATATTTTTATATGTAAGCACCTTTATCTTGGTGCACGCATGCCACCCTTTTGGCTTGCTGTAAACCTGACCACCACCTGCAGTGAACTTGGCATGGACATTTCTGCCACTGTCCTCGCAGAGTCCAGAGGAATGGTCAGCCTGACCACTCCAGAGGCACCCGAGACAATATTCCACGGTGGGGTGGGGTAGTAGTACTGAGGAAGTCTGTTTCACCTAGGTGAGGTGGTATTGCCCACTTTAGCCACCCCTTATTTTTTCCTACACTTACTACCTTACCCCTTTTATTTCTCTGGTAGAGACGGGACGCTTTCCACCCCAGCAGTTACCCAACTTTCCTGCTACCATTGGGGGTGCCAGGGGGCAGTGGTACTGTACACCTGCTACCTTCCCACTTCCTCCTGGCTTGCTGCTGTGTCCTGGGCTTGGGAGAAGAGCCCAAATAACTAACGTAAGCTGCATGTTTTTTTGATCGGATAATCACATTATTTTTGATTTTTTTTAATGACCAAGGAGGAAATGAAAGAAAAGGCAAAAGTTGAAGATGAGAAAAAAGATGAAGAGAAAGAAGATCCCAAAGGAGTTCCAGAGTTCTGGTTGACAGTTTTCAAAATGTTGACTTATTAAGTGACATGGTCCAGGTTTGTATAACGAATATTTTATACTTTGAGACGGTTTTGAGCCTTCAGCACCAGTGCATGGGCTGGATGATTTCACAGGACTTTAGCCTCTACAGCAGCATTGCCCTAGGGTGTGTAGTGCTAGGTTGCTTATGCTGCCTTACTGACACATGGCTGAGGTAGATGGATTAGGCTGTTGGTGGTAAGAATGGAGTTGAACTGTTTTTTGGGGGGTTTTGGGGGGTGCAGGGAAAGTAGCCCAGTCTGTTGCTTCAGCCATCCTCATCAGATTAATGTCTGGTCAGGTGATCCTGCAGGGCTGAACAAAGCCAGACTTGGGGAATGTAAGCCTGAAGCTTAGGAGGCGGGTCAGTGGTGGCTGAAGAGTGCCCAGTCACTGCTATGCTGGATAAAACACAAAAAAGATTGTTGGGGCATGGATATGGTTCACTTGTCCACACCCTGGCAGTTCCAGTGGAATGTTGTTTTTGGCCAGAAGGTCTTTCAGCCAAACTCCTCCCAACACCCCAGACTGTAGAATACTCTACTCCATCCTGTGATGTCTGATCTAGGTTTTTGATGAAACGGGTCACCTTCTTTGTGCCCTGCTTGGGGTTTTTTCTGTGCCATAAGGGAACCTGTTTTTTTCAAAGTACATTTGCTTGTAGTTCCGCACTTCTTTTGACGTCTCCGGACCAATGATGGACCACAAGAAACCAGGATTTAAATGGTTTGCTGCCACCAGAAGATGTCTGTCATCGATGCACATGACACTTGCATGTACTGCCTGGGTGAGCAGCATGATGTGGCCAGGTGCAGCTTGTGATATCCGTGTTTCCCGAGTCTCTTGGATGGGAAGCTTCGGCGCTCACTGGTTCGGTCTTCATGAATGGAACTGAAGGATCACCCCATGGGCTGCAAAAAGGTCTCATCTGCAGTCTCTCGGCCCTCGGGGTAAAAGTAGCAGCTGCCACGACTGACACCTCCTCTGTCTTGGTGCTGTTGCAATCTGTGGTCAGCATCGGAGGCTATCTAATGGACTAGTTCCATGACACATGCTGATTCCTCCAGACCGTGGGGGAGAGCCTTACCCTCCAATCTTGAAAATCTAAATGCCACTGGTGGATAGGGAGAGATTGATCCTCTCCGTCCCTTGACTTCCCCAACCACTCTACTACTGTCACATGCCCCTCTCCTGAGGGGGCAGATTGGGCAGGTCGAGGGCTCATTTGCTCCACTGTAGTCTGTTTACCTCGGTTCCGGTTGACCAGTCTGTCGTCGTTCCCCTCCCACACCCAAACTGAACCAGCTGGCCAGTTGTCGGAAAAGGCAGAGGAGTCTACTTGCACACCAAAGTGCTACTGATACTCACTGATGAAGACATGGACCAGTAGGTGACACCAGTCGATCCTTGCAGGGACCAGCCTCCACCTGGGGTCTGGATTTAGCCCTTATTGCCTCAGTATCAGCAGGTATGCTATCTACAGCCAGCTGAAAAGACCCCTGTTGCCGTCAGCCAGGCTGTTGGTCATGGTTTAGGCATTTGTGCTATCATACTCTACCAAGAAGTGCCACGTTTGGCATTCCTCATCTTCATTGGGTAAGAGGCACCAGTGTAAGATGTGCTAGTGCTACAAAGAGTTCCTCTGGCAGCAGTGGGCCATTGTAGAGCAGGGCTCTACCTGAAGGACCTCTGGTCCTTGGTTGCCTTGCCGTTCCAGGTTCCACAGGTGTTCCCCACACCTGATTCTCTGCCTATTTAGGATGGAGCTGCACTCCGACAGAGGAGGCCAGCCATTTGGCCACCAGCTTGCCAGGCCAGTTGTCTGTCCTGATTACCACAGGTGAGGATTCCCTGGAGGTCCATTGTGTTCAGTGGCTGGGGGCTGTCTTCAAGGAGTCATCCGACAACTCTGATCAGGAGTACAAGGCCTCCTCAGGGACTCTGCTCTTCGACCATAGCTCAGTTGAGGAGCCTTCCGTGGTCTGCTCTGACTAATCTGAGTCCATGTAAATCCCGCTAGAGCCAGCCCAAAAGAGGGCAAAGTACCCTCTCGGACATTTTGGACCAGGATGAACCCCCAGGGGTTGCTATCCCCATGGGTGAGGTAATCTTGAGACTGTTCCTGGAAAACCCTGCACCTTCTATTTGCATGGTCCACAAGTATGCAGTCCCTGTGGGCTCCCTTTTGGGGTTCTTGGACCACCTTTTGGCCGAAGGGCTGATCACTGATGAAATTTTCATAAATGTGGACCCCTGGGGGGACATAGACAAGCCTTCGGACATGGAGTTCCATAAAGCCGACCATGTTGCAAAAAAGTGTATGCTGCAGCCACTGTCTCCTTCAGGCTAACACTGCTACTATAATGGCTAATTGTCTCCCTTCCCTGATGGGAATCTTTGTGATCCTCCCCTGCTTTCAGAGCAGTGGAATGGCGGAGCTCAAGAGACCACAGTCAATCACTGGCTAGACACAACTCCAGATAGCCTTGGACATGGGCGATTCATGCACCCATTTGGTGGCAGCAGCTGTCTCCATTTGTCCAGCTTCATGGTGGACACAAAGTAGAAGTTGGCTGGTGTCCCTTTCCTGAGCACCAACCTCTTTAATTATGGGTTGGAAGGGCATCTCCCTCACATCAAGAAGTCCAATGCACCAGTGCCACTTTTGACTTTATCCCAGGACCAGAAGAAAAGGCATCCTGGGTGCAAAACCACTTGTTCTGCCCCAGGAACCATGTAATCTGGCTCAGCGACCATCCAGAACTTGAGCTTCCTCACGTACAGGTTGAGAATGAGTAGATCCAGTATGGGGTGCCAGCCCTCCATCAGCTTTGGGACCAGGAAATTCCTGGACGCATAACCCTGACTGCCCAGTGCATCTGGGACATGGGCTGTTGCCTGTTTAGCAAGGAGCTTAGTGATGTTCTTCCATGAGGACTGAGGACTCTCGAAGCACGAGGAGGCGGTGGGGCGGGAGAGCTTCTTGCAAGTCTAAACCGTTCACTTCTCCCTATATCAAACATCCACTTGTCTGTTGTGATAGCGGCTAACTTGGCAAGAAGTGTTGTAGCTGGCCTCTGACTGGTCGGGGACAGGACAAGTGGAGGGTTGACTTCCCCCCCACCCCAACCAGTCACTGGGCAGCTTTTGTGGGGGCAGTTGCAGCTTCTGCTGGAGGGGCAACACTACGCCTGCGCCACACCTCCTTTGGACCTTGGGCCTCAGACTTCTGATTGGGGTGCCAGGCCTGAAACTGACCTTGCTGGCTGTACTCCTGTGTAGGCTACGACTGAAAGGACCAGTACTGAAAAGCTAGCTTTTGCTCCCAGAATCTCCAGGATGCTTTCTTCCACATTCCTGTCCAGGGGTTCCACTACCAGTATCATTTTCAGAGAAGAATGGGTCCCTTGCCAGTTCCAGGTTATGTTCTTCAGCCTCTCCTCTGCACACAGGGACTTCAGCTAATGCATGGTGGTGGTGGCAGCCCAGTTGTGGTGCATAGGGGTCAGTGTACCCCTACCTAGACATCTGGCTAGTAGCTGGTCCATCCAGAGAAGCCGTGGAGAGATCCCTAGACCTAGCTGTCCAAACCTACGAAGACTTTGACCAGTGGGCCCATCTGGACAAGTTCGAACTGGTACCGAACCAGGAGACAAAGTTCAGCAGGGCAGAACTACACTCCCTGTAGGCCATGGCCCACCTCCCTGCAGACCAGGCAAAGGATCTTGCCTCCTTTGCTCACTCATTTTGGGTTAGGCTCTTGCGCCCTGCCCTGGATTCCCTATGGCTGCTGGGGTACATGGCATCCATAGCAGCATGGTCCGCTGGGCCGTCCGTGATCCCAGAACCTAAGCTACCTGGACCAGCTGGGTAGTGACCCAGCCATTGTGGGGTGCCATCCAGTGGTGGCTTGTCCTGGAACATCTGGATGAAGGAATTCCATTTGTCTGCCCAGAGTAGACTGTCGTGCTGATGAACAGGTCTCTGGTAGGGTGGGGAGCACACCTGGCAAACCATATGGCCCACAGGTTCTGGTCACCCAGGGAGTTCAGTCACCACATAAACCTGCTGGAGCTCCATGCAGTGCGCTTGGCACTGGCTGAGTTTATTCCACTGTTAGGTCAAGTTGTTCCAAGTCCAGATGGACAACACCACGAACATGTTTTACCCAGACAGGGCAGCGCACTCCCTTCCTTTGTTAGAGGCATTCTCACCTGGACGCTCGTGCACAGCCTGGGCACCAGCCTCTTGGCAATTCATGTAACATGGGAGAACAGGTAGCTGGCAGACGCTCATAGCCGGGTAGGAGAGCTGTCTGACGAGGTCTATGAATCGGGAGGTGGTGAGTCACCTAATCTTTTGGGGTGTCACAAGTCATCAGGTCCCACAGACTGTCTGAAGCAGGATCCACACACATGATTTTTAGCAGTACAACTGGGACAGCCCACGCTGACATCAGTAGACATCACTGACCCTATAAAGGTGTGAGTGGCCCTGCTTCCTGTTCTTTTCCGCCATCGACTTTATCACATGCTTCTCCACAGAAGCTCAGATGCAGTTTCGTGCCATTTTTAAGCTACGGCTTTTCAGTACTTTGCCTCATTTATGTCGCGAGTTAAGCCTTCAACTTCTCTTGTCACTGCCGCTGCATAAAGAAGATTGCCTGTTCAGACGAACACTGTCTGCTGTCTTTGGCCTGACCATGACATCTGACTGAGCGCTGCCAGAAGCTTAATAGAACCACCCTCAGGTGACACAAAATGACTCCAAAAAAAAAAACACTCATGGAGCAATAGCCAGTTCTGGGCAGGGGTCTTCTGGGGTCCCTCCTTCGCAGCCATAGAGCTCGCAGGTTGCAAAGACCAGAAACGAGACAAGCCCTCGGGGTTGGGGGAGAGAAGTAAAAAGACAGATTGAGACTGCTTCCCCAGGCGGCGGTTCTGCTTCTCTTGGACCTTTTCCTCATCGTCTGGTGGTCCTTCGGCTGCCCTAATGCCCAAGCCTGCAGTCTAGGTCTGTCTTTTCCAGACCCCCACCAACTGCACCTCTGCCTGATGTGCAAGGTGACCTGCCATCAACCTCTGGGTTGTCGGGGGGGCTTTCGGGCCTCATCTGGCAGGTAGTCTTTCTGCACCACCAGCCCCTCTCCGACTTAGTCATTCACGGTTGTCTACCTTAAATGACATTTTGACCAAATTCACTATGGTTTTGGTCCACCAATTGGGTGTGTATATGCCTGCATTGCCCGTGACTGCGCAGTCTACACCATTTCGGCCTCCGAGCTGATCCTCATGACCAGTCGGTACCTCTGTCCTAAGAGGTAGAATTGAAATGGGTCGGAGTACCATCCTGATCTTATCGTACCTGACGAGGAAGAGCCCTTCAACAGATCATGGCTTTCTCTGTGAGCGAGGACTCTGCCAAGCATACTCCTAGGTCTCTTCCAGAGATCCCCACTTTCTTCAAAGTTATGAAGCCGCTGTCCTCGGCTATGGGCTTTCATACTGAGGAGGATGCCACCATGAGATCTGGTAGATTTCCAAGAAATTCCAGAGTCTCTTGGTCATTCCTCTTATCCTTCAGTAAGAAATGCCATAACGCAGCCTGGCACGGGCCTGATATGGTGCCAGCTGTGCCCCTCGGGATCTTCCTCACTATGTTGCCCAACCAGAGACAGATTCAGTGTTTATAAAGGCAGCCCGTGATCTGTCCAAGGTTCCCAAGCATCTCTAAACCCCGGACACACTTGCAGGATTGATCTCTGGGTCAAGAGGGTCTGTGTCTCATCCACCCTTGGGCTGAGATTTGAGAATTACCTTTCTCACATGGTCAAGTACCAGAATACCCTTTGTAAAAAGGGCAAGGCCGTGGCCCAAACCCTTCCTGATTGTACTGAAAAGCAAGAGGTTCTTAAGTGCCTGCAAAATGCACCTCTTGCGGGCCCTCTATGATATCTCTGATACTGGTGCAAGGGCTGTTGCCACTGGCATTTGCCTTCGTAGACACTCCGGGCTGAGGGCATTGAGTTTTCCTGCTGATGTTCAGCAAAAGGTACTGAACTCATTCAGGCCTAGATATGCCTGTAGGTGGCGTCTGAAAGCATAGCCACTCAGGCCAACAACGCCTGTAGATGTTCTCAGCTGATTTTCACTCAGGCCAGGAAACATTTGAGGAAGTCGGCAGTTTGTACCTAAATATTAAACAAACTGAATTGCTTCGAATTGATTGCATAGCACCGTGAGAAAGGTAATTTTGTGCTGAACAATATTGTTGCTGATACTTTGTGTCTATCATGTATACTCTAGGAGTTATTCGCATTTGTTTTAGGTATGGCATGAATGGCTGACATTTGTCTCAAGCCTCACCTAAGCACCTTGAATAAATGTGGAAGAAAAAAGTTTGGCGTTTCAGCTAGTGTAAAATAAAAAATTGATGGATTGCAATTGATTGCATAGCACCATTAGAAGGGTCATTTTGTGCTGAACAATTTTGCCACTGATACTTTGTCTATCATGTATACTTCAGGAATTATTTGCATTGGTTTAAGGTATAATGTGCATGGCTGTCATTTGTCTCACGCCTCAACCAAGAACCTTTAAAAAAAATATGAAAAATAAAGCTTGTTTCAGCTATTATAAAATAAAAAACACATTGATTATAGTTGATTTCATAACACCATTGGAAAGGTAATGTTGTGCTGGACAATTTTGCCACTTATACTTTGTGTGTAGCACTAATTGTTCAACAGGTGTTCACATTTGTTTTTGGCATGCTGATTATGGCTTGATTTTGCTTAGAAAAGTCCAGGATACAGTGCTAAGAGTATACAGGGCACAAGTGGTGGAAGTATCAGAGCTCTTGTGGTGTGAATGAGTTAATGTCCTTAATGGCTACAAGTTCAGTCCAGATGTGCAGGACATCATAAATGAGCTGCAGGCATTTCGCAGGGCTATCCGGTCTGTCCATTCACATTATCGTACACAACCAAAGCGTGTACCGCACACTCCCTTTTACAAGGTGTTCTACAAACACAGAGCAGCCTCTCTGCCCCAGGGCAAACACAGCCTCTGATGCCTTGCCCACCTCCTTCTCTGCCAGATCCATGGCCAAGTGCCCCAGGGGTGACGGACCAGCCCCAGTAACTGGATCCACCTCCATTTGACTCTCTGCCAGCCCCCCTTTTCAGTCCCTGACCAAGAGGTGGTTGGAGGTTGGTTCTCCTTGCATCTCGATCAGTGGAGAACATGTCAGATGTCTGGATTCTTCAAATCATAGGGTCACACTCCAGCTCATTGAGCCACCTCCAGAGACTCCTCCACCCACCCTCTGGCCCACCTGTTGGCTGTCTGTGAAGGGTCACAGTCCCTTTTGCACAACAAGGCCATCAAGCCAGTGCCCAGATGCCAAAGAAACGCAGAATTTTACTCCAGGTTCTTCTGGTTCCCAAAAGAACTGGAGAGCTGAGGCTCATCTTGGACCTCAAGGATGTCTATTTGTATGTCTAGTACAAAACATTTAGAATGGTAACACTGCCATGCTTGCTGCCCCTCCTCAAGCAGGGTGACTGGCTAGGTTCTCTGGACATGCAGGACGTGTACCTGCACATCTCCGTGTTTCCATTCCACAAGAGATTTCTCGGGTTTCTTTTCCAAGGCAAGCATTATCAAGTCGAAGTGTTGCCCTTCGGCTTGTCCTCTGCGTCGTGGGTCTTTACCAAATGTTGGGCAGCAGTAGCTGTGTCCCTCAGAAGGGAGGAAGGGACTTTTTTCCCTGATCTGGACAATTAACTTCTGAAGGCCCTATCCAGGGAACAGCTCCTGCGGACTCTGGAGGGAACTCTTCAGCAGTTTCCCTGGGCATTATGGTCATCTTTCCCAAGTCTGTTCTAGTGCCATTACAAAGGCTGTAGTATGTAGGGACGGTTCTAGACTCCACAGGGAAAGGCCTTCCTGCCTTGGAACAGGGTGTAGCAGCGCCTTATTGCCCAAGCTCAGGTGGTCATCCAGAGCAGTTATGTCCCTGCAAGAGTGTACTTGAGGCTGTTGGGTTTGATGGCTGTGGCCATCCCCCACTGTTCCACTGGCCAGGCTCCACATGTACATCCTTCAGTGGACTCTAGTAAAGCAAGCCACATTTATTTCTGTGGTGCCCAATCCGAGAGTCTGGGTACCTTGCATAAAAACTGGGAAATATGTAGGTAAAAACACATACAACATACAAATATTAAAGCAATAAATATAATACTATAATAGATTAAATTTAATTTTAAATTTAATCTATCTGGTAAGGCCAAACGTCTCTACCATCTGGGCCTCCCTCACAAAAGCTGGAAGAGTTCCACTGGGCCAGTCTGACTTCAAACGCACTGTTGCCTATAGTCTTTAATCTGGCCTTGGAAACAGTGAAGAGGCCCCTGGTCAAGGAGCGGAGGGAGTGAACGAGGTGGCAGGCGTCTGATCAGCCAGATAGCCTGGGCCCAGTCTGTATAGGGTCTTGTAGGTGAGCAAGCCCACCTTGGAGATGATCCTCCGCCTGACAGGCAGCCAGTGCAGAGTTTGCAGGACGGAGGTCACGTGACTGAAGCTAGCCAAGCCTGTCAGCGACCTGGCCGCTGCATTCTGCACCAGCTGCAGCTGGTGGAGGGTCCCTCCAGTGACCCCAAAGTACAATGGGATCATTCAGTTAGTGCTGGTCTCCTCCCTGTCTGCAAGGTACCCCAGTGGTTGATGGATCCCCTGAACCTGCTGCAAGGAGTCCTCTTCCATATAGTCTTCCCCCAGCATATCCTCACCATGGATGCCTCCAGTTTGGACTGGGGGGGGGGGCTCATCTGGGTCCCTTTCAAACACTGGGCTGTTGGTCCCAGCTCAACCTCCCTGCATATCAGTGTCCTGGAGATGCGGGTGGTCCTGTATGCCATGCAGGCCTTTCAGAACCAACTCCTCATGGGTCAGCTGTTTGAGACCACCTAAGTGTCGTGTATTGCATCAGTTTGGGGGGGAAGACATTTGTATCCCATGTGCTGGTAAGCCATGAGCATGCGGTACTGGGCGTTGGATCATGGTCCAACTCTCTTGGCTGTTCACGTTCCATGAGTGCTAAACACTCTGGCGGATATCCTCAGCAGGATGCAATCCAGCATTCATGAGTGGGGGTTTCTCTTATCCATTGCAGAAGTTCTGTTCAACAGATAGGGTTATCCAGAGTTTGACCTTTTTGCGTCCCCACTCAGTGCAAAACTGCCCAGTTTCTGCTTGCTCGATTCAGGGCCTGGAGTCTTCTGGCAAGACGCTTTGTCCCTCTCCTGGAATGGGAGGTTACTTTATGCCTTCCCTCCATTTCCTCTGATTCACAGGGTGCTAATTGAGCTGCAGATGGCAGGGGCCAACATGATCCTGGTAGTTTCATTCTGGCCCCGACAGATGTAGTTTTCATTACTACGACAGCTAGCGAGGGA
This sequence comes from Neoceratodus forsteri, assembly GCA_016271365.2. Taxonomy (NCBI): domain Eukaryota; kingdom Metazoa; phylum Chordata; order Ceratodontiformes; family Ceratodontidae; genus Neoceratodus; species Neoceratodus forsteri. The sequence goes on along the minus strand of CM028131.1, from coordinate 1,082,654,730 downwards.
CCTCCGGTCCCCCTCTGCAGGAATCTGCTGATGCAGGCTCAGGGGACCCTGGTGCATCCCAACCTCAAGTCCCTTCATTTGCATGCTTGGCTCCTGAGGACTTGGCAGTTGCCAGGTTTGGGGTTTCCCATAGGGTGGCGGATGTCCTAGTGGCTGCTTGGAAGCCCTCCGCTTGAGCCACTTATGCCGTGAAGTGGAGTAGGTTTGCTGTCTAGGCTGCCAAACAGTCTGGACCCTTTCACTTGTCTGATCTAGATTCTGGACTACCTGATATCGTTGTCAGACTCTGGTCTCCAGTACTCCTCCCTCAAGGTGCACCTTTCGGCTGTCGACATTCCGTGGGCCTGTGAGTGACTGCGCTGTTGCTCAGCTGGATGTTTCCCGTACCTTACTGAGGGGCATCGAGCACCTGAAATCTCCAATCTCTTCTCCTGTCCCGGCTTGGGATTTGAATTTTGTTTTGGAGAAATTGACACACTCCTTTTTAAGCCAGCCGCGACTTGCGAGCTACACTTCCTTTCATGGAAAGTGTTTTTTGGTTGCTATTACTTTTGCTCGAAGGGTTTCCGAGCTTCAGGCCCTCTGGTGTGAGGAACCTTATTTGATTTTTCACAGACAGGGTGTCTTTGCGCATGAATCCTACATTGCTCCCTAAGGTGATGTCTTGAGTTTACCCTGAACCAGTCCATCCACCTTCCTGTTTATTTTGCTGAGTGTGGTAATCGAGGAGGAGCACTGCTCTATACATCAGATGTGCTCAGAACTTTGAAGTATTACCTGCTCCGGACTAAGGAATGCAGAAAGTTGAAGCAGCTTTTTCTTTTGCCCCAGGCAGAGAGGGTGAGATTTTTAAACAATGTGTATCTTGAACGGAGCCATTCAGTGATTTGGAAGCACATAACCAGTCACAGAATGGAACACAGGTGCCAGGATTTGATAAAAGCTGGGAGAAAGGCAATTGTAACAGCAGAAGTGCCTTCACACCCAAGTGGGTTGGGGGCACAGAGGAGTCTCTAAAGGAGCAGTGAGCTGTATTCTCTGCCTCCCCCCCGCATCGCTAATACTTCATTGTTCTAGGAGCTGTGGGGGAGGGGGGAGTTGTAATGGGGGAGAGGCAGTGGTTGACACAGCACAGGGAATCTGGGCTACTGACTGTTTTTGTACTTCCCTTAACGGTTTGCTGTTGCTCGTACAGATCGCGGAAGAACAAGGGACTAACCTGATTTTTTTGATACCTGATGTGTTTTCCACAAGTAGATGCCAGCTGGCAGGAAGGGGTGGACCTAAAGAAAAGGGAGCAACAGAGAAAAGGAGGGGGAACAGCAGAAGGAAGTATCACAACTAGGAGTTGAGGACCAGGAGCAGAATAGCAGCCTTAAAGGTATTTGCCAAAGGGCTCGGAGGCAGTTAGGGCTGGATAAATAGACCTTGTAGAACTCTTTGAAGTGATTTACCAACATCTTGGTGTGACTTGCATGTCGTGGAAGCCTATAGTGGTGATGTCTTGAGGGCAATTTCACATGTTTTCATTCTTTAGGGAAGTGGAAGGGATCATCATATCCATCTTCGAGGGGTTCCTTCTGTAGGTCATAACTTGTAGGACTAGTGCCGCCTGGCATCAGGGACCCAATGGCAGACTTTTTTCCAGCAATACCAGAGGGGGGACCGCCCACCCAACTTCACGTGATCATTGGTGTGAGTCTGTATAATGGGCGGTCTCCAGTTCTTTCCCACCGTTGCCTAGTGCAGCTCCCTTTGGTAGACTCACTCCAGCAATCGCTGGTAGTTCTTTGTTTTTTGCAGTTATGTTTCTTTTCACTGTAGTTTTGGTTCTTGATCATATGCCATCACCAATGGGCGATTCCTGTGGCTCCTATATCCCACAAAGACTGCCATCGATGGTGTGTGATCTGTCTAGGCCCAGACTATCTGGTGGCCACCTGCTCAGATTGCCTCCTGTTTAACCAGGTCACCCGAAATCTGAGTCTGCAGGTTCTGGAGGCCCATCTGTTAGACCCGATTTCAGCATCGCTTGAAAAACAGATGGAAAAGATCCAGGATTTGGCTTAGACTTAATCTTCTGCATCAAAGCATAAGGACAAACATTGGGAGAAAGAACACTTTTTTCAGAGTAGGCCCGAGGCTTTGAGGCCCGCGTCGACAAGGCCGCTCCCCGGCCGCCTGCGGTTAAAGTTCAGGGTACGTCAAGGGACACGAAAGCTGACTCCTCCCGGTTTCTGTCTGGTTCAGGTAAGTCAGTACCTGGCTCCTCCACAGACCGTGCTGCGACTGCCGCTAAGCTGTCCCCAGCTCCTCTGGAGACTGCATGTTGGCCGATAAGTTGGTTCCTTGCATCTGTCCCACGTGGCCAAAGTTGCTAAGTCTGGGGGGGTGCCCTTCTCCTTTCCTCTCCTCGCACAGTGCAGATGTCCAGTTAGTCGTCCCCCAACCAGACATCCAGCAGAGCCTGGGGAAGACTGTCCTTCTGGCCCCTTCACCGCTCCACTGGTTGCGGTCTCTCCTAATCCCACTTCCACGGCTGGAGATGGCGTTGGTCCCCTGGATGTCAACACTCCAGGGTCCCACCCGTTTTCCCCCTCTGGTCTTGGACCAGGAGGCCCCACCTTCTCCACTGGAGCTGCCCATAGAGGTCCCTCCTGTGCCTGATTTAGGGAGTCCTTCCCGGCTGGTAAGTCAGCAGACGCCAGACCCTACTTCCTCGTCTGACCTGGTTCTTACCATTCCTACACCGGCTCCTCCGACAGTCCCCTGGCCGGAACCCATATGCCTGCCTTCGGCACCTGTTCTTTTTGCAGGAGCAGGTCCTTCAGACACCACATGACAGGCCTAGACACCAGCACTTCCAATGCCAGATCTCGTTCTGATGGCCCCGACCGTTCCATCGACTGTTCCAATGCAGATCTGTCTGTCACCGGATCCTACACATATTTGTCAGGTCCAACATGGATTCCCCAGACGTCTGCTTCTCTTGACATCAGGAGTATTTGGAAGACCCCTTATGCCCCTCTGTACCCTTTGGAGCTGCCTAAAGACCATACCCGCGGCTGGTCCTTGGTCAGACTGGCACAGTTTGGGACATTACCTCTGTTTCTCACAGTTCTCTGGTTATCTTCCACAGGAGTACCACTGGTATTGTCTTCCTTCCCATGTTTACCCCTTCCTCCTTCTGCCCCATCAGTCTCCACTTACTGCCACCCCCATCCACTTCTGGCCCCCCAGCTGGACGTCTGGCAGGTTATTCAGTCCTGGTGGAAGGAGGCGAAGGCTGAGCTGGTGACTGACATGGAGAGTAGGCTTCCCCACCCTTCTTCCTCACCCAGGTCCGAATCCCCCCTGGACTCAGACTCCAACATGGTCCACGTTTGGGGTGCGACACGAGCAAATATCTCTTCCGGATATTCAGATTGGAGACTAGCCTTACTCGGGGGCGGACTCATCGGGGGAATCCTTGTGTCCGGTATCTCCAGTCCTGGGGACGGTCTCCCCAAAGTCCCCTCCGGAGGATCCTTCTTTCTTGGACCTTCTGAGGTCAATCCAGACTTTGAGTAGGAGATGGAGGCACAAGATCCGATGCAGCAAAGGCTGGCAAGCATCTGGATCTGGAGGTGTTATCGCCTCCATGGATTGGTCCTCATTTTGACCTCACCTCTATCTGGCAACTGCCTAACTCCATCCCAGCTTTCCCAAAGAGAGCAGACAGGACTTGCTGGGCACCTGAGGATGCCCCCTTCCTTTCAGCACATCCTAAGGCAGACTCTTGTCATCTTGGCTGCTCAGGATCGATCGTCTGCTCCTAAGCATATGAGTACCAATCCGACAGTCTAAGCAATTTGACCAATTCGGAAAGAGTGTACTCCTCGGCTACATGCATGTTGAGAGCCCTGAATTATGTAGCCCACATGGTGTCCCACCAAAAGGCCACCTTAGCCAGGCTGGAGGACCAGATTCAGTCAATGCCGAATTCTGACCTTGAGAAACTCGCCCAGGACATTGGTCTTTCCAAGATTTCTTGTCGGCATGCTGTTCCAGCCACCTATGACTGTCTATTCAGTGGCCCAAACCTTGGTGACCTCAGTCTCCCTTTGGCGGCATGCCTGGCTCTGCATTTCAGGCCTTGCTAATAAGGTCCAGTTGGCCATCCAGGATGCCCCTTTCAGGGCTCAGTGCTCTTTGATGGGGACACCAAAGATATAAGTCACAGATCTCCAAGAACGAGGCCAAGCTCTTAGATCTGTGAGGTCTGTGTACTGTCAGGGCAACCCAGTAGCCCTTTCAGAAACAGACCTGGAGGCTACAATGAAGGCGCACCCAGTTCGGACAGGAGTGGCGCAAGCCTGAATCAGCGTTCAAGCCCCCTTCCAGAAAAAAGGGTAGTTCTGGAGGACCTCCTCCAGCCCAACCTGCCACCTCTTGACTTCTTGGCCCCACCCCCTCCTCCACTTTCGGAAGAGGAACCGGTGGGGGAGTGGCAGGGCATAACCTCTGACAGATGGGTCCTGTAGTTAGTATCCTTGGGGCACAGTCTGGAATTTGTGGAGATTCCTCCAGAATCCCCTCCTCTAAGGATATGCCTGTTCTCGACCAGGTACTTCTGGCAAAGGAGGAAGTGCAAGCTGTCTTGTGAAAACGAGCAGTAGAGCCGGTTCCTCTTCAGCAAAGGGGACGGGGTTTTACTACCATTTTTCTTGGTTCCAAAAGACAGGCGACCCAAGACCTGTCCTCTACCTCAGCAGGCTAAACCTGTTTGAGTACAAAAAGTTCAGAATGTTAACATTCCAGAGCCTTTTGCCGCTTCTGCAGGAGAATCATTGGTTATGTGCTCTGGACATGCAGGATGCGTACCTGCACATCCCGATATTGTAGAGTCACTGCCGCTTCCTGCGTTTTGTATTCAAGGGGGATCACTTACAGTTCAAAGCGCTCCCCTTTGGTCTTTCTTCAGCACCCAGGGTTTTTTACCAAGTGCCTTGCGGTGGTGGCAGCAGTGCTCGGACACCAGGGTATTAAGGTTTTCCTGTACCTGGACGATTGGCTAATCTCTGCTCCTTCCAGGGAGTCCTTTTCAGAGGCCCTTCAGATTACCCTGCATAAGTTTTCCAGACTGGGGATTTCTGTCAATATCCCCAAATCTTATCTTACTCCCTCACATCTTCAGTTTGTTGGACCTGTTCTGTACACAGTTCAGGGCAGAGCCTTCCTCCCTCCGGACCATAGATACTCTGGAGCAGGCCACCTTAGTGGCCTCCAAGTACCTTCCAGCCAGGGAAGTCCTTAGTCTTCTCTGCTTGATGGTGGCCTCTGTCTCTACAGTACCCATGGCGAGGGTCCACATGAGAATTCCTTAGTGGTCCCTCAGGGTTCAGTGGGCTCCACTTCAGGATTGGCTGGATCTGCCGATCCTTATTTCCTCTGCCTGTTGGAGGAATCTGTTATGGTGGAGGGACCCCACAAACCTTTCGTTAGACCTACCGTTTCGTGGCCCAGCTCCTGCAGCAGTCCTTATGATGGACACTTCTGGTCTGGGATGGGGAGCTCTCATGGGGGTCCATCAGTCGCAGGAACTTTGGTCCCAACAGGAGATGTCCTTACACATCAACATGTTGAGTGATGCTGTATGCTCTTGAAGCATTCCAGACCATTCTCCCCAAGGATCCTACTCATCCAGACAGACACCTTGGTTGGCTGGTATCTAAACAAGCAGGGAGACGCTCAATTGTATCCCCTCTGCAGGGAAGCGATGAGTGTGGAACTGGGCAGTCCTGCATGATCTCTCTCTGTCTCTCAGCTGTGCATGTTCCAGAAGTGGAAAATGTCCTTGCTGATAGCGTAAGCAGATCGTTCACCCTCTCTCACGAATGGGAATTGGATCAGGAAGTGGCGGACTCACTTTTCGAGAAATGGGGGTGACCAGAAATCGACCGATTCACCTCCTCATTCGACACAAAGCTTTCCAGCTTTTGCTCGATCGCTCCACAGCATGGTGCTTTCTGGCACGATGCGTTCTCTCTCTCTCCCCTGTACAGGGAGATTCTTGTACGCCTTTCCTGTTCTTCAGAGGGTGCTTCTCAAGCTTCAGAGCGAACACGAATGATCCTAGAGGCTCTTCTGTGGCCAAGACAGATTTGGTTCCCACTTCTACAGTTGTCCAGGGAGCCACCAGTTCCACTTCCATTGAAGCACAGCGTGTTAACCCAGGACAAGGGCCGGCTGGTGCACCCTGGTGCTCAGGACCCTGCATCTTCATGCTCAGCTCCTGCAGACATAGATTTCTCTCTTTGGGGTCTCATTGAGAGTGGCTCAGGTTATCGTGGAAGCCCTCAAGCCTTCCACAAGATCCACTTATGCTATGAAGTGGAAACGTATTTCCGTTTGGTCGACCTCTCTTAATGGAATACCTGCTTCATCTTTCAGATTCTGGGCTTTCTTATTCTACCCTAAAGATCCATTTATCAGCTATTTCAGCTTACCATGTGCTGGTGGATGGTAAACCCATGGCGCAGTTGGAGATCACCAAGACTTTTCTGAAGGGGATTGTCCATCTGAAACCCCCATCTGCAGCCCTACCCCACCTTGAGATTTTAATTTTGTGTTGGAGAAACCTTTACTCTCTCGTTTTGAACCAGCGATTGAGTTGTGATATGCGCTACCTTTCTTGGAAGGAGCTCTTTTTAGTTGCTGTTAATTCTGCTTGAAGGATTTCCGAGCTTCAGGCTCTGGTTTGTAAAGAGCCATACCTTCCTTTTCATAAGGACCTGGTAGTCCTCCACACTCATCCTAGGTTTCTTCCCAAGGTGGTGTCACAGCTCCCGGTGTACTACCTGGCCCCATCGAATAGAGGTGAGGCTCTGTTACATACTGTACATATATACCAGATTCTCATGTTACACCTTCCATACAAAAGAGACACGTAAAGCTGACCAGCTCTTTCCTTTGCTCCCAGATCTTTGGGTGAAGCGGTTTCTAAGCAGTGCCTTTCCAAGTGGCTAGCCAGCTACATTTGCTTCTGTTATCAAAAGTATGACAAGCCGTTGCCGGGGTCAGTCTAGGCTCATTCCACAAAGGACGTGGCTGCTTCCGCATCCTTTCTCTAACATTTGTGCGGCGGCAATCTGTTCAGCAGCAACCTGGAGATCTTGCTTCAAGAGGGTTCCTTCAGTAGGTCATCACATGTAGGACTAGCGCCACCTGGTGTCTGGCCACACGGTAGACCTTTTCTAGCAATACCTGACGGGGGACCGCCCGCCCAACGTCACGTGACCGACAGCCTGATGCTATATAGTGGACAGCCCCCACGCCCGCCCTCCAGTTCTTTCCCGCTGTCACCTCGTGTCCGTCGGATTGCAGACTTCCCAAGCGATCATCGTTGAAAATGTGCTCGTCCATTTCCACCATATTTTTTCATACAATCTGTTGAATTTTCTTGTGTCTTCACTGAAGAAGTGTTCCACCTGTGGCATGCAAATTCCACAGGCCTCACAAAATGTGATCTGCCTTGGCCCAAACCACCCAGTCTAATCTTGCCTGGAGTGCCAACCTTTGAACCAGGCCACACGCAAAAGGAGGCGGCAGGCTTTGGAGACCATCTTTTGAAGACCCAGGTGGCGTCTTTAGAAAAACAGATGGAGCGGATCAGTTCTTCATCTCCTTCCAAAAAAGAACATAGGAAAGAGAAACACAGGGAGCAGGAGTGTTCTATGGAGGTGTCCCTGCTCAAGGTGCCTCTGCCCTCAACCAGCAAGGCTTCTTCCCAGCTGTTGCCTAAGGCCAAGCTGGCGTTGGAAGGTAAGTCTGACAGGTCCTCCCCTATGGGTAAGTTGGCCGCCAGCTTCTCCGGCCACACCGCACCTGCCGTTAAGTTGACCCCTGTCTCCTCCAGGGATCGTCCTACCACTGGTAAGACTGCTCCCCAGGCCTCTGGGACCTGCACAGCACCAGCCACTAAGTTGGCAGGTGGCTCCGTCCCTGGCGGGCACTCTTACGCAGCTCTTCCATCTGGGTCTTACGGCACCCAACCTGACGTCCACAAGAGCCCAGGTGGAACTGCCCCCTCCCCTCCTTTGTTTTCCCTGTTCAGGCCACTACCTCAAGCGACGACTGTGTGGAACCCCTGGATGTCATCCACCCCACTGTCTATTCCTCACTCCCCTGACTGAGTCACAAGGATGGATGCTCCTCCACAGCCGTCTGGCCCTACTAGAGGCCCCTCCTATCCCTTCTGGGGGGATCACTCCCGATCCCTGTCCTGGTCGAGATCCCTCTGCCAGATCCCTTCTAAGACGGTCTGAGCCTGGGCAGTCTGCCCCAGCCTTTGGCTCCAGTGCCAGACTCTGACCCTCTGTCAGATCCCCTTCATCCGGCTCAGAAGACAGACCCCGTTCCAGCGCTGGTTTGGGTGGTACTGGTCCCGACATCTGCGGCCTCTACTCCGGACCTTCTACCAATTTTTCATACGATGGTGGGCCCTACATGGGTTCCCCCTCTCAGATCTTCGACACTGGGCCTTTATTCAAGACCTTGGACTGTCTCGCATTACCCCTTGGGATATCCTGGGGACCACTTCCCGGCTGGTCCTCCTCCATATTGGAGTGGTGCGGGGCATTATTTCCCGGGTTACGGTCAGTACCCAGGTTATGGCTACCCAGGTTACCAGGGGTGTCCCCTCCTCCTCCTCCTCCTCCGGTAAGTCTCTCTCTCCCCCAAAAGGACCCTTATTCAGCCTTGGTGTCAGGGGGTGTGCTCTGAGCTGGTTTCTGACCTGGAGAACAGACTCCCACCTCCACGCTCTCCTAGTCTCTGTCCCCGAGGAGCTCGTCCCACTGTATGGTTCACGTCCTGGGGACATCTCACAAGGATATCGCTCTTCTGGATCTTAGAGGCCATCCAGACGAGGGGGATGGCGATGAGTTGCCGGAGGACCATTGAGCTCACGAGTCCTCTGTCCTGAAGGGCAAGGTTTCCTCAAGTCCCCTTCAGAGGGAGCCTGCCTTTTCAGACCTCCTGATATCCATGCAGAACTACTTTGAGTGGAAGTCTGAGGAACAGGATCTGATGCGGCAGAGACTCATCGAACACCTGGACCTGGAGTCTCTGTCCCAAATCCCTGTTTCCCCCAATGCCTCCGTCTATCCCGGCTGTCCCCAAGAGGGCGGACAGGGTTTACTGGGTGCCCAAGGATGCTCAGTTTCTTAACGCTCATTTGAAGTGGGACTCTGTCATGATTTGAGCTGCTCATGATCACTCTTCAGCACAAACCAAGCACATGAGCACCTCTCCTCCAGACAAGGGGTCGTGGCAGACTGACCAGTTCGGTAAGGTCTGTTCGTCCATATATGCACTTCGGTCCCTTAATTGTGTGGCGCATATGGTGTCGCACCAAAAGGCTACCCTAGCCAGGCTGAAGGCCAGAGTCCAGTCTGTGGAATCTTTGCATCTTGAGGAGCTCGCCAAGGAACTCCGCCTGTCCCACTTTTCTTGTAGGCATGCTTTGGAGCTGCTTACGACTGTCTATTCAGTAGCCTGTGCTTCGGTGGCTGCCGTTGCGTTGAGATGACGGGCCTGACTTCACATCTCTGGCCTCACCAACAAGGTCCAGTCTGTGATTCAGGATGCCACCTTTCAGGGCTCGGTGCTCTTTGGCGGCGACACTAAAGACAATCCATGGTCTCCGGGATAAAGTTCAGGCCCTGAGATTAGTGCAGTCCATGTACTGATCGGGTGCTCAACAGCAGCTGCCCTTTTTGGAAAAGGACCTGGAGGCAGAGGAAGCTGGCCCTGGCTCGTTGCAAGGGCAAGCATAAGTCCACGGGTTCCACCACTCCTCCCACCTCCAAGAATCAGACGTTCAGGGAGACCTCCCCCTGACCGTCCTACTGCCTCCTGACTCTCTCACCCCACCCCTTAAGCCTCTGTGCAGTGTTTGGGGGGGGGGGTGTTCGCCCGCCACATACAGGAGTGGCAGGGCATTACCTCCGATGCATGGGTTCTGCAGCTGGTGTTCACTTGTCACACCATAGTTTCCGGACATTGCGCCACTCTCCACCAATCCGGTTGTCCTCCTCTTGGGACCAGGCTCTTGTCAGAGAAGAAATCAAAACTCTCTTGCTCAAGGAGGCTATAGAGAGTTCTCTGGCAAAAGGGAAGGGGGTTCTAATCCCACTTCTTCCTGGTTCCAAAAAAGTCTGACATGAGATCCATTCGCGACCTGAGCAGTCTCAGCCTGTTTGTAGAGTATAAGAAATTCAGAATGCTGACCCTCCAAAGCCTTCTACCTCTCCTGCTAGAGAATCGGTGGCTTTGTGCTCTGGATATGCAGGATGCTTACCTGTACATTCCAGTTTTCCCAGCCACCGCCGGTTCCTGCAGTTGTTGTTTCTAGGGGGAGCATTTCCAGTTTCGGGCCCTCCCCTTTGGTCTGTCTTTGGCACCTCGGGTCTTTACCAAGTGCCTGGATGGTGGTGGTGGCTTTTCTGCATCGCCAGGGCATAGCAGTTTTCTCTTACCTAGACAACTGGCTGATTTCAGCCCCTTACAGGCATTCCCTTTGTTTTTGTGCTCGGAGGGTGTAGGGGACAACGTACACCAGGTACCTGACAATGGCTGAGAAAAAATCGAAAATACTCAGTAAAACTACAGGCGAAGGAGCCTGATGAGCAGGGAACTTTTCTGTGAGGCGCTGGCATAAGCTAACGGCGGGAAAGAACTGGAAAGCGGGCGTGAGGAACCGCCCCTTTATACAGACTTCTTCTGACGCCAGTCACCTGACACACTCTCTGCACATGACATTATGTACCAGAGTGTGGGGGCAGATCGGATCTGTCACGAAATTAAGGGATTGCCTCAATTTCTACTTCCATACAGTGTGTAGGGGGAAAAAATGTGAAATTGCACTCAAAAGATGCTGCTGTAAGTTTTCATGGCATGCATTGTCATATTGAAAGAAGGTGGTTAAATCACTTTAAGCTGATACTTGTTGCCCAACTTCTAGTTTGCTGTTAGGGTATTGGGTTAGCTATTCCATTTTGTAGGAGTCTATCTGATGGGACACTTGGCCTGTGTTCATTTAAAGAGAGGGGTCTGGAATCTGACAGCTTCAGGTGAGAGGGAGTAGGAAGTGCTGGAAGCAGGGTAGAGGATCCCCATAGGTAGAGTCTTGCAACCCAGAATTGGGCACCCAAGAAAAGCCAGGTGCAGGGGGAGCCCAGAGTGCTTGTAGGGCAATCCAGGGCAAACTTAGAGGACAGTTTCTAGGGACATGGATATGTTGTTCATCCACACTCATTGGCAGGTATCCTTGCCGGAAGGTCTTCAAGCTTGCTCCTCCCACCCACCCGGGTGGTATAACTCTCGGCTCCGCCCCATGACGCCAGATCTTCCTTACCGCTTGGAAGCTCAGGTTCCCTCCTTAACGCTCTGCGTTTGAGACTGGTTCCTATTTCTCCGTTTGCGGATTTAAAAAATAAATTTTGCGAAAAAGACTTCAGTCTTATCCCTACATGACTGCGATGGACAAATCGACTCCCGGTTCGGAGCTGCCCATGCGGGCGAAGATATCTCTGACGGATCCACACTCACGTGTGTCTACTGCTTAGGCCTTGAGCACGCGACCCGCGGGCTTGCGACCTGTGCTCATCTTTCTCGGCCCTACGTCCTCGAGAACCGTGCTGCCCGATTGCAGCTGGGCGGCCGTCGAGCGTTCCCTCCGGTGGAAGTCCAAAGGAGGCCCGGTTGGCGGTGTCGCGGCGGGTTTCGGCGGATCAGCTTCGGCGGATGGTAAGCCCCTCGAAGAGAAGCGGCGGGGTATCTTCTCGACGCGGCATTTATCCCGCTCTCTGGGCTCTTCTTACGGCTTCTTTAAGGAGCTTTGTCTGTCCCTTTCCACTAAAGAAGGGCCCTACGTTGGCGGGACCTTATTCTCGGTCCAAAAGAGGGACAAGGTAAGTCCCTCCGTCGGACGCTCTTGGGAGGCCGGAAGGTCCCTCTCCCGGACCGTCGGCTTGATCGACCGCTCGGCGGCCGGCCACTGGCCTCACCGGTGTCCCGTCAGGTCAGTTGACGAGACTCCCACGATGAAGTGATTTTCTCGACCCATTGGACGGGCTGTCGCCTTTAGCAGCAGAGATTCCCCTCTCCCCGGTTCCCCCGGGAGGAGTTGAGGATCCCGTGGGCTCGCCTGTGCCTCCGGTTCCGGAGCCCTCGGATGCACCATCCGAGCCGAAGGGAGTGCCGGTTCCGGCCGACACCTCCCCGCACCCGACCTCGGAAATTCCGGGATCTCGGTCTCGGTCTCGGACCTCTTCGCAGTCCAGCCCGATCCCACCCGTCGACGGCGGTCTCTCTAAACACCCTGATAAGCGGCGTCGCGCTCGACCTCGTCCTCCTCCTCGGATGAGGAAGCGGCGTAAAATCGTCGACTGTCACGGACCTTATGTTGCAACAGCTCCTCCTGGCGGGAGTAAGCGACCCGTCGCCTTCGGCCATTAAGTAACTGTCACCGGGCCCGGCACACAACCCCTCGACTTATCAGAGGCCTATACCCAGGCGGTTGTTAGGCCAAAACCAACTGCTCCACCGATTCGTTGGAACCTCCGCCTCCACAGCCACCAATTGGGGCTCCGACCAAGGATTCTCGGTCGGCTAAAGGTCTACCCATCGGCTGTCAGTTACCCTCACTCCCGACCCGACCTCGGCAGGTGAAGGGTGGCTCAGGCCAGAGGCAGCTCTTCGAGGACTCTTCCGAGTCCGAAGATGATTCCTCCTTTTTCTCCAAGCGACTGGACTTGGAGTCTTCAGGTGGTCAGTCAATGGACGATAGCCCGTCGTCCTTCCTAGGACTACTTCGGCTCATCTCGGAGTCCACCGGGATGGAGCTCGAACCCGTTTCCAAACGGACCAGGTATCCCCTCACGGAGATTCTGGACCGAGGGGATTCTCCGGAGGCCTTTCCGGTGGCCGAGGCCATAGTGGGTCCGGCACTGGAGCTTTGGCAGCACCCTGCTTCCTGCCCTGCGCCTTCGGCCAGGATGGCCAGGAAGTATGCGGTCCCTACTGGTTCCTTGTCCGGTTTGGAACACCCCTCTGCTGAGGGTTGGTTACCGACAGCGTTTTCGGAGCGCCCGTGGCGCCAGGGATATGGACAAACCTCCTGACAAGGAGTCAATGGACTATGTCGGGAGGCGAAGTCCTGCGCTGCGTCCTCTCTCGCGCCGTCAGGCCAGTTGGCCGTCCTCATAGCACATTTTCTCATGCCCTGTTGGGCTCCTGGATGAGGTCATCCTCATCTTCCGCCGATCTGCAGACTACGGTTAAGCAGGTGCGGGACCAGGGCAGGCAGTGGCCAAACAGCAGTTCCAGACTGCTTTGGATATAGGGGACTCATGTGCCAGATCGGTGGCGGCGCAGTGGCTATCGTCGGCGGGCTTGGCTGAGGATATCACCTTTGCCGGATACCCAGCACAAGTTGGCGGATGTTCCCTTTTGGGACTGACCTCTTAGCCCTGGGGTGGAAGGTCACCTGCAGAGGATCGAGAAGTCCAATGCTACCTTGGACTCGGTCTCTTCCGCTCAGAAGGACAAAGGCATAAACCACAGCCTAAGCCCTTTGGTCGCTTCTGTGCCCCAGGCGCCCGCCAGCCGTCAGGGCCAGCAGGCTCGGCCTTGGCATCCCAAACCCAAGCCGCTTCCTCTAACAGGAGGCAGGAGGAAAGGCCCAGGAGGTCCCTCGGCGGTCCCTCCTCCAAGCCTGCCCAGTGACTGGCTGGGGTGTCGCCCCCATTCCGTCACCTTATCCCTGGGTCCCCATTGAGACGGCTCAGCACTTCGTTCCGCCTGGTCCGCTGTTTCCACGGACAGGTGGGTCTTGAGAGGTGGTGGAAGAGGCCTGCCTCTGGAATTCGAGCAGGCACCACCCTTCAGAGCCGTCGCCCCTCGGGGCTTGGGATCCCCAGCCTCACTGGCGGCTCGTCGAGGCACGACGCTCCTCCTCCTCCAGAAGGAGGTGATAAGAAGGTGGTGGACCCTCCTTCAGACCCAGGGTTTGTGTCCAGGTACTTCCTGGTTCGAAGCGGACGGGGGCTGGCGCCCCATTCTCGACCTACACGACCTAAACAAGTTCCTAAGGTCTCGAACCTTCAGGATGGTCACTCTGGCTCAGATAATACCATCCTTGGGCAGCGATGTGGTTCTGCTCTCTGGACTTGCAGGGCCCAGCGTTTTCCGTCCCTATCCGTCCGTCTCACCAGAGATTCCTCTTCGGCGGAAGGACCCTCTTAAGTTCAAGCCATGCCCTTGGCTTGTCTCCAGCTCCAGGGTCTTCACCAAATGCATGGCAGTGGTGACAGCATTCCCCTGCGTGCAGGGGTCGGTGTACCCTTACCTGGACGACTGGCTGATAGCAGCTCCCTCCAGGAAGGAGGCAGAGTGGTCCAGAGATCTGGCCCTCCAGGTCTGCTCTCAACTGGGCCTCCTTATCAACGAGGCCAAGTCGGAACTCGAGCCAAAGCAGGCGATTCTATTCATCGGGGCGCAGCTCGACTCTCTTCGAGCCAGAGCGCGGCTCCCGGCGGACAGGGCCGAGGTTCTTTCCTCCTTTGCCCGATCATTTCTGGTTGGGCAATTGCGCCCTGCCCTGGACTTCCTGCGCCTCCTGGGTCTCATGGTGGCCTGCACCAGCGTGGTCCGTTGGGCCCGCTGGAACATCGTCCCCTTCAGTGAGGACTGGCCAGCCAGTGGTCTGGCATGCGATCCTTTGGACCAGCTTGTGTCGGTGGCGCGGGGATGTGGCAGCTCTCCAGTGGTGGACCGTTCCAGATCATTTGCAGGAGGGCATCCCGTTCGTCCGCCCGAGCAGACGGTCTCTCTGATCGACCGATGCCTCTCTGATGGGTTGGGGTGCCCATCTGGGGGAACACCGGGCTCATGGCCTCTGGTCCCCGCGGGAGTCCCGATGCCACATCAACCTGCTGGAGCTCCGAGCGGTCCGCCTAGCTCTCACCGCCTCCGGGTCAAGTGGTCAGAGTCAGGCGGACAATACCACGACCATGTACTATCTAAACCGCCAGGGTGGGGCGCTCCATGCTTCTATGCAAGGAAGCTCTCCGCATTTGGTCACTCGTCGCGCAGCCTGGGCGGATCTCCTAGCCATTCACGTGGCAGGAGCCTCCAACACCCTGGCCGATGCCCTGAGCCGGATAGGGGCTGCATCCCACAGTGGTCTCTCCTGCGGAGGTAGTACAGCATCTGTTCTCCCATGGGCACACCTCAGGTGGACCTGTTTGCCTCCAGGGAGAGCGAGCTGAGTCTGTTCCATGCCGCCCCCCTCAGCAGGGCTCGCTGCAGGGGATGCCTTCTCGAGGCAGTGGACCCGGGCCTCTTTACGCCTTTCCCCATTTCCCTTGATCCACAAGGTGCTTCTCAAGGCGAGGAGGGACAAGGCGCAGGTGATCTGATAGCCCCAGACTGGCCTCGCCAGTTCTGGTACCCAGATCTCCTCAGTCTCAGCTCCAGGACTCCATGCAGCTTCCAGCTCGCCGGACCTGCTCTCAGTCAATCAGGGAAGGTGTTCCATCCGGACCTTCAATCCCTGCACCTGACGGCCTGGTTCCTGGCGGCTAGAGTTCCAGGCCTTGGGTCTTTCGACGAGGTCCTCAATGTAGTTGAGGCGTCCCGTGAGTCGACCAGAAAATGCTATGCCTTCAAATGGAAAGGTTTTCCATTTGGTGTCAGAACAAGGGCTTGGACCCTTCCTCCTGTTCCTTGGCAAGCATCTTGGACTATTTATGGTCCCTTTCTAGTCAAGGGCTTAGGTCAGCGACCCTAAGGGTGCACCTGGCAGCCATCTCTGCTTACGGTAGCGGGCGGGAAAGCAGTCGTGGCAGCAGGAGAAGGTGGTCTGGCGCTTTTTCAAGGCCTTGATCATTTCCTCTCCAGTCGGGAACCCCCATCTCCGTGGGATCTACTGCTGGTACTGGCAAAGCTCATGGGCAAACCATTCGAACCTATGCACAGGTGTGCTCTCTCTCACCTGTCGTGGAAGACCGCCTTCTTGGTGGCTATCACGTCAGCCAGAAGGATGGGAGAGCTCCAGGCGCTTTCCATCCAGTCTCCTTACCTGGTCTTCCACAGGGACAAGGTTGTCCTGCCCCACCGAAATTCCTTCCGAAGGTGGTGGAGTTCCACCTTAACCAGGTGTTGACTCTGCGGTGTTCTACCCCAATCACACCTCGGAGGCCGAATATGGGCTCCACCTCTGGACCCTAGAAGGCGCTCGCTTATTATAAGGGCGCGCGGCTGAAAGTCGAGGAGAGGTTGCAGCCAGCTGTTTGTCACCCTACGCTGAAGCCGCATCTGGCAGACCTGCAGCCAGCGGACGATAAGCAGGTGGGTAACCTCCTGCATAGATCTCTACTATAAGTTGGCGGGCATGGAGCCTCCCAGAGGATAAGGCTCATTCTACCGCCATACTGCTAGCAGTGGCTGCTTCCAGGGACGTCCCTATCCAGGAAATCTGCAGGGCTGCTACCTGAAGTCAGCAAACACCTTCATTACCCATTACCACATCGACCTTGAGTCACGCCGGGATGCTGGTTTTGGGGCCTCTGTTCTCCAGTCTCTCTTTCCCAAGTAAGTATTGGGGTGTCGTCTTGCCTCCCTCCTCCCGGAGAACTGCTAGGAGTCTGCCAATGAGTGTGGATGAACAACATATCCATGTCCCTAGAAATAAGGTTACTCACCTGTAACAGGAGTTCTAGGAATGGTATATGTTGTTCATCCCACTACACACCCGACCTCCCCGGCTTCGATGCACAACCTGAGCTTCCAGCCGGCCAGATCTGGCGTCATGGGGCGGAGCCGAGAGTTATACCACCCGGGTGGGTGGGAGGAGCAAGCTTGAAGACCTTCCGGCAAGATTTAAAGCGGCAAGGATACCTGCCAATGAGTGTGGATGAACAACATATACCATTCCTAGAACTCCTGTTACAGGTGAGTAACCTGTATTTTTTGACTGGGTAACTTCACTAGATGATTATTTTCAGGAATGACTTGGGAGATTAGTTGAAACAGATTTACAACCTGCAAAACAGAATTACTGAATACAGTAAGGTGGCAAGAGCAACAAGTCAACCAAACTGAAATGGGCAGATATGACTAAACCCAAATCACGAGTTGGGTTCAGGAAAAATGTAGAACTACTTTGGATTAAAACATACGCTCAAGTGCAACTACAGGCTTGATTCCATTGCACCCTCCTGAAGAAGTGTGTGTGTGTGTGTGTGTGTGTGTGTGTACACGATGGGCAGGGGGAGGGGTGTTGAGGTCCTGGGGCAGAGGTGAAGGCCTGGTCACCCATCTTGGTAGTAACCTTGGGTACTAAAAGTAGGGACAGTCAATCTCTGAGAACTTAGAGTACTGAAAGAAGGTTGCAGTTCAGGGTAATAGTTCTGAGTGTCTTGTCGACCTAGTGCAACATATTGGTTAGTTGGAGATGGCATAGTTGAAAGCAGTGGAGAAAACCACATTCCCATATTACAGGTTGGGGAAAATCATCCTTTCCACATTGCATAAAGTGCCCCAGGCTTTGCAGAGTGTTTGGAAATGGAGCTGCTGATGTGATGAACTGTGTAGTCCATGGACTTGTAGAGCATCAAACCTGGTTAAAGAACTTTTTTAACAAGGAATGTTGTGCCGAACCTGCAATAAGTGATCAAATCCCTTAGTGGTCACAACATTGTTCTTTTTCTAGTGCATGTGCCTTTTGCTGCCACAGTTGGGAGGTAATAACGTATAGTGGGGCAATAAGATATAGAAAATGGAGCAGACAGTTTGTCGGTGGGGGGACAATCTTAATTGGCAACATCAGAATTTTATTGACATTTTTAAAGTGCAGCATACACTTACTAACCTTTTTAGATGGCAAGACCCCTTTTTATCTAACAAAGCTCGGAAAGATGTCTACTTCTGTTAAAGTTCAACCCAGCCCATGGCATAAAACTATTCCATGGATATGGTTACCGTTCTTAGGAGCTGATTCATCGGAATGTTTTAAGTAAAGCTCCTTCCACCACCTGAGTGACATCCCTCAGTTCTACCCCATAATGTCACCACTTGATTTGCACTGGAAGTCTGGTCTCTTCCTTCGCAGTTCTGCGAGTTGTAGGGTCCAGTGAGTATGCCATTGGCAAACTTGGTAAGTTTTTTGCTTTTCTAATCAATCTTGTATATTATTCTGTCCCACTCTTTACTTCCGATCAACATGGAACATGAGGAAGTGACGCCTGCTCTTGGTTTCAAACAGTCACATGCCAGCAGAAGATACTGTAATACAGGATATATTTCACTGTCCTTTAATTTACACTGTTTACTGATCTAAAAACACTAAATTAAAACCTGTAAAATAAGATGCTCTGCTTACAATGGTGTACAATTACAGTTGATCAGCAGGGCACCAGAATTAAGACGTGAATGTGATGCCATAGATGAGGGTGAACTTTAAATGGAGTGAACATATTCTGTAGTACAGTATTGGGGATGGATCCACACACATGCCTGTACTGCCTGGGAATGACTCATGGTGTTGCTAGTTGCGGCCTCTGCCAGACAGTGCACCTGTCCTTGCTGGAAGACTCTTCATCAGCTGCCAACTGATCAAGATCTGAAATTGGGTGCCACGGGTTGTCGCAAGGCAGCCTCTGCTGCAGCAGGTACACGGCGCAGCTAGCAAGAATGGAAGAGGTGATATCTCTGGCCGTAGCAGAGACCTAGTCAGCCTCCATGCTGCTCCCATCTGGAGCCAGTGTCTTAGCATTCTTCACTGGTAATTTCTGTGTTGGGCACTCAAGACCTTTTTTTTTTTTTTTTTTGGGTGGGGGGGCTGCCTGCCTGCCATGGTAAGAAGCATGAGAGTAAAACACCGCTATATAGCATGCTTCTCCCACTCCCTCACTCCCCTGGCTGCTCTACCTTCGAGCGCTCTGCTTCTGCTGAGCCCATTTTGGCCAAGGGATGGGTTGCTAGCTCCATGGTACCCATCTGGCTTGCCAACCTAGACACTGGCTGACCAGGCGATCAAAATTTTTCTTGACCCTGTTGGAAGAGTCTAATCTCCAAGACCCTGGTGATCCTGGTAATCTCCCAGGAAGAGGTGGAGTGGTCGGTATCCCCGGCTGTGCCTGCTTGGGATCGGCATCCAAATCTGGTGCCAGTGTATCACACTGCATCCTCTGGTTGCATCTCCTTGCTATCAGTCCTTGGCTTGAAGGTTGAGGGGCTCTTGAATGGGCTCTACGCCTCACGTCGGCTCGTCCGGCCGGCGAAGAAACAGACAACGGATCCCCCACCGTCCGTCCGTTCCCAGTTCACCGCAGCCTTCGCTGCTGTCTGGGGAACCAGTTGTCCCCCTCCCCAGCCTGAACCCGGGGACTTTTCCCCTCCATCCCTGGGCGAAGCTGGGGATCTTTTGCCTCAGTCAGTCCTCCCTCCATCTGGAGCGCCGGACCTGACGTCGGCTCCCTGGACACCAGTCCATCTGGCTTCGGGGCCTCCCCTTCCGGCGGTCTTACCGACTCGGGGAGATCTTCTGCTCCCATCGGGCCCTCTGCCCTCCGGGATTTCCACTACGGACCCGTCCGCGAGGTTCCTGGCTGGGCTGTCTGCTCAGGCAGCCACCCGACTTCCAGGTATCCTCCATCTTATTCGACGCCAGTGTACTCAGGAACGCCGTTCTTCGCCTCCTCGGGTTTATGGCTGCTGCTATCCCGACAGTCCCTCATGCTCGGCTCCACATGAAGGTGTCTCAGTGGACGCTTCGCTTTCAGTGGGATCAGTTGGTAGACGACTAGGACTAATTGGTCTTAGTCTCCTCTCCCATGATTCGAGACTTGCAATGGTGGATGGTTCGAGAGAATCTTCGGGGAGTTCCGTTCTCCCTTCCTCCTCCATCCCAGACTCTGACCACAGACTCCTCAGGTGAAGGTTGGGGAGCCCATCTTGGTCCACATCGGACCCAGGGCTCTTCGTCCAGGCTTGAACAATCACTGCACATCGTGCTCGAGCTTCAGGCGGTGCTCTATGCTCTCCAGGCCCTCCACCTGCATCTTCCAGGCCACCTAGCCATCCAGACAGACAATATGTGTGGTATGGTACATCAACAAACGGGGCAGGACTCTGTCCTACCCTCTCTGCAGGGAAGCAGTGAGTCTGGGATTGAGCAGCAAAACATGACCTTCACCTCACGGCAGTTCATGTTCTGGCAGTAGAGTCCTCCTTGGCAGACAAAGTAGCTCGTCTGCTCAAGCTCATGAGTGGGATCTGGATCAGGGGGTCCTTGTCGATATCTTCCTACGCTGGATAACACCTCAGGTGGACCTGTTCACTTTACCTTTAAACGCAAAGCTTCCTGACTTCTGCTCACTCATTCAGGAGCGAGGCATTTTCTGGAGAGTCGCTCTCTAGATTGGAGGGACAGATTCGTCTACCACCCCCCCCCCCCAAAGATTCCTCTGATCCCACGTGTCTTGCAGAAACTCTGTTCAGAAGGAGCACGAATGATTCTGATTGCTTCTTTCTGGCCCAGGCAAGTTTGGTTCCCTCTTCTGCAACAATACTCAGAGGAGCATCCTCTTCCTCTTCCGCTGTTACGGATTTTATTGATCCAGGATCAGGGGACCCTGGTTCATCCAGGTCTCGAGTCCCTTCAGCTGCATACAGTCGTGGCCAAAAATATTGGTGCCCTTGCAGTTTTTTCTAATAATGCACCATTCCTTCCAGAAAATTGTTGAAATTAAAAAATATTTTGGTATCCACACATGTATTTCTTTGGCTTGCAGTGAAATAAAACACAAAAATTAGAAAAATTTACTAAGTCTTGACTTATTCCATACACAAATCCTTAAATGGCCTGGACAAAATTATTGGCACCTTTTAGAAGTAGTTATAAATTAGATTTCAAGCAAGTGTTTCTCCTTCACTTTGGAATCGAACTCGCCTGTGGTGAGTTGCAGGTGCCTGCAATATATAAAATCACTCATTCAACCAGTTTGAATAGAGAAAAGGACTCATTCTCCTGTTTTGTCACTGTGTGTACTGCAGTGAGCATGGAGAAAAACACAGCCAGAGAATTGTCTGAGGAGGTCAGACAGAAGATTGATTTGTAGCCTTGAGATTGTCCATGCCTGGCTACAATCTCCAGAGACCTTGATGTTCCTGTTTCCACCATACATAATGTTATCAGGATGTTTAAGGCCCATGGCACTGTAGCCAACCTCCCTGGACGTGGCCGCAAGAGAGAACTTGATCGAAGATTGCAGCTCAGGATTGTTCGAATGGTGGAGACAGCACCTCTATCAACTGCCAAAGAGATTCAAGCTGATTTTCAGACACAAGGTACGACAGTTTCAACTCGCACCATCCGTCGCCAACTCAGTGAAAGGGGGTTATATGGTTGGAGGCCCAGGAGGACCCCACTGCTGAGAGACACAAAGCCCGACTGGGGTTTGCCAAAACACACCTGAGCAAGCCAGACTCCTTCTGGGAGAATGTCCTGTGGACAGATGAGACCAAATTAGAGCTTTTTGATAAAGCACATCATCTCTATGGTTACAGAAAACAAAATGAAGCTTTCAAAGAAAACACCTTCCCTACAGTCAAACATGGAGGCGGTTCAGTGATGTTTTGGGGTTGCTGTGCTGCCTCTGGCACTGGGTGCCTTGAACGTGTGCATGGCATCATGAAATCTGGAGTTTACCAGGCCATTTTGGAGCACAGTGTTGAACCCAGTGTCAGAAAGCTGGGTCTCCATCAAAGGTCATGGGTCTTCCAGCAGGACAGTGACCCCAAACACACTTCAAAAAGCACCCAGGAATGGTTCAAGACAAGACGCTGGACTGTTCTGAAGTGGCCAGCAATGAGTCCAGATCTAAATCCCATTGAAAACCTGTGGAGAGATCTGAAAACAGCAGTTGGGACAAGGCACCCTTCAAATCTGGGAGAACTGGAGCAGTTTGCACAAGAGTGGGCCAGACTGCCAGTAGAGGTGCGGGAAGCTCATCCATGGCTATAGGAAGCGGTTGATTGCAGTTATTTTGACCAAAGGCTGTGCTACCAAATATTAAGTCTAGGGTGTCAAATTTTGTCAGTGCCACTTCTTTTCATTTTCTGGTTTAAAAGGATATATTAAATTCTGAATCAAAAACAAAGGTTCTGTAATAACAAAGAAAGAAAGAATTGTGGAGACCAAATACTGTACTGTTAATTTCAGCTTATGTTTAGAGGAATTGTGAGTTATTTGAAAAAGTGCAAGGGCGCCAATATTTTTGGCCACAACTGTACATGGCTGCTGCAGATATAGCTCAAGCCCGCTTTGGTGTTTCTCTCCAGGTGGCTGATATCTTGGTGGAGGCTAGGAAACCCTCCACTAGGTCTACTTATGCCATGAAGTGGAAATGGTTCCCATACTGGGCCACTTCAAAAGGCTTAGAGCCCTTCTCCTGCTCAGTTGGGCGACTGCTGGAGTACCTGCGCCATCTCTTCGATCTGGGTCTTAGTCACTCGTCTCTGAAGGTACACATGACTGCCATTTCGGCCTACCATATTCCCTTCACAGATAGGACGTTTGCTCAACTGGAGGTCTCTAAGACTTTCCTCAGAGGGTTTCTTCACTTGAAGCCCCCTATCCAAGTTCCCGCCCCTCCTTGGGATTTGAACTTCGTTTTTGAGAAACTTACTTTGCTTCCTTTTGAACTGGCAGCCTCAGCAGACATGAACTTCCTTTCATGGAAGACGCTCTTCCTAGTGGCCATTACCTCTGCTGGAGGATTTCCGAGCTCCATGCCCTAATGTGTAAAATCCCATACTTGATTTTTTCATAAGGAATCCGGGTTTTAAATAATTGATTAGCAGTTTTTTTTTCCTTGGGACAATCCTAACTGTACAGAAAGCATTTATATAGGTTTTCTAGAAGTGTTATGTATGTTAAACACAGTGAGGCAAGTGCTATGCATTTTCACAATGTTTGAGCTTTTATGAGCAAAACACTATTCAATTTTTAGAGTTAAATAAAACCCTGGGAATGCTTGGCTCTGTGCACCAATCCTGAGTTTCTCCCCACGGTGGTAGCGGAATATACATTCAACCAGTCCATAGAATTACCTGCCTTCTTTACGCAGTACTCCAATCAGGGGGAGTATTTACTTCACACTATGAATGTTCACCGCATTCTGAGATACTACACTAACAGATCAAAGGATCTCAGAAAGACTGATCAACTTTTTGTCTCTTGCCCCCTAAAGTGAAGGCAGTGTTGTTTCCAAGCAATGCCTGTCTAAATGGTTGGCTCATTTCATCACCTTGTGTTATGACAAGTACAAGACCCTTCTGGGTCAAATAAGAGGTCACTCCACCAGGGGGTTGCTGCCTCTGTAGCATGTTTCAAGATTGTCGGCGGCAGACATTTGTGCTGCTGCCATTTGGACTTCTGTCCATACATTTACAAAACATTACAGTTTGGATATTGCCTCTTGCCGTAGAGCAGGCTTCGGGCTTGCTGTTCAGCAAGACCTTCTTTCTTAACTCATTCACACCACAAGAGCTCTTTGAGACTTCCACCACTTGTGCCCTGTATACTCTTAGCACTGCATCCTGGGCCTTTCTAAGCAAAATCAAGCCATAATCAGCATGCCACAAACAAATGTGACTACCTCTTGAACCGTAAGTGCTACACACAAAGTATGAGTGGCAAAGTTGTTCAGCAGAACGTTACCTTTCCAATGGTGCTATGCAGTCAGTTGTAATCGATTTAGTTCTTTTATACCAGCTGAAATACCAAACTGATTTTTTTCTGATCTCCCCCAAGGTGCTTAGGTGACACATGAGACAAATGTCAGCCATGCACACCATACCTTAAACAAATGCAAATAACTTCTAAAGGATGTGGTAGACACAAAGTACGAGTGGCAAAATTGTTCAGCACAAAATAACCTTTCTAATGGTGCTATGCAATCAATTGTAATCCATTAGTTTTTATTTTATAGTAGCCGAAATACCAAACTGTTTTTTTTTAGATTTATTCAAGATGCTTAGGTGAGGCTTGAGACGAATGTTAGCCATGCACACCATACCTTAAACAAATATGAATAACTCCTAAAGTATACATGATGGACACAAAGTATCTGCAGCAGAATTGTTCAGAGCAAAATTACCTTTCTAACAGTGCTGTGCATTCAATTATAAGCAATTCGGTTTGTTTAGTACTTAGGTAAAAGCTGACTTCCTCAGACATTTCTAGGCCTGAGTGAAAGTCAGTTGAGTATGTCTACAGGCATTATTGTCCTGAGTGGCTATGCTTTCAGGTGCCGCCTACAGACGTCTCTAGACCTGAATGAGTTTTAAGGTCTTCACAGCTAGATGATCTGCTTTGAGTAGCTTTCCTCCTCCCGTGTGCTTCTTGTTCCAGACTGCTTGGGACTCGGTCCTATATGTAATTACCTACTGCAAGAGCCCTCTTGAAGTAAGAGTACAGTTACATAAGAACTTACTGTAGCAGTAGATCTTACTTCAAGATACAGCTCTTGCAGCCGGTTACACCATTAGGACTGAAGCAGTCGGGCGTCAGAGACCCACAGAAATTTTTCGGTAGCAGTCTTCAGGGGACACCTGCAGATCGTCGGTCCTTTGGCCGTCGGGCGTGGCAGTACATAAGGAGGCGGTCCCCACAATCCCCAGTTCTTTTCCCGCCGTCGACATCGCAGCATCGGCCTCTTCGTCACTTTCTAGCGCGCAACGACAAGGAACTTCAAAGTTTTTTGCTTCTCTTCTGTTACTAGATTCATCTGATGTCCTCTCCAAACACCTCTTTGGAGGGTCATCCATCGAAGTGTGCCTGCGGCAAGCAGATCCCTTTCAAGGATCCTCACTCTTCCTGT
The DNA here is from genome assembly GCA_016271365.2 of Neoceratodus forsteri. NCBI lineage: Eukaryota > Metazoa > Chordata > Ceratodontiformes > Ceratodontidae > Neoceratodus > Neoceratodus forsteri. The sequence goes on along the minus strand of CM028131.1, from coordinate 1,082,629,798 downwards.
GTGTGCTGCCTGGACCACGACCACGACACTCAGGCCTGCTCCTTCTGCCAGGGCTTCAATAGTCTCACTAGGATCCGCCGCCAGAAGGCCCTTCAGGCTTTTCTTCTTGAGGAAAAACTCAGCCATGGATAGAGAACCTTTCTCCAAGGGGGAGTAGTCTGGGAAGAGCCATAGGCATCGAGAGACACCAGGAGAAGGCGAGACCCAGATCCCCTTCCAGGGCCTCGACTCCCGCAGCTCCGGCTCCAGGTCTGACCGCTCCCCCTCCAGGGCTCGCTCTCAGCCTCCCCCGGCTCAGGTTAGATCGTCCAGCGGTTCCTCTTCCCTGCAGCCTGTCGAGACCTCCAGGTCAGCGGCTTCATCCACTCCTTCCAAGGCCTCGTCCAGGTCTGGGGAGCGCCACAAATTTTCCTCCCATCGCCCGGACTCCGACGTCGGGTCAGTCTCCCAGCCACCGCCACCCCAGCACAAGACTAAGGAACTGACTTCCCTGAAGCGGACGTCGGATGAGCTCTATGGGTACTCCCAGGAACCGGCTACCGTACGACACCAGCCGCCGGTCAGGTGTTCGCCCCAGAGGACGTCGGCCGGGGGACCGGCGTCCCCCATTGCAGAGGGGAGGACCGCACCACCGCCTACCGACATTGGTCGGAAAGCATCGTCTGAGGAGGATACTACTCAGCCCGAAGACCAGGCGGGCGACTCCAGAACCATCGAGCTCCCACGGGAACCCTCCCTGAAGCGGGAGACCCCCGGGGACCCGACGTCCGACCCCGGCGACAGACCACCCGTTCCCGGCCCGTCGAGTTTGAATCTGACAGAGGTGAAGGAGCTCTTCACCTTCTGGTGAGACACTATCAAGAAGGATGTGGTCACGCACATCCTCCTCACGCCCGACTACCTCTTCAATGCCTGCGCCTCCCCACCAGAGGGTCAGTAGGGACGGTCATCGATTTCCCAGGCCAACATCCTCCTAGGGGCAGGTCTTCGGAAAGGAGAAGGCCTCCTTCAAGATCCACTTCAGGGCCCCCCAGCCCCAAGAGACCCAGACGGCGTCAGTATACCCCGTCCGTGCGGGACTCCAGATCTGACACCTCTGGGTGCTCCAGATCTCCTTCTCCCATCCGCGTCCCTTCTCCAGACCCATGTGACCTTCCCAGGTCTCCTCCGGATGACCCGTCGTTCGTTGAGATCGAGGCATATCCAGGAGAATATGGGGTGGGACGCTGAAGAGCTAGACCCCGAGAGAAAACGCCTTGCCTGCTACCTTCAGCAGAAAGACCCAAAGCCTGTGGTGGTGCCACCCTTGGTGGACACCTTCGCGGATGTCACCAAGGCTGCATGGAAATGTCCACATTCAACTCCGGCAGTACTGAAGAAGGCTGATCGCCTGTACAAGGCCCCAAGGGAGGACCAGTACCTGGCGAACCATCCTCTGGCTGATTCCCTGGTCATCACGGCCTCACATGACCGGTCTCAGAAACTGCAGCACTTGAGCACACAGCCACTAGACCTGGAGTCCAAACAGCTGGATGTCCTGGGTAGGCACACGTACGCGGTTGCGACTTGCGCCATCAGGTCGTTAAATTACCTCACCCACATGGTTCAATTCCAGAACGCATTGTGGGAGCAGGGACAGGACCTGGTTGAAAAAATGCCAGACGGTGGTCAAAAGGAGGAGCTGTTAACCCTCCTCCGTATGGGTTCGGACGTGGGAACCTAGGTGCTCAGAGCCGCATACGACTCTGCGGATTCTTTGACCAGAGCTGCAGCCTCAGGCGTGTGTCTCCGGAGACACTCGTGGCTCCATGTCTCCGGGTTTACCCCGGACGTCCAGAAAAATATCATGGACGTCCCTTACCATGGTAAAGTTTTGTTTGGCAAGGCCTCGGAGAAGGTGATCACCAAACTTCAAGATGCCGGGAAGGCAGTTAGATCTGTGCAGGCTATGTACAGGTCTCAACTCTGTTCCTTTCGCAGGAACCAGTTTTCACAGCTGGACACAAAGGCAACAACCACATTCCAGCCTGCAACAAAGGGGCTCCTTTACCCGAAAAGCCAGGCTAAGACATCCTCAGGCAGAGGCCAATGAGTTACAAAGTCGGCCCACCTGTGGGATCCAATGCTGCCACAGCATGACTCCTTCCCGGCTCCCGCCCCTCCTCAGGATCAACGAGAAATGAAGGCTGGGGGTCGCATCGCATGCCACCTGCCAGAGTGGCGATCGATCACAGATAGGTGGGTGCTACAGTTGGCCGAAAAAGGCCATTATATAGAATTTGTAGGCAACCCACCCACAAGGCGGCCTCTGCTTTCCTGCTACTCTGGTCAGCACGCCCTGCTTATACAACAGGAAGTGCTCGCGCTTCTGGAAAAGGAAGCTTTGGAGCACATTCCAGAGAACCAGAGAGGGTTAGGATACTATTCGCACTTCTTCCTGGTTCTAAAGAAAACAGGACCTCCATCCAATTTTGGACCTCAGCGACCTCAAACTGTCTACAAATGCGTCCGCATGGTGACCCTTCCGGGTCTAATCCCCATGCTGAAGAGGGACACCTTCTTGGCATCCCTGGACATGCAGGACGCCTACCTGCATTTTCCTATTGCTCAGGCGCACAGGAGGTTCCTGCGCTTCGAGTTTCAGAGCCGCCATTATCGGTTCTGAGCGCTTCCCTTCGGGCTGTCATTGGCACCCGGCATATTTACAAAGTGCATGGCAGTTGTGGCGGTGTCTCTGAGGAGACAGGGCCATTATGTGTTCCTGTACCTGGATGACTGGCTTCTCGTGGCTCCCTCCAAGGAAGCATTGTTGTCGGCCATTCATAGTACCCAGGCCATTTTTCAGTCTCTGGGCATCCTCATCAACTACGAGAAGTCTCTCCTGGTACTGTCCCAGAAACTGCAGTTTATAGGGGCAGTTCTGGACACCATGAGAGGAAGGGCTTTTCTTCCTGCGGACAGAGCAGAACACATTCGATCCCTTATAAGGGACCTGTCAGTGAAGAAGACCGTCCCGGCCAGACTGGTCCTTCGCCTGCTCTGACACATGGCTGCGGCCATTCCAGCAGTCCTGATGGCAACCCACCACATGTGGGTAACCCAGTGGATGTTAAGGGTGCAGTGGGACCAAGGGCAAGACCATCTGCAGTAGCCAGTTCGAATCACGAAGGCTGTGATTTGGGACTGGCAATGGTATCTAGACCCGGGAAACCTCTCCGTGGGGTTCCCTTCACAGCGCCGTCTCCGACGGTAACTCTCTCCACAGATGCCTCAGGGCTCGGGTGGGGAGCGCACTTGAATGGGGTGAGGTCCCTGGGCACATGGACAATCCAGGAATCTCATCTCCACATCAGTATATTGGAGATGAGGGTGGTCCTTTACACCCTGCAAGCCTTCCAGTCGGAGATCCCACAGAGTACTCTCCTGTTGCAAACAGACAATACTGCGGTGATGTATTACCTCAACAAACAAGGAGGCACGTACTCCTACCCCCTTTGCAGGGAGGCCACGAGAGTGTGGGAGTGGGTAATATGACACAGCGCAAACCTTATTGCAGTTCACGTCCCCATGGTGGACAATACTGTTGCAGACAGCCGAGTCGTTCTCGGGCCAGAGTCCACGAGTGGGAGCTTTACAGGAGGTGACAGGATCTGTTCCGCAGATGGGGCACTCCAGAATTAGACCTTCTCGCGTCCCCATCCAATGCAAAACTGCCCAATTTTGGCTCGCTAGATCCAGGGCCTGGTGTTTTCTGGCGAGACGCGTTCTCTCCTGGGCGGGCAGATTCCTCTATGCCTTCCCTCCTTTCCCGTTGATCCAGAGAGTTCTCAAAATTCGCAGGGAGCATGCAACGCTTATCTTGATAGCGCCTTTCTGGCCCAGGCAAATCTGGTTCCCGCTCTTGCATCAGCTATCTGGGGAACCTCCACTTCCTTGGCCAATCAGCTCCTATCTGTTGTCTCAGGGGGAAGGTTCACTAATCCATCCGGATTTGCGTTCATTGAACCTATATGCCTGGCTCCTAGAGACATAGCCATGTTGTGACACGGGGTCTCGCAAGAAGTTGCAGAAGTACTTTCCACCGCTAGGAAACTGGCAACACACGCAACATATGCCATGAAGTGGCGCAGGTTTTGCTTGTGGGCTCAAACGCGTAGTTTCTCTCCCTTAGACTGTCCCGAAAAGCTGGTCCTGGAATACCTGCTTTCACTTTTCCAATCCGGACTAGCTTACTCCTCTATCAAGGTGCATCTTCGCGCAATTTCAGCTTATCATGCCCCCATAGGCCATCGTATGGTGGCTCAATTGGACACTACTCGTGCCTTTTAAAGGGGGTGGGTCCTCCACCTTAGGCCACCTATCAAGGATCCAGTTCCTCCTTGGGACTTGCCCTTCGTCCTGGAGCAGCTTACGCTGCCACCTTTCGAACCAGCCATGGATTGCAAGCTGTTTTCTGTCGTGGAAAACGTTTTTAGTTGCAGTTACTTCGAGAAGAATCTCCGAATTGCATGCCCTCATGTGCAAAGAGCCCTATTTAATTTTCCATCAGGATAGGGTATCCCTGAGGACAAATCCTAAGTTTCTGCCTAAGGTGGCTTCAGCCCTCACCCTTAATCAGGATATCGACTTACCAGTGTACTTTCCCAAGTACACCAATCGAGGAGAAGCACTGCTTCACACCCTAGATGTTCACAGGTGTCTCAGATATTATCTGACCAGAACCAAATGGTATTGAAAAGCGGATCAACTGTTTGTCTCCTTTGCTGAGAGGATGAAAGGAGCTCCTATTTCTAAACAGTCTCTTTCGTGTTGGCTCATCCAGTGTACCTCTTTCTTTTATGACAAGTGCAGCAAACCCTTGCCAGGTGTGGTCAAGGGTCATTCTACCAGAGGAGTGGCCACCTCCTTTGCAGCTCTGAAGAATGTCTCCACTTCAGCTATTTGTGCTGCAGCTACCTGGAGCTCTGTGCATACCTTTATTAGGCATTATAGCCTGGATATCGCTTCAAGGCGGAGGGCAGGTTTCGGCCTAGCTATCCTCCAGGGACTTCTGTCCTAGGCTCGAGTAGGGTTGTAATCTTTGCCTTTCCTCCTCCCGATGGCGTAAGATTGTTGCTATTGCTTGGGAATCTGTCCTAATGGTATAACCTGCTGCAAGAGCTGTATCTTGAAGTAAGATAGTACAGTGACGTAAGAACTTACCATAACGGTAGATCTTCGAGAACAGCTCTTGCAGCATGTACCTTCCCGCCCACCATTTCCCCTTCTTGAGGAGGTAGGTCATACCCTAATAGTCACCTTTCGAGATGGGACAGTTTGTTTTTAGTCTTGCCAATCTGATGGCGGATCCTCTGTCTCCTCTTCTGATGTCATCCAGCGGCTGGGAGTCTCCGGCGGGAGAACTGGGGATTGTGGGGGGACCGCCTCCTTATGTACTATGCCTGACGTTTGGGGGGGACCAATGTCGGAGGCAGTCCCTGCTGGAGACTGCTAGCTAGAAAATTTCCGTCGGGTCCTGACGCCTGACTGCTTCAGTCCTAATGGTGTAACCTGCTGCAAGAGCTGTTCTCCAAGATCTACTGTTATGGTAAGTTCTTAAGTAACTGTACTATCTTCGAGAGAGGCTCCTGCAGTAGGTAATACTTTCCCGCCCTCCATCTCCCTAAGCTTTTTCAGCTCCTTTTCCAGTGATCGAAATATTCGCTTCTCTCTCGTCTGGCCTTTTTTGTCCTGTGGCGGGAAAGAACTGGAAGGCAGGAGTGAGGAACCGCCCCTTTATACTGACTTCTCCAAGCTGTGGGTCTTTCAGAGAATGTTCTCCACATCGTGGAGACTTCTCAGCAAGTTGACTCACCAATGTTATACCTTCAAATGGAAGCAGTTTTCCATTTGGTGTCGGGGGCCAGGAGCTTGATTCCATGACTTGTCTGGTGGCTAGCATCTTGGAATGCCTTTGGAACTTGTCCCAGCTGGGATTGCTTGACCCTTTAGGTGCATCCGTTAGCCATCTCTGCATACCGGGCATGGGCTTGTACGCAGACAGTGTTGCAGGAGTAGGTGGCCATCCACTTCTTTGAGGGCCTTGACCATTTGTCTCACCAGAGTGTGAGCAACCACCACTTTGGGATTTATTGCTGGTACTGGCAGTGCTTGTGGGCAAGCATTTCAAGCTTGTGCACAAGTGTGATGTCACACCTGTTGTGGAACAGCCTTCTTGGTGGCCATCACATCAGTCAGAAGAATTGGTGAGCTCCAGGTGCTCTTGGTGGAGTCTCCTTATTCAGTTTTCCCCAAGGACAGGGTCACTCTCACCGAAAGTTCCTCTCGAAGGTGGTATTGAAATTCCAACTTAACCAGGTGATGAACCTCCTGGTTTACTTCACTATCCCATCTTTGGAGGCAGGCATAGGCTCCGTTCTTTAAACTTGAGTTGGGCACACTCCTATGTGCGACGCACAGCTGGAATTTGGAGTGAGGCTCACTAGCTCTTTTGTTACTTGTGCTGAAGTCGCACTTGGCAGACTGGCAGCGAAGCAGATTAGCAGGTGGATTACGTTCTGCATGGATCTCTGCTATAGATTGGTTGGTAGGGAGCCATCTGTAGGGCTTGGGGCTAATTCCAGACATAACACTGCCTTGTTGGCTTCTTTCAGGGACATCCCTATTTAGGAAATAGACCGGGCTACTACCTGGAAGTCCACACACACTTTCATGTTCCATTACAGCGTCTACCTAGAGTTTCACCTGGATGCTGCTTTTGGGGTCTCGGTTCTTCAATCTGTTTGCCAACTAGGGCTGCACGCCTTGCCACTCTTCATGGAGAACTGCTGGAAGTCTGCTCCTGTGGGGGTACATGAACCATATCCAAGTCCCTAGAAACGCAGGTTGCTAACCTTTAACCATATTTCTGGCAGTGGTATATGGTTCATGTCCACACCACCCACCTGACCTCCCCTGTCAAGTAGCACATAGATCCCTGCTTCCAGCATGCAAGAGCTAATGTCACAGGGTGGGGCAGAGGGATATACCATCAGTGATGGGAGGAGCTTGACTTGGACATTCCAGTGAATCTGCTCTTAAGGGAAAATGGCCAGTGTGGGGATAAGAACCTTATATCTGCCCTAGAGCTATGGGTACAGGCAAGTAACCTGATTTTTCTGAACATTTGAGTCCCGCCTTTGTCTCTCTCCATCTTTTTTTGGTAATGCATAGGAGTGTAATGTCTTGCCCACTAGGGTGGCTTGAAAATCATTTTTTTCTCCCTTTGCAGTGTTGGATAATTGGGTGCCAACATGTTGTTATACTGGTAACTGGCGTGCCTCTTTAAAAGGATTTGGGAGGATGGGGAAGTAGATTTCTTTAGTTTTGAGGCATTGCTCTCACCTTAAACAGAATTGATTAAAGAAAGAAAGATAGGACTTCGAGGTGAAGCTCCTGTAACAGGTATTACCATTAGGACTAATGCCGCCAGGTGTTAGGACCCCACGGAAAAATCTTGCAGCTAGCAGTCTGAGGCAGGAGACTGCCCCCAACGTCGGCTGTGCCTGACATCAGATGTGGTATAAAGGGGTGGTCCCCGGCACCATCTGTTTTCCTGCCATCGACCATGCTTTTTGTCATTTTCCAGTTTATCAATTAGTTTTCTTGCATGTCTTCGCTCTCTCCACTGTGGCACAAGTTAGTGTGCATGCTGGAAATGGATACTGGCCAAGGATGGCCACGTGGCCTGCCTTATCTGTCTAGGCCCGACCATCTGCCCACTGACTGCCCGCATTGCAAGAAATTCAACCAGAAGACCAGAATTCAGAGAGCCAGTGCCCTTAAGGCCTGTCTCCTTGAGCAAAAGGTGGCAGCTATGCAGAGAACCTCTGAGCGCAGCTGTTCTCCTGCCAAGGACTCCACACCCAGAGAGAAGACTTCGGGAGGGAAACACCATAGGGAGAAAGATGAGGCCAGTTCTGAGTCCCGCCAAAAGTCACCTTCCAAGATGCTGTCGTCTTCACCCTCCGGCAGGAGGTCGGGTTTTATCCCTCCGGCAGCAGGGACATCTTTGAAGCCGGCTGTCTCCTCTTCCCAAGATAGGCACAGGGAGTAGTCTTCCTCCGGGCGTTCGCCTGCTCAACCATCTCTGGCCCACCAACCCCACAAATCTACCACTGGGTCAACTCAGGAAGGCCATTCGCCTGCTGGCAGGCCTAAGGACTCCAGCCATAAGCCCAGTGGGTCGTCTGACAAACGTAAGTGACCGGATGACTGACAGGCAAGAGGAGACCGGATGCCCCCACTTCCTCCTTAGGCCAGGGTGCGCCCGCCCCAGGCGACAGGCGCTGCCAGTCTGTCGCCCTCTCCAACTCATTCAGACACCTGAGTGGAGGCAGTCGCCAGATGAAGTTTGGTCGCTCGCCCCACCTGGAGGGCAGTTGCCCGAGGGGGGACCTCCAACTACTCCAGATGCTGGGTCCCCAAGGACATGAACGTGAAGCAGCAGCCTGAGGAGGGCAAAGGGGATCTCCTGACCGGATGCCAGATCCTGAAGATACACAGATGGCTGGTCCTGCAAACCTGACGCCCGTCCCACCTGTAGTTCCTCTGGCAGACATCTGCTTGCTTTTTTCCCTCACCTGGTGGAATATGGTCAAAAGGGACCTGCTATATAGACCTTCTCTCCCATCGGGCCCCTTCCAACTCCTGATAAAACGTATGGAGGTGTCGAACCTCACCCAGATCCGAAGGCACTCGTCCCCAGTACCCTCCTCCAGCAGACGTCCAACCTCTTCGAATGATGGTGCTGCGAGCCCCTCTTCCTCAGACTAAGGGTTTGCTCCCTCTTCTCTAGGTCCCAGGAATTTGCCTAGGTCACCCCCGCCGATTATCCTTTGTTCCTGGACATCATGCGCAACATTCAGTCCATTTATGAATGGGACACAGAGGTAATTGACCCAGGACAAAAGTGGTTAGCCCAAGTTTCTGGGATCCAAAGAGCCAAAATCTCTGGTTATCCTGCCACTGGTGGAGCCTTTTCAAGACGTCACCAGACTTGCGTGGCAGAGGCTGTCCACCTCAGCCATTCCCAGTAAGGTGTAAGGCTCTATAAGCCCCCCAAGTCGGAACCTTTCTTGGGAGACCACCCCAAGGCAGATGCTCTAGTGCTTACAGCTGCTTATGGTCGTGTAAGCCAGCCCAAACACCTGAGTGCCCAGCCCCCTGATCTAGAGTCCAAGAAATTGGATCACTGGGGCAGAAGTTTTTTCTTCAGCTACCGGTTACATCTGTTTGCTGAATTTTCTTGCCCACATGGTTACCTACCAACGATCTCTGTGGGAGAAAACTGGAGTTGGTAAGACCCTGCCATACTCTGACAATAAACAAAATTCTAGCTTATGTCCAGTCCAGAATGGATGTGGACTAGCACGTCCTCAGTTGCTCTTATGAGACTGTGAACATGGCTTCCTGTGTGGCTGTAACGGGAATTTGGCTGAGGGGGCACTCTTGGCTCGGGATGTCTGGTTTTCTCCCTGACCTTCAAGATTCTATACTGGACGCCCCCTTCCAGGGCCCAGTGTTTGGCCAGGAGCTAGTCGCTCGTCAAGAGCCTGCAGGACTCCGGCGAGGCTGTAGCAGACGTCCACAAAATGTACATGTCGGAGCCTCAAGTTCCCCATCGTCCCTTTCAGAAAGGTCTGGGACAAGGGGGTAAACAAACCCAAGAAAAAGGGTTCAAGAGGCTCTGCCACCCTTTCCCTTAAGGTGCCCAAGGCCCCAGGCCCAAACCCTCCTTTACAGCCTGACTCTCTGCAAACCCTCCTCATTCTCTGGTCATGCAGAACGAGACAGTAGGAGGGAGATTTCCCTTTACCTCACAGAATGGTCCAGTGTCACCTTGGACCAATGGGTGGGTTTCTGGCGGACGAAATTCAGTCCCTCCTCCAGAAGAAGGCCATTCAGTCAGTCCCTCCGACCCAGTGGGACACAGACTTCTACTTCGGTTTCTTCTTGGTTCCATTCTGGATCTCTGCTAACTCGATTTGTCTCAAGTAACAGATTATACCAGAGATTCCGGATGGTGACATTGGCAAGTCTGTTACCCCTCCTCCATCAGGGAGACTGGTTATGCTCCCTCGATATGCAGGATGTCTACGTACATATCAAAGTCCTGCATTCCCACAGAAGGTTTCTGGTTTCAGGACCAGCACTACTGGTTCAGGGTTTTGCCCTTCGGACTTTTGTTGGCACCCAGGATTTTCACCAAGTGCCTGGCGATGGTCTTGAGGAAAGGTCACTTTGTTTACCCTTACCTGGACGACTGGCTTATTTCAGATAAGTCGACAAGCCATTTGAACGTGGCCCTGGAGGATATGAAGGATCTTTTTTGTTCCATGGGCATCACTGTAAACTGGCTGAAGTCGCAACCCGGGGCCGTTCTGGACATTACCCAGGGCAAAACCTTCTTGCCATCGGACAGAGCAGGCCATCTGATGGACCTGGCACGCAGGGTTCAGGCAGAAGTTCTCTACCAGTGAGGGCAGTTTCTTCAGCTTCTAGGACACATGGCTGCGGCCAAAGCTATGGTCCCTCTGGCCAAGCTAAACATGAAGGTCCTGCCGTGGCACCTCTAGGTCCAGTGGGACCAGGCGGTGAATGACTTAAATCACCCGATTAGTCTCAGCGGCGATCCATCGTTCTCTCCGGTGGTGGCTTTGCCTTCCACATCTCGAGAGGAGTCTCCAGCAACCGTGCCTGTTGCAAACCTTGACGGACGCCTTGGTTAATTTGGGGGGCCCATCTAGGGGGCCACAGGACGGGGGCTTGATCCCCTACAGAGCGGTCTCTTCATATCAACATCCTCGAAATGAGGGCAGTTCTGTACACCCTACGGGCGTTTCAAGACAGTTTCACAGGGTCCTCTCTTGGTGCAGTTAGAAAACACTGTCTTCCACATTAACAAGCAAGGAGGCACTCTGTCATATCCCCTTTGCAGGGAGGCCGTGAGAGTTTGGTACTGGGCAGTGGAACACCTTCTGGATCTCACGGCTGTGCATGTGTCCGGAAGCCAGAACGTTCTTGCCGACGGTGTAAGTCACTCTTGTCCTTGGTCATGAATGGGAGTTGCTCCAGAAAGTCGTAGACTATCTCTTCTGTCGTTTGGGCTGACCAGAGTTGGACCTATTTGCGTCCCCGTGCAATGCCAAACTGCCAAATCTTTGCTCATTAGATCCAGGGCCTGGTGTTTGCTAGTGAGACACATTGTCCATCTCCTGGACAGGGAGGTTTCTGTATGTCTTCCCTCATTCAGAGAGTTCTGCTCAAATTGCAGACAGAGGAGGCCAGAATGATTCTGGTGGCTTCTTTGGCCTCAACATTTGGTATCTGCTGCTGCAGCAACTGGCCACGGAGCCTCTCCGTGCAGTTGCTCCTCTCCATTCACTTGCTGTCTCAAGAGCAGTGGACACTAATCTATCCTGCTCTACGGCCTCTTCACCTGCATGCCTGGCTCCTTCAGTCTTAGCAGAGGAGAGATTAGGAGCCTCAAGCAGGGTGGCAGGTTTTGGTAGCAGCGAGGAAACCCTCCACAAGGGGAAAATGCCATGAAGTGGAAGCGTTTATGCTTTTGGGCAACAGCACATGCCCTAGATCCCCTGAATTGTCCGGTCAAGCATGTGCTAGACTACCTTCCCCACCTCTTGGACGTGGGCTTAAGCTATTCGTCCAGTGTGCATCTCTGTGCTTTAGCAGCATATTGTGCACCATATGGGGAGAACTCTGGCACAACTTAATGTGTGCAAGACCTTTCTGTGAGGTGTCCTGCATATCAGACCTCCCAGAAGGGACCCTGTCCCTCCTTGGGATTTACTTTTTGTTCTCAGCTCACCCTGCCTCCCTTTGAACCAGCTGTGACTTGCGAGCTGCGCTTTCTTTCATAGAAAGTGGTAGTTTTAGTTGCTGTTGCTTCCACTCAAAGGGTTTCCAAGCTTCAGGCCCTTATGTACAAGGAGCCTTATCTTGTGTTTCATAGGGATAGGGTGGCCCTGCGTAGGAATCCCAGATTTTTACTGAAAGTGGTGTCCAAATTGACGCTGAACCAGGACATCCAACTTCCAGTTTATTTTCCAGAGTGCTCCAATAAAGCTTTGTTGCATACTCTGGATGTTCATAGTTTTGCGTTAATGTCACAGAACCAGTTCCTTAAGGAAAACTGATCAGTTGTTCGTCGTCTTTGCTCACAGAAAGACAGGGGCTCCTGTCACCAAGCAAACAATAACCAGTTGGTTAGTACACTGCATTTCTTTTTGTTACCAGCATCATGGTAAGCCCTTGCCAGGATCGGTCAAGGGTCACTCTACCAGGGCTGTGGCTACCTCCTTTGCCTCTTTGAGGAGTGTTTCCTTGGCAGATCTCTGTGCTGCCACATCTTGGAGCACAGTCCACACCTTCATTAGACATTACAGCCTGGACATTTCCTCTAGGAGAGCAAGATTCGGACCAGCCGTCCTTCAGGGCCTACTCTCGAGGCTTTTCAGCTGGTTTTTGTTCTCCCCTCGCATCAGACCTGGGCCTATTTTTGGGTACTGTTTGGAACTCTGTCCTAATGGTAATACCTGCTGCAAGAGCTCCACCTCTAAGTCAGATAGTACAGTTATGCAAGAACTTACCCAACAGTAGATCTTTCAGAGGAGCTCTTGCAGCAGGTGGCTTTCCCACCCACCATCCCTCAGGAACAGTTGCCCTTCTTTAGGGTAGGGGAGATCCTGCTCAGTTCTCCATTTACTTCAGCCAGGTTTCCAGTGGGAGAACTGAAATGGCGTGGGGGGGACTGCCCCCTTATGCCACATCTGACATCAGGGGTGATTCCCTGCCTCAGACTGCTAGCTACAAGATTTTCTGTGGGGTCCTAACGCCTGGCGGCATTAATCCTATGGTAATACCTGCTGCAAGAGCTCCTCTAGAAGATCTTCCATTAACGGTAAGTTCTTGCATAACTGTACTATCTTGGCCACTATCTGCCACCTAGCAGGTGACCTGGCTGTGTTGAGCGTTATATTCCATAAAACTAAGCCATTGTTACAGGCTATTGGCCTTCACTTGTATACTGCAGCAGTTTGTCAGCATTACCAGAGACCTGGTATTTCTTGCATGGAGCAGTAGTGTGACATGCATTTGTTAAGCAAATACCAAGTTTTATTTATTTGAGAATTCCGATGCAACCTTTGAGCCGGAGCTTTTACAAAGGTTCCATGTCATGTACACTAAGCCAGTTAATGCATACAATAAACACAAATTCCAGTAAATACATACATTGAATAAGCAACATATTTACAGAATAAGATTACAACAGACTGCTCTAATTGGCAAACGAACAATTTTGGAGCAGTATTGTGGAGGCTAAGCAACAGTATAGAACGTTTGGCAAGGGAGTGAACCAGTAGGAATGGGGAGCAGCCCCACTAGGAGGGCCTTGTCATAAGAAGGAAGGTGGGGGTGGAGGACAAGGGCAGAGATGGATTAAGGAAGGTGGGGGATCTGGAAGCAGGGCTGAGTGAGGAGGGAACTGGGAGTGGGGGTATGGGATCGAAGGAGGTAATATCCTAGGGCAAGGGGTAGAGGGAGCGCCAGAGCAGGGTGTCTAGGTGAACAGAAGGCCAAATGTATAGAGGGGAAAGGGAGGTTGCTTCAGTTGTAACACTGCTTGTGAACTGTGAAGCATTGTAGAATATTATTTTTAATTGCTTGCAATAAAGATAAGGTTAAAACTAACAGGCAAGGTTGTCATGGCAGAGTTCTGGGCCTTTATAGAAGCAAGCCTCCTCGCTAGTCTTGATGAGTTGATTAGATTTTCTCCCTGTCAGAAGTCCTTATGTTTGTTTTGGTGTTTTAAAGGGTCTCTTAAAAGTACTTTTTATTTACTGGAATACCAACCAGTAGAAGGCATACATGTCCGATACAATAGTGTTCAATTATATCCCATTTGTCTGTATTTAGTTGAGTGCTTTATTCATTTTTAACAGGAACATGACGAGTCTATTCTGAAGCACTTAAAAGACATTAAAGTGAAGTTTTCAGACCCTGGCCAGCCCATGGTAAGCTGCTTATTACATTATTGATTTTTAATTATTGCGCATTAATAGATTGAGCTGTTGATGGCTCCTATTATAGCATGTTTTATGTTGCATACATGTGTGGAATTTTCTACCTTGTTGAAACTGGGACACACTCACACAGATCTCCCCTCTTCCTTTCCAGAGAAATGTTGGAAGATATTTCTTTTTGAGTAATAGATAATGAGGAAGTAAAGCGCCTTTTCCTTTTAATTTGTGGGAGAAGGGGCTGCAAAGGATGATGCCTTTATGGTTATTCTCATCCTGTTTGGGTCACATAGAAAATTCTTCATCTTAGTTTATAACCCAAACCTTCTTATACAAAATGCTTGGCTCCTGAGGATAGCATTACAATGTGGGTAATGTGTGCTCTGCTTTTCTCCTAAAACAAAATCTTACACGTTAAATTTCCCATATCCAGGCTTTCCACCTCTCATGTCTATTTCCATTCTAATGTCCCTCCTTAAAGATCAGCTTTTCATAACTGTAAAACTAAAAGAATTCCTAAACACATAAATTCGACACGTTGTAGAAAATCTTCCTTTGTTTACATGAATGCTGCAACTGCATTTAATTAGGATAAATGCATTTATGTAGTACAGTAGAAGCCGCTTAATTGGGACACCCTGGTGGTGACCCTTTTCGTCCCAATTAAGCGGCTGTCCCGTAAATCAGAAGTGTATGTTTGAAGAGATTGGGCAGAGCGGACCCTGTTCCACCTCCACATTACCCAGCTATATCCATGTTTCGTGTGTGTAAAAAAAAAAAAAAAAAAACCACTTCATGGGCTAGTGGGAGACACAGAGCGCCCTAATTGGCACAGTGGTTTAAGACTCTGAGCTGCAAATCTGGAGACCTGGGTTTGAATCCCACAGCCCCCACTTGCATACTGTGTGACCCTGAGCAAATCACTTAACTTCCCCGTGCTCCCAGGTTGCACCTGCAAATAAGCCTTCAGCTTAGTGTGTCTCACCTGGTAAAATCGGTTTAAAAAATAAATAAATAAATAAATAAATTGTCCCAGGAAGAGTTTTCTAGTTTCTGCTTCTGCTGGAACTCACTCCACCTGCAAGTCATTTCTTGTCTCTGTAGTAACACCATCCTAGTGCAGGTAGCCTACAGTTCTCCTGCTGTGCCCCTGTTTTCTGTTTTTAAAAAGAAAAAAAACTGGTCTAGTAGGAGAAATGGAGAGCCAAACAGTACCACAAAGATGTGTTCATGTTGCTGCCTGCCAACGTCACAACCGGCGCTGTCAAACCCAACCCCTCCATACTGCAGACTATACTCCAATTGATCCTCCTCAAAATGCCCAATTCCCCTGCATGGTCTAGTTAAGTCCCCATAACATGCTGGGGAGTTGGACATCTCAAGGAGGGCTGATCAGAGTATAGTTGGCAGCCCTTTTAGGGAACCCAAAGGAGGGAGAGATGCTACAATTTCAGCATTCATGTAAACAGATTGGTCTTTTAAAGGGCTATGAAGTCAGATTTTAGAAAACAAACCTAATTTCTGTTTAGGTGTCCTTTAATGAATGACGTGCCTTTTGAAACTCAGTACATGCTATTTTGTAGAGATTTAATTCATTTCCATTTGAAATCACTGTCTCCATATTTTGCCATATAAATATGAAATGTTTTTCAGAGTTTCACACTAGAGTTTCACTTTGAACCCAATGAGTTCTTTTCAAACGAGGTATTGACAAAACAGTACAAGATGAGGTCAGAACCAGATGAATCAGATCCATTCTCATTTGATGGGCCAGAAATCATGGGTTGTACAGGGTAAGTGCATTTAATCAGAATTACCTAATGTACATTCTCATTACAGTGCTGTAGCGCAGTGTGTTTTTACTGTTGGTATATTGCTTGGATTCATGTGCCAGAGGTGTATTATAATGCCTGATGCTGGCTGGTATTGCAGGTTTCAGATGTACTGCAAGGTACAGTGGATGTAAGGCTATAATTGGGAGCCAAGCATTTTAGGGCTGAGTAGTCCAGTCAGTACCTTTTAGTGAAACTTTTTTTCTGTAGTGCTGTCTGATATGGTGTGCCATGCTTCCAAGACAGAACATAGCTACACATTGTCTGCTTCCTTCCTGTTGGACTATCCACGTAGTTCCAAGAACTGCTTTGCTACCTTTGGCCAGAATTTCTTTTATGGGCTGGAGACGCTCCTACGACAGCCCTGGCATGCCTTATGAAGTGTGTGCAAGATGCAGTTTGGAACATTAAAACCCTGTGGTTCTAGCTCTTTATTTACTTCATAGTAACTACTTTTTTTAAGACAAACTTGCGTTTACATTTTATTAAGCACCTTTCATGTGCACCACTTTACAGGCACTTTACAAAGCAGTGGGTATGATGTGGTTTATCTGGCTTATGTGCAGCTGTCTGTTCCCAGTGAACAAGTACACACATAATCAAAACAAGACTGCAGTTGCTACCCATGTATGCAGTCTACATAGGTTGAAGTATGTGAATGTTCAGAACAATTACTCTTAATTCCTTAACTCAGTATATTTAACATGGCAAGATTACCAGTGCTGTAAATCTTTCTCGTACTGAGTTCGCAGAGGTACCTCTTAGTTTATTTCAGTTTTGGATTAATTTTGGATTAATATCTTTGAGCCAAGAGGATCCTTTTACAAAGGTTCCCAGTCAAAAAATACAGGACAGTACATTGGTTGCAGATAGTTACAGGCAGACAAGACTAAATACAGGTAAGATCACATGGCAAATTCGGTTGCAGAAGTGCTGGAGAGATAACGGCACTCAGGAGTGCGGTACAGTGTATACAACTTGAGGCCAGAGAATTCCTGGGTTACCCAAGTACATGGCGTTAGTATATTTGTAGCCAGAGGAGGCTTTGTCTAGGGTTTAGCAGAGACCTAGTATGGGGGTGGGGAGGTAGAAGGGTTAGGGGGGTGGATGGTCAGAGGAAGGGGGTGGATGTGACAATACAAGGGAGAAAACTGAGCTCTAGTGTTGTACTAGGGTTATGGCCTATTTAAACTGCCACATTCACTGGTAATTAAAAGCAAGCTTGATAGTAAATTGCTTCATTTTAGTGGTGTTCTAACTATTAAAAGTAGGCTTGGAGGAAACTTAAAGGGGAACAGTCGGCACTAAGCTGTACACTATGCAGAAACATTTTAGTATCGGACTAATTTTGCTTACTTTCAGGCTGGCATTTTCTATAACTACAAATCCCAGAATTGTACATAAGTGTCAGCAGATAAGGGCCTATGGCCCACCTAGTCTGCCCATTTGAGTTTGTAAATTCAGTAGGTTTTCCTAGAACTCTGTTGCCCCTTACCCCTGACCTCCAGAATTCCTTTGTCTGTTCTATGCATTCTTAAATCCCATGATTGTTTCAGTCCCCACCACTTCCTCTGGCAGGGTGTTCCACTTGTCCACCACCCGTTCTGTGAAGAAATTCTTCCTCACATTTCCTCTGAATCGTCCTCCCTCCAACTTCATCCCATGCCCTCTAGCCCTGGAACATCTTTTTCACTTAAAAATAGTGTATTCTTGCACCCTGTTCATCCCTGTTAGATACTTGTATGTGTCTCATGTCCCCTATCTCCTTCCTCTCCTCCAGGAAGTACATATTCAGTTCCTTCAACCTGTCCTCATTGGACTTGTGATGCAATCCATGTACCATCTTTGTTGCCCCTTCTCTACCCTGTCTATGTCCTTATGTAGGTAGTCTCCAGAACTGTACACCCTACTCCAGGTAGGGCCTCACTAGTGTCTTATATAGTGAAATCATGACCTCCCTTTTCCTGCTGGTGATGCCACTGCCTGTGCATCCCAGCATCCTGTTTGCTTTACCTGCTGTCTTGTCGCACTGTTTCCCTATCTTGAGGTAATCAGAGATAACCAAGATCCCTTTCCTGTTTGGTGCATGCTATATCCTCACCCCCAACTGATATATTGTGCCAGTTTTTGTGCCCTATATGCATTATCTTGCACTTTCGCATTGAATTTCAACTGCCAAACCCCTGACCATTCTTCAAATTTCTGCAGGTCCCTTCTCATTCTGTCTACACCCTCTGGTATGTCTACTGTTACAGAGCTTTGTCATCAGCGAACAGCGAAATTCTTCCTTCTAGGTCCTGCGCAATGTCACCTGAAGATGTTGAATAGAACCAGTGCCAGCACTGATCCCTGTGGTACCCCACTGGTCACTCTTCCCTCTGTGGAGTGACTGCCATTTACCACCACCCTCTGTGTCCTGCTGCCCAGCCAGTTTCCTACCCACCACACTACTGTCCTGCCCACACCCATATTCCCTAGTTTGTGTAATAGTCTTCTATGTGGCACAGTGTCAAAGGCCTTGCTGAAGTCCAGATAGGCCATGTCTACTGCCTTCCCCTGATCCACCTCCCTAGTCACCCAGTCAAAATTCAACTAGGTTGGTCTGACACGACCTCCCCCTGGTGAAACCATGCTGCCTTGGATCCTGCAGTCCATTGACAACCAGATGTTCCACCAATCTCTCCTTCAGTAGTGCTTCCATGATCTTCCCCACTACAGAGGTGAGGCTGACTGGTCTGTAGTTCCCCACGTCCTCTTTGTTCCCAGTTTTGTATAAGGGGACTACATCTGCTGTCCTCCAGTCTTTGGTACCTCCCCTGTTTCCAGTGTTGGGTTAAACAGGATAGCCAGAGGTTCAGCCACCACTTCTGAGTTCAAGGACCCTGGGGTGCACCCCATCTGGCCCCATTGCTTTATCAACTTTTATTACTTCCAGTTCCTTCAGGACCCTTTCTCGTGTAAAGGGACTTGTGTCCATTTCTGCACCATTCTCACCCCTTGTACTCCCTTCAGACCCATTATCTTCCTCCTCCTCCTCAGTAAAGACTGAGCAGAAAAACCTGTTCAGTATGTCTGCTTTACTGTTGTCATCCTCCACGCGGCCCCGATCCTCTCCCTTCAGTCTCACTATCCCTCCCTTTGCCCTACTTTTTTAACTTATGTACCTGTAAAAGGTCCCCCCTACTGATTTTTTGCAATGTGCTCTTCTGTCTGAGCTTTGGCTTCCCTTACTGACCTCCCTGCCTCTCTTTGCTTCTCCTGGTACTTCTCCCTATCCCCTTCTGCCTGTGTCTTTTTTGTATTGCCTGAATGCAATCTTTTTGGCTTTCACTTTCTTTGCTACCTCTTTGGAAAACCATAATGGCCTCTTCCTTTTCCTCTTGCTAACCTGCTTAATGCATAATTCTGTTGAAATCCCCGTTTTTAAATACTGCTCACTGCTCCTCAACCCCTGATTCCTGCCCCATTCCCCTTAATGCTTCTTTCAAGTATCTCCCCGTTTTACCAAAGTCTGCCCCCCCTAAAATCCAGGATATGTGTTTTTGTGTGGTTTGGTTCTGCTCCTTCTGTGATTTCAAACCACAATGACTGGTCACTGTTACCCCATCACACTGTCCCTGTTTGTGAGCACAAGGTCCAGTATTGCCTTCTGCTGAGTTGGTTCCATGATCAGTTGCTTGAGGAAGGCACCCTGAAAGGAGTCCAGTATAAATCTGCTCCTAGTTGATGCTGCTGCTGGGATGCTCCAGTCCACGTCTGGAATATTGAAGTCTCTAACCAGTACTACCTCACCCTTGTCTGCCATCCTTTGGATGGCTAACATCAGCTCCCTATCTGTTTCTTCCTCCTGGGCTGGTGGTCCATAGACCACACCTGTGCAGATGGCTGGCCCCATTTTCCTTTCCAGCTTAACCCACAGTATCTCTCTTCCCCATTTTGTTCCTCCTGGATCTCTGTGGCCCTTATGTCATTTTTCACATACAGTGCCACTCCTCCTCCCCCCTTCCTATCTGCCCGGTCTCTTCTGAATATGTTTTAGCCAGGAATGGCCATCTCCCAGTCATGGTTATCATTACACCAGGTTTCTGTGATGGCCACAATGTCCAGGTCTGACTGCACCATGACAGCCTCCAGATCTTCCATCTTGTTGCTAAGGCTCCTGGCATTGGCACACATGGCTTTCCATGATTTGACCTCCCTAGACTGTTTAGCTGTTCTACTCCAGCCCCTTCCCTGGTTGTTCTTTATCCCTGGTTCTCCTTGCTGTCTGCCCTTCTGCTGATTGTTGCCCCTTTTCTGCCTATCCACCTCTTGGGCGCTAAACTCCATCTTTTGCACACTGCTTTGAGATATCCGCTCCTCCGGTTCACTGGTTCCATTGCTAGCTGTGGGGGGTGAGCAAGTAGGTACCCTTCTTGCTGGCCTGCCACCCCCCTTGGGTAGTTTAAATGCTTGTCAATGTAGCATTTAAACTTATAATTGAGTGCTTGAATTCCCCTCCAGGATGGATGCAGGCCGTCTGGCTTGAACAAACCTCCATCCCTCCAGGTGGGTCCCCAGTCACCAGTGAATCCAAACCCTTCCTCACAGCACCAGTTCTTCTTCCATGCCTCTCGCAGGTAGTACTTCTGAGGTGACAGAAGTAGCTACTTGCTTGAGACCCTTCCCCAATTTCCGAAACTCTTCCTGAACTTCCTTTGGCTCCCCATTTGCCAGGTCAGTAGTACCTAGGTGGATAATGACATCCAGTTCACCCTCCTGTCTTGCCTTCCTAGTGATCCCCAGGATCTTCCTCCCATCCATCCGTGCCATGGCATTTGGTAGGCACCTCACCTCCTGGTCCTCCCCCTCCTCTTTCTGTGTTCCTAGCTGGATCCCTGTTATGATGGAGTCCCCCACCAGGATTTGCTTCCTCCTCTGGGGTACACTGCTCTCCCCGCTGAGGTCACCTCCTTTGCTAATCTCCACATCCTTTCCTTCCACTTCTCTGGGTCCCTCTATTTGGTTTCCCCCATTTGCCAGTATGGCATAAGAGTTCTTCAGTGGAATAGGATCTGGGATGTGCCTCTGCTTGACGGTCTTAACCCGCCCTGAGCCCACTGTCATCCAAGTGCTCCTCGTTCTCTGCATCCTTGGAGGCAGCAGCGTTGGACTGGGTGGTCTCTGGATGGGGGTGATGGTACTCCTGACCTATTTTACTTCCACTCTGAGTCTGGCTACCTCATCCCGCAGTCCAGAGATGCATGCAGATGGGGCAGCACCTCGGTGTCCAGAAGGTCTGCCTTAATATGGCTGCCCCGCAGCTACTGCATTGCACCACTCCCCACATTATACTTCTATTCCACTACTTATCTGTTACTGAAGTTCTACTAGTTCCCTTTTTAATTTACTGTCCTAAAAATCCTGCCACTGATCCTCTGATACTTTTCTTTAATAAAAGAATAAATGAGTCAAAACACTTGTGCTGAGGGTGGGCTTCTTCCCCTTATGCCCTCCTACTCCACACCCCCTACTGGCCCCTGTGTTTAGCTCCTATCAATCAGATTTAACAGGGCATATAATTACAAATTGGGGGAAGGGGGGGGGGGCGAAAATTTGCAGCAATTAGAGAGCAAAGAAATACACCACCACTATGTTTAAATTTTTAACAACCCAAAAACAATTCTAAGTAAAGACAGCAAAGAAATTGGTGTCACTAAAAGCCCACAATCTAAGTTTAATAATAATAGCAATTACCAGTTACTGTAAAGCACTGATGAGTTTCCTTCCCCTTCTGGCTTCTTCTGTGAGAACCCTGCAGTTAACAGAGCTGCAGCAGTGGGAGATTCTCAGTAGCCAGGAGTGCACATTAATTTATATAAGCACGTTCTTTTCTCTGGTTCCCCTGTCCTCCCCAGGCTAAGCAGTCGAGGACTGTACATAGCCCTTGGAGAACAGCGGGATTGGTAGGAGCTTATAAAAGCTCTTACAAGCACTGTAGGCTGTTGAAATTTCCCACTGCTGCAGTCCTGCTCTTCCAGCTACGGGGAATTCTAGAATTTGTAGTTTTAGAAAATACCAGCATCACCCTGGGAAGTAAGCAGAACTAGTCTGGAATCTGCTATACTACAGTAGATGGTAAATATATAAAAAAGGCAAAGTACAAATTGGGACCAGCTCCACACTTGGATTTGATTGTCCTTGGTGCTGATCATTCTCTTGTAAAGAAACTTCTCTTGAACAGAGTACCATGACGCAGCTTCTGTTTTCTAATGCACAAAGGCCTTGCATTGAACTGTAATTCCATGCAGCTAAGTGTCATTACGCAGTCAGTGAAGAAAAGGAGGAATTTCCCTTTTTGCTCAGTAGATGGGACAGGCATAACCATGATTACATGGAAAGGAGGCAGTAGGTCACTTCAGATTTGGGGCACTTTACTAATAAAGCTGTGTTGTCTGGCTGCATGGTTGGCTGGCATTATGGCAACCTAGATTCACACCCTCATCCATGGGTGCCAAGAGCAGACCAGCAGTTGTTGAACACTGACTTGATGGCCTGCCTCCAAGGACAGTGAATTTCTAGGATCTTCAACGTGTCAGAGGTTGCCCTAATTTTAGGAATAGTGTCTTGGAATGTCCCCAAGAAGGGGAGATAAGTAGAAAATGTTGCGGTTGGAGGCAGACCGATTTTCAAGTCAACCCACTTCTGCATCCCACTTGGTTCTGTCCCATGGTATAGTCCTCATCACTAGGACCAGTTGTGGCCCTTGCTGGATTGTTTTCCTGCCAAGGTGAGGGGAACCTGGTTGAGCCTGCCATGGGGTCCTAATTTGGGAATCCCAACCATTGGAGGAGGATGTGCTGGGTCACTGGAGGTAGGGAGAATGTAAACAGCCAAAACAGTTTATGTAACTGGTTACAATTTTGTTAGAACTTCAAGCACTTTAACTTGAAGCACATGAAACTCAGTGGTGTCCTAAAGAGTGGACATGCACAATGGCAGCACAAGAGCAAGTGCCATCTGGCAGGTAGAAAAGGCTGAGTGTCTGCCTTTTCTGATTGCTGATGGTAAATAAACTTGATCGTTCTATACTCTTATTGAACAGTTCTGCATCTTATGTATTACATGACCGAGTTAAGATTAATTGCCTCAGCTAGGAGCCGTAATGCATGTTTGTGACGCCACAGACTTGTAGAGTTTTGACAGCAGCTGGTTGTAATCACTCATCTCAAGACATGGACAGTCATAAGTTATTCTGTAACACTTGAAGTGTTAAAGGGCTGAACAGTTATTGCTGGACTGCTTTTTAATAGGCTTACTTGTGTTCATTATTAGTGGGGTTCTGCTTTGTACCCATTTCAGGGTGATCTGGAACAGGTCACACAGCAAGTGGCTCTGATGGGACCTGAACTTGTGCAGGGAGTGAAATTCTTATACTTGGAGGTGTTGCAGGATAGGCCCTTTTGGGAGCAGACACCTGACTTCTCTGTCTGCCCACTGGGGCAGCAGTCCTGGAGGCTCACTCGCGATCATCTCTACAGATGCTGAATTGTGCTGCAAGCATAATGTGTGAGAAGATTGCACTGAGTGATCTGATGCTGTAGCTGAGATGCGCCATTGGCTGCTGCCAGCTGACTTCCCTCCATGAAGCATTTTCAAGTGAGCAGTGACACAGCCCACTAGACTACTTTGTGGGGAATATTGAGCAGATGCATGCTGGTAGCATGTAAAGAACATAAGACTGTTGGCATAAAACAATAGCCCCTTTATTTGGGCAAACATGTTAATACCTATTAAGGGCACTGGACAGAAGCTATAGCCCTTTTGAGGGCTGGAGGCTAAAAGACTCGAGGCTGTGGCAGACTTTTAAAAGCCCTGTCAAGGTCTTGGAACAAAGTCCTGTTTCTGTCTAAAATATTTTGGGCAGGCACAGTACTGTTCTAAATGCTTTTTTTTTTTTAAAGCAGCAGTACTTATTAGTTGGCCAAAGCAAATCAGTTTTTTGTTTAAAAATGTGTTTGATATCCTAAGATTCATGCTCAGTATAGTTTTTCCTATATTAAAATGGCTTTCACAGCTAATTTTGTAATTAATGACTCGGATCATTAAAGATGGCCACCACTCGCCATTTAAAAAAAAATATATCTTCAGTTTGGCGGCTGAATATACTTGCTAGATTCAAACTGAATGGATAAAGATGGCATTGCCACATATTTCTGATGGTAAGCAGCACAACGCTGTACAAAGATGCTTACATTTTTCATGATGGACATGGCACATGAGTGTGAAATAAAGTTCATTATCTTGGTTAAAAATGAAACCCTTTTTTTTTTTTTTTTTTTTTTTTTTTTTTGGTGTGTGGACATGGTTCACTATACACTTTGGTGGTTGCACTGGAACAGTGGGATTTGTCACATCTTTAAGCTAAGCTTCTCCCACTACCTGGCCAGTATCTCACAGCTCCACCCAGTGACGTCTGGTCTTTCCTTCCTTGACTCTCCCAACCATTCAGCCGTGGTCGAAAGGCAGGCCGAGAGTTATTCAGTCCTCCAGTGAAGCAGGCTGCAGAAATTTTCCAGAGTCTGTCAGCCAGTTGTTGGATGAGGTTGAGGAATTTGGTCCTCACTCAAGAGGCCGTAGTTCATTGGGTGACCCTGTGTCCTCAGCAAGAGCAGTGTCCACTGGTGGTTGAGCATTCCATGCTGCTTAATGGGGGCAAGCATGTGATATAACCAGCTGGAAGGCTTCCCTTGCCATCCAGTCATCTTAAAAAATCTTGGTTGAGACCCCCCAAACAGGTGTTGCTGTTGATACTTTCTACCATCTTGTCCTTGGTGAGGAGTGGCACCATCGCAAGCTGCAATGGTGCTATGAGTGCCTCTAACAGTGGGCCACTGTGGACAGGTTAGGACCCTACTCCCTGGACTTCAGTCACCTGGCAGCTGCTAGTGGTGCCCTCGCTGGTTCACATTACGCAGATGCTCCCTGCAACTGCTTCTCCACCTCTTCAGATGGAGCTGCTATCACTGCAGCTGAAAGTGGGTGCTCCGACCAAGGAGGCCTGTTCAGCCACTGGCTTGCCAGGCTGGTTGTTGGTGCAGATCACCCTGGGGGAGGATACCCACATGGTCCATGGCGAGAAAAGGTCGAGACTGTTTTCAAGGAGTTGTCTGACTACTCTGATCCAGAATCCATGGCCTTCTCTGGAACTCCCTCAACAGAGGGTCAGTTGAGGAGCTGTCCACCAAGCATGGCCCGGTGTCCTCTGGTGCACTTCATTCTAATATTGGAATCCATGTCAGTCCAAAAAGAGCCATGTACCTTTTATGGATATTTTTAGGGATCGATATCCCAGAGATTGCCTTTCTCATGGCTGAAGCCATTTTTTGGACCAGCTCTTGAGCTTGTCAGCATCTAGTATATTGCTTGCCCGGCACCTTCTATCTGTATGACCCGCAAGTATGTGGTTCCTACTGGGTCCCTTTCTGGGTTCTCTTGCCACCCTTCTACAGAGGGGTTGGTAACTGATTCAGTGTTCTGCAAGTCTGGGCACATGTGGGATGTGGAAAGCTTCTGCACAAGGAGTCCCATAAGATTGACCACTTTTTTTTTTAAAGGGGGGTACATTGCAGCAACCTTGGGTCACCACCATGCTAGCTGTGCTGTGATGGCCAGTTTCGGTCATTTCCTGATGGGAGCTTTTATTCCATCCTCCCTCACCTCCCAGCTGATCAGCTGTCTTAACACCAGCTCTAGATGGCCTTGAACATGGGCGATTCATGTGTCTGCCATGGCAGTGCCCAAATGCATGCATCACAGGGTCTGGCTGTGTCTCCACCTTAACAGCACACACCCAGCACAAGCTGTCCGATGTCTTCTTGGGCACCGGCCTTTTTGGCCCTGGGGTGGAAGGATTTCTCACCCATATTGAGAAGCCAGTGCCATCCTAGATTCTGTGGCTTCTACCCAGAGTGACACGAAAAAGAAGCCAAAGACGCACTTTCTAGTACTGGTCCTTTCAGCTACAGCACTTCTTGGTAGTGGCTCCAGCAGGGCAGTACCAGGCTTGGTGCCGGAAGTCCAAGTCTGGGGGGGGGGGGGTACTACCACCCCTCTGGCTGTGGCTGCAAGTGCCCCACCACAGCTACCCAGTGATATTTGGGGGGGGGGGGGTGTTGTCCCTCCACCCATCCTGTCTGCTGTCCCCATCGTAGGTCAGCTATGTCAGTTCTTGCTACGTTGGTCCACTGTCATAGTAGACAGGTGGGTGTTGGAGGTAGTGGGCAGCCTCTGGACAGTGGTGGTTTTTAGATAGGATATACGAAAGACCTATTTTCAAAGTCGTCCTGTACATACTCATTCAAGTTACGGGGTAAACATTCATAAATACATTACAAAACCTACAGTAATCTTTCTAATTCAATACATACAATAAGTCCACAAATTGTAACAATTAATTTACCTAATTAAATTTCAGAGTTTAGTACTTCATTCCCTATTTAAGTATCAAGCAATTTACAACCTACCCCCTTATAAAAACATCACTTCAGACAAGTACATTCAGAATAAAATATTTAATCCAAACCAGACTTGAATTGTGATGATTTTCAGATTTCTCATTTGAGGGGGAATTTCACCATAGCAACTCGGGGTTGTGCCCAGGTACTTCCTGGTCCTGAAATGGGTGAGTGGTGTCCATGTTGTATCTACACAATCTGAACCAGTTTATACAGAAACGCAAGTTCTGGATGGTCGCTTTAATCCCATCATTTAGTCGTTGGAGCAGAACATGTGGTTCTAGGGATGTGGATGCTTTGATCAATCCACACTTCTGGTAGTGCCGTTTCCCTTTTGAGGCTCATCAGATCTTCAAACTGGCTCCTTCCATCTACCTGGGTGGTAACTTCCTTGGCACTGCCCTGTGGTGTTAGATCTTCCTTTCTGTTGGAAGAAGGTTCCCTCCTAACCACTGCCACGATTAAGAGGCCCTTTGCTTTAGATTTTTGATATCTTAGTGAAAACGTTTTGGCTTCAACTTCTCGCCACTGACATGGATGACACGAAGTCTGCTCTGGGGTTCTGGAAATGAGGTTGCCACAGCTTATGTCCTGTTTGGACCCACACTCCTTGTACGTATACTGCTTGGTCCACGAGCATGGTATACAGGCTTGTGGCCTCTGCTGCTCCTTCCTTGCCTACACTTTGGAGGATCACCTTGCCTGCTTACTCCTAGCTGTCTGGACGATTGGATCCACCCGTTCGTTCTGAAGATGCTCATCTGGTGGTCTCTGGACGCAGGGTTAACCGAACAACTTGCAGTGTTTTGAGGAGGCAGTGGCTCAGGCCACCATGAAATCCTCTTACTTTGGCCTTTTTGCCACTCCCTTTGGGTGCTTTGTTAACCGGGTGTTTAGAGTTGTGCCAAACCCTTCCCACCCCTGGGCAGGGTTCTTCGGGCACAAAACCCAACTCCTTCAAGAAGGAGAAAGAGACCAAGAAATGTTCTCGTCATCAGTCATGGGCTCGGGAGCACTCTTGGGCCTCAAATTCCCACGCTGCTTTGGAGTTGGTGACTGCAGTCGGTGCTTCGACACTAGCTGCTGACCCCAGTCTTCCCGTTGAGCCAGTTGGGTGGAGATCTTTCTCGAACCAGTTGATCTGTTGGTGGAGGAGGTTGATGCCTCTCCAGGATTCTGGACCTGTCACTTTCTCTGGGTCGGACCAGTCTGCTGTTTCGCCCTTGTCCAACCAAGAGAGGCCTCTGCATTCGCCGGCCCCCTTGGAGACCTGTTGAGGTCCCGCTCTAGAAGTCCCAATTCAGGCAGCTTACGTTATTCTCCACTCTCGCGCTCCAGGTGCTCAGGCAAGTGCCTCCATTATTCCTCATCCTTATCAGTGAGGAGAGGCACCAGCGCAAGTTGTCGGCGCTGTGAGGAACTCATAACAGCTTTGGCTTACCCAAGGTGAAGTAGATTCCGGCACCCAACCCAGCCATTACCTGGCCTTTGCCACAAGAGCCGTAGCTGACCCCACCTCTGCAAGAGTCTGTCCATACAGTCCCAGCGCGGCCCCCTCTGGCTTCTCCACTGATCTCAGTGGAGCCGCCTGAACAGACTGGCAAGATTGTGGAAAACAAGTCCCTAATCCTGGAGGAACTTAACTCCCACTTTGCCACAGCTGGATTAGCTTTTGACTCGTCACCTTATGCTGGTGCTGCGGTGAGCCAGCATACCCCTCCCGCCACATCTAGTCCTGCACCCAGCCCCTTCCAACTGCGCGAGATAACTTATAAAGAAGTAGAAGATTCTCTTAACTTAGACACCAAAAAAAGCGCAGGGGACGATGGCTTGGAACCCTTTTCCTAAGGTCAGGCTACGCCATCTCACTGCCCCAATTCTCCACATCTTCAATCTTTCCATTACATCTGCTACTGTGCCATCCTGCTGGAAACCACATATCCTCCTCTATTTAAATCTGGTGACCCATGTGATGTAAACAACTATAGGCCTATCTCCATATTGCCTATCCTTTCTAAAGTTCTCGAAAACTGATCCATATTCAGTTAAAATCTCACTTGAAAACCTTCTCTCTCATTAACCCAGCTCAGTCTGGCTTTCTGGCTAATCATAGCACAATCACTGCACTAGCAAAAGTAACCAATGATTGGATCTCTGCTATAGATGCTAAGAAGGTAACTGGCACAGTCTTTTTGGACCACAGCAAAGCTTTTGATACTGTTGATCACAGACTATTAGTCAATTGCCTTGCAAAGTTGGGTGCCACATACCATACCACCCAGTGGTTCTCTAGCTACCTAACTGGAAGATTCCAAAAAGTAAAGGCGGAAGGCTTTTTTCTGCTGCTTTGCCAGTTACAAGAGGAGTCCCCCAAGGATCCATCTTAGGCCCTATCTTGTTTTCTCTGTACATTAATGACTTGGATGCTAACATATCTATGTCCAATCTGCACTTTTTTGCAGATGATACTGTGTTGTATACTTTGAAGTCAAGGGAGTGCTTCAAGCGGACTTTGCACAACTTGAGCATAATCTAATAAAGGGAAAGCTTCTGCTCAATGCTAAGAAGACTAAAGCGATGATATTCTCCTGCAGTGCTGTCACAGGTCCCCCCAATACCCTTGCCCAAGACTTTATTGTCACCACGCTAAACGAGCCTCTGGAAGTTGTAACCAAATTTAAATATCTAGGTATCTGGATCGACAAATTATCTTTCAGTGAACACGTTGATGTCTCTAGAAGGTTAAAAGCAAGGTTAGGTTTCTTCTACAGAAATGGGCCCCTTTTCCCCCTTGAAACAAGCTTGTACAGGCCACTTTTCTCCCCCTACTCGACTATGGCGATGTAATCTATTCCTCCACCACTCTTGCAAATCTAAGTAAACTGGACATCCTTTATCACCGCATGCGTTACGGTTCATTACCAACTCCCTTACCGTTCGCACCACTGTGACTTATATGCAGCTGTTGGTTGGACATCCCTTACTACTAGACACCTGCTCCATGCTGGGCTATGGACTCTTAAACTGCTCCTGCAGAAATTGCCAAGCTATCTCTTCCCTTATTAGTATCTCACATAGTGCATACTCGTTAAGAAAATCTGACTTTATTATGCTTGACATACCAAGGACGCGGACTTCCTTTGGTAAACGTGCTATTGCATATGCCCTACCCTCCATTTGGAACCAATTACAAACTGTATTGAAACAAACTAGCACAGTTTCAATAAACTTCTACAAATCGCTAAGTTCAGCCAAAATAAGACACCTGTAACTGTCATTAAGTCTCTTCCTTCCCCATGTGTGCCATATTTATCCACTGGTAAGGTATAATTGAGTTGTCATATTAGCTGCTTTCCCTTCCCCTTCTACTCCTGGCTTTATCTTTGCTTAGGCTCCACTGCTACTCTATCAAATCACTCCCCATATCAGTTGTAGACTATTTGTTCTAGCTGCCAAAATACTGTGTATGTATTGCACACACCAGTCATGTTTCATTTATCAGTATGCAACCTGTAAGTCGCTTCCCTGTCTCATATCAGTGTTTACCACCTGCGGTCACCCTATGTGGTACCAGTGTGTGTGTGTGTGTGTGTGTGTGTGTGTGTGTGTGTGTGTGTGTGTATCATGTAACGTGCATTTCATGTGTATATACTGTTATTACCTATCTGTGTTTGTACTTTAAGTGTTTGTCACAGGACCTCCTTGTGAATGAGCTTGCTCAATGGAGTTTTCCTGCAATAAACTTGAACTTGAAAATAAGCCCTTTCAGTCTGTTTTGGCCCCTGCTGCAAAACCTGCCCAGCCCCAGGCTGGATAACAGCAGGCTTGACACCCCCAGCTTAAATCGGTGGCCTCAGTCGTCAGGAAGCCAGGTGGTCGAGGTCCTGGAGGCTCCTGCCCCAGATTCCTTTGTTTCTAAGCCTGCCCAGTGACGTGGTGGGGCATCTCCCCATACCCGTCCTGACCACCCTAGATCTTCCTGTGGGGGGCTGGCTCTGCCACTTCCTTTCTGCCTGGTTCGCAGTTATCACAGACAGATGGGTCCTTGGAAGTGGTCGGCTAGGGTCTGCCTCTGGAGTGTAAGGTTTCCCCAGCCAGCTGAGCCCATCCTCCATGAGAGGACATGGTGTCCCAATGTTCGGACGGCCCTTCTAGACATCACCAAGCTCCTCTGCAAGGAAGTTGTGGCTACTGCTCTGGGCCCTTCACCTCATCCAGGGTTTGTCTTCAGGAAACTTCTGGTTCCCAAAGGGGGCTGGCACGCCATCTTAGATCTGTACAACCTGAACAAATTTCTTTGGTCACACACCTTCAGGATGGTCACTCTGTCTCCGATCATGCCATCTCTCAAGCAAAATGTGGTTCTGCTCACTGGATCTACAAGGCGCGTTTTTCCACATCCTGATCAGTCACACCAGCGGTTCCTCCGCTTCCGAGCGTAGGTAACCCTCTAAGAGTTCCAGGCCATGCCATTCCGCCTGTCCTCTGGCCCCCAGGGTCTTCAAGTGCATCACAGTGGTGGCAGCCCACCTGAGGCACTGAGTCTGGGTATACTCCTACCTGGACTACTGGCTCATCACGGGTCCCTCCAGGCAGGAGGTGGAGCAGTTCAGGGACCTGGCCCTCCAGGCTTGCATCTCATTTCGCCTTTCGGTCAGTCAGGCTAAGTTGGAACTTATGCCCTCATAAGTGCTCTCTTGTCAGGGCAGAGCTTGACCCTTGCAGAGCCAAGACTCTGCTCCAGGCAGACAGGGCAGAGGATCTCTCCTCCTTCTTTGCTGATCATTTCAGGTTGGGCAGTTGTGCCCTGCTTGGAATTCATGCACCTACTGGTATTTGGCATCCTGCACCAGCCTGGTCCATTGGGCCTGCTGGAGAATGCACTCTCTCTAGAGGAAGTTGGCCAGCTAGTGGTCTCTGTGCTGGGGTTACTTTAACCAGCTGGTCACTGTGACCCAGCGGATGTGGGACTCCCTGCAGTGGTGATTGGTCCCAGAACATCTGCAGGAAGGTATCCATTTTGTCTGCACAGAGCTGTTATCCTGACAACTGATGCCCCTCCTCTCCCCCCCTCTCTCTCCCCTCTCTCTTCTCTCCTCCCTCTCTCTCTCTCTCTCTCATGGGCTGGTTGCTCCACCTGGGGAACAGAGTTCACGGGCCTTGGATCCCCAAAGTAGTCACTATGCCACATCAACCTGCTGGAGCTTTGGGCAGTTTGGATGGCGCTGACTGCTTTTGCTTCACACATTCAGGGTCAGGGTCTGACTTTTCTCCCGTCATTTCACTCCCACAGTTTTGCTCCATGCACATTCACTCCTGGGCATTCCACTCCCTGAGGTCCCTGAGGTGGGAAGACACACTGGTTGTATCTGTTCCCTTAATTTTGTGGTTGCTTTAACTGAATAGAAATTGGTCAGAATAATCTTCATCCAGTTGATGTAGAAGGCAGTCCAATAATTCTCAAGAAAGAAATCCTTTAAATAAGACAATGTATGAGCGACTGTTCATTTCCCCTTATGGAATTAAAATGTGGAGTAGAGAGCAGGCCATACTTGAGGGGAACAGTCCAGAATCTAATCTCACGAGGCTGTTGGTTGTCTGTATGTGTGAGACTCTGTTCAGTTTGCCAAACTGTTTTCCAGTATTACAGTGAGATTGTGTGGAGTCACCCTAAGGGGAAAAACTCCACTTATAGAATGGTAGATATAGGGTTATACACTTAATTCCCTGCCCACAGAGATCTCTGCCACCCCATTATACTCCACTTTAATGAACCATTTACATTCTAAAGAATGTTTCTTCGAGAGGAAAGCGATTTTTGGAGGGGGGGGCGCCATGAAAAGAATAGCATGTAAAAGCCTGTCTCCTTCTGTCCCACAAATCAACCTTTAACCGATCAGGAACATATTGTATTGCAGGTCTAATGGGCAGATGTTAGAAAATTAAACTAGGTTTGAATTTAGAATTAGGCATTCAGTAGTTCAGAGATTAAACGTAGGTCAGATATACTATGGGACATCACAGGATCATAAGAAAGGTGGTTTGTCAAACTAAAAATAACCCCCTTGAAATTTTAATAGCTTTATCACGCTATGACGTGGCATTATTTAATGTTTTTACCATTGTATTTTGTCACTGCCATTATTACAGGGATTCTGCAAGGATTTCTATTAAGTTTCTAGCATGTAAATATTTGCGCAAATCAAATTTGTTTTCTGGCAGGAGCATAATGAATGGGAGCGAAAAATGCATGGGAGGTGAATTGGAATGGAAGTGAGATGTTGGGAGCAAAATGACGAGCGTGAAATGTTGCGCTCCCTCGGGGTCGGGAGATCCAGATGGGCACCACACGACCATGTACTATCCACAAGCAGGGTGGGACACTCCCTTCCTCTGTGCAGGGAGGCTTGCCACGTGTGGACCCTCCTGCTCAGCTTGGAGGCTGATCTCGTGGCCATCCATGTGGCCTGTGTTCTCCAACCAGCTGGCAGATGCTCTCAGCCATGAGCATGAGGCGTCTCACAAGTAGTCTCCACCCAGAGGTAGTACACAGCCTGTTCTCCCAGTGGGGCAGCCCTCTGGTGGACTGGTTTGCCTCCAGGGAGAACTCAAAGCTGAGGCTGTACTGTGCCTGCCCCCCTCGGCAGGGAAGGCTTCATGGGGATGCCTTTTTGAGGCCCTAGCCCCCACCCCCCTGGAGTCTCCTATGCCTTCCCTCGATACAAAAGTTGCACAAGGTGAGGAGGGACAAGGCAAGGGTGATCCTGGTGGCTCGGGACTGGCCACACCAGTTCTGGTACCCCAATCTCCTCCACCTCAGCAGCATGCACCCGAGGAGTCTTCCTCACTGCTCAGACCTACTCTTCATCAATCTGGAAGATAATCCACCTAGACCTTCAATCCCTGCACCTAACAGCCTGGAGGGGGGTAGATTAAGGGGTAATGAAAGGAAGTTTTTCTACATGGGGAGAGGGTAGTAAAGGCTTGGAATAGCCTGTCACAAGAGGTAGTGGGGGCAAGCACAGTGGAGGGGTTTAAGCATGCCTGGAATGGGCATAGGGGAACCTTTTGGGGGGCAGTGATGAAAAGCCATTGGTCACATGGGGTCAGTGGCAGACTGGATGGGCCTAGCGGTCCTTGTCTAATGGCAGTTTCTGTTTCTGTAGTTCCTGAGTGGCCAGAGTTCCAGGCTTTGGGTCTCTCCGATGTCCTGAGGCATCTCTGAAGGAGTCAACCCGAAATGCTTTGCCTTCAAATGGAAGAGGTTCTCCATTTGGTGCCAGGGCAAGGGGCTCGACCACTTATCTTTTATGCGGTAGCTAGCATTCTTGATTACCTTTTGGTCCCTCTGGGCCTTTGGTGACCCATAAGGTGCACCTGGCAGCCATCTCTACATACTGAGCATGGGCCAGTCAGCAGTCTGCACAGAAGTGGTCTGGCCTTCAGAGGCCTTGATCACATTTTCCTTTGGTGTGTGAATCACCTCCTTGGGACTTGTTGCTGGTTTTGGCAAAGCTCATGGGCAAGCCATTGATACTGATGCACAGATGAGATGTCACATCTGTCGTGGAAGACCACCTTCTTGGTGGCCATCACATCAGCCAGAAGGATTGGTGAGTCCCAGGCGCTTTCAATGGAGTCTCCCTACCTGGCCTTCCACAGGGACAACGTTGGGTTGTGGCAAAGGACAAAGTTCCTCCCGAAGGTTGTAAGATTTTTCACCTTAACCAGGTGATTAATCTGTGTATTCACCAACTACACCTCTGAGGCAAAGCACAGGCTCCATTCTCTCGACCTGTGGTGAGCACTAGCCTATTATAAGGAGTGCACAGCTGGAGTTTAGGGTGAAGTTTGCCAGCTTTTTGTCACCTATGCTGAAGCTGTACCTGGCAGTCCGGCAGCTATGCGGATGATTGGCAGGTGGATTGTCATGCATCGACCTACTATAGGTTGGTGGGTAGAGAGCCTCCTGTAGGGCTTGGGCTCAGTGCTTTTTCTCTGGGTTGTTTTATCGACTCCGTGAACAGAACCCCCGCCCTGACTGTGTATTAGGGCCATGCTCATCCCCCTAATTCATTCCTGTACACTGAGGTCCTCTGATTCGCCTCTGTTCTCTGTCCCTCACTGCTGGACAAAAATGAGGGAGCAAACTTTCTCCCATTTCGCCCCTAAATTCTGGAACTTCTTACCTGCTAGCTTAAAGGGCTCCTAATCTCACTCTGCCTTTAAATCTGCACTTTTTTTCCCACCTTCATGCACTTGATTCCTGTGTCTGTACCCAATTCTTCCCTGAACTCTGCACCATGCTCTACCCTGGTTTCTCTTAACTACTGTTATGCCTGACTGTATTATATTTCTATTCATCCCTGGAGGATGGCTAATGCTTGATGGTATGCTGACTCTTGCTGGAGTCAACACTGTTAATTCCATGATTAAGTTGTAATTCTGTGGTTTCTTGTAAGACTGTGTTCACCTTGTATGTTGGAAACCTGTAATTGTAAACTGTTTTTACCTGTTTTGAGATACTTCACTGTTTGTAAACTTGTACTCTCCCAGGTCGTGCTTGAAAATAGTCAGGATTATTGCCTAATGTACTTAACCTAATGTACGTAACTGGTTACCGAAAGCAAATAAATACCACTGCCTCGGAGGCCAACGGATGTCACTAACCAGGAAATCTGTCAGGCTGCCACATGGATGTTTGCACACACCTTCATTTCCCATTACCACATTGTCCTCTAGTCACACCAGGATGCTGGTTTTGGGGCCTTAGTTCTCCAGTCTGTTTCCCCAAGTAGGGAGTGTGCACCTTGCCCCCTTCTCCCAGGAGAACTGCTAGGAGTCTGCCCAGAAGTGTGGATTGAACATCATATCCATGTCCCTAGAAAAACTGGTTACTCACCTGTAACAGTAGTTATAGGAGTGATATGATTATCCACACTTGCCCGTCTGACCTCCCCTGGCAAGTGGCACACTGGTCTAGCTTCCAGTGGGCAAGATCTGACGATATGGGATGGTGCTGGGTGTTGCAACCTGGGTGGGTGGGAGGAGTCAGCTTGAAGACTTTCCAGCAAGCCTTAAAGGGAAAAGGACACTGCCAGAAGTGTGGATGAACATCATATACCACTCCTAGAACTACTGTTACAGGTGAGTAACCTGTTTTTGCTCCTTAGACCTCCAGAATGCATTTCTCCACATCCCAGTCAGTCCACTGACCACTGCATCTCTGGTCCTGTACCTGTTCTGGGTCATGCTTTATGTTCTGTCCACAGCACCCAATCTCACAAAGTGCACGAGTGGTGACAGCATGCCTGTGGCACTTAAGTGTTAGGGTGTACCCCAACCTCTGACTGTCTGGCTGTTATACAGTCCATCCAGAGATATGGCTCTCCCGTTCAAGCTTGAACTGGTAGTCTCACACTCGCTGGAACAGAACTAGACTCTACAGGCCAAGGTGCACTTCCTGCAGATCAGGTACTGGATCTTACTTCCTTCGCCTGATCATTACTTGTCCTGCGTGGGATTTTCTGAGACTGCTGGGGTTCATCGCATCCTGCACCAGCATGGTCCGCTGGTCTTGTTGGCAGATGTGCCACTTCCAGTGGGAGTTGGGCAGTCAGTGGTCCTAATACCTAGGCCACATGAACCAGCCGATGTGTGATGCCATTCAGTTGTGGTTGATCCCCGAACACCTGGACAAAGGAATCCCATTTATTAGCTCACAACCGTCATGCTCACGACAAATCTCTGGGGTGGGGAGCATACTTGGGAGACCAGAGCCCACAAGCTCTGGTCAGTGCGAGAGTTCCATTACCACATAAATCTGCTGGAGCTCCATGCAGTGCGACTTGTGCTGATGGAATTCAGACCTCTAGTAAGGGGTCTGGTTGGTCCAGACGGACACCATAACCATGTTCTACCTGAGAAGACAGGGCGGTACTCTCTCCCTTCCCTTGTGTGGCAACTAGAGTGCTGATCTCCTGGTGATGCATGTCGCAGCAGAAGAGGTGGTGAACCACCTGTTCTCCCAGAGGGACTCTCCCTCGGTGAACCTGTTTGCCTCCTGGAGCATGGCACACTGAGACTGTTTCATGCCCAACCCCACAGTCCAGGACACACAGAAGAATTGGTGCTCTTTAAAGTTCCTCCTAGAATTTGAGTGGTCAGATGTCTGTAAAACAAACTTGCATAGAGTGACTCATACAGAAGCTGTTTAAACAGATGAATGATGGAAAGAAGTTTTTTGTTTGAGTGCATTGATCATGTATAAATTGCAGAATTTCATAGCACTTTTTTTTTTAAACATACGAGCAGAAATGCAGGAAAAGTGCAAGCATGGGGG
Source organism: Neoceratodus forsteri (assembly GCA_016271365.2). NCBI lineage: Eukaryota > Metazoa > Chordata > Ceratodontiformes > Ceratodontidae > Neoceratodus > Neoceratodus forsteri. The sequence goes on along the minus strand of CM028131.1, from coordinate 1,082,593,047 downwards.
TAGTATAGCAAAAATGTCATGAAGTCAAAAGTTTAAGGGAGAGTACAAATGTAAGTGGGGGGGATTCAAAGTTATAAGACGTAATACTCCTCTTACCGTCTAGATAACATGCATGAGTCTAATGTATCCTGTAAGGAGGCAATATTGAGCAAAGCTATGAAATGATGATCACTTCAAGTTCAGCCCCTTTTCAAATATTTTTTGCTTTTCTAGTTATACAGTATGGGTATTATATTTTCGGTAAATGAATTCTGGCAAATGGTGCCCAGATTTCTTCCCAAGCTTTCACAGTTCTCTAATGATGAATCTTTTCTCTCGTATGCCTTTAAGCCTGTCCACTGACTGACATCCAGTGGTTTTTCATTTTTCCAGTTGGAGGGAGTCTAGCCAAAAGTGCTACATTGCAGAAATAGAATAAGGTTAACCACAATAAATCTCGCAACAAAAGAAGGTTTCCATCTTAGTGTGGTGAATAGGGTTGAAAACTAACAATTACTGCAGTTAATGTAGGTACAAATTGCATAGGAAAAAAGCCACTCATTAGGATAAAGGAGGATTTCATAGATTTGGGTCAAAAGTTGAAAAGGCTGAAATGCAAAGTACTGTTAGAAAAAGGGATATATATATATATATATATATATATATATATATATATATATATATATATATATATATATATATATATATATATACTTACACACTTACACACTCACACACTTACACACTTACACACTTACACACTTACACACTTACACACTTACACACTTACACACTTACACACTTACACACTTACACACTACACACTTAAATGGATGGTTGGATGACTGGACATTCAGTGAAGATTTTTACTTTTCAAAGAGCTGGGAAGTTTTCAAAGGAAGAGAATATATGAATTCCAGGGACGGCCTACTTAACACTGTAGGGACTAAGGCACTAGCTACAAAGCTAAACGAGATCAGAAATTTAAATTAGTAACTGGGGGCAGAGGGGAATGTAGGAATTAGACCATGGGAAAGGAACTAAACATATAGGGGGGATATAGTAGTTATATATTAAAAAAAAAAAAAAAAAGGAAACTAAAATGACTAATTACTATGGTGTTAAACACTAGAAGTTTGACCAATAAAATGGATGAACTGAAAATAAAGGTACATGACTTAGACCCAGATGATATAGCTGTGAATGAAACTTGGTGGAATGGATGGGTACACTGGAATAGGAACCTGGAAGGGGGGGGGGATCAAACATTCATAATGTGGTGTGGTAGAAATAGTATAGTATGAGGGGAATATAATAATTTCATGCAATACAATATTTTGCATGTGGAAAGGTAACATTTGCCCAGAAATGTACCCAGCACACTCCAAATTTCCAAAGGAAATGTACCCTCAAGCCAACTATTTCTAGCCTAGTATTAGTGTTAGAAGGGAGGCTCTGGGAGGGATTGTATGGCTCAGAGGTGGGTGGCTGTGTGGGTGGCGGAGGGCCTGGAAGAAGCATCAGTACTGAATGAATACTTCTGTTGGTATTCACGACAGAGGGGGTGGACAGGGACCACAGCTAGGCAGCCCAAACAATGGGCGGGAGAGAGGTTAAACACCAGTCCTTTTACAGAAGAGTCCTGGAGGCACTCACAAAACTGAGGGTGGACAAAGCGATGTGACCAGATGATATACACCCCAGGATATTAAAGGAATTATGGACAGTGCTAGCAGCACCGCTGGTGGGCCTGTATAGTGAGTCGCTCAATACAAGGGTGGTTCCAGAGGACTCAAAGGGGGCAAATGTAGTCCCTTGCCACAAGTGGTGGCAGGGAGAAGGCAGGAAACTACAGGTCGGTCAGCATCACAATCCCTTACCGCTTTATAATGGCTCACAATACAACTTTAACACTTGCACTAAATGACTATCGTGGACCTAAGATACCATATCCCGAGAGTGGCACCTTGGGTCCTGAAGTGTAAAATCACTTTAAAGAAGACTCCTGTTTGTGAATTGGACATTTCAGACCTTTCTTGCATTACATCAATTACTGAATGTCAGTAACAGATCAGTCACTTATTATAACGCATACCTCGATTCTGAGGCTTTGACAGAAGCTTCTAAAGTTTCAAGCACATCTTCATTTATAAGCGAATGAGGCACTTGTAATACATTCACGTCCATTCTTGGTCGCTGGAGCTGCAGTTCAGAATAAAGCATAAGATCTTTCTTAGAGAGGGTGCCTGCAGTAGGTCTTCACATATAGTACTGCGCCCCCTGGCATTAGGACTGCACAGCAAACATCTAGCTAGCAATCATTAGTGTGGGACCGCCCCTGGCATCATATGATGGGACGTTGACGTGACTGTATAAAGGGGGCGGTCCCCACACCTGCTGTCTAGTTCTTTCCCGCTGTCGACCTGAATACCTCTGACCTTGTTGTGAACAGTTAGTCCACCATTTTTCTATACTGGTAGCAAGTTTTTCCATATCCTTTTTTTCCTAATCTTTATCTTCGCGTAGACCAAAGAAAGTGTTCGAAGTGCGGCACCCTGATCCTGCACAGGGACGATTGCTGCTGTGTTCTGTCTGGGCCCCAAACACCAGGTGGCAGATTGTGAAATCTGCCAATCCTTTAACCAGGCCACGCACATCCATTGCCAGAAGGCCCTCTATGCTAATCTGCTAAAACCAAGGGCTTGCATCAATGGAAAAAGAACTCCAGGAGCTGAGGGAGCACTCTTCTTCACATACCCCAGGAGCAGGATCGTTTTTTCTCCAGACAGCTGATGCCACGTTAGTACTCCACCTCTTGGGTTTCCATCCACCCCGGCAGATTGGACGCCTTCTCTCCTGTGCGCCCCCCACCCACCTTTGTCAGTGGACAGTTGGGGGGGCTCTCTGGAGGATCTTCCTTTAGGGCCTGTAGTAAGCTCAGCCGATAAATCTCCCTCCGGCTCTGCTGCAGGGTGCCTGGCCTTGGTCAGCCAGCCAGACTCCAGGTTGTTGGCCTGACTGCAACCTGTAAGTCTGACGTCAACTCCTCTGCTCGCCAGGTCGACGTCGACAAGCTGGACGCTGGCTCTCCCAACACCTGCTCGGCAGTTACTCTCTTGTCGGATAATCTTGTGGTTCCCAACATTGCGCAGAGCGCTTCTTTCGGGCTCCTTTCGGTCCTGTGACGGTTCTCCCTTGCCTCACTGACCCCACCCGACGTCTCATTTTCCCCAGGGCATGAATGTAATTGTCCAGGGGACCTCGCCTGCTGACGGACCCTCATGTCCCCAGTGCTCCCTCTGCACCACTGCTCCCTGGGCCATCTGCCCATCTTCTGTCAGGGGCCCCTCTGGCAGCTATCCCGGCCACCCGCTGCCTCAGTTTCCTTACTACCAGACACCAAGAGGGCAGTTGCCGGGTTACCTGACACAGATGCTGGGTCAGGGCCATATGTACCAGGGATACCACCCATACGATTACTGATATCGGACACCTTGCTACCCCCTTATTCTATGTGGTACCCAGGCCTCCACCTCCCCTGCCCCAGCTGGGACCCCAAGATACTATCCCGGCTTGGTGAAAGGATGCCAAGTATCAACTCTTGCAGGAGCTGAGACTACCCCAACTGGTTGTGGCTGCCACCCCAACCCACAGGGCATTAACGAGGAGCCCATCCTCTATGGAACGGATATCTAATGGGTATTCAGGAAGGTGTCTAACAGTGGTCCACTCTGGAGCTAGGGTCACAGAGGCGGTCTTGGACATAACTTTACCCAGCAGACCAGGGTCTTCGGACTCTGACTCTGTGGACCAGTCAGAGCCTCATTCCCCTATAGAGCCCCCCCCCAATCCCAAGGAGTCTGAAATCTCCACTGTAGGATCTGTCCTTCGCAGAACTCTTCTGGTCCATACAGCAGGTCTGCTGCTGGGCATCCTGGGAGATGGACCCCAAGAGGAAGAGGCTGGCAGAACATCCGCAAATCACTAATGTCTAACCCCCCAATTCCTCCATGGATGGGGCCACACGAGGGATTGACCTCAACCATAGGGCAATAACTGTCCTCCATTCCTGCGGTTTCCAAGAAAGTCGACAGGACCATCACCCCCTCAAGGGCTTGTCATTTGACTACCCAACCCAAGGCTGACTATCATTACAGCAGCCCATGATGGGTTGGTTCAGCTGAAACACCAGAGTGCTTCCCCACTGGACAAGGAGTCCAAACAAATGGACCAATATGGCTGCAAGGTATACGCCTCTTCTACCTGTGCCATTCGCTCTCTAAATTATGTAGCTCATAATGGTGTCCTTCTAGAAGTTGTCTGTTTTCTGACCTGGAGAAGGAACTACAAGGCATACTGGAGGAGGAGCTCAGGAATAGGCTTCTAGACAAGGTAAGACTTGAGTCTTCCTGTCGCAACACCTTTCTGGCTACTTGTGACTGTCGATTCTGTGGCCTGTTGCATTGCTACAGGAGTTTGCTTCAGGCACCTGGCTTGGCTCAGTATTGCGGGACTGGCGCAAGACTTCCAAAGCACCCTGCTGGATGCCCCCTTCAGGGGTTCCATCCTTTTAGGGGCGATGCTGCAGATATAATGGAGCTACAAGAGAGTGAGATCCTTGAAGATGTCCGCTCAATGCATCGCTCGTGCCAAAAACCCAAGCAGACTTATAACCCCCAAGAGGGGTAATGAGGCAGAACCAGGGCAGACGAGGCAAGCGTCGTTTCACCAGTTCTGTTACCCGGACTCTCTGGCAAAATCTCAAAGGCCAGCAGCAAGCAGCCCTCCCCTCTGTGTCCTGACTGGAGGGGATCCCCTCCACCTCCTCCTGTATTTCTGGTGGTGGTGGTGGTGGTGGTGGTGGTGGTGGTGGTGGTGGTGGTGGTGGTGGTGGTGGTGGTTCAGTCTCCACCTGGAAGAATGGAAGGCGATAACCGCAGATACTTGAGTGCTACAGCTCATCGCAAGAGGGCACTCCATAGAGTTCCAGAAGAGACCCCTGGGCAATCCGCCAGAAAGGTCTCTCTACCCATCAAGCCATCGAAGCCTTATTCAGTAGGAAATTCAAGCTCTATTGACAGTTTGCTCTAGAGCAGGTTCTGTCGGGGCAGATGGGAAGGGGATATTGCTTCCACTTCCTAGTGCCCAAAAAGATGGGAGATCTGAGACCAATTCTAGATCTGTCTGCTCGGCCTTTGTGGAGTACAAGAGATTCTGCATGCTAACCCTCCAGGGACTCTTACCCCTGCTCCAACAGAATCGGTGGCTGTGCTCGCAGGACATGCAGGATGCTTACCTGCACATTCCAATCCTCCCAGTCCGCCACCATTTCCTGAGATTCTCCATTCAGGTGAACCATTATCATTTCAAGGCCTTCCTTTTTGGCCTCTTCTCCGGTGCCTCAGGTTTTTACCAAGTGCCTAGCAGTGGTGGCAGTGGCCTTGTGCTACAAGGGGATTTGTGTTCCCTTACCTGCTCGACTGGCTGTCAACACCATCTCATGGCAGTCTGGAATCTTTCCACCACCCTGGATCTCTTCTCCAGACTTGGCATCACTGAACTATCCCAAGTCTCAGCTCTCACCCTCCCAGTGTCTTCAACTCCTTGTAGTGGTGCTGGATACGGTCCAGGGCAGACCTTTTTACCTGTGGACAGGGTGGAAACTCTGATTTAGCAAGCTGTGTTGGGGTCCTCCCGTCTGATTGCAGTGCGCTCTTTCCTGCGCCTGTAGTCTCATGGTGACAGCCTTCCCCACAGTCCCTTTGGCCAGACTGCATACGAGGGTGGCACAGTGGGATCAACACTAAGACCACATGGTCTTAGTCTTCAGCAGTTTGAAGAGGGATCTCATCTGGTGGCAGGATCTATCCAACTTTTCCCTAGGGATTTCCTTTCATCCCATGACTCTCATGACTGATGCCTTGGGCCATGGTTGGGGAGCCCACCGAACTTTGGGGGAGGGGGGAGAACGCATGGTCTCTCCAGAGAAGTCTGCATATCAGCATTTTGGAGATGAGGGCTGTACTCTGTTCAAGCTTTCCAAGCCCTCTTACTTCCAGGAACACTGTTGATCCAGACCGGCAACGTTGTGGTAAATCAGCAAACTGGGAGACACCCGATCGTTCCCCCTTTGCAGGGAGGCTATGCGGGTGTGGTACTGTGCAGTTCAGCACGGCCTGTCATTGATAGCAGTCCATGTTCCAGGAGTTCATAACGTCCTGGTGGACCATCTCAGCTGCACTGTCGTACAGGCTCATGAGTGGGGGCTAAAGCAGGAAGTAGTGGAAGATCTCTTCCTTCAACGGTGTCACGGTGTCTGCCAGAAATGGATCTCTCTGCCTCCCCATCCAACGTGAAACTACCAAACGTTTGCTCGCTCACTCCTGGGCGTGGTTTTTTGGTGAGGCACGGTCTGTATCCTGGACAGGGAGATCACTATACTCTTTTTCTCCATGTCCTATTCTGCAGAAGGTTCTGCTGAAACTCCAGGCAGATGGGGCTCACATGATTCTCATAGCCCCTCCTTGGCCTCTGCAGATTTGGTTTCCTCTGCTGCAGAAGCTGACATTGGAACCCCCAGTACCTCTACTTCTCTCCCAGGACGTGTCTCAGGAGCAGGGCAGCCTGGTGCATCTGAGCCTCAAGTCTCTCCATGTGCATCCGTGGCACCTTTGGACATGACTGTCTTATGCTTTAGCGTCTCTTCACAAGTCGCTCAAGTCCTAGTGGAGGCCAGAAAACCCTCCACTAGATCATGTATGCTATGACATGGAAAAGATTTTTTCTAATGACATGGATATGTTGTTCATCCACACTGTCTGGCAGGTTCCTTGCCAGAAGGTCTTCAAGCTGGCTCTTCCCACCCACCCGGGTGGTAAAACTCTTGGCTCCGCCCCATGACGTCAGATCTTCCTTACCGCTTGGAAGCTCAGGTTCCCTCCTTAATGCTCCGCATGTAGACTGGATCCTAATTCTTCAGTTTGCCCGAAACTTATCTTAAAATTTTCAAGACTTCGGTCAAGTTTCTCCTTCGCGGCTGTGACTGACAAATCGACTCCCGGATTTCGTCGGTGCCCTTGTGGGCAGAAAAGGTCCAGGATGGACCCGCACTCCACGTGCGTCTACTGCCTTGGCCTAGAACGTGACCCACAGGCCTGCGAGTTGTGCCATTAGTTTTCAGCCAGTCCTGGAAGAACCACGCTGCCGGTTACAGCTTGGGCGTGACTTCTGCGGTGAGTCGAAGGAGGCCCGTTGGGCAGTTACCGCGGTGGCTGGCTCGGCTGAGCAACTCAAGCAGATGATCGCCCTCGAGGAGGAGGCGGCACAGGCCGCATCATCCTCTTCCTCGGTCGCAGCATTTATCCTGCTCTCTCTGGGTACCTCATATTCGGCTTCTTTCAAGGAGCTTTGCCAGTTCCTCTCCACGGAGGGAGAGGGTCCATCCCTTTAGGTCCAAAAAGGACTCAAAAGGAAAGTCCCATCGTCGGCGTTCATGGGAGCAGGAGAGGTCCCCTTCCCCGGACAGTCGAAACTCTACTTTGGTCGAGGTTGCGGCTAAGGCCGCTGGCTTCACGGCGTCCCTGTCAGGTCAGCCGACTGAGACACACCTGTCGACGGAGTCGAGATTTTTCTCGACCCCGTCGGACGGGCTGTAGACTAGTGAAGCCGACAACCCTTCTTCACTGGTTTCCCCCAGTGGAGGCAGAGGACCTGCCTGCGTCTCCGGTGCCACAGTCCCCCGGTTAAGGCTTCTGAGCAGAGGGAGGAGTGGGTGTCCCCGCCCCTTCCCAGGCCCGTCCTCAAACACTGAGGGTCTAGCCGATCCCGCTGACATCGGTGGTCTGTCTCGGCACCGAAGTAAGCGGCGTCGCCGCTTGTCCTAGTCTTCCTCCTCTGAAGAGGAGAGGCTTCAACACAGGTTGCATCGATGCTACGAGGACCTGATGTGGCAGCAGTTACTTCTGTCCAGGAACAAGCAGACTCCTTCCCTGGCCATCAAGTGGCTGTCACCTGAGCAGCTGAAACAACCCCTCGCTGTAGCAGAGGTGCCCAAGCTTGGGCCATTTTTTCGTCCGAAACCAGCTGCCCCACCGATTGTGGTGGAACATCCGCCTCCACAACCGAAATCGGGGGCGCCGACCAAGGACTCTCGGTCGGGTCAGGGCCTGCCCCACTGGTTGTCAGTCACCCTCACTCCCGACCGTCCTCTGCAGGTGGAGGGTGGCTCAGGCCCAGGCAGCTCTTCGCGGACTCCTGAGTCAGACTCCTCCCTGTTCTCCAGGCCCATTGACCTGGAGTCCTCCGGGGGCCAGTTGATGGACAAAAGCCCATCGTCCTTCATGGGTTTGTTTCGGCTCATCTCAGCATCCACGAGGATGCAGCTCGAGCCGTATCCAAGCAGGCCAAGTATCCCCTGACGGAGATACTGGACAAAGGGGATTCACCCACAGAGGCCTTTCCAGTGGCTGAAGCCATTGTTGGCCCAGCCTTGGAGCTCTGGCAGCAGCCTGCTTCCTGTCCTGCGCCTTCAGACAGGATGGCCAGGAAGCATGTAGTCCCTACTGGCTCTTTGCCCGGTTTTTCGGAACACCCCTCTGCTGAGGGATTGGTCACCGACAGCGTTTTCCAGTGTTCCGGGAACACTAGATGTGGACAAGTCCCCTAACGAGGAGTCCAAAAAGCTGTACTATGACGGGCACAAGGTGTACGCTGTGTCGTCCCCTTGGCCTCCACCAGGCCAGCTCGGATGTGCTGTGGATGAGGTGATCCCTCATCTCCCGACTGACCTGCAGACCACAGTCCTGCAGGTACAGGACCAGGGTAGGGCGGTGGCTAAACAGCAGCTCCAAACGGCTCTGGACATTGGAGACTCCTGTGCCAGATCAGTTGTGGCCGCATTGGCCATAGGCCGCAGAGCATCGTTGAGGATATCCAGCTTCACAGCAGATACCCAGCACAAACTGGCAGATATCCCTTTCCTGGGGACCAACCTCTTCAGCCCTGGAGTGGAAGGTCACCTCCAGCGGCTCAAAGTCCAGTGCCACTCTGGACTCTGTCACCTCCGCCCAGAAGAACAAAGGCTGCCGACAGCAGCAGCACAAGTCCTTTTGTCCTTCTGCGCCTGCAGCACGTCCGGCCCAACAGCACTAGTAGCAGGGCCAGCATGCTCACACTTGGCATCCAAAACCCAAGCCCGTAGCTTCCTCCAATAGGAAGCAGGGAGGTAAAGGCCCAGGAGGTCCCTCGGCCGGTCCCTTCTCTCAGCCTGCCCAGTGACTGGTTGAGGGTGTTGCCCCCAGCCTCGTCACTCCCCCATGGGGGGATGGCTCTGCCACTTCCTTTCTGCTTGGTCCATTATCACCACAGACCGTTGGGTTTTGGAGGTGGAATGAAAGGGCCTGCCCCTGGAGTTCGAGCAGGCCCCGCCCTTCCAAGCTGTTGCCCCTCGGGGCTACAGGGTCAGCAGCCTCTCTCTGTTGGCTCACTGAGCCGATATCGCCCTGCTCCTCAGAAGAGGTGATCAGGAAGGTGGCGGATCCTACTCCAGACCCAGGGTTTGTGTCCAGGTACTTCCTGGTCCCAAAACGGGCAGGGGGCTGGCGCCCCATTCTTGACCTGCATGACCCGTACAGGTTCCTAAGGTCTCGGACCTTCAGGATGGTCACTCTGGCTCAGATTATCCCATCCTTGGAACGGGGCGTGTTTCTGTTCTCTGGACCTTCAGGATGCGTTCTTTCACGTCCCAATCCGCCCGTCCCACCAGAGATTCCTCTGCTTCAGGGCAGAGGGATCCCTCTACGAGTTACGGGCCATGCCCTTCGGCCTTTCCCTAGCTCCCAGGGTCTTCACCAAATGCATGGCAATGGTGACGGCATTCCTGCAGCGCCGAAGGGTCCGGGTGTACCCCAACCTGGACGACTGGCTGATTGCAGCTCCCTCCAGAGTGGCGGCGGAGCGGTCCAGAGATCTGGCCCTCCAGGTTTGCTCTCAGGATGGCCGCCTCAACGAGGCCAAGTCGGAACTCGTGCCAAAGCAGGTGATACAATTCATCGGGGCAGAGCATGGCTCACGGCAGACAGGGCCAAGGTTCTTTCCTCCTTTGCCCAATCAATTCAGGTTGGGCAGTCGCATCCTGCCCGGCACTTCCTGGGCCTCATGGTGGCCTGCACCAGCATGGTCCATTGGGCCCGCTGGTATATGCATCCCCTTCAGTGGGGGTTGGCCAGACAATGGTCACAGCACTTAGATCTTCTGGATCAGCTACTGACAGTGACCCAGGGGATGTGGAACGCTCTCCAATGGTGGACCGTTCCAGCACATCTGTAGGAGGGCATCCCGTTTGCCTGCCCCGAGCCGACTGTCTATCGACCAGTGCCTCTCTGGGTTGGGGTGCCCATCTGGGGGAGCACAGAGCGCATGGCCTCTGGTCCCCTCGGGAGTCCCAATGCCACATCAACCTGCTGGAGCTTCGGACAGTTCATCTAGCCCTCACCACCTTTGCTCCATTTCTACGGGGTCAAGTGGTTCATGTCCAGACGGACAATACCACGACCACGTACTACCTTAACTGCCAGGGCGGGATGCACTCCATGCCTCTGTGCAGGGAAGCTCTCCGCATTTGGTCACTCGTGTGTAGCCTGGAGGTGGATCTCCTTGCCATTCATGTGGCAGGAGCCTCCAACATCCTGGCCGATGCCCTAAGCTGGATAGGGGCTGTGTCCCACGAGTGGTGTCTCCTGCCAGAGGTGGTACATGATCTGTTTTTCCACTGGGGCATGCCTCAGGTGGACCTGTTCTCCTCCAGGGAGAATGCAGAAGCCCGTCTGTTTCATGCCCCCAAGCAGGGCTCGCTGCAGGGGGATGCCTTCTCGAGGCTGTGGACCCCGGGCCTCTTCTACGCCTTTCCCCCATTTCCCTTAATCCACAAGGTGCTTCTCAAGGCGAGGAGGGACAAGGCACAGGGGATTCTGGTATCCCCAGACTGGCACTGCCAGTTCTGGTATCCAGATCTCCTCAGTCTCGGCTCCAAGCTCCTGAGGCGGCTTCCAGCCCACCTGGACCTGATCTGTCAGTCAGGGGAAGGTATTCCATCCAGACCTTCAGTTCCTGCACCTCACTGCCTGGTTCCTGAGTGGCTAGAGTTCCAGGCCTTGGGTCTTTCCGACGAGGTCCTCAATGTCGTTGAGGCGTTCCATAAGGAGTCGACCAGAAAATGCTATGCCTTCAAATGGAAAAGATTCTCCATTTGGTGTCCAGGCAAGGGCCTGGACCCTTCCTCCTGTTCCTTGGCAAGCACTCTAGACTATCTGTGGTCCCTTTCTCAGCAAGGGCTTCGGTTGGCAACCCTTAAGGTGCACCTGGCAGCCATCTCTGCTTAGTGGGCGAGGGACAGGAAGCAGTCGGTGGCGCAGGAGAAGGTGGTCGGGCGCTTTTTTCAAAGGCCTTGATCACACATCCCCTCCAGTGCAAGAACCTCCACCTCTGTGGGATCTACTGCTGGTATTGGCTAAGCTTGGGGGAAGCCATTCGAATTGATGCACAGGTGACATCTCTCGCCTGTCGTGGAAGACCGCCTTCTTTGGTGGCCATCACGTCAGCTAGAAGGATGGGAGCACTCCAGGTGCTTTCCATAGAATCTCCTTATCTGGTCTTCCACAGTGACAAGGTTGTCCTGAGCCCCCACCCGAAATTCCTTCCGAAGGTGGTGTCGGAGTTTCACCATAACCAGGTGTTGACTCTGCCAGTGTTCTACCCCAGTCACACCTCAGAGGCCGAATATAGACTCCATACTTTGGACCCTAGAAGATGCTTGCTTACTACAAGGAGGGGACAGCTGAAGTTCGGGGAGAGGTTCGCCAGCTGTCTGTCACCTACGCTGAAGCCGCACCTGGCAGACCTGCAGCCAAGCGGACGATAGGCAGGTGGGTCACCTCCTGCATAGATCTTTGCTATAGATTGGCAGGCATAGAGCCTCCTAGAGGGATAAGAGCTCATTCTACCCACCATACTGCTGCATCGGTGGCTGCTTCCAGGGACATCCCTGTCCAGGAAATCTGCAGGGCTGCTACCTGGAATTTTGCACACACCTTCATTACCCACTACCACATCGACCTTGAGTCACGCCGGGATGCTGGTTTCGGGGCCTCTGTTCTCCAGTCATTATTCCCTAAGTAGGGGGTGTGCGCCTTGCCTCCTTCCTCCCGGAGAACTGCTAGGAGTCTGCCTGACAGTGTGGATGAACAACATCCATGTCCCTAGAAATACCAGTTACTCATCTGTAACAGGAGTTCTAGGAATGGTATATGCTCATCCACACGACCCACCCGACCTCCCCGGCTTTGACGCACAACCTGGCTTCCAGCAGGCTAATGTGGCATCATGGGGCAGAGCCTAGAATTTTACCACCCGGGTGGGTGGGAGGAGCCAGCTTGAAGACCTTGCGGCAAGGAACTTGCCAGACAGTGTGGATGAACAAGCACCATTCCTAGAACTCCTGTTACAGGTGAGTAACCTTTATTTCCCTGTTAGACTCTGGGTGCTAGATCAAAGGGCTCTAAAACTTCTGAGTCCTCTTCAAGAAGCAAAATAGGGAAGGAAATACCTTTACCTAAAGTCCTGCTTGACCACCCTTCAATGGTCATATCTCCTAAACACATCAAGAAAACATTCTTTGTCGATGGGCAATATCCCCTCGTCGATGGCAGACATTTCTTCCTCAAAAGAACATAGTTCAACTTCACATAGAAAGGAATGTTCATCAACAGGACGTCATTCCTCAGCTCCCCCGTCGATGTAACCACATGCACCGTCGACGACTGAGATCTTGCTGCAGTCAGACGGGGCACATTCCTCCGGGAGGACTCAAAGACATCCTCGTCGAACACCTCTGAGCATATACTACTTGCTTCATCGTCTGTGGGGCTACCTCCCCCGTCGACTGGACGTGCTCCTAAACCTCCATCGTTGACTAGAAGTATGCAGTCGACTGGGCATGAATTTGCCTTATCGACAACACACTTTCCATTGTCGACTGAGTTTGTCCCTACTGTTCTGTTAGCGAAGAGCATA